>CM057350.1:230355776-231617443 GCA_030015575.1 Agapanthus africanus
TGTTTTGCATCGTGGTATTCATTGGAATATCCTGCTCCTCAGTCGACGAGGCAAGGGCCGAGATCCCTTCACCGGGAGTGACCCCTTGGACAGAAGTTTGCGTCAGGGCATTAACTTCACTATAGCCGATTACTTTTGCTTTGCATCGCGGTATTCATTTGGAATATCCTGCACCCCATTCTACGGGGAAAGAGCCGAGATCCCTTCACCGGGAGTGACCTCTTTAGCAAAGGTTTTCGTCACTATATTTTTAAAAAAGCTATCCGTTCCTTCAACGATATCAAGTTCATTACGTTAAAGGTTTTCGCCAGAAACCATTCGTAGCCCTCCGTCGTTTCATATGGATAGTCAATAGTATTCAAGCTGTGTATGTTGGCCAAAGTCAAGGCACAGTGTTTGGTAGCTGTTGGTTATTCATATGCAGCATAGATAGATGTGTTGGTTTGGAACAGTCGTACTGCCATGTTGGCCAAAGTCAAGGGTATGTACGGGTGGATTCAAATTAACCTGGAGAATGACGGGTAGAACTTTGACATGTGACTTATGATATGTTGGCCAAAGTCAAGGTCATAAGAGCATGGGGCAGAAATCACATCGGGAGTTTCAAAAGAACTGAAACTTGCCAGATATGCGCATACCTTCTGGAGTGTGATAGCGTGAGCGGATTCCGTCACGTTATCATGCAATGATAGTTGGATCCCGATTCCCACTGATGAGTTAGTTTACTCCTCGGGTAACCCCGACTAATTCTTCTTTCAGGTTTGGAGGAGAATTTGAGGTACAGTGGGAGGTTTCCAGATTAGATAAATAAGTGACCATTCTGATCTAGGTTAGAGTGCACGCTGAGTGTTTCTTTTCTCTCTCTCTTTGGCAGCGACCATTGACCCGACCCTAAGACTTTGACTCAGTGACCAAGTTGACCGAACCTTCTTAAACACCGGCTTTTGGATTGTCAGAGTTGCAAACCTCATTGCCACTCCTACTTTTACCCTTTTCTCCAGGACACCCCGTTTTACTACGAACGTCCACTTCCATTGGACAAAACCATCGTATGGTTAGATACGAACTCGAAAGAATTTATTCGAGGATGGTTTCCGGTTCTGGAGAAAACGGATAGGATTATTCAGTTGTCTTTTCCTTTTACCCTCTCTCAGGTTACGAGTACTCCTTGGTTTAGGGGTAGTACACCTATTACGCAAATTGGATTGTCTTCTTCCAAATCTTAGGCTGGTGCCGACCGGTAGGGAATGAAGAAAACCAATTAGCATAACGATGGTGTGCAGAAGGTATTAAGTTCAGACAAAGCAAGGGATTAGTAAGAGGGCAAAGTAAATTGCAACAGATATTCACGACCAAACCAAATATTTCGTTACCACTCCCACATCACCTTTGTATTTCTCCAGGACACTCCGTATCACTACGAAGATCCACAGTTTATTTGGATACTCCATCGTATGGTTATATACGAACTCGAATGGAACTGGTTCCAGTTCGGGGATGGATTCTGGTTCAGGAGAAATAGGAATAAGGTTTATTCGGGTGTCTTTTATCTTCACCTTCTCTCGCATTGCGAGTGTTCCTAGGATTAGGACAGTACACCCATTATGCTTATTGGATAGTCTTCTTCCAAACCATAGGCTGGTGCCGAACGGTAGGGAAGGAAGAAAACCATTTGGCCTAAAAGGGTGTGCAGAAGGTAAAGACTAAAGACATATGAAGGGATTTGGAGAGGTGGCAAAGAACTATACGGTTACAGTCGTGAATCTGGAAGAGGCATTACTAGGAATACCAGAATACCCCATCGGAACATTTCAATGTTTCAGTTTCACTGTGTAATGTTAAAAGAAAACTGATTTCCCGATTAGATACTTACTCCAGGGTATGTATTTACCAGGTACGATTCTCACATCTGTATGGTTTTACAGATGATGAGTGGGAGTAAGTTATTGGGAATTGGGTGATTATCCTCATTATATCGGGATTCGTTGTAATCGGTGATATTTGAGGAAATCACCTGGGCTGTTTGCCGGTCGGCAAATATTTGGTTTTGAATATCCGCTGTTATGCACCAATTTCAAATTGATATATCTGTACGTCTATTTTCATAGAGTGAGATATACCTTTCTGAAATTATGTCTACGACATTTACCTATATCAGTGGATGGTTAGGTAAGGAGCATTTAACAGCGGTGTAATTCTTCTTAACCATAAGTACAGTTTTCAACCTACGACACACAGTGAATGAGTTATCAGACTCAAGGGACTTATACAAAGGATTGTATGTTGTCCAGGGTCCATCAGGACAGAGGGCTTGGTCCTCGTACTATATTCGGTTTGCTTATGACTTCTCTAGTTTTTAGACAGGTGTTTCGCGGAAACACAGGGTCCAAATTTTGAGAAGTTATAGGTATTTGAATAGAGTAGAGAACCAGGTATAGCAGGTATCTGGATTCTTCAAAGAGATCGAAGATGTAGATACTTGTGTATGGTATTCAGTTGATAGTAATGTTAAAGAGATCTTGCTTCTCTTTCAGGTTACTCATAATTGGAAGTATTCCTAAGTTGAGTAACGCTGATCGGCCTCCTTCCATTTAGTTGACATGCGCTGGGGACAGCTGCGTGATTTGAATCTGGTTCAATTAAATCAGTGCCTCTGTTTCTATATTGGATATAGAACAGTTCATATCTTACCGATGTTAAGGTACGGGGAGTTGTCCGGTTTATGATTAAAACCAGACACTGGACAACTCAAGGCACGTTTCTGTAATGGCTGTTTGTGGGTTGACCCAGGCTATGACGAGGGTTGACTTTCTACCATCTGGATGAACAATAGCGATATTGTTCTAGACTCGCCACAGTTTTATTAAAAATGGATTTTTTCAGAAAACAGTAGTGGGAGTATGGTAGAACTGGAAGTGATTCCAGAACCACAAACGATTACTGAAGATTTGATAAGGAACCTAAAGATTCAATCTGGATTGACATTCCATTGGCCACTCCGCAGATAAGGTGGGTAACTTCAGGCACCCGAGAGGTACTATGGTAGCCTCAAGGACGGTGACAGGGAAGTTCTTGTTTACCCACAAATGCCATTGCTGTTGTTCCAGGTTACGAGACCCGGCGGGAGGATGAGTATAGCGTCGTTCTAAACCAGTTTTAGAAGTGTACGTCTATATGACTCTGCCAGAGGGTTGTCGTAGTCAGTGGGAGCAGCGGAAGCAATGGTGGACAGGTTGCTTCTGTCTATTTATAGACTAGAGCAGATGTAGCGGAGATAGATCATCTATTTCTGACGTGACAGTCATGGGTTTGACTTCATCAGAATAGGGGATGGATCTGTTGAGAAGGTAGTAGGGTGTGATATCCTGGTATTTGGATGATATACACAGAGTAGGAAAAGAAACTCCTACACTACGATCGGTTATACCTTGGTCGTCACACAGTTGTTTCTCCACAAAGGAAATGGATTTTATATCAGACATACTGGTTACTAGATCTATGGTCTTAGATCTAGATTTGGGTGGTCTCCCAATCAGGCTATTTGACAGCATTCTAAGAGTATTTAGGATGGACAACTCCTGGCACGGTAGTGTACCTGCAGGTAATGGAGTCACCCTCTCCAAAGGTGTCTTACAGACTAAAGGGGAGAGGGACGGGCATGATTGGCAGATCATTTGCTCAGGCAATTGAGTCAATCGTGAGATGTCAAGTACCACACCAGATGTTGTTCTTGCACTAGATGCAATAAGTTGACATTAATCCAATCCTGGAGAAACAGTTGGAAGCAGTTTTAGAACATAAGTGGATGTTCTAGGGAGATGATAACGACAGCCTCATTCAGGAGACAGTTATCATTCCAGGCTTCCAAGGTGACATGGACGACAAGGAGGTTGTCAGAGTTATAGTTTTCCTTCTGATGAGGGGCAGTATTTTGGACAGGTGGTCCAAGGCAATACTGAGGGAGGCATGGCGCGCAGGATACTGATTAAGTTCAGTTGACGATACAGTCTAAGAAGTTTGGATTTGGAGTTCATTTATGAGATAGGTCCCATCAGACATCCAGACATATTCTGAGACCGATATTGCTCTTTTCGGGAGATGGCTTTCTCCGCGAACTTGAGATATAGAGAGACATAGAAAGAAACAACTAAGCGGATCCACTCACTGAGGCTATTCCTCGAACCCAATAGTTCCGCAAACGAGCTTTGTGAGACTGACTAGTAGAGGAGTTGGATGTTCTGTATCACACGGGCTGTGAGTATGCGACATCGCAATAATTAGCCTTGAGTGCAAGTGGGAGATTGTTGGAGATAGTGCCCTCAGAGTCAATTATTAGGTCACAGGTACGTGATTGTAATGATTGAGGGAGGACCTATCCCGGTAGGACAGTCTTACTCGAGATGATAGTATGCTATCTGGTTTACCTTTATCATCGTGTACTGCTTTAGGTGACCTGACACGTCGCTATTACACGTTGATAGAGCCCCTAGGATTCTTGCTTGACCACCAGCAGTATGAGGGCGATCATATAAGTGGGAGCTGGGGGTCTATAAGCTTATCCTTAAAAGGTCCCTAGTCGTGGGAGTTTCGAGACTGGGCATCGATACTCTATTAGTAGACTAGTGTATACAGTCGAGACCCCGACGAGGGGCGGTGGCCGGTCTCACAAGCCACTGGTGTCAGTTGGATCACCTAAGATGTATACAGGTGCTTATTGGGTTATGAGTACACCGGACAGGACTCGCCGGGAATATGCTAGTTGGTCATATACCAGACGTCAGATGGCAGTTCCCTGGTGACATGTGTGCAGGTTAGTTCATCGACCTGGGGATCGTCATTTGTCTCGTGTGAGTTCCCACTGTACTTTGATTACTACCCTACCACGGCTCAAAGGAGTCGTGCAAACAGGTTTTAGTTGGGTACAGTCCCGAGCCACATGGAGGCAGTGAGCGTATCTTCAGGGGTTCGTCTCTCCCGGTATTGGGGGTGAGGTCGTGCTGTGTCTAGGAGAGCCATTACACAAAGTCCTTGGCCAAGGCAAGGAGATTTACTGGTAGGTATTCCAGTAGTATCTCAGGGTGTTCTGGGCTACACTCCGACACGACTTGTACCGCTTTTGGGGGTCTGACTTTTACCAACCCCCTAGGCCCGCCATGCGATACTCATAGACGAACGGACCGGACTGCACGGATATTGTCACTGACAGGCTCTGTAGGGTTGTCAGGCTGAGTTCACTCACAGACGTCCCTTTTAGTCAATACTTGGTAGCCCGTTACGTATTGGCTTATACCTCTGACGTGCTAGTGGTTAAATCCACAACCAAGGTGTTGACGAGTCTTTAGAGTCCCCCACATTCAGTTACTCAGCTTTCGGGCGAAAGGTTGTAGAGGCCGTATGGAGATATGGCAAGGTCCGATCAGATACGTGCGGTATTGCACGGATCAGGATCGGACAGTTTGTACTATAGGCCGTATGGTTATATGGCAGGGTTCGATCAGATACGTGCGGTATTGCACGGATCAGGATCGAACAGATATTACTAGCCGGCTTTGGTTTAAGCCGGATCCTAGTATAGTACAGTGTAGATTTTGTCTCATTGCATTTGTATTTCGGTCGAAATACAGATGCGGGTGTGTATGCACAGTATCGGGGTTTTCCTGTAATTTATTACGGGACCAGTTTTCTGGAGTTGCCAGTTTGCTTTCCGTTTCGGCCGATTTCCATTGTTCCGTTCATTGGCCGAAGATTGGTGGAGGAGGGCTTATTTGCATTGTTGCAAATAGGCATTTATGGAGGGGGTCTTTGCATTTTTGTTGTATCATGATAGCACCATCCTTTGACTTGATTTCTTCATGATGGCTTGACTTCATAACCTCATCATGGCTTGACTTATGTATGATGATGGAGGGACATGATGGTTGATGATGATGAGGGGTGAGGTTGGTGGAGTGTTAGTTTACCCTTGTGATCATTTCCTTTTTGGATGATAACCTTTCCTCTCTCTCTCTTGTATGGGTATTATTATTGGCCTCTCTCATATTCTTTTGATACAACCTCCTCATTCTCACTCTCCCTCATATGCATGGTCGGCCACTTCCCAAAGGGGGTTGTCCAAATTTGTTCATGTGGGATTTTTGCTCTTTTGCTTTAGGAAAAATCCCACAAGTTCCACCTCTATGAGTTTGTTTCATCCCTCCACCAAATGGCACCTCCTTAACCCCAAAATGAGACATGGATCTCTACACTACATTCTACAGCAAACCTTGGGCACGTCGAGTAGCCGGCTTCGTGCTCGAGTTGCCTCGGCATTGAGGTGGGAGCCCGTAAACAAAGTAGGCGATGTGGTGCACTTCCGGCGACGAGGAGGAGACGGGACTTTTCCGCAGGAGATCGGGACCATGACGAGAAGACCGGAGGACTTGGATCGTCGGTATATCTCTAACCCATCTTCTAGTTAGCTTAGACTTGTTAATGGTTACGATCCGGGTGTTTAGTGCGCGGTGGTGCCGGTTTGCTAAGTCCGCAAAATTTAAGTTATTCACCGCTTCCACATTCCGGCGTCGGATTGACGGCCGGGGCGCCGCCGTGCACTTACAATACTAGTGGGGACATGGTAGTCCATAAGTACATCCTTCAAAGTCCCTAGTCGTGAGTGTATCGAGACGGGGTATCGATATACCAGAGTAGACTAGCGTGTACCTTCTCGACCCATACAGATGGGCGATGGATGATCCCATATCCATCGGTGTTTGACATCAGAGATGATATACGGGTGCTCAGTAGAGACTAGGTACACTGGACGGACTCGCCGAGAACTCCCAGATGGTATTATACCTCACGTCAGATGGCAGTTCTCTGGTGACACTGGTACAGAGTAGTTTGTTGACCCGAGATCATCATAGAGTCTTGTGTGGTTCCCACTGTGCTTTGATTTCCATCTTACCACATCCAAGAGGGCGTGCAAAACGGTGGTTTTTGGGTACAGTCCCGAGTCACATGGAGGCAATGAGCGATAGGAGGGGATTCGTCTCTCCCGGTATAAGGAGTTGATGTTGTGCTGTGTTCGATTGGCTATAACAGAAAATCCCTGGCCAGGGTTGCTGAGATTTACTGGTAAGTGTTACCAGTGGTTTCTCGAATTGTTATAGACCTCATATCGACACGACTTATCGAGCTATTGGGGTCTGACGTTTACCACCCCTAGGCGAGATATGCGACATATCAGACGATCAGACCGGACTGTACGGTAGTGTTACTGGTTGGATTCACTGGAGTGTGAGCGGGCTTGCTCGTCGATCTTCAGATCGCTCAATACCCGGGTGGCCGTTACGTTTAGCAGACCGCTTGCGGCTTGTGGGTGTTTGATATGATCATCACCTGCTGCCGGCGTATTGACGAGTCTTTAGAGTCCTACACAGAGGTTTCCTGGCTCAAGCGAAACGAAATAGGAGCGCATATGAGATATGTGCGGGACCGAGAATAATGCGTGTATGTGATACCGTATTCCATTCTCGCGATAAATGTATCGATTGGTTGTATGCGATATAACCTAGTTATCGATTCAAGTATTGATTCGATAAACCGATACATAGGATACTAGTCGGTTATATGCGATATGACCGGATCGTTAAATCAAGTGTTGATTTAATGATTTAATGTATAATTATATATTTGATATATTACTTTGCATTAACTTGTATTGGTTCACTTTAAGATGGATTTTCTCACTCGGTTGTGCGCATTATATATGTGATATGATTTTGTGCACTAGCTTGTATCATGTTTGATGATACATGCTTTTTGGTTAAGTGTAAAGTGTTAAACCTTGGTTAATGAATAGGTTAGGGTTTATTATTTGTTATTCATTTATCTTATTTAATTACGGCCGCGGATCCGCCGCACGAGCCATGCTCGTGCCGCGGAACCGCGGCAGTTTGATGGAATTACGCACTCGTATTTCACAGTTAATGTTACACAGTAACTCCTAATTGATATTGCTGGTTTTCCTGGGTATTTTTAAATATTATTCAAGAGTTGAATTTTCTGGGGTTGATTTGGGGATTCGGTGTTTCGATCGGAGTATCAAATTTTGTCTGTGTGGCTTTCCGGATAATTTTTAGAATATGTTAAAAAGTTCGACCGGATATAAATACCCAATTTTTCCCCTGTCGGTAAATTTCCAAGTGTTGGATTTTTCCGAAGTTTAACGACGTTCTAAGTAGTGCAAGTAACGCGATGGACCCTCTAGAAGACAACAAACCTTAACTCGATTATGTGACCGTCTTGAACTGCCCTTTGAACCTTCGGGTTTGGGGCAGTACGGCGTGCCACATGTGAGGCGTTGGCTTGACCCTTCTACGGCTGGACCGTTGGTACTGAGGCACGAACTGAATGTTGTTAGACTTATTTCATGTGTTGGATTGTATCGGGAAAACTTGGGTGTTCGATTGTTCGATCGGAAAGTTTAACATTTTCTGTTTATCTGGAATGTGATACAATAATTGGAATTCACAAATAGTTATGTGATAACTGAATGAATGTTATAAACATAGCAGTTTAGTCTCACTTGATCGGTTGCCACAGAATTTTGATGTGATCAAAAGTCCGTCGCAATCACGTAGCGTACGGGGATACTCGCCGGGTAAACTTAATAGACAGCCTCACTCCATAGCCCCGACCAAGTGACTGTAGGAGAACCCCGTCGCCGAAAGCATCCGTTCGGGTGCTCACGGCAGCGGTGTTCCGCCTTGGTGCACTTCGTCGACGGTATCGGGGGTGCGGCCGTCTACTGAAGTTTGCGACGAGCATTCGATCAGAATGTCGGGAATCCTGTTGAATTGCCCGACTTGGTATTGAAAAGTGTTTTCGATAATGAGACTAAAATGCGGGGTTTATAATTGTTAGGCATGCGATGTCTAAGTAATTCATTTGGTCAGGCATGCGATGTCTGAGGTGGTTGCGGATTCCAACTGTTGTAGTTTTAAACTTTCTTTTCTGTGACCGTAAGTGTAATATGTGATATCGCCGGTTTCGTTGCTATATGTCAACGACAATTGGGATGCGCATATTTACTTACGTTGATGACATGTGATGTTATGTGTTGCTGGATATGTTATATTGGATCGTCGTGTTTGAATAGCCGGGGGTTTTTATGTGAGATGCGTGTTTTTCATTTTCATTCATGTAAAAACTTGTGTGTAATATTCTTTCATTGGGGCACTTCCAGGTAGCGGAAGTTGTCACCGTTTGTATATTATTTACTTTTCTGCACTAGGATAGACCCAAGGAGGAGCGCACAAGTAACCGGGTTCTGGGGTCCAGTGGGAGGCCAACTCGAGGAGTCGAGTCCGGGTCTCCTAACTCCAGATTGGTAGGGTTGCTTGCCGCTCTCGTAGGGGTCTAGGGGTGTGGGTTTGGCTATTCATCACGACCGTGGAATCCGTGTTTTATACTGGCTCGTATTGAAAACACGGACGTCCTAGTATATCCAATATTTCATATGTTTCTTCTGCTGCGATATCTGTGATGTGATCATGTGATGTTCTGTGATAGATACAGTATATAGTATATATGATATATTATATAGACGTTACTTATGTCTTACACCCGTACTAGCCCTGCCCCGCTCTGCCGTTAGTTACCTAACCTAACGGTGCACGAGGGGACATCGAGGCGAATGCGGATGGCATAAGTGTACGTCGTATTTATCTGTGATGTTTAGGTACTTAAATGATGGGACTTCATTAATGTGATTAATGAAAGAAAAAGAAACCTAAGATGTTGTAGAATCGAATTTCAAAATAAAACAGGTAGCTACAGTTCTTGCTTTGCACAGAGGTATATGTGATATATCCTGCACCTTATTCGATGAGGAAAGGACCGAGATCCCTTCACCGGGAGTGACTCCTTTAGCAATAACTGGCAGATGCTACACACTCGGTTTGTCTTTTGATTGCTTTTAAGAGTTTTTGATTTGCACAGTGATATATGTGATATATCCCGCACCTCATTCGACGAGGAAAGGACCGACGATCCCTTCACCGGGAGTGACTCCTTTAGCAAAACTAGAAAAGCCTCAAAAACACTCCATTTTAAAAACCATTTGATTCTACAACGATATCAAGTTCATTACGCAATAGGTTTTCAGAAAAACCTGTCGTAGCCCTCCGTCATTTCAGATATGTACTGGTTAGTATTCGTGCTGCGTTTGTTGACCTCTGTCAAGGCGTAGTGTGCGGTAGCTGATTAGTGCTTATCTGCATAAGCACATGATGTGATTGATTTAGGGTAGTCGTGCGACCTTGTTGACCTCTGTCAAGGGTCGTGCGGGTGGGTTTACTTCAATCAGGAAATGACGGGTTGAACTTGACTAGCAGCCTATGGTTTGTTGACCTCTGTCAAGGTCATAGGACGCTAGGGGCAAAATAATATCGGGAATTTCAAGTGTTGAAATTTGCAATGAGATTGCATACCTTCTATGAGATAGTTGGATCCCGATACCCGCTGCGAGTAAGAGTTACTCCTGGGAGAGTTTTACACATTACAATTAGCCGATCAAGTAGGTGTCTAGAAAGGTGTCAACGGGGTTACGCCTCTGGGAAAACGAGGTTTACATTAATTAGGTTCGTGCGAAAGCACGGGGGACCTCCCTCAAAGTACCGACACTGGCCTGGCTGAAAGATTGGCGAACTTGTAGTGTGTAATTAATCCCGGCTAGTCTTTCCTTTTAGGGTTTGAAGGAAGATTTGATAAAAAGCAGTGGGAGCCATCCTGATTAGATAAAATAATAACCAATCTATTCTTGCAAGAGCGCACGCTGAGTGTTTTCTTTTCTCTCTCTCCAGGTAGCGACCATATCACGCCTTAATCAAGATAATAATACGGATTATTGACCGAACCCGCTTGTTATACTGAGCTGGGGAACGTTGGTCCCGCTCCAACATATAATTGTTATAAGACAGAGAAGGAAATTGGGGATTACCAGAATTCCCATGCCGCCCAAACGAAGAGAGTGCATGCTGATGCATCATCTTCGGGTGTGTTCGTTACAGAGAACTGTTTCTCAGTATCCTTTACGTCCTGGGTATGTGATACCGGATCAGGATCCCAGATATGTAATCTGTTACATAGGGCTACAGATAGGTAGAGAAATGAGAACGGGTGATAAGTTTCATGAGGCAGAAAACGGGGCAAGAGTTGCAGCCAAGTCTGTCGGTCACTGTCACCCTGTATTACCAATACATTGATTCTGAACGAATGTTGTTAGATACCGAACCTGATATACAAAATCATATCAGTCTCTTTATTAGTAAAGAAAGGATATAATTTTATATTGTTGGATAATGTTTTGAACATTTCCTATATCAAAAGTTGATCGGTTCAGGCACGTTATCTAAAAGCATTAATGTTCTAAATCAAACTACAGTTCTTAATATACGGAACACACAAAAGAGGAAGAGTTCAGAAATGAACGAATTCTTCTTGAGGTATTGTAGACTAGGTCATATCAATGCGACCCGACTAGCTAGAGTTTCATAAAGATGCATATTTAAATTAGTTTGAATTTACATCTTGTGAAACTTGCCAGTCATGTCACAGAGATGCGATGACCATAGCTCCGTTTATTGGAAACAGAGAAAGAGTTAGTGAACTCTTGGGATGATACATGTTGATGTATGTTAGGTCCCCTGTCTATATATGCCAGGACTGGTTCTTTATACTTCATTACGTTCTCTGATAATCTCTCAAGATTCAGACATATGTTCCTGTTGAAACACAAGTCTGAACCTTTTGAGATATTCACAGAATATAAGTTAGAAGTAGAGAACCAATGAGGGTACAAGTATTATGTCCTTTGATGTGATCAGGGAGGAGAATACTTGAGCACGAAATTCCTGGACTATTCTAAAGGGGAATGAGATTCTCTCTCAGCATTACTCCTCCGTATACACCATAGCACGATGGTATATCGGGGTGGAGCAATCACACCCTATATGATAAGGTGTGCTCTATGATGAGTAATACTGAGTTACCTATTTCCTTTTTGGGAGTTATGCACTTGAGAAGTTGCATACCTATTGAACAGGGTTCGAATCAAATCAATGCCTACCACTTCATATGTGATATGGAAAGGGAAGAGCCCATATCTTAAGTTAGTTAAGATTTGGGGTTGACCGGCCTATGTCTGAAAAGCAAAATCCGGACAAGCTCGAGGCAAGGTCAGTTATGTAGAACTGGAAATGTTCCAGCTATACAAACTGCAAAAGATGATTTGGTAGAACCAAAGGATTCAGTAGATACCAACGAACCTCAACCTCTCCGCCGATCTAGTAGGGTTCCTCACCCACCTGAGAGATACTTCGGTTTCTCTATGACAGTGGGAGCGAGGATTGCATCATGAGATGATGACCCAACTAGCTTCGAGCTGGCCATCAGGAGTGAGACTCTGTGAGAATGGCTGGATGCTTATCGATCTGAGATGGAATCCTTATACACCAACAAAGTATGGACTTTGGTTGCTATATCTGAAGGGTTAAATCCCTATCAGGAGCAAGTATATCTTGAGAATATTACTTGGTGTAGATGGAAAAGTTGAGACTTTCAAAGCTAGACTTGTTAAAGGTTTGCATCATTGACCAGCTGTGGATAATGATGAAACCTTTTCAAGTAGCTATGCTTAAGTCCATCCAGATCCTACTTGTCACGGCTACATACCATGACTACGATATCTGGTGGTTGGATGTCATGACTGCTTTTCTAAATGATGTTTTAGAAGAGTGCGTCTATAAGTACACAGCCAGAGGGCTTCGTAGACAGTGGGAGCAGCGGAAACGTGTGCAAGATGCTTTATAGGATTAAAGCAGGCATCGCGGAGTTGGAACGTCTGTTTTGATGAAGTAGTCAAAGAGTTTGACATCATCAAAATGGTAGATGAACCTTGTATATACAAAAAGGTAGTAGGGAGTATGGTGGTGATCCTCGTAGAGTACGTGGATGACATACTCTTGATAGGGAAGGAGTTTCCTATGCTACGCTCGATCAATATCCGTATATCACAATGATTCTCCACATAGGATCAAAGTGATACCTACTAAATCCTGGATTTTGGATCTATGAGATAGATCTAATTGGATGTTAGGATTCTTACTAGTTGTAGTGAGATGGTATCAATCGATCCTGGGGAGAATCACTGGAAGGGTTCCAGGATGATAATGACGACTGAATGTCAGTCGCAGGCATTGTCTTTACCCTCAGTAAAGGGACGGTATGTTGGAAGAATTCCAAGCTAGATACCGTGACATACTAGACGATGAAGGAAGGATACATCGCTACTTAAGATGCTACCAAAGAGGCAGTCTGGGTGTATATTGGTTCATGAGATGAACTTTGTTCCTCCCATTGTGTGACAATGGAGTTGGGGCTTATGCCATGGAACGTCCGTCCCATCAGTGATCCAGACTTATTCTAAGGCAGTATCGCCTGATCACGGAGATAGTTGATCTCCAAGAAGATCGAGGTTAGGAGAGTAGACTCAGAGGACAACACAGCGGATCCACTCACAAAGGCCTGTTCCCAGAGAGAGATTTTTATGGGATGGTTGAGTATGAGATACTGCAACCACTGCTACAGATGGCCCTAGTGCAAGTGGGAGATTGCAAAACGGTGGTTATTGTTAGTTGTATGTATGCCCTAGAGGCCATTACTGTACATAGGATGTATATTGTAGTGGATGCTGGGACATATATAGGGAGGACTTTCTTGCTCGACATGATAGTATGCTATCTGGTTACCCTTTACCTTAACGTGTATGCTGATTGTCTCTCTGTTACATGTTGGTAAAGCCCTTAGGATCTGTACTTGACTACCTGGACTATGATGCGGATCATACTAGTGGGGACATGGTAGTCCATAAGTACATCCTTCAAAGTCCCTAGTCGTGGGTGTATCGAGACGGGGCATCGATATACCAGAGTAGACTAGCGTGTACCTTCTCGACGCATACAGATGGGCGATGGATGATCCCATATCCATCGGTGTTTGACATCAGAGATGATATACGGGTGCTCAGTAGAGACTGGGTACACTGGACGGACTCGCCGAGAACTCCCAGATGGTATTATACCTCACGTCAGATGGTAGTTCTCTGGTGACACTGGTACAGAGTAGACTGTTGACCCGAGATCGTTATAGAGTCTTGTGTGGTTCCCACTGTGCTTTGATTTCCATCTTACCACGTCCAAGAGGGCGTGCAAAACGGTGGTTTTTGGGTACAGTCCCGAGTCACATGGAGGCAATGAGCGATAGGAGGGGATTCGTCTCTCCCGGTATAGGGAGTTGATGTTGTGCTGTGTTCGATTGGCTATAACAGGAAATCCCTGGCCAGGGTTGCTGAGATTTACTGGTAAGTGTTACCAGTGGTTTCTCGAATTGTTATAGACCTCATATCGACACGACTTATCGAGCTATTGGGGTCTGACGTTTACCACCCCTAGGCGAGATATGCGACATATCAGACGATCAGACCGGACTGTACGGTAGTGTTACTGGTTGGATTCACTGGAGTGTGAGCGGGCTTGCTCGTCGATCTTCAGATCGCTCAATACCCGGGTGGCCGTTACGATTAGCAGACCGCTTGCGGCTTGTGGGTGTTTGATATGATCATCACCTGCTGCCGGCGTATTGACGAGTCTTTAGAGTCCTACACAGAGGTTTCCTGGCTCAAGCGAAACGAAATAGGAGCGCATATGAGATATGTGCGGGACCGAGAATAATGCGTGTATGTGATACCGTATTCCATTCTCGCGATAAATGTATCGATTGGTTGTATGCGATATAACCTAGTTATCGATTCAAGTATTGATTCGATAAACCGATACATAGGATACTAGTCGGTTATATGCGATATGACCGGATCGTTAAATCAAGTGTTGATTTAATGATTTAATGTATAATTATATATTTGATATATTACTTTACATTAACTAGTATTGGTTCACTTTAAGATGGATTTTCTCACTCGGTTGTGCGCATTATATATGTGATATGATTTTGTGCACTAGCTTGTATCATGTTTGATGATACATGCTTTTTGGTTAAGTGTAAAGTGTTAAACCTTGGTTAATGAATAGGTTAGGGTTTATTATTTGTTATTCATTTATCTTATTTAATTATCCATTTATTTATGATAAATGAATAAAAGAAAATGAAATGAAATGGTTGCTAATTTTGGATTCTAGTTGAAGCTTCTTGATCTTTTGTCTAAGTGACCATTTTGTCTCTAGCTTGACCCTAACCATTCCTTTAACCATGATTGATTCTCTACACATTACCATGGTTAAAGATTATGATAAGTATTCTTTTATTTTACATTTTCTAATAACTTATCATAATATTTTTACCTTCTTCTTCTTCATTTCTTCAAGTGAAGAAAGCTTGCCTCCATCAATGGCAAGTGATGAAAAAGAGTGTGAAATCCAAATCTAAAGTCTACCCACTTCCTATTTCTTCATCCTCTACCTCTTTCCAAGTAGTAGAGTGTGTTCTCTTCACAAGTTTTTGGACTTGGTGAAGTCGGAGCTTGATTTAGCGATGCCTCGACGTAGATCATCTTCGGCACGTCGTCGATGACCTAGCCCGCTTCTTCTCCGATGAAGCCGACGCAAGAGCCCGGATTTCGGATTTGTACAGCGGAGATGACTTCTTCATGGAGCTATGGAGGTGGACAAACGGATCTACAAAGGTTGTATATCCGTATCCCTTAGTTAAGTGTTAACTAGTTAGCTTTTTCGCCTAGTTTTCTAGCAAACGATCCGTAGTCGGGTCTCTCAGCACCTAGAATTTTTGAAAATGGCATGTTCGATGCCTTGTGAGACCTCATTAGGGTGCCTAGGAACCCTACAGTTTTTGGGTACAGTCCCGAATCACATGGAGGCAATGAGCGATAGGAGGGGATTCGTCTCTCCCGGTATAGGGAGTTGATGTTGCGCTATGTTCGATTGGCTATAACCGGAAATCCCTGGCCAGGGTTGCTGAGATTTACTGGTAAGTGTTACCAGTAGTTTCTCAAACTGTTATAGACCTCATATCGACACGACTTATCGAGCTATTGGGGTCTGACGTTTACCACCCCTAGGCGAGATATGCGACATATCAGACGACGAGACCGGACTGTACGGTAAGTGTTACTGGTTGGATTCACAGGAGTATGAGCGGGCTTGCTCGTCGATCTTCTGATCGCTCAATACCCGGGTGGCCGTTACGTTTAGTAGACTGCTTGCGGCTTGTGGGTGCTTGATATGATCATCACCTGCCGCCGGCGTATTGACGAGTCTTTAGAGTCCTACATAGAGGTTTCCTGGCTCAAGCGAAACGAAATAGGAGCGCATATGAGATATGTGCGGGACCGAGAATAATGCGTGTATGTGATACCGTATTCTATTCTCGCGATGAATGTATCGAAAGGTTGTATGCGATATAACCTAGTTATCGAATCAAGGATTGATTCGGTAAGCCGATACATAGGATACTAGTCGGTTATATGCGATATGACCGGATCGTTAAATCAAGTGTTGATTTAATGATTTAATGTATAATTATATATTTGATATATTACTTTGCATTAACTAGTATTGGTTCACTTAAGATGGATTTCTCACTCGGATGTGCACATTGTATATACGATATAATTTTGTGCACTAGTTTGTATCATATTTGATGATGCATGCAAAATTGGCTAAGTGTAAAGATTAAACCATGGTTGTGTAATGGTTAGGGTTTTGTTTTTACTTATTCATTTATTTATTTATCTTATTCATTTTGGAAAAGAGAAAGATGAATGGTGGCTTTATTTGTTTTTAGTTGAACATTCATGAAACTTTGACTAAGTCACCATTCTTGTCTCATGCTTAACCCTAACCATATGAACTAACCATAGTACATTCTCTACACTTAACCAAGGGTTAGTAAATGATAAGTATTGATTTATTTATCTAATTTATAAAACACTTATCATATTCTTTTTCTTCATCTTCATCTTCTTACAAGATGAAGAAAGCTTGCTCCATCAATTGCAACTTGAGCAAATGAGTGAGAAATCCAATTCTAAAGTGAACCCACCTCCTATTTCTTCATCCTCTACCTCTTGCCAAGTAGTATAGGGTGTTTTCTTCACAAGTTTCATGACTTGGTGAAGTGGGAGCTTGATCTTGTGATGCCTCGACGTAGATCATCTTCGGCATCGAAGCCGACGACCTTGCCCGCCCATTTCTCCGATGAAGCCGACGCTAGAGCCCGGGTTTCCATTTGGACAGCGAGGATACTTCATTGCGGAGATATGGAGGTGGAGGACCGGATCTACAAAGGTTGTATTTCCGTTCTTTTAGTTAAATTGTTAACTAGTTGCATGTGTTCGCCTAAAATTCTAGTTAACGATCTGTATTAGGGTTTCTCGGCACCCGTAAAATTTGAAATTGGCATGGTTGATGCCTTGTGAGACCTCATTAGTGTGCCTAGGAACCCTACAGTGGTATCAGAGCCTAGCTAGAGCCTTAGGCGATGCGTAGACGGAGTTTGAAGTCCGATCGAACCGAAACCCTAAACCCAAGTTGCTCTCTGGACATTTTTCAAAAACTGGGTTTTTTCCAGATTAAAAATGCTTAAAAAATTCAGCAGGGAATTACAAGAATTACAGTGCAAAAATTTCATGATGATGTGTTAATTACGCGGCGGAACCGCCGCAGAAGCCATGCTTCTGCGGCGGTTCCGCGGCCAAATGAAGGGAGATGCCTCTAATTTTTGCACAGTAATTCATATTGTCTGGTGCTGAGTTTTATGGGAATTTTTAATATTTACTCAAGAGTTGAGTATTTTGGGTTGTATTGGGAGTTCGTAGATTCGATCGGATTGTCAGACTTCGTCTATGTGTTTTTCCGGATAATTTTAGAATATGTTAAAAAGTTCGACCGGATATAAATACCCAATTTTTCCCCTGTCGGGAAATTTCCAAGTGTTGGATCTTTCCGTGGTTTAAAGACGTTCTAAGTAGTGCAAGTAACGCGATGGACCCTCTAGAAGACAACAAACCTTAACTCGATTATGTGACCGTCTTGAACTGCCCTTTGAACCTTCGGGTTTGGGGCAGTACGGCGTGCCACATGTGAGGCGTTGGCTTGACCCTTCTACGGCTGGACCATTGGTACTGAGGCATGAAGTGAATGTCTTTGAACTTATTTCATGAGTTGATCTGTATCGGGAAAACTTGGGTGTTAGAATGTTCGATCGGAAGGTTTAACATTTTCTATTTATCTGGAATGGGATACAATAATTGGAATTCACAACTAGTTATGAGATAACTGAATGAATGTTATAAACATAGCAGTTTAGTCTCACTTGATCGATTGCCACGGAATTTTGATGTGATCAAAAGTCCGTCGCAATCACGTAGCGTACGCGGATACTCGCCGGATAAACTTAATAGACAGCTACACCCCTTAGCCCTGACCAAGTGACTGTAGGAGAACCCCGTTGCCGAAAGCATCCGTTCGGGTGCTCGCGGCAGCGGTGTTCCGCCTTAGTGCACTTCGTCGACGGTATCGGGGGTGCGGCCGTCTACTAAAGTTTGCGACGAGCATCCGATCAGGATGTCGGGAATCTTGTTGAATTGCCCGACTTGATATTGAAAAGTGTTTTCGATAATGAGACTAAAATGCGGGGTTTATAATTGTTAGGCATGCGATGTCTAAGGAATTCATTTGATTAGGCATGCGATGTTTATGCAGGTTGCGGATTCCAACTGTTGTAGTTTTACACTTTCTTTTCTGTGACCGTAAGTGTAATATGTGATATCGCCGGTTTCGTTGCTATATGTCAACGACAATTGGGATACGCATGTTTACTTACGTTGATGACATGTGATGTTATGTGTTGCCGGATATGTTATATTGGATCGTCGTGTTTGAATAGCCGGGTTTTTTTTATGTGGGATGAGTGTTTTTCATTTTCATTCATGTAAAAACTTGTATGTAATATTCTTTTATTGGGGCACTTCCAGGTTGCGGAAGATGTCACCTTTTGTATATTATTTACTTTTCCGCACTAGGATAGACCCAAGGAGGGGAGCACAAGTAACCGGGTTCTGGAGTCCAGTGGAAGACCAACTCGAGGAGTCGAGTCCGGGTCTCCTAACTTTAGAATTGGTAGGGTTGCTTGCCGCTCTCGTAGGGGTCTAGGGGTGTGGGTTTGGCTATTCATCACGACCGTGGAATCCGTGTTTTATACTGGCTCGTATTGAAAACACGGACGTCCTAGTATATCCAATATTTCATATGATTCTTCTGCTGCGATATCTGTGATGTGATCATGTGATATGTTATGTGATGGATACTTTATATAGTATATATGATATATTATATAGGCGTTACTTATGTTTTACACCCGTGCTAGCCCTGTCCCGCTCTGTCGTTAGTTACCTAACCTAACGGTGCACGAGGGGACATCGAGGCGAATGCGGATGGCATAAGTGTACGTCGTATTTATCTGTGATGTTTAGGTACTTAAATGATGGGACTTCATTAATGTGATTAATGAAATAAAAGAAACCTAAGATGTTGTAGGATCGAATTTCAAAATAAAACAGGTAGCTACAGTTCTTGCTTTGCACAGTGGTATATATGATATATCCTGCACCTTATTCGATGAGGAAAGGACCGACGATCCCTTCATTGGGAGTGACCCCTTTAGCAATAACTAGAAAATGCCACACCCCTCGGTTTGTCTTTTGATAGCTTCTATAGTTTCTGCTTTGCACAGTGATATATATGATATATCCCGCACCTCATTCGACGAGGAAAGGGCCGACGATCCCTTCACCGGGAGTGACCCCTTTAGCAAAACTAGAAAAGCCTCAAAAGCACTCCATTTTAAAATCATTTGATTCTACAACGATATCAAGTTCATTACGCAATAGGTTTTCAGAAAAACCTGTCGTAGCCCTCCGTCATTTCAGATAAGTCCTATTTAGTATTCGTGCTACGTTTGTTGATCTCCGTCAAGGCGTAGTGTGCGGTAGCTAACTAGTATTTATCTGTTTATGCATATGATGCAGATTGGATTAGGGTAGTCATGCGGCCTTGTTGACCTCCGTCAAGGGTCGTGCGGGTGGGTTTAATTCGATCAAGAAATGACGGGTTGAACTTGACTAGTAGCCTATGGTTTGTTGACCTCCGTCAAGGTCATAGGGTGCTAGGGGCAAAATTATCGGGAATTTCAAGTGTTGAAATTTGCAATGAGATTGCATACCTTCTATGAGATAGTTGGATCCCGATACCCACTGCGAGTAAGAGTTATTCCTGGGAGAGTTTTACACATTACAATTAGCCGATCAAGTAGGTGTCTAGAAAGGTGTTAACGGGGTTACGCCTCTGGGAAAACGAGGTTTACATTAATTAGGTTCGTGCGAAAGCACGGGGGACCTCCCCTAAAGTACCGACACTGGCCTGGCTGAAAGATTGGCGAACTTGTAGCGTGTAATTAATCCCGGCTAGTCTTTCCTTTTAGGGTTTGAAGGAAGATTTGATAAAAACAGTGGGAGCCATCCTGATTAGATAAAATAATAACCAATCTATTCTTGAAAGAGCGCACGCTGAGTGTTTTCTTCTCTCTCTCTCCAGGTAGCGACCATATCACGCCTTAATCAAGATAATAATACGGATATATTGACCAAACCCGCTTGTTATACTGAGCTGGGGAACGTTGGTCCCGCTCCAACTTATAATTGTTATAAGATAGAGCAGGAAATTGGGGAATACCAGATTTCCCGTGCCGCCCAAACGAAGAGAGTGCATACTGATGCAACATCTTCGGGTGTGTTCATTACAATAGAACTGTTTTTCTGTATCCTCTACGTCCTGGGTATGTGATACCAGATCAGGATCCCAGATATGTAATATGTTACATGGGCTACAGATAGGTAAAGAACTGAGAACGGGTGATAAGTTTCATGAGGAAGAAAACGGGGCAAGAGTTGCAGCCAAGTCTGTTGGTCACTGTCACCTTGTATTACCAATACATTGATTCTGAACGGATGTTATTAGATACCGAACCTGATATACAAAATCATATCAGTCTCTTTATCCGTAAAGAAATGATAAAATTTTGTATTGTTGGATAATGTTTTGAACATTTCCTATATCAAAAGTTGATCGGTTCAGGCATGTTATCTAAAAGCATTGATGTTCTAAATCAAACTACAGTTCTTTAGTATACAGAACACACACAAGAGGAAGAGTTCAGAAATGAACGAATCCTTCTTGAGGTATTGTAGACTAGGTCATATCAATGCGACCCGACTAGCTGAAGTTAAATATAGATGCATATTTAAATAAGTTTGAATTTACATCTTATGAAACTGGCCAGTCATGTCACAGAGATAAGATAACCATAGCTCTGTTTAGACTTCACTCAACATGGCATTGATTGATCGTTTGTTGGAAACAGAGAAAGAGTTAGTGAACTCTTGGGATGATACATGTTGATGTATGTAAGGTCCTCTGTCTACATATACCAAGACCGGTTCTTTTTACTTCATTACATTCTCTGATGATCTTTCGAGATTCAGACCTATGTTCCTGTTGAAACACAAGTCCGAACCTTTTGAGATATTCACAGAATATAAGTTAGAAGTAGAGAACCAAAACACGGGTATAAGTATTATGTCCTTTGATGTGATCGAGGAGGAGAATACTTGAGCATGAAAATCCTGGATTATTCTAAAGGAGAATGAGATTCTCTCTCAGCATTACTCCTCCGTATACACCACAGTACGTCGGTGTATCGGGGCGGAGCAGATGCACCCTGTATGATATGGTGTGCTCTATGATGAGTACTACTGAGTTTCCTATTTCCTTTTTGGGAGTTATGCACTTGAGAAGCTGCATACCTATTGAATTGAATTCGAATCAAATCTATGCCTACCGCTTCATATGTGATATGGAAAGGGAAGAGCCCATATCTTAAGTTAGTTAAGATTTGGGGTTGTCCGGGCTATGTTTAAAAGCAAAATCCGGACAAGCTCGAGGCAAGGTCTGTTATGTAGAACTGGAAATGTTCCAGCTATACAAACTGCAGCTGATAATTTGATAAAACCAAAGGATTCAATAGTTACCAACGAACCTCAGCCTCTCCGCCGATCTAGTAAGGTTCCTCACCCACCTGAGAGATACTTCGGTTACTCTATGACAGTGGGAGCGAGGATTGCATCATGAGATGATGACCCAACTAGTTTCGAGCTGGCCATCAGGAGTAAGACTCTGTAAGAATGGCTGGATGCTTAGCGATCTGAGATGGAATCCATGTACACCAACAAAGTATGGACTTTGGCTGCTATATCTGAAGGGTTAAATCCCCATCAGGAGCAAGTATATCTTGAGAAGATTACTTGGTGTAGATGGAAAAGTTGAGACTTTCAAAGCTAGACTTGTTAAAGCTTTTCGTCATCAACCAGGCGTGGATAATGATGAAACCTTTTCAAGTGGCTATGCTTAAGTCCATCCAGATCCTACGTGCCACGGCTACATACCATGACTACGATATCTGGCGGTTGGGTGCCATGACTGCTTTTCTGAATGATGTTTTAGAAGAGAACATCTATAAGTACACAGCCAGAGGGCTTCGTAGACAGTGGGAGCAGCGGAAACGTGTACAAGATGCTTTATAGGATAAAGCAGGTATCGCGGAGTTAGAACATCTGTTTTGATGTGTTAGTCAAAGAGTTTGACATCATCAAAATGGTAGATGAACCTTGTATAAACAAAAAGGTAGTAGGGAGTATGGTGGCGATCCTCGTAGAGTACGTGGATGACATACTCTTGATAGGGAAGGAGTTTCCTATGCTACGCTCGATCAATCTCCGCTTATCACAATGATTCTCCAGATAGGATCAAAGTGATACCTCCTAAATCCTGGGTTTTGGATGTATGAGATAGATCTAATTGGATGTTAGAATTCTCATTAGTTGTAGTGAGATGGTATCAATCGATCCTGGGGAGAATCACTGGAAGGGTTCCAGGGTGATAAGGACGACTGAAAGTCAGTCACAGGCATTGTCTTTACCCTCAGTAAAGGGACGGTATGTTGGAAGAGTTCCAAGCTAGATACCGTGGCATACTAGATGATAAAGGCTCGATACATCGCTACTTAAGATGCTACCAAAGAGGCAGTCTGGATATATATTTGTTCATCAGATGAACTTAGTTCCTCCCATTGTGTGACAATGGAGTTGTGGCTTATGCCAAGGAACGTCCGTCCCATCAGTGATCCAGACATATTCTAAGGCAGTATCACCTGATCATGGAGATAGTTGATCTCCAGGGTGATCGAGGTTAGGAGAGTAGACTCAGAGGACAACACGGCGGATCCACTCACAAAGGCCTTTTCCCAGAGAGAGACTTTTAAGGGATGGTTGAGTATGAGATACTGCAACCGCTGCTATCAGATGGCCCTAGTGCAAGTGGGAGATTGTTAGTTATATGTATGCCCTAGAGGCCATTACTATACATAGGATGTATATTGTAGTGGATGCTGGGACATATATAGGGAGGACTTTCTTGCTCGACATGATAGTATGCTATCTGGTTGATCTTTACCTTAACGTGTACACTGATTGTCTCTCTGTTACATGTTGGTAAAGCCCTTAGGATGTATACTTGACTACCTGGACTATGATGCAGATCATACTAGTGGGGACATGGTAGTCCATAAGTACATCCTTCAAAGTCCCTAGTCGTGGGTATATCGAGACGGGGCATCGATATACTAGAGTAGACTAGCGTATACTTTCTCGACCCATAAAGATGGGCGATGGATGATCCCATATCCATTGGTGTTTGACATCAGAGATGATATACGGGTGCTCAGTGGAGACTGGGTACACTGGACGGACTCGCCGAGAACTCCCAGATGGTATTATACCTTACGTCAGATGGCAGTTCTCTGGTGACACTGGTACAGAGTAGTCTGTTGACCCAAGATCGTCATAGAGTCTTGTGTGGTTCCCACTGTGCTTTGATTTCCATCTTACCATTTCCAAGAGGGCGTGCAAAACGGTGGTTTTTGGGTACAGTCCCGAATCACATGGAGGCAATGAGTGATAGGAGGGGATTCGTCTCTCCCGGTATAGGGAGTTGATGTTGCGCTATGTTCGATTGGCTATAACCGGAAATCCCTGGCCAGGGTTGCTGAGATTTACTGGTAAGTGTTACCAGTAGTTTCTCAAACTGTTATAGACCTCATATCGACACGACTTATCGAGCTATTGGGGTCTGACGTTTACCACCCCTAGGCGAGATATGCGACATATCAGACGACGAGACCGGACTGTACGGTAAGTGTTACTGGTTGGATTCACTGGAGTATGAGCAGGCTTGCTCGTCGATCTTCTGATCGCTCAATACCCGGGTGGCCGTTACGTTTAGCAGACCGCTTGCGGCTTGTGGGTGCTTGATATGATCATCACCTGCCGCCGGCGTATTGACGAGTGTTTAGAGTCCTACACAGAGGTTTCCTGGCTCAAGCGAAACGAAATAGGAGCGCATATGAGATATGTGCGGGACCGAGAATAATGCGTGTATGTGATACCGTATTCTATTCTCGCAATGAATGTATCGAAAGGTTGTATGCGATATAACCTAGTTATCGAATCAAGGATTGATTCGGTAAGCCGATACATAGGATACTAGTCGGTTATATGCGATATGACCGGATCGTTAAATCAAGTGTTGATTTAATGATTTAATGTATAATTATATATTTGATATATTACTTTGCATTAACTAGTATTGGTTCACTTAAGATGGATTTCTCACTCGGATGTGCACATTGTATATACGATATAATTTTGTGCACTAGTTTGTATCATGTTTGATGATGCATGCAAAATTGGCTAAGTGTAAAGATTAAACCATGGTTGTGTAATGGTTAGGGTTTTGTTTTTACTTATTCATTTATTTATTTATCTTATTCATTTTGGAAAAGAGAAAGATGAATGGTGGCTTTATTTGTTTTTAGTTGAACATTCATGAAACTTTGACTAAGTCACCATTCTTGTCTCATGCTTAACCCTAACCATATGAACTAACCATAGTACATTCTCTACACTTAACCAAGGGTTAGTAAATGATAAGTATTGATTTACTTATCTAATTTATAAAACACTTATCATATTCTTTTTCTTCATCATCTTCTTCTTACAAGATGAAGAAAGCTTGCTCCATCAATGGCAACTTGAGCAAATGAGTGAGAAATCCAATTCTAAAGTGAACCCACCTCCTATTTCTTCATCCTCTACCTCTTGCCAAGTAGTATAGGGTGTTTTCTTCACAAGTTTCATGACTTGGTGAAGTGGGAGCTTGATCTTGTGATGCCTCGACGTAGATCATCTTCGACATCGAAGCCGACGACCTTGCCCGCCCATTTCTCCGATGAAGCCGACGCTAGAGCCCGGGTTTCCATTTGGACAGCGAGGATACTTCATTGCGGAGATATGGAGGTAGAGGACTGGATCTACAAAGGTTGTATTTCTGTTCTTTTAGTTAAATTGTTAACTAGTTGCATGTGTTCGCCTAAAATTCTAGTTAACGATCCGTATTAGGGTTTCTCGGCACCCGTAAAATTTGAAATTGGCATGGTTGATGCCTTGTGAGACCTCATTAGTGTGCCTAAGAACCCTATAAGATACGCTTAGCGTATTTACTTCAGAGTAAATATGTAGTGGACCAGTCCCATCCTCTTCGCCGTATACCGGGAAGCGGGGCGTGACACCGGCCGAGGCCGTCTTCTTCGGTCCTTCGACCAGCTCCACCGCTCACAGGAGTAACCGCCGCTCCGCGAATTTCGCCATGCGCGGATTCTCCGCTAGCAACATCCCATGTTCCACGCCTCCGCGATCCCCATTAATGGGTGATCCACTCTCTACGCGGGCGTGACGTCGGGAGCGTAACTGCCGGCGAGATTCTCGCGCCTGCTGCTGCGTGCCATCAACGCTATATAAACCCCCATCATAGAGGGGTCAAGTAAGCCATTTTTGGACCCCACTTAGCCATTACGCTGCTCGGATCTAGAATTAACTTGATCGTCGGAGGGTCCTCGGTCGCGTCAAACCATCCCAGGACTTCACCAAATCTCCTCAAAACCCATTGAGACCCACACACAACAGGGGATCCCCTCCAGAATCCGTCGGGAGATCGACGGAAGACAACATCTGAAGGAGATCTGAAAAGGACCTCCATCATTTCCATATCATAGATAAACTTTGCTGTTACCACAAGGATTAGCCAATTTAACAAGAAACACTTCGAGCTAGAGTCGCCTTTTTTTCTATAACATTAGTCGCCTAGAGGTGCGAAATGTAACCAAAACAAACAAAAGATGTAGCATAGTGACACATTCCGAAATATAGTAGGAGAGTAAGGATCCTGATTTCCTAATAACTAAGTTCTTTCAACACAGATTCAATAATACAACAGCGACCGCGAACCACAAAATCTGCAGCAGTTTGGATATCAATCACCAACCAAAAGAGACTGCAGGTTCTTTCATTAACTTATACCTGCTCAAAATTACACCAAAGGATTAATTTAATTGACAGAAATACGAGAACAAGATCAAAGTTAATGTTTAAGAACTCATGCTTCAAGTATCCAAGCTGGACCAAGAATCCTAATGCACGTAATCTAGAAACATAAAAAATTTATCCGTTGACAGTTTGATCATCGGGTAATCAATCCAACACTTCAACCACCCCAGCACTCTGTTATCTAAATCGATGACCAGAAAAGTTCACCTCGATAAATTGCAGACACTTTCCTTGAGAAATTGCACTCACTTCTATATTTGGAGAGACAGTACTACACGAAGAAGGGAGACCTAGCTATAATTTCTTTCTCTCTTACAGCATAGCTGATGATGCTCAATATTGGCGATGCAAGATCAAGACACGTGGCGGACGACATGTCCCAGGACCCGGAAGAAAGGGCCCGTGGAGACCGACTAGGCCACCCTTGTACCCGACCTGCAAGCACAAGCCGTCCCTCCACGGGCCCCCCTGCATATTTGCCTCCTCGGCCCCTCAGCTCGCCCCGGGCCGCCACAGGACCAAGGTTCCTCGACCCTCTCACCCGGTTCCGAGCTCCCCAGCCGAGGCCGTCTTCCTCGGCCCCTCCGACCAGCTCCACCGCTCACAGGCGTAACCGCTGGTCCGCGAATCTTGTCATGCGCGGATTCTCCACCAGCAACATCCCACGTTCCACGCCTCCGCAATCCCCATTAATGGGTGATCCGCTCTCTACGCGGGTGTGACATCGGGAGCATAACTGCTGGCGAGATTCTCGCGCCGGCTGCTGCGTGCCATCACCGCTATATAAACCCCCATCACAGAGGGGTCAAGTAAGCCTTTTTTGATTCTACTTAGCCATTGCTCTGCTCGGATCTAGTATTAACTTGATCGTCGGAGGGTCCTCGGTGGTACCAAACCACCCCGGGACTTTTTGCAGGTACTCGGCGGTAAACTCCTCAAATCACCAATCCTGCCAAAACCCACTGAGATCCACACGCAACAGAAGATCACCACGAAAACCCACCGCGAGATCAACGGAAGACAACATCTGACGGAGGCTTGAAAAGGACCTCCATCAGTTGGCACCGTCTGTGGGAAACCCCAAACTCCACAAAAAACAAAGTTGGCCTTCCGATCTCTGTCAACATGGCAAGCGACCATCCAGAAGATTCGGGTACCAGCCGCCGCCTCCCCCTCACAGGAGGCGCGGATGAACCCCCTCCGGTGACTATCATCCACGCCCTCGCCAGCCGAATAGATCGGCTACAGTCCCTTGTGGAGGCGCTCGTCCGCGCCCAAACAGCGGGGCCTGAGCTCCAGATCGCCGCCCCTCCGCCTCTGGAACGCTCTGCCCCCATCGGCACGGCCGATCACCAGCAGGCTGCGACTCCCGACCACGGATCTCACGGACCGATACTCCCTGAGGCCCGTTGGGCGCCTCGCGGCTCCACCCCGAGGTCCGCCGCCGGAGCACCATGCCTCGAACCTCCTCACGACCCTTGCCCCCCTGAGGAGATGTCAGTCACCTCGCCTGCCCACAGGCATGACCAGCACCCTCTCCCCTGATGGGGACATACAGGAGGAATTCGCCATGACGGCTCGAGAGCCACCGTGCCCGTGAATATGAGGAACCTCATCGAAAGGAACCGGAGCCATGCCCAGACGCAGGTCTTCCACAGTGGAGGCCAGGGATCATGAGGTGCCGAGTCCTCGGGGTATCACGGCCGACTCGACACCCTCAAGAAGAAGATCGAGGGCATGCGCCGGGAAAGTCACCTCTCAGTCGGCGGGGCCGAGTACGCCGCGGACTCGCTCACCAAAACGTTCACCGAGGAACTACTCGCTGTCCGCGTCTCCTTGCGCAAAAAACCCTCGAAGGTCTCTCTGTTCGACGGGAAAACCGACCCCGAGGACCATTTGGATGCTTTCACCGTGGGAATGAGCTTCCAGGACCATTCCGATGCCGCCCAGTGCAGGGCCTTCCCGACTACCCTCATCCATTCTGGTCGGGACTGGTTCCGAGGACTCGAGCCTCGCTCGATCTCGACCTTCGACGAGCTGGCTACTCAGTTCCTCGGGCACTTCGTTGGGAACTTTGGCAGAAGCGTACGGTCGACTACCTCTTCACAATTAAGAGTGGAGACAAGGAGACGTTCAAATCTTACATCACCTGCTTTTACAACGCCCTCGTCGAGGTTCCCGAGCACCGGGATGAGACCGTCATCACGGCGCTCAGATCTGGTCTGAGTCACAAGCAGTGGTTGCGCTCCTTTGTGCTGGCACAGCCTAAGACCATGGCCGAGGTCAAGGCGTGGACAGAACGCAAAGTTCAGCTAGAGTCCGAGGTGAACGCAAACCTCCCCCGGGCAGATCGATCCGACCAGAAGAAGAGGGCTCGGGAGGAGAGGCCGGAGCATCAGCAGCCCTATCACCCGAAGTTCCAGGAGTATACCCCCCTCAACGTCTCCCTCGCAGTATTTCTAGAGGAGGCCCAGAACGAGGGGTTCTTCAAGTTCCCTCTGATCCCACGTCAGGCCGCGAAGCGAACCCGGGGCCCTTACTGCACTTTCCACCGGACACTGGGCCACGCCATGGAGGATTGCAAGCAACTCAGGGACTACATCGAAGAGCTCATCCAATCGGGACACCTCGCCGCATACTTGAGGGACAAACGGCAGGCCGACCGTATGCAGGAGCAGCATCGCCCTCCCGCTGACCTGACCATCGGTCAGATCATGCTCGTTTCAGCGGACGGCCAGCACGGAACTCAGGGAGCCCCGTACCTTGTGCCAAGCACGGAGGCCAACAGTCCTCCAGGGAGCTCGGGCCGAGCCAATAAAATCATCTACTAGCCTGTACTTTTCTTTTAGGGCAATGTAAACTCTTCCTAGGGTCTGTTGTTAATTTAATGAAGATCAATGGAACATTGCGAAAAAGAAGGAAAAACATTGTTTATTCAAAAGGTATTATGGGCTCCTCATCCATACATACAAAAAGAAAAAGAAAATTACAACAGCGGGGGAAGGGGGTGCAGAGAGCACTGCTCATGATACTCGGCAAAGATCTCCACCAGCCGAGGCCTTGCGAGATCCAACTTCTCCCCTCGGTTCCTCCCGCGCGCATTAACCCCGAGCCTCAACTCGTAGCACTCGCGGATGAGCGCCTCCGAGCGAGCTAGCCGGTTCGCGGAGATCAGGCCGAAGCGCCTCAGGGATTGCAGCTTGCCCACGGCCTCGTCATAGAGCTGCTCGGACAGGGGGTTGTAAATCCCCGGCGATGCCCTCCAGATGGAGTATATCAGCAGCTGCAGCAGGGAGGAGCGTCGGGGGAGCAGCCGGCCGAAATGGTCCTCGATGCTCCCATAGACCAACTGCACCGTGTCCTCGGTGTAGTTCTAGTCGTAAAGGTACATGTCTTCGAAATGGATGATGTTGGGGATGGTAAACGGGAAGTCTTCCATTTTCGACGACCTGTTTATGAAGGATGGGAGGACCAGTACTCCTTCAGCCTTATATAGCCCACTGCGCCCCAACGGAGCTCAACAGTCGCCCTCTTTCACCCAAAAAGTCGCTGCCACACGGCGGTCATCAAGCCTTCTCTGGTGGAATCGAAACGATGCGCCCCTAGCGCTTCGCCTCCCCCCACATTCAATGCGCATGCTACGCACACAGTCGCTGCGACCGTTCCTGTTCCCCATGCCTACAGCTGGATGTTCGGGCTACACCTCGCGAAGAATTAACCAAAGCAGCTACCCTGCTCGGCTATACCTGGCCGGTAGCTTCCCTACCGCAACGCCAGGGATCAGAAGCAGTCAAGCCCAACCGTCGCTCGACTATCCCTGGCGGGTAGCTTCCCTACCGCAACGCCGGGGATCAGAAAGTCCTCCCAGAGGCAGTCGGGCCCAACTGTCGCTCGGCTATCCCTGGCGGGTAGCTTCCCTACCGCAACGCCAGGGATCAGAAAGCCCTCCCAGAGGCATTCGAGCCCGAGAATCCCTCGCTAGGCTATCCTTCAGGACAAAAGCCCTCGCCAAGAGGCACCGGGCAGTAACCCTGCCCGGCCAAGGGTCCTTGGTAGGCTTCTACAGCCCTTCCCGTGCCAAGGACCAAAGTCCTCCCAGAGGCAGTCGAGTCCTTGCTCGGCTATCCTCAGCTGGTAGCTTCCTACTACAACCGATAGGGATCAAAGTCTCGCCAAGAGGCACTGGGCAGTAACCCTGCTTGGTCCCCGTCTTGAAGGATCAAAGCCCTCGCAAGAGGGAACCGAGTAGCTGCTCTGCTCGGTCAACTCCGGCTAGTAGTTGCCTACCCACGACGCCAGAGGTCAAAGCACTCGCCAAGAGGCAACCGCGCAGCTTCACTGCCCGGTCATCCTTAGTGGGCTTCTTACAGCCCCTCCAACGCTAAGGATCAAAGCCCTCGCAAGAGGCAACCGAGCAGCTACCTTGCTCGGCCGACTCTGGCGGGTAGCTTCCATACCACAACACCAGGGATCAGAAAGCCCTCCCAGAGGCAGTCGAGCCTGAGGATCCCTCGCTCAGCTGTCCGTCAGGACAAAAGCCCTCACCAAGAGGCGCCGGGCGGTAACCCCGCCCGATCCTCGTCCTGAAGGATCAAAGCCCTCGCAAAAGGAAACCGAGCAGCTACCCTGCTCAGTCATCCTCGGCTGGTGGTCGATGCTTGCATCGCCAGAAGTCAAAAGATGGCACCCCCCATGGGGCCTCCCACTCACGCTCGGCACAAATACGGCAAACATCGCTTTGCCCGTCACCCGCAGAGGATCCGAGACCCCAGTTAGGGACATCAAGTCTATCCAGGTCTAAACGATCCCCCCTCGACATTGGGGCCCATGGGAATACCTCCTCGGTAGCTGATTTGTCTCAAAAATATCTAGTAACCGCAATCAAGAACGGCGTCGCTTTGCAGCTAGCCGGTGAGTACGGGTCGGTCCATAGGGATGTTGTGAATCTCCTAGTCGCGCTTACGAGTTAATTCCGAAGGGTGTTCGGAGTTGTTATTAAATCTAAAAACCTAAATTATCCTAGGGCAATTATCTAGATCTAAATCTTGCTAGGGTTAGGTTTAGGAATGGTTTGGAAATGTAAATAAATCTCAATGCTTTCTATACCCAGATTAGGATCTAAGAGGAGTTATGGTAATTATTAATAAAGGGGATTAGATCCATTCGGGAAGGTGTTCCTTCCTCTAGGTTCTTGTCCTTCATTTAGAGATCCTTACCCTAACTTCCATAGAAAACGCGCGCAACTGAGCCTTTATACTACGGTATCACCGCTACCTCAAGGGATAGGGTGCCGTAGGGCGCAGTGTGTGCGTGTATGCATGGAGTCCTATAGATTCTATGTGATGGGTAAGAAAGGGATGAGAGATCTCATCTCTCAAAAGCCCTTCCCAAAGCTAACATCTGAGGTAAGGAATTAAAATCTAAACTAGAACAATTAAATAAAACTACTTACAGTTGGCTCTCTCCAAACATCAACGCAGGGTTGTCAGATCTGGATTCATGATTTGAAAAGAGGCACCGATGCTCTCCAAAAGAATTCTAAAATTTATTAATGAAGGGAGGCATAAAGTTTACAATTTTTAGAGTTCCTATTTATAAAGAATAGGAAACCCTAGGGTTACATTTGTTTCACATGTCCACAATTACAAAAATACCCCCTAAGAAAAGACCTAATCAACTCCAGAGCACCGCTATCATTTTCCGCGCCAACACGGGCTTTATATGGCCGCGGTTCCGCGGCCAAAGGCATGACTTGGCTGCAGAACCGCGGCCAAGTAGGGAGATCATTTCTTCATTTTCTTCATAGCTTCAGGATGTTTTTGTCTCCCTATTTCTTTGGTTATTTTCTCAGTTTGGCTTCTAGGTTTGTTCCAGATCCTACAGTGAATAATTGTAGTGAACTTTAACCCTTCGCTTTGAGTCGACGTCTTGAATCTTCCTTTGTGAACTATTCCTTATGTAGGCTTGATCAAGATCCTTCACTTTCTTGGTCAAAGTCTCACTTTTACATCGTCTTTACATCGTTTTCACTGTTTTCTGTCCAAGAACCGGTAACCTGTAACATGTAGCAGACATGCGTCAAAAGCACCTATTTATTTATAAAAAGAATAAGAATGGGGAATATAATAATGCAATATTATGGTGTGAACAGCGCTTGGCATGCTCATCGGCAAGTGATCGAAATCAACCCGACGGACGATCGCTAGACAGATGGCCAACCTGACATGAAAATACAACGGTGCAAGCAGAGATATCTTACGAGCATTCTTCACAAACAGATGGTGGAGCGCGATTCGATGAAACCAAGGAAAATTTTTATTACTACCAAAGACAAAGACTTTACAAAGGGTATTTTTGGGGGCTCCCCAGCCTTACAAAATTCTAAAAAAAAAGAAATAAAAGGAGGAAGACGGGGGCTCTAGGCCTCGGGGCCAGGTGTGACCTCGAGGTCCTCGACATCCACCACATGGCGTGCGGGGTCCTCGGCGGTTTCCTCGCCAGGAACCTCTTCCCCCCGCTCATCGGTGTCTGCGAGGGGGAACTCGGCTCGGAGATCTCCGTCGGCAAACTCCGACATCCGGGCTTTAACGGCATCGAGGGCGTCGTGCCAGATACGGGTCGTAGCCACGGCCAGATCATCATAGAAGTCCTTAGACTTCTTATAGCTCTCCACCGCCTCCAGTTCGGACGACTTGGCCGCCTCGGCCGCCGCCCCAAGCTCCTTCCGGAGGGTCTTCACCGTCCTCTTCAGGTTGCCGGCAATCACCTGGGCATCCTCGAGCTTGACCTCGGCAATCACGGCAGCGTCGCGGTGCCGGGCTACCTCCCATTTCCCGGCCTCCACCTCACCTTCCAAGGCGGCAACCCTCGCCGTCACCACCTCCATCTCCCGCCTGGAGCTCTCTTCCAGTGAGGCGAGCCGGCCCGCAGCCTCCAGCGCCGGGGCTACCACCTCGGCTTCCATACGCAGGGCGAGGGCAACGTGTTAGAGAACCTGGGAGACACGAAAGAGATCAGAAATACGAAGGAGGTACCGAATCTCACGATGAACCAAACACTTACCTACACGGACTCCTAGGCGATAGACGCCAGCTGTGCCCTGAAAGTCCCCCCGGGAACTCTACCCCCGGCTGAGGCCTCTATCTCATGCAGAAGGCTATCCGCAACGGATAGCCCCGATGGCACCGCGAACCGGAGGCCCTCTTCCTCCACCACGATCGGCGAGGACCGGCCCCGGGAAGATCTCTGGGAGCTCCTCTTGAGCGGCTCCGAGGTAGAGCCGATCTCCTCCTCCGAATCCGAGTCCTCCAGAACTAGGGCCCGCTTCTGGCCCGACACTCTGCTAGGACCCGGGACGGGATCCGCCCCCGAACGCTCACGAGACGCCACCCCCGGAACAGTAGGAGCCAGAGCGGGCTTCGCGTGAGAAGAGCCGGCGCCCCAGTGTCACGACCCAAAGTTTGGCCCGTGACCGGCACTTAACCACGTAACGTCTACAGGCGTAACACGACTAAGTAAGCCGAAACCCAGAAATCAAAACCATTAAAAGTAATGAGTATGAAAACCTTTGATAGAAACATTTGTTAAAACGTTTAGAAAACCTTAAGTAATTTAGTAAAATTCTTTAAAGTTCAAGTTATTATCTTAAAAATTTTGGCAACATTTCCTTTGTAAAAACCAGCCCCGAAATCGGGTACAAGACAATATATGAGTAAAATGATATACAATAGGAATAAAGCATCCCAAACGGGAGCAATCACGCCCAACGGCAGAAACAATCACCACAATGATAGATACGACGCCGAAGCGAAGAAATGAGCAGTATAAGTGAAAACAAATATCATGAAAGATAAAGCTGCATAAATAAAGTCGACTCACAACAAGCTCGACACCAGAGTACAAAATAATATACATCGTCCTCACAACTAGTCTCTAAGTCAATACATGAAAGTAGATGGAGAGTACTAGATACAACAGTGTATACAACTGGAAAATAAGAGGATACCGCAAATACCCACCTATCAGCAAAAGGGCTCACGCGCCACTGCAATGGTATCCGTATCAAAAGATGCACGAAAGAAGCCTGCCGCGACTACTCTGAAGGGCAACCTGCAAACACTGTGGCACAACGGGGGTGAGTTGCCAACTCGTTAATAGTAGATAACATATAAAGGTAATCGCGAGTATGCACGTGCTGCGATACTCTAACCTATGCCAATAGATAGCATCTATATGATGAGCTAGATGCGCAATAATCATGCAACAAGTGCGATCTAATAACATCTCAATATGATGAGCAGGATATGCAATAATCATGCCTGGCAAATGCAATCTAATAACATCTATAGGATGAGCAAGGTATGCAATAATCGTGCATATCAAGTGTACTCTATCAGGTACTACTGATACAGGATGAGATATATAACACTGAATGTTGAGCATGGGAATAAATAACATCTACATGGAATGTCAACGTGGAAATTAATCGGTGTCCACCAATGCACCCAAATCCCAATAACAACTCAGGCGCCGTCACTCTAATCGGCCCTCAAATCCTGTAAATCTCATAGAATCGTGAGTGCCCAACATCGGCACTCGAAATATCATAAAATAATCGTGTCCAGCATCGACACGCAAATCCTCAAATATCGGGTTCCGTCAGTCCGGATCGGCCCACGGGCTCCGTCTGCGGAATCGGCCCTCGGCCCCGGCAGTACGTGTCGCCCCGTATCCATCTATTGACTCTGGTCAGTATCCTCCGGATAACTGCCAGGTCCAACCAATCATCGGTAGGTAGTAGTCCCTCTGCCAGGCTCACTGTCTACTGCACAGCGATCTGTTCTCGCTCCGGGGTACCATACCGGGTCCACCATATACCCGCAATCGGCCACGTTCAGCTCATCGATTCGGGTTCACATGTCACACGTCTCAGAACCGAGAAAACGCATGGTGGACGCACTGAAATATCATATCAAGAGAAACTGGGTTTTTAAAATAGTGCGTATTTTCTTAAAATAATACCCCGGTTCCCAAATCCAGAAATCACATAAATCCAAACTCAATGCGTAAATCCATGCAATGTGTCGTATGATACTAAGAGTAAAAAGGGAAAACCGCTCTTTTAAAAGAATCCAGTTTTTAAAATTGTAGGGTTACTAGGCACTCTCACAAGGGTCTACAAGGCATCAACCATGCCCGATTTAAAATTTAGACGTGCCGAACAACCCTAACCAAGATCTTTAAACTAGAGATTAGGCAAAACAAAGCATGTTAAACACAACACTAAGAGTTTGGGATTACAACCTTTGTAGTCCGGTCCTTCACTTCTAAAGCTCCGTGTTGAGGTCCCTTCGCTGTGATCATCGAGTTTCCGGACTCTAGAGAGGCTCCACGAAGAGAATGAAGCAAACTTACTTCCGATCTTCGATAACAAAGATGATCTACCTTGAAGTTTCTTTAACACAAGCTCTCACTCACTAAATGAAGTGAACGCCCTAATCTAAATGGCTAGGATATATTAGGATGATGAAGTAGGATTTTAGCTCTCATTTGTTTTCTTAATCTCACTCATAATCATCACAAGAGCAAAAGCTAGAAAGCTTTTCTCCAAGGAAGAAGAAGAAGAATAACCAAAACCATTTGTGATGAATAATGAATAACTCAAGTGTGAGGTTAGAAATGCAACCATTGTAAGTGCACGGCAGCGCCTCGGCCGTCAATCCGACGCCGGAATGCGGAAACGAAACTTTTACAAAACTTATAAACCGGCACTACCGCGCACTATAAAACCCGGATCGGGCCATTAACCTAATCCTAGCAAACTAGAGAATGGGTAGAAAGCTATACCGAGCGATCCGTGTCCTTCGGTCTTCGGCCTCCGTCCCGATCTCCTCGCGGAATCTCCGGCCTTCACCTCCTCGTCGGAAAGGGCACCACACCGCCGAGTTCTTTTACGGGCTCCCACCTCTGGACCGAGGCAACTCGGGCACGAAGTTGGCGAGCCGACGTGCCCAAGAATACTGTAGGTGAAGTGTAGAATGGTTTGTCTCAATAGGGTAATTGAAGTTGCCATTTTAGATGGAGGAATGAACAATGGAAATGAGCTTAGGATTTTTGGTGTAAGCAAAAATGATAACAAGAATTTCCCACCACCAAAATGAATTCCCCCCCTCTCCTCAAATGTGGCCGGCCATGCAAAAATGGGAGTGGAAAAAATGCAAGGGAGGTGAGCACAAGATAGGGTAAGGGTAAGCATAAGAAAATGTGTTGATAATTAGGTAATTATTGTAAGTCCGTGTTGCCCATCCCGGTGCTTACGGGAGGCGGAAAACATAATAAAAAACGGATTTTTAATGACTTAGGCAACATGGACTTTGCTTGTGAGGATCTTTGCTAAACGAAAACTTGCTAACCCTAACTACAAAGTAGCTAAGTGATGAAAGGTTATACCTTTGGTCTTTAGTCCTTCTCTCCTTGCTCGTCGGAATGGTAGAAAGGCCTCACCTTGCTTGTCTTCTTCCGTCAAAGAAAGATCCACTTGAAAGCCACCACCTTTAGCTTCAACTCCAAGCTAGGAGTAACTAGAGTGCAAGAAATGCTAAGACTTGAACCCTAGAAGAGAGTAGAGAGGATCAAGTGAAGGTTTTTCTCAAGCTTTTTGTTTCTCAACACATGAGAGGGAGAGAGCTTGAGGGAGAGGATGAACAAGAGAGAGAAATGATATGAGAGAATGAGAAAATAATAGAGCTCTTCTCACTAATATGTGTGAATTAATTTAATTGAATAATTAGCTAGATAATTATCATGGTAAATCATGACATGACCATTATCATTTCAAATTGCAAAGATCAAAAAGCATCTTCCAAAAGAAATTATGATGGTCAAAGTGTCAACCTTGGTCAACAAGTCAAAGAAGTCAAAAGGTCAATAACCACAACCATGTATAATTATCAAACTAATTACTAATTAACAATAACACACACATAAATATTAGGGTTAATAAAATGACAATAGCCATTAACCCTAATCAAGGTCCTCTCCCTCAATCTCAAGCAACTGTGCATACGCACCCGCATTCGTGATCCGAGGAACACGAACACAATGAGAAAAACCAATCTCAAAACATATACTAGGATCCGGCTTAAACCAAAGCCCGCTAGTATAAACTGTCCGGACAGCAAACGTGCACAAGTGCGCGAATGTGAACGAACCCTGTCGCAAAACCATGCGACCTCTACTCATTTTGCCTAAAGGCGAATAGCTCTCTGTGTGGGACTCTAAAGACTCGACACTACGCTGGCAGTGGGTTTAACCACAGACCGCAAGCGGCACTAGCTGTACGTAACGGTCCCCAGGTAGATGTCGATAAGAAGACTGACGAGGTGAACCCCATCTGCACTCCTACTGAGCCTGTATGTGACAATCTCCGTACAGTCCGGTCTGTTCGTCTGATACATCGCATGGCGGGCCTAGGGGGCGGTGAACGTCAGTCCCCTAATAGCGGTACAAGTCGTGTCGGAGTGTAGCCCAGAACACCCTGAGATAACACTGGAAACCTACCAGTATATCTCGCTTGCCCTGGCCAGGGACTACTCGTGTAATGGCTCTCCTGGACACAGCGCGATGTCAACCCCCAATACCGGGAGAGACGAATCCTGTCTAACCGTCACTGCCTCCAAGTGCTTCGGGACTGCACCCAAAAACTACCTGTTTGCACAGCTCCTTTGAGCCGTGGTAGGGTAGTAATCAAAGTGCAGTGGGAACACACTCGAGGCGAAGTGACAGTGTCAAGTCAGCGGACTAAGCTGTACTCATGTCACCTGGGAACTGATAACTGACGATAGGCATATTACCAACCAACAGTTCCCGACGAGTCCTGTCCAGTGTACTCGTAACCTAACGAGCACCCGCATACTATCCCAAGTACGACGTACTAACGGCTGTGGGACAGACCGTCTCCCACACTGGGATGAGAAGCGCATACGCTAGTCTACTCCGGAGTATCGATGCCCTGTCTCGATAGTCCAACGACCAGGGACCTGTATAAGGATGTGCTTATAGATTACCCAGCTCCCACGAGTGCGAGCGCCATCACAACGCTGGTAATCAAGCAAAGATCCTAAGGGCTCTACTAATATGTATACCAGCAATATGCTAAAAGAAACACATGCACATATTAAAGCAGAGACAAACCAAGTAGCATACTACCATTTCGAGCAAGATTGTATATACAACTGTGAATATCCCAAGCTTCCATTAAGTAATATACAAACTAGTATGATACAGTAATGGCCTCTAGGGCATATACACTAACAATCTCCCACTTGCACTAAGGCCATGTACTGGCGTATCGAAGACCTATCATCTCGATCAGCCGCTCGAACTGAGTCTGGGGTAGGGCCTTCGTGAATGGATCTGCTGTGTTATCCTCTGATGCAACTCTCCGGACCTCGATCTCCTGGCGATCTACGATCTCCCTGATCAGGTGATACCGCCTTAAGATGTGTCTAGATTTCTGATGGGACCTGGGTTCCTTCCCTAAAGCTATAGCCCCGTTGTTGTCGCAATACAGAGGTATTGGGTCAACAATGGACGGAACCACCTGAAGTTCTTTCAAGAACTTCCTCATCCAGACAGCTTCTTTTGCGGCATCAGATGCAGCGATGTATTCCGCTTCCATAGTCGAGTCAGCAACGGTTTCCTGTTTGGAGCTCTTCCAACACACCGCCCCTCCATTGAGGGTAAAGACAAAACCCGACATGGACTTGGAATCATCCTTGTCACTCTGGAAGATGGAGTCAGCAAAGGCCTCAATCTGCAGGTCTTTTCCGCCATACACCAAGAACATCTCCTTAGTCCTTCTCAGGTACTTGAGAATGTTCTTTACTGCTATCCAATGTTTCTCCCCAGGGTTTGACTGATACCTGCTTACCACACTCAGTGCATAAGCCACATCCGGTCTGGTACACAACATCGCATACATTATTGAGCCTACCGCAGAAGCGTAGGGTATAATAGACATGCGATCCCTCTCCAAATCAGTCTTGGGAGACATCTCTTTGGAGAGGGTGATCCCGTGACAAGCCGGTAGATTACCGCACTTGGAATCTTCCATACTGAATCTCTTCAGTATGGTGTCGATGTACCTGGACTGCGAGAGTCCTAATATCCTCTTGGATCTGTCACGGTAGATCCGGATACCCAGAATGTAGGAGGCATCACCCAGGTCTTTCATGGAGAACCTGTGTGACAAGAACCCCTTGACAGATTGTAGCATAGGAATGTCATTTCCTATTAAGAGAATGTCATCCACGTATAAAACGAGGAATACTACAGTTCTCGCTACAAATCTACAATAGATGCATGGTTCATCTGGATTTTTGATAAAGCCAAATTCTTTGACCGTCTCATCAAAACAGATGTTCCAACTCCGCGATGCCTGCTTGAGTCCATAAATGGACTTGAGTAACTTGCACACCTTTCCGCTGCTCCCACCCTGAATGAAACCCTCTGGCTGGTCCATATAGACACACTCCTCTAAATGACCATTTAGAAAAGCTGTCTTTACGTCCATCTGCCAAATCTCATAATCGTGGAAAGCAGTGATGGCAAGAAGGATCCGAATGGATTTCAGCATAGCTACTGGAGAAAAGGTTTCGTCATAGTCCAAACCAGGTCGCTGACGAAAACCCTTTGCTACCAGTCTAGCTTTATAGGTCTCAACCTGTCCATCTACACCAATCTTCCTTTTGAAGATCCACTTGCATCCTACGGGTTTTACCCCGTCTGGAGCAATGTCCAACGTCCATACTTTGTTGGTGTACATGGACTCCATCTCGGTCCGCATTGCATCCAGCCATTTTACCGAGTCGACGCTCTGAATGGCTTGCTGGAAGCTAGTAGGCTCATCACAATCCAGGATGCAGTCTTCTCTATCCCCGTCAATGAGAAAACCGTAGTATCTCTCGGGCGGATGAGACTGCCTACTACTCCTGCGGAGTGGCATAGGAATGTCCTGTTCTTTTGAACCTTCTGGTTCCACTAAACTTTCAGTAGTAGTTTGTGGTTCTGGAATTTCTTCCAGTTCTATTGCGCTCCCACTTATTTCTTTTTCTATGAACTGATGTTCTAGAAAGTGGGCATTGCGAGAAACAAAGACTTTTTGTTCCTCTGCGTAATAGAAAAGATACCCCCTGGAGTTCTTTGGGTATCCCACAAACTTGCACAGTACTGAGCGTGCCTCGAGCTTGTCCACATGCTGCTTTTTGACATAAGCTGGACATCCCCAAATCTTCAAGTATTGAAGATAGGGTTTCTTCCCACTCCATAACTCATATGGTGTGGTAGGCACAGTCTTAGTGGGAACACGGTTCAAAAGATATGCAGCTGTTTCTAGCGCATATCCCCAGAATGATCGCGGTAACTCAGCGTTACTCATCATGGACCGTACCATATCCAATAGGGTTCGGTTCCGTCTCTCCGATACACCGTTATGTTGCGGAGTGTATGGAGGAGTAAGCTGAGAGAGAATTCCATTCTCTTTTAAGTAATTCAGGAATTCGGCACTTAAGTATTCTCCTCCTCGATCCGATCTTAGGATCTTGATACTTTTGCCTGTTTGTTTTTCTACTTCATTCTTATATTCCTGGAACTTATCAAAAGCTTCGGATTTATGCTTCATTAAGAAGACATGTCCGAATCTTGAGAAATCATCCGTAAAAGTTATGAAGTAAGAAAAACCGCTTCGCGCATGTGTAGACATTGGACCGCACACGTCGCTGTGTATGAGTCCCAAGAGCTCGCTCGCTCTTTCTCCGTGTCCAGAAAACGGAGCCTTTGTCATCTTTCCTTTGAGACAGGATTGACAAGTTGCATACGATTGATATTCGAACGGATCTAAGTATCCTTCAGTATGTAACTTAGTCAATCTTCTCTCATTGATGTGACCCAGTCTACAATGCCATAAGAAAGTTTTATTAATTTCTGGAGACTTTCTTTTGTGTGTATTCTGGATATTGAAAACCTGTGGTTGGTTTAAAACGTATATACCGTTGTTCAATGTACCTGACCCAATCAACACTTGATTAAGGTGAATGTTCACTACATTACTTACAAATGCAAATTCATAACCTTCTTTAGATAATAAAGATACAGAAATGATATTACAGGTTGCATTTGGTACATAATAACAACTACGCAAAACCAAAAAGTGTCCATCTGATAATCCCAGGTGATAGTCCCCCACGGCCTCAGCATCCATGCTAGCACCGTTCGCAACTCTGAGGGTCATGTCACCTGCCTTCAAAACTCTACGCTTTCTCAACGCCTGCAAAGAATTACAGATATGAGATCCTGATCCGGTATCCAATACCCAGGAAGTAGAGTTTATTGATAGACAATTTTCAATAACATACACACCTGAAGCTGAAGCTGCAACTCGCTTCAAATCCTGTGTTCTGGCTTTCCAAGCCTTGCAATCTTGTTTCCAGTGACCACTTTTGTGACAATAGAAGCATTCTTCCTTCCCCACCAGCTTCCCCGCTACCTTTGTTGCTTTACCCTTTCCCTTCGTATCCACTTTACCGACACCGCCTCTTGGTTTGGCGGGGGCTTTCTTCTTCTTGCCCTTGGCTTTCGCCCTGGACCTAGAAGAGGAAGATCCTCCTACAAACAAAGTGGATGTCTCCCTACCCTTCTGTAGGGTGCCCTCAGCAGTCCTCAACATGTTCAGAAGCTCGGCAAGTTCAACCTCCTTTCCTTGCATGTTGAAGTTAAGAATGAACTGGGCGTAAGTGGAAGGAAGGGACTGGAGAATCAAATCGGTATAGAGTTCATTCTCCAACGTGGTCCCAAGGTCCGTGAGCTCCTCTATGTAGCCGATCATCTTAAGCACGTGGTCCGCTACCGATGATCCGACGGCCAACCTTGCCGAAAAGAGCTTCTTCGACACTTCGTATCTTGCGATACGAGACTGCTCTCCATACAGTTCTTTTGTATGGAGAAATATGGACTCTAGGTCCATATTCTCGTGCCTCCTCTGATGGTCGTTGTCCATCGAGGCTAGTACGAGGCATCTGGCCCTCGCGCAATCTATCTCCCATGTCTTACGGATTTCAACATCCGCGACGCTGGAGGTGGGACCTGGGACAGGGGGAGCTTTGGTGGTAAGTATATACCCCAGCTTGTCATAAGTGATAGCCATCTTGACATTCCTGAGCCAATCTTTGTAGTTTGGCCCTGTCAATATGTTTTTATCTAATAGTAACTTAAGTCCGGTCATCTTGAATGGTCGCTGCAATTAGGAGAGAGAAAAGAAACACTTTAGCATGATGCTCTTGCAAGTTTAGAGTGGTTTTTAGTTTGTCTAAACTGGATGGCTCCCACTGTCTCTCGAATCCCTTCTCAAACCGTAAAGAAAAGGATTAGCCGGGATCATTCTCACCGTACAATACTTGCTTAACCGTTCAGCCAGGCCAGTGTCGGTACTTCGAGGGAGGTTTTCCAACGCTTTCGCGAAGTTCCTTAATTAAGTAACCTCTTTTCCCTGTGGGCGTAGCCCCGCTAACACCTTTCTAGGCACCTACTAGGTTTATAGCATTGATCGTTAAGTGAGAGTTTTCCCGAGGAGTAGCATATACTCACAGTAGGATCGGGATCCAAATATCATCGCGTGATAAAGCCGAAGGAATCCTACCAGAATTATCACACTCCAAATGGTATGCAACGCTAGCAAGTTTCAGTACTTATGAAACTCCCGATGTGGATTTTTGCCCCATGCTCTTATGACCTTGGCGTGAGGTCAAAATGTCATAAGTCACATGTCAAGTTCTTCCCATCATTATCCTGGTTAATTTGAACCCACCCGTACCTACCCTTGACGTAGGCCAAAACGGCAGTACGACTGTCTCAAATCAACGCATTCTATCTATGCAACGGATAAATATCCGGTAGCTACCAATCACTATGCCTTGGCGTGAGGTCAAAATACATAGCTTGAATACTACCGAATATTTAACCGAAATGATGGAGGGCTACGGATGGTTTTGGCGAAACCGTGAACGTAGTGAACTTGATATAATCGATGGAACGAGATAGCTTTTAAAAGGAGTGGTTCAAGCTCCGCGTTTAAAAGTTTAGTTTTGAAAAGAACCGAGTGGTTTTCAAAGTGTTCCAATCGACTTTTACTTAGTTTATTTCTTGCATTAGTTCTTTTAATGCGTCCCATCATTTAATCCTACCATTGCAGAAAACAACCAAAATATGACGTACGCTTATGCCATTCGCATTCGCCACGGGGCCCCGTCATCACCCGTTAGGTTACTTAACTAACGACAGAGCGGGGGCTGGGCTAGCGCGGCTGTAAAACATAAGCAACGCCTAAATAGTTATTATATATAAATATATAGCAATGATAGACATTACAGATCACAGATGAATACATTGGATATACTAGGAATCCGCAATGCGTTCGAGCCTGCAACGCAAAGCGGATTACACGGTCGCGGTGAATAGCCAATACCCTACCCAAGACCCCTACGGGTGCGGCAAACTACCCGCCAAGCACCCGAAGCGAAGCAACCTCCCTCACCACCGTGAGTAGGCCACTCGGCACTTCGAGATACCCGGTAGTTTGTGCACCCCCTCCATGGGTCTATCCTAGGAGCAAAAACAGTAAAAAGAATTATACAATGACGGCTACAACCCCGACCCGGTTGTGCGGCCATACAAAGAATATTATTACATCAATTTACATGTTACAAATGAATGAAAGAAAAACAACGCTCATCTCACATCCACCCCGGCCATTCACCCGCGACAATCCAATCCATTCATATCCACAAACCAATAACAATCACAGATCATGTATAACCCCGACTAATCGTCTTATAGCGATTAGCCGACGTTCAATACATGCAAGCATTACAGATATAACCGATGTAGTTAAAGTGTAGTGAAGTTCCGAAAAATACGGATTTATAGGCCCCCAAAAGTAAATTTTAGTTCTGGAAAATCTGGGCACATATAATATATCCTAAAAATCCCAAAACCAACAACAACACACACTGCACGAAAAACGATGCGCCGATAACGACAAACCGCGGCGCTTCCGCCGCACATGCCTACCTCGTGCGGCGGAAGGGCGGCGGTTTGATGGAATTAGGGTATCGTTTTTCTTGGGTGTATTCAGAAAACCCTGAGACGATTTTACAAGTATAAATATTTTCATTTTGAGCAGAAAAAATTTTAACAGAAACTAGGGTTTTGCAAGTTTGGTTTTTCGATTTTCCGGTTTCGAAACTTCGTTACACTTAACTACTTAGCTAGTTTAGGTTTAGTTAGTCTCTGATACCACTGTAAGTCCGTGTTGCCCATCCCGGTGCTTACGGGAGGCGGAAAACATAATAAAAAACGGATTTTTAATGACTTAGGCAACATGGACTTTGCTTGTGAGGATCTTTGCTAAACGAAAACTTGCTAACCCTAACTACAAAGTAGCTAAGTGATGAAAGGTTATACCTTTGGTCTTTAGTCCTTCTCTCCTTGCTCGTCGGAATGGTAGAAAGGCCTCACCTTGCTTGTCTTCTTCCGTCAAAGAAAGATCCACTTGAAAGCCACCACCTTTAGCTTCAACTCCAAGCTAGGAGTAACTAGAGTGCAAGAAATGCTAAGACTTGAACCCTAGAAGAGAGTAGAGAGGATCAAGTGAAGGTTTTTCTCAAGCTTTTTGTTTCTCAACACATGAGAGGGAGAGAGCTTGAGGGAGAGGATGAACAAGAGAGAGAAATGATATGAGAGAATGAGAAAATAATAGAGCTCTTCTCACTAATATGTGTGAATTAATTTAATTGAATAATTAGCTAGATAATTATCATGGTAAATCATGACATGACCATTATCATTTCAAATTGCAAAGATCAAAAAGCATCTTCCAAAAGAAATTATGATGGTCAAAGTGTCAACCTTGGTCAACAAGTCAAAGAAGTCAAAAGGTCAATAACCACAACCATGTATAATTATCAAACTAATTACTAATTAACAATAACACACACATAAATATTAGGGTTAATAAAATGACAATAGCCATTAACCCTAATCAAGGTCCTCTCCCTCAATCTCAAGCAACTGTGCATACGCACCCGCATTCGTGATCCGAGGAACACGAACACAATGAGAAAAACCAATCTCAAAACATATACTAGGATCCGGCTTAAACCAAAGCCCGCTAGTATAAACTGTCCGGACAGCAAACGTGCACAAGTGCGCGAATGTGAACGAACCCTGTCGCAAAACCATGCGACCTCTACTCATTTTGCCTAAAGGCGAATAGCTCTCTGTGTGGGACTCTAAAGACTCGACACTACGCTGGCAGTGGGTTTAACCACAGACCGCAAGTGGCACTAGCTGTACGTAACGGTCCCCAGGTAGATGTCGATAAGAAGACTGACGAGGTGAACCCCATCTGCACTCCTACTGAGCCTGTATGTGACAATCTCCGTACAGTCCGGTCTGTTCGTCTGATACATCGCATGGCGGGCCTAGGGGGGCGGTGAACGTCAGTCCCCTGATAGCGGTACAAGTCGTGTCGGAGTGTAGCCCAGAACACCCTGAGATAACACTGGAAACCTACCAGTATATCTCGCTTGCCCTGGCCAGGGACTACTCGTGTAATGGCTCTCCTGGACACAGCGCGATGTCAACCCCCAATACCGGGAGAGACGAATCCTGTCTAACCGTCACTGCCTCCAAGTGCTTCGGGACTGCACCCAAAAACTACCTGTTTGCATAGCTCCTTTGAGCCGTGGTAGGGTAGTAATCAAAGTGCAGTGGGAACACACTCGAGGCGAAGTGACAGTGTCAAGTCAGCGGACTAAGCTGTACTCATGTCACCTGGGAACTGATAACTGACGATAGGTATATTACCAACCAACAGTTCTCGACGAGTCCTGTCCAGTGTACTCGTAACCTAACGAGCACCCGCATACTATCCCAAGTACGACGTACTAACGGCTGTGGGACAGACCGTCTCCCACACTGGGATGAGAAGCGCATACGCTAGTCTACTCCGGAGTATCGATACCCTGTCTCGATAGTCCAACGACCAGGGACCTGTATAAGGATGTGCTTATAGATTACCCAGCTCCCACGAGTGCGAGCGCCATCACAACGCTGGTAATCAAGCAAAGATCCTAAGGGCTCTACTAATATGTATACCAGCAATATGCTAAAAGAAACACATGCACATATTAAAGCAGAGACAAACCAAGTAGCATCCTACCATTTCGAGCAAGATTGTATATACAACTGTGAATATCCCAAGCTTCCATTAAGTAATATACAAACTAGTATGATACAGTAATGGCCTCTAGGGCATATACACTAACAATTATGTCACACCAACATCTTTTACAAATCCAATCTCATTAATGCAAAGAAAGTGATGCAAAAGGAATCTCATGATGCCTCCATTTACAAATAACACCCTCCAAATAGCTAATTTGCACACTGGCAAATTAGCCCCTCTATCGGAAAAATTCGGCCATGAAGGAACAAAGGAAAACTGGCCGAAACGGAATACAAACTGGCAACTTCAAAAAACTGATACCGTAATAAATTACAGGAAAACCCCGCGACCGAATATACATACCCGCATTTGTATTCTGACCGAATACAAATGCAATGAGACAAAATCTACACCGTACAATACTAGGATCCGGCTTAAACAAAAGCCCGCTAGTATTATTCGTCCGATCATGATCCGTGCAATACCGCACGTATCTGATCGAACCCTGCCATATCTCCATACGGCCTCTACAGCGTTTCGCCCGAAACTTGAGAAACTGTCTGTGGGGGACTCTAAAGACTCGTTAATACTTTTGGCTGTGGATTTAACCACTAGCACGTCAGAGGTATTAGCCATACGTAACGGGCCACCAGGTATTGACCAAAAGGGACATCGATGAGCAAACTCATATTGACACCCTACTGAGCCTGTCAGTGACAATATCCGTACAGTCCGGTCCGTTCGTTTATGAGCACCGCATGGCGGGCCTAGGGGGTTGGTAAAAGTCAGACCCCCAAAAGCGGTACAAGTCGTGTTGGAGTGTAGCCCAGAACACCCTGAGATACTACTGGAATACCTACCAGTAAATCTCCTTCCTTGGCCAAGGACTTCGTGTAATGGCTCTCCTAGACACAGCGCGACCTCACCCCCAATACCGGAAGAGACGAACCCCTGTAGATCCGCTCATTGCCTCCATGTGGCTCGGGACTGTACCCAACTAAAACCTGTTTGCACGACTCCTTTGAGCCGTGGTAGGGTAGTAATCAAAGTACAGTGGGAACTCACACGAGACAAATGACGATCTCAGGTCGATGAACTAAGCTGTACACATGTCACCAGGGAACTGCTATCTGACGTCTGGTATAATCCCAACTAGCAGGTTCCCGGCGAGTCCTGTCCGGTGTACTCATAACCCAATGAGCACCTGTATACATCTTAGGTGAACCAACTGACACCAGTGGCTTGTGAGACCGGCCACCGCCCCTCGTCGGGGTCTCGACTGTATACACTAGTCTACTCTGGAGTATCGATGCCCTGTCTCGAAAACTCCCACGACTAGGGACCTTTTAAGGATGTGCTTATAGACCCCAGCTCCCACGTATATGATCGCCCTCATACTGCTGGCAGTCAACCAAGAATCCTAGGGACTCTATCAACGTGCAATAGTGATCAGTAATGTCACTTAAAACAGTACACGATGATAAAGATAAACCAGATAGCATACTATCATCTTGAGTAAGACCATTCTACCGGTATAGGTCCTCCCTCAATCATTGCAATCACGTGCCTGTGATCCAATAATAGACTCTGAGGGCACTATCTCCAACAACCATGGTATATGTAACCCTTGTAGAGATTTAACTAAGGTTAAAGGGTTGGGTTGGGTTAAACAAATATCTTGCAAAATATCAAAACAAAACCTTCTAGAAGGTTCTAGAAAAGATTAACCCAAATCAAACCCTAACCATGTTTAATCTCCACTAAAAATGTTGCATTAATAACCCTAACATGTTACAATATTATATATCACATATACAATATTTATTGTACCAAAATAAAACAATACAATTAACATATATCGCATATATATCAATGTATTACCCGAGTGAGAAAAAGAATCTTTTAGTGAGCTTATATCAGTTAATGTAATTTAATATATCAAATATATAATTATACATTAAATTATCGAATCAACACTTGATCCGATAATCCGGCTATTTCACAAATAACCGACTAATATAATCTTTATTAGTTCATCGAATCAATACTTGATTCGATGACCCGGCTATATCACATATACCCGGCCGATATCTCATATCGCGAGAATCTAATACGATATCATATACATGTTGGATATAGTGCCCTCTAAGTCAATTATTGGATCGCAGGTACGTGATTGCAATAATTGAGGCAGGACCTATACCGAGATGACAGTCTTGCTCGAGATGATAGTATGCTATCTGGTTTGTCTTTATCATCGTATACATGCTTTAGTTCACTATTGCATGTTGATAGAGCCCATAGGAGTCTTGCTTGACAGCCAGCAGTATGATGGCGATGATATACGTGGGAGCTGGGGTCTATAAGCACATCCTTAAAGTGTCCCTAGTCATGGGAGTTTCGAGACAGGGCATCGATACTCTAGAGTAGACTAGTGTATACAGTCGAGACCTCGACGAGGGGCGGTGGCCGGTCTCACAAGCCATTGGTGTTAGTTGGTTCACCTAAGATGTATACAGGTGCACATTGAGTACACCGGACAGGACTCGCCGGGAACATGCTAGTTGGTATTATATATATCGTCAGATAGCAGTTCCCTGGTGACATGTGTACATGTTAGTTTGTCGACCTGAGATTGTTATTTGTCTCATGTGAGTTCCCACTGTGCTTAGATTACTACCCTACCACGCTTAAAGGAGACGTGCAAACAGGTTTTAGTTGGGTACAGTCCCGAGCCACATGGAGGCAGTGAGCGGATCGTCGGGGATTCGTCTCTCCCGGTATTGGGGATTGAGGTCGCACAGTGCACGGGTGGCCATCACTAGAAATCCTCGGCCGGGGTAGTGGAGAATTACTGATTTGAATCAGTAGTTTCTCAGGTGGTGATGGGCTTCATACCGACACGAATTATCGCGTTATTAGGGGTCTGACTTGATACACCCCCCTAGACTCGATATGCGATATTCTTAGACGAACGTACCGGACTGTACGGATATTGTCACTGTCAGGCTCAGTAGGGTTTTCTGGATGAGTTCGCTCGTCAGCTTCCCTTTCGATCAAAACATAGGCAACCGTTACGTACAGCTTGTACCTCTGACGTGCTAGTAGTTATACTTGGTGCCAGTGTGTTGATGAGTCATTAGAATCCCCCACAGACATTTTCCCAAGTTAGGGCGAAACGTTGTAGAGGTCGTATGGTTTTATGGCAGGGTTCAGAAAATACACGTGCGTTTACGCACGTGTCATTTTTCGGGCAGATAATACCGGTGGGCTTTGGTTTAAGCCGGATCCGAGTATTATACTGTGTAGATATAATATCTTTGTCTCAGTTGCATTTGTATTCGGTCGTAATACAAATGCGGGTATGTTTATACTGTTACGGGGTTATCCTGAAATTCGTTTTGGGATCGCTTTTGGAAGTTGCCAGTTTCCAGTTTTCTATCACCCTTCTTTAACATTCGGTTAAAGACGGATTTATCTTTTCGTCATGAGGGTGAGTCATGAGTGTGTGGAAGCTTCTAGATGGTGACTAGGATGATGAGGTGGCTAGTGAGTCATTAGTGCATTGATTATGCATTTAATGATGGATGATGACTAGATTTTGGTTCAATGTAAGCAATTAAAGTTTATGCAAGGTGTAATTGTGACTCATTCTTTTCATTTATGATATGGTCACTCTCTTCCTCCTACACTCACCCTCCTCCTTCCCTTTATATGGCCGGCACCTCATTGCAAAGAAAAAGGGTTGTTAATTTGGAAAAGATTATAGTTTTGGATTCATGGAAATTAGATAGCCTCATTTCTCATTTCACCCGATCCAAAAGGCAACTTTATTAACCGTTCGTCCATGGCTTTGGACGAAGTGATACAAAGTGTTCTACTCATTCTCTACATCAATCTTGGTCATCTCTTTTAGAAAACTTGGTGACTGACTTGCCTTGGTTCAGAGGCGGGAGCCCGTTTAAAGATCCGTCGACGTGGTGCCACCTGGACGAGGAGACTGGAGATTCAGGAGATCGGAGCAGCTGCAACAAAGCGTGGGATGATGGTTGAAGACTAAAGGACTCGGATCGTTCGATATAACATTTCTACCCACTTTGTAGTTTGTTAGATTAGCAATAATGGCAGATCCGGGTGATAGTACTGTAAGTCCACGGTAGCGCCCCGGCCGTCTAACAGACGCTAAATGTGGAACAAAAACTTTTTGCTACCGGCGCTATCGTGTACCGTAACCCGGATCTGCCATTAAAGCTAAACTAACAAACTACAAAGTGGGTAGAAACGTTATACCGAATGATTCGAGTCCTTCGGTCTTCAACCATCATCCCACGGTTGTTGCGGCTGCTCGGATCTCCTGAATCTCCGGTCTCGTCGTACAGGTGGCACCACGTCGACGGATCTTTAAACGGGCTCCCGCCTCTTAACCGAGACAACTCGATCGTCAAGTTTGCTAAAAGAGACGACCAAGATGATGTAGAGAATGAGTAGAACACTTTGTCTCGTTATGTCCAAAGCAATGGACGAACGGTTAATGAAGTTGCTCTTTTGGAACGATATGAAATGAGAAATGGAGTATACAAATTTCCATGAACCAAAATCCTTAATCTTTTTCAAATGAACAACCATAATCCTCAAATGAGAGAGGCCGTCCACTTTATAAGGAGGAGGGTGAGTGTAGGAGAGGGGGAGAGTGACCATAAGCACTAAATCAAAAGCATGAGTCAAATGTAACACCTTGCATCTCATTAATGCATACATTGAACCTTAAACCCTAGTCATCAAAACATTAATTGCTCCATTAATGCACTTAGCCACCTCACCATCCTAGTCACCTCTTCTAGAAACTTCTAGAACCTTCCACACTCATCTCAAGAAAAAATAAATCCGTCTTTAACCGAATGTTAAAGACGGGCGATAGAAAACTGGAAACTGGCAACTTCCAAAAGCGATCCCGAAACGAATTTCAGGATAACTCCGTAATGGTATAAACATACCCGCATTTGTATTACTACCGAATACAAATGCTTCTGAGACAAAGATATTATATCTACACAGTATAATACTCGGATCCGGCTTAAACCAAAGCCGACCAGTATTATCTGCCCGAAAAATGACACGTGCGAAAACGCACGTGCATTTTCTGAACCTTGCCATAAAACCATACGGCCTCTACAACGTTTCGCCCGAACTTGGGAAACTTTCTATGGGGGACTCTAATGACTCATCAACACACTGGCACTGGGTATAACCACTAGCACGTCAGAGGTATGAGCTGTACGTAACGTTTGCCTATGTATTGATTGGAAGGGAAGCTGACGAGCGAACTCATCCATAAACCCTACTGAGCCTAACAGTGACAATGTATATACAGTCCGGTCCGTTCATCTAAAGAGTATCGCATATCGAGTCTAGGGGGGTGGATAAAGTCAGACCCTTAATAACGTGATAAATCGTGTCGGCATGAAGCCCATCACCACCTGAGAAACTACTGATCCAAATCAGTAATTCTCCACTACCTCAACCGAGGGTTTCTAGTGATGGCCACCCGTGCACTGTGCGACATCAACCCCCAATACCGGGAGAGACGAATCCCCGACGATCCGCTCACTGCCTCCATGTGGCTCGGGACTGTACCCAAAAAATACCTGTTTGCACATCTCCTTTGAGCGTGGTAGGGTAGGAATCAAAGCACAGCGGGAACTCATACGAGACAAATGACGATCTCAGGTCGACAAACTAACCTGTACACATGTCACCAGGGAACTGCTATCTGACGATATGTATAATACCAATTAGCATGTTCCCGGCGAGTCCTGTCCGATGTACTCATAACCCAATGAGCACTTGTATACATCTTAGGTGATCCAACTGACACCAGTGGCTTGTGAGACCGGCCACCGCCCCTCGTCGGGGTCTCGACTGTACACACTAGTCTACTCTGGAGCATCGATGCCCTGTCTCGAAACTCCCACGACTAGGGACACTTTAAGGATGTGCTTACAGACCCCAGCTCCCACGTATATGATCACCATCATACTGCTGGCTGTCAAGCAGAATCCTATGGGCTCTATCATCATGCAATAGTGAACTAAAGCATGTATACGATGATAAAAACAAACCAGATAACATACTATCATCTCGAGCAAGACTGTCATATCGGTATAGGTCCTGCCTCAATCATTGCAATCACGTACCTGCGATCCAATAATTGACTTTGAGGGCACTATCTCCAACAATCTCCCACTTGCAATTAAGGCTAATTATTGCGATGTCGCATACTCACAGCCCGTGTGATACCGAACATCCAACTCCTCTACTAATCAGTTTCACAAAGCTAGTTTGTAAAACTCTTGTGTTCGAGAAATAGCCTCAGTGAGTGGATCCGCCCTGATGTTTCTTTCTATGTCTCTCTTAATCTCAAGTTCGCGGAGAAAGCCATCTCCCGAATCGAGTAATACCTGTCTTAGAATATGTCTGGATATCTGATGGGACCTCGTTCATAAATGAACTCCAAATCCAAACTTCTTAGACTGTATCGATAACTGAACCTAATCAGTATCCAGCACCATGCCTCCCACAGAATCCTCTTGGACCACCTGTCCATTATACTGTCCCTCATCATAGGGAGAAACTATAACTCTGACAATCACTCTGTCATATATGTCTCCTCTGAAGCCTGGAATGATAACCGTCTCCCGAAGGAGGCTGCCGTCATCAAATCCGTAGAACATTCACTTATGTTCTAAAACTGCTTCCTTATGTTTCTTCAGGATTGGATTAATATAAACTTATCGCATCTAGTGCAAAAACAATATCTGGTGTGGTACTTGACATCTCATGATTGACTCAATTGCCTAAGCAAGTGATCTGCCAATCATGCACATCCCTCTCTCCTTTAGTCTCTAAGATACCTTTAGAGAGGGTGACTCCATCACCTGCAGGTTCACCACCATGCCAGGAGTCATCTATTCTAAAAACCATTAGAATACTGTCAAAGTACCCACATTGGGAAACTACCCAAATCTAGATCTAATACCATAGATCTAGTAACCAGAATGTCTTATATTATATCCATGTCCTGTCTGGAGAAATAACTGTGTGACGACCACAGTATAACCGATCGTAGTATAGGAATTTTACTTCCTACTCTGTGTAAGTCATCCAAATACCATGACATCACACCCTACTACCTTCTTAACAGATCCATCCCCTATTCTGATGAAGTCAAACCCATGACTGTCACATCAAAAATAGATGATCTATCTCTGCTATGTCTGCTCAAGTCTATAAATAGACATAAGCTACTTGCCCACTATGCTTCCGCTGCTCTCACTGACTACGATAACCCTCTGGGAGAATAATATACACGTGCACTTCTAAAGCCAGTTCAGAACGACGCTATACTTATCCTCCTGCCGGGTCTCATGGTCAGGAACAACAGTAGTGTCAAGTCTGGGTAAACAAGAACCTCCCTGTCACCGTCCTTGAGGCTACCTGAGTACCTCTCGAGTGTCTGAGGTTATCCAACATATCTGCGGAGTGGCTAATGGAATGTCAAACCTGATTGAATATATAGGTCCTACTAAATTTTCCGTAATCGTTTGCGGTTCTGGAATCACTTCCAGTTCTACCATACTCCCACTATTGTTTTCTGAAAAAATCCTTTTTACTAAAACTGTGGCGAGTCAAGAACAATATCACTATTGATCTTCCAGATGGTAGAAAGTCAACCCTCGTCAAAGCCAGGGTCAACCCACAAACTACCGTTACAGAAACGTGCCTTGAGTTATCCAGTGTTTGGTTTTAAGCATAAGCTGGACAACTCCCCTTACCTTAACATCGTTAAGATATGAACCATTCTATATACAATATAGAAACTTTGGCACTTATTTAATTGGAACCAGATTCAAGTCATGCAGCTATCTCCAGTGCATATCAACTTAATGGAGAGAGGCAAATCAGCATTACTCAACTTAGGAATCCATCCAATTATGAGTAACCTGGAAGAGAAACAAGTTTCTCAAAAAATCATTACTTGAATACCAATCACAAGAATCTACATCTTCGATCTCTTTGAAGAATCCCGATACTTGTGACATCCGGTTCTCTACTTTATTCATATACCCACAACTTCTCATAACTTAGACCTTGTATTTCTACGAAACACTTGTCTAAAAACTAGAGAAGTCATAAGTAAATAGAACATAGTACGAGGACCAACCCCTTTGTCCTGATGGACACTGGACAACATACAATACTCTGTATAAGTCCGCTGAGTTGAATAACTCAAAACCTGTGCATCGTAGATTGAAAACTGTACCCAGGCGATTTCCTCAAATATCACCAATTACAACGAATTCCGATATAAGGAGGATGATCACCTAATTCCCAATGACTTACTCCCACTCATTATCTGTAAAACCATACAAATATGAGAATGAAACCTGGTAAATACATACCCTGGAGTAAGTATCTAATCGGGAAATCAGTTTTCCTTTAATAATGCACTGAAACATGAAAATGTTTCGTAGGGGTATCCTGGTATTCTTAGTAATGCCTCTTCCATAATCTAATTCATGACTTTAACCGTATATCTCTTTGCCATCTTCCAAATCCCTTTATTTGTCTTTAGTCGTTACCTTCTGTACACCTTCGTTAGGCTAAATGGTTTTCTTCCTTCCTTACCGTTCGGCCCCAGCCTATGGTTTGGAAGAAGACTATCCAGTAAGCATAATAGGCGTACCCTCTTAAACCTAGGAGTACTCGCAACTTGAGAGAAGGTGATGATAAAAGACAACTGAATAATACCTTATTCTATTAAAGGTGAAATAGGAGTGGCGATGAAGTACGCGGTTAGGTCGTGAATGATAACAGTCGCAATTTACGTTTCCCTCTTTCTAATCCCTTTATTTTGTCTTTAGTTATTACCTTCTGTACACCCTACTTAGACTAATTAGTTTTCTTCATTCCCTACCTTTCGGCACCTGCCTATGGTTTGGAATAAGACTATCCAATAACCGTAATAGGTGTACTCTCCTAAACCAAGGAGCCCTCGTAACCTGAGAGAAGGTGATAATAAAAGACAACTGAATAAACCAATTCTATTTCTCCTGAACCTGGATCCATCCTCGAAGTAATCCTTTCGAGTTCGTATATAACCATACGATGGATCTATCCAATGGAAGTGGATGTCCGTAGTAATACGGGGTGTTCTGAGAAATACAAAGGGTAAAAGAAGGAGCGGTAATGACTTATGCAACTTGGACAATCCAAAAGCCAGTATTTTAAGAAGGTTCGGTCAACTTGGTCACTGAGTCATAGTCTAGGGTCAGTCAACGGTCACTGCCAAAAAGAGAGGGAAAAGAAACACTCTGCGTGCACTCTAACCTAGATCAGAATGATTATCATTTTATTTAATCAGGAAACCTCCCACTGTAATCTCAAATTCTTCTCCAAACCTGAAAGAAGAATTAGTCGGGATCATCCGAAGAGTAAACCAACTCATCAGTGGGAATCGGGGTCCAACTATTATCGCATGATAATTTGATGGAAGCCACTCAAGTTATCACACTCCAGAAGGTATGCGCATGCCTGGCAAGTTTCTTGTATGTTTGAAACTCCCGATGTAATTTTTTCCCCATGCTCTTATGACCTTGGCGTTGGTCAAAATATCATAAGTCACATGCCAAGTTCTATCCGTCACTATCCAGGTCAATTTAAACCCACCCGCACATGCCCTTGACGTTGGCCAAAATGGCAGAACGACTGTCCCAAACCAACTCATCTATCTATGCAACAGATGAATACCCAGCAGCTACAAAACACTATGCCTTGGCGTTGGTCAAAATATTTAGCTTGAATACTACTGACCATCCATAAGAAATGACGGAGGGCTACGACTGGTTTTTGGCGAAAAACCTTTAACGTAATGAACTTGATATCGTTGAAGGAAACTGATAGCTTTTTATAAAAATATAGTGGCAAAAACGTTTCGCTAAAGAGGTCACTCCTGGTGAAGGGATCTCGGCTCTTTCCTCGTGGAATGAGGTGCAGGATATTCCAACTGAATACCGCGATGTAAAGCAACTTGTAATCGACTATATTGAAGTTATTACCCTGACGTAAACTTCTGCCCAAGGGGTCACTCCCGGTGAAGGGATCTCGGCCCTTGCCTCGTCGAATGAGGTGCAGGATATTCTGACTGAATATCGCTGTGCATAGCAAAAGGAAACATCTTTGTAATAACACCTTTTAAAATTTGTTCCAACAACATCAAATATAGGTTTGTTTTATCCTTGCATTGATAAGAATCAATGCAGTCCCATCAATTAATCACACCAGAAAAGAATGAAAATATAATGTATGTATATGCCATCCGCATTCGCCACTAGGTCCCGTCATCACCCGTTAGGTTACTTAACTAACGACAGAGCGGGGGCTGGATTAGCACGGGTGTAAAACATATACAACATCTAATAGTATATATACCAATATACAATAATCGCTTCAGGCGTGATACTATGCAACATTACAGAAAAGTAATAAGTATCACCGAACAATACAGATAATCTGGGATCCCCGGGTTTCACAGAGCCGCTGCTGAAACCCGACGTTCCCCTGGTCGTGTGGATAGCCTGTGCAATGAAACCTAGACCCCTACGGGTGCGGCAAGTTACCCGCCAAAATCTGAAGCGAGGTAGTCCCCCACAACATAGTGAATGGAACACCCGGCACTTCACGGAATCCGGTAAATTGAGCACCCCTCCTTGGGTCAACCTGTACCCTTACGAGTGCGGCGAATAGTCTGCTAATTCTAAAGTGAGGTCCCTCTGCCTCTCAAAACTATGAGATACGGACCCATTGCCCTCCAGAACCCGGCTATCCATGCACTCTTTCGCGGGATAAACCTAATACAGAAATAAAAATATGTACAACGGGTACATCGACCTCAACCCGGTCGTGCCCCAAAAGAATATTATACAAACAGGCAGTGACGGCAGTCCACATGTTGGACGCTCGCCCCGCAATATTAAATATACAAATAAATCCAAACTGCACTATCATTGCACCCTGCTATCTACCACGACATATCCGCAACATCACAGCACAACACAGAACATCAACGCGAATGTCACATTCGCAAACCCGTCTAAAAGAACTATAGCAATTAGACACGGTTTACCGATCAAATGACATTCCCGGTCGGAGATAAAATGTAAATACTGCATACAGTAACAAGTTTAAAATTTCGATCGACTAAATTTCCCGAAGTGGGCCCCACGTACATCTGCTGTACAGTAACAAAATCTGGGCCCAAAAGAACTATACCAAAAACCACAATTTCCACATAGAAGCTCTCTGGAAAAAACTGAAGCACTGTTCCCACTGAAGCACCGCGGTTCCGCGGTCAAACCCTAGGTTTGACCGCGGATTCGCGATGCTCTTTTGGGATCACGTGCCCAACTTTTTCCAGTATGCTTATAAAACCCTACACGCTTTTCTATGATATGCAAAATTATTTTTAGGCCCTTTGAAAAATCGACAGAAACTCAGTGTGCATAAAATTGCGATTTCGGAAATTCCGTTCGATCGATCTTTTAAACGTGTTAGCACAAGTTAGTATATCTTAATGGTGAGGCTCTGATACCACTGTAAGTCCACGGTAGCGCCCCGGCCGTCTAACAGACGCCAAATGCGGAATAAAAACTTTTTTCTACTGGCGCTATCATCTACCGTAACCCGGATCTGCTATTAAAGCTAAACTAACAAACTACAAAGTGGGTAGAAACGTTATACCGAATGATCCGAGTCCTTCGGTCTTCAACCATCATCCCACGCTTGTTGCGGCTGCTCCAATCTCCTGAATCTCCGGTCTCGTCGTCCAGGTGGCACCACGTCGACGGATCTTTAAACGGGCTCCCGCCTCTTAACCGAGGCAACTCGATCGTCAAGTTTGCTAAAAGAGACGACCAAGATGATGTAGAGAATGAGTAGAACACTTTGTCTCGTTACGTCCAAAGCAATGAACGAACGGTTAATGAAGTTGCCCTTTTGGAACGATATGAAATGAGAAATGGAGTATACAAATTTCCATGAACCAAAATCCTTAATCTTTTTCAAATGAACAACCATAATCCTCAAATGAGAGAGGCCGTCCACTTTATAAGGAGGAGGGTGAGTGTAGGAGAGGGGGAGAGTGACCATAAGCACTAAATCAAAAGCATGAGTCAAATGTAACACCTTGCATCTCATTAATGCATACATTGAACCTTAAACCCTAGTCATCAAAACATTAATTGCTCCATTAATGCATTTAGCCACCTCACCATCCTAGTCACCTCTTCTAGAAACTTCTAGAACCTTCCACACTCATCTCAAGAAAAGATAAATCCGTCTTTAACCGAATGTTAAAGACAGGCGATAGAAAACTGGAAACTGGCAACTTCCAAAAGCGATCCCGAAACGAATTTCAGGATAACTCCGTAATGGTATAAACATACCCGCATTTGTATTACTACCGAACACAAATGCATCTGAGACAAAGATATTATATCTACACAGTATAATACTCGGATCCGGCTTAAACCAAAGCCGACCAGTATTATCTGCCCGAAAAATGACACGTGCGAAAACGCACGTGCATTTTCCGAACCTTGCCATAAAACCATACGGCCTCTACAACGTTTCGCCCGAACTTGGGAAACTTTCTATGGGGGACTCTAATGACTCATCAACATACTGGCACTGGGTATAACCACTAGCACGTCAGAGGTACGAGCTGTACGTAACGTTTGCCTATGTATTGATTGGAAGGGAAGCTGATGAGCGAACTCATCCATAAACCCTACTGAGCCTAATAGTGACAATGTATATACAGTCCGGTCCGTTCGTCTAAAGAGTATCGCATATCGAGTCTAGGGGGGTGGATAAAGTCAGACCCCTAATAACACGATAAATCGTGTCGGCATGAAGCCCATCACCACCTGAGAAACTACTGATCCAAATCAGTAATTCTCCACTATCTCGGCCGAGGGTTTCTAGTGATGGCCACCCGTGCACTGTGCGACATCAACCCCCAATACCGGGAGAGACGAATCCCCGACGATCCGCTCACTGCCTCCATGTGGCTCGGGACTGTACCCAAAAAATACCTGTTTGCACATCTCCTTTGAGCGTGGTAGGGTAGGAATCAAAGCACAGTGGGAACTCACACGAGACAAATGACGATCTCAGGTCGACAAACTAACTTGTACACATGTCACCAGGGAACTGCTATCTGACGATATGTATAATACCAACTAGCATGTTCCCGGTGAGTCCTGTCCGGTGTACTCATAACCCAATGAGCACCTGTATACATCTTAGGTGTTCCAACTGACACCAGTGGCTTGTGAGACCGGCCACCGCCCCTCGTTGGGGTCTCGACTGTACACACTAGTCTACTCTGGAGTATCGATGCCCTGTCTCGAAACTCCCATGACTAGGGTCATTTTAAGGATGTGCTTACAGACCCCAGCTCCCACGTATATGATCACCATCATACTGCTGGCTGTCAAGCAGAATCCTATGGGCTCTATCATCATGCAATATGAACTAAAGCATGTATTTGATGATAAAGACAAACCAGATAGCATACTATCATCTCGAGCAAGACTGTCATATCGGTATAGGTCCTGCCTCAATCATTGCAATCACGTACCTGCGATCCAATAATTGACTTTGAGGGCACTATCTCCAACAAGTACACGATAGCGCTAGTTGTGAAAGTTTTTTGTTCCGCATTTGGCGTCTGTTAGACGGCCGGGGCGCTACCGTGGACTTACAATGGTATCAGAGACAGGCCATTAAGCTTTACTAACTTGTGCTAACACGTTTAAAATATCGATCGAACCGAATTTCAAAAACTACAATTTATCTGTTCAAAGTTTCTGTCGATTTTTAATCTGGTCTAAAAATTATTTTGCATATCACAGAAAATAGAGCAGGGTTTTTAAAGAAAACTGTAAAAATTTGGTCACGTGATCCTACAGTACCGCCGCGGATCCGCAGTCAAACCTAGGGTTTGACCGCGCATCCGTGGCCAGTTTGTGGGACCAGTGGTCCAAATTTGTACAGTGGCTTCTTCACAGGAAATTGTGGTTTTTGGTATATTTCTTTTGGGCCCAGATTTTATTACTGTACACCAGATGTACGTGGGGCCCACTTCGGAAAGTTTTGTCGATCGAAATTTTAAACTTGTTAGTTTACAGTACTTACTTTATATCTCCGACCGTGAATGTCATTCGAGCGGTAAATTGCGTCTAATTGCTATAGTCCTTTTAGACGGATTTGCGAACGTGACATTCGCGTTGATATTCTGTGTTGTGCTGTGATATTGCGGATATGTCGTGGTGGATAGCAGTGTGCAATGGTAGTGCTGTTTGGATTTATTTGTACATTTGATATTGCGGGGCGAGCGTCCAACATGTGGAATGCCATCACTGCCTGTTTGTATAATATTCTTTTGGGGCACGACCGGGCTGAGGTCGATGTACCCGTTGTACATATTTTTCTTCTCTGTACTAGGATTACCCCGCGACGGAGTGCACGGATAGCCGGGTTCTGGAGGGCAACGGGTCCGCATCTCATGGCTTTGAGAGGCAGAGGGGCCTCACACTAGAATTGGCAAACTATTCGCCGCACTCGTAGGGGGTACAGGTTGACCCAAGGAGGGGTGCTCAAGTTACCGGATTCCGTGAAGTGTCGGGTGGTCCATTCACTATGCTGTAGGGGGCTGTCTCGCTTCTGGTTTTGGCGGGTAATTTGCCACACCCGTAGGGGTCTAGGTTTCATTGTACAGGCTATCCACACGACCAGGGGAACGTCGGGTTTCAGTAGCGGCTCTGTGAAACCCGGGGATCCCAGATTATCTGTATTGTTCTATGATTCTTATTACTTTTTCTGTAATGTTGCATATTATCACGCCTGGAGTGATTATTGTATATTGGTATATATACTATTAGATGTTGTATATGTTTTACACCCGCGCTAGTCCAGTCCCCGCTCTGTCGTTAGTTAAGTAACCTAACGGGTGACGACGGGACCCAGTGGCGAATGCGGATGGTATATACGTACATTATATTTTCGTTCTTTTCTGGTGTGATTGATTGATGGGACTGCATTGATTCTTATCAATGCAAGGATAAAACAAACCTATATTTGATGTTGTTGGAACAAATTTTAAAAGGTGTTATTATAAAGATGTTTCCTTTTGTTTTGCATAGCGGTATTCAGTTGGAATATCCTGCACCTCATTCGACGAGGCAAGGGCCGATATCCCTTCACCGGGAATGACCCCTTGGGCAGAAGTTTGCGTCAGGGTAATAACTTCACTATAGTCGATTACAAGTTACTTTGCATCGAGGTATTCAGTTGGAATATCCTGCACCTCATTCCACGAGGAAAGAGCCGAGATCCCTTCACCGGGAGTGACCTCTTTAGCAAAAGGTTTTCGCTACTATATCTTTATAAAAAGCTATCAGGTTCCTTCAACGAGATCAAGTTCATTAGGTTAAAGGTTTTTCGCCAAAAACCAGCTGTATCCCTCCGTCATTTCTTATGGATGGTCAGTAGTATTCAAGTTATGTTTGTTGACTAAAGTCAAGGCATAGTGTTTGGTAGCTGCTGGGTATTCATCTGTTTCATAGATAGATGCGTTGGTTTGGGACAGTCATACTGCCTTGTTGACTAAAGTCAAGGGTAGGTACGGGTGGGTTCAAATCAACCTGGATAATGACGGGTAGAACTTGACATGTGACTTATGATTTGTTGACTAAAGTCAAGGTCATAAGAGCATGAAGCAAAAATAAATATCGGGAGTTTTCTAAAGAAACTGAAACTTGCCAAGTATACGCATACCTTCTGGAGTATGATAACATGAGTGGATTCCTTCACGTTATCATGCGATGAGAGTTGGATCCCGATTCCCACTGATGAGTTGGTTTACTCTTCGGGTGATCTCGATTGATTCTTCTTTTAGGTTTGGAGGAGAATTTGATGGTACAGTGGGGGGTTCTCTGATTAGATAAAGTGATAACCATTCTGATCTTGGTTAGAGTGCATGCAGAGTGTTTCTTTTCTCTCTCTCTTTGGCAGCGACCTTTGATCGACCCTAGACTATGACTCAGTGACCAAGTTGACCGAACCTTCTTAAAATACTGGCTTTTGGATTGTCCAAGTTGCATAAGTCATTGCCGCTCCTTCTTTTACCCTTTGTATTTCTCAGAACACCCCGTATTACTACGGACATCCACTTTCATTGGATAGATCCATCGTATGGTTATATACGAACTCGAAGGGACTTCTTCGAGGATGGATCTAGGTTCAGGAGAAATAGAATTAGTTTATTCAGTTGTCTTTTATTATTACCTTCTCTCAGGTTGCGAGGGATCCTTAGTTTAGGAGAGTACACCTATTACGCTTATTGGATAATCTTATTCCAAACCATAGGCAGGTGCTGAAAGGTAGGGAATGAAGAAAACCAATTAGCCTAAGTAAGGTGTGCAGAAATTAGAAAGAGGGCAAAGTAAATTGCGACTGTTATCATTCACGACCAAACTGCGTACTTCATCGCCACTCCTATTTCACCTTTAATAGAATAAGGTACTATTCAGTTGTCTTTTATCATCACCTTCTCTCAAGTTGCGAGTACTCCTTGGTTTAGGAGGGTACACCTATTATGCTTACTGGATAGTCTTCTTCCAAACCATAGGCTGGTGCCGAACGGTAGGGAAGGAAGAAAACCATTTAGCCTAACGAAGGTGTACAGAAGGTAACGACTAAAGATAAATAAAGAGATTTGGAGAGATGGCAAAGAAATATACGGTTATAGTCATGAATTGGATTATGGAAGAGGCATTACTAGGAATACCAAGATACCCCTACGAAACATTTTCATGTTTCAGTGCATTGTTGAAGCAAAACTGATTTTCCGATTAGATACTTACTCCAGGGTATCTATTTACCAGGTATGATTCTCACATCTGTATGGTTTTACAGATAATAAGTGGGAGTAAGTTATTGGGAATTAGGTGATTATCCTCATTATATCTGAATTAGTTGTAATCGGTGATATTTGAGGAAATCGCCTGGGTACAGTTTTCAACCTACGACGCACAGGTTTTGAGTTATTCAACTCAGCGGACTTATACAGAGTATTGTATGTTGTCCAGTGTCCATAAGGAAAAAGAGGTAGGTCCTCATACTATGTTCTGTTTACTTATGACTTCTCTAATTTTAGACAAGTGTTTTGTAGAAATACAAGGTCTAAATTTCGAGAAGTTGTGGGTATAAGAATAAAGTAGAGAACCAGGTGTCGCAAGTATCAGGATTCTTCAAAGAAATTGAAGATGTTGATTCTTGTGATTGGTATTCAGTTGATAGTAATGGTTTTGAAAAACTTGTTCCTCTTTCAGGTTACTCATAATTGGATGTATTCCTAAGTTGAGTAATGCTGATTAGCCTCTCTTCATTAAGTTGATATGCACTGGAGACAGCTGCATGATTAGAATCTGGTTCCAATTAAATAAGTGGCAAATGTTTCTATATTGGATATAGAATGGTTAATATCTTAACGATGTTAAGGTATGGTGAGTTGTCTAGCTTATGCTTAAAACCAGACACTGGATAACTCAAGGCACGTTTCTGTAATGGCAGTTTGTGGGTTGACCCTGGCTTTGACGAAGGTTGATTTTCTACCATCTGGAAGATCAATAGTGATATTGTTCTTGACTCGCCACAGTTTTAGTAAAATGGATTTTTTCAAAAAATAGTAGTGGGAGTATGGTAGAACTGGAAGAGATTCCAGAACCGCAAACGATTACGAAAAATTTAGTAGGACCTATATATTCAATCAGTTTTGACATTCCAATAGCTACTCCGCAGATATAGTGGGTAACCTCAGACACTCGAGAGGTACTCCGGTACCCTCAAGGATGGTGACAGGGAGGTTCTTGTTTACTCAGACTTGACACTACTGTTGTTCCAGACTATGAGACCCGGCAGGAGGATATGTATAGCGTCGTTCTAAACTAGTTTTAGAAGTACACGTATATATTATTCTGCCAGAGGGTTGTTGTGGTCAGTGGGAGCAGCGGAAGCATAGTGGACAAGTAGCTTATGTCTATTTATAGGCTTGAGCAGATATAGCGGAGATAAGATCATCTAATTTTGATGTAACAGTCATGGTTTTGACTTCATCAGAATAAGGGATAGATCTGTTAAGAAGGTAGTAGGGTGTGATGTCCTGGTATTTGGATGACATACACAGAGTAGGAAGTAAAATTCCTATACTACAATCGGTTATACTGTGGTCGTCACACAGTTGTTTCTCCACAAAGGACATGGATGTAATATCTGACATTCTGGTTACTAGATTTATGGTTTTAGATCTGGATTTGGGTAGCTTCTCATTGTGGGTACTTTGATAGTATTCTAATAGTATTTTAGAATAGATGACTCCTGGCATGGTGGTGTACCTGCAGGTGATGGAGATACCCTCTCTAAAGGTGTCTTACAGACTAAAGGGGAGAGGAATGTGCATGATTGGCAGATCACTTGCTTAGGCAATTGAGTCAATCGTGAGATGTCAAGTACCACACCAGATGTTGTTTTTGCACTAGATGTGATATGTTTATATTAATCCAATCCTGAAGAAATATAAAGAAGCAGTTTTAGAACATAAGTACATGTTCTACGGATTTGATGACGGCAGCCTCCTTCTGTTGCACCATGGCAGCGCCCCGGCCGTCTATCCGAGGCCAAAATGCGGAATCAAAATTTTCTTAACTTTTAAACTGGCACTACCGCGGACAATAAACCCGGATTGTAACCATTAACCGATACTAGCAAACAAGAGAAAGGGTGAGAGATATACCGAGTGATCCGAGTCCTCCGGTCTTCTCGTCGTCGTCCCGATCTCTCGCGGAAACTCCGGTCGTCGCCTCCTTGCCGGAAGGGCACCACATCGTCTGCATCTTTTACGGGCTCCCACCTCAATACCGAGGCAACTCGGGCACGAAGCTGGCTAGTCGACGTTCCCAAGGTATGCTGTAGAATGTAGTGTAGATGATGTTAGTCTCATTTGGGGTTTGTAGTTGCCTTGATGGAGGAATAAGGTTAAGGAAAAATGGTGCTTTCATTTTTCCAAAAACTAGAAGAATGAGATGAAGAAATATGTGCCATACTAAAATGGAAATTTCTCTCATCTCCTAACTATAGTGGCCGGCCATCCAAGCTAGGAAATGGTGGAGGGAAAAGCAAATCATGAAGGGAGGTGAGTGTAGGATAAAGCAAGAGGTGACCACAAACAAAACATCATCATAATCAACTTACATCAAACCCATACCCTCTCTTTAATGCAAGTAATGGTGGAAAAGAAAAGATGCCTTCATAATCAAACCATTTGCAAGAAACCCCTCCACAATGTGTTATTTGCAAACTTGCAAATAACCCCCTCCATCGGAAAAGTCCGGCCGGGAAAGAACAAAGGAAAACCGGCCGGAACGGAATGCAAACTGGCAACTCCAGAAAACTGGTCCCGTAATAAATTACAGGAAAACCCCGATACTGTGCATACACACCCGCATCTGTATTCCGTCCGGATACAAATGCAAAGAGACAAAATCTACACTGTACTAAACTAGGATCGGGCTTAAACCAAAGCCGGCTAGTATTATCCGTCCGATCTTGATCCGTGCAATACCGCACGTATCAGATTAAACCCTGCCATATAACCATACGGCCACTAGTACAAACCGTACGATCCTGATCCGTGCAATACCGCACGTATCTGATCGGACCCTGCCATATCTCCATACGGCCTCTACAGCGTTTCGCCCGAAAGCTGAGTAACTGAATGTGTGGTGGACTCTAAAGACTCGTCAATACTATGGCTGTGGATTTAACCACTAGCACGTCAGAGGTATAAGCCAATACGTAACGGGCCACCAGCTATTGACCAAAAGGGACGTCGATGAGCGAACTCATCCTGACACCCTACTGAGCCTGTCAGTGACAATATCCGTACAGTCCGGTCCGTTCGTCTATGAGTATCGCATGGCGGGCCTAGGGGGTTGGTAAAAGTCAGACCCCCAAAGGCGGTACAAGTCGTGTCGGAGTGAAGCCCAGAACACCCTGAGATACTACTGGAATACCTACCAGTAAATCTCCTGCCTCGGCCGAGGGCTTTGTGTAATGGCTCTCCTAGACACAGCGCGACCTCACCCCCAATACCGGGAGAGACGAACCCCTGCAGATCCGCTCACTGCCTCCATGTGGCTCGGGACTGTACCCAACTAAAACCTGTTTGCACGACTCCTTTGAGCCGTGGTAGGCTAGTAATCAAAGCACAGTGGGAACTCACACGAGACAAATGACGATCTCAGGTTGATGAACTAACCTGTACACATGTCACCTGGGAACTGCTATCTGACGTCCGGTATAATCCCAACTAGCAGGTTCCCGGCGAGTCTTGTCCGGTGTACTCATAACCCAATGAGCACCTGTATACATCTTAGGTGAACCAACTGACACCAGTGGCTTGTGAGACCGGCCACCGCCCCTCGTCGGGGTCTCGACTGTATACACTAGTCTACTAATGGAGTATCGATGCCCAGTCTCGAAACTCCCACGACTAGGGACCTTTTAAGGATGTGCTTATAGACCCCAGCTCCCACGTATATGATTGCCATCATACTGCTGGTCGTCAAGCAAGAATCCTAGGGGCTCTATCAACATGTAATAGCGACCTGTCAGGTCACCTAAAGCAGTACACGATGATAAAGATAAACCAGATAGCATACTATCATCTTGAGTAAGACTGTCCTACCGGGATAGGTCCTCCCTCAATCATCGCAATCACGTGCCTGTGATCCAATAATTGACTCTGAGGGCACTATCTCCAACAATCTCCCACTTGCACTCAAGGCTAATTATTGCGATGTCGCATACTCACAGCCCGTGTGATACCGAACACCCAACTCCTCTACTAGTCAGTCTCACAAAGCTCGTTTGCGAAACTATTGCGTTCGAGGAATAGCCTCAGTGAGTAGATCCGCTGTGATGTTTCTTTCTATGTCTCTCTATATCTCAAGTTCGCAGAGAAAGCCATCTCCCGAAATGAGCAATACCTGTCTTAGAGTAGGTCTGGATATCTTATGGGACCTAGCTCATAAATGAACTCCAAATCCAAACTTCTTAGACTGTATCATCAACTGAACTTAATCAGTATCCTGCGCCATGCCTCCCTCAGTATTGCCTTGGACCACCTGTCCAAAATACTGCCCCTCGTCAGAAGGAAAAACTATAACTCTGACGTCCATTCTGCCAGCCATGTCACCTTGGAAGCCTGGAATGATAACCGTCTCCTAAAAGAGGCTGTCGTTATCACATCCCTAGAACATCAACTTATGTTCTAAGACTGCTTCCGACTGTTTCTCCAGGATTGGATTAATATCATCTTATTGCACCTACTGCAAGAACAACATCTGGTGTGGTACTTGACATCTCATGATTGACTCAATTGCCTAAGCAAATGATCTGTCAATCATGCGTATCCCTCTCCCCTTTAGTCTGTAAGACACCTTTAGAGAGGGTGACTCCATCACCTGCAGGTACACTACCATGCCAGGAGCCGTCCATTCTAAATACTCATAGAATGTTGTCAAGGTACCCAGATTAGGAAACCACCCAAATCTAGATCTAAAACCATAGATCTAGTAACCAGAATGTCTGATATAATATCCAAGTCCTGTGTAGAGAAACCACTGTGTGACAACCAAAGTATAACCGATCGTATTATAGGAGTTTCCTTTCCTGCTCTGTGTATGTCATCCAAAACCAGGACATCACACCCTACTACCTTCTTAACAGATCCATCCCCTATTCTGATGACGTCAAACCTATGACTGTCACATCAGAAATAGATGATCTATCTCCGCTATATCTGCTTTAGTCTATAAATAGACATAAGCCTGATGTCCACCAATGCTTCCGCTGTCCCACTGACTACGACAACCCTCCGGCAGAGTCATATAGACGTGCACTTCTAAAGCTAGTTTAGAACGACGCTATACTCATCCTCCTGCCGGGTCTCGCAGCCTGGAACAATAACAATGGCAAGTGTGGGTAAACAAGAACTTCCCTGTCACCGTCCTTGAGGCTACCGGAGTACTTCTCGGGTGCCTGAAGTTACCCACCTTATCTGCGGAGTGGCCAATGGAATGTCAAATCAGATTGAATCTTTAGGTTCTTTATCAAATCTTCAGTAATCGTTTGCGGTTCTGGAATCGCTTCCAGTTCTACCATACTCCCACTACTGTTTTCTGAAAAATAACCATTTCTTTTTAAAATGTGGCGAGTTAAGAACAATATCACTATTGATCTTCCAGATGGTAGAAAATCAACCCTCGTCATAGCCTGGGTCAACCCACAAACAGCTATTACAGAAACGTGCCTTGAGTTGTCCAGTGTCTGGTTTTAATCATAAGACGGACAACTCCCCGTACCTTAACATCGTTAAGATATGAACTGTTCTATATCCAATATAGAACCAGAGGCACTGATTTAAATGAGCCAGATTCAAATCATGCAGCTGTCTCCAGTGCATGTCAACTAAATGGAAGGAGGCCGATCAGCGTTACCCAACTTAGAATGCTTCCAATTATGAGTAACCTGAAAGAGAAGCAAGTTCTCATTACTATCAACTGAATACCATACAAAAGTATCTACATCTTCGATCACTTTGAAGAATCCCGATACTTGCTACACCTGGTACTCTACTCTATTCAAATACCTATAACTCCTCAAAACTTAGACCCTGTGTTTCTACGAAACACATGTCTAAGAATTAGAGTAGTTAAAAGTAAACAGAATATAGTATGAGGACCAACCCCACTGTCCTAATGGACACTGGAAAATATACAATACTCTGTATAAGTCCCTGAGTCTAACAACTCATTCACTGTGTGTCGTAGGTTGAAAACTGTACTATGGTTAAGAAGAATTACACCGCTGTTCAATGCTCCTTACCTAACCATCCACTGATATAGGTAAATGTCAGAGACATAATTTCAAAAGGTATATCTCACTCTATAAAAATAGACGTACAGATATATCAATTTGAAATTGGTGCATAACAACGGATATTCAAAACCAAATATTTGCCGACCGGCAAACAGCCCAGGTGATCTCCTCAAATATCACCGATTACAACGAATCTCGATATAATGAGGATGATCACCCTATTCCCAATAACTTACTCCCACTCATCATCTGTAAAACCATACAGATGTGAGAATCAAACCTGGTAAATACATACACTGGAGCAAGTGTCTAATCAGGAAATCAGTTTTCTTTTAACAGTACACAGTTGAACTGAAACATTGAAATGTTTCGATGGGGTTTTCTGGTATTCCTAGTAATGCCTCTACCATTATCCAGATTCACAACTATAACCGTATAATTCTTTGCCACCTCTCCAAATCCCTTTATATGTCTTTAGTCATTACCTTCTGCACACCCCTTTTAGGCCAATTGGTTTTCTTCCTTCCCTACCGTTCGGCACCAGCCTATGGTTTGGAAGAAGACTATCCAATAAGCATAATGGGTGTACTGTCCTAATCCTAGGAGCACTCGCAATGCGAGAGAGGGTGAAGAGAAAAGACAACCGAATAAGCCTTATTCCTATTTCTCCTGGACCAGAATCCATCCCCGAACTGGAACAAGTTCCTTTCGAGTTCGTATATAACCATACGATGGAGTATCCAAAAACTTGGGATCTTCGTAGTAATACGGAGTGTCCTGGAGAAATACAAAGGTGATTTAGGATTGGCGAAGAAATACTCGGTTTGGTCGTGAATAGCAGTCGCAATTTACTTTGCCCTCTTACTAATCCCTTTCTTTGTCTTAACTTAATACCTTCTGCACACCATCGTTATGCTAATTGGTTTTCTTCATTCCCCACCGTTCGGCACCAGCCTAAGGTTTGGAAGAAGACTATCCAATTTGCATAATAGGTGTACTATCTCCTAAACCAAGGAGTACTGGCAATGAGAGAAGGTGAAAAGAAAAGACAACTGAATAATCCTATTCGTTTTCTCCAGAACCAGAAACCATCCTCGAAGTCCTTCGAGTTCGTATATAACCATACGATGGTTTTGTCCAATGGAAGTGGACGTTCGTAGTAATACGGGGTGTCCTGGAGAAAAGGGTAAAAGTAGGAGTGGCAACGAGGTCTGCAACTCTGACAATCCAAAAGCCAGTGTTAAGAAGGTTCGGTCAACTTGGTCACTGAGTCATAGTCCAGGGTCGGGTCAATGGTCGCTGCCAAAGAGAGAGAGAAAAGAAACACTCAGCGTGCACTTTAACCTAGATCAGAATGGTTATCACTTTATCTAATCTGGAAACCTCCCACTGTATCTCAAATTCTCCTCCAAACCTGAAAGAAGAATTAGTCGGGATCACCCGAGGAGTAAACCAACTCATCAGTGGAAATCGGGATCCAACTATCATCGCATGATAACTTGACGGAATCCACTCAAGTCACCACACTCCAGAAGGTATGCGCATGCCTGGCAAGTTTCAGTTCTTTTGAAACTCCCGATGTAATTTTTACCCCTAGGACCCAAGTGACCTTGACGGAGTCAACAAATCAAAGAGTCCTAGTCAAGTTCAACCCGTCATTATCTGGATTGCATTAAACCCACCCGTACGTGCCCTTGACGGAGTCAACAAGGCCGCACGACTGTCCTAATCAATCCCATTTATGCAACAAACAAGCACCACTTAGCTACCGTACACTACGCCTTGACGGAGTCAACAAACGCAGCACGAATACTAAATAATACCCATAAGAAATGACGGAGGGCTACGAATGGTTTTTGGAGAAAAACCTTTAACGTAATGAACTTGATATCGTTCAAGGAACTGCATAGCCTTTTATAAAAATATAGTGACGAAAACCTTTGCTAAAGAGGTCACTCCCGGTGAAGGGATCTCGGCTCTTTCCCCGTAGAATGAGGTGCAGGATATTCCAACTGAATACCACGATGCAAAGAAAAAGTAATCGGCTATAGTGAAGTTAATGCCCTGACGCAAACTTCTGTCCAAGGGGTCACTCCCGGTGAAGGGATCTCGGCCCTTGCCTCGTCGACTGAGGAGCAGGATATTCCAAATGAATACCACGATGCAAAACAAAAGTGAACGTCCTTGCAATAACAGCTTTTTGAAAAGTGTTCCAACAACATCAGAATAGGTTTGTTCATCTTGCATTGATCCGAATCAACGCAGTCCCATCAATTGATCACACCATAAAGAACGAAAATATACTGACGTACGTATATGCCATCCGCATTCGCCACTGGGTCCCGTCATTACCCGTTAGGTTAGCTAACTAACGGCAGAGCGGGGACTGGACTAGCGCGGATGAAAAACATATACAACATCTATTAATATATATACCAATATATTATATTCGCTTAAGGCGTGATAAGAATGCAACATCACAGAAATGTACAGCATCACAGAACAATACAGATATCTGGGATCCCCGGGTTTCATAGAGCCGCTGCTGAAACCCGACGTTCCCCTGGTCGTGTGGATAGCCTGTGCAATGAAATCCTAGACCCCTATAGGCGCGCCAAGTCACCTGCCAAAACCTGAAGCGAGGCAGCCCCTTTCAGTACCGTGAATGGACCACCCAGCACATCACGGAATCCGGTAACTTGGGCACCCCTCCTGGGTCAACCTGTACCCCCTACGAGTGCGGCGAATAGCCCGCCAATCCTAGAGTGAAGCCCCCTTCGTCTCAATGCCATGAGATGCGGGCCCATTGCCCTCTAGAACCCGGCTATCCATGCACCCCTCCGTGGGGTAATCCTAGTACAGAAAGTAAAATATACATACAACGGGTACATCGACCGCAACCAGGTCGTGCCCCAAAAGAATAATACAAACAGGCAGTGACGGCAGTCCACATGTCAGACGCTCGCCCCACAATATCAAATGTACATATAAAACAAAACTGTACTAGTATTGCATCCAGGCTATCCCCCACGACCGATCCGCAACATCACAGCATAAACACAGAACATCAACGTGAAAGTCACGTTCGCAAATCCGTCTAACCGGGCTATAGTAGTTAGACCGGATTTACCGATCGAGTGACATTCACGGTCGCAGATATAATGTAAATACTGTGAAATAATGTGTTTAAAAATATCCAATCGATCAAAAATTAACAAGTGGGCCCCCAAGCAATACTGTAGCACTCACAGAAATTCTGGGCCCAATTTTAATATTCCAAAACCCCAAAAATAAGCCCAGAAGCCCACTGGAAAAATATGATACAGTGAAGACACCAATGCGCGGCGGAACTGCGGCCCAAGGGGGGGTTTGGCCGCGGTTCCGCGCTTGAGTGATCGACTGACTGTGTCGAATTTTTCCAGTAGTCTTAGAATTTCCAGTACATTAGTTTTTTACAACCTGAAAAATTTTTAGAGCCCGGAAAAAATCGACAGAAAACTGATGCACACGAAATGGGGTTTTTGGGATTTTGTTCGATCGGAAATGTAAAACACACTAGAACAAGCTAGGCAAGGTTAATGGCGTGGCTCTGATACCATGTTGCACCACGGCAGCGCCCCGGCCGTCTATCCGAGGCCAAAATGCGGAATCAAAATTTTCTTAACTTTTAAACTGGCGCTACCGCGGACAATAAACCCGGATCGTAACCATTAACAGATACTAGCAAACAAGAGAAAGGGTGAGAGATATACCGAGTGATCCGAGTCCTCCGGTCTTCTCGTCGTCGTCCCGATCTCCCGCGGAAACTCCGGTCGTCGCCTCCTTGCCGGAAGGGCACCACATCGTCTGCATCTTTTACGGGCTCCCACCTCAATACCGAGGCAACTCGGGCACGAAGCTGGCTAGTCGACGTGCCCAAGGTATGCTGTAGAATGTAGTGTAGATGATGCTAGTCTCATTTGGGGTTTGTAGTTGCCTTGATGGAGGAATAAGGTTAAGGAAAAATGGTGCTTTCATTTTTCCAAAAACTAGAAGAATGAGATGAAGAAATATGTGCCATACTAAAATGGAAATTTCTCTCATCTCCTAACTATAGTGGCCGGCCATCCAAGCTAGGAAATGGTGGAGGGAAAAGCAAATCATGAAGGGAGGTGAGTGTAGGATAAAGCAAGAGGTGACCACAAACAAAACATCATCATAATCAACTTACATCAAACCCATACCCTCTCTTTAATGCAAGTAATGGTGGAAAAGAAAAGATGCCTTCATAATCAAACCATTTGCAAGAAACCCCTCCACAATGTGTTATTTGCAAACTTGCAAATAACCCCCTCCATCGGAAAAGTCCGGCCGGGAAAGAACAAAGGAAAACCGGCCGGAACGGAATGCAAACTGGCAACTCCAGAAAACTGGTCCCGTAATAAATTACAGGAAAACCCCGATACTGTGCATACACACCCGCATCTGTATTCCGTCCGGATACAAATGCAAAGAGACAAAATCTACACTGTACTAAACTAGGATCCGGCTTAAACCAAAGCCGGCTAGTATTATCCGTCCGATCTTGATCCGTGCAATACCGCACGTATCAGATCGAACCCTGCCATATAACCATACGGCCACTAGTATAAACCGTCCGATCCTGATCCTTGCAATACCGCACGTATCTGATCGGACCCTGTCATATCTCCATACAGCCTCTACAGCGTTTCGCCCGAAAGCTGAGTAACTGAATGTGTGGTGGACTCTAAAGACTCGTCAATACTATGGCTGTGGATTTAACCACTAGCACGTCAGAGGTATAAGCCAATACGTAACGGGCCACCAGCTATTGACCAAAAGAGACGTCGATGAGCGAACTCATCCTGACACCCTACTGAGCCTGTCAGCGACAATATCCGTACAGTCCGGTCCGTTCGTCTATGAGTATCGCATGGCGGGCCTAGGGGGTTGGTAAAAGTCAGACCCCCAAAGGCGGTACAAGTCGTGTCGGAGTGAAGCCCAGAACACCCTGAGATACTACTGGAATACCTACCAGTAAATATCCTGCCTCGGCCGAGGGCTTTGTGTAATGGCTCTCCTAGACACAGCGCGACCTCACCCCCAATACCGGGAGAGACGAACCCCTGCAGATCCGCTCACTGCCTCCATGTGGCTCGGGACTGTACCCAACTAAAACCTGTTTGCACGACTCCTTTGAGCCGTGGTAGGGTAGTAATCAAAGCACAGTGGGAACTCACACAAGACAAATGACGATCTCAGGTTGATGAACTAACCTGTACACATGTCACCTGGGAACTGCTATCTGACGTCCGGTATAATCCCAACTAGCAGGTTCCCGGCGAGTCCTGTCCGGTGTACTCATAACCCAATGAGCACCTGTATACATCTTAGGTGAACCAACTGACACCAGTGGCTTGTGAGACCGGCCACCGCCCCTCGTCGGGGTCTCGACTGTATACACTAGTCTACTAATGGAGTATCGATGCCCAGTCTCGAAACTCCCACGACTAGGGACCTTTTAAGGATGTGCTTATAGACCCCAGCTCCCACGTATATGATTGCCATCATACTGCTGGTCGTCAAGCAAGAATCCTAGGGGCTCTATCAACATGTAATAGCGACCTGTCAGGTCACCTAAAGCAGTACACGATGATAAAGATAAACCAGATAGCATACTGTCATCTTGAGTAAGACTGTCCTACCGGGATAGGTCCTCCCTCAATCATCGCAATCACGTGCCTGTGATCCAATAATTGACTCTGAGGGCACTATCTCCAACACCTTCGGGAGACGGTTATCATTCCAGGCTTCCAAGGTGACCTGAATGACAGAGTGATTATCAGAGTTATAGTTTTCCCTCTGACGAGGGACAGTATTATGGACAGGTGGTCCAAGAGGATACTGTGGGAAGCATGGTGCGCGATACTGATTAGGTTCATTTATCAATACAGTCTAAGAAGTTTGGATTTGGAGTTCATTTATGAACTAGGTCCCATCAGATATCCAGACATATTCTAAGACACCTATTACTCGATTCGGGAGATGGCTTTCTCCGCGAACTTGAGATTAAGAGAGACATAGAAAGAAACATCATGGCGGATCCACTCACTGAGGCTATGAGTATGCGACATCGCAATAATAGCCTTAAGTGCAAGTGGGAGATTGTTGGATATAGTACCCTCTAAGTCAATTATTGGATCGCAGGTACGTGATTGCAATGATTGAGGCAAGACCTATACCGATATGACAGTCTTGCTCGAGATGATAGTATGATATCTGGTTTGTCTTTATCATCGTATACATGCTTTAGTTCACTATTGCATGTTGATAGAGCCCATAGGATTCTTGCTTGACTGCCAGCAGTATGATGGCGATCATATACGTGGGAGCTGGGGTCTATAAGCACATCCTTAAAGTGTCCCTAGTCGTGGGAGTTTCGAGACAGGACATCGATACTCTAGAGTAGACTAGTGTATACAGTCGAGACCCCGACGAGGGGCGATGGCCGGTCTCATAAGCCATTGGTGTCAGTTGGTTCACCTAAGATGTATACAGGTGCTCATTGAGTACACCGGACAGGACTCGCCGGGAACATGCTAGTTGGTATTATATATATCGTCAGATAGCAGTTCCCTGGTGACATGTGTACAGGTTAGTTTGTCGACCTGAGATCTTCATTTGTCTCGTGTGAGTTCCTACTATGCTTAGATTACTACCCTACCATGCTCAAAGGAGACGTGCAAACAGGTTTTAGTTGGGAACAGTCCCGAGCCACATGGAGGCAGTGAGCGGATCGTCGGGGATTCGCCTCTCCCGGTATTGGGGGTTGATGTCACAAAGTGCACGGGTGGCCATCACTAGAATCCTCGGCCGGGGTAGTGGAGAATTACTGATTTGGATCAGTAGTTTCTCAGGTGGTGATGGGCTTCATACCGACACGAATTATCGCGTTATTAGGGGTCTGACTTGATCCACCCCCCAGACTCGATATGCGATATTCTTAGACGAACGGACCGGACTGTACGGATATTGTCACTGTCAGGCTCAGTAGGGTTTTCTGGATGAGTTCGCTCGTCAGCTTTCCTTTCGATCAATACATAGGCAACCGTTACGTACAGCTTGTACCTCTGACGTGCTAGTGGTTATACTCGGTGCCAGTGTGTTGATGAGTCATTAGAGTCCCCCACAGACATTTTTCCAAGTTCGGACGAAACGTTGTAGAGACCGTATGGTTTTATGGCAGGGTTCGTAAAATGCACGTGCGTTTACGCACGTGTCATTTTTCGGGCAGATAATATCGGTGGGCTTTGGTTTAAGCCAGATCCGAGTATTATACTGTGTAGATATAATATCTTTGTCTCAGTTGCATTTGTATTCGATCGTAATACAAATGCGGATATGTTTATACTGTTACGGGGTTATCCTGAAATTCGTTTCGGGATCGCTTTTGGAAGTTGCCAGTTTCCAGTTTTCTATCACCCGTCTTTAACATTCGGTTAAAGACGGATTTATCTTTTCGTCATGAGGGTGAATCATGAGTGTGTGGAAGCTTCTAGATGGTGACTAGGATGATGAGGTGGCTAGTGAGTCATTAGTGCATTGATTATGCATTTAATGATGGATGATGACTAGATTTTGGTTCAATGTATGCAATTAAAGTTTATGCAAGGTGTAATTGTGACTCATTCTTTTCATTTATGATATGGTCACTCTCTTCCTCCTACACCTACCCTCCTCCTTCCCTTTATATGGCCGGCCCCTCATTGCAAAGAAAGAGGGTTGTTAATTTGGAAAAGATTATAGTTTTGGATTCATGGAAATTAGATAGCCTCATTTCTCATTTCACCCGATTCAAAAGGCAACTTCATTAACCGTTCGTCCATGGCTTTGGACGAAGTGAGAAAAAGTGTTCTAATCATTCTCTACATCAATCTTGGTCATCTCTTTTAGCAAACTTGGTGACCGAGTTGCCTCGGTTCAGAGGCGGGAGCCCGTTTAAAGATCCGTCGACGTGGTGCTACCTGGACGAGAAGACTGGAGATTCAGGAGATCGGAGCAGCCGCAACAAAGCGTGGGATGATGGTTGAAGACCGAAGGACTCGGATCATTCGGTATAACATTTCTACCCACTTTGTAGTTTGTTAGTTTAGCAATAATGGCAGATCCAGGTGATAGTACACGATAGCGCCAGTTGTAAAAGTTTTTTGTTCCGCATTTGGCGTCTGTTAGACGGCCGGGGCGCTACCGTGGACTTACAATACACGTATTGTTCTCAGTCCCGCACATATCATATATGTCCACCTACCCCGTTTTTCCTGAGCCAGGAAACCTCTGTGTAGGACTCTAAAGAATCGTCATTACGCCGGCAGTCGGTGATGATCATATCAAACACCCACAAGCTGCAAGCGGTCAGCTAAACGTAACAGCCATCCAGGTATTGAGCGATCAGAAGATCAACAAGCAAGCCTGTACTTTCTCCAGCGAATCCAATCAGTAACACTCCCGTACAGTCCGGTCTCTTCGTCTGATATGTCGCATATCTCTCCTAGGGGTGGTAAACGTCAAACCCCAGTAGCTTGATAATTCGTGTCGATATGAGGTCTATAACAGTTCGAGAAACTACTGTTAACACTTACCAGTAAATCTCAGCAACCCTGGCCAGGGATTTCCAGTTATAGCCAATCAAACACAGCACAACATCAATTCCCTATACCGGGAGAGATGAATCCCCTCCTATCGCTCATTGCCTCCATGTGATTCGGGACTGTACCCAAAAGCCAACTTTTTGCACGCCCTCTTGGACGTGGTATGATGGAAATCAAAGCATAGTGGGAATCACACAAGACGCTATGACGATCTCGGGTCTACAGACTAACCTGTACCAGTGTCACCAGAGAACTGCCATCTGACGTGAGGTATAATACCATCTGGGTTCTCGGTGAGTCCGTCCAGTGTACCCAGTCTCTACTGAGCACCCGTACACCATCCTTGATGTCAAACACCGATGGATATGGGATCATCCATCGCCCATCATATGGGTCAAGATGCGTATACGCTAGTCTACTCTGGAGTATCGATGCCCTGTCTCGGTACTCCCACGACTAGGAACATTTGAAGGATGTACTTGACGATTACTCTGTCCCCACTAGTATGATCCGCATCATAGTCTTGGTAGTCAAGTACTCATCCTAAGGGCTTTATCAACATGTAACATAGAGACAATCAGAGTACATGTTAAGATAAAGAGCAACCAGATAGCGTACTATCATGTTGAGCAAGAAAGTCCTCCCTATATATGTCCAAGCATCCACTACAATATACATCGTATGTACAGTAATGGCCTCTAGGGCATACATATAACTAACAATCTCCCACTTGCACTAGGGCCATTTGTTGTGGTATCGCATACCCAACAATTAGCTGTGGTTGAAATATCTCATACTCAACCATCCCATAAAAGTCTCTACTGGGAAAAAGGCCTTTGTGAGTGGATTCGCGCTGTTGTCCTCTGTGTCTACTCTCCTAACCTCGATCTCCCTGGAGATCAACCATCTCCATGATCAGGTGATACTGCCTAAGAATTATATCTAGATTTCTGATGGTACGGGGGTTCCTAGGACAAAGCCATAACTTCATTGTCACACAATGGTTGGAACGAAGTTCATCTCATGAACTTATATATATCCAGACCGCCTCTTTGGTAGCATCCTTGGTAACGACGTATCTTGCCTTTAATCGTCTAGTATGTCACGGTATCTAGCTTGGAACTCTTCCAACATACCGTCCCTCCTAAGAGGGTAAAGACAATGCCTACGACTGACATTCAGTCGTCCTTATCACCCTGGAACCTTTCCAGTGATTCTCCCCAGGATCGATTGATACCAGCTCACTACAACTAGTGAGTATCCTAACATCCATATAGATCATCTCATAGATATAAAACCTAGGATTTAGGAGGTATCACCTTGATCCTATATGGAGAATCCTTGTGATAAGCGGAGATTGACCAAGCGTAGCATAGGAAACTCCTACCCTATCAAGAGTATGTCATCCACGTACTCTACGAGGATCACCACCATACTCCCTACTACCTTTTTGTATATACAAGGTTCATCTACCATTTTGATGAAGTCAAACTCTTTGACTACCACATCAAAACAGACGTTCCAACTCCGCGATGCCTGATTTATCCCATAAAACATCATGCTCACGTTTCCGCTGCTCCCACTGTCTACGAAGCCCTCTGGCTGTGTACTTATAGATGCTCTCTTCCAAATCATCATTTAGAACAGCTGTCATGACAACCTACCGCCAGATATCGTAGTCATGGTATGTAGCCGTGGCAAGTAGGATCTGGATGGACTTAAGCATAGCTTTGAAAGTCTCAACTTTTCCATGTACATCAAGTAATCTTCTCAAGATATACTTGCTCCTGATGGGGATTTAACCCTTCAGATAAAGCAACCAAAGTCCATACTTTGTTGGTGTATAAGGATTCCATCTCAGATCGCTAAGCATCCAGCCATTCTTACAGAGTCCTACTCCTGATGGCCAGCTCGAAACTAGTTGGGTCATCATCTCATGATGCAATCCTCGCTCCCACTGTCATAGAGAAACCGAAGTATCTCTCAGGTGGATGAGCAACCCTACTAGATCGGCGGAGAGGCTGAGGTTCGTTGGAAACTATTGAATCCTTCGGTTCTACCAAATCATCAGCTGCAGTTTGTATAGCTGGAACTCCTTCCAGTTCTACCTCATGACCACTAATTTCTTCACAAGAAATTCCCTTTCACAAAGGTGGCATGTTGAGAAACAAAACATCTTTTGTTCCTCGGTTAGGTAGAAGATATTCCCTTGCGAATGCTTGGGATATCCAACAAACTTCGACAGAACTGACTTTGCCTCGAGCTTGTCCGGATTTTGCTTTTAGACATAGGCTGGACAACCCTAAATCTTAACAAACTTAAGATATGGGCTCTTCCCATTCCATATCACATATGAAGTGGTAAGCAACTGATTTGAATAGAACCCTATTCAATAGGTATGCAGCTTCTCAAGTGCATAACTCCCAAAAGGAAATAGGAAACTCAGTAGTACTCATCATAGAGCGCACCATATCTAATAGGGTGTGCTTGCTCCGCCACGATACACCGACGTGCTGTGGTGTATACGGAGGAGTAATGCTGAGAGAGAATCTCATTCTCCTTTAGAATAGTCCAGGTTCTCCGTGCTCAAGTATTCTCCTCCTTGATCTCATCAAAGGACATAATACTTTTACCCATTTTTGGTTCTCTACTTCTAACTTATATTCTGTGATTATCTCAAAAGTTTCGGACTTGTGTTTCAACAGGAACATATGTCTGAATCTTGAGAGATCATCAGTGAATGTAATGAAGTACAAAGAACCGGTTTTGGCATGTGTAGACAGGGGACCTTCATACATTAGCATGTATCAATCCCAAGAGTTCACTAACTCTTTCTCTGTTTCCAATAAACAGAGTTGTGGTCATCTTATCTTTGTGACATGACCGGCAAGTTTCACAAGATGTAAATTCAAACTAATTTAAATATGCATCTAAATGTAACTTCAGCTAGTCGGGTCACATTGATATGACCTAGTCTACAATACCTTAAGAAGGATTCGTTCATTTCTGAACTTTTCCTCTTGTGTGCGTTCTGTATACTAAGAACCGTGGTTTGATTTAGAACGTCTATGCTTTTAGATAACGTGCCTGAACCAATCAGCTCTTGATATAGGAAATGATCAAATCATTATCCAACAATACAAAATTATATCCTTCTTTACTAATAAAGAGACTGATATGATGTTGTATATCAGGTTCGGTATCTAATAACATTCGTTTAGAATCAATGTATTGGCTAATACAGGGTGATAACTACCAACAGACTTGGCTGCAACACTTGCACCGTTTCTATCTCATGAAACTTATCACTCGTTCTCAGTTCTCTACCTATATGTAGCCCATGTAACAGATTACATATGCGGGATCCTGATCGGGTATCTCATACCCAGGACGTAAAGGTTACTGAGAAACAGTTCTCTGTAATGAACACACCCGAAGAAAATGCATCAGCATGCACTTTCTTCGTTTGGGCGGCACGGAAATTCTGGTAATCCCCTATTTCCTGCTCTGTCTTATAACAATTATAAGTTGGAGCGGGACCAACGTTCCTTAGCGCAGTATAACAGGCGGGTTCGGTCAATACATCCGTATTATTATCTTGATTAAGGCATGACATAGTCGCAACCAGGAGAGAGAGAGAAGAAAACACTCAGCATGCGATTTTACAAGATTAGATTGGTTATCAATTTATCTAATCAGGATGTTTCCCACTGTTTTAGTCAAATCTTCCTTCAAACCCTAAAAGGAAAGACTAGCCGGGATTAATTACACTCTACAAGTTCGTCAATCTTTCAGCCAGGCCAGTGCTGGTACTTTGAGGGAGGTTCCCCGCGCTTTCGCACGGACCTAATTAAAATAAACCTCATTTTCCCAGGGGCGTAACCCCGTTAACACCTTTCTAGACACCTACTTGATCGGCTAATTGTAATGTGTAAAACTCTTCCAGGAGTAACTCTTACTCGTGTTGGATATAGTGCCCTCAGAGTCAATTATTGGATCACAGGCACGTGATTGCAATGATTGAGGGAGGACCTATGCCGGTAGGACAGTCTTACTCGAGATGATAGTATGCTATCTGGTTTATCTTTATCATCGTGTACTGCTTTAGGTGACCTTACAGGTCGCTATTACACATTGATAGAGCCCCTAGGATTCTTGCTTGACTACCAGCAGTATGAGGGCGATCATATACGTGGGAGCTGGGGTCTATAAGCACATCCTTAAATGGTCCCTAGTCATGGGAGTTTCGAGACAGGGCATCGATTCTCCAGAGTAGACTAGTGTATACAGTCGAGACCCCGAGGAGGGGCGGTGGCCGGTCTCACAAGCCACTGGTGTCAGTTGGTTCACCTAAGATGTATACAGGTGCTCATTGGGTTATGAGTACACCGGACAGGACTCGCCGGGAACCTGCTAGTTGGGATTATACCAGACGTCAGATAGCAGTTCCCTGGTGACATGTGTACAGGTTAGTTCATCGACCTGAGATCGTCATTTGTCTCGTGTGAGTTCCCATTGTACTTATATTACTACCCTACCACGCTCAAAGGAGACGTGCAAATAGGTTTTAGTTGGGTACAGTCCCGAGCCACATGGAGGCAGTGAGCGGATCTTCAGGGGTTCGTCTCTCCCGGTATCGGGGGTGAGGTCGCGCTGTGTCTAGGAGAGCCATTACACAAAGCTCTCGGCCGAGGCAGGAGATTTACTGGTAGGTATTCCAGTAGTATCTCAGGGTGTTCTGGGCTGCACTCCGACACGACTTGTACCGCTATTGGGGGTCTGACTTTTACCAACCCCCTAAGCCCGCCATGCGATACTCATAGACGAACGGAACAGACTGTACGGATATTGTCACTGATAGGCTCAGTAGGGTGTCAGGATGAGTTCGCTCATCGACGTCCCTTTGGTCAGTAGCTGGTAGCTCGTTACGTATGGCTGATACCTCTGAAGTGCTAGTGGTTAAATCCACAGCCATAGTATTGACGAGTCTTTAGAGTCCCCCACACACAGTTACTCAAGTTTCGGGCGAAACGCTGTAGAGGCCGTATGGAGATATGGTAGGGTTCGATCGGATACGTGCGGTATTGTACGAATCGTGATCGGACGGATTTTACTAGCGGGCTTTGGTTTAAGCCGGATCCTAATATTAGACAGTGTAGATTTTGTCTCTTTGCATTTGTATTCAGTGGGAATACAAATGCGGGCATGTATATGCAGTAGCGGGGTTTTTCTGTAATTTATTACGGGATCAATTTTCTGAAGTTGCCAGTTTGCATTCCGTTCCGGCCGGTTTTCCTTTGTTCCTTCCCGGCCGGACTTTTTGATGGAGGGAGTTATTTGCAAGTGTGCAAATAACATTTGTGGGAGGGGGTTTATTGTGATTGTGGCTTCTTCATGATGAGATTCTTTTTCCATCACATTGCTTGCATTTATGAGATTAGAAATGGATGGGATTTGATTTTTGCTTGAGTGATTCTTTTATTCTCATTATCTTTCCTTTTCTTCTCTTGATTATTATTCATCCTTTTTCCTCCACCATGGAGTTAGGGGCCGGCCACTTCATGGAGAGAGAGAGAGGTTTCATTTTGGATGAGGGAAATTGATACATCCCATTTTGCTTGCTCACAAAATCCTTAACACTTCTCAAAAGTTCATTCCTTCTCTCCTCCATCACCAATGGCAACATAAACCCCAAAAGAGACATAGTATTCTACACTAGCCTACAGTACCCTTGGACGCGTCAGCTAGCCAACTTCGCGCCCGAGTTGCCTTGGTCCAGAGGTAGGAACCCGTAAACGAACCCGGCTACGTGGTGCCTTTCCGACGAGGAGGTGACGGACGGAGCTTCCGCGGGAGATCGGAGTGGAGACGAAGACCGAAGGACACGGATCGCTTGGTATAACTCTCTACCCATCTTTTAGTTTGCTAGTAGCTAGGTTAATGGCCCGATCCGGGATGATAGTGCGCGGTGGTGCCGGTTTGCAAGTTTCGCAAAGATTTTCGTTTCCGCGTTTCTGGTGTCGGATCGACGGCCGGGGCGCCGCCGTGCACTTACAACTCGCAGCGGGTATCGGGATCCAACTATCTCATAGAAGGTATGCAATCTCATTGCAAATTTCAGCACTTGAAATTCCCAATAATATTTTACCCCTAGTGACTTATGACCTTAACTATGGTCAACAAATCATAAGCACTAGTCAAGTTATACCCGTCATTTCTTGATTAAATAGACCCACCCACATGACCCTTAACTAAGGTCAACAAAGGCACATGACTGTCCTAACTAATCGCATCATATGCTATATAGGAAGACATCACTTAGCTACCGTACCTGTACCTTAACTAAGGTCAACAAACACAGCATGAATACTAAGTACCCTACTTCCTAAAATGACGGAGGGTTACGACAGGTTTTTAAGAAAACCTTTTGCGTAATGAACTTGATATCATTGTAGAATCGAGTGATTTTTAAAAGGAATGTTTTTGAGGTCTTTTCTAGTTTTTCTAAAGAGGTCACTCCCGGTGAAGGGATCGTCGGCTCTTTCCTCATCGAATAAGGTACAGGATATTTCACAAATATTACTATGCAAAGTAAAAACTATAGAAACAATCAAAAGACAAACCGAGTTTGTAGCATCTGCTAGTTTCGCTAAAAAGGTCACTCCCGGTGAAGGGATCTCGGCTCTTTCCTTATCGAATAAGGTGCTGGATGTTCTACAAGGAACACCGCTATGCAAAGCAAGAACTAGAGCTACCAGTTTTTAAACAAGTTTCTACAATATCTTTAGGTTTCTTTTATTTCATTAATCTCATTAATGAAGTCCCATTTTAATATGCTTCACAAGCATCTCATTTGAAACGAAATCTACAATATAACATATATCTCATATATATAATATAAACATTCGTCTCAGGCAGTAATATGATCTCATCACAGAACATTGCAGCAGAAGAAACATATATGAAATATTGGATATACTAGGAGGTCTGTGTTTTAGTACGAGCCTGTATAAAACACGGATTCCACGGTCGCGATGAATAGCCAAACCCACATCCCTAGACCCCTATGAGAGCGGCAAGAAACACTGCCAATTCTGGGGTTAGGAGACCCGGTCTCGACTCCTCGAGATGGTCTCCCACTGGACCATAGAACCCGGTTACTTGTGCTCCCCGCCTTGGGTCTACCTAATGCGGAAAAGTAAATAATATACAACGGTGACATCATCCTCAGCCCGGAAGTGCACCAATAAAAGAATATTACATACAAATGAATTTTACATGAATGAAAAAGAAAAACTCTCTTCTCACATAAAACCCCCGGCTATTTAAAACGCGACGATCCAATATAACATACCACAGCAACATATAATATCACATATCATCAACATAAGTAAATATGCGTATCCCAATTGTCGTTGATGTATAGCAACGAAACCGGCGATACACCACATATTACACTTACGGTCGCAGAAAAAAAAGTGTAAAACTACAATAGTTGGAATCCGCAACCTTCTTAGACATCTCATGCCTAACCGAATGAATTCCTTAGACATCGCATGCCTAACAATTATAAACCCCGCATTTTAATCTCTTTATCGAAAACACTTTTCAATATCTAGTCGGGCAATTCAACAAGATTCCCGGCATCCTGATCAAATGCTCGTCGCAAACTTTAGTAGACGGCCGCACCCCCGGATGCCGTCGACGAAGTGCACTAAGGTGGAACACCGCTGCCGGAAGCACCCGAACGGATGCTTTTGGTGACGGGGTTCTCCTACAGTCACTTGGTCGGGGCTATGAGGCGTGGCTATCTATTAAGTTTACCCGGTGAGTATCCGTGTACGCTACGTGATTGCAATGGACTTTTGATCACATTAAAATTCCGTGGCAACCGATCATCTGAGACTGAACTGCTAGATTTATAACATTCAAATTAGTTATCTCATAACTACTTGTGGATTCCAAATATTGTATCACATTCCAGATAAATAGACAATGTTAAACTTTCCGATCGAATAATCAAACACCCAAGTTTTCCCAAATAGTTCTCAACACTTGAAATTAGTTTAAAAAACATCCATCACATGCCACAGTACCAATGGTCCAGCCGTAGAAGGGTCAAGCCAACGCCTCACATGTGGCAACGCCGTACTACCCCAAACCCTAAGCTTTAGAGACAGTTCAAGACGGTCACAAATCGAGTTAAGGTTTGTGTTCTTCTAGAGGGTCCACCGCGTTACTTGCACGACTTAGAACATTCTTAAACTACGGAAAAATCCAACACTTGGAAATTTTCCGGCTGGGGAAAAAGTGAGTTATTGATATCCGTTCGAACTTTTTAACACGTTCTAAAAATTACCCGGACAAACTAAACGAAGTTATATTTTCCGATCGAATCAATGAGCTTCCAATACAAGCCAGAAAACTCAACACTTGAGTATAATAAAAAATATCCTAGAACAATCAGGAAAACAGTACGGATTTTACTGTGTAAAACCCAAACGCTAATATCGCTGTTCCGCCGCGGAACCGCCACGCAAGGCAGGTCTTTGCCGCGGTTCTGCGGCTCTTTTATGGTATTAGTGTCTCGTTTTTTTACAGAAACCCATACAATTACGTGCTGAATTTTCTGAGCATTTTTAATATGAAAAAAAATCAACTTTTTGAAAAATTTCCAGAAACTAGGGTTTTACGGGTATTCGGAGTTCGATCGGACTTTAAACTTCGTGTAGACTTCGCCTAAAGCTCTAGCTTGGCTCTGATACCACTGAAGGGTTACTAAGCACTCTCACAAGGGTCTACAAGTCATCAACTATGCCCGATTTAAAATTTAGACATGCCGAACAACCCTAACTAAGATCTTTAAACTAGAGATTAGGCAAAACAAAGCATGTTAAACACTTTAACACTAAGAGTTTGGGATTACAACCTTTGTAGCCCGGTCCTTCACTTCTAAAGCTCCGTGTTGAGGTCCCTTCACTGCGATCATCGAGTTTCTGGACTCTAGAGAGGCTCCACGAAGAGAATGATGCAAACTTGCTTCCGATCTTCGATAACAAAGATGATCTACCTTGAAATTTCTTTAACACAAGCTCTCACTCACTAAATGAAGTGAACGCCCTAATCTAAATGGCTAGGATAGATTAGGATGATGAAGTAGGATTTTAGCTCTCATTTGTTTTCTTAATCTCACTCATAATCATCATAAGAGCAAAAGCTAGAAAGCTTTTCTCCAAGGAAGAAGAAGAAGAATAACCAAAACCATTTGTGATGAATAATGAATAACTCAAGTGTGAGGTTAGAAATGCAACCATGGTATATGTAACCCTTGTAGAGATTTAACTAAGATTAAAGGGTTGGGTTGGGTTAAACAAATATCTTGCAAAATATCAAAACAAATATCTTTGCACAAAACAAAACAAAACCTTCTAGAAGGTTCTAGAAAAGATTAACCCAAATCAAACCCTAACCATGTTTAATCTCCACTAAACATGTTGCATTAATAACCCTAACATGTTACAATATTATATATCACATATACAATATTTATTGTAACAAAATAAAACAATACAATTAACATATATCGCATATATATCAATGTATTACCCGAGTGAGAGAAAGAATCTTTTAGTCAGCTTATATCAGTTAATATAATTTAATATATCAAATATATAATTATACATTAAATTATCGAATCAACACTTGATCCGATAATCCGGCTATTTCACAAATAACCGACTAATATAATCTTTATCAGTTCATCGAATCAACACTTGATCCGATGACCCGGCTATATCACATATACCCGGCCGATATCTCATATCGTGAGAATCTAATACGGTATCATATACACGTATTGTTCTCGATCCCGCACATATCATATATGTGCTCCTACTCAGTTTTGCCCGAGCCAGGAAGCCTCTGTGTAGGACTCTAAAGAATCGTCAATACGCCGGCGGTAGGTGATGATCATATCAAACACCTACAAGCTGCAAGCGGTCAGCTAAACGTAACAGCCACCCAGGTATTGAGCAATCAGAAGATCAACAAGCAAGCCTGTACTTTCTCCCGTGAATCCAATCAGTAACACTCCTGTATAGTCCGGTCTCTTCGTCTGATATGTCGCATATCTCGCCTAGGGGTGGTAAACGTCAGACCCTGGTAGCTTGATAAGTCGTGTCAATATGAGGTCTATAACAGTTCGAGAAACTACTGATAACACTTATCGGTAAATCTCAGCAACCCTGGACAGGGATTTCCAGTTATAGCCAATCGAACACAGCACAACATCAAATCCCTATACCGGGAGAGACGAATCCCCTCCTATCGCTCATTGCCTCCATGTGATTCGGGACTGTATCCAAAAGCCAACTTTTTGCACGCCCTCTTGGACGTGGTATGATGGAAATCAAAGCACAGTGGGAATCACACAAGACTCTATGACGATCTCGGGTCTACAGACTAACCTGTACCAGTGTCACCAGAGAACTGCCATCTGACGTGAGGTATAATACCATCTGGGAGTTCTCGGCGAGTCCGTCCAGTGTACCCAGTCTCTACTGAGCACCCATACACCATCCTTGATGTCAAACACCGATGGATATGGGATCATCCATCGCCCATCATATGGGTCAAGATGCGTATACGCTAGTCTACTCTGGAGTATCGATGCGCTGTCTCGGTACTCCCACGACTAGGAACATTTGAAGGATGTACTTGACGACTACTCTGTCCCCACTAGTATGATCCGCATCATAGTCCTGGTAGTCAAGTACTCATCCTAAGGGCTTTATCAACATGTAACATAGAGACAATCAGAGTACACGTTAAGATAAAGAGCAACCAGATAGCATACTATCATGTCGAGCAAGAAAGTCCTCCCTATATATGTCCAAGCATCCACTACAATATACATCGTATGTACAGTAATGGCCTCTAGAGCATACATATAACTAACAAAAATATCTCATGCGGTCCCTATTTTCTTTAAATCAAGTCAATATTATCCATGTATGTAACATATGTATGTATGTAGGTATGGATGTGCAAATGGATATATACGCGAATATGAGTGTAGCACTACTATGAAAATACAGTGTGCATGTGCGCAAGTATGAAGATATCAATATATGTGTGCACTGGTATGAATATACAGTGTGCATGTACGTAAGTAGTGATATATCAATGAAGGTATGCACTAATATGAATATACAGTATGCATGTGCACAAGTATGAAGATATCAATATATGTGTGCACTGGTATGAATATACAGTGTGCATGTGCGCAAGTAGTGATATATCAATAAATGTATGCACTAATATGAATATACAGTGTGCATGTGCGCAAGTATGATGATACCAATATATGTGTGCACTGGTATGAATATACAGTGTGCATGTGCGCAAGTAGTGATATATCAATGAAGATATGCACTAATATGAATATACAGTGTGCATGTACGCAAGTAGTGATATGTCAATGTAAATATATGCCAATATGCGACAAGTCATGACAATCATCAATGATGCGTTAATCAAGACGATATATAATTCGTAGCAATCCTATAGTGCGAGTGTCATGGCAATCACTAACGGTGTGAGTGTAACATGCAAATAGTGCTTGTGCCGCTTGAACCGTTAGTGACAGTGCAGTGTTATATACTACCATTTCTATATGCAATAAGGAATGTATGCTACAATAGTACATATAAACATTTACGACTAAATATCCTATCACGCCCTGACGCTTAACGCCATACGGGCGATTTCCCCGTAGATGTTAAATCTACTCACCTGGTCGCGTGCTAAGCGTAACCGACCATCTGCTTCCCTTTCTTTGCGGCGTCCGACGTACCCACCTGCGAACCTAGAATTTACACAAAGAATCCATATATATGAAAAATCCTACAAAACGCGATATCGAAATCAAACGAGAAACTCGCGTCGCGAACTAAACGCGCGTGTGTCCGATACGCTGAAACGTGTGTATACGCGTCTAAAACTACCCCGACACGTCGCGACACGCTGGAACAAAGAACCCACTCACGTATCACACGTGTCGCGCAAACTAAACATATTGGAAAAACGATATATCGCTCCAGATTTTGACTCGGGCACAAAAGTGAAAAGTTGCATATGCCAAAACACTAGAATATGCAGCAGACTACCCTAGCCAAAACCCCAGCACCTAACTCCCATCTCTGGCCGCAAATTGCGGCCAGAACGAATAAATTGGCGGCCTGGGTGTGGAAGTAGGGGTTCGTGTTTTGTGTGTGTAGTCTAGACCTAGTGTACATGCTCCAATTTTCCCAGATTTTGTCTGATACCACCGGGGCAATAGCAGATTACAGAAAGCCTAAATTTCACTTTAAAACGTTAAATTTTGCACTAAATGAAACCCTATGGTGTTTTAGTGAAATCTGGGTTTAAACTAGGTTTACCTGGCCCTAATAACACTTAATTAAGTTAATCTAACCATCAACAACATCTCTTAACCAAAAGTCCACACTAATCATCATTTCTAGCACTAAATCTCTCTTTTAACACTAATCGAAGCTAATTAACACACAAGTTTAGCTAGCTAGGAAGTTGGGCTCAGGTTTTATACCTCTCTCGACCCTAGGTACAAGGAGAAGAAGAAGAAGAAAAGGAGCTGCTACTGCTGGGGTGCTGCTTGTGCTGATGCATGCTGCTGCTGCTTGAAGCTGTTACTGTTGCTGCTTGTGCTGATGTTGTTGCTGCTTGCGCTGATGTTGTTACTGCTGGTACTGCTGCTGATGCTTCTGCTGCTGCTTCTTCTTCTACTGCTGCTGAGAATGTTGTGTGTGTGTGTGTGTGAGTGAGAGTGAGAGAGTTGCGAGAAAATGAGAGGCAAAAGCAAATAAAGAAAAGAGAGTCAAGGCTAGTCAACCCCCCCTCTCCCCTCTCATTTAATATGAGCATGGCTCAAGCCATGTTGCCCCCCCTCTCTCTCCAAGTCAACCTATACCAAATCATTTTCCATTTTTAAAAAAAACAAACCCAAAAAAATTAATTCAAATTTTGAATTGGCTTAAGGAAAATTGGTTAATCCACCATGGTTACTAATCATGGTCTAACCTTAATTTTAACCCTAGTTTACATGCACATGTGTGTGCAAGCTTAAATAAATTCTAATAAAATATTCATTAAATTTAATAAAATATTTAAAAATCGATTTGGTAAACATTTTATTAAAACCCATATATTAAAGTATAATTAGCCACTAATCACATCCTAAGGTGTTACAATCTTCCCCCCTTAAAGAAATTCGTCCCCGAATTTAAAATATATAGCTACGCGTACCTTTAAAGAGATGAGAGAATTTCTTCCGCATCTCGCCCTCGGCCTCCCAAGTGATCTCTTCACCATTCGGGCTGGGCCAAAGCACCTTCACAGATGGCAAGACCTTCGATCGAAGTTTCTTCACCTGCTGGTCCAATATCATGACTGGCTGCTCGGTGAACGAAAGATCGCGCTCGAGCTGAACGGTGTGATGCCGAATCATGTGAGAAGGGTCATGTAGGTATCTGCGAAGTATCGACACGTGGAAAACGGGGTGAACATCTGGGAAGTCGGGTGGAAGAGCCAAACGATATGCTACTGCGCCCACATGCTCGAGAATCTCAAAGGGACCTATGAATCTGGGGCTAAGCTTCCCCTTCCGTCCAAACCTCATCACTCCCTTCATCGGAGAGACCCTTAGAAAAACGTGATCGCCAACTGCAAACTCTAATCTGCGGCGGCGCCTGTCAGCATACGATTTCTGCCTGCTCTGATTTGTCATCATCCTGTCTTGAATCAGCTGTATCTTCTCGGTCGTCTCCTGTACGATCTGTGGCCCCAAAACACCGCTCTCACTGAGATCTGTCCAGCAGACGGGCGATCTACATCTCCTCCCATACAAGGCCTCGAAAGGTACCATCTGAATAGTATCCTGGAAACTATTGTTGTAGGAGAACTCCACCAAGGGTAAATGATGATCCCAGCTACCACCAAAGTCTTAAACGCACGCTCGGAGCATGTCCTCGAGAGTCTGAATAGTCCGCTCTGACTAGCCGTCGGTCTGCAGATGAAATACTGTGCTGAAACTCAAGAGGGTGCCCAAAGGCTCTTGAAGCCTCTGCCATAGTCGGCTGGTAAACTGGGTGCCTCGGTCGGACACGATACACGTCGGGACTCCATGCAGTCATACAATCTCGTCGATGTTTATCTGGGCATACTGAGCCAATCCGAAAGTCGTCTTCACCGGCAGGAAGTGAGCCGCTTTCGTCAAACAATCCACGATCACCCAGATGGAGTCATACCCTCGCCTAGTCCTGGATAGACCCACAATGAAGTCCATAGAAATCTGTTCCCATTTTCACTCCGGAATGGGTAACGGCTGTAGCTCTCCCGCTGGCCTCTGGTGCTCGGCCTTGACTTGCTGACAAGTCAGGCATCTCGACACGAAGTCTGTGACGTCCTTCTTCATTCCGTCCCACCAGTAAACATCTCTCATATCATGGTACATCTTTATGGAACCCGGATGAACACTATACACCGATCGATGTGCCTCCTCAAGAATCTCACGCCGCAGTCCCCCAGCATCTGGTACGCACAGTCTAGTCCCGAATCGCAGTATCCCCTGATCATCAATCACGAACTCGGAAAATCTGCCCTGTCCAATCTGTGCCATGATCTCTGAGCAACGGTCATCACTGTACTGTGCCTCATGTATATAGTCAAGCAACTATGGGCATGCACGGAAATGCGCAAGCTGTCCCACCATCGGCGTGAACTCGAACTGCACTCGGCTGTCGCATAAAATCTGCCAATCTGCAGACGTCTGCCTCTGCACTGCGCTCAAATAAGATAGACTACCCCGGGCCTCCTGCTCAAAGCATCCGCTATTACATTCGCCTTGCCCGGGTGATACAAGATCTCGCAATCGTAGTCCTTTACTAGTTCCATCCAACGGCGCTGTCTGAGATTCAGGTCTCACTGCTGAAATATATACTTTAAGCTCTTATGATCAGCGAATATCTGGCACGACTCGTCGTATAGGTAATGTCGCCAGATCTTGAGTGCAAAGACTACTGCAGCCATCTCCAAATCGTGAGTGGGGTAGTTCTGTTCATGTTTTTTCAACTGCCGTGAAGCATACGCGATCACCCTGTCATGCTGCATCAATACGCACCCTAGCCCCACTCGAGAAGTGTCACAATAGACCACAAATCCGCCCGATCCTGAAGGCAGTGATAACACCGACGCCGTAGTCAAACAAGTCCGTAGCTGTAGAAAGCTATGCTCGCACTCCTCCGTCCAATCGAAAGGAACTCCCTTCCGGGTCAACCCGGTCAAAGGTGCAGCAATACGGGAGAATTCCTGCAAAAATCGCCTGTAGTAGCCGGCCAGTCCTAGAAAGCTGCGGATCTCAGTAACTGATGTGGGTCTGGGCCAACACTGAACGGCCTCGATCTTCTTCGGGTCTACACATATACCATCTCGTGTAATCACGTGACCCAAGAAGTCTACGCTGTCAAGCCAGAATGTGCACTTGGAGAATTTTGCGAATAGCTGGTGCTCCCTCAAAATCTGCAGTGTGATCCGCAGGTGTTGCTCGTGCTCCTCTCGGCTCCGGGAATACACCAAGATATCGTCAGTGAATACGATGATGAACTAATCAAGATACGGCCTGAAAATACGGTTCATCAAGTCTATAAATGCAGCTGGTGCATTAGTGAGTCCGAACGACATCACCAAAAACTCATAATGGCCGTAACGCGTGCGGAAAGCTGTCCTCGGTATATCCTCCTGTCGAACCCGCAGCTGATGGTATCCTGATCGCAAATCGATCCTCGAAAAGTATCCTGCACCCTGAAGCTGGTCGAACAAGTCGTCGATGCGTGGTAAAGGATATCTGTTCCGCACGATAACCCGGTTCAGCTGGCGGTAGTCGATACACAGACGTAAATTGCCGTCCTTCTTCTTGACAAACAGGACCGGAGCACCCCAAGGAGACACACTGGGTCGAATAAGTCCCTTATCCAGCAATTCTTGCAACTGACCCTTCAACTCACTAAGCTCTGCCGGGGCCATCCGATAAGGCGGTATAGAAATAGGCCCCGTGCCGGGAATCAAATCAATACAGAAAGCAATATCGCGTTCAGGCGGTAGCCTAGGAAGCTCGTCAGGGAAGACATCAGGGAACTCACAAACAATCGAAACCTGGTCCAACAGAACATCTGTAGCGCTAGTATCACAAACATAGGCTAGAAATCCCTGACATCCCTTCCTCAAAAGCTGTTCAGCGCGAAGAGAAGAAATCAAACTATGAGGGGCGGCACCACGGTCCCCCTGCACAACAAAAGCCGACTCGCCGGGAAAACAAAATCTAACTGTCTTCTCACGGCAGTCCACAGACGCATAGCACGTGGCTAACCAATCCATGCCCAAAAGAACGTCGAAGTCCAACATTTCAAAATGGATCAAGTCGACAAGAAACTCTCTCTCGCCAATACGGACAACACAGGATCGGAACACGTGCTTAGCAACAAACAACTCTCCCACAGGAGTGTTCACAACAAGCGGCTGATCAAGCAAACCGGACTCTCTACCCAAACTCGGCACGAAATGTGTGGAAACGTACGAGTGCATGGATCCGGGATCAAACAATACGTGTGCGTCAATAGAACATACTGATAGGGTACCTGAGACCACAGCATTGGACACCTGCGCGTCCTGATGCGTCAACGCGAAAACCCGTGCCTGTACTCCACCTATAACTTGCGGTCCCCTACTAGCAACTGGCTGTACCCTGCCGGCAGCTTGCTGTGTCACGCCCCGCTTCTCGGTGTACGGCGAAGGGGACGTGACGAGGTCCGCTACATATATACTTAGAAGTACATACGCTAAGCGTATCTAAGCAATATAAAAATAAATCACAAGAGACAAGAGATATAGAAATAACAGCAACTTTATTAATAACATTCTTTTATACAATGCATAAAAAGTAAATACAACTGAAATGAAAAGCGATGCCTAAACAATGGCATAACAGGAAATGAAAATACTGAATAGAACAAGGTACAATGTCTAGAGCTCGGGGTCTTCGTGAAACTGCTCCAAGTCTTCACCGGTGGGCTCGATCTCTGCTGGGTCCAAAGCACCTGACGACATTCAAAGAAGAAAGAAATAGAATGTCGTCAGCGAACAGGTCGCTCGGTATGTCCCAAAGATAATGAAGAATTAGAAAAGACAGAATAAGAAGTATCTTCTAAAGAAATTGTATAATATTGTAGAATATTGGGTTAACGCTGTTGTTTGTAGCTTGGTACAGAAGGATGCCAGTGTATACGAGAGGGGTCTCTATATGCTAGAGACCAGGGCAAACTGAATGTACAAGGAACCGTTAAGCCATGGTACAATAGCAACGGAACATAGGTTAGGTGTCTTAATCTGACCACCTCGTGCCACCTTTAACACCTTCCGTACTAATCTACCCCTTAAACCCCGTAGTGGTTTTATATTATTGTTGTATTGTATTGTGTAAGTTGGATGACTGACCAAAACCATGATATCAGTAAACAGATTGTAACTGCATAATCAGGTAAATGGTATAACGGAATAATGGATATATATCCATGGTTTGATTCAGTCAAGTTGAATAGATTGTTAACTGGATTCTGGGATTCATGTATTCATATTGAGTTGGAATATTAAAGAATATAGATTGACTTGAATCATATTCAAGTCAGAAATAATCAGACTCAAACCCGAGTCAGACTAAAAGAAATGTAAGTCGAAGTTCTATAATTGTTAGGGTCCTTATTGTAATTTATAAAACTTGAGGGGGTTTTATATAAAAATACTTTGTATAGTTTTCAAGATACACCTCAAGTATTTATTATTCGACTTTATAGTTATAATGAGTGTGATTTTATTTTGTGTTATTTCTAGTGATAATATCCTAATTATATAAATAAAGGTATTAATTTGTAATATTGGTTTATTTGAAATTCACGGTATTTTAATGTAACTTTTAATCTTGTAATTTTTTTTAGAAAAAGGTGGAAACTTTATCTTATAATAAAATAGGTGTTTAAATGATAAATATACATATGTTTATACAAGAATAATTTTTAATAAATATTTTATTTTCCAAAAATCTCATTTTTTTTAAATGTCGTATTTTAAACCTTTCGAAACCGAATGCTCCTTGTGGAGGTCTGAATCTCGCACTACTAAGCCCGAGGGTGCACGATAAACCTTACTATCCCTAACGAGTTCCCCAAAGGTGGGTTATAGTGGCGCTTTACAAAGATTTAATAAATACTAATCATTTAGAAAACGGTTTTATAAAGATAAGGTATTTATTTGTAAAAGGGTGTAAATTTCCGTATTTTAGATTCTAGGGTTTCCTAAGTCAACTAGCCTATTTCTAAATGGTCTAAACGACAAGTCATTAGAAACCTCAAATCGCCTCTTCACCGCCAATTGCGGCCAGATAAGTGCCAGGTGAGTGGGAGGCTCTCCACTACAAGTAGTGGCCCTAATTAAGTAACCGCTCGTCTTAAAAACACTTGCGTAGACACCACAAAGTCAGATTTAGATAAACGATCGATGTCCACGACATATCGTATTTTCCTATTAAAAGATATTGTTTTAAAATTGTTTAAAACTCAGAACTTTTAGAAAATGTTTTATTAAGAAAATTGTATTTAAATGTAAAATCTTGTATTATCGTATTCTAAGTTTTGATGATATCAATTAGGGTTGTATTTGCGTGTGTGTGGAGGTAGGTACCTCGTGATCTACTTTAAGGTATATCAATGTTAAAGGGTTAAATGTGATAAACTAAATATGGTGGTATTTAAGTGCAAAAATACGGTATATTGCAAAAGCTATCATTTCATGTGTGAAAATTTGTTCAAATTAATTTTTAAGTGATTAGTAGTCAACATGAAGATGTTTAAGCATTATGGAATTAGTGATAAGTGAGATTTGATAGAAAACCGAATCGGAAATCGGTTTGTTCCGATTTCCGTCGGGTTTATAAGTTCGTATTTTAATGAAAGAAAAGAATGATAGAAAAGGGGGACTTACGGGTTTGGACAACGCTAGAGAGTAAGATAATGGTAGTGGGTTTGCCGGTGCGAACGTCGTGAAGAGGTCCTAGTACGATCGCTGGGATTTCGCCGTCGATTTCGTCAGTGCTTCGCCTTTCGCTCGTTTTCTAACGTACCAAGTTCTCTTGGAATTTTGAGAGAGTGGACTTAGGAAAAGTGATGAGAGGGTAGAGGATATGGGGGGTTTATATAGGGTTAGGCTAGGGTTAGGGTTTTTAATAAAAAAACATAAAAATATATAAAAAATCATTAAAACTTATTAAACCTAGGATTAAAAGGGATTTATTGGGCAATTTAAAACCGATCCAGGTATAATAAGTGTGCAGGAGGGTTGACCAAGCCAAGACCCAACTTTTCTCAGTTGGTGACTCGGCCGTCCGGCCAAGTCCGGCCGGCGGCGCTGGACCGAGTCGGCCGAATTGACGGCCGGCGGCGCCGAGTCAGGCCGAGTCAAGGTCCCAGTGGCCGGGGAAATTTCGGGGGTACAATTTGGTATATTTACTTTTTGTTGTCCAGTACATATTTTGGGAGTTATGGCCTTTTGACTGTTGACTTCCAAAAGAAATTAAAACAAAATAAATACAAAAATAATGTGGGGCATGGGATTTGAATTCTGGTGGCTTGGTTCAGCAGTGCAAGGTATTACCAATGAGCTACAAGCTCCTTCTTGTAATTATGGAGTGAAATAAATACTTAAAGAGATATCAGTCGCAATAAATACTCCAAGTATACGTTGAATTTAAATCAATTCTTTGTACATTAAAAATGGAGTTGTTACAGTCTACCCTCCTTACAAAAATTTCGTCCTCGAAATTTACAACTTTTATTTGAGGACTAGTTTACAAAGAGGTGTGGATATCTAGTACGCATTTCATCCTCTCTTTCCCAAGTGGACTCTCCTGGAGTGTCTTTCCTCCACATCACTCGAACCAAGTTAACTTCCTTGTTCCGAAGTGTCTTCACTTTCCTGTCCAGGATTTCCACAGGCTGTTGCTCACAAGACAAGTCGGGCTGTATAGTAAGTTCGGAATGATCGAGAACATGGCTGGGGTCACTTACATACTTTCTGAGTTGGGATATATGGAACACATTATGCACTCCTTCAATAAAGGTGGAAGCGCTAAGCGGTATGCCACTTCACCGAATCGTTCGAGTATGTCGAACGGTCCAATATATCTCGGACTCAATTTACCCCGTCTTCCAAAACGGATCACTCCGCGGTTCGGAGATATCTTCAAGAATACGTGATCTCCTGGCTGGAACTCCAAGTGTCGCCTCTTTGCATCAGCCCAGTGTTTCTGTCGATCTTGGGCTATGCACATCCTTTCCCTGATAGTACGAACCACATCAACAGTTGCTACTATCATCTTTGGTCCAAGAAGTTCCCTATCTATGATGTCATCCCAACTTAATGGCGAACGACACTTCCTTCCATACAATGCTGCAAAAGGTGCCATTCCTATGCTTGCTTGGTAGCTGTTGTTGTACGAAAACTCCACAAGATGTAGGTGATCTTCCCACGATCCTTTGAAGTCTAACATACATGCTCTGAGCATATCCTCCAAGATGTGAATAGTTCGTTCCGACTGACCATCTGTTTATGGATGATAAGCCGTGCTGAAGTTCAGACTTGTTCCCAAACTTGCTTGCAGACTCTGCCTAAATTGCGATCGGAACCTGGTGTCACGATCGGAGACAATGCAGACTGGTACTCCATAAAGTCTCACAATTTTCTGTATGAGTTCATGGGTATCAGAGATAGTACATTATAAAGAATTTAAATCTTAATTAGATTATTACCTACATGTACTTCTTTGCTAGTGTCTCAGTTGATTGACCAGCTCGAAATGGGATGAAGTGAGCCGACTTTGTGAGTTGATCAACAATGACCCATATGGCATCGTTACCCTTTGTGCTACGAGGAAGAGAAGTCACAAAGTCCATCGTGATGTGTTGCCACTTCCATTCTGGGATTGGTAACGGTTGAAGTAATCCAGCAGTCCTGTGATGTTCAGCCTTTATTTGCTGACACACCAAGCATTTTGCGATGCTTCTGGCTACTTCACGCTTCATTCCATGCTACCAATAATTCTGACGTAGATCTTTGTACATTTTGGTACCTCCAGGATGTATTGAATAAGGAGAGTTGTGAGCTTCTTTCATTAACTCTTCCCGAACAGGACCTTTTGGTACACACAATCTGCTGCCGTATCTCAAAGATCCGTCTTCATGGATGATGAAGTCTGTTCTGAGTCCATTCTCCACTTGTTCTCTGATCTTTTGCAACTTAGCATCACTTGCTTGAGCTGCTTTGATCTGATTGACAATGGTTGATTGAACTTGTAAATTCATCAAACTTGAAGCATTACCTGGCATAACTACTTCAATCTCCATCTGATGCAAGTCTTGTTGAAGCTTCCATTGAGCGGTGAGATTCATTGCTAATGGTTGGCGACTAAGAGCATCAGGTACTACATTCACCTTCCCTGGGTGATATTGCAAGTTGATGTCAAAGTCCGCCATGAGTTCTAACCATCTTCTCTGTCGCATATTCAACTCTTTCTGAGTAAACACGTACTTTAGGCTCTTGTGATATGTGTAAATGTTTACTCGTTCACCAAGTAGATAATGACGCCAAATCTTGAGAGCAAAGATAACGGCTGCTAACTCCAGATCATGCGTCGGATAATTGCGCTCATGAATCTTCAGCTGTCTTGAAGCATAAGCCACAACCTTACCGTGCTGATGTAGAACACATCCTAATCCCTTACCGGATGCATCGCAATGCACCTCGAATCCTCCAGATTGATCCGGTATGACGAGAATAGGTGCTGATGTCAACCTTGACTTGAGTTTTACGAAAGCTTGTTCGCATGCTTCTGACCACACAAATTCTTCATCTTTACGTGTGAGCTTGGTCAGGGGCGTTGCTATCTTCGAAAAGCTTTCAATAAACCATCTGTAATATCCAGCTAAACCCAAGAAATTTCGAATATCTTTTACTGACTTTGGTGTAGGCCATTCGCTAACTGCCAAAACTTTCGCTGGATCTACAGAGATTCCTTCTCCTGATACGATATGTCCAAGAAAACCAACTTGATTTAGCCAAAACTCGCACTTGCTGTACTTGGCATAAAGCTGATGTTGTCGAAGAGTTTCTAGGACAATTCATAGGTGTTCTGCATGCTCTTTCCGACTCTTAGAATACATCAGGATGTCGTCGATGAAGATGACAACAAACCTGTCTAAGTACTCCCGGAAAACTTGATTCATAAGGTTCATGAATATTGCGGGTGCGTTGGTCACTCCAAATGGCATCACTAGAAATTCGTAATGTCCATAACGAGTTCTGAAAACTGTTTTGTGAATATCAGCTTCCTTGACCTTTACTTGATAATAACCTGAACGAAGATCTAATTTAGAGAAAATACAAGATCCACTTAGCTGATCGAATAAATCATCGATGCGCGGGAGTGGATACTTGTTCTTTATAGTGACTTCGTTCAAGGCTCTGTAATCGATGCACATTCTGTATGGATCTTCCTTCTTCTTCACAAGTAGTACAGGTGATCCCCAACTTGAAGTGCTGGGACGAATCCATCCTTTCGCCAGTAATTCGTCCAACTGTGTTCGGACTTCCTTCAAACCTTCCAGACTTAAACGATAGGGTGCTTTGATCACCGGTTGTGCTCCTGGTACTAAATCAATACTGAATTCAAGAGCTCGATCGGGAGGCAAACCTGATATATCGTCAGGAAATACATCGTCGAACTCTCGAACTACATCTGGTCTTGATTCTTCCTCCACTTGAGCTGCTGCAATTACTGCTTCTCTTGGCTTCGCTTTGTAGGTACTTGGCTCCAGTGTACGGTCTCCGCTTTTGAAATAGAAGACCGTATGGTCTGGGATCTCGAATACTATCCTCCTTTGACGACAGTCGATGGTAGCATAAAAAGTTCCAAGCCAATCCATTCCTAGAACCACATCGAAGTTCGGTATGTCCGGCACTTTGAAGTCAGCATAAAACTCTCGACTGCAGACGACGACTGGACACAAGCTGTATCCCATAGTTGCCTTTAGAACGCCATTTCCTGAATTGACATTCCAGCTGGATACAAGCGGTGAGACTTGAATTGTATGGGTTCGGACAAACCGTTGCGACATAAAGTAGTGTGATGCTCCAGTATCAAACAGTGCAAGTGCAGGGATTGAGGATACTAAGATTATACCTAAGGTATGTGGGATTTGTTTTAGGTATAGAAATATGTAACTAAGTAGTAGAATAGAAAAGAAAAGTTTGAAAAGAAAAGTTTACCAGTGATGACTTGGCCAGTGGCCTCAGCTTCTTCTACGGACATCGTGAAAGCCTGGCGCCTGGGTACATTTCTCCTGGCCTGAAGAGCATTCCTCGAAATGTTCCTTTGAGCTTGATGGAACTGACGAGGAGGTGGTGCAGCTTGTGGTCCTCTGGGTGGTGCAGGTAGTGCAGCTCTGGGAGCAGGTGTCTGAAGAGCTGGTCGCTGCGGATAAGTAATTGCTGGCCTGGGTGCAGTAACTGGGTTCTGTCTTTGGGGACAAGACCCAATATCGTGAGTAGCTGAGCCGCAGACTAAGCAAAGGCGGTTGGCTCGACGGCAGTCCTTCATCATATGTCCAGTTCTCTTGCAGTAGGTGGAAAAGGATGGGCTGGGACGATGGGTTGGTACTCCGGGTCGCCTTGGCACGAAAGGTGGCCTGGACGAGGCTCCACCTGCCATCTGGTTGGCAGGGCATTTGACTCCTGCAGACTGAGGTCTGCCCCTTGCTTTTATCACTGCCTCATAACTGCGGGCAGCTTCCAGAGCATCCTCATGAGTCAGAAATTTTCCCGTGGCTAGAGCAGCCTGAATCTCCGTGTCCAGTCCTTGTTGGAAGCAACGGGCTCTGATCTCGTCCGTCGGTATCAAGTGTGCCGCGAATCTGTTTAAAGATTGTGTTAGCTGTGTAGTATGTGATATATAAAAAATTGAACTATTGTGACATATCTTACCGGCTTAACATGGTGAATTCAGCGTCGTATTCATCTACTGATTTGTCCCACATTGAACCCTGTTGTAGATGAATAAACTGCTGCTCCATGGCAAACTTGGCAGTCACAGGGAAGTATTTCGCGTCGAACTTATCGCGAAAAGTCTTCCATTCAATAGGTTGTGTAAGACGGCTTTCTTTCGCCTTCCACCAATTTCGAGCATTGTTCGTGAGCTGTAGTTTCGCCACACGGACCCAAGCGATGTTTGGCACTTGAGCTGCTGCCAGATCGTCTTCTATGCGTTGTGCCCATTCTTCAGCTTCAAGAGGGCTTCCTTTACCAGAGAACTGCTTGGGGTGCAAAGCCCTGAATTGCTTTACCCTTAGTGCGTCGGTCTCAGGGCGGTTCAGGAGTTGTTGCTGTCCCTCAAGAAGGCTGCGGATCGCTTCAAATAGCATTGTTTGCTCAGTAGGTGGCGCAGGAACAGCTGGTGTGAGAGGTAGTGCTGGAGGTGTGTTGTTGACATTAGTGCTGGTGTTGTTCGGGGAATCCATAACCTTGAAGAAAAAATTGGGTTAGGACAGATTCAAGTACATGAAATGATAAGATTCAAGGAATAGAAATTTGTAATATTCAAGAAACATGAATTGTAAAGAATGTTTTAGTTACTGGTTCTTGTGTTATATTTCTTAGGTTGTTCACGCAGACCAGAACTGCATGATAGGGATTCATACAGCTCTGACCTGCATGGGCCACCAACAAAACCTGTCATGCCCCGCTTCCCAGTGTACGGCGAAGGGGACGCGACTAGGTCCGCTACGTATATACTTAGAAGTACATACGCTAAGCGTATCTAAGCAATATAAAAATAAATCACAAGAGACAAGAGATATAGAAATAACAGCAACTTTATTAATAACATTCTTTTGTACAATGCATAAAAAGTAAATACAACTGAAATGAAAAGCGATGCCTAACAATGGCATAACAGGAAATGAAAATACTGAATAGAACAACGTATAATGTCTAGAGCTCGGGGTCTTCGTGAAACTGCTCCAAGTCTTCACCGGTGGGCTCGATCTCTGCTGGGTCCAAAGCACCTGACGACATTCAAAGAAGAAAGAAATAGAATGTCGTCAGCGAACAGGTCGCTCGGTAAGTCCTAAAGATAATGAAGAATTAGAAAAGACAGAATAAGAGGTATCTTCTAAAGAAATTGTATAATATTGTAGAATATTGGGTTAACGATGTTGTTTGTAGTTTGGTACAGAAAGATGCTAGTGTATACGAGAGGGGTCTCTATATGCTAGAGACCAGGGCAAACGGAATGTATAAGGAACCGTTAAGCCACGGTACAACAGCAACGGAATATAAGTTATGTGTCTTAATCTGACCACCTCGTGCCACCTTTAACACCTTCCGTACCAATCTACCTCTTAAACCCCGTAGTGTTTTGATAGTATTGTTGTATTATATTGTGTAAGTTGGATAACTGACCAAAACCATGATATCAGTAAACAGATTATAACTGCATAATCAGGTAAACGGTATAACGGAATAATGGATGTATATCCATGGTTTGATTCAGTCAAGTTGAATAGATTGTTAACAGGATTCTGGGATTCATGTATTCATATTGAGTTGGAATATTAAAGAATATAGATTGACTTGAATCATATTCAAGTCAGAAATAATCAGACTCAAACCCGAGTCAGACTAAAAGAAATGTAAGTCGAAGTTCTATAATTGTTAGGGTCCTTATTGTAATTTATAAAACTTGAGGGGTTTTTATGTAAAAATACTTTTGTATAGTTTTCAAGATACACCTCAAGTATTTATTATTCGTCTTTATAGTTATAATGAGTGTGATTTTATTTTGTGTTATTTCTAGTGATAATATCCTAATTATATAAATAAAGGTATTAATTTGTAATATTGGTTTATTTGAAATTCACGGTATTTTAATGTAACTTTTAATCTTGTAATTTTTTTTAAAAAGGTGGAAACTTTATCTTATAATAAAATAGGTGTTTAAATGATAAATATACATATGTTTATACAAGAATAATTTTTAATAAATATTTTATTTTCCAAAAATCTCATTTTTTTAAAATGTCGTATTTTAAACCTTTCGAGACCGAATGCTCCTTGCGGAGGTCTGAATCTCGTGTAAGTGCACGGCGGCGCCCCGGCCGTCAATCCGACGCCGGAATGCGGAAGCGGTGAATAACTTAAATTTTTGCGGACTTTGCAAACCGGCACCACCGCGCACTAAACTCCGGATCGAACCATTAACTAGTCTAAGCTATCTACAAGAAAGGGAATAGAGATATACCGACGATCCAAGTCCTCCGGTCTTCTCGTCATGGTCCCGATCTCCTGCAGAAAAGTCCCGTCTCCTCCTCGTCGCCGGAAGTGCACCACATCGCCTTCTTCGTTTACGGGCTCCCACCTCAATGCCGAGGCAACTCGGGCACGAAGCCGGCTACTCGACGTGCCCAAGAATCGCTGTAGAATGTGTAGTAGAACTAGTGTCTCTTTTGGGGTAGTGGAGGTGCCATTTTTGGTGGAGGAAAGAAAGGATTTTGGAGATCAACTAGAGAGCTCTTTTTCTTAGCACAATATGAAAAATGCCACACCCAAAATGAATCAACCCACAAAGAATATGGCCGGCCACCCTTTTCATTTGTGTGATTGGAGAGAGGGAAAAGTCAAGGGGGAGGTGACCATATCAATCAATCAATCAAGAGAGAGAGGAATGGTTATCAAAAACAACCATGATCACAAAACTAAGCCAACACTCCACACAACCATCAACTCATGCATGATGGCTCCAAAAAGGTCAAGCCATCATGAGCATGGAAAGTCAAGCAAGTCAAGGTAAGGTGAGCCATCATGATACAAGGAAATAAGCAAAGACCCCCTTCCACAATTGCCTATTTGCAACAATGCAAATAAGCCCTCCTCCACCAATCTTCGGCCAATGAACGGAACAATGGAAATCGGCCGAAACGGAAAGCAAACTGGCAACTCCAGAAAACTGGTCCCGTAATAAATTACAGGAAAACCCCGATACTGTGCATACACACCCGCATTTATATTCCGACCGAAATTCAAATGCAATGAGACAAAATCTACACTGTACTATACTAGAATCCGGCTTATACCAAAACCGGATAGTAATATCTGTTCGATCCTGATCCGTGCAATACCGCACGTATCTGATCGAACCCTGCCATATAACCATACGGCTTATAGTACAATCTGTCCGATCCTGATCCGTGCAATACCGCACGTATCTGATCGGACCTTGCCATATCTCCATACGGCCTCTACAACCTTTCGCCCGAAAGCTGAGTAACTGAAATGTGGGGGACTCTAAAGACTCGTCAATACTATGGCTGTGGATTTAACCACTAGCACGTCAGAGGTATAAGCCAATACGTAACGGGCCACCAGCAATTGACTAAAAGGGACGTCGATGAGCGAACTCATCCTGACACCCTACTGAGCCTGTCAGTGACAATATCCGTGCAGTCCGGTCCGTTCGTCTATGAGCATCGCATGGCGGGCCTAGGGGGTTGGTAAAAGTCAGACCCCCAAAAGCGGTACAAGTCGTGTCGGAGTGTAGCCCAGAACACCCTGAGATACTGCTGGAATACCTACCAGTAAATCTCCTTGCCTTGGCCAAGGACTTTGTGTAATGGCTCTCCTAGACACAGCACGACCTCACCCCCAATACCGGGAGAGACGAACCCCTGAAGATACGCTCACTGCCTCCATGTGGCTCGGGACTGTACCCAACTAAAACCTGTTTGCACGACTCCTTTGAGCCGTGGTAGGGTAGTAATCAAAGTACAGTGGGAACTCACACGAGACAAATGACGATCCCCAGGTCGATGAACTAACCTGCACACATGTCACCAGGGAACTGCCATCTGACGTCTGGTATATGACCAACTAGCATGTTCCCGGCGAGTCCTGTCCGGTGTACTCATAACCCAATGAGCACCTGTATACATCTTAGGTGATCCAACTGACACCAGTGGCTTGTGAGACCGGCCACCGCCCCTCGTCGGGGTCTCGACTGTATACACTAGTCTACTAATGGAGTATCGATGCCCGGTCTCGAAACTCCCACGACTAGGGACCTTTTAAGGATATGCTTGTAGACCCCCAGCTCCCACTTATATGATCGCCCTCATACTGCTGGTGGTCAAGCAAGAATCGTAGGGGCTCTATCAACGTGTAATAGCGACGTGTCAGGTCACCTAAAGCAGTACACGATGATAAAGGTAAACCAGATAGCATACTATCATCTCGAGTAAGACTGTCCTACCGGGATAGGTCCTCCCTCAATCATTGCAATCACGTACCTGTGATCCAATAATTGACTCTGAGGGCACTATCTCCAACAATCTCCCACTTGCACTCAAGGCTAATTATTGCGATGTCGCATACTCACAGCCCGTGTGATACCGAACATCCAACTCCTCTACTAGTCAGTCTCACAAAGCTCGTTTGCGGAACTATTGCGTTCGAGGAATAGCCTCAGTGAGTGGATCCGCTTAGTTGTTTCTTTCTATGTCTCTCTATATCTCAAGTTCGCGGAGAAACCTATCTCCCGAAATGAGCAATACCTGTCTCAGAATATGTCTGGATGTCTGATGGGACCTAGCTCATAAATGAACTCCAAATCCAAACTTCTTAGACTGTATCGTCAACTGAACTTAATCAGTATCCTGCGCGCCATGCCTCCCTCAGTATTGCCTTGGACCACCTGTCCAAAATACTGCCCCTCATCGGAAGGAAAACTATAACTCTGACAACCTCCTTGTCGTCCATGTCACCTTGGAAGCCTGGAATGATAACTGTCTCCTGAATGAGGCTGTCGTTATCATATCCCTAGAACATCCACTTATGTTCTAAAACTGCTTCCGACTGTTTCTCCAGGATTGGATTAATGTCAACTTATTGCATCTAGTGCAAGAACAATGTCTGGTGTGGTACTTGACATCTCATGATTGACTCAATCGCCTGAGCAAGTGATCTGCCAATCATGCACATCCCTCTCCACTTTAGTCTGTAAGACACCTTTGGAGAGGGTGACTCCATTACCTGCAGGTACACTACCGTGCCAGGAGTCGTCCATCCTAAATACTCTTAGAACGCTGTCAAGTACCCTGATTGGGAAACCACCCAAATCTAGATCTAAGACCATAGATCTAGTAACCAGTATGTCTGATATAAAATCCATTTCCTTTGTGGAGAAACCACTGTGTGACGACCAAAGTATAACCGATCGTAGTGTAGGAGTTTCTTTTCCTACTCTGTGTATGTCATCCAAATACCAGGATATCACACCCTACTACCTTCTCAACAGATCCATCCCCTATTCTGATGAAGTCAAACCCATGACTGTCACATCAGAAGTAGATGATCTATCTCCGCTACATCTGCTTTAGTCTATAAATAGACATAAGCTACTTGTCCACCAATGCTTCCGCTGCTCCCACTGACTACGACAACCCTCTGGCAGAGTCATATACACGTACACTTCTGAAGCGAGTTCAGAACGACGCTATACTCATCCTCCCGCCGGATCTCGCAGCCTGGAACAACAGCAATAGTAATTGTGGGTAAACAAGAACTTCCCTGTCACCGTCCTTGAGACTACCGAAGTACCTCTCGGGTGCCTGAAGTTACCCACCTTATCTGCGGAGTGGCCAATGGAATGTCAATCCAGATTGAATCTTTAGGTTCCTTATCAAATCTTCAGTAATCGTTTGTGGTTCTGGAATCACTTCCAGTTCTACCATACTCCCACTACTGTTTTCTGAAAAATCCATTTTTAATAAAACTGTGGCGAGTCTAGAACAATATTGCTATTGTTCATCCAGATGGTAGAAAGTCAACCCGCGTCATAGCCTGGGTCAACCCACAAACAGCCATTACAGAAATGTGCCTTGAGTTGTCCAGTGTCTGGTTTTAAGCATAAGCCAGACAACTCCCCGTACCTTAACATCGTTAAGATATGAACTGTTCTATATCCAGTATAGAAACAGAGGCACTGATTTAATTGAACCAGATTCAAATCATACAGCTGTCCCCAGCGCATGTCAACTAAATGGAAGGAGGCCGATCAGCGTTACTCAACTTAGGAATACTTCCAATTATGAGTAACCTGAAAGAGAAGAAAGATCTCTTTATCATTACTATCAACTGAATACCATACACAAGTATCTACATCTTCGATCACTTTGAAGAATCCCGATACTTGCTACACCTGGTTCTCTACTCTATTCAAATACCTATAACTCCTCAAAACTTAGACCCTGTGTTTCTACGAAACACATGTCTAAGAACTAGAGAAGTTAAAAGTAAACAGAATATAGTATGAGGACCAACCCCTCTGTCCTGATGGACCCTGGACAACATACAATACTTTGTATAAGTCCCTTGAGTCTGATAACTCATTCACTGTGTGTCGTAGGTTGAAAACTGTACTTATGGTTAAGAAGAATTACACCGCTGTTTAATGCTCCTTACCTAACCATCCACTGATATAGGTAAATGTCGTAGACATAATTTCAGAAAGGTATATCTCACTCTATGAAAATAGACGTACAGATATATCAATTTGAAATTGGTGCATAACAGTGGATATTCAAAACCAAATATTTGCCGACCGGCAAACAGCCCAGGTGATTTCCTCAAATATCACCGATTACAACGAATCCCGATATAATGAGGATAATCACCCAATTCCCAATAACTTACTCCCACTCAACATCTGTAAAACCATACAGATGTGAGAATCGTACCTGGTAAATACATACCCTGGAGTAAGTATCTAATCGGGAAATCAGTTTTCCTTTAACATTACACAGTGAAACTGAAACATTGAGATGTTCCGATGGGGTATTCTGGTATTCCTAGTAATGCCTCTTCCAGATTCACGACTGTAACCGTATAGTTCTTTGCCACCTCTCCAAATCCCTTCATATGTCTTTAGTCTTTACCTTCTGCACACCCTTTTAGGCCAAATGGTTTTCTTCCTTCCCTACCGTTCGGCACCAGCCTATGGTTTGGAAGAAGACTATCCAATAAGCATAATGGGTGTACTGTCCCAATCCTAGGAACACTCGCAATGAGAGAGGGTGAAGATAAAAGACACCTGAATAAATCTTATTCCTATTTCTCCTGGACCAGAATCCATCCCCGAACTGGAACAAGTTCCATTCGAGTTCGTATATAACCATACGATGGAGTATCCATATAAACTGTGGATCTTCGTAGTGATACGGAGTGTCCTGGAGAAATACAAAGGTGATGTGGGAGTGGTAATGAAATATTTGGTTTGGTCGTGAATATCTGTTGCAATTTACTTTGCCCTCTTACTAATCCCTTGCTTTGTCTGAACTTAATACCTTCTGCACACCATCGTTATGCTAATTGGTTTTCTTCATTCCCTACCGGTCGGCACCAGCCTAAGGTTTGGAAGAAGACAATCCAATTTGCGTAATAGGTGTACTACCCCTAAACCAAGGAGTACTCGTAACCTGAGAGAGGGTAAAAGGAAAAGACAACTGAATAATCCTATCCGTTTTCTCCAGAACCGGAAACCATCCTCGAATAAATTCTTTCGAGTTCGTATCTAACCATACGATGGTTTTGTCCAATGGAAGTGGACGTTCGTAGTAATACGGGGTGTCCTGGAGAAAAGGGTAAGAGTAGGAGTGGCAATGAGGTTTGCAACTCTGACAATCCAAAAGCCGGTGTTTAAGAAGGTTCGGTCAACTTGGTCACTGAGTCAAAGTCTTAGGGTCGGGTCAATGGTCGCTGCCAAAGAGAGAGAGAAAAGAAACACTCAGCGTGCACTCTAACCTAGATCAGAATGGTGACAATTTATCTAATCTGGAATCCTCCCACTGTACCTCAAATTCTCCTCCAAACCTGAAAGAAGAATTAGTCGGGGTCACCCGAGGAGTAAACTAACTCATCAGTGGGAATCGGGATCCAACTATCATTGCATGATAACGTGACGGAATCCGCTCACGCTATCACACTCCAGAAGGTATGCGCATATCTGGCAAGTTTCAGTTCTTTTGAAACTCCCGATGTGATTTTTACCCCATGCTCTTATGACCTTGACTAAGGCCAACAAATCATAAGTCACATGTCAAGTTCTACCCGTCATTATCCAGGTTAATTTGAATCCACCCGTACAAGCCCTTGACTAAGGCCAACAAAGCTATACGACTGTCCCAAACCAACGCATCTATCTATGCAGCATATGAATACCCAATAGCTACCAAACACTGTGCCTTGACTAAGGCCAACAAACACAGCTTGAATACTATTGACTACCCATATGAAACGACGGAGGGCTACGAATGGTTTCTGGCGAAAACCTTTAACGTAGTGAACTTGATATCGTTGAAGGAACGGATAGCTTTTTAGAAAATATAGTGACGAAAACCTTTACTAAAGAGGTCACTCCCGGTGAAGGGATCTCGGCTCTTTCCCCGTGGAATGGGGTGCAGGATATTTCAACTGAATACCACGGTGCAAAGCAAAAGTAATCGGCTATAGTGAAGTCATTGTCCTGACGCAAACTTCTGTCCAAGGGGTCACTCCCGGTGAAGGGATCTCGGCCCTTGCCTCGTCGACTGAGGAGCAGGATATTCCAATGAATACCACGATGCAAAACAAAAGTAAACGTCCTTGCAATAACAGCCTTTTGAAAAGTGTTCCAACAACATCAGATTAGGTTTGTTTTAACTTGCATTGATCCGAATCAATGCAGTCCCATCAATTGATCACACCAAAAAGAACGAAAATATACTGATGTACGTATATGCCATCCGCATTCGCCACTGGGTCCCGTCATTACCCGTTAGGTTAGCTTACTAATGACAGAGCGGGGACTGGACTAGCGCGGATGCAAAACATATACGACATCTACTAATATATATACCAATATATTATATTTCGCTCAAGGCGTGAAAGAAATGCAACATCACAGAGAATGAACAGCATCACAGAAACAATACAGATATCTGGGATCCCCGGGTTTCACAGAGCCACTACTGAAACCCGACGTTCCCCTGGTCGTGTGGATAGCCTGCGCAATGAAATCCTAGACCCCTACGGGCGCGGCAAGTTACCCGCCAAAACCTGAAGCGAGGCAGCCCCCTTCAGCACCGTGAATGGACCACCCAGCACTTCACGGAATCCGGTAACTTGGGCACCCCTCCTGGGTCAACCTGTACCCCCTACGAGTGCGGCGGATAGCCCGCCAATCCTAGAGTGAAGCCCCTTCCGTCTCAATGCCATGAGATGCGGGCTTGTTGCCCTCCAGAACCCGGCTATCCGTGCACCCCTCCGCGGGGCAATCCTAGTACAGAAAGTAAAATATACATACACCGGGTACATCGACCGCAACCAGGCCGTGCCCCAAAATAATAATACAAACAGGCAGTGACGGCAGTCCACATGTCGGACGCTCGCCCCGCAATATCAAATGTACATAATACAACAAAACTGTACTAGCATTGCATCCAGGCTATCCCCCACGACCGATCCGCAACAACACAGCAAATACATAGAACATCAACGTGAAAGTCACGTTCGCAAATCCGTCTAACCGGGCTATAGCAGTTAGACAGGATTTACCGATCGAGTGACATTCACGGTCGCAGATATAATGTAAATACTGTGAAAAATGTGTTTAAAATTTTCCGATTGATCAAAAATTAACAAGTGGGCCCCAAACCAATACTGTAGCACTCACAGAAATAATTGGCCCAATTTTAATATTCCAAAACCCCTAATACTAGCCCAGAAGCCCACTGGGAAATTTTGGCCCATTGATCTCTCTAAGTTGCGGCGGATCCGCGGCCCAATAGAAGGGTGAGGCCGCGGTTCCGCGCTCTGGAAGAGGGATCAGTGCGTCGAATTTTCCCAGAGTTCTTAGAACTTTCTGAACATCATTCTGAGACCACCTGAAAAATTTTTAGACACCAAAAATTCTTAACAGAAAACTGATGTGAGGTAAAAATGAGTTTTTGGAATTTTGGTCGATCGGAACTGAAAAACACATCAAACGAAGCTAGACGAAGTTAATGGCGAGGCTCTGATACCACTGTAAGTGCACGGCGGCGCCCCGGCCGTCAATCCGACGCCGGAATGCGGAAGCGGTGAATAACTTAAATTTTTGCGGACTTTGCAAACCGGCACCACCGCGCACTAAACTCCGGATCGAACCATTAACTAGTCTAAGCTATCTACAAGAAAGGGAATAGAGATATACCGACGATCCAAGTCCTCCGGTCTTCTCGTCATGGTCCCGATCTCCTGCAGAAAAGTCCCGTCTCCTCCTCGTCGCCGGAAGTGCACCACATCGCCTTCTTCGTTTACGGGCTCCCACCTCAATGCCGAGGCAACTCGGGCACGAAGCCGGCTACTCGACGTGCCCAAGAATCGCTGTAGAATGTGTAGTAGAACTAGTGTCTCTTTTGGGGTAGTGGAGGTGCCATTTTTGGTGGAGGAAAGAAAGGATTTTGGAGATCAACTAGAGAGCTCTTTTTCTTAGCACAATATGAAAAATGCCACACCCAAAATGAATCAACCCACAAAGAATATGGCCGGCCACCCTTTTCATTTGTGTGATTGGAGAGAGGGAAAAGTCAAGGGGGAGGTGACCATATCAATCAATCAAGAGAGAGAGAGAGGAATGGTTATCAAAAACAACCATGATCACAAAACTAAGCCAACACTCCACACAACCATCAACTCATGCATGATGGCTCCAAAAAGGTCAAGCCATCATGAGCATGGAAAGTCAAGCAAGTCAAGGTAAGGTGAGCCATCATGATACAAGGAAATAAGCAAAGACCCCCTTCCACAATTGCCTATTTGCAACAATGCAAATAAGCCCTCCTCCACCAATCTTCGGCCAATGAACAGAACAATGGAAATCGGCCGAAACGGAAAGCAAACTGGCAACTCCAGAAAACTGGTCCCGTAATAAATTACAGGAAAACCCCGATACTGTGCATACACACCCGCATTTGTATTCCGACCGAAATTCAAATGCAATGAGACAAAATCTACACTGTACTATACTAGAATCCGGCTTATACCAAAACCGGATAGTAATATCTGTTCGATCCTGATCCGTGCAATACCGCACGTATCTGATCGAACCCTGCCATATAACCATACGGCTTATAGTACAATCTGTCCGATCCTGATCCGTGCAATACCGCACGTATCTGATCGGACCTTGCCATATCTCCATACGGCCTCTACAACCTTTCGCCCGAAAGCTGAGTAACTGAAATGTGGGGGACTCTAAAGACTCGTCAATACTATGGCTGTAGATTTAACCACTAGCACGTCAGAGGTATAAGCCAATACGTAACGGGCCACCAGCAATTGACTAAAAGGGACGTCGATGAGCGAACTCATCCTGACACCCTACTGAGCCTGTCAGTGACAATATCCGTGCAGTCCGGTCCGTTCGTCTATGAGCATCGCATGGCGGGCCTAGGGGGTTGGTAAAAGTCAGACCCCCAAAAGCGGTACAAGTCGTGTCGGAGTGTAGCCCAGAACACCCTGAGATACTGCTGGAATACCTACCAGTAAATCTCCTTGCCTTGGCCAAGGACTTTGTGTAATGGCTCTCCTAGACACAGCACGACCTCACCCCCAATACCGGGAGAGACGAACCCCTGAAGATACGCTCACTGCCTCCATGTGGCTCGGGACTGTACCCAACTAAAACCTGTTTGCACGACTCCTTTGAGCCGTGGTAGGGTAGTAATCAAAGTACAGTGGGAACTCACACGAGACAAATGACGATCCCCAGGTCGATGAACTAACCTGCACACATGTTACCAGGGAACTGCCATCTGACGTCTGGTATATGACCAACTAGCATGTTCCCGGCGAGTCCTGTCCGGTGTACTCATAACCCAATGAGCACCTGTATACATCTTAGGTGATCCAACTGACACCAGTGGCTTGTGAGACCGGCCACCGCCCCTCGTCGGGGTCTCGACTGTATACACTAGTCTACTAATGGAGTATCGATGCCCGGTCTCGAAACTCCCACGACTAGGGACCTTTTAAGGATATGCTTGTACACCCCCAGCTCCCACTTATATGATTGCCCTCATACTGCTGGTGGTCAAGCAAGAATCCTAGGGGCTCTATCAACGTGTAATAGCGACGTGTCAGGTCACCTAAAGCAGTACACGATGATAAAGGTAAACCAGATAGCATACTATCATCTCGAGTAAGACTGTCCTACCGGGATAGGTCCTCCCTCAATCATTGCAATCACGTACCTGTGATCCAATAATTGACTCTGAGGGCACTATCTCCAACATCTCGCACTACTAAACCCGAGGGTGCACGATAAACCGTACTATCCCTAACGAGTTCCTCAAAGGTGGGTTGTAGTGGCGCTTTGCAAAGATTTAATAAATACTAATCATTTAGAAAACGGTTTTATAAAGATAAGGTATTTATTTGTAAAAGGGTGTAAATTTCCGTATTTTAGATTCTAGGATTTCCTAAACCAACTAGCCTATTTCTAAATGGTCTAAACGACAAGTCATTAGAAGCCTCAAATCGCCTCTTCACCGCCAATTGCGGCCAGGTAAGTGTCAGGTGAGTGGGAGGCTCTCCACTACAAGTAGTGGTCCTAATTAAGTAACCACTCGCCTTAGACACACTTGCCTAGACACCACAAAGTCAGGTTTAGATAAACAATCGATGTCCACGACATATCGTATTTTCCTATTAAAAGATATTGTTTTAAAATTGTTTAAAACTCAGAACTTTTAGAAAATGTTTTATTTAGAAAAGGGTATTTAAATGTAAAATCCTGTATTATCGTATTCTAAGTTTTGATGATATCAATTAGGGTTGTATTTGCGTGTGTGTGGAGGTAGGTCATTACCTCGTGATCTACTTTAAGGTATAGCAATGTTAAAAGGTTAAATGTGATAAACTAAACATGGTGGTATTTAAGTGCAAAAATACGGTATATTGTAAAAGCTATCATTTCATGTGTGAAAACTTGTTCAAATTAATTTTTAAGTGATTAGTAGTCAACATGAAGATGTTTAAGCATTATGCAATTAGTGATAAGTGAGATTTGATAGAAAACCGAATCGAAAATCGGTTTGTTCCGATTTCCGTCGGGTTTATAAGTTCGTATTTTAATGAAAGAAAAGAATGATAGAAAAGGGGGACTTACGGGTTTGGACAACGCTAAAGAGTGAGAGGAAGGTAGTGGGTTTGCCGGTACGTCGAAACGTCGTGAAGAGGTCCTAGTACGATCGCCGGGATTTCGCCGTCGATTTCGTCAGCGTTTCGCCTTTCGCTCGTTTTCTAACGTACCAAGTTCTCTTGGAATTGGACTTAGGAAAAGTGATGAGAGGGTAGAGGGTATGGGGGGTTTATATAGGGTTAGGCTAGGGTTAGGGTTTTTAATAAAAAAAAATATAAAAATATATAAAAATTCATTAAAACTCATTAAACCTAGGATTAAAAGGGATTTATTAGGCAATTTAAAACCGATCCAGGTATAATAAGTGTGCAAGAGGGTTGACCAAGCCAAGACCCAACTTTTCTCAGTTGGTGACTCGGCCGTCCGGCCAAGTCCGGCCGGCGGCGCCGGACCGAGTCGGCCGAGTCGCCGGCCGGCGGCGCCGAGTCGGGCCGAGTCAAGGTCCCAGTGGCCGGGGAAACTTCGGGGGTACAATTTGGTATATTTACTTTTTATTGTCCAGTACATATTTTGGGAGTTATGGCCTTTTGACTGTTGACTTCCAAAAGAAATTAAAACAAAATAAATACAAAAATAATGTGGGGCATGGGATTTGAACTCTGGTGGCTTGGTTCAGCAGTGCAAGGTATTACCAATGAGCTACAAGCTCCTTCTTGTAATTATGGAGTGAAATAAATACTTAAAGAGATATCAGTCGCAATAAATACTCCAAGTATACATTGAATTTAAATCAATTCTTTGTACATTAAAAATGGAGTTGTTACAGGCTGTCCTCTGCCTCGGCCACCTTATCCTCTCTGAGCAAACCCTCCGTGACCACGGCCTCTCTATGCATGAGTCTGACGCGGAGCAACAGTAGGTACAATAGGCAACGCCCTCTGGGATGGGGAAGGTGGAAGTGTGACATGTGGTACGGCAGTCTCGTCCTCACGTGGCTCCGGGCAATCTCGAACACGATGATAAGTACTCCCGCATCGGAAACATCTTGATGGTGCCGGTTGACCCTCCTGGGGATAAGTGCTGAACAACCGGCCTCGCCCCAAGTCTCTGCCACCCGCAAGGTGTCTGTCGCGGTGCCTAAATGGCCGTCTCTGTGCCGGTGTACCAGTACGAACTCTCTTCGGCTCCGGAACTACCGAAGTCTCAACAAGGCGCTCTTCGACTAATAAGGCTGCGTCTACAGCTGCTGCATAAGTCTCGCAATGCTGTGCGCTGATCGCAAGGAACAGTGGGGTAAGCAATTCTCGAACAAACCTCTTGACTCGCATCTCCTCAATAGCCACTAAGTATGGGGCATAAACTGATAGCTCAGTAAACAGTACGTCGTACTCTGCCACTGTCATCTCTGGCATCTGGCGTAAAGACTCGAACCTGCGCGCTCGGGCATCCCTGACACTCTGGGGAAGGAAACAGGCTAGAAATACCGTCACAAACTCGGTCCAGGTTATAGGAGGAAGACCTGCAGCTCTGCCCTTCTCGACCGATTCACACCATTTCTGCGCAAGACCTTCCAGACGAAAGCTCGCGAACTCTACCCATCTCGCATCTGAGCATCTGAGTGAACGACATATCCGGGCCATCCTATCAATAAAAGAATGTGGGTCCTCGGCTGCATCGGTGCCTGTGAAGACCGGAGGCTTCAGCCTCATAAACTCAGATAGCGATACCGTAATAACCTCCGTGGCTGCAGGGGCAACTGCCTGTACTGTAGGTACCATCGCGGTCCCCGTAACGGGTGGAACTACGTCTGGTCGCTGCGCTCGAAGTGTCTCAACTAGCGACCCTATCATCTGGCGCATCTCCTGCATACTGGCCCCTAGCATAGCGATCTGATCTGTCGTAGGAGGAACAGTCTGCTCTGGTACAATGGGTGTACTACCCGGGTCAGTATTCATCTCAGACTAGTCAACTCGAATCTCGGCTCTCGCGGCCGCTCTCTACGTCCTCGTAGTCTTTGACGGCATAATGGATGAAAAGAAAGTAGGATTCGATAAGGATACGAAAATCGAATCACAAGAATGTATACAATCATGAAGGAATTCCAATCAATAAGTCCTAAGGTCACTTAGGAGGAGTACCGTGTCGTGAGTATGCCGCGGAACATACGCACGCTATGCCACTCTGCTTCAGCTACCTACTCCATCATACCAGGGTCATCCTACATTCCGAAGGTAAAACCTACGCTCTGATACCAACTTTGTCACGACCCAAAGTTCGGCCCGTGACCGGCACTTAACCACGTAACGTCTACAGGCGTTACGCGACTAAGTAAGCCGAAACCCAGAAATCAAAACCATTAAAAGTAATGAGTGTGAAAACCTTTGATAGAAACATTTGTTAAAATATTTAGAAAACATTAAGTAATTTAGTAAAATTCTTTAAAGTTCAAGTTATTATCTTAAAAATTTTGGCAGCATTTCCTTTGTAAAAACTAGCCCCGAAATCTGGTACAAGACAATATATGAGTAAAATGATATACAATAGGAATAAAGCATCCCAAACGGGAGCAATCATGCCCAACGGCGGAAACAATCACCACAATGATAATATACGACGCCGAAGCGAAGAAATGAGCAGTATAAGTGAAAACAAATATCATGAAAGATAAAACTGCATAAATAAAGTCGGCTCACAACAAGCTCGACACCAGAGTACAAAATAATATATATCGTCCTCACAACTAGTCTCTAAGTCAATACATGAAAAGTAGATGGAGAGTACTAGATACAACAGTGTATACAATTGGAAAATAAACGGATACCGCAAAAACCCACCTATCAGCAAAAGGGCTCACGCGCCACTGCAATGGTATCCGTATCAAAAGATGCACGAAAGAAGCCTGCCGCGACTACTATGAGGGGCAACCTGCAAACACTGCGGCACAACGGGGCTGAGTTGCCAACTCGTGAATAGTAGATAACATATAAAAGTAATCGCGAGTATGCACGTGCTGCGATACTCTAACCTATGCCAACAGATAGTATCTATATGATGAGCTAGATGCACAATAATCGTGCATATCAAGTGCACTCTATCAGGTACAACAGATACAGGATGAGATGTATAACATTGAATGCTGAGCATGGGAATAAATAACATCTACATGGAATGTCAACGTGTAAAATAACCGGTGTCCATCAATGCACCCAAATCCTAATAACAACTCAGGCGCCGTCACTCTAATCGGCCCTCAAATCCTGTAAATCTCATAGAATCGTGAGTGCCCAACATCGGCACTCGAAATATCATAAAATAATCGTGTCCAGCATCGACACGCAAATCCTCAAATATCGGGCTCCGTAAGTCCAGATCGGCCCACGGGCTCCGTCTGCGGAATCGGCCATCGTCCCTCGCAGTACGTGTCGCCCCGTATCTATCTATCGACTCTGGTCAGTATCCTCCGGATAACCGCCAGGTCCAACCAATCACCGGTAGGTAGTAGTCCCTCTGCCAGGCTCACTGTCTACTGCACAGCGATCCGTTCTCGTCCCGGGGTACCATACCGGGTCCACCATGTACCCGTAATCGGCCTTGTCCAGCTCCTTGATACGGGTTCACATGTCACACGTCTCAGAACCGAGAAAACGCATGGTGGACGCACTGAAATATCATATCAAGAGAAACCGGGTTTTTAAAACAGTGCGTATTTTCTTAAAATAATACCCCGGTTTCCAAATCCAGAAATCACATAAATCCAAACTCAATGCGTAAATCCATGCAATGTGTCGTATGACACTAAGAGTAAAAAGGGAAAACCGCTCTTTTAAAAGAATCCGGTTTTGAAAATATCTCATGCGGTCCCTATTTTCTTGAAATCAAGTCAATATCATCCATGTATGTAACATATGTATGTATGTAGGTATGGATGTGCAAATGGATATATACGCGAATATGAGTGTAGCACTACTATGAAAATACAGTGTGCATATGCGCAAGTATGAAGATATCAATATGTGTGTGCACTGGTATGAATATACAGTGTGCATGTGCGCAAGTAGTGATATATGAATGAAGGCATGCACTAATATGAATATACAGTGTACATGTTTGCAAGTATGAAGATATCAATATATGTGTGCACCGGTATGAATATACAGTGTGCTTGTGCGCAAGTATGAAGATATCAATATATGTGTGCACTGGCATGAAACCCTATGGTGTTTTAGTGAAATCTGGGTTTAAACTAGGTTTACTTGGCCCTAATAACACTTAATTAAGTTAATCTAACCATCAACAACATCTCTTAATCAAAAGTCCACACTAATCATCATTTCTAGCGCTAAATCTCACTTTTAACACTAATCGAAACTAATTAACACACAAGTTTAGCTAGCTAGGAAGTTGGGCTCAGGTTTTATACCTCTCTCGACCCTAGGTACAAGGAGAAGAAGAAGAAGAGAAGGAGCTGCTGCTGCTGGGGTGCTGCTTGTGCCGATGCATGATGCTGCTGCTTGAAGCTGTTGCTGTTGCTGCTTGTGCTGATGCTGTTGCTGCTTGTGCTAATGCTGTTGCTGCTGGTACTGCTGTTGATGCTTCTGCTGCTGCTGCTTCTTCTGTTGCTGCTGAGGATGTTGTGTGTGTGTGTGAGTGAGAGTGAGGGAGTTGTGAGAAAATGAGAGGCAAAAGCAAACAAAGAAAAGAGAGTCAAGGTTAGTCAACCCCTCTCTCTCTCCTCATTTAATATGAGCATGGCTCAAGCTGTGTTGCCCACCCCCCTTTTCTCTCCAAGTCAACCTATACCAAATCATTTTCCATTTTAAAAAAAAACAAACCCAAAACAATTAATTCAAATTTTGAATTAGCTTAAGGAAAATGGGTTAATCCACCATGGTTACTAATCATGGTCTAACCCTAATTTTAACCCTAGTTTACATGCACATATGTGTGCAAGCTTAAATAAATTCTAATAAAATATTCATTAAATTTGATAAAATATTTAAAAATCGATTTGGTAAACTTTTATTAAAACCCATATATTAAAATATAATTAGCCATTAATCACATCCTAAGGTGTTACACCCAGCTTTCGCAACCTTCCTCGGCTGGCGCATGGAGGCTTTAAGCGAGTCGAAGTATATGGATCCTGCACAAAGCAAATACCCAACGAGTCAGTAACACGAGCAAAACACAAGCCAGAAAGCTAGCCTAACTTACCGATGAACTCAACGAGGCTGAATCCAGCCCAGCTCAGGACCCTCTCAGACACCAGCACATCAGGTCGGGGGATGGGCTCCCACGACGCCACTCTCACCGCGGCGGGGTCATTGGACTGGTCCCCAGGTAAACATTTCTCCCTCGACCACTTGGTAGGCAAGGGCCAGTCTTCGCCCTCGGGAGGGGAAACGAAGAAAAATTTCTTCTTCCAATCATGAATAGAAGAGGGCAAGGACACAACCCCGGTCCTGGCAGCGTCCCCCGGCCGCTTTCTGAAAGAGAGATAGACCCATCTCGGGTCGCCCGCTCGTCCACCAGGGTAACTTTAGAAGACGAGAGAAGAATCAAGAAGGTCGAGGTTAAAGGGAACCGCCTGTAACTTCAGGCGGATCAAGAACCCGAGAAGGATCCTCCACGAGTTCGGCACTAACTGGCCGGGGGCCAGACCGAAAAAATTCAGCGTGGCGACGACCTCGGGAGAGAAGGGCAGGCGCATTCCGCCCCAAAAAGCTTCCAAATACAGGGCAATTTCCGTGCCCCGTACTTGATCCGCCTCTCTCCCTCCTTGGTTAGTCGGAACGTGTAACGCGAGGGGATGTGGAAGCGAGCCCGAGCATTGGTGAGCTCATCCTCATGCCTCACCCAACACGAGGAGCCGGGGCCGCATCTGCCGCATCTTCCTTGGGGTATGCCCCCGCCGCACGATCCCGGGGAGAGGATCCGACCCCTACTCCCCGGAGGGACTCGGACACAACTAAAGGGTCCCTAGAACCTACTTCTACAACATTTACTGACTCTACAAAGGAAGACATCTAACCTTGAAAAAGGGAGTCTTCGGGAGCCGAAAGCGGGAGAAAGAAGACGAGCGCCGAGCAATCTGGACTTAGAAGAGGGAAATATGAAGGAGTAGGGGCCCGAGGGCGGGCCCACCCCTACTTATTGCTGCAAGAGGCCTCATCCAACGACGCCCGCCATCTCCTGCCGAAACGACTCCCCGCGTCCAGCGGCTCCGATTGCTCCATGTGTCGATCCTGCGCTGGACCGCATCCTATCAGACGTCGCAGGTCTACATACGTCGCGTCGGCCAATCGACGCTTGACGCATGGGCTGTCGCTTCAGTGGCAGAGTGCACAAACCGGCGCACCCTCTTTAAATGCTGAGATCACACCCTGATTCGCTAGCAGAAAAGACAACTGATGGCCCGAGGACCCGTCCCGACAAAGCCTTGGGAATGAGCTCGCCTCGAGAGGCCTAGCAGTCCACTCCTGACCCGACCCGCTAGCTGGTCGGGACAAGAGTGGGGGGCTAATGATGATGCTCAATATTGGTGATGCGAGATCAGGACACATGGCGGACGACATGTCCCAGGACCCGGAAGAAAGGGCCCGCGGAGGCCGACCAGGCCACCCTTGTCCCCGACCTGCAAGCACAAGCCGGCCCTCCGCGGGGCCCCCTGCATATTTGCCTCCTTGACCCCTCAGCTCGCCCCGGGCCGCCACAGGACCAAGGTTCCTCGACCCTCTCGCCCGGTTCCGAGCTCCTCAGCCGAGGCCGTCTTTCTCGGCCCCTCCGACCAGCTCCACTGCTCACAGGCGTAACCGCCGCTCCGCGAATCTCGCCATGCGCGGATTCTCCGCCAGCAACATCCCACGTTCCACGCCTCCGTGATCCCCATTAATGGGTGATCCGTTCTCTACGCGGGCGTGACGTCGGAAGCATAACTGCTGGCGAGATTCTCGCGCCTGCTGCTGCGTGCCATCACCGCTATATAAACCCCCATCACAGAGGGGTCAAGTAAGCCTTTTTTGATTCCACTTAGCCGTTACTCTGCTCGGATCTAGCATTAACTTGATCGTCGGAGGGTCCTCGGTGGTACCAAACCACCCCGGGTATTCTTTGCAGGTTCTCGGCGCTAAACTCCTCAAATCACCAATCCCGCCAAAACCCACTGAGATCCACACGCAACAGAAGATCACCACGAAAACCCACCGGAAGATCAACGGAAGACAACATCTAACGGAGGCCTGAAAAGGATCTCCATCAATAACAAACCTTTCTGAAAATTTCTAGAGAAATTGCACACTTCTTACATTTTATAGACACGGTAGATCGTAAAGAGGAGACCAAAATATAATTTCTCTCATACAGTACAACCGACAAAGTAATTGGACGCAAATACAGAACACAACAGTCACAAAATTTGAGAAGTCTAGGGGATACCCTCTTCTTCTTTGTTTTGGGTTGCACAGATAATTACATAATAACAGAAGGTTATGATTCTAGCAAATATAAACTAGGAGAACAAATAACTTCTAATTATTGCAGCACAAAGTTTTGTCTTGGTCATTGATACATGCTTTGCGAATCTTAAATAAGATGTGCCAAAACGATTGCACAATCCACATGTATATATCCTCAACGAATATGAACGAATCCGATATGGATTTGTCTTCTAGATAATGCATCCGTAAAAACTAGATGTTCAATTGTCCTAAATGGATACACTTTAGAAAACAAAGTAAAGCGGCAAATTTTTAACAACTTTCAACTTTCCAGGATCATCATGAAACAATTATGAGGGTTAACGCTAAAAATTTTGTTTCTGACATTGTAACATACCACGATTACCTTTTACCCAACCCCCTTCTACCGGCGGGGTGGCACACGAGATCCGAACCAATATATGAACTCTAAGGGGTTTCTCTGACCTTAGGAGCTATGCTCCTTCATGGCACCGAGTTTGCGAGTATATCGAACATATGAAACGGATAATTTCATGGCAAGGTTATAAATGTAAATACGCATTGTAGGTTTGAATGTCAAGTGAGAAAGTAAAACAAACATGTGACATACGCTTCGAAGAAGGATTATAGAGTCGGCAAAGTTATATTTAAAAACTTACATTTACTGAGCTAACCACCACTTTTATTGTTTAAATTCTATACTGATATTTTTTTAAGTTCTAGAAAGCATTATTTTCTTGTGTATAATCAAATATGCTTCCTTGTAAAGCTGGCAACAATTGGGATCCATCATTATCATTATATTAATACAAAGCTATATGAGAAGTGGAAATCTGGTGATATCCCCAAAATACCCCTAATAATAGAATATTCCTTTATATTTGTTTACAAACAATTTGGTATTTTTGTAAATTCTAATGTTCTGGTGAGGGTATTTTAGGTAGTTCAAGGCCAAGTTTTGCCAACTTTCATTATTTACAGCTTGCCATCATTTCAATTTCTTACTATTTACAAATATGCCATTAGTTTAAAAATTTCAATAATTACAAGTATGCCGTCAATTCAAAATCCCAATAAGTTTTCACTAAAATACCATGAACTTTCAATACCATTAGATTCTCATTAAAATACATAAATACCATTAGATTCTCATTAAAATACGATGAACTTTCGCTATTTAAAAATAAATACCATGAATTTTGTTCATAAAAAATACCATAAATATCCAACGTTTTCCAGATAAATACCATGGGTTTTGTCCGTTACAAATAAATATCGTTAACTTTCAACGTTTTTCAGATAAATATCATAGACTTTTTCCGTTACAAATAAACAACTTTAACTTTCGCCGCTTTTCAGATAAATACCATGGACTTGCTATGTTTACAAATAAGTAGCATAAACTTTCAGTGTTTTATAAATTAATAGCACTAGATATTCATTGAAATACTATGAACTTTCCATTTTTCAAATAAATACCATGAACTTTGTCCGTTATAAAAAAATACCATAAACTTTCAAATGTTTTTCTGACAAATACCATGGACTTTGTCTGTTGCAAAAAATATCAATAAATTTCAACGTTTCTTAGATAAACACCATGGCTTTGTTTGTTACAGATAAATAACTTTAAATTTCAACGTTCTTAAATAAATTTCAATGTTTTTTGAATAAATGCCATGGATTTTGTTATACCATTTTCATAGATTATTCCAAAACCCGCAGCATCACGTGGGGTTTACTGCTAGTATATAGCAAAGAACCATCAAATTAACAGATCAAGTGGAATCATGCATAAATGTTATTAACCATGACCGTTGCCACTTTAATAGTTAGAGATTTGGCCACATCTGTTTACTGCATTCTTCAGTGACTGCTACGAGATCTACGACACTTGTTGCTACAAACTAAATGTGTATTTGTTTCTTAGCTACATAAATTTCATAATGTTTGCTAGATATCTTGAAGGTTCCTGGAATAAGGGTGGTTGCTTACCTTAAAGCGTCAAACTTAGCATACGCTTTATTTATAATTTCGGTTCCATTTATCCTTTCTATCATGCAAAATTCTCTAGATTTAGATTTTAACTTACCAAAGCCAAGGTTAGATGGTAATCTTGGCCTTTAGCTAGTAAAATTAGATCTTTCTGTAAAACGTTTTACCCCTCAAAAAGTTATTGAAAAATAGCACTTCCTCTCTGCTCTCTTCCTTGTATTCTCTTACTTCTTCCCTCTGCTTTCGACTATTTCTTTTTCCTTGACAATTATTGCTACCTATTCTTTGGTGATATATATTGAGAATGTGGTTAACATTTAGTCCCACATTAGAAAAACTATAGAATGCATATGGGTATAAAATATAAGATGGGATAAACTTCCATAAGACTTGAGTCTTTTTTATCGAGTCCCGCTATATTGAAAGCCTATGTGCATTCATGTATGGGCCCACGTACCAAGTCTTACATGGTATCAACGTTCGGATGATTGGTTGTCTACGTTGCACATGAGGTTTGAGCCCTCGCAAACTGAGCGCATTTATGTTTTATCGAATTCAACAGCGCCTATGATTTATGTCCTAAATAATTGCTAAAAAGGGAATATATACGAATATATGACGATTAGGATTTACGCCTATGATTGGACAATGATAAACCGAGCACGTTTATGTATTATCAAACTACCGAACTATCATGGAACATAATAAGAAAAACAAAAGCAATAGTTAGAATTCACAATTTAATTCATTTTTTAAAACAGAAATATGATATGAAAGGTAATAAGGAATACTCTGCCGCTGCATTACTTTTGCTGTGTTGTAATTGTCATCAGTAAACATCATGATGATGCTCGATATCGGTGATCTCCCAGATCAGGACACGTGGCAGATGACGTGTTCCAGGACTCACAAGAAAGGACCTACAGTAGCCGACCAAACCATTCCCGTGTCTGTCCTATAAGCAAACGCTGGCTCACTTCCGAGCCCCTAGCACAATTGGCCTCTTCGGCCCCACAGCTCGTCTCTGAGCTATCACAGGCCCGAGCCTCCTCGGCCCTCTTAGCTCGCCTCCGGGCTCGGGCAGAACCTAGATACCTCGGCTCTCCCGCTCCTCCGCGAGTTCTCCCGCCGAGGTCATCTTCCTCGGTCTCATCAACCGAACAACAACACCGCTTGCAGGCGTAACCGCCATCCCGAGAATCTCGCCATGCGCGAGATCTCCGCCGGCCACATCCCACGTTCCACGCCACCACGATCCCCCATTAACGAGCATGTCTCGCCATTAATGGGAGGTCCCGCTCATCACGCGGGCATGACGTCGGGAGCGTAACGGTCGGCGTGATTCTCACGACTGCCTCGCCTGCTGCCACTGCTATATAAACCCCTTCATCAGACGGTTCAAGTAATCCATTTTTATTCCACTAAGCCGTTACTCTACTCGGATCTCTAGTCTAACTTGACCGTCGGAGGGTCCTCGGTGGTACAACCATCCCGGGACTTCCTTGCAGGTAGCTCAGCAACCACAAGCTCAAACCTATTGAGATCCACACGCTTCAGGAGCGACAGCCTCCAGATCCAATCTCAGCCACCCATCGCCGCCATCAGCAGATCAACGGAAGGTAACATCTTGGCACGATCCAGATCGCGTCAGCTGGCGCCGTTTGTGGGAAGTCCTTGATTCCACAAAAACAAAAGTTCACTTTCCGATCTCAATCCAATGGTGAGCGATCATCACGAAGATCCAAGCACTAGCCGCCGCCTCCCCCTCAAAGGAGACGCGGACGAACTTCCTCCGCCGAATGCCATCAACACCCTTGCCGGCCGGATAGACCGACTCGCATCCGTCGTGGAGGCGCTCATCCTCGTCCAAACGGCAAGGAAAGATCCCTAGGTCGCCAGTCCCCCGCCTCGGGATCGGGACCCTTACCGAGGGAGAGAAGACTTCGCTCGCGTCGGCACTGCCGACCATCACCTCGTTAACTCTCACGGCCGCAGATCTCCCGGGCCAATACATTCTGGAACCCACGTCAGCGTAGAGGTCTGTCGCCCGAGTGCTTCGCCCCGAACCCCTACGTGCTCCAGTCCTTCCCGAGGAGATGCCGGTCAGTTCGCCTGCTCCCAGGCATGACCAACACCCCCTCCCTCGACGGGGTTGCACGGACGGGACTCGTCACGGCAGCTCGAAGACTACCTCGCCAGAGGACCTAAGGAACCGAGGCCGTGGCCAGACTGCAGGGTTACTAGGCACTCTCACAAAGGGTCTACAAGGCATCAACCATGCCCGATTTAAAATTTAAACGTGCCGAACAACCCTAACCAAGATCTTTAAACTAGAGATTAAGCGAAACAAAGCAAGAAAACAACTTTACTTCTAAGAGTTTGGGATTACAATCTTTGTAGTCCGGTCCTTCACTTCTAAAGCTCCGTGTTGAGATCCCTTCGTTGCGATCATCGAGCATCCGGACTCTAGAGAGGCTCCACGAAGAGAAAGATGCAAGCTTGCTTCCGATCTTCGATAACAAAGATGATCTACCTTGAAGTTTCTTTAACACAAGCTCTCACTCACTAATGAAGTCAACACCCTAATTTAAATGGCTAGGATAGATTAGGATGATGAAATAGGAATTTAGCTCTCATTTATTTTCTCAATCTCACTCATTATCATCACTTCATAAAAAGCTAGAAAGTTTTTTTATGAAAGAAGAAGGAAGAAGAAGAAGCATTCTCTTTATGATGAATAATGAAAGTGTAGTGTGGTTAGAAATGCAACCATGGGTTAAGTATGATAACTTAACCCATGTAGAGACTTAACCATGGTGAAGGGTTGGATTGGGTTAACTAAATATCTAGAAAAATATCTTTAGAAAATATCTTTGCAAAAACAAAACAAAAAGCTTCTAGAAGTTTCTAGAAAAATTAACCCAAATCAAACCTTAATCATGTTTAATCTCCACTAATCATGTTGCATTAATAATCCTAACATGTTACAATATTATATATCACATATACAATATTTATTGTAACAAAATAAAATAATACAATTAACATATATCGCATATATATCAATGTATTACCCGAGTGAGAAAAAGAATCTTTTAGTGAGCTTATACTAGTTAATGTAATTTAATATATCAAATATATAATTATATATTAAATTATCGAATCAACACTTGATCCGATAATCCGGCTATTTCATAAATAACCGACTAATATATATGTGCTCCTACTCTGTTTTGCCTGAGTCAAGAAACCTCTGTGTAGGACTCTAAAGAATCGTCAATACGCCGGCAGTAGGTGATGATCATATCAAACACCCACAAGCTGCAAGCGGTCAGCTAAACGTAACAGCCACCCAGGTATTGAGCGATCAGAAGATCAACAAGCAAGCCTGTACTTTCTCCCGTGAATCTAATCAGTAACACTCCCGTACATTCCGGTCTCTTCATCTGATATGTTGCATATCTCTTCTAGGGGTGGTAAACGTTAGACCCCAGTAGCTTGATAAGTCGTGTCGATATGGGGTCTATAACAGTTCGAGAAACTACTGATAACACTTACCAGTAAATCTCAGCAACCCTGGCCAAGGATTTCCAGTTATAACCAATCGAACACAGCGCAACATCAACTCCCTATACCGGGAGAGACGAATCCCCTCCTATCGCTCATTTCCTCCATGTGATTCGGGACTGTACCCAAAAGCCACCTTTTTGCACGCCCTCTTGGACGTGGTATGATGGAAATCAAAGCACAGTGGGAATCACACAAGACTCTATGACGATCTCGGATCTATAGACTAACTTGTACCAGTGTCACCAGAGAACTGCCATCTGACGTGAAGTATAATACCATCTGGGAGTTCTCGGCGAGTCCGTCCAGTGTACCCAGTCTCCACTGAGCACCCGAATACCTTCTCTGATGTCAAACACCAATGGATATGGGATCATCCATCGCCCATCATATGGGTCAAGAAGCGCATACGCTAGTCTACTCTGGAGTATCGATGCCCTGTCTCGGTACTCCTACGACTAGGAACATTTGAAGGATGTACTTGGCGACTGCACTGTCCCTACTAGTATGATCTGCATCATAGTCCTGGTAGTCAAGTACTCATCCTATGGGCTTTATCAACATGTGGCATAGAGACAATCAGAGTACATGTTAAGATTAAGAGTAACCAGATAGCATACTATCATGTCGAGTAAGAAAGTCCTCCCTATATATGTCCAAGCATCCACTACAATATACAACGTATGTACAGTAATGGCCTCTAGGGCATACATATAACTAACAATCTCCCACTTGCACTAGGGCCATCTGTTGTGGTATCGCATACCCAACAATCAGCTGTGGTTGAAGTATCTCATACTCAACCATCCCATAAAAGTCTCTACTGGGAAAAAGGCCTTTGTGAGTGGATCCGCGCTGTTGTCCTCTGTGTCTACTCTCCTAACCTGGATCTCCTTGGAGATCAACCATCTCCATGATCAGATGATACTGCCTAAGAATTATATCTGGATTTCTGATGGGACGGGGGTTCCTAGGCCAAAGCCATAACTCCATTGTCACACAATGGTTGGAACGAAGTTCATCTCATGAACTCATATATATCCAGACTGCCTCTTTGGTAGCATCCTTGGTAACGATGTATCTTGCCTTTAGTCGTCTAGTATGTCACGGTATCTAGCTTGGAACTCTTCCAACATACCGTCCCTCCACTGAGGGTAAAGACAATGCCCGCGACTGACATTCAGTCGTCTTTATCACCCTGAAACCTTTCCAGTGATTCTCCCCAGGATCGATTGATACCATCTCACTACAACTAGTGAGTATCCTAACATCCAATTAGATCTATCTCATAGATCCATAACCCAGGATTTAGGAGGTATCACCTTGATCCTATAGAGAATCTTTGTGATAAGTGGAGATTGACCGAGCGTAGCATAAGAAACTCCTTCCCTATCAAGAGTATGTCATCCACGCACTCTACGAGGATCACCACCATACTCTCTACTACCTTTTTGTATATACAAGGTTCATCTACCATTTTGATGAAACCAAACTCTTTGACTACCACATCAAAATAGACGTTCTAACTCCGCGATGCCTGATTTATCACATAAAACAACTTGCACACGTTTCCGCTGCTCCCACTGTCTACGAAGCCCTCTGGCTGTGTACTTATAGATGCTCTCTTCCAAATCATCATTTAGAAAAGCAGTCATGACAGCCAACCGCCAGATATCTTAGTCATGGCATGTAGCCGTGGCAAGTAAGATCTGGATGGACTTAAGCATAGCTTTGAAAGTCTCAACTTTTCCATGTACACCAAGTAATCTTCTCAAGATATACTTGCTCCTGATGGGGATTTAACCCTTCAGATAAAGCAACCAAAGTCCATACTTTGTTGGTGTATAAGGATTCCATCTCAGATCGCTAAGCATCCAACCATTCTTACAGAGTCCCACTCCTGATGGCCTGCTCGAAACTAGTTGGGTCATCATCTCATGATACAATTCTCGCTCCCACTGTCATAGAGAAACCGAAGTATCTCTCAGGTGGATGAGGAACCCTACCAGATCGGCGGAGAGGCTGAGGTTCGTTGGAAACTATTGAATCCTTCGGTTCTACCAAATCATCAGCTGCAGTTTGTATAGCTGGAACTCCTTCCAGTTCTACCTCATGACCATTAATTTCTTCACAAGAAATTCCCTTTCACAAAGGTGGCATGCTGAGAAACAAAAACACTTTTTGTTCCCCAGTTTGGTAGAAAATATTCCCTTGCGAATGCTTGGGATATCCAACAAACTTCCACAGAACTGACTTTGCCTTGAGCTTGTCCGGATTTTGCTTTTAGACATAGGCCAGACAACCCCAAATCTTAACATCTTTAAGAGATGGGCTCTCCCCATACCATATCACATATGGAGTGGTAGGCGTCTGATTTGATTTGGAACCCTATTCAATAGGTATGCAGCTTCTCAAGTGCATAACTCCTAAAAGAAAATAGGAAACTCAGTAGTACTCATTATAGAGCACACCATATCACATAGGGTGCTATTGCTCTGCCCCGATATACCATCGTGCCATGGTGTATACGGAGGAGTAATGCTGAGAGAGAATCTCATTCTCCTTTAGAATAGTCCAGGAATTCCGTGCTCTAGTATTCTCCTCCTTGATCTTATCAAAGGACATAATACTTATACCCATTTTTGGTTCTCTACTTCTAACTTATATTCATTGAATTTCTCAAAAGTTCCAGACCTTTGTTTCAACAGGAACATATGTCCGGATTTTGAGAGATAATCAGTGAATGTAATGAAGTACAAAGAACCGGTCTTGGCATGTGTAGATAGGGGACCTTCATACATCAGCATTTATCAATCCCAAGAGTTCACTAACTCTTTCTCTGTTTCCAATAAATAGAGCTGTGGTCATCTTATCTTTGTGACATGACTGGCAAGTTTTACAAGATGTAAATCCAAACTAATTTAAATATGCATCTTTATGTAACTTCAGCTAATCGGGTCGCATTGATATGACCTAGTCTATAATGCCTTAAGAAGAATTCGTTCATTTCTGAACTCTTCCTCTTGTATGTGTTCTGTACGTTAAGAACCGTGGTTTGATTTAGAACGTCTATGCTTTTAGATAAAGTGCCTGAACCGATCAACTCTTGATATAGAAAATGTTCAAAACATTATCCAACAATACAAAATTATATCCTTCTTTACTAATAAAGAGACTGATATGATATTGTATATCAGGTTCGGTATCTAATAACATTCATTCAGAATCAATGTATTCTGATAATATAGGGTGATAACTGCCAACAGACTTGGCTGCAACACCTGCATCATTTCCAACTCTTGAAACTTATCACCCGTTCTAAGTTCTCTATCTATCTGTAGCCCATGTAACAAATTACATTTGCGGGATCCTGATCCGGTATCTTATACCCAGGACGTAAAGGATAATGAGAAACAGTTCTCGGTAATGAGCACACCCGAAGATGATGCATCAGCATGCACTTTCTTCGTTTGGGTAGCACGGGAATTCTAGTAATCCCCTATTTCCTGCTCTGTCTTATAACAATTATAAATTGGAGCGGGACCAACGTTCCTTAGCGCAGTATAACAAGCGGGTTCGGTCAATACATCCGTATTATTATCTTGATTAAGGCGTGACATAGTCGCAACCAGGAGAGAGAGAGAAGAAAACACTCAGCGTGCGCTTTTTACAAGATTAGATTGGTTATCAATTTATCTAATCAGGATGGCTCTTACTGTTTTAGTCAAATCTTCCTTCAAACCCTAAAAGGAAAGACTAGCCGGGATTAATTATACTCTATAAGTTCGCCAATCATTCAGCCAGGCCAGTGCCGGTACTTTGAGGGAGGTTCCCCGAGCTTTCGCACGGACCTAATTAAAGTAAACCTCGTTTTCCCAGGGGCGTAACCCCGTTGACACCTTTCTAGACACCTACTTGATCGGCTAATTGTAATGTGTAAAACTCTTCCAGAAGTAACTCTTACTCGCAGTGGGTATCGGGATCCAACTATCTCATAGAAGGTATGCAATCTCATTGCAAATTTCAACACTTGAAATTCCCAATAATATTTTACCCCAAGCGATCTATGACCTTGACTAAGTCAACAAACCATAGACCGCAAGTAAAGTTCAACCCGTCATTTCCCGATTGAATTAAACCCACCCGCACGACCCTTGACTGAATCAACAAGGCCGCATGACTACCCTAATCCAATCGCATCATATGCTTTGCAGATAAGCACTAATCAGCTACCGCACACTACGCTTTGACTAAGTCAACAAACGCAGCACGGATACTAAAGACTACTTATCTGAAATGACGGAGGGTTACGACAGGTTTTTAAGAAACCCCTTTGCGTAATGAACTTTATATTGTTGTAGAATCGAGTGATTTTAAATGGAATGTTTTTTAGGCCTTTTCTAGTTTTGCTAAAGAGGTCACTCCCGGTGAAGGGATCTCGGCTCTTTCCTCATCGAATAAGGTGCTGGATGTTCTACAAGGAACACCGCTATGTAAAGCAAGAACTAGAGCTACCAGTTTTTGAGACAAGTTTCTACAACATCTTTAGGTTTCTTTTATTTCATTAATCTCATTAATGAAGTCCCATTTTATTATGCTTCACATGCATCACATTTGAAACGAAATCAGCAATATAACATATATCTCATATATATAATATAAACATTCGTCTCAGGCAGTAATATGATCTCATCACAGAACATTGCAGCAGAAGATAACATATGAAATATTGGATATACTAGAATTTCCGTGTTTTATGCGAGCCTGTATAAAACGCGGATTCCACGGTCGCGATGAATAGCCAAACCCACATCCCTAGACCCCTACGAGAGCGACAAGCAACACTGCCAATTCTAGGGTTAAGAGACCCGGTCTCGATGCCTCGAGATGGTCTCCCACTGGACCCTGGAATCCGGTTACTTGTGCTCCCCGCCTTGGGTCTACCTAATGCGGAAAAGTAAATAATATACAATGGTGACATCATCCTCAGCCCGGAAGTGCCCCAATAAAAGAATATTACATACGAATGAATTTTACATGAATGAAAAAGAAAAAACTCTCATCTCACATAAAACCCCGGCTATTAAGAACACGACGATCCAATATAACATATCACAGCAACACATAATATCACATATCATCAACGTAAGTAAATATGCGTATCCCAATTGTCGTTGATGTATAGCAACGAAACCGGCGATACACCACATATTACACTTACAGTCGCATAAAAGAAAGTGTAAAACTACAACAGTTGAAATCCGCAACCTTCTTAGACATCTCATGCCTAACCAATGAATTCCTTAGACATCACATGCCCAACAATTATAAACCCCGTATTTTAGTCTCGATCTCGAAAACATTTTTCAATATCAAGTCGGGCAATTCAACAAGATTCCCGACATCCTGATCGAATGCTCGTCGCAAACTTTAGTAGACGGCCGCACCCCCGGATGCCGTCGACGAAGTGCACTAAGGCGGAACACCGCTGCCGCGAGCACCCGAACAGATGCTTTTAGCGACGGGGTTCTCCTGCAGTCACTTGGTCGGGGCTATAGGGCATGGCTATCTATTAAGTTTACCCGGCGAGTATCCGCGTACGCTATGTGATTGCGACGGACTTTTGATCGCATCAAAATCCCGTGGCAACCGATCATCTGAGACTAAACTGCTAGATTTATAACATTCAAATTAGTTATCTCATAACTACATGTGGATTCCAAATATTGTATCACATTTCAGATAAACAGACAATGTTAAACTTTCCGATCGAATAAACAAACACCCAAGATTTCCCAAAAAGTTCTCAAGACTTGAAATTAGTTTAAAAACATCTATCACATGCCACAGTACCAATGGTCCAGCCGTAGAAGGGTCAAGCCAATGCCTCACATGTGGCAACGCCGTACTGCCCCAAACCCTAAGGTTCAGAGTCGGTTCAGACGATCACATAATCGAGTTAACGTTTGTGTTCTTCTAGAGGGTCCACCGCGTTACTTGCACGACTTAGAACGTTCTTAAACTACGGAAAAATCCAACGCTTGGAAATTTTCCGGCAAGGGAAAAAGTGAGTTATAGATATCCGTTCGAACTTTTTAACACGTTCTAAAATTATCCAGAAAAACTTAAACGAAATTAAATTATCCGATCGAATCAACGAGTCCCCAATACATCCCAGAAAACTCAACACTTGAGTATAATTAAAAATTCCCAGAAGCAAGCATAATTACCTACGGACGTTACTGTAGAAAAATGAGTCTCCAATGTCAACATACGGTCGCGGAACTGCCGCGCAAGCCATGGTACGGCCGCGGTTCCGCGGCGCTTTAATGGTGTTAGAGTCTCATTTTTCACAGTAATCCTTATATTTCCCTGCTTATTTTTCTGAGTATTCTTAATATGAAAAATGTCAACTTTTGAAAAAAATTCCAGAGCTAGGGTTTTACGGGTATTCGGAGTTCGATCGAACTTTAAACTTCGCCTAGACTTCGCCTAAAGCTCTAGCTTGGCCCTGATACCACTGCAGGGTTACTAGGCACTCTCACAAAGGTCTACAAGGTATCAACCATGCCCGATTTAAAATTTAGACGTGCCGAACAACCCTAACCAAGATCTTTAAACTAGAGATTAGGCGAAACAAAGCAAGTAAACAACTTTACTTCTAAGAGTTTGGGATTACAACCTTTGTAGTCTGGTCCTTCACTTCTAAAGCTCCGTGTTGAGGTCCCTTCGCTGCGATCATCGAGTACCCGTACTCTAGAGAGGCTCCACGAAGAGAAAGATGCAAGCTTACTTCCGATCTTCAATAACAAAGATGATCTACCTTGAAGTTTCTTTAACACAAGCTCTCACTCACTAATGAAGTGAACACCCTAATCTAAATGGTTAGGATAGATTAGGATGATGAAGTAGGAATTTAGCTCTCATTTATTTTCTCAATCTCACTCATTATCATCACTTCATAAAAAGCTAGAAAGCTTTTTCATGAAAGAAGAAGGAAGAAGAAGAAGCATTCTCTTTGTGATGAATAATGAAAGTGTAGTATGGTTAGAAATGCAACCATGGGTTAAGTATGATAACTTAACCTATGTAGAGACTTAATCATGGTGAAGGGTTGGGTTGGGTTAACTAAATATCTAGAAACATATCTTTACAAAATATCTTTGCAAAAACAAAACAAAAAGTTTCTAGAAGCTTCTAGAAAAATTAACCCAAATCAAACCTTAATCATGTTTAATCTCCACTAATCATGTTGCATTAATAACCCTAACATGTTACAATATTATATATCACATATACAATATTTATTGTAACAAAATAAAATAATACAATTAACATATATCGCATATATATCAATGTATTACCCGAGTGAGAAAAAGAATCTTTTAGTGAGCTTATACTAGTTAATGTAATTTAATATATCAAATATATAATTATACATTAAATTATCGAATAAACACTTGATTCGATAATCCGGCTATTTCACAAATAACCGACTAATATAATTTGTGTATCAGTTCATCGAATCAACACTTGATCCGATGACCCGGCTATATCATATATACCCGGCCGATATCTCATATCGCGAGAATCTAATACGGTATCACATACACGTATTGTTCTCGGTCCCGCACATATCATATATGTGCTCCTACTCCGTTTTGCCTGAGTCAAGAAACCTCTGTGTAGGACTCTAAAGAATCGTCAATACATCGGCAGTAGGTGATGATCATATCAAACACCCATAAGCTGCAAGCGGTCAGCTAAACGTAACAGCCACCCAGGTATTGAGCGATCAGAAGATCAACAAACAAGCCTGTACTTTCTCCCGTGAATCCAATCAGTAACACTCCTGTACAGTCCGGTCTCTTCATCTGATATGTCGCATATCTCGTCTAGGGGTGGTAAACGTCAGACCCTAGTAGCTTGATAAGTCGTGTCGATATGAGGTCTATAACAGTTCGAGAAACTACCGATAACACTTACCAGTAAATCTCAGCAACCCTGGCCAGGGATTCCAGTTATAGCCAATCAAACACAGTGCAACATCACCTCCCTATACCCGGAGAGACATCATATCGCTCATTGCCTCCATGTGATTCGGGACTGTACCCAAAAGCCACCTTTTTGCACGCCCTCTTGGACGTGGTATGATGGAAATCAAAGCACAGTGGGAATCACACAAGACTCTATGACGATCTCGGGTCTACAGACTTACCTATACCAATGTCACCAGAGAACTGCCATCTGACGTGAGGTATAATACCATCTGGGAGTTCTCGGCAAGTCCGTCCAGTGTACCCAGTCTCCACTGAGCACCCGTATACCTTCTCTGATGTCGAACACCAATGGATATGGGATCATCCATCGCCCATCATATGGGTCAAGAAGCACATACGCTAGTCTACTCTGGAGTATCGATGCCCTGTCTCGGTACTCCTACGACTAGGAACATTTGAAGGATGTACTTGGCGACTACACTGTCCCCACTAGTATGATCCGCATCATAGTCCTGGTAGTCAAGTACTCATCCTGTGGGCTTTATCAACATGTGACATAGAGACAATCAGAGTACATGTTAAGATAAAGAGTAACCAGATAGTATACTATCATGTCGAGCAAGAAAGTCCTCCCTATATATGTCCAAGCATCCACTACAATATACAACGTATGTAAGTAATGGCCTCTACGGTATATATATAACTAACACAGACACAGGTCCCCAACAGCAGAGGCCAAGGATATAAACCCTCACGAAGAGGCAGCCGAGTGGCTTCAATGCTCGGTTATCTCTGGCTGGTAACTCCCCTACCACGCAATGCCAGGGATCAAAGCTCTCGCCAAGAGGCAACCGAGCAGCTCCACTGCTCGGTCAATCCTTAGCAGGCCTCCTACGGCCCCTCCAGCGCTAAGGATCTAAGCTCTCACGAAGAAGCAGCCAAGCGGCTTCACTGCTCGGCTATCCATGGTTGGTAGATCCCCTACCACGCAACGCCAGGGATCAAAGCCCTCACCAAGAGGCAATCGAGCAGCTTCACAGCTCAGTCAATCCTTAGCAGACCTCCTACGGCCCCTCCAGCGCTAAGGATCTAAGCCCTCACGAAGAAGCAGCTGAGCGGCTTCACTGCTCGGCTATCCCTAGCTGGTAGCTCCCCTACCATGCAACGCCAAGGATCAAAGCCTCGCCAAGAGGCAACCGAGTAGCTTCACTGCTCGGTTAATCCTTAGCAGGCCTCTTACGGCCCCTCCAGCGCTAAGGATCTAAGCCCTCACGAAGAGGCAGCTGAGCGGCTTCACTGCTCGGCTCTCCCTGGCTGGTAGCTCCCCTACCATGCAACGCCAGGGATCAAAGCCCTCGCCAAGAGGCAACCGAGCAGCTTCACTGCTCGGTCAATCCTTAGCAGGCCTCCTACGGCCCCTCCAGCGCTAAGGATCTAAGCCCCCACGAAGAGGCAGCCGAGCGGCTTCACTGCTCGGCTATCCATGGCTGGTAGATCCCCTACCATGCAATGCCAGGGATCAAAGCCCTCGCCAAGAAGAAACCGAGTCAATCCTTAGCAGGCCTCCTACGGCCCCTCCAGCGCTAAGGATCTAAGCCCTCACGAAGAGGCAGCCGAGCGGCTTCATTGCTCGGCTATCCTTGGCTGGTAGCTCCCCTACCAAGCAACGCCAGGGATCAAAGCCCTCGCCAAGAGGCAACCGAGCAGCTTCACTTCACTGCTTAGTCAATCCTTAGCAGGCCTCCTACGGCCCCTCCAGCGCCAAGGATCTAAGCCCTTACGAAGAGGCAGCCGAGAGGCTTCGCTGCTCGGCTATCCCTGGCTGGTAGCTCCCCTACCATGCAATGCCAAGGATCAAAGCCCTCGCCAAGAGGCAACCGAGCAGCTTCACTGCTCGGTCAATCCTTAGTAGGCCTCCTACGGCCCCTCCAGCACTAAGGATCTAAGCCCGCACGAAAAGGAAGCCGAGCGGCTTCACTGCTCGGCTATCCCTGGCTAGTAGCTCCCCTACCACGTGATGCCAGGGATCAAAGCCCTCGCCAAGAGGCAACCGAGCTGCTTCACTGCTCGGTCAATCCTTAGCAGGCTTCCTACGGCCCCTCCAGCACTAAGGATCTAAGCCCTCACGAAGAGGGAGCCAAGCGGCTTCACTGCTCGGCTATCCCTAGCTAGTAGCTCCCCTACCACGCAACGCCAGGGGTCAAAGCCCTCGCTAAGAGGCAACCGAGCAGCTTCACTGCTCGGTCAATCCTTAGCTGGCCTCCTACGGTCCCTCCAGCGCTAAGGATCTAAGCCCTCACGAAGAGGCAGCCGAGCGGCTTCACTGCTCGGCTATGCCTGGCTGGTAGCTCCCCTACCACGCAACGCTAGGGATCAAAGCCCTCGCCAAGAGGAAACCGAGCGGCTACCCTGATCGGCTATCCCTGGCTGGTACTTTGCTACCCGCAGCGCCAGGGATCTAAGCCCTCACCAAGAGGCAGCCGAGTGGCTACCCTGCTCGGCTATCCCTGGCTGGTACTTTGCTATCCGCAGAGCCAGGGATCTAAGCCCTCACCAAGAGGCAGCTGAGCGGCTACCCTGCTCAGCTATCCCTGGCTGGTACTTTGTGTAAGTGCACGGCGGCGCCCCGGCCGTCAATCCGACGCCGGAATGCGGAAGCGGTGAATAACTTAAATTTTTGCGGACTTAGCAAACCGGCACCACCGCGCACTATAACCCGGATCGAACCATTAACTAGTCTAAGCTATCTACAAGAATGGGAATAGAGATATACCGACGATCCAAGTCCTCCGGTCTTCATCTCCAATCCGATCTCCTCGCGGGATCTCCGTCCGTCTCCTCCTCGTCGCCGGAAGTGCACCACGTTGCCTACATCGTTTACGGGCTCCCACCTCAATGCCGAGGCAACTCGGGCACGAAGCCGGCTACTCGACGTGCCCAAGATTCGCTGTAGAATGTGTAGTGAAGAAGTCTCATTTGGGGTTCATGGAGATGCCATTTTGGTGGAGGGATGATACAAGAATCATGTGGAGGAACTAGGGGGTTTTTGGAGCATGAAATGAACAAGATTTCCACCCTCAAAAACTTGGACAGCCCTTGCCTAATTTGGCCGGCCTCTCTTGGTGGGGAAGTGAGTGAGAATGAGAGAGAGGTGATAGAATAAGAGAGCCATCCCATAATACCATGGAGAGAGAGAGAGAGGGCTATCATGCAAAAGGAATCATCATAAAATAAAACCCACACTCAACAAACAAATCATCTCTCATCATCAACAATCATGTCCACAAAAGTCATGCCATCATAACAAGAAGTCAAGGTATGGAGCAACCATGATGAAGTCAAAAAGTCAAGGTCAATGATGGTGCACATCATGAAAGCCATCATGATGCATCAAGATGCAAAAACCCCCTCCACAAATGCCTATTTGCAACAATGCAAATAAGCCCTCCTCCACCAATCTTCGGCCAATGAACGGAACAATGGGAATTGGCCGAAACGAAAAGCAAACTGGCAACTCCAGAAAACTGGTCCCGTAATAAATCACAGGAAAACCCCGATACTGTGCATACACACCCGCATCTGTATTTCGACCGAAATACAAATGCAATGAGACAAAATCTACACTGTACTATACTAGAATCCGGCTTATACCAAAACCGGATAGTAATATCTGTTCGATCCTGATCCGTGCAATACCGCACGTATCTGATCGAACCCTGCCATATAACCATACGGCCTATAGTACAGACTGTCCGATCCTGATCCGTGCAATACCGCACGTATCTGATCCGACCTTGCCATATCTCCATACGGCCTCTACAACCTTTCGCCCGAAAGCTGAGTAACTGAAAATGTGGTGGACTCTAAAGACTCGTCAATACTATGGCTGTGGATTTAACCACTAGCACGTCAGAGGTATATGCCAATACGTGACGGGCCACCAGCTATTGACCAAAAGGGACGTCGATGAGGAAGCTCACCCCGACACCCAACTGAGCCTGTCAGTGACAATATCCGTGCAGTCCGGTCCGTTCGTCTATGAGCATCGCATGGCGGGCCTAGGGGGTTGGTAAAAGTCAGACCCCCAAAAGCGGTACAAGTCGTGTCGGAGTGTAGCCCAGAACACCCTGAGATACTACTGGAATACCTACCAGTAAATCTCCTTGCCTTGGCCAAGGACTTTGTGTAATGGCTCTCCTAGACACAGCACGACCTCACCCCCAATACCGGGAGAGACGAACCCCTGAGGATACGCTCACTGCCTCCATGTGGCTCGGGACTGTACCCAACTAAAACCTGTTTGCACGACTCCTTTGAGCCGTGGTAGGGTAGTAATCAAAGTACAGTGGGAACTCACACGAGACAAATGACGATCCCCAGGTCGATGAACTAACCTGCACACATGTCACCAGGGAACTGCCATCTGACGTCTGGTATATGACCAACTAGCATGTTCCCGGCGAGTCCTGTCCGGTGTACTCATAACCCAATGAGCACCTGTATACATCTTAGGTGATCCAACTGACACCAGTGGCTTGTGAGACCGGCCACCGCCCCTCGTCGGGGTCTCGACTGTATACACTAGTCTACTAATGGAGTATCGATGCCCAGTCTCGAAACTCCCACGACTAGGGACCTATTAAGGATAAGCTTATAGACCCCCCAGCTCCCACTTATATGATCGCCCTCATACTGCTGGTGGTCAAGCAAGAATCCTAGGGGCTCTATCAACGTGTAATAGCGACGTGTCAGGTCACCTAAAACAGTACACGATGATAAAGGTAAACCAGATAGCATACTATCATCTCGAGTAAGACTGTCCTACCGGGATAGGTCCTCCCTCAATCATTACAATCACGTACCTGTGACCTAATAATTGACTCTGAGGGCACTATCTCCAACAATCTCCCACTTGCACTCAAGGCTAATTATTGCGATGTCGCATACTCACAGCCCGTATGATACCGAACACCCAACTCCTCTACTGGTCAGTCTCACAAAGCCCGTTTGCGAAACTCTTGCGTTCGAGGAATAGCCTCAGTGAGTGGATCCGCCTGTGGTGTCTCTTTCTATGTCTCTCTATATCTCAAGTTCGCGGAGAAAGCCATCTCCCGAAATGAGCAATACCTGTCTTAGAATGTCTGGATGTCTGATGGGATATAGCTCATAAATGAACTCCAAATCCAAACTTCTTAGACTGTATCGTCAACTGAACTTAATCAGTATCCTGCGCGCCATGCCTCCCTCAGTATTGCCTTGGACCACCTGTCCAAAATACTGCCCCTCATCAGAAGGAAAACTACAACTCTGACAGCCACTCTGCCATCCATGTCACCTTGGAAGCCTGGAATGATAACCGTCTCCTAAAGGAGGCAGCCGTTATCATATCCCTAGAACATCCACTTATGTTCTAAAAACTGCTTCCGACTGTTTCTCCAGGATTGGATTAATGTCAACTTATTGCATCTAGTGCAAGAACAACATCTGGTGTGGTACTTGACATCTCACGATTGACTCAATTGCCTGAGCAAGTGATCTGCCAATCATGCACGTCCCTCTCCCCTTTAGTCTGTAAGACACCTTTAGAGAGGGTGACTCCATCATCTGCAGGTATACTACCGTGCCAGGAGTCGTCCATTCTAAATACTCTTAGAATGCTGTCTAAGTACCCTGATTGGGAAACCACCCAAATCTAGATCTAAAACCATAGATCTAGTAACCAGTATGTCAGACATAAAGTCCAAGTCCTTTGTGGAGAAACTACTGTGTGACGACCAAAGTATAACCGATCGTAGTGTAGGAGTTTCCTTTCCTACTCTGTGTATATCATCCAAATACCAGGATATCACACCCTACTACCTTCTCAACAGATCCATCCCCTATTCTGATGAAGTCAAACCCATGACTGTCACGTCAGAAATAGATGATCTATCTCCGCTATATTTGCTTTAGTCTATAAATAGACATAAGCTACCTGTCCACCAATGCTTCCGCTGCTCCCACTGACTACGACAACCCTCTGGCAGAGTCATATAGACGTACACTTCTAAAACTAGTTTAGAACGACGCTATACTCATCCTCCCGCCTGGTCTCGCAGCCTGGAACAACAGCAATGGTAATTGTGGGTAAACAAGAACTTCCCTGCCACCGTCCTTGAGGCTACCGTAGTGCCTCTCGGGTGCCTGAAGTTACCCACCTTATCTGCGGAGTGGCCAATGGAATGTCAATCCAGATTGAATCTTTAGGTTCCTTATCAAATCTTCAGTAATCGTTTGTGGTTCTGGAATCACTTCCAGTTCTACCATACTCCCACTACTGTTTTCTGAAAAAATCCATTTTTAATAAAACTGTGGCGAGTCTAGAACAATATCGCTATTGTTCATCCAGATGGTAGAAAGTCAACCCTCGTCATAGCCTGGGTCAACCCACAAACAGCCATTACAGAAACGTGCCTTGAGTTGTCCAGTGTCTGGTTTTAATCATGAACCGGACAACTCCCCGTACCATAACATCGTTAAGATATGAACTGTTCTATATCCAATATAGAAACAGAGGCACTGATTTAATTGAACCAGATTCAAATCATGCAGCTATCTCCAGTGCATGTCAACTAAATGGAAAGAGGCCGATCAGCGTTACTCAACTTAGGAATGCTTCCAATTATGAGTAACCTGAAAGAGAAGCTATTTCTCTTAATCATCACTTTCAACTGAATACCACAAGTATCTACATCTTCGATCACCTTGAAGAATCCCGATACTTGCTATACCTGGTTCTCTACTCTATTCAAATACCTATAACTTCTCCAAATTCGGACCCTGTGTTTCCACGAAACACCTGTCTAAAAATTAGAGGAGTCATAAGTAAACTGAATATAGTTCGAGGACCATCCCCTCTGTCCTGATGGACCCTGGACAACATACAATACTCTGTACAAGTCCCTTGAGTCTGATAACTCATTTACTGTGTGTCGTAGGTTGAAAACTGTACTTATGGTTAAGAAGAATTACACCGCTGTTTAATGCTCCTTACCTAACCATCCACTGATATAGGTAAATGTCATAGACATAATTTCAGAAAGGTATATCTCACTCTATGAAAATAGACGTACAGATATATTAATTTGAAATTGGTGCATAACAGCGGATATTCAAAACCAAATATTTGCCGACCGGCAAACAGCCCAGGTGATTTCCTCAAATATCACTGATTACAACGAATCCCGATATAATGAGGATGATCACCCAATTCCCAATAACTTACTCCCACTCATCATCTGTAAAACCATACAGATGTGAGAATCGTACCTGGTAAATACATACCCTGGAGTAAGTATCTAATCGGGAAATCAGTTTTCCATTAACAGTACACAGTTGAACTGAAACATTGAAATGTTTCGATGGGGTATCCTGGTATTCCTAGTAATGCCTCTACCATTATCCAGATTCACAACTATAACCGTATAATTCTTTGCCACCTCTCCAAATCCCTTCATATGTCTTTAGTCATTACCTTCTGTACACCCCTTTAGGCCAAATGGTTTTCTTCCTTCCCTACCGTTCGGCACCAGCCTATGGTTTGGAAGAAGACTATCCAATAAGCATAATGGGTGTACTGTCCTAATCCTAGGAGCACTCGCAACGCGAGAGAAGGTGAAGATAAAAGACACCTGAATGTACTTTATTCCTATTTCTCCTGAACCAGGATCCATCCCCGAACTGGAACAAGTTCCTTTCGAGTTCGTATATAACCATACGATGGATTATCCTATAAAATGGGATCTTCGTAGTGATACGGAGTGTCCTGGAGAAATACAAAGGTGATTTAGGATTGGCGAAGAAATACTTGGTTTTGTCGTGAATAGCAGTCGCAATTTACTTTGCCCTCTTACTGATCCCTTACTTTGTCTTAACTTAATACCTTCTGTACACCGTTTAGGCTAACTGGTTTTCTTCCTTCCCTACCGGTCGGCACCAGCCTATGGTTTGGAAGAAGACTATCCAATTTGCGTAATAGGTGTACTACTCCTAAACCAAGGAGTACTCGCAACCTGAGAGAAGGTGAAAAGAAAAGACAACTGAATAGTCCTATCCGTTTTCTCCAGAACCGGAAACCATCCTCGAATTCCTTCGAGTTCGTATCTAACCATACGATGGTTTTGTCCAATGGAAGTGGACGTTCGTAGCAATACGGGGTGTCCCGGAGAAAAGGGTAAAAGTAGGAGTGGCAATGAGGTCTGCAACTCTGACAATCCAAAAGCCAGTGTTAAGTAGGTTCGGTCAACTTGGTCACTGAGTCATAGTCTAGGGTCGGGTCAATGGCCGCTGCCAGAGAGAGAGAGAAAAGAAACACTCAGCGTGCACTCTAACCTAGATCAGAATGGTTACCAATTTATCTAATCTGGAATCCTCCCACTGTACCTCAAATTCTCCTCCAAACCTGAAAGAAGAATTAGTCGGGGTCACCCGAGGAGTATACCAACTCATCAGTGGGAATCGGGATCCAACTCTCATCGCATGACAACGTGACGGAATCCGCTCACGGTATCACACTCCAGAAGGTATGCGCATATCTGGCAAGTTTCAGTACTTTTGAAACTCCCGATGTGATTTCTGCCCCATGCTCTTATGACCTTGACGAAGGTCAACAAATCATAAGTCACATGTCAAGTTCTACCCGTCATTATCCAGGGTTAATCTGAATCCACCCGTACAAGCCCTTGACGAAGGTCAACAAGGCTATACGACTGTCCCAAACCAACGCATCTATCTATGCAGCACAAAGGTAACAAGCAGCTACCATACACTATGCCTTGACGAAGGTCAACAAACACAGCATGAATACTACGTGCTACCCGTCTGAAACGACGGAGGGCTACGAATGGTTTCTGGCGAAAACCTTTAACGTAAAGAACTTGATATCGTTGAAGGAACGGATAGCTTTTTAGAAAATATAGTGACGAAAACCTTTACTAAAGAGGTCACTCCCGGTGAAGGGATCTCGGCTCTTTCCCCGTAGAATGGGGTGCAGGATATCCCAAATGAATACCACGATGCAAAGAAAAAGTAATCGGCTATAGTGAAGTTAATGCCCTGACGCAAACTTTTGTCCAAGGGGTCACTCCCGGTGAAGGGATCTCGGCCCTTGCCTCGTCGACTGAGGAGCAGGATATTCCAAATGAATACCACGATGCAAAACAAAAGTGAACGTCCTTGCAATAACAGCTTTTTGAAAAGTGTTCCAACAACATCAGATTAGGTTTGTTTTTAACTTGCATTGATCCGAATCAATGCAGTCCCATCAATTGATCACACCAAAAAGAACGAAAATATACTGATGTACGTATATGCCATCCGCATTCGCCACTGGGTCCCGTCATTACCCGTTAGGTTAGCTTACTAACGACAGAGCGGGGACTGGACTAGCGCGGATGCAAAACATATACTACATCTACTAATATATATACCAATATATTATATTCGCTCAAGGCGTGAAAGAAATGCAACATCACAGAAATGTACAGCATCACAGAAACAATACAGATATCTGGGATCCCCGGGTTTCACAGAGCCGCTGAAACCCGACGTTCCCCTGGTCGTGTGGATAGCCTGTGCAATAAAATCCTAGACCCCTACGGGCGCGGCAAGTCACCCGCCAAAACCTGAAGCGAGGCAGCCCCCTTCAGCCCCGTGAATGGACCACCCAGCACTTCACGGAATCCGGCAACTTGGGCACCCCTCCTGGGTCAACCTGTACCCCCTACGAGTGCGGCGAATAGCCCGCCAATCCTAGAGTGAAGCCCCCTCCGTCTCAATGCCATGAGATGCGGGCTTGTTGCCCTCCAGAACCCGGCTATCCGTGCACCCCTCCGCGTGGTAACCTAGTACAGAAAGTAAAATATACATACACCGGGTACATCGACCGCAACCTGGCCGTGCCCCAAAATAATAATACAAACAGGCAGTGACGGCAGTCCACATGTCGGACGCTCGCCCCGCAATATCAAATGTACATAATACAACAGCACAGTACTAGCATTGCATCCAGGCTATCCCCCACGACCGATCCGCAACATCACAGCAAATACATAGAACATCAACGTGAAAGTCACGTTCGCAAATCCGTCTAACCGGGCTATAGCAGTTAGACCGGATTTACCGATCGAGTGACATTCACGGTCGCAGATATAATGTAAATACTGTGAAAAATGTGTTTAAAATATCCGATTGATCAAACTTTAACAAGTGGGCCCACAAAGAATACTGTAGCAGTCACAGAAATAATTGGCCCAATTTTAATATTCCAAAACCCATACTTTAAGCCCAGAAAACTACTGAAGAAATTTGATGCAGGGATCAGAACAGTAAGCGGCGGAAGGGCGGCGCTTAAGGAAGGTCAGGCCGCGCTTCCGCGCTTTTACTGTTGACTGACACTCTCGAATTTTCTCAGTAGCCTTGAAATCTCCAGTACATTAATATTTTACAACCTGAAAAAATTTTCGAGACCAAAAATTTTCAACAGAAAACTGATGCGACAAAATACGGGTTTTTGGACTTTTTGATCGATCGGAAATGCAAACACATTACACAAAGCTAGACTAAGTTAATGGCGAGGCTCTGATACCAATGTAAGTGCACGGCGGCGCCCCGGCCGTCAATCCGACGCCGGAATGCGGAAGCGGTGAATAACTTAAATTTTTGCGGACTTAGCAAACCGGCACCACCGCGCACTATAACCCGGATCGAACCATTAACTAGTCTAAGCTATCTACAAGAATGGGAATAGAGATATACCGACGATCCAAGTCCTCCGGTCTTCATCTCCAATCCGATCTCCTCGCGGGATCTCCGTCCGTCTCCTCCTCGTCGCCGGAAGTGCACCACGTTGCCTACATCGTTTACGGGCTCCCACCTCAATGCCGAGGCAACTCGGGCACGAAGCCGGCTACTCGACGTGCCCAAGATTCGCTGTAGAATGTGTAGTGAAGAAGTCTCATTTGGGGTTCATGGAGATGCCATTTTGGTGGAGGGATGATACAAGAATCATGTGGAGGAACTAGGGGGTTTTTGGAGCATGAAATGAACAAGATTTCCACCCTCAAAAACTTGGACAGCCCTTGCCTAATTTGGCCGGCCTCTCTTGGTGGGGAAGTGAGTGAGAATGAGAGAGAGGTGATAGAATAAGAGAGCCATCCCATAATACCATGGAGAGAGAGAGAGAGGGCTATCATGCAAAAGGAATCATCACAAAATAAAACCCACACTCAACAAACAAATCATCTCTCATCATCAACAATCATGTCCACAAAAGTCATGCCATCATAACAAGAAGTCAAGGTATGGAGCAACCATGATGAAGTCAAAAAGTCAAGGTCAATGATGGTGCACATCATGAAAGCCATCATGATGCATCAAGATGCAAAAACCCCCTCCACAAATGCCTATTTGCAACAATGCAAATAAGCCCTCCTCCACCAATCTTCGGCCAATGAACGGAACAATGGGAATTGGCCGAAACGAAAAGCAAACTGGCAACTCCAGAAAACTGGTCCCGTAATAAATCACAGGAAAACCCCGATACTGTGCATACACACCCGCATCTGTATTTCGACCGAAATACAAATGCAATGAGACAAAATCTACACTGTACTATACTAGAATCCGGCTTATACCAAAACCGGATAGTAATATCTGTTCGATCCTGATCCGTGCAATACCGCACGTATCTGATCGAACCCTGCCATATAACCATACGGCCTATAGTACAGACTGTCCGATCCTGATCCGTGCAATACCGCACGTATCTGATCCGACCTTGCCATATCTCCATACGGCCTCTACAACCTTTCGCCCGAAAGCTGAGTAACTGAAAATGTGGTGGACTCTAAAGACTCGTCAATACTATGGCTGTGGATTTAACCACTAGCACGTCAGAGGTATATGCCAATACGTGACGGGCCACCAGCTATTGACCAAAAGGGACGTCGATGAGGAAGCTCACCCCGACACCCAACTGAGCCTGTCAGTGACAATATCCGTGTAGTCCGGTCCGTTCGTCTATGAGCATCGCATGGCGGGCCTAGGGGGTTGGTAAAAGTCAGACCCACAAAAGCGGTACAAGTCGTGTCGGAGTGTAGCCCAGAACACCCTGAGATACTACTGGAATACCTACCAGTAAATCTCCTTGCCTTGGCCAAGGACTTTGTGTAATGGCTCTCCTAGACACAGCACGACCTCACCCCCAATACCGGGAGAGACGAACCCCTGAGGATACGCTCACTGCCTCCATGTGGCTCGGGACTGTACCCAACTAAAACCTGTTTGCACGACTCCTTTGAGCCGTGGTAGGGTAGTAATCAAAGTACAGTGGGAACTCACACGAGACAAATGACGATCCCCAGGTCGATGAACTAACCTGCACACATGTCACCAGGGAACTGCCATCTGACGTCTGGTATATGACCAACTAGCATGTTCCCGGCGAGTCCTGTCCCAATGAGCACCTGTATACATCTTAGGTGATCCAACTGACACCAGTGGCTTGTGAGACCGGCCACCGCCCCTCGTCGGGGTCTCGACTGTATACACTAGTCTACTAATGGAGTATCGATGCCCAGTCTCGAAACTCCCACGACTAGGGACCTATTAAGGATAAGCTTATAGACCCCCCAGCTCCCACTTATATGATCGCCCTCATACTGCTGGTGGTCAAGCAAGAATCCTAGGGGCTCTATCAACGTGTAATAGCGACGTGTCAGGTCACCTAAAACAGTACACGATGATAAAGGTAAACCAGATAGCATACTATCATCTCGAGTAAGACTGTCCTACCGGGATAGGTCCACCCTCAATCATTACAATCACGTACCTGTGACCTAATAATTGACTCTGAGGGCACTATCTCCAACACTTTGCTACCCGCAGCGCTAGGGATCAAAGCCCTCACCAAGAGGCAGCCGAGCGGCTACCCTGCTCGGCTATCCCGTGGCTGGTACTTTTCTACCCGCAGCGCTAGGGATTAAAGCCCTCGCCAAGAGGTACCGGGCAGCAACCCTGCTCGGCCATCCTTAAGGACAAAAAGCCCTCGCCAAGAGGCACTGGGCAGTAACCCTGCTCGGCCATCCTTAGTAGGCCACTTATGGCCTCTCCCGCGCTAAGAATGAAAAGCCCTTAAAAAGAGGCAACCGGGCCCGCCCTTGCTCGGTTATCCCTGGCTGGTAGCTCCCTACCCCCAACAAACTAAGGATCAAAGCCCTCGCCAAGAGGCAACCGGGCGCGCCCTTGCTCAGTTATCCTTGGCTGGTAGCTCCCTACCAAACCAGGGATCAAAACTCTCGCCAAGAGGCACCGGACAGTAACCCTGCTCGGCCAGTCCTGAAGGATCAAAGCTCTCGCCAAGAGGCACCGGGCAGTAACCCTGCTCGGCCATCCTTAGTAGGCCACTCACGACCCCTCCCGCGCTAAGGATCAAAAGCCCTCACCAAGAGGCACCGAGCAGCTACCTTGCTCGGCACCGTCCTCAGTAGGCCTCTTACGGCCCCTTCCGCGCTAAGGATCAAAACCCTCGCCAAGAGGCACCGGGCAGTAACCCTGCTCGACCATCCTTAGTAGGCCACTCACGGCCCCTCCCACGCTAAGGATCAAAAGCCCTCGCCAAGAGGCACCGAGCAGCTACCCAGCTCGGCACCGTCCTTAGTAGGCCTCTTACGGCCCCTCTCGCACTAAGGATCAAAGGCCTCGCCAAGGGCAGCCTCCTGCCCATCAGATGCTGAGGATCTGAAGCCCTCATCGTGAGGTCGACGAGTTTCTTACTGCTTGACGCATTCCCAGCGGGCATCCTCCTGTCCATCAGACGCTGAGGATCTGAAGCCCTCATCGCGAGGTCGCCGAGTCCCTTCCTGCTCGGCGCATCCCCAGCGGGCATCCTCCTGCCCATCAGACGCTGAGGATCTAAAGCCCTCATCGCGAGGCCGCCGAGTCCCTTACTGCTCAGTGCATCCCCAGCGGGCATCCTCCTGCCCATCAGACACTGAGGATCTAAAGCCCTCATCGCGAGGCCGCCGAGTCCCTTCCTGCTCGGCACATCCCCAGCGGGCATCCTCCAGCCTATTAGACGCGGAGGATCTGAAGACCTCATCGTGAGGCCGCCGAGTCCCTTCCTGCTCGGCGCATCCCCAGCAGGCATCCTCCTGCCCATCAGACGCTGAGGATCTGAAGCCCTCATCGTGAGGCCGTCGAGTCCCTTCCTGCTCGGCGCATCCCCAGCGGGCATTTTCCTGCCCATCAGACCGTGAGGACCTGAAGCCCTCATCGCGAGGCCGCTGAGTAGCTTTCTGCCTGACGCATCCGTAGCGGGTAGTTTTCTAACCTACAAAGACATGGATCCAAGACCCGCTGAATAAACTCATACTCAACGCGCAATCGGCGCCTCAACTCTGGCAAAGGGAGGATACCGACCTTTCCACACTCGTCCTTCGTTCGACTTATACTCGATGCACGACAACAAGAACGTCGTGTTGTCCCCGAACAATCCACCATGAGGAATTACCAGCGCCAAGCACACAGAAAGAACCAAGCAGTCCACTCTCGACCCGACCCACGAATGGATCAGAATGAGAGTGGGGGCCTAATGATGATGCTCGATATCGGTGATCTCCCAGCTCAGGACACGTAGCAGATGACGTGTCCCAGGGCTCACAAGAAAGAACCTACAGTGGCCGACCAGACCACTCCTGTGCCCGTCCTACAAGCAAACGCTGGCTCACCCCGAGCCCCCAGCACAATTAGCCTCCTCGGCCCCACAGCTCGCCTCTGAGCTATCACAGGCCCGAGCCTCCTCGGCCCTCTCAGCTCGCCTCTGGGCTCGGGCAGAACCTAGATACCTCGTCTCTCCCGCTCCTCTGTGAGCTCTCCCGCCGAGGTCATCTTCCTCGGTCTTATCGACCGACCAACAGCACCGCTTGCAGGCGTAACCGCCATCCCGCGAATCTCGCCATGCGCGGGATCTCCGCCGGTCACATCCCACGTTCCACGCCACCACGATCCCCCATTAACGAGCTTGTCTCGCCATTAATGGAAGGTCCTGCTCATCACGTGGGCGTGACGTCGGGAGCGTAACGGCCGGCGTGATTCTCATGCCTGCCTCGCCTGGTGCTATCGCTATATAAACCCCTTCATCAGATGGTTCAAGTAAGCTATTTTTACTCTATTAAGCCGTTACTCTGCTCGGATCTCTAGTCTAACTTGACCGTCGGAGGGTTCTCGGTGGTACAACCATCTCGGGACTTTCTTGCAAGTAACTCGGCAACCACAAGCTCAAACCCATTGAGATCCACACGCTTTAGGAGTGACAGAGTGACAGCCTCCAGATCCAATCTCAGCCACCCATCACCGCCATCAGCAGATTAACGGAAGGTAACATCTTGGCGCAATCCAGGTCGTGTCACATCATGACAATAAAAGCAAAAGTAATGTGTATTGTGTAATACTATACGCCCTTCTTCAAACTTCTGTTAAGCACTTCATATTTCAGAATTTTCATATGAGAATCCTTTGACATTATCACCTTGATGTATCACAAATGGAAACATAAAGCAAAATAGCAAACAACATGCTCTTACCGTATAAATTCAACCTTCTTAGAAAGCAATGATTGAATTAATAACACTAAATAGAACATGAAAGAGAGTTCCAGGGGAGAAAAAAAAAGAAAAAGGGAGAGCGAAGAAAAGCAGTACTTACCCTGAATTGATTTTGTCCTGCTGAATCTTCTCCTTCCATCCAGGAAACCAACTTTCAATACATTTCAGCAGCTCTGCTGGATGCCCAATGTGGTTCGCTTACCCACTTCCTCCACATCATCAGGCATGAAGGACCCAGGATTCTTCTGCGGTGTTCACGCACACTTTTCATGGACGTACTAGGGGAGAATTTCAGTAGACTCATACACCACAAATCCAGTATGGTACCTGTTAGAACTTTCCTGGCCAGGGGCCACTTCCCAAAAGGTCACCCATCCTAGAACTTCCCTGGCTCGAGCACGCTGAACTACGGAGTTCTCAAGATTCTGTAGTGCCGGTTCACTTAAAATGCGTATCTGTATTGAAGAGTGGTATCATTCCATTTACAGTACAGATCTGCCCTCTTTCGAAATGTTCCGAAAATTCTCCATTGTTCTACAGTGGGTCTCACGGACTCAAGAGGTGGCCCCTACGGATTCAAGAGGTGGCCCTCGCCTGTTAGTTATATGTATGCCCTAGAGGCCATTACTGTACATACGATGTATATTGTAATGGATGCTTGGACGTATATAGGGAGGACTTTCTTGCTCGACATGATAGTACGCTATCTGGTTACACTTTATCTTAACATGTACTCTGATTGTCTTTATGTTACATATTGATAAAGCCCTTAGGATTTGTACTCGACTACTGGGACTATGATGAGATCATACTAGTGGGGCCATGGTAGTCGACGAGTACATCCTATAACTTTTCCTAGTCGAGGGTATATCGAGACAGGGCATCGATACACCAGAGTAGACTAGCGTATACGCATCTTGACCCATATGATGGGCGATGGATGATCCCATATTCATCGGTGTTTGACATCAAGGATGGTGTACGGGTGCTCAGTAGAGACAGGGTACACTGGACGGACTCGCCGAGAACACCCAGATGGTATTATACCTCACGTCAGATGGCAGTTCTCCGGTGACACTGGTACAGAGTAGTCTGTTGACTCGAGATCGTCATAGAGTCTTGTGTGATTCCCACTGTGCTTTGATTTCCATCTACCACGTCCAAGAGGGCGTGCAAAAAGGTGGCTTTTGGGTACAATCCTGAATCACATGGAGGCAATGAGCGATAGGAGGGGATTCGTCTCTCCCGGTATAGGGAGTTGATGTTGCGCTGTGTTCGATTGGCTATAACTGGAAATCCCTGGCCAGGGTTGCTGAGATTTACTGGTAAATGTTATCAGTAGTTTCTCGAACTGTTATAGACCTCATATCGACACGACTTATCAAGCTACTGGGGTCTGACGTATACCACCGCTAGGCGAGATATGCGACATATAAGACGACGAGACCGGACTGTACGGGAGTGTTACTGATTGGATTCACAGGAGAATGTACATGCTTGCTTGTTGATCTTCTGAGCGCTCAATACCTGGGTGGCTGTTACGTTTAGCTGACCGCTTGCAGCTTGTGGGTGTTTGATATGATCATCACCTACTGCCAGCGTATTGACGATTCTTTAGAGTCCTACACAGAGATTTCTTGACTCAGGCAAAACGGAGTAGGGGCACATATGTGATATGTGCAGGACCGAGGATAATGCGATATGAGATACCGTATTCTATTCTCGCGATATTTGATATCAGCCGGGTCATCGGATCAAGTGTTGATTCGATGAATCGGTAAATGAGATATTAGTCGGTTATATGCGATATAGCCGGATTGTCGGATCAAGTGTTGATTCGATAATTTAATGTATAATAATATATATGATATATTAAATTACATTAACTAATATTAACTCACTAAAAGATTCTTTTTCTCACTCGGGTAATACATTGATATATATGTGATATATGTTAATTGTATTATTTTATTTTGTTACAATAAATATTATATATGTGATATATAATATTGTAACATGATATGATTATTAATGCAACATGTTTAGTGGAGATTAAACATGGTTAGGGTTTGATTTTGGTTAATCATTTCTAGAACCTTCTAGAAGGTTTTCTTTTGTCATGGAAAAGATATTATGCTTGATATTTTCAAGTGACTCACCTTAACCTAACCCAAACCCTAGCCCTATTTAAATCTCTACAAGGGTTTAATTGACCATGGTTGCATTATTCATCATTATCTTCTTTTCATTATTCATCACAAAAGGATTCTAATCATTATTCATTCTTCTTCTTCCTTGAGTTCCTTCTTGCAAAGCTTTCTAACTTTGATTCTTGTGATGAAAATGAGTGAGTTTATGAAAAAAATGAGAGCAAAAATCCTACTTCATCATCCTCATCTACCCTTGCCCTTTAGATGAGAGTGTTTTGTTAGTTATATGTATGCCCTAGAGGCCATTACTGTACATTGGATGTATATTGTAGTGGATGCTGGGACATATATAGGGAAGACTTTCTTGCTCGACATGATAGTATGCTATCTGGTTGCTCTTTACCTTAACGTGTACACTGTTTGTCTCTCTGTTACATGTTGGTAAAGCCCTTGGGATGTGTACTTGACTATCTGGACTATGATGCGGATCATACTAGTGGGGACATGGTAGTCCATAAGTACATCCTTCAAAGTCCCTAGTCGTGGGTGTATCGAGACGGGGCATCGATATACCAGAGTAGACTAGCGTATACCTTCTCGACCCATACAGATGGGCGATGGATGATCCCATATCCATTGGTGTTTGACATCAGAGATGATATACGGGTGCTTAGTAGAGACTGGGTACACTGGACGGACTCGCCGAGAACTCCCAGATGGTATTATACCTTACGTCAGATGGCAGTTCTCTGGTGACACTGGTACAGAGTAGTCTGTTGACCCGAGATCGTCATAGAGTCTTGTGTGGTTCCCACCGTGCTTTGATTTCCATCTTACCACGTCCAAGAGGGCGTGCAAAACGGTGGTTTTTGGGTACAGTCCCGAGTCACATGGAGGCAATGAGCGATAGGAGGGGATTCGTTTCTCCCGGTATAAGGGGTTGATGTTGCGCTGTGTTCGATTGGCTATAACAGGAAATCCCTGGCCAGGGTTGCTGAGATTTACTGGTAAGTGTTACCAGTAGTTTCTCGAATTGTTATAGACCTCATATCGACACGACTTATCGAGCTATTGGGGTCTGACGTTTACCACCCCTAGGCGAGATATGCGACATATCAGACGATCAGACCGGACTGTACGGTAGTGTTACTGGTTGGATTCACTGGAGTGTGAGCAGGCTTGCTCGTCGATCTTCAGATCGCTCAATACCCGGGTGGCCGTTACGTTTAGCAGACCGCTTGCGGCTTGTGGGTGTTTGATATGATCATCATCTGCTGCCGGCGTATTGACGAGTCTTTAGAGTCCTACACAGAGGTTTCCTGGCTCAAGCGAAACGAAATAGGAGCGCATATGAGATATGTGCGGGACCGAGAATGATACCAGTATGAGATACTGTATACGATTCTCGCGATTTGTGACATTGATCGGTTATATGCGATATAGCCGGGTTATCGGATCAAGTGTTGATTCGATAAGTTGTTACTGTTGAAACTAGTCGGTTATATGCGATATGACCGGATCGTTAAATCAAGTGTTGATTTAATGATTTAATGTATAATTATATATTTGATATATCACTTTACATTAACTAGTATCGGTTCACTTAAGATAGATTTTCTCACTCGGATGTGCGTATTGTATATGCGATATATTTTTGTGCACTTAATTGTATCATGTTTGATGATGCATGTTAACTTGGTTAAGTGTAAAGATTAAACCATGGTTAAGTTAATGATTAGGGTTTTCCTTATCTTATTTATTTATTTATTTATTTTTAGAAAGGATTAAAGAAAAGAATGGTGGCTTTCTTTGTTTCTAGTTGAAACTTCATGAAGGTTTGACCAAAGCTACCATTCTTGTCTTCTTCTCCTAACCCTAACCATTCAACTAACCTTGGTTAATTCTCTACACTTGACTATAGTTAATGTTATGATAAGTATTGATTTACTTTTGTTTTTAAAATAACTTATCATAACACTTTCTTCTTCTTCTTCATCTTCTTCAATGAAGAAAGCTTCACTTCATCAATGGTGGATTGATGAAATGAGTGAGAAATCCAATTCTAAAGTGAACCCACTTCCTATTTCTTCATCCTCTACCTCTTGCCAAGTAGTAGAGTGTGTTTTCTTCACAAGTTTCATCACTTGGTGAAGTTGGAGCTTGATCTAGCGATGCCTCGACGTAGATCATCTTCGGCACGAAGCCGACGACCTTGCCCGCTCTTTCTCCGATGAAGCCGACGCTAGAGCCCGGATTTTGATTTGGACAGCGGAGATGAATTCATCACGGAGCCGTGGAGGTGGAGGACCAGATCTACAAAGGTTGTATTTCCGTATTCTTGTAGTTAAGTGTTAACTAGTTTGTTTTTCGCTTAGACATCTAGCCAACGATCCGTAGTTTAGGGTTTCTCGGCACCGTAAATTTTGAAATCGGCATGGTTGATGTCTTGTGAGACCTCATTAGGGTGCCTAGGAACCCAACAGTGGTATCAGAGCCTAGCTAGAGCCTTAGGAGAAGTCTAGACGGAGTTTGAAGTCCGAACGAACCCGAAACCAAATTCCAAAAATGCTCTCTGTCCTTTTTCTAAATTCTGGGATTTTTCAACATTAAAAATATGCAGAAAAATCAGCAGGGATATCTAAGAGTTACGGTGAATTTTGATGACCTAATTCCATCATTACGCCGCGGATCCGCGGCACGAGCATGGATTTTGCGGCGGATCCGCGGCCGTTTTGTCGTATTGTTCATCGAAATTTGCACCATAATCAATAATAGTCAGTGCTGGTTTTCCTGGGAATATTTTAATATTTATTCCAGAGTTTTATTTTCTGGGTTGTTTTGGGGATTCGGTGTTTCGATCGGAGTATCAGATTTTGTCTATGTGGCTTTCCGGATAATTTTTGAATATGTTAAAAAGTTCGACCGGATATAAATACCCAATTTTTCCCCTGTCGGGAAATTTCCAAGTGTTGGATTTTTCCGTAGTTTAACGACGTTCTAAGTAGTGCAAGTAACGCGATGGACCCTCTAGAAGACAACAAACCTTAACTCGATTATGTGACCGTCTTGAACTGCCCTTTGAACCTTCGGGTTTGGGGCAGTACGGCGTGCCACATGTGAGGCGTTGGCTTGACCCTTCTACGGCTGGACTGTTGGTACCGAGGCACGAACTGAATGTTGTTAGACTTGTTTCATGTGATGAGCAGTATCGGGAAAACTTAGGTGTTTGAATGTTCGATCGAAAAGTTTAACATTTTCGATTTATCTGGAATGTGATACAACAATTGGAATTCACAATAGTTATGTGATAACTAAATGAATGTTATAAACATAGCAGTTTAGTCTCACTTGATCGGTTGCCACGGAATTTTTATGTGATCAAAAGTCTGTCGCAATCACGTAGTGTACGCGGATACTCGCCGGGTAAACTTAATAGACAGCCTCACTCCATAGCCCCGACCAAGTGACTGTAGGAGAACCCCGTCGCCGAAAGCATCTGTTCGGGTGCTCCCGGTAGCGGTGTTCCGTCTTGGTGCACTTCGTCGACGGTATCAGGGGTGCGACCGTCTACTAAAGTTTGCGACGAGCATTCGATCAGTATGTCGGGAATCTTGTTGAATTGCCCGACTTGATATTGAAAAGTGTTTTCGATTTTGAGACTAAAATGTGAGGTTTATAATTATTAGGCATGCGATGTCTAAGGAATTCATTTGATTAGGCATGCGATGTCTATGCAGGTTGCGGATTCCAACTGTTGTAGTTTTACACTTTCTTTTCTGTGACCGTAAGTGTAATATGTGATATCGCCGGTTTCGTTGCTATATGTCAACGACAATTGGGATGTGCATATTTACTTACGTTGATGACATGTGATATTATGTGTTGCTGGATATGCTATATTGGATCGTCGTGTTTGAATAGCCGGGGGTTTTTATGTGAGATGAGTGTTTTTCATTTTCATTCATGTAAAAACTTGTATGTAATATTCTTTTATTGGGGCACTTCCAGGTTGCGGAAGTTGTCACCCTTTGTATATTATTTACTTTTCCGCACTAGGATAGACCCAAGGAGGGGAGCACAAGTAACCGGGTTCTGGAGTCCAGTGGGAGACCAACTCGAGGAGTCGAGTCCGGGTCTCCTAACTCCAGAATTGGTAGGGTTGCTTGCCGCTCTCGTAGGGGTCTAGGGGTGTGGGTTTGGCTATTCATCGCGACCGTAGAATCCGTATTTTATACTGGCTCGTATCAAAAACACGGACGTCCTAGTATATCCAATATTTCATATGTTTCTTCTGCTGCGATATCTGTGATGTGATCATGTGATATGTTCTGTGATGGATACTTTATATAGTATATATGATATATTATATAGGCGTTACTTATGTTTTACACCCGCGCTAGCCCTACCCCGCTCTGCCGTTAGTTACCTAACCTAACGGTGCACGAGGGGACATCGAGGCGAATGCGGATGGCATAAGTGTACGTCGTATTTATCTGTGATGTTTAGGTACTTAAATGATGGGACTTCATTAATGAGATTAATGAAATAAAAGAAACCTAAGATGTTGTAGAATCGAATTTCAAAATTAAAACAGGTAGCTACAGTTCTTGCTTTGCACAGAGGTATATGTGATATATCCTGCACCTTATTCGATGAGGAAAGGACCGAGATCCCTTCACCGGGAGTGACCCCTTTAGCAATAACTGGCAGATGCTACACACTCGGTTTGTCTTTTGATTGCTTTTAAGAGTTTTTGCTTTGCACAGTGATATATATGATATATCCCGCACCTCATTCGACGAGGAAAGGACCGACGATCCCTTCACCGGGAGTGACTCCTTTAGCAAAACTAGAAAAGCCTCAAAAGCACTCCATTTTAAAATCATTTGATTCTACAACGATATCAAGTTCATTACGCAATAGGTTTTCAGAAAAACCTGTCGTAGCCCTCCGTCATTTCAGATAAATCCTGTTTAGTATTCGTGCTGCGTTTGTTGACCTTGTCAAGGCGCAGTGTGCGGTAGCTAACCAGTATTTATCTGCTTATGCATATGATGCAGATTGGGTTAGGGTAGTCGTGCGGCCTTGTTGACCTTATCAAGGGTCATGCGGGTGGGTTTGATTCAATCAAGAAATGACGGGTTGAACTTGACTTGCGGTCTATGGTTTGTTGACCTTGTCAAGGTCATAGATCGTTCGGGGAAAAATATTATCGGGAATTTCAAGCGTTGAAATTTGCAATGAGATTGCATACCTTCTATGAGATAGTTGGATCCCGATACCCGCTGCGAGTAAGAGTTACTCCTGGGAGAGTTTTATACATTACAATTAGCCGATCAAGTAGGTGTCTAGAAAGGTGTCAACGAGGTTATGCCTCTGGGAAAACGAGGTTTACATTAATTAGGTTCGTGCGAAAGCACGGGGGACCTCCCTCAAAGTACCGACACTGGCCTGGCTGAAAGATTGGCGAACTTGTAGTGTGTAATTAATCCCGGCCAGTCTTTCCTTTTAGGGTTTGAAGGAAGATTTGATAAAAAGCAGTGGGAGCCATCCTGATTAGATAAAATAAAAACCAATCTATTCTTGCTAGAGCGCACGCTGAGTGTTTTCTTCTCTCTCTCTCCAGGTAGCGACCATATCACGTCTTAATCAAGATAATAATACGGATTATTGACCGATCCCGCTTGTTATACTGAGCTGGGGAACGTTGGTCCCGCTCCAACTTATAATTGTTATAAGACAGAGCAGGAAATAGGGGATTACCAGAATTCCCGTGCCGCCCAAACGAAGAGAGTGCATGCTGATGCATCATCTTCGGGTGTGTTCATTACAGAGAACTGTTTCTCAGTATCCTTTACGTCCTGGGTATGTGATACCAGATCAGGATCCCAGATATGTAATCTTTTACTTAGGGCTACAGAAAGGTAGAGGACTAAGAATGGGTGATAAGTTTCATGAGGCAGAAAACGGGGCAAGAGTTGCAGCCAAGTCTGTTGGTCATTGTCACCCTGTATTACCAATACATTGATTCTGAACGAATGTTATTAGATACCGAACCTGATATACAAAATCATATCAGTCTCTTTATTAGTAAAGAAAGGATATAATTTTGTATTGTTGGATAATGTTTTGAACATTTCCTATATCAAAAGTTGATCGGTTCAGGCACGTTATCTAAAAGCATTAATGTTCTAAATCAAACTACAGTTCTTAGTATACGGAACACACACAAGAGGAAGAGTTCAGAAATGAACGAATCCTTCTTGAGGCATTGTAGACTAGGTCATATCAATGCGACCCGACTAGCTGAAGTTACATGTAGATGCATATTTAAATCAGTTTGAATTTACATCTTTTGAAATTTGCCAGTCATGTCACAAAGATATAATGACACCAGCTCTGTTTATTGGAAACAGAGAAAGAGTTAGTGAACTCTTGGGATGATACATGTTGATGTATGCAAGGTCCCCAGTCTACACATGCCAAGACCGGTTCTTTGTACTTCGTTACATTCTCTGATAATCTCTCAAGATTCAGACATATGTTCCTATTGAAACACAAGTCCGAACCTTTTGAGATATTCACAGAATATAAGTTAGAAGTAGAGAACCAATACGGGTATAAGTATTATGTCCTTTGATGAGATCAAGGAGGAGAATACTTGAGCACGGAAATCCTGGACTATTCTAAAGGAGAATGAGATTCTCTCTCAGCATTACTCCTCCGTATACACCATAGCGCGATGGTATATCGGGGTGGAGCAATCACACCCTATATGATAAGGTGTGCTCTATGATGAGTACTACTGAGTTTCCTATTTCTTTTTGGGTGTTATGCACTTATGAAGTTGCATACCTATTGAATAGGGTTCCGATCAAATCAGTTGCCTACCACTTTATATGTGATATGGAAAGGGAAGAGCCCATATCTTAAGTTAGTTAAGATTTGGGGTTGTCTGGCCTATGTCTAAAAGCAAAATCCGGACAAGCTCGAGGCAAGGACTGTTATGTAGAACTGGAAATGTTCCAGCTATACAAACTGCAGCTGATGATTTGAAAGAACCAAAGGATTCAGTAGATTCCAACGAACCTCAGCCTCTCCGCCGATCTAGTAGGGTTCCTCGCCCACCTGAGAGATACTTCGATTTCTCTATGACAGTGGGAGCGAGGATTGCATCATGAGATGATGACCCAACTAGTTTCGAGCTGGCCATCGAGAGTAAGACTCTGTAAGAATAGATGGATGCTTAGTGATCTGAGATGGAATCCTTATGCACCAACAAAGTATGGACTTTGGTTGCTATATCTGAAGGGTTAAATCCCCATCAGGAGCAAGTATATCTTGAGAAGATTACTTGGTGTAGATGGAAAAGTTGAGACTTTCAAAGCTAGACTTGTTAAAGTTTGCATCATTGACCAGGTGTGGATAATGATGAAACCTTTTCAAGTAACTATGCTTAAGTCCATCCAGATCCTACTTGTCACGGCTACATACCATGACTACGATATCTGGTGGTTGGGTGTCATGACTGCTTTTCTAAATGATGTTTTAGAAGAGTGCGTCTATAAGTACACAGCCAGAGGGCTTCGTAGACAGTGGGAGCAGCGGAAACGTGTGCAAGATGCTTTATAGGATAAAGCAGGCATCGCGGAGTTGGAACATCTGTTTTGATAGATAAGTCAAAGAGTTTGACATCATCAAAATGGTAGATGAACCTTGTATAAACAAAAAGGTAGTAGGGAGTATGGTGACGATCCTCGTAGAGTACGTGGATGACATACTCTTGATAAAAAAGGGAGTTTCTTATGCTACGCTCGATCAATCTCCGCTTATCACAATGATTCTCCATAGAGGATCAAAGTGATACCTACTAAATCCTAGGTTTTGGATCTATGAGATAGATCTAAATGGATGTTAGGATTCTCACTAGTTGCAGTGAGAAGGTATCAATCGACCCTGGGGAGAATCACTGGAAGTGTTCCAGGGTGATAAAGACGACTGAATGTCAGTCACAGGCATTGTCTTTACCCAAAGCAGAGGGACGGTATGTTGGAAGAGTTCCAAGCTAGATACCGTGACATACTAGACGATAAAGGCAGGATACATCGCTACTTAAGATGCTACCAAAGAAGCTGTTTGGGTGTATATTAGTTCATGAGATGAACTACGTTCCTACCATTGTGAGACAATGGAGTTGTGGCTCATGCCGAGGAACGCCGGTCCCATCAGTGATCCAGACTTATTCTAAGGCAGTGTCACCTGATCATGGAGATGGTTGATCTCCAGGGTGATCGAGGTTTGGAGAGTAGACTCAGAGGACAAACACAGCGGATCCACTCACAAAGGCCTGTTCCCAGAGAGAGACTTTTATGGGATGGTTGAGTATGAGATACTACAACCACTGCTATCAGATGGCCCTAGTGCAAGTGGGAGATTGTTAGTTATATGTATGCCCTAGAGGCCATTACTATACATTGGATGTATATTGTAGTGGATGCTGGGACATATATAGGGAAGACTTTCTTGCTCGACATGATAGTATGCTATCTGGTTGCTCTTTACCTTAACGTGTACACTGTTTGTCTCTCTGTTACATGTTGGTAAAGCCCTTGGGATGTGTACTTGACTATCTGGACTATGATGCGGATCATACTAGTGGGGACATGGTAGTCCATAAGTACATCCTTCAAAGTCCCTAGTCGTGGGTGTATCGAGACGGGGCATCGATATACCAGAGTAGACTAGCGTATACCTTCTCGACCCATACAGATGGGCGATGGATGATCCCATATCCATTGGTGTTTGACATCAGAGATGATATACGGGTGCTCAGTAGAGACTGGGTACACTGGACGGACTCGCCGAGAACTCCCAGATGGTATTATACCTTACGTCAGATGGCAGTTCTCTGGTGACACTGGTACAGAGTAGTCTGTTGACCCGAGATCGTCATAGAGTCTTGTGTGGTTCCCACTGTGCTTTGATTTCCATCTTACCACGTCCAAGAGGGCGTGCAAAACGGTGGTTTTTGGGTACAGTCCCGAGTCACATGGAGGCAATGAGCGATAGGAGGGGATTCGTCTCTCCCGGTATAGGGGTTGATGTTGCGCTGTGTTCGATTGGCTATAACAGGAAATCCCTGGCCAGGGTTGCTGAGATTTACTGGTAAGTGTTACCAGTAGTTTCTCGAATTGTTATAGACCTCATATCGACACGACTTATCGAGCTATTGGGGTCTGACGTTTACCACCCCTAGGCGAGATATGCGACATATCAGACGATCAGACCGGACTGTACGGTAGTGTTACTGGTTGGATTCACTGGAGTGTGAGCGGGCTTGCTCGTCGATCTTTAGATCGCTCAATACCCGGGTGGCCGTTACGTTTAGCAGACCGCTTGCGGCTTGTGGGTGTTTGATATGATCATCATCTGCTGCCGGCGTATTGACGAGTGTTTAGAGTCCTACACAGAGGTTTTCTGGCTCAAGCGAAACGAAATAGGAGCGCATATGAGATATGTGCGGGACCGAGAATGATACCAGTATGTGATACTGTATACGATTCTTGCGATTTGTGACATTGATCGGTTATATGCGATATAGCCGGGTTATCGGATCAAGTGTTGATTCGATAAGTTGTTACTGTTGAAACTAGTCGGTTATATGCGATATGACCGGATCGTTAAATCAAGTGTTGATTTAATGTTTTAATGTATAATTATATATTTGATATATCACTTTAAATTAACTAGTATCGGTTCACTTAAGATAGATTTTCTCACTCGGATGTGCTCATTGTATATGCGATATATTTTTGTGCACTTAATTGTATCATGTTTGATGATGCATGTTAACTTGGTTAAGTGTAAAGATTAAACCATGGTTAAGTTAATGATTAGGGTTTTCCTTATCTTATTTATTTATTTATTTATTTTTAGAAAGGATTAAAGAAAAGAATGGTGGCTTTCTTTGTTTCTAGTTGAAACTTCATGAAGGTTTGACCAAAGCTACCATTCTTGTCTTCTTCTCCTAACCCTAACCATTCAACTAACCTTGGTTAATTCTCTACACTTGACTATAGTTAATGTTATGATAAGTATTGATTTACTTTTTTTTTTAAAATAACTTATCATAACACTTTCTTCTTCTTCTTCATCTTCTTCATCTTCTTCAATGAAGAAAGCTTCACTTCATCAATGGTGGATTGATGAAATGAGTGAGAAATCAAATTCTAAAGTGAACCCACTTCCTATTTCTTCATCCTCTACCTCTTGCCAAGTAGTAGAGTGTGTTTTCTTCACAAGTTTCATCACTTGGTGAAGTTGGAGCTTGATCTAGCGATGCCTCGACATAGATCATCTTCGGCACGAAGCCGACGACCTTGCCCGCTCTTTCTCCGATGAAGCCGACGCTAGAGCCCGGATTTTGATTTGGACAGCGGAGATGACTTCATCACGGAGCTGTGGAGGTGGAGGACCGGATCTACAAAGGTTGTATTTCCGTATTCTTGTAGTTAAGTGTTAACTAGTTTGTTTTTCGCTTAGACATCTAGCCAACGATCCGTAGTTTAGGGTTTCTCGGCATCGTAAATTTTGAAATTGGCATGGTTGATGCCTTGTGAGACCTCATTAGGGTGCCTAGGAACCCGACATGTTCACTTCATTTAGTGAGTGAGAGCTTGTGTTAATGAAACTTCAAGGTAGATCATCTTTGTTATCGAAGATCAGAAGCAAGCTTGCATTTTTCTCTTCGTGGAGCCTCTCGAGAGTCCGGAACACGATGATCGCAGCGAAGGGACCTCAACACGGAGCTTAAGAAGTGAAGAACCGGATCTACAAAGGTTGTAATCCCTCTCACTTAGTTCTAAAGTGTTTAACATGCTTGTTTTCGCCTAATCTCTAGTTTAAAGATCCGGCTTTGGGTTGTTTGGCACGGCTAAATTTTAAATCGGGCATGGTTGATGCCTCGTAGACCCTTGTGCGTGTGCCTAGCAACCCTACACCGCCCCCTTGGCATGGCACTTTGTTTCGTGTGGTACTTTATTCCGTGAGCAAGAACCGGGTCCCGACATCCTCCCCACTTTTGAACAATGGTTCGTTCTCGAGCCACAAACCTACTATTGAGAGATCAGCTCTGATACCATTCAAAACTATTCGAGGAGCAGCCTACCACCATTCTCGATCGTCAGGAAAAAGTGCTAGAAAACAAAGGCATTCCCTTGGTACGAGTTTTTTGGGATGGTCGTTCTCCAGGAGAGTCTACCTGGGAACGCGAGGAGGACATCCGTCCACGTTTTTGCACCAGTTTGAGTAATGTTGTTGGTTCCGTGGTTTTCATTCTTTAATTTCGAGGATGAAATTTTTGTAAGGGGGTATGATGTAAATCCCCAGTTCCATGTATATATTTTCCGTATTTTTCCTAGAATTTTCCTATTATTTTTTAACATTTTTTTATATTTTATATTTTTTTATTATTTATTTCTAAACTAAACCTAAACCCTTTTTCCTAACCCCTACTCGACCCGACCCGAGATCCCATCCTCTAAATCCTCACTTGCTTCTCTCTCTCGTCCCTCGCCGACGCCTCCGCAAGACCCGCACTCCTACGACCTCGTCCTCGCCCACGTCTCAACCGCCTCCGTGATTTTGCGGCCCCTCCCCTACGATCCCCCCTACCTCTCCCTCACTCCCAATAACTCTCCCTCTCTCTAACTCGCTCAATCTCTCTCTCAAAAAAGCTTACCGACCCACCGCTATCACTGCACCATCGCCGACCAACTCTTCCGGTGATCACCACAACCGTCACCACCGTCCTCTTGTTCAGCGCCACTTGTAACATTTCAGAAAAATATAAAATATTATTTTTGGAATTTAATATTAAAATAATATATTTCCCGAAAACTGCCCGATTTGCGAAATTGGGGTTTTCAAAAAAGAGTATAAATATATACCGATAATTATGAAATAAATGGAAATTAAAATGATTTATTCAATTTAAAATATATTTAAAGGATTTGGCATTTTAAAAATTTATTATATGCAGTTTGGGTAAAAACCTGATTAGTGCACTGCTAATCGCGATTAAGCCAAATCCGTGTTTCTACAGTTTTTCATGGCTAGTGCACCATGTCATGTTGCATTTTGGTTACATGTTGTTTTCTTGTATTGTTTTGGGGTTTTATATGGTTGGTTTTAAAAGAAAAAGAAAAGGGTTAAGAGAGAGAATGATTGGAGAGATAAAAGGAGGGTGAGAATAAGAGAGAGTGAGAGTAGGAGAGAGAGAGGGCAGCCATTTTCCCCTCCCCGTTATTTTTTTTCTTCTCCTTCTTCTTCATCACTTCCCTCCACCTTCAACCCTAGATCCATCTCAAAATACTCCTCAAAACCCTAAACCCTTTTTACAAATAATGACCACCTCTTCATCATCTACAAAATGGACCAAGCAAAGTTAGATTTTGATGACATTGGGAAGCTAGGGTGTCTCTTGAGTTTCAAACATGAGGTATAATCCCTCCCATCTAGTTTAGTTATGTATTCATAGAATTTTAGTTTAGTTTAGAATTCGTTTAGTGGTGGATTTGTGAACTTGGAAAATTCTAGAGAGGGGTTTGAGTGTGGTGTGGATTGGGAGATGCCTAGTGGCTGTTATAAGACCCTAGAGACCAATTCTTGACCTGGACCAGTGACCAAACCCCAAAACATGATCTTTAGATTCGTCGATATCGAGAAATTGTGGAATTTGTGTTGGTATTTTGTGATCTGCTGTCACCCGGGGGCACTAGGAATTATTTAGCAAATACAGAGGAGTGTGCAGGCAACCTGGAACCTTCACCAAAGACCTGAGCCCCTACCCTTCAAGTGTGGCCTCAAATTTATTGTTCCTGGCCGCAATTTGCGGCTAGGGTGTGAGGAAAAGTGTTCGTATTTGGTCCATGTCTTGTTCTCCAGTAAACTAGACTCTGTGTATGTGCAACTTTGGCTAGTTTGACCTGAGTCAAAATCTGGGGCACATTAGTGTGATTTTGGATATGTTTTCCGTATTTTGAGATGCTCATTTTTTTATATTTGGATTCGTATTTGGTTGTTGGATGTCTGTACATCAACAATAAGGGTTGTTTGGTTGATTTTGTACGCGTAAGCTATAGGTTCTAACCTGCGAGCGAAGCATGTGCCGTTTTGGTTTTCCACCTTGATTTTAATACGCGTTGCGAAATGTGTTGTTATTGTAGGTACCTTCGCATGGATTCCAAGGCGACGGAGCGTGGCGTCATCGAATTCGGCAAGCGAAGACCAAGGTGAGTGGATCTATATCCGCGGGGGAAGTCAGGTGGATGGCGTATAGCACCCCCGCAAGTTTTTGATGGAAACCAATTCATAGTAAATGGTTAAGGAAACTTTTAATAGAAAAGTATAGATAGCCTTAAATGATAGTTAGAGACACTATATTAGAAACTAAATGATATGTGATGACGGGATTTGAGGATGATATTTGATGAGATTGCCGTTGAGGGTACTATAGGACTAGATAGTCGACGTTGATGTGTCTCCGAACCATACATATTTCCAAACTGAAGAATCGTATACATCTTTTAAACAGATACCCTGAGAGACGTTACAGATTTTCAAATGATATCTTTCTTTAAAAACACTGTAGCCCCTACTTTCAAAACTACGATCCGCATCTTTCAAAAACTGTTTGTTTGGTTCGGGTGTGTATGCTAGATTAAATACTTATGCTTATAGTAAGGGTAGAAGGTATTTGTAAAATTGACTTGATGAGGAATATAAATGCGATGAAAAGGATATATGACGCGATATGATGATTTGGTGATATGTTGGTATATGGATGCGAGTCGATTGAGATGATTTATACCCTGCCGGTCCCCTGATATGAGATTATTGCGGATGTGACCTGGGACATAGGTATATAAAGATATTTATATGTGTTGTGAATCGGGAGTGATAACCGTACGCGACGTAGGTCCGTACCCTCCTCGTCTTATAGGTCGATAGGATCCCTGTTAGCTTAATGCCGCCGTACGATAATTTTCCGTATGTGATGAGTTTGACTTGAGGTTTGATCCATACCCTTGACTAGAGGAAGCCGTACGATGGAGTATACCGTACGGGATGTTGTTAGGTGGGATGCTAATTGATTGATTCACCGACTCGATCATGTTAGATACGTATACCCGTCAGCATTTGCATATGATTTATCTTATGTTGCATTCGTATTATTCTCATTGCATTGCTTATACCTGTGCTAGTACACCTGCTCCATTATCGATGATGCGTATGTTACACGTACACAGATTTGCCGGCTCACACACTTCATCATCGATAATTACCATGTCACTACACAGTAGGGTTGCTGCATCATGATATACATATTGTACACCATACTTGCGTACATACATATTATACATCTATACTTGCGGATATACACATTTGTACGCCCATACTTGCGTATATACACATATGCACTTTTATACGGTGTTGCATTCGATTTTGGAGATTTGGGGACCGCATGTACTATTTTAAAAACTGGATTCATTTAAAAGAACGGTTTTCCCTTAATATGTCATATCACTGTTCCATATTGCATGATATACGGATATGCTTACATTTCTGTTATATGTCGCATACATCATGCTTTATGATTTTACGCATTGAGATATACTGTTTTCATGAGATTTCTGGATTTGAGAACCGTGGCTATTTCAAAAGAAAGTATGTATTGTTTTAAAAATCGAGTTTCTCTTGATATGATATTTCTGTGCGTCCACCATGTGTTTTCTTGGTTCTGAGAGTGACATGTGAAACCCGATTCGAGGAGGCGGATGATTCCGTTTGTGGGTATATGGTGGACCCGGTATGGTACCCCGGGACGAGAGAAAGCTTTCGTGTGGATGACGATGAGCCTGCCAGAGGGACTACTACCTACCTGTGATAGTATTTGGGCTCGGCGGATATCCGTAGGATACCGATTGGAGTTGAGAGATGATATGGGCCGATCCGGACTGACGGAGCCCGAGATATGAGGATTTACATGTTGATGCTGGACACGGGTTTCATGATATTTTCGGGTGTCGATGTTGGACACCCAGGTTTCAGAGATTTTGATGTGTCACGAGGGACACCGTTGATTTATATCCTCATACTTTTATGCACACTCTTTTATGATATTTACGTGCATACATACATTGATTATATGGGTGGACGAGATCCACATGCATACATGCATTGGTTATATAGTTGATGAGATCCACATGCATACATACCTTGATTATATTGTTGGATTATATCCGCATACATATAAGTATTGATTACTTTGTTAGCACATATACGACCCGGTCACCCTAGATATCATAGTATTACCTTTATGATATAGTTGACCTAGGAGTCGTTGTTTATTCGATTTCTACTTGTTGATGTTTTTCTACTCACGAGTTGGCAACTCACCCCCGTTGTGCCACAGTTCTTGCAGGTTGACCTCATGGATCCGTAGCGGTATCGCTGGCACATAGCTTCATTTGGGTGTTTGGCATTGGTAGGTAGGGCATTTGTATCGTACCCACTCTTGTATTTATATTTCATATTGTATCTAGTCAACTCCATCATTCAAATTTAGTAAATTGTATAAGAAATGAGACTTAGTGAGATTGTGGTTGCGAGACTTAGAGCGAGGGGTTTTCCGCTACTTATGGTTTTGATGTCTTGCTTATTTCTTTATCTTTTGGTGGTGAACTTCGCCGTTGGGCGTCGTATACTTACTTAAACTGTCTTGCGTGGCACTTGGGGATGCCATTATTCTTGTTATGTATTTGTGGTTTTGGATCAAAATATACAAATGAGGTGCTGCCCAAATTTCTAAAAGACGAAACACGTTTTCAAACTAGAAAATTTCACTTGCATTTTCATGTTCCTTTTCTATGCATTAAGAAAACTTGATTTCATTATATCTTTTTTCAAAACTTCACCTCCTTTATTTTCGTAAAAAGGTTTAGATTTATGGGTTTCAGCTTACTTGAATTACGTACGCCTTTAGACGTTGCGTGATTTAAGTGCTGGTCACGAGCTAATATTTCGGGTCGTGACAAAGTTGGTATCAAAGTACTAGGTTTAACCTTGGTTCGAGTCTATGTTTGACTATGCAAAGTCTAGGGCGGATATGTATTTCGGAACCTAGGCTTGACCTTACGAAACTTAGACTTGAACGGGTGGGGAGGGGGTATTAGACCCGAACTTTCGTTTCATAGGCTGACCCTGATTGATGGAGTAGGTAGCTTGAGTAGAGTGACGTACCGTATGTATGTTCCACGGCATATTTACGATACGATACTCCACTTAAGAAACCTTAGGATGTACATATTTTGAGATCCTTGATTCTGTTCGTTTCCATGATCATACTCTCATTGATGTTGTTCCTTTTTATGATCATGTATCCATTCTGGATCTGTTGTTTCCTTTCTTGCTGTTGATCTGCTCTTTTAGATACTCGATTGAGGTTCCTGTCGCCATGTTTGAGCGCAGATTGAGCTGCTGCTAGTGTTGCGGTCAGGGCGAGCTCGTCTGGTACGAGGGCTGACCATTGTGTTTTCTGGTGACATGGGAACGTATCGAGTTAGTTTTTGTGTTGTGACCTCTCGGATGAGGCGAGTGTTTGGTTTTACACCGGATGATCGGGCCATTGTTAGGGCTTCCAGTTGCGAGAGGACTGTTGATATACAGCATACCTCAGAGATTTTGATGTCGCCTACCGTGCAGACAGATGACCCAGCTGTTGCTGAGATTGATAGGATATCGCTTCCAGAGTTTACGAGCTGAGATCGCTGGAGCTTCCAGGCAGAAATGCGGCAGACGATAGCTAGTCTATCCCGAGTTGAGAGACGAAGGTGATTCGTCAGATTCATGCACCGATGCAGGCTCAGTTGAGTTGAAGATTTTCATGTGTGGAGAGTTTTACTCAGATCTACTCAGATCTAGAGCAGACCGATCCAGAGATGACCGTTGATGTATCGTCTTTCCTGGAGGATTGAGACATTGTTTAGCATGCGGGCGAAGAATATTCACATGTTGTATAGGCGAAGCTAAAAAGTTCGAACGAGTGTCAGAAACCCATTTTTCCCAAATTTAAAGTGTTCGGAGGAACATGCAGGTAATTCTGTGGACCCTCTAGAAGAATGAAACCCTAACTCGACATGATGACCATGGAACTGCTTTTGAACCTTAGAGTTTGTGGCAGTTTAGCGGTGCCATCAGTGAGGCTTGGGTTTGCCCTTCTACGGCTGGTCCAGAGGTACTTTGGTATGTACCGTATATTTTTAAACTGTGCTCAGGTGTTAAACCTTCGGGAAATTTTAGGACCTTGATGACTCGATCGAAAAGTTTGACGTCGTCCAGATATCTTCTACAGAGTGATGAAGATACAGAGTATGCGATTTCAAGTCAGTGTGAGAGATTTCAGATTGATCGTGGCCGAGAACAGTTGCAGTGCGGAGATAGCATGGCATGACATCATAATGGATGATGATACAGATGAGTGGAGCCAGAGGTTCATGCAAGATGCTGATAAGCTGTTATTACTCCCCGTCGAGATTAGAGATCTGATATGCATACAGAGGCGTTGGGATACAGCCAATTCCCGAGGAAATATTGTGGTGAGAACGCAGATGTCCAGAAAGCGAAAAAAGATTATGTAAGAGTACCAGCCTCCGTGCAGTTCGGCATAGGCGAGATTGGAAGAGACCTTGAGCAGGATTCCTTCCAGAACACTGCTGCAATAAGATTTGCATCGAAGATCAGTTGTGTCATGAGTATTCAGAGGACCATAGGCCGACGCCAGTAACGTGCTGCTTTACGAGTGGTCGTGATGATTGGCCGAGAGATGACCAGAGAAGTGCCAGAGCGGAATCATTTCCGTTAGCACACCCGACAGGGCCGATGAGCCGATGGATTGCGAGATTGGTAATCCACAGAGGAATGAAGACCCAGAGACAGAGGGCGTCGGACCGTGAGCAGGAGGCAAGCGGATGTTCTTGTTCTGCCGGTTTTAGGCGCACCGATTTATTTTTCGACATTGTAGGAGGTGTATCTCAATGTCATTTATTGCGATGTGCGTTTGTGATCCGAGTATCACGCTTCTATCGCTTGGATTTGAGTTTTGATGATTGGGTTTCATGATATTGGTTTTCGTACACTATGGCTGCACCTACTGGGTATTTACATTTTTGCGCATAGTTATCGCACTTGATATATTTTATACACCGTTGTGTTGATTTGCGATTTGTGCATATCCATTGCATTTGATGTCGATTTTGTACCTTCGTAGTATGTGTTTATGATTTCGTGGATTTCATACGGATGATGTGATTTTTGCACTCGGTATAGCTAACATGTGCTTGCAGTGCATTGATACGGGTTTTGTGCTCATAATTGCACACGTTTTTTTATTTATACATCTTAGTACACTCGGTGTCGTTCTTATACGCATTTGAGTTATTAATGTCATTTTCGTGCATTGGTTGCACTGTACTTGTATTTCGCGCATTTGATGCACCAGATTTGAGATTTTCGTGCACAATAGATGCATCAGATTTTGTTGTTGTGCACACCCGTTGCAGTGGACAGATACTTTTGTGCACACATGTTGCACTTAGTTTTGCTTTGTGCGTATAGTGGCGCCTGTGTTTGGATTTGATTTCCGTGCACACCAGACGCATGTGATTGTTGGATACGCCTTTTGAGGCTGATCTTGCTTTTGAGCACTTTGTTTTCATGTTGGGTACTATATTGTGTAGTAGCTGAACATGACTGATCTGAGGACAGTACCTGAGTACTTTGCATGCATTAAAAGTTTACCAAGAGGTTTTTGAAAAAAAGAGAGCTATACTCTCGTTATTTCCTACGTGTCCGTGAGTGACACGAACGTTTATAAAGGAAAACCTTTTGGGATATTTTGAAAACGACGGAACGTGTATTTAGAAAAACATATATAGACATGTATTATTATTTTAAAATGAGCATCCGTCACTTATGCCGTGAGTTACGCATCACGTGGCGATTCAGAAAAGATTTTGCATGTATTTTGTTCAGATTTTGGAGTTTTCAAGGATGCGTACTATATACGTATTATACTATTTGACGAGTGTATATTGGATTTCAGTAGTGGATTTCACGACCTGTATCTCTATTGTAACTCCGAGATATGCGTGCAAATCCGATGATTTGTGTGACGCTTGACGGAGTTCGTTTTTTGAGTTTTGTACTCGTTTTCATGCGCACTTGACGCGCAATGTTGTTTCTATATCTTCCGTAATTTCGGAGCCCCGTTGATTTGAGCTGATTGTTGAAATGTTTGAGATTTTGGGGGTTTAAATTTAAATTCGGGGACCGAATTTATTTAAGTGGGGAAGATTGTAACATTTCTGAAAAATATAAAATATTATTTTTGGAATTTAATATTAAAATAATATATTTCCCGAAAACTGCCCGATTTGCGAAATTGGGGTTTTCGAAAAAGGGTATAAATATATACCGATAATTGTGAAATAAATGGAAATTAAAATGATTTATTCAATTTAAAATATATTTAAAGGATTTTGCATTTTTAAAATTTACTATATACAGTTTAGGTAAAAACTCGATTAATGCACTGCCAATCGCGATTAAGCCAAATCCTTGTTTCTACAGTTTTTCATGGCTAGTGCACCATGTCATGTTGCATTTTGGTTACATGTTGTTTTATTGTATTGTTTTGGGGTTTTATATGGTTGGTTTTAAAAGAAAAAGAAAAGGGTTAAGAGAGAAAAGGAGGGTGAGAATAAGAGAGAGTGAGAGTAGGAGAGAGAGAGGGTAGCCATTTTCCCCTCCCCATTATTTTTTTCTTTTCCTTCTTCTTCATCATTTCCCTCCACCTTCAACCCTAGATCCATCTCAAAATACTCCTCAAAACCCTAAACCCCTTTTACAAATAATGACCACCTCTTCATCATCTACAAAATGGACCAGGTAAAGTTGGATTTTGATGACATTGGGAAGCTAGAATTTCTCTTGAGTTTCAAACAAGAGGTATAATCCCTTCCATTTAGTTTAGTTATGTATTCATAGCATTTTAGTTTAGTTTAGAATTCTTTTAGTGGTGGATTTGTGAACTCGGAAAATTTTAGAGAGGGGTTTGAGTGTGGTGTGGATTGGAGGATGCCTAGTAGCTGTTATAAGACCCTAGAGACCAATTCTTGACCTGGACCAGTGACCAAACCCCAAAACACGATCTTTAGATTCGTTGATATCGGGAAATTGTGGAATTTGTGTTGGTATTTTGTGATCTGCTATCACCCGGGGCACTAGGAATTATTTAGCAAACACAGAGGAGTGTGCAGGCAACCTGGAACCTTCACCCAAGACCTGATCCCCTACCCTTCAAGTGTGGCTGCAAATTTATTGTTCCTGGCCGCAATTTGTGGCCAGGGTGTGAGGAAAAGTGTTCGTATTTGGTCCATGTCTTGTTCTCCAGTAAACTAGACCCTGTGTATGTGCAACTTTGGCTAGTTTGACCCGAGTCAAAATCTGGGGCACATTAGTGTGATTTTGGATATGTTTTTCGTATTTTGATATGCTCATTTTTGAAGGGTTTCCTACAGCACCACTACAAAGGTTTGGAGGCAACACCCATGCCATATTTTAATTTTATATGGTGCTTAAGGAACTATCTCAAGGATCATGCTAGAAAATTTAGGGCAACACAAACACAAGTAGTAAAAGCTAGGGTTTTGAGAGTACAACCTTTGTAGCTCCCTACGCTAGACTCCTTGGCTACTTGAGGGTTGGAAAAAGGTTCGCTTGAGATCCTCTAGGTCCACAACGATCCACCCGGAGTCCTCTTTGTCCAAGCTTGAAACTCTACTAGATCAAGAGAAGAAATGGAAGCCAACACTCTACACTAATGGGCAAGGCTAGTGTAGAATGGTGATGTGGTTTGTTTTCTCACTTCAAAATCCTAACTTGGTGACCCTTTTGCTCACTTGAGAAAATTAGAGAGCAAGAGAGAAAGGAGGAAGAAGATGATGGCTTGTAAAGAGCTCAAGATAATGATAAGCTTGTGAATAAAAAAATGAGAAATGAAAATATATATATTTTCACTTCCTCATTCTTAACCATAGTTATAAAATATCTAGATATTTTAGTTTGGAACAAAAATGGCCATAGAAAATGGATCATGGTTAAACCAAAGGGTTGGTGCAAGAATAAAATATTAAACCATGATAACAATTTCCATTTCCATTTTTCTTTTCCAAAAAATAATATCTATATATTTATATATGGTGTGAGTCTTATATTGCCACCATCCACTATATCAACAACCATGATAGATGGCGTATGCATGTATGTGTGGATGCACATCCTATGTGCATGAATGAGAATGAATGCATACATGCATGCATACAACAAAAAGACAAGAAAGGGTTTAAAGTGAGAGACTAATGGTCAATGATAAATCAACACTTGATTTAGCAAACCGGTTATATCGCATACGACCCGACCAAAAGCAAACCGTCCGATTAATATACGGTATCTCATACGTGCATTTTAACCGGGTCCACGCGCATATCTCATATGCGCACCACATCGTTTCGCCTGGACTAGGCAACTCCATTGTGGGACTCTAAGACTCGTCAATACACCGGTAGTGGGTGATGATAATATCAAGCACCCCCAAGCCGTAAGCGGTCAGCTAAATGTAACGGCCACACGGGTATTGAGCGATCAGAAGAAAACAAGTGAACCTGTCACAACTTCCGTCGAGCCAACCGGCAACACTACCGTACAGTCCGGTTTCTTCGTCAGATATGCTGCATATCGAGTCTAGGGATGGTAACGTTGACCCCAATAACTCAATAAGTCGTGCCGATGAATGGTCTATAACAGATCGAGAAACTATTGATAACACTTATCAGTAAATCTTAACAGCCCTGGCCAGAGACTTTCTGATATAGCCAATCGAGCACAACACAACATCAACTCCCAATACCGGGAGAGACGAAACCCCTCCTATCGCTCAACGCCTTCGTGTGTCTCGGGACTGTACCCAACGGCCACCTGTTTGCACGACTCAGTAGACCCGTGGTAGAGTGGTAATTCAAGTACAGTGGAAGAACACACAAGACTCTATTACGATCTCGGGTCTACAGACTAACCTGCACCAGTGTCACCTAAGAACTGCTATTCGACGATAGATATAATTCCATATAGAAGTTCTCGGTGAGTCCGTCCAGTGTACCCAGTCACCACTGAGCACCCGTATACGATCTCGATGTCAAACATCGATGAATGTGGGAACATCTATCACCTATCATATGGGTTTAGTATCATATACGCTAGTCTACTCTGGTATATCGATGCCCCGTCTCGATACACCTACGACTAGGGACATTCCAGGATATGCTATGTCCTACTAGTATGATCTCTATCATAATCACAGTAGTCAAGCCTATATCCTCAGGGCTTTATCAACATGTGTGAATGAATAAAAGTATGATCAAATCAACATGTCAGATAAAGAAGAACCAGATAGCATACTATCATGTCGAGCAAGAATGTACACTGAATATATATATACACATGTATAAAAACATCCACTATCATATAATGGACTCTAGGGCATACATATATCCAACAATCTCCCACTTGCACTAAGGCCAGTTATTGGCGTATCTCATACCCAACTTCTCAAAAAGTCACTCATGCTGCGGCTGAGGGAGGGCCTTGGTGAGTGGATCCGCGGTGTTATTCTTTGTGTCTACTTGTAGGGTGTTTTTCGTCACCCCATTGAGATGGGAATATGCGCGCGCTTGTCAGGCGCATTACAGATTCCCCCTGCCTAGGGTAGGCTGGGGTTTATTGATTGTGGGGATCCGAATCTCCGGCAACCGCGGACTAAGCTTCCGTTAATTACCCCTCGCATTTGGAGCGAACGAACCTCCGATTAACGGGTTAAACTGGTCATGCGAACTCAATGTGCAGTATCGTGTTTTGAAGGGGTTTCGAAAATATCAGGGCCCCGCAGAGTTTTTGCGGGGGTCCCGCTACCCGGATAGCGGGCTGGGGATCAAGGGGGCTAGCAGCCCCCTTGCGGGGTGCGGGGCAGCGCCCCGTTAGAATTTTTTTCCTAACGGAAGACAGTGTCGTGGAGTCTGTGTATGTTTTCCTTCACTTTTTTTTTCCTTGAAAGTGGAGTTTAATTTCAAAAGGAATTTTATTGTGGAGGTAAACTCCAAAGAATTTTAGATAGAGTTAAACTCCTAAAAGAATTTTATGCGGAGTTAAACTCCCAAAACAGAACTTTATTGTGGAGTTAAACTCCAAAGAATATTTTTTTTAAAAGAAAGGTTTAGACTCCAGAAGGGATTTTGTTGGGGAGTGCACGTAAAACGAGAGGGGGAAAGAAAACAAAATGGCGTCTAAAGGACGCTCGCACGGCAGGTGGGCGCTTTAATGCCCAGGGTCACGTGCGCGCACGTGACTAATAGGCACTTTGGCGCCCCCAAGGGTCACGTGGGCACACGTGACCGAAGGGCACTATGACGCCCCGGGGTCACGTGCGCACACGTAACCGATGGGCGCTTTGGCGCCCCCCGGGGTCATGTGGGCACACGTGACCGATGGGCGCCTTGGCGCCCCGGGGTCACGTGCGCACACGTGACCGATGGGCGCCTTAGAGCGCCCCGGGGTCACGTGGGCACACGTGACCGATGGGCGCCTTGGCCCCCCGGGGTTACGTGGGCACACGTGACCGATGGGCGCCTTGGCGCCTCGGGGTCACGTGCGCACACGTGACCGATGGGCGCCTTGGCACCCCGGGGTCACGTGCGCACACGTGACCGATGGGCGCCTTAGCGCCCCGGGGTCACGTGTACACACGTGACAGCGGGGAAAACCCACGGAAAGGGAAGCCTAGCCCCTAGGCTGGGGAGTTGAACTCCCAAGGGGATTTTTGGAGTTGAACTCCTAACAGAAACAAATTTATAGAGTTAAAATCCAACAGAAATTAAATTATGGAGTTAAACTCCAGCAACTTTAGAAAGGAGTTAAACTCCTGGGGATTTATTGCTCTTCTTTTGAGCCTTGGGCCTGTCCAAAGTTAGATTTTTGGAGATGGGTCTCCCTCTTCTTGCTCTTGACCGGCGGGATCGTGGAGAAAAGGGGATGAGCCTTAAAAGCCCCCCCTTTCGAGATCTGATTGGAGATCCGAGCTCCTCTTCGTAGGTTTTGTGGTGAAAATCTATTTATTTCGAGAAAAGGAAGAGTTAAACTCTTGATTTAATTCAAAAGAAAAAAGAAGGTTTTAGAACCTTGAGAAAGGAGAAAGAGACAGATCTGGATTCCTTTTTTGGGGAGAGGTAAAAAAAGTTGTTGAGATATTTCCTTATCTTTGCCTTTATAGGCTATACACTTTACACATAGTCCCTTGGGCTTCACAAAATGGCATTTTGCCTATCCCATGGCTCATGTGTCATTTCTTTTTGCACATAACCCATGGGCTTTACAAAAATTTGGCTTTATGCCTATTTTTCTTACATTTATCCATAAAAATAAAATAAAAGAAATACAACAAAATTGTTTATTACAAAAATTTTATCTTGGCGTGGGGGGAGGCCGGCCGCTTCATGTTCGGGCTCGACCCGGGCATGGGCCCACTGGATCTGGGCTTGGGCCCACTTGGCTCGGGGTTGACTTTGATTTTGACTTGGTCAACCGGGGTGTAAATTTTTACCCCAACAAATTTCCCCCCATTAATAAATGCACACCACATATGTGGGTCGTGTGCATGAAATTGATGGATCTTCTTTTAATTGGAGGCGACCTGATTTGGTTCCCACTTTTTGGGAAGCTGGCACTGCTCTTTTTACGACATGGACGGTCGTTGCTTGACATGTCTCCGAAATGGAGTGTCCATGATAGACGTTTCCCTGGCCCGGAGTAATCTGGTTCCCGCTTTGTAGAAATCCTACGCTGCCCTTTTTGCGACTTGGACGGTCGAGGCTGCCCTTTTTGCGACTTGGACGGTCGATGCTGCCCTTTTTGCGACGTGGACGGTCGGTGCTGCCATTTTAGCGATGTGGACGGTCGGTGCTTCCCTTTTTGCGACGTGGACGGTCGATGCTGCCCTTTTTGCGACTTGGACGGTCGGTGCTGCCCTTTTTGCGACTTGGACGGTCGGTGCTGCCCTTTTACCGACGTGGACGGTCGGTGCTGCCCTTTTTGCGACGTGGACGGTCGATACTGCCCTTTTTGCGACTTGGACGGTCGATGCTGCCATTTTAGCGACGTGGACGGTCGGTGCTGCCCTTTTTGCGTCTTGGACGGTCGGTGCTACCCTTTTAGCGACATGGACGGTCGGTGCTGCCCTTTTTATGACGTGGATGGTCGATGCTGCCCTTTTTGCGACTTGGACGGTCGGTGCTTCCCTTTTTGCGACTTGGACGGTCGGTGCTGCCCTTTTTGCGACTTGGACGGTCGGTGTTGCCCTTTTTGCGACTTGGACGGTCGGTTGCTTGATTTGACTTGCTCTGCTTCTTGCAGTGTCAGGGGTAGACTTGACTTGCTCCGCTTCTTACGGTGTCGAGATTGGATTCTGACTTGCTCCGCTTTCTGCGGTGTCGGAGTTGAAGTTGAGTTGTTGATTATGATTTGGATTGACATCAGCATCGCCATACTAGAATATGGTACCCAGAGCAAATCATCATTTGCCGTGAGGAGATTTCCCTCGTTCCCAGTTTAACGACTTAGGGGTCATATGTTCCCAGTTTAACGACTTAGGAGGTCATCTGTTCCCAGTTTAAAGACTTAGGGGTCTATTGGATTGGAGTTTGGGAGTTTGGGGTTAGGACAGGCATCAGCGTTGCTAACACTGAAGCACACGTGCCAGGAGCAATTCATCATTTGCCTATTCCTGTTAGGGGAGCGATGGCTTAGGAGACAGGTTTAGGTCCCTATCGCCTAAGGCTTTTCAATTTTATGGGCCGTGAGGGTCCCATAAAAGCATTTTCTCCCTACGAGTCGTAAGGATCCCGCAGGTGTATTTTCTCCTTAGGAGTCGTGAGGACTCCTAAGTATGTTCTTCCTTTATGAGTCGTAGGGATCCCACAAAGGTTTGTTCTCCTCATGTATCGTAGGGATACATGAGTGGGTCTTCTCAATGGGGCATCATTCCAAAGACGGAGACCAGCCGCGTAACTGGTGATTGTGGTGGGGCATGGGTATGACGAGAATTATTTGAGCCCGTGGATTGTATACGGCAGTCAACTTGGGGACTGGCCGTAGGGCTGGCGAATTTTGAGAAATTGGATTTTGGTTGGCGTCTGCATCGCCACACTGCAATATGGTACCAGGAGTGACTCATCATTTGCCGTTTGGGGACTTAGAATTTGGATCTTGTTTGGCATCAGTATTGCTGCACTGGAATAATGCCAGGAGCAACTCATCATTTGCCTTGGGAGGACTTGGGATTTGGGTTTTTGGTCGGCATCAGCACCGCTAACACTGAAGCGAAATACCAGGAGCGACTCATCATTTGCCGTTGCCCGTTAGGGAAGGATGGGGCTTAGGAGACAGGTTTGGGTCCCTATCACCTAAGGCTTTTCCATTTTATGGGCCAGGAGGGTCCCATAAAAGCATTTTCTCCCTACGAGTCGTAAGGATCCCGCAGGTGTATTTTCTCCTAAAGAATCGTGAGGATTCCTAAGTGTGTTGCTTCTTTGTGTCGTAAGGATCTCACGCAGGGTTTTCTCCTCACAAGGTCGAGAGGACTTTGCGAGTGTATTTCATTTCTTTTCACGAGTTTGCGCCCTTTCGGGTTTTCACAGACCCGCCGGTAGTCCTGCTGTTTTTACTCACGGAGCCCTTTCGGGTTTTCATCCGTGCCCGTTTTGCTTGTGGACATACCGTTTTTTTTTATTTTTCTTTTCTTCTTCTTATTTTTTTTTTCTTTTTCTCTTTTTTGCCGCTGGTGGGACTTTAAAAGTAGTCTCACCGGCAGGATTTGGGAGAGATAGGGGTCATTTACGCCCTTGGATTGTATACGGTTTTGCAGGATGTATGATCCAGACCGTAGGGCTGATGTGCTCAATTCGCCTGCGACTTGGAGCATTCACGTGTACTATTTCTTAAGATATCGGCCATTGATGGGTGGCATGGGCCTTTCTCCCTCGGCGCTTATTAGTTGGTAGGATCCTCCGTCAAACACTTTCTCGATGACGTATGGTCCTTCCCAGTTTGGCTCGAATTTTCCCTTGGCATGTCGATTGGGGATGATCGGTCTTTTGAGGACCAACACCAATTCACCTTTCTTGAAACCGCGGAGACGGGTTATCTTGTCATAGGCCCGTGACATTTGGGCTCGGTATAGCTCCAGACTTTGCTGCACCGCGAGCCTCTTTTCTTCAAGGGCATCGAGTTCCTCAAGTCGAAGGAGCACGTTTTCCTCCTCCGTCAACTCATGCTGAATGGCCATTCTTAAGTTTGGAACTTCGACTTCGATGGGGAGGACCGCCTCTACTCCGAAGAGCAATAAGTATGGAGTGGACTGAGTTGGAGTACGGTGCGTGGTACGATATGCCCAAAGCGCCTCGTGAAGCTTGAGATTCTAGTCCCTCTTGTTGGCTGAAGCATTTTTCCTCAGGAGCTTGCATAGAGTCTTATTGAAGGCTTCGGCGAGCCCATTGGCTCTTGGATTATAGATGGAGGAATATCTCCAGTCTATCTTGTGCTGAGTAGCGAACCTTGAGACATTGAAGCTCTTGAAAGAAGGCCCGTTGTCAGAAATGATTCTTCTTGGTGTACCGAAGCGGTATAGAATATTATGCTGGAAGAATGTCAGAATCTCTTTTGTCTTGACTTCTTTTAGTTGGACAGCTTCAGCCCATCTGGAGAAGTAGTCTGTCGTGGCCAGTATGAACCGGTGGCCTTTGGATGACGGAGGATCAATTGGGCCAACAATGTCGGTGCCCCAGACTTCGAAGGGCCACGACGCCACCGTATGATGCAACGGATTGGGATGCTTGTGAATGAAATCACCATGGATTTGGCAAATCTGACATTTCTTTGCATGCTCTCCGCAATCCCGTATCATGGTGGTCCAGTAATACCCAAGCCGTTTGATTTGAAGTCGCATCTTGGGGCCAGATTGGTGAGCACCGCAAATGCCCGAGTGAACATCTTTCATGACCTTTTGGGCTTCGGCCAATGACAAACACCTGAGCCAGAGTTGGTCATATGACCTGCTGTATAACGTATCATTTACAAACACGTATCGGAGAGCTCTTTTCTTCAGCTGAATCCCCGCAGATTTTTCTTCAGGCAGCTTGTCGTATCGGAGGTACTCTATGAAGGGTTCTCTCCAGTTGGGCTCGTCTTGGATGATCGAAGCTTCTTCGGCAGGACTACTCTCCTGTCCCGCGCTTTCCTCTTCTCGTAGAGAGACTGGGAGTAGAATTTGTCGGCTCCTGACTGTGATCAGAATTTCGTCCATGTGAGGATCAGCCAGCTCCTTGGCTAGGCGAGCGAGTATATCGGCTTTTCCTTTCAATGCTCTAGGGACTCTTGTTAATTCAATGTGAGTGAACCGTTTCATGAGTTCCACCACCCGACTTCTGTACCGAGCTAACTCAGGTTTGTATATCTTATAGTTGCCGCTTACTTGTTTGACGACAAGCTGGGAGTCACCGTAAACCCGTAGCCGAAGGATTTCCATTTCTATGGCAAGCTCCAAACCAGCTATCAGAGCTTCATACTCGGCCTCATTGTTTGTGCGAGGCTCGGTGAGAGCAAAAGAACGCCGTAAGGTTCCCATTGATGGCGTGATGAACACTAATCCTATCCCTGCTTTTACCTCCGGAACGCTTGATTTACTAGAGGTTCTTATCGATGAGGCCCCATCGAAGTAGAGCTCCCAACATGGCTCGTCATTCTCGAGTTGCAACACTTGTTCGTCGGGTAACTCACAATTTAGCGGCGACCCTTCTGGTATGGGATGAGCAGCGAGAAAGTCTACAAGATCTTGCCCTTTTACTGCTTTCTGAGGAGTATAAACTATGTCAAACTCAAGTAGCATGACAGCCCATCTTGCCATTCTGCCGGCTAGGCTTGCTTTGGTCATCAAGTGTTTGAGCGGGTCGACCTTGGAGATCAGCATAACCCGATGAGCCAGCAGATAGTGCCTCAGCTTCTTCACAGCAAATATCAGAGCCAGGCATTGCTTTTCAATTGGGGAATAGTTGTGTTCCGCCCCGACTAGAGTTCGACTGAGGTAGTAGAGGGCATTTTCCTTTCCCTCCTCGTTATTCTGGGCGAGGAGCGCACTGAGTGACTCATCTAGCGCGGTAGTGTAGAGAATCAACGGTTTATTTGGAATGGGAGCGGCCAGCACTGGAGGGTGCAACAGGTATTGTTTGATGCTTTCGAACGCTGCTTGACATTCGGCATCCCAGATAAAAGGAGCTCCTTTCTTCATGAGCTTTGAGAAGGGCCTACATCTCCCCGATAAATTTAAGATGAACCTCCGTATATAAGCAAGCTTGCCTTGAAAAGATCTTAGCTGCGTCAGACTCTTCGGAGGGGGCATCTCCATGATGGCCTTTATCTTTGATGGGTCAACTTCAATCCCTCGATGCCGAACTATGAAGCCCAGGAATTTTCCCGATGACACGCCAAAAGCGCATTTCAGAGGATTCATCTTCAGGTTAAATTCCCTCAGTCTGTTGAGAACGGTCCTAAGATCCTGGATATGATCGGCCTAGGTTTTAGTCTTAACGACCAGATCATCAACATAACATTCGACGACTTTATGAATTAGGTCATCGAAGATATTGGTCATTGCCCTTTGATATGTAGCACCTGCGTTCTTCAATCCGAACGGCATCACCTTGTAGCAATATATTCCGATCGGGGTTCAAAATGCTGTGTGCTTCTCATCCTCAGGCGACATCTTGATCTGATTGTATCCAGACGAGCCATCCATAAAGGTGAACAGCTCGTAATTTGAGGTGTCATCGACCATCATTTCCATGACCGGTAGCGGGAAGTCATCTTTAGGACACACCTTGTTGAGGTCCCTGAAATCGACACAAACTCGGATCTGCCCATTTTTCTTCTTCACTGGGACTATGCATGCGATCCAATCCGCATATTTCTCTTCCCAGACGAAGCCGGCATCGATGAGCTTCTTAGTTTCCTCGATGACCTTTTCTTCTAGTTCCCTTCTCATTCTTCGAGGAGCTTGTTTGACTGGCTTAGCATCGGGAGATATAGCCAACTTATGTACGACCACTTCAGGAGAAAGGCCAGGCATTTCTTTGTATGTCCACGCGAAGCAGTCGATGAACTCATGCAGCAGGGCAATTATCTGCGCTTTCATTTCCTCTGACAAGAGCAAGCTGATGTAGGTCGGCCTTGGATTATCGGGCGTTCCTAAGTCAATCTCGGTTAGCTCGTCAAAGGTTGCTTGTCCGCCATCTTCGAGCTCCTGAGGAGCTTTTTATGGCTCGGCTACCTCGTCATCATCATTTGATCTTTCGCTGGCCTCACCAACATGGATCATGTAGCATGCTTTGGAATCAGGTTGAATGTAGCCTATGCCCGGTCTATCTGGAATTCGTCCATCGATGAGTGCTCGAACCTGGGGCGGATACCATAGCCCTTCGTAAAACTTTGCTTCGGGCTCCGTTTGATATAACCGGCATCCGCACTTTTTAAAGTATTCCCGCATCTCGGGCGCATAGTATCTGGGATTGAGGACGGCTCTTATGCCTCTCTCATAGGGAAGGCACGCGACAGAAAGATCGTCCGGGTGCACAACGGGGTTTGACCTGTAAAACAGGATGCCCTTCTGTCCATTTTTCCTCCCGGGCACGTAGAAAGTTTTCAGCTGGTCCACGGTAGAGACTGACAATGCATCGAGCTCTTTGCACATCCGTTCCGGCACCCTTGTGATGGCCAGGGACCCTTCTGCGACTTCGAAGGTCTCTCGTAGTTTCGCTTGCTGCATGGGCGTCCAATCTGCACAGCCGTTGCACGGCAGGTCCTCTTCTTCTGACTCTTCAGTGTCACTGCCGAGATGAGGGCGGACTTTGCTGCTAGATGGGCCTTCAGTAACAGATTCGTCCGTATCGCTGCCGAAACAAGGGCGAGTTTTACGGAAGGACGGGCTTCCAGCATCGGACTCATCAGTGTCGCTGCCGAAATGCGGGCGCACTCGGGCGTTTTTTCTTTTGAAAGTGACAGCCGGCGCAGATTTGCTTTTGGGTCTTGAGGCCGGTCTATCCTCAGTCAGTTGTGGCTTAGCATTTTGGTGGTTCATAAAGTACCGAGAATCTTCATAGCGGACTTCATGCACACCGAACGGCTGGATGTCTCCGTCAATGCGTCTTTCTTCGCCATTTTTAGTATACTTCATGCATTGATGGAGAGTTGACGGAATGATGCCGTAATCGTGCAGCCACGGCCGCCCTAAGAGGATCTTATAAGACGTGTCTGCGTCGATCACGTATATCTTAGCTTCAGTTTGCAGATCCCCGAATTTGATTGGCAAAGCTATAGACCCCAGAACTTGCTGGCAATTTTGGTTGAAGCCTTGAATGACAATCCTTTCCCTTGACAGGTGTCGGACGTCCATTGACAAACTCTTCAGCGTCCGCAAGTTCATGATGTTCACTGAGGACCCTGGATCAATCAATATGCGATTAATTCGATCTCCGTCGCTATACCCGGTCACATAAAGCGGCCGATTGTGCTCAGCTGTTCCCAGTAGCAAGTCTTCATCCTTAAATGTGATTGCGGCGGCATGCAAAGCGTGCTGAGCTTCTTTCATATTAATTTCCGCAAAGTGAGCCTGATACCGCTCGGGGTTTTGTAGAGCGTAAATAAGAACATCTCTAAGCTCCTTAGATAGGACCAAGGCGTCGTAGATGCTCAGGAGAGACGGAAGCCTTCGAAGGTGAGCCAAGACATTATAGTCTACTGGGGAAGGACTCGAGTTTTCATCAGCCGGTTCTCCGCCATCTTCATCATTAGCCACCTGTTTTCCCTTTCCTTTTGGGGCATTGCCCTGATTTGGCGGTAGAGCCCTGCCGCTTCTGAGCTGGATTTGGTTGGCCTTTGTGGCGAGCTCCTCGTCCTCCTCAGGAAAACAGAGCTCATCCTCAGAGTCTCTACCAAGATGGATGGCGTAGCAGGTCACTACTGGGATCTCTTCATTGGAGTCTTCTTCTAACTCCTCTAGAATTTCAGCCGCTTGTACAGGGAGGAACTCTTTTAATTGAACCAAAGTTCTTTCCTTCTGTTCATATTCTTCGAGGGAATCGATATATTTTTGAATGGCCGATCTCCCTGCAGACTTCTTTTCGCGCCGAGCCGCACTTTTCTTCTTCTTGAGCTTCTTGGATGTTGAGCGTGATGGAACCACATTAGCAGCTGGACTGGTAGGCTTCTTCCGCCCTTCCCATTCTGTCCTGGGCTCTTTCCGAAGTAGCTTTATCATCTTCTTCGTCTTGTTAGAAATGTGCGTACTCCACGGAGACCGCGATGAGTCCGTTTCATCCCTCAGGGCAGCGGGTTCGGCTGTCTGCTCCCAGAAGGCTTCAACTTCTGTCTGTATAAAGTTGGTGGTTGCAACTTGATTGTTCACCAACACACTTTTGGACAGCTCTATCTCTCCAGCCTTATACTGCTTCTCGACCCAGTCTTTGAAGATATAGCAATCCTCGATCGCATGGCTCACTACTCGGTGGTACGGGCAATACAGAGGATTGTCGGTCATTTTTGCTTCTTGAGGTCTTTTCGACTCCAGCAATTGTAGGCCGTTGTTCAAGGCATCTTTAAATATCTTGCGGACCTTGTCCCTTCTGAAAGAGTAAACCTTGTTCTTTTTCTCCTCTAGAGAGGGCCCATCTCCTCCCAGCAATGGCTTTCGAGACCGGTTAGTTTTGGATTCGGCCGCCCTTCGCTTTTCTTCATTGTCGGACGCATTGAAGACATTGGTACTGCTGGAACTCCCGCTTCTATGGTTGTCGTCCCGCTTGCTTTTCTAAGTTTTGTCTCTCTGAGAATCCGGCGGGGACTCCTGCTTCGAGCGTTCCAGCATTTGGACTTTCTTGGTTAGCTCCTGAAATGTCTTGAGGCCCGCCGTACACAAGAATGGGACCATCCAATTGCTGAGGTTCCCAATGAGAAGGCTGACGGACTGGTCCTGCTCCAGCGGCGGTTCGCACTTGACTGTGAGATTACGCCATCGAGCGATAAAGTCGGTGTTACTTTCATTCTTCCCTGGCTTGGTCCTCACAAGGTCGGCAATGGAGATTTTATCACTGACACTCATGAACCTTTGCCGAAACAGGGACTCCATTTGGGCAAAGGTAATGACGGACCCGTCCGGTATACTCGCATACCAGTCGAAGGCGACGCCGGTCAGGCTGTTGACAAACTGACGGAGAAGGAGCGCGTCATTGCCCCCTGTATTTCCGCACGATGCTTTGAAGTGGGCGACGTGCTGATTTGCATTCCCCGTTCCATCAAATCTTCCGAACTTAGGAATGACGTAGCCGCTTGGGAACTCAATCAGATCGTACTGTGCGGGATATGGCCGCCCACTACTGCCGATTTCTTTCTGAGCTTCAGCTTCGGCCACCAATGTTTTAACCTTGCTGGTGACCAAATCCATTATCCGATCCTGTGTTAGCGGGATAGTGCTATCTGGGACCAAGGCGTCCCCAGAAGCGGAGTGTGGCCGGCTTTCATGCGGCTCGACCAGTCTTGGTCCCAAAGGAACAGGCATTGGCTGCCTCGGATTGTCATCACCCGGCTGATTAGTAGCGGCTTGTACTTGATTGGGAGGCGCTCGAGCAATTTGAGCCGTAAGCTACATCACCACGTTCGTTAAGTCGTCAATCTTCGAATAGAGCTTGGCCATCTCTTTATCTTTGCTCCTGAGCTGTCTTCGAAGCTCTTGAAGCAGCACTTGCTCCGCAGTCCTGGGACGGAAAGTCGGCTCTTCCTCGCTGTCCGAGCTTGACTCTGCATGGACCGAAGGGTCTTTCTGCCTATCATCCTCATCGAGAGGGTTTTCTTCATCCTGTGGGGGTGGCTGTTCTTGGGCGGCGACAACCACATTCAGGCTAGATTGGGCTTGGGATGTGGTGGCCCCATCCTTGCTTTTGCTGCGAAGGTTGTCGCTGGGACGCCCGCCCGCCATATAGACCATATGGATGATATATCCGGCCGTCTTTCGATCATTGGCGGCTGATTTCACGGATCGCTGTCTTGACCCCCTTGCTTCGGTAGCTGGTAGTCGATTGAAGGCGGCTGGTCTAAACAGCTTCTTGAATGGTGCTGGCGCTTCTTTTCTGGATTTGCCATGCTGCTTTCGTGCGGCACAGAGCGCCTGATAGACCCTTGAAGAGACAGTGTCATACTTTTTCTGTTAGGGCCGGGACACGTCTCTTTGTGGCACTGTTCGGACCGCCGTCTTCTTGATTCTGGCAGACATGGCATTTTTCTGAACCCACTTCAGAGGCTCGAAGGAATTGCTGATTCTTACGTCCGACTCAGCCGTCGTCGTAGGGCAACCCTGCACTTGGAACTTCACACGATTCCATTTGGCCGAAGCCCTGGCCCTCTTGTCGGCTCGATACCTGAGCCGCTTCTTCCTTAACTTTTCTGTTCTAAGCACCTGGCAGACTTCGGCGCTTTAGGAAGACGCCGCAGACCGAGCGATGGAGGGCCTTGGAGATACACTCGATTGTGCATTTGTTGGAGTCATCGCCTGAGCTCGTCCACGATTTTTGATGTTTCCCTTCGCACTGGAAATCTTGCCCCCAGCTGGAGCGCCAGGGAGGCGTTCAGACACCCTCTTAAATTTCGGTTGTGGTGCCTTAGCAATCACAACCTTCAGCCTCTTGCCCCTTGGGACCGGCTTGGCCACCTGTTCCGCCGGGATTTCCGCCAGATGAGCGCTTCCGGCAGGGTAGATGATGACGGAGCTAAACTGGCAGGGCGGTTCCTCCCACTGTCAACTGAGGCTTGCAGGGAGAACCACACGAGCGTTGATCTTGACCACGTACGGAATCGGGGTCACGTTGGAAGCTGAATTCATCTGGGGAGACATTGTCGTCGAAGGTTGATTGCTGCACAGAAGAGAAATATCATTTCAGTATAGACAATCGAAATGTATAATGATTGAGTTCGCATGAACATTTAACCCGAAATATGGGAGGAGAGAAAGGTCCCACCGGGCGTGCCAAGCCCCCTTGACCCCCAGCCCGCTATCCGGGTAGCGGGACCCCCGCAAAAACTCTGCGGGGCCCTGATATTTTCTAAACCCCTTCAAAACACAATACTGCACATTGAGTTCGCATGACCAGTTTAACCCGTTAATCGGAGGTTCGTTCGCTCCAAATGCGAGGGGTAATTAACGGCAGCTTAGTCCGTGGTTGCCGGAGATTCGGATCCCCACAATCAATAAACCCCAGCCTACCCTAGGCAGGGGGAATCTGTAATGTGCCTGACAAGCGCGCGCATATTCCCATCTCAATGGGGTGACGAAAAACACCCTACAATACTCTCCTAATCTCGATCTCGCGGCGATCTACAATTTCCCGGATCAAATGAAAGCGCCTCAGGATGTGTCTGGACCGCTGATGGGACCTGGGCTCCTTGGCTAACGCCATAGCCCTATTATTATCACAATACAATGGTATTGGATCAATAATGGTTGGAACTACTCCTAGCTCCGAGACGAACTTCTTCATCCAGACGGCTTCCTTGGCGGCATCATTCGCAGCAATGTACTCAGCCTCCATCATAGAGTCTGCAACGGTATCCTGTTTAGAACTCTTCCAACCTATCGCCCCTCCATTGAGGGTAAATACAAACCCAGAGATAGATTTGCTGTTGTCCTTATCGCTCTGGAAGCTCGAATCGGTAAAGTCCTCCATCTGGAGATCTCCATTACCATACACCAAGAACAATTCTTTAGTCCTTCGCAAGTACTTAAGAATGTTCTTCACAGCTATCCAGTGATTCTCTCCTGGGTTGGATTGATACCTGCTTACAACACTAAGTGCATAAGCTACATCTGGACGTGTACATATCATCGCATACATTATAGATCCTACTGCCGAAGCATAGGGTACAATGCTCATGCGAGCTCTCTCTTCATCGGTCTTTGCGCAAGAGTCCTTAGAGAGAGTGACCCCATGGAAAGCGGGTAAGGCACCCCGCTTGGAGTCTTCCATACTAAACCTTTTTAGGATGGTGTTGATGTACCTGGTTTGGGACAATCCCAATAACTTCTTGGATCTATCCCTATAGATCCTAATGTCCAGAATGTATGTGGCATCACCCAGGTCCTTCATGGAGAACCTTAGTGATAAGAAAGATTTGACCGACTGTAGCATAGGAATATCATTTCCTATCGGAAGAATGTCATCCACATACAATACGAGGAATGTGACAGCTCTCCCTACAGCCTTCTTATAAACACAAGGTTCATCTGGATTTTTGATGAAATCAAACTCTTTGATAACATCATCGAAACAGATGTTCCAACTCCGTGATGTCTGCTTTAATCCATATATGGATTTAAGCAATCTACATGCTTTCCCGCTGCTCCCACTGTCAATGAAGCCCTCTGGATGATCCATATAAACGCATTCTTCTAAATCTCCATTTAGAAATGCTGTTTTAATGTCCATCTGCCAGATTTCATAGTAGTAGTGAGCAACAATAGCAAGTAGGATCTGAATGGATTTAAGCACGGCTACGGGAGAAAAAGTCTCGTCATAGTCCAAACCTGGTCTTTGACGAAAACCCTTCGCCACAAGTCTTGCCTTATAGGTCTCCACCTGCCCATCTACACCAATATTTCTTTTAAAGATCCATTTGCACCCCACAGGTTTTACCCCAGGGGGTACAACGTCCAAAGTCCATACTTTGTTGGTGTACATAGACTCTATTTCGGATCTCATGGCATCCAGCCACTTCACAGAGTCTCCACTCGTGATAGCTTGCTGAAAGCTGGTAGGATCATCATCCTCCATGATGCAGTCTTCTCTGTCACCATCAATGAGGAAACCGTAGTACCTCTCCGGTGGGCGAGAAGTCCTACCAGACCTACGGAGTGGTCAAGGTTCCTCAGTTTCTATTGCGATAGCCGGTTCAACCAAGTCGTCATTTGTTGTTTGTGTCTCTAGAACCTCTTCTAGATCCACCACATTGCCATCAGCTTTATCTGTGAAAAACTCTTTTTCCAAGAATGTGGCATACTGAGAAACAAACACCTTTTGTTCCTCCTTGTGGTATAATAGATATCCATAAGAATTCTTTGGATACCCCACAAAATTACACATGACCGACCGTGTCTCGAGTTTGTCCGGATTCTGCTTTTTAACATAGGCCGGGCAACCCCAAATCTTAATTCTCTTAAGAGATGGTCTCTTCCCATGCCATATCTCATATGGTGTGGTAGACACAGTTTTGGTTGGGACCCTGTTCAGTAGAAACGCTGCAGTCTCCAATGCATGCCCCCAAAATGAGACGGGTAACTCAGCATCACTCATCATGGATCAGACCATATCTAATAGGGTCCGATTCCGTCGTTCTGACACACCGTTGTGCTGTGGTGTGTAAGGAGGAGTGAGTTGAGAGAGAATCCCATTCTCTTTTAGGAAGTTTGCAAATTCTGTACTGAGGTACTCCCCACCTCGATCTGATCGAAGCATTTTAATACTCAAGCCGGTTTGTTTTTCTACTTCGAGTTTATATTCAGTGAATTTCTCGAAAGCTTCGGATTTGTGCTTTAATAAAAATACGTGATCGAATCTCGAGAAATCGTCAGTGAAAGTAATGAAGTATGAAAAACCGCCTCTAGCCTGTGTAGACATTGGCCCATATACATCACTATGTATGAGGCCTAGGAGCTCAGTAGCTCTTTCTCCGTGTCCGGTAAACGGAGTTTTGATCATTTTACCCTTGATACAAGACTGGCAAGTCGCATAAGATTTATATTCAAAAGGGTTTAAATATCCATCTTTGTGTAACTTGTTTAGTCTTATTTCGTTAATATGACCAAGTCTACAGTGCCAAAGAAAAGCTTCATTTATTTCTTAAAGTTTTCTTTTATTAGTGTGTTGTATGCTGAAAACTGTGTGTTGATTTAGGACGTATATCCCGTTATTAAGCATACCATACCCAACCAACATTTGATTCAGGTGAATGTTCATAACATTGTTCTGCAATACAAAATTATATCCTTCATTGTCTAATAAAGAAACGGATATTATATTACAAAGCATACTAGGTACAAAATAACATGGGTTCAAAACCAATATACACCCTGACGGCAACCCCAAATGATACTCTCCCACTGCAACTGTATGTACATTTGAACCATTTCCAACGCGGAGAGTATGGTCACCTGTCTTCAAAACCTTGCTATTTCTCAACCCCTGCATAGAATTGCAAATATGAGAACCTGAACCGGTATCTAATATCCAGGAAGCAGAGTTTATTGAAAAACAGTTTTCTGTCACAAACACACCTGAAGCGGAAGCATCCCCATGCTTCTTCTTAAGATTTAAGTACTCCGTGCAGTTGCGCTTCCAATGTCCTGTTTTGTGGCAGTGATAACATTCCCCTTTCCCCGATTCTCCAGCTTTGGACTTGTCCTTCCCCTTAACCTTTTTAACTCCACCCCTAGGCTTGGTGGGCTTCTTCTTCATCTTTCCCTTGGCCTTAGCCTTTGGGCGAGAAGAGGAAGATTGCCCAACATTCAAAATGGGAGTTTTCACTGATTTCAGTGTGCTCTCTGTACTCTTTACATATTAAGGAGTTCAGGTAGTTCTTTCTCCGTGTTGTGCATGTTGAATTGAGCAAAGGTGGAGGGGAGGGACTGCAGAATAATATCCGTATATTGTTCATTGTCCATCGTCCATCCAAGGTCCTCAAGCTCTTCTATGAGAGCTATCATCTTCAGAACATGGTCTCCTACTGGTTTGCCAGGGGCCATTCGCATCTGAAACAGTTTCCTTGATGCTTCGTATCGTAATACGCGGGATTGCTCTCCATACAACTCCTTTGTATGGAGGAATATGTCGTGAACGTCCATATTCTCGTGCTGCTTTTGATGTGTGCTATCCATCGATGCAAGCGCGAGGCATTTGGCCGTGGTACAGTCAGCGTCCCATGTCTTGCGGACTTCAATATCCGCAACTGAGGATTTTGGACCTGGGACGGGCGGGGCTAGAGCCGTGAGGACATATGATACCTTATCATAAGTCAAGGCAATGTTCAGATTCCTCAGCCAGTCTTTATAATTGGTCCCATTCAGTTTATTTTTATCTAGTAGAAGCTTGAGTCCTGTCATTGGTATCTGCCATTAAGAGAGAGAAAAGAATACACTCAGCGAATGCTCTTGTAAAGATAAGATTGGTTATTATCTTGTCTAATCGATGTCTCCCACTGCTTTAATCAAGTTTTTCTTCCACACCCTAAAAAGAAAACTAGCCAGGATTAATTACAGTCTACAACTTCGCCAACCGTTCAGCCAGGCCAGCGTCGGTACTTGAGGGAGGTTCCCCGTGCTTTCGCACGGACCTAATTAAAGTAAACCTCGTCTTCCCAGAGGCGTAGCCCCATTAACACCTTTCTAGACACCTAATGGGTTAGCTAATTGTAAACTGCAAAACTCTCCTGGGAGCAACTATTGCCCACAGTGGGATCGGGATCCAACCATCATATGGAAGGTATGCAATCTCATTGCAAATTTCAACTATTGAAATTCCCGATGTGGTTTTTACCCTTAGTACTTATGACCTTAACTATGGTCAACAAATCATAAGTACTAGTCAAGTTCTACCCGTCATTTCTTGATTAATTAGACCCACTCACATGACCCTTAACTATGGTCAACAAAGTCGCATGAATGTCCTAATTAATCTACATCATATGCAGTGTAGGAAGACATCACTTAGCTACGGTACACTACGCCTTAACTATAGTCAACAAACGTAGCACGAATACTAAGTACTCTACTTCCTAAAATGACGAAGGGTTACGGATGATTTTTAAGAAAATCTTTAGCGCTTTGAACTTGATATCGTCGTAGAATCAAATGGGTTTCAAAAAGGAGTGGCTTGAGCTCCGCAGTTTTGAAATGTAGCTTTTTCATAAAGAGCCGAGTGGTTTTCAAATCCGATTCTACAACATCTTTTTAGGTTTATTTTCTTTACATTAATCATATTAATGTAGCCCCATCATTTAAGTCCTTAAGCCAATCACAGAAAAGAAACGAAAATACAACGTACGCTTATGCCATCCGCATTCGCCGCAATGTTTCGTTATGCACTGTTAGGTTACTTAACTAACGGCATACCGGGACGGGACTAGCGCGGGTGTAAAACATAAGCAACGTCTACTATATATCTTATATATAATACATCATTCGTCTCAGATATCACATCACAGAATACAGGCAACAGAAATACAGAAATGATAATATAGGATATACTAGGACGTCTATATTTAGTATTTAGCCAACAATAGAAAAAACGGATTCCACAGTCGCGATGAATAGCCAAGCCCACAGCCCTAGACCCCTACGAGAGCGGCAAGCGACCCTACCAATTCTGGAGTTTAGAAAACTCAGTCTCGACTCCTCGAGATGGCCTCCCTCTGAACCCCAGAACCCGGTCACTTATGCTCCCCTCCTTGGGTCTATCCTAATGCGGAAAAGTAAATAATATACAACACTGGTGACATCAACCTCAACCTGGAAGTACTCCAAATAAAAGAATATTACATTACATTTGAATTTTACATGAATGAAAAGAAAACTCCCATCTCACATAAAAAAAAACCCCGGCTATTCAATCGCGACAATCCTGGACATCATATCTCAGCAACACATAATATCTCATATCATCAACGTAAGTAAGTATGCGTACCCCGATTGTCGTTAATGTATAGCAATGAAACTGGCGATATGCGACACACTACACTTACGGTCACAGAAAAGAAAGTGTAAAACTACAACATTTGGAATCCACAATCACTTTAGACATCGTAAATCCGAAATATCACATACTTCGCATTTCATGCCTAACTATATGAATTCCACATACTGTATCACATTCCAGATAAATAGACAGTATTAAACTTTCCGATCGAATATTCAAATACCCAAGATTTCCTAAATAGCTCAACACTTGAGCGGAGTTCAAAAATCCCGGAACATGTCACAGTAGCAGTGGTCCAGCCGTAGAAGGGTCAAGCCAACGCCTCACATGTGGCACGCCGTACTGCCCCAAACCCTAAGGTTTAGAGGCAGTTCAGACGGTCACATAATCTAGTTAAGGTTTGTGTTCTTCTAGAGGGTCCACCACGTTATTTGCACGTATTTCTGAAAGATTTAAACTCGAGAAAAATTCAACACTTGAAAGTTTTTCGTGCCGGGAAAAAGTGAGTTAATGATATCCGTTCGAACTTTTTAATACTTTCTAAATTACCCGAAAATAACACGAAATTAAATTTTCCGATCGAATCAACGAATCCAAAATAATCCCCAGAACACTCAACACTTGAGTCAGATTAAAAATACCCAAAAATATGTACAAGCAGCTAATGACATTACTGTACAAAATAAATGCCATAAGGCTTCTGTACGGCCGCGGATCCGCGGCCCAAGCAAGGTATGGCCGCGGTTCAGCGGCGATATGTACGGATCATGGTGTCGTTTTTCACAGTATTGCTTATATTTACCTGTTGAATTTTTTAAGTATTTTTAATTCAGAAAAAAACACGGTTTTAAAAAATGTCCAGAGAAGGGTCAAAATCCGTATTTCGTGGTTCGATCGGAGTTTTAACTTCGCCTAAACGTCGCCTAAAGTTCTAACTTGGCTCTGATACCATGAAGGGTTTCCTACAGCACCACTACAAGGGTTTGGAGGCAACACACATGCCATATTTTAATTTTATATGGTGCTAAAGGAACTATCTCAAGGATCATGCTAGAAAATTTAGGGCAACACAAACACAAGTAGTAAAAGCTAGGGTTTTGAGAGTACAACCTTTGTAGCTCCCTACGCTAGACTCCTTGGCTACTTGAGGGTTGGAAAAAGGTTCACATGAGATCCTTTAGGTCTACGACGATCCACCCGGAGTCCTCTTTGTCCAAGCTTGAAACTCCACTAGATCAAGAGAAGAAATGGAAGCCAACACTCTACACTAATGGGCAAGACTAGTGTAGAATGGTGATGTGGTTTGTTTTCTCACTTCAAAATCCTAACTTGGTGACCCTTTTGCTCACTTGAGAAAATTAGAAAGCAAGAGAGAAAGGAGGAAGAAGGCGATGGCTTTTAAAGAGCTCAAGATAATGATAAGCTTGTGAATAAAAAAATAAGAAATGAAAATATATATATTTTCACTTCCTCATTCTTAACCATAGTTATAAAATATCTAGATATTTTAGTTTGGAACAAAAATGGCCATAGAAAATGAATCATGGTTAAACCAAAGGGTTAGTGCAAGAATAAAATATTAAACCATGATAACAATTTCCATTTCCATTTTTCTTTTCCAAAAAATAATATCTATATATTTATATATGGTGTGAGTCTTATATTGCCACCATCCACTATATCAACAACCATGATAGATTACGTAAGCATGTATGTGTGCATGCACATCCTATGTGCATGAATGAGAATGAATGCATACATGCATGCATACAACAAAAAGATAAGAAAGGGTTTAAAGTGAGAGACTAATGGTCAATGATAAATCAACACTTGATTTAGCAAACCGGTCATATCGCATACGACCCGACCAAAAGCAAACTGCCCGATTAATATACGGTATCTCATACGCGCATTTTAACCGGGTCCGCGCGCATATCTCATATGCGCACCACATCGTTTCGCCTGGACTAGGCAACTCCATTGTAGGACTCTAAGACTCGTCAATACACCGGCAGTAGGTGATGATCATATCAAGCACCCCCAAGCCGTAAGCGGTCAGCTAAACGTAACGACCACCCGGGTATTGAGCGATCAGAAGAAAACAAGTGAATCTGTCACAACTCCCGTCGAGCCAACTGGCAATACTACCGTACAGTCCGGTTTCTTCGTCAGATATGCTGCATATCGAGTCTAGGGATGGTAACGTTGACCCCAATAACTCAAAAAGTCGTGCCGATGAATAGTCTATAACAGATCGAGAAACTACTGATAACACTTATCAGTAAATCTCAACAGCCCTGGCCAGGGACTTACTGATATAGCCAATCGAGCACAGCACAGCATCAACTCCCAATATCGGGAGAGACGAAACCCCTCCTATCGCTCATCGCCTTCGTGTGTCTCGGGACTGTACCCAACAGCCACCTGTTTGCACGACTCAGTAGACCCGTGGTAGGGTGGTAATCAAAGTACAGTGGGAGAGCACACAAGACTCTACGACAATCTCGGGTCTACAGACTAACCTGCACCAGTGTCACCTGAGAACTGCTATTCGACGATAGATATAATTCCATATAGGAGTTCTCGGTGAGTCTGTCCAGTGTACCCAGTCACCACTGAGCACCCGTATACGATCTCGATGTCAAACATCGATGAATGTGGGAACATCCATCGCCCATCATATGGGTTTAGTATCATATACGCTAGTCTACTCTGGTATATCGATGCCCCGTCTCGATACACCTACGACTAAGGACATTCCAGGATATGCTTATAAACTACAGATGTCCCCGTCTCTATCATAATCACAGTAGTCAAGCCTATATCCCCAGGGCTTTATCAACATGTGTGAATGAATAAAAGCATGATCAAATCAACATGTCAGATAAAGAAGAACCAGATAGCATACTATCATGTCGAGCAAGAATGTACACTGAATATATATATATATACATGTATAAATACATCTACTATCATATAATGGCCTCTAGGGCATACATATATCCAACAATTTTTTGATATTTGGATTCGTATTTGGTTGTTGGATGTCTGTACATCAACAACAAGGGTTGTTTGGTTGATTTTGTACGCGTAAGCTATAGGTTCTAACCTGCGAGCGAAGCGTGTGCCGTTTTGGTTTTCCGCCTTGATTTTAATACGCGTTGCAAAATGTGTTGTTATTGTAGGTACCTTCGTGTGGATTCCGAGGCGACGGAGCGTGGCGTCATCGACTTCGGCAAGCGAAGACCAAGGTGAGTGGATCTATATCCACGGGGGAAGTCGGGTGGATAGCGTATAGCACCCCCGTAAGTTTTTGATGGAAACCGATTCATAGTAAATGTTTAAGGAAACCTTTAATAGAAAACTATAGATAGACTTAAATGATAGTTAAAGAAGCTATATTAGAAACTAAATGATAGTTAGAAGTGATATGATACGGCTAATATGTGATGACGGGATTTGAGGATGATATTTGATGAGATTGCCGTTGAGGGTACTATAGGACTAGTTAGTCGACGTAGATGTGTCTCCAAACCATATCTATTTCCAAATTGAAGAATCGTATGCATCTTTTAAACAGATACCCTGAGGGACGTTACGTATTTTCAAATGAAATCTTTCTTTAAAAACACCGTACCCCCTACTTTCAAAACTACGATTCGCATCTTTCAAACACTGTTTGTATGGTTCGGGTGTGTATGTTAGATTAAATACTTATACTTATAGTAAGGGTAGAAGGTATTTGTAAAATTGATTTGATGAGGGATATAAATGCGATGACAAGGATATATGACGTGATATGATGATTTGGTGATATGTTGGTATACGGATGCGAGTCGATTGAGATGATTTATACCCTGCCGGTCCCCTGATATAAGATTGTTACCTGCGACATAGGTATATAGAGATATTTATATGTGTTGTGAATCGGGAGTGATAACCGTACGCGACGTTAGGTTCGTACCCTCCTCGTCTTATAGGTCGATAGGATCCCTTTTAGCTTAATGCTGCCGTATGATGATTTTCCGTACGTGATGAGTTTGACTTGAGGTTTGATCCATACCCTTGACTAGAGGATGCCGTACGATGGAGTATACCGTACGGGATGTTGTGAAGCGGGATGCCGATTGATTGATTTACCGACTCGATCATGTTAGATAGGTATACCCGTCAGCATTTACATATGATTTACCTTATGCTGCATTCATATTATTCTCATTGCATTACTTATACCTGTGCTAGTACACCTGCACCATTATCGATGATGCGTATGTTACACGTACACAGATTTGTTAGATATATGTATGCCCTAGAGGCCATTACTGTACATACGATGTATATTGTAATGGATGCTTGGACATATATAGGGAGGACTTTCTTGCTCGACATGATAGTATGCTATCTAGTTGTACTTTATCTTAACATGTACTCTGATTGTCTCTATGTTACATGTTGATAAAGCCCTTAGGATATGTACTCGACTACTGGGACTATGATGAGATCATACTAGTGGGGCCACGGTAGTCGACGAGTACATCTATAACTTTTCCTAGTCGAGGGTGTATCGAGATAGGGCATCGATACACCAGAGTAGACTAGCGTATACGCATCTTGACCCATATGATGGGCGATGGATGATCCTATATCCATCGGTGTTTGACATCAAGGATGGTGTACGGGTGCTCGGTAGAGACTGGGTACACTGGACGGACTCACCGAGAACTCCCAGATGGTATTATACCTCACGTCAGATGGCAGTTCTCCAGTGACACTGGTACAGAGTAGTCTGTTGACCTGAGATCGTCATAGAGTCTTGTGTGATTCCCACTGTGCTTTTATTTCCATCATACCACGTCCAAGAGGGCGTGCAAAAAGGTGGCTTTTGGGTACAGTCCCGAATCACATGGAGGCAATGAGCGATAGGAGGGGATTCGTCTCTCCCGGTATAGGGAGTTGATGTTGCGCTGTGTTCGATTGGCTATAACTGGAAATCCTTGGCCAGGGTTGCTGAGATTTACTGGTAAGTGTTATCAGTAGTTTCTCAAACTGTTATAGACCTCATATAGACACGACTTATCGAGCTACTGGGGTCTGACGTTTACCATCCCTAGGCGAGATATGCGACATATCAGACGACGAGACCGGACTGAACGGGAGTGTTACTGATTGGATTCGCAGGAGAATGTACAGGCTTGCTTGTTGATCTTCTGATCGCTCAATACCTGGGTGGCTGTTACGTTTAGCTGACCGCTTGCAGCTTGTGGGTGTTTGATATGATCATCACCTACTGCCGGCGTATTGACGATTCTTTAGTGTCCTACACAGAGGTTTCTTGACTCAGGCAAAATGGAGTAGGGGCACATATGTGATATGTGCAGGACCGAGGATAATGCGATATGAGATACCGTATTCTATTCTCGCGATATTTGATATCAGCCGGGTCATTGGATCAAGTGTTGATTCGATGAATCGGTAAATGATATATTAGTCGGTTATATATGATATAGCCGGATTGTCGGATCAAGTGTTGATTCGATAATTTAATGTATAATTATATATTTGATATATTAAATTACATTAACTAATATAAGCTCACTAAAAGATTCTTTTTCTCACTCGGGTAATACATTGATATATATGCGATATATGTTAATTGTATTATTTTATTTTGTTACAATAAATATTATATATATGATATATAATATTGTAACATGATGTGGTTATTAATGCAACAAGATTAGTGGAGATTAAACATGGTTAGGGTTTGATTTGGGTTGAGCTTTTCTAGAAGTTTCTAGAAGGTTTTGTTTTGTTTTGTGCAAAAATATTTGTGTTGATATTTTAAGTGGCTCATTCTTTAACCCAACCAAAACCCTAGCCCTAGTTAAATCTCTACAAAGGTTACATTGACCATGGTTGCATTTTCTAACCTTATACTTGACTTTCATTATTCATCACAAAAGGATTCTTCATCTTCTTCCTTAAGTTCTTCATGGAAAAGCTTTCTAGCCTTTTCAAAGGTGATGAAAATAAGTGAGAAATAGAAAACAAATGAGAGCTAAAATCCTACTTCATCATCCTAATCTATCCTACCCATTTAGATTAGGGTGTTCACTTCATTTAGTGAGTGAGAGCTCGTGTTAATGAAACTTCAAGGTAGATCATCTTTGTTATCGAAGATCGGAAGCAACCTTGCATCTTTCTCTTCTTGGAGCCTCTCGAGAGTCCGGAACTTGATGATCGCAGCGAAGAGACCACAACACGGAGCTTATGAAGTGAAGGACCGGATCTACAAAGGTTGTAATCCCTCTCACTTAGTGTTAAAGTGTTTAACATGCTTTGTTTCGCCTAATCTCTAGTTTAAGATCTTGGTTTAGGGTTGTTCGGCACGGCTAAATTTTAAATCGGGTATGGTTGATGCCTTATAGACTCTTGTGCGTGTGCCTAGTAACCCTACAAGATTTGCCGGCTCACATACTTCATCATCGATAATTGCCATGTCACTACACTGTAGGGTTGCTGCATCATGATATACATATTGTACACCATACTTGCGTACATACATATTATACACCTATACTTGCTGACATACACATTTGTACGCCCATACTTGCGTATATACACATGTGCACTTTTATACGGTGTTGCATTCGATTTTGGAGATTTGGGGACCGCATGTACTATTTTAAAAACTGGATCCATTGAAAAGAGCGGTTTTCCCTTAATATGTCATATCACTGTTCCATGTTGCATGAAATATGGATATGCTTACATTTCTGTTATATGTCGCATACATCATGCTTTATGATTTTACGCATTGAGATATGCTATTTTCATGAGATTTCTGGATTTGAGAACCGTGGCTATTTCAAAAGAAAGTATGTGCTGTTTTAAAAACCCGGTTTCTCTTGATATGATTGTTTCCCCCAATCAGATCAAAGCTCTGTTTGAAATTTAAATTTTGAAATGAAGCAACGCTTCAGATGCAGCGCCAAGTGCACTGCGCCCTAAGCAGCGCACTACGTGCAAAGCACGCATGCGCTAGCGCTAGGTGTGCTGTGCTCTAAGCAGCGCACCACGTGCAGAGCACGGGTGCGCTAGCGCTGAAACTAAAAGCTCCCCACCGTTAGATCAAAGATCTAATAATAATGATAAATCATTAATTGATCAGAATTAAATTCTGTTAAGAAAAGATTTCTCAAAATCTTTCCAAATAACAAGATTGTGCTCTGTAAATTAGAGCACCGTTGGATCAATGATCCAATGGTGATTAAAAAATCACTAAAAATATAGAATAAATTCTGTTTAGAAGATTTCCCAATCTTTGTTAAAAACCATAAGATTACCTTCTGTAAATCAAAAGCCCTTAGATCAAAGATCCAACGATGGGAAATTCCCCAAATCAATTGGAGAAAATATCTCCTTAACTGATTGAACTGATCAGCTTGCCCTATATAAAGGCCCCTAGACTTCAAGTCAAATAGACAGAAGCATAGTGAGAAACCTCCTCATAAATTTTGAGAAATTCAAAGAAAAAGAGCAAGCTCTCAGAAGAAGAAAACTTTCTTCAAGGTAAAAAAAGAATGGTGATGAACAGAGAGATGAAATCATCTCGTAATTAATTTAAAAAGAAGGATTCACTTCTTTAAAAGATCATAGATCTACAAAGATAAAAAGTCTTTCACAGAGAGATCAAAAGATCTCATCATAAAATAAAAGAGAAATTTATTTCTTTCTCACAGATCATAGATCCATAAAGGCAAAGCCTTTCATCAACATAAGAGATTGAAGAACTTTTGTTCTTAGAATCTTGAGACAAAGTCTCTTTTTAGATCACAAAATTGATCATATGCCCTTTTGCGCTCTGGAACTGCGCCTTTGCGCTCTGGAACTGCGCTCTTAGACTGGCGCTCAACGCCGAGCGCGACACGTGTCGCTTTGCACTCTTGAAATATCGCACTGCGCTCATGGGCTGGCGCTCAGCGCTAGGCGCACCACGTGTCAATCACATGTGCGTCGTTAAACTAATAGTGCTCTGCGCTCATAAACTGGCGCAATGCGCCCATCATCTGGCGCTTAGCGCCAAGCGCGACACGTGTCCCTCACGTGTGCGCTACTCTGCAGAAGCGCACTGAGCTCTTTGACTGGCGCAAAGCGCTGAGCGCACCACGTGTCGCGCTGATAGAACATAAATTGTTCTTTAATAAGCCCAGGGCTATGAGGAACGCTCAGCGTTCAGTAAAAGACAAAAACACTGTTAGGGCCAAGCTCAGATAAAGGCTCAACAGACCAAAATAAAATGTTAAACATTTTAACCTGATTGGACTTAGCCCAAAATTGGCCATAAGTCCTGAATTCATATTAATTGAGCCCATCTGCTTATAAATATTTTAACAGATCTTAGTCCCAATCGGACTACAGGTCTCTCAACCCACATCGGTTTAAGGGTACATCTCTTTACTCCTCTGATATTTGTCGTTGTAATCCTTCAACATCTTCAGAGAGGTGACGGGTCCGAACAACCATACATTTTATAGACTATGACATCTTTAAACTACGAACTGTGGGGTCCTTAAACCCATGGACTATGATGTCCTTAACCTTGGATTGTGGGGTCCTTTAAAACCCATGGACTATGATGTTCTTAACCTCGGACTGTGGGGTCCTTTAAAACCAATGGACTATGATGTCCTTAACCTTGTACCGAGATGTTCTTAAACTAACAATGGACCGAGATGCCCTTAAACTAATATTGGACCGTAATGTCCTTAAATTAATCGACCGCAATGTTCCTAAACTAAACAATAGAGTCCAAATGCTCTTTTGTTGGATCTAAACGATCCCGTTAAGTTGATCTTAGTCTAAAATTAGACTAACGTATCATTAACAAACGTTTAAGTTGATCTTAGTCTCAAATGAGACTAACGTATCCATAAACCCAACCCTAAACCTAAATCTAAGAAAATACGGATTTGGACTAATCCACGCTGTTGGAGATAGTGCCCTCAAAGTCAATTATTGGATCGCAGGTACGTGATTGCAATGATTGAGGCAGGACTTATACCGATATGACAGTCTTGCTCGAGATGATAGTATGCTATCTGGTTTGTCTTTATCATCGTATACTTGCTTTAGTTCACTATTGCATGATGATAGAGCCCATAGGATTCTTGCTTGACTACCAGCAGTATGATGGCGATCATATACGTGGGAGCTGGGGTCTGTAAGCACATCCTTAAAGTGTCCCTAGTCGTGGGAGTTTCGAGACAGGGCATCGATACTCCAGAGTAGACTAGTGTATACAGTCGAGACCCCGACGAGGGGCGATAACCGGTCTCACAAGCCATTGGTGTAAGTAGGATCACCTAAAATGTATACAGGTGCTCATTGAGTTATGAGTACACCGGACAGGACTCGCCGGGAACCTGCTGGTTGGTATTATACATATCGTCAGATAGCAGTTCTCTGGAGACATGTGTACAGGTTAGTTCATCGACCTGAGATCGTCATTTGTCTCGTGTGAGTTCCCACTGTGCTTAGATTACTACCCTACCACGCTCAAAGGAGTTGTGCAAACAGGTTTTAGTTGGGTACAGTCCCGAGCCACATTGGAGGCAAGTGAGCGGATCGTCGAGGATTCGTCTTTCCCGGTATTGGGGGTTGATATCGCGCAGTGCACGGGTGGCCATCACTAGGAATCCTCGGCCGAGGTAGTGGAGAATTACTGATTTGGATCAATAGTTTCTCAGGAGGTGATGGGCTTTATGCCGACACGATTTATCGCGTTATTAGGGGTCTGACTTTATCCACCCCCTAGACTCAATATGCGATACTCTGTAGACGAACGGACCGGACTGTATATACATCGTCACTGTCAGGCTCAGTAGGGTTTATGGATGAGTTCGCTCGTCAGCTTCCCTTCCAATCAATACATAGGCAAACCGTTACGTACAGCTAGTACCTCTGACGTGCTAGGGGTTATATTCAGTGCCAGTGTGTTGATGAGTCATTAGAGTCCCCCACAGACACTTTCCCAAGTTCGGGCGAAACGTTGTAGAGGCCGTATGGGTTTATGGCAAGGTTCGGAAAAAGCACGTGCGTTTTCGCACGTGTCGTTTTTCGGGCAGATAATACTGGTAGGTTTTGGTTTAAGCCGGAACCCAGTATTATACCGTGTAGATATAATATCTTTGTCTCAGTTGCATTTGTATTCGGTCGTAATACAAATGCGGGTATGTTTATACTGATACAGGGTTATCCTGAAATTCGTTTCAGGATCACTTTTGGAAGTTGCCAGTTTCCAGTTTTCTATCAGCCATATTTAACATTCGGTTAAATACGGATTTATCTTTTCTCTTCTTGGGTGAGTCATGAGGGTGAGTCATGCTTCTAGAAGGTTCTAGTAGTGATGACAAGGTTAGTGACTCATGATTGTATTTAATGATCATTAATGGTGGAGGTGACTAAGGGTGATGATTCATTAGTTCCATTAATGTGTTCATACTTGGTGCTAAGATATTTGTTGTTGATCTTTTCCTTTGTGGTCACCTTCCCCCTCCTACACTCACCTCCCTCCCTCTCTATAATGTAAGTCTACGGTAGCGCCCCGGCCGTCTACAGACGCCAAATGCGGAACAAAAACTTTTTAACTGGCGCTATCGTATACTTTAACCCGGATCTGCCATTATTGCTAAACTAAAAAACTGTAAAGAGTGTAAAAAGGTTATACCGAACGATCCGAGTCCTTCGTTCTTTAACCATCATCCCACGCTCCGTTGCGGCTGCTCCGATCTCGTCGATCTCCGATCTGCTCGTCCAGGTGGCACCACGTCAACGATTCTTTAAACGGGCTCCCGCCTCTGACTCGAGGCAACTCGGTCGTCAAGTTTGCGAAAAGAGACGACCAAGATTGATGTAGAGAATGAGTAGAAGACTTTGTCTCGCTTCGTCCAAAGCCATGGACGAACGGTTAATGAAGTTGCCAATTGATTCGGGTGATGGAATGAAATGAGCAATGAAATTTCCATACACCCCAAAACTATCATAATCTTTTCATCAAATGAATCAATTGAGAGTGAGAGAGAGAGAGAGGGAAGGGGCCGGCCATCTTATAGGAGGTGGAGGGTGAGTGTAGGAGAGAGGAGAGTGACCACAAGAGTAAATATCTAGTGTGAACATAAGAAAATATCTAGTGTGAATACAAAGTGTGAACACAAAGTGTGAACACAATAAATGCACCATAAATGAACAAGTGAGTCACAAGCCTTGTCACCACCTTCTAGATGCTTCTAGAATCTTCCACACTCATCCAAGAAAAGATAAATCCGTCTTTAACCGAATGTTAAAATACGGCCGATAGAAAACTGGAAACTGGCAACTTCCAAAAGTGATCCTGAAACGAATTTCAGGACAACCCCGTAACTGTATAAATATACCCGCATTTGTATTACGACCGAATACAAATGCAACTGAGACAAAGATATTATATCTACTCAATATAATACTCGGATCCGGCTTAAACCAAAGCCGACCAGTATCATATGACCGAAATCTGACACGTGCGTAAACGCACGTGCATTTTCCGAACCCTGCCATAAAACCATACGGCCTCTACAACGTTTCGCCCGAACTTGGGAAACTGTCTGTGGGGGACTTTAATGACTCGTCAGTACCCTGGCAGTGGGTTTAACCACAAACCGTCAGCGGCACTAGCTATGCGTAACGGCTGCCCATGGACTGACCTCAAGGGAGGCCGATGAGCGAACTCATCCGGAAACCCTACTGAGCCTAACAGTGACAATGTATATACAGTTCGGTCCGTTCGTCTATGAGTATCGCATATCTGCCTAGGGGGCTAGTAACGTCAGACCCCCAATAGCAGTATAAGTCGTGTCGGAGTGTAGCCCAATAACACCCTGAGATAATACTGGAGCACCTACCAGTAAATCTCCTGCCACGGCCGTGGGCTTTGTGTATTGGCTCTCCTAGACACAGCACGATCTCGCCCCCAATACCAGGAGAGACGAATCCCCTGTCGATCCGCTCACGTGCTTCCATATGGCTCGGGACTGTACCCAAAAACTACCTGTTTGCACGACTCCTTTGAGCCGTGGTAGGGTAGAAATCAAAGCACAGTGGGAACTCACATGAGACAAATGACGACCTCGGGTCGATGAACTAACCTGTACATATGTCACCAGGGAACTGCTATCTGACGATATGTATAATACCAATTAGCAGGTTCCCGGCGAGTCCTGTCCGGTGTACTCATAACCCAATGAGCACCTGTATACATCTTAGGTGATCTAACTGACACCAGTGGCTTGTGAGACCGGCCACCACCCCTCGTCGGGGTCTCGACTGTATACACTAGTCTACTCCGGAGTATCGATGCCCTGTCTCGAAACTCCCACGACTAGGGACCACAATTAAGGATATGCGTATAAACTACCCAACTCTCACGTATATGATCGCCATCATACAGTTGGTAGTAAAGCAAGATCCTAAGGGCTCTATCAAAGTGTAATATGTAATCAGTCACCTGAACATGTACACGACTGATAAAGGCAAACCAGATAGCATACTATCATCTCGAGTAAGACTGTCCTACCGGTATAGGTCCTCCGCAATCATTGCAATCACGTACCTGCGATCCAATAATTGACTCTGAGGGCACTATCTCCAACAATCTCCCACTTTCACTTAAGGCTAATTATTGCGATGTCGACTACTCACAGCCCGTGTGAAACCGGACATCCAACTCCTCTACTAATCAGTTTCACAAAGCCCGTTTGTAAAACTATTGTGTTCAAGAAATAGCCTCAGTGAGCGGATCCGCCTAGATGTTTCTTTCTATATCTCTCTTAATCTCAAGTTCGCGGAGAAAACCATCTCCCGAATTGAGTAATACCTGTCTTAGAATATGTCTGGATATCTGATGGGACCTAGTTCATAAATGAACTCCAAATCCAAACTTCTTAGACTGTATCGATCACTGAACCTAATCAGTATCCGGCACCATGCCTCCCACAGTATCCTCTTGGACCACCTGTCCATAATACTGCCCCCTTCGTCAGAGGGAAAACTATAACTCTGACTATCACTCTGTCAACCATGTCACCTTTGAAGCCTGGAATGATAATCGTCTCCCGAAGGAGACTGCCATCATCAAATCCGTAGAACATGTACTTATGTTCTAAAACTGCTTCCTTATGTTTCTCCAGGATTGGATTAATACAAACTTATTGCATCTAGTGCAAAAACAACATTTGGTGTGGTACTTGACATCCCATGATTGACTCAATTGCCTTAGCAAGTGATCTGCCAATCATGCACATCCCTCTCCCCTTTAGTCCGTAAGACACCTTTAGAGAGGGTGACTCCATCACCTGCAGGTACACCACCATGCTAGGAGTCATGTATTCCAAAAACCATTAGAATACTGTCAAAGTACCCACATTGGGAAACTACCCAAATCCATATCTAAAACCATAGATCTAGAAACCAGAATGTCAAATATTATATCCATATCCTGTCTGGAGAAACAACTGTGTGACGACCACAGTACAACCGATCGTAGTATAGGAATTTTACTTCCTACTCTGTGTATGTCATCCAAATACCATGACATCACACCCTACTACCTTCTTAACAGATCCATCCCTTTATTCTGATGAAGTCAAACCCATGACTGTCACATCAAAATTAGATGATCTATCTCCGCTATATCTGCTCTAGTCTATAAATAGACATAAGCTACTTGCCCACTAAGCTTCCGTTGCTCCCACTGACTACGACAACCCTCCCACCGGGTCTCATAGCCTGGAACAATAGTAGTGTCAAGTCTGGGTAAGCAAGAACCTCCCTGTTACCGTCCTTGAGGCTACCGGAGTACCTCTCGGGTGTCTGAGGTTACCCACCATATCTGCGGAGTGGCTAATGGAATGTCAAACCTGATTGAATATATAGGTCCTATTAAATTTTTCCGAAATCGTTTGCGGTTCTGGAATCACTTCCAGTTCTACCATACTCCCACTACTGTTTTCTGAAAAAATCCATTTTACTAAAACTGTGGCGAGTCAAGAACAATATCACTATTGATCTTCCAAATGGTAGAATATCAACCTTCGTCATAGCCAGGGTCAACCCACAAACAGCCATTACAGAAACGTGCCCTGAGCCATCCAGAGTCTAGTTTTAAGCATAAGCTGGACAACTCCCCGTACCTTAACATCTTTTAAGGTATGATCCATTCTATATCCAATATAGAAACTTTGGCACTTATTTAATTGGAACCAGATTCAAATCATGCAACTGTCTCCAGTGCATATCAACTTAATGGAAAGAAGCTAATCAGCATTACTCAACCTAGGAATCCATCCAATTATGAGCAACCTGAAAGAGAAACAAGTTTCTCAAAACCATTACTATCATCTGAATACCAATCACAAGAATCTACATCTTCGATCTCTTTGAAGAATCCCGATACTTGTGACACCTGGTTCTCTACTTTATTCTTATACCCACAACTTCTCAAAATATAGACCTTGTATTTCTACGAAACACTTTTCTAATAACTAGAGAAGTCATAAGTAAACAGAACATAGTACGAGGACCTACCCCTTTGTCCTGATGGACACTGGATAACATACAATACTCTGTATAAGTCCGCTGAGTTAAGCAACTCATAACCTGTACGTCGTAGGTTGAAAACTGTACCCTGGCGATTTCCTCAAATATCACCAATTACAACGAATTCCGATATAATGAGGATAATTACCTTATTCCCAATAACTTACTCCCACTCATCATCTGTAAAACCATACAGATATGAGAATGAAACCTGGTAAATACATACCCTTGGGGTAAGTATCTAATCGGGAAAACAGTTTTCCTTTAACAATGCACTGAAACATGAAAATGTTTCGTAGGGGTATCCTGGTATTCCTAGTAATGCCTCTTCCATAAACCAATTCATGACTTCAACCGTATATTTTATTGCCATCTCTCCAAATCCCTTTATTTGTCTTTAGTTGTTACCTTCTGTACACCGTCGTTAGGCTAAATGGTTTTCTTCCTTCCCTACCGTTCGGCACCAGCCTATGGTTTGGAAGAAGACTATCCAGTAAGCATAATAGGTGTACCCTCCTAAACCAAGGAGTACTCGCATCTTGAGAGAAGGTGATGATAAAAGACATCTGAATAATACCTTATTCTTTTAAAGGTAAAATAGGAGTGGCGATGAAGTACGCGGTTTTGGTCGTGAATGATAACAGTCGCAATTTACTTTGCCCTCTTTCTAATCCCTTTATTTTGTCTTTACATATTACCTTCTGCACACCCTACTTAGGCTAATTGGTTTTCTTCATTCCCTACCTTTCGGCACCTGCCTATGGTTTGGAATAAGACTATCCGATAAGTGTAATAGGTGTACTCTCCTAAACCAAGGAGCCCTCGCAACCTGAGAGAAGGTGATAATAAAAGACAACTGAATAAACCAATTCTATTTCTCCTAAACCTGGATCCATCCTCAAAGAAGTCCCTCCGAGTTCGTATATAACCATACGATGGATCTATCCAATGGAAGTGGATGTCCGTAGTAATACGGGGTGTTCTGAGAAATACAAAGGGTAAAAGAAGGAGTGGCAATGACTTATGCAACTCAGACAATTCAAAAGCCAGTATTTTAAGAAGGTTCGGTCAACTTGGTCACTGAGTCATAGTCTAGGGTCGGTCAAAGGTCGCTGCCAAAGAGAGAGAGAAAAGAAACACTCTGCGTGCACTCTAACCTAGATCAGAATGGTTATCACTTTATCTAATCCGGAAACCTCCCACTGTCCTGTCAAATTCTCCTCCAAACCTGAAAGAAGAATCAATCGGGATCACCCGAAGAGTAAACCAACTCATCAGTGGGAATCGGGATCTAACTCCCATCGCATGATAACGTGATGGAATGCATCCACGTTACTCATACTCCAGAAGGTATGCGCATACTTGGCAAGTTTCAGTTTCTTTAGAAACTCCCGATATGATTTTTGTCCCATGCTCTTATGACCTTGGCGTTGGTCAAAATGTCATAAGTCACATGCCAAGGTCTACCCATCACTATCTTGTCAATTTGAACCCACCCGCACATGCCCTTGACGTTGGCCAAAATGGCAGAACGACTTTCCCAAACCAACTCATCTATCTATGCAACAAATGAATACCCAGCAGCTACCAAACACTATGCCTTGACGTTGGTCAAAATACATAGCTTGAATACTACTGAATACCCAAAAGAAATGACGGAGGGCTACGGCTGGTTTTTGGCGAAAAACCATTAACGTAACGAACTTGATATCGCTGAAGGAACCTGATAGCTTTTTAAAATATAGTGGCGAAAACCTTTTGCTAAAGAGGTCACTCCCGATGAAGGGATCTCGGCTCTTTCCTCGTGGAATGAGGTGCAGGATATTCCACTGAATACCGCGATGCAAAGCAACTTGTAATCGACTATAGTGAAGTTATTACCCTGACGCAAACTTCTGCCCAAGGGGTCAGTCCCGGTGAAGGGATATCGGCCCTTGCCCCGTCGAATGAGGTGCAGGATATTCCACTGAATACCGCTATGCAAAACAAAAGGAAACGTCTTTGCAATAACACTTTTTAAATTTGTTCCAACAACTGAAAACAGGTTTGTTTTGCTTTGCATTGATCAGAATCAACGCAGTCCCATCAATTAATCACACCAGAAAAGAACGAAAATAAAATGTACGTATATGACATCCGCATTCGTCACTGGGTCCCGTCATCACCCGTTAGATTACTTAACTAACGACAGAGCGGGGACTGAACTAGTGCGGGTGTAAAACATATACAACATCTAATAGTATATAAACCAATATACAATAATCGCTCCAGGCGTGATAATATGCAACATTACAGAAAAGTAATAAGCATCACAGAACAATACAGATAATCTGGGATCCCCGAGTTTCACAGAGCCGCTGCTGAAACCCGACGTTTCCCTGGTCGTGTAGATAGCCTGTGCAATGAAACCTAGACCCATACGGGTGCGGCAAGTTACCCGCCAAAACCTGAAGCGAGGCAGCCCCCTACAGCAAAGTGAATGGACCACCCTGCACTTCACGGAATCCAGTAGTTTGAGCACCCTTCCTTGGGTCAATCTGTACCCCCTACGAGTGCGGCGAATAGTCTGCCAATTTTAGAGTAAGGCCCCTCTGCCTCACAAAGCCATGAGATGCGGACCCGTTGCCCTCCAGAACCCGGCTATCCGTGCACTCCGTCGCCGGGTAAAACTAGTACAGAAATGAAAAATATGTACAATGGTTACAACGACCTCGACCCGGTCGTGCCCCAAAAGAATATTATACAACAGGCAGTGACGGCAGTCCACATGTTGGACGCTCGCCCCGTAATATCAAATGTACAAATAAATCCAAACTGCACTACCATTGCACACTGCTATCCACCACGACAAATTCGCAACATCACAGCACAACACAGAACATCAATGCGAATGTCACGTTCGCAAACCCGTCGAAAGAACTATAGCAATCAGACGTGGTTTACCGATCAAATGACATTCCCGGTCGGAGATATAATATAAGCACTGTAAACTAACATGTTTAAATTTCGATAGACTAAATATCACGAAGTGGGCCCCACGAACATCTGTTGAACAGTAACAAAATCTGGGCCCAAAAGATATATACCAAAACCCACAATTTCAAGTCAAGAAGCCACTGCGCAAATTTGGGGCCATGATCTCTCAGACTGGCCACGGATGCGCGGTCAAACCATAGGTTTGACCGCGATTCCACGGCGGTCTTGTTGAGTCACGTGCTCGAATTTGCACCACGTGCTTAGAAAACCCTGCACAGAATTCTGTGATATGTAAAATAATTTTTGGAACCCTTTAAAAATCAACAGAAACTGTGAACTTGAATTTTTGCGGTTTTCGATATCCGGTCCGATCGATATTTTAAACGCGTTAGCATAAGTTAGTAAAGCAAAATGGTGAGGCTCTGATACCACTGTAAGTCTACGGTAGCGCCCCGGCCGTCTACAGACGCCAAATGCGGAACAAAAACTTTTTAACTGGCGCTATCGTATACTGTAACCCGGATCTGCCATTATTGCTAAACTAACAAACTGTAAAGAGTGTAGAAAAGGTTATACCGAACGATCCGAGTCCTTCGTTCTTTAATCATCATCCCACGCTCCGTTGCGGCTGCTCCGATCTCGTCGATCTCCGATCTGCTCGTCCAGGTGGCACCACGTCAACGATTCTTTAAACAGGCTCCCGCCTCTGACTTGAGGCAACTCGGTCGTCAAGTTTGCTAAAAGAGACGACCAAGATTGATGTAGAGAATGAGTAGAAGACTTTGTCTCGCTTCGTCCAAAGCCATGGACGAACGGTTAATGAAGTTGCCAATTGATTCGGGTGATGGAATGAAATGAGCAATGAAATTTCCATACACCCCAAAACTATCATAATCTTTTCATCAAATGAATCAAGTGAGAGTGAGAGAGAGAGAGAGAGGGAAGGGGCCGGCCATCTTATAGGAGGTGGGGGGGTGAGTGTAGGAGAGAGGAGAGTGACCACAAGAGTAAATATCTAATGTGAACATAAGAAAATATCTAGTGTGAACACAAAGTGTGAACACAATAAATGCACCATAAATGAACAAGTGAGTCACAAGCCTTGTCACCACCTTCTAGATGCTTCTAGAATCTTCCACACTCATCCAAGAAAAGATAAATCCGTTTTTAAACGAATGTTAAAAGACGGCTGATAGAAAACTGGAAACTGGCAACTTCCAAAAGTGATCCTGAAACGAATTTCAGGACAACCCCGTAACTGTATAAATATACCCGCATTTGTATTACGACCGAATACAAATGCAACTGAGACAAAGATATTATATCTACTCAATATAATACTCGGATCCAGCTTAAACCTGTAGGGTTCCTAGGCACTCTAATGAGGTCTCACATGGCATCAACCATGCCAATTTCAAAAATTACGGTGCCGAGAAACCCTAATACGGATCGTTGGCTAGAATTTTAGGCGAACAAAGCAACTAGTTTACAACTAAACTAAAAGAACGGAAATACAACCTTTGTAGATCCGGTCCTCCACCTCCACGGCTCCGTGATGAAGTCCTCTCCGCTGTCCAAATCAAATCCCGGACTCTAGCGTCGGCTTCATCGGAGAAAGAGCGGGCTAGGTCATCGACGACGATGCCGAAGATGATCTACGTCGAGGCATCGCTAGATCAAGCTCCAACTTCACCAAGTCAAGAAAACTTATGAAGGAAACACACTCTACTACTTGGCAAGAGGTAGAGGATAAAGAAATAGGAAGTGGGTTCATTTTAGAATTGGATTTCTCACTCTTTTTCATCAATCACCATTGATGAAGAAAGGTTTTCTTCAAGTGAAGAAGAAGAAGAAGATGAAGATCATTATTATGATAATTTTCCAAATAGAAAATAAAGGGAATCCTTATCATAATCTAACCATGGTGAAGTGTAGAGAATCAACTAGGGTTAAATGGAGTGGTTAGGGTTAAGCATGAGACAAAATGGTGACTTAGTCAAAGCTTCATGAAGCTTCAACATGCAAGTCCAAAATGAGCCACCATTTCATTTCTTTATGCCATTTATTTTCCAAAATAAATAAACAAATAAATAAATGAATAAATAAATAATGGAAAAAAACAAAACCCTAATTTCCAACTTAACCATGGTTTAATTCTTTACACTTAACCAAAAAGCATGTATCATCAAACATGATACAATCATGTGTACAAAAGTATATCACATATACAATGTGCACAATCCAAGTAAGAAAATCCATTTAAAGTGAACCAATACTAGTTAATGCAAAGTAGTATATCAAATATATTATTATGCATTAAATCATCAAAACAACACTTGATTTAACGATCCGGTTATATCGCATATAACCGACTAGTATCCAATGTATCGGCTTATCGAATCAACCCTTGATTCGATAACTAGGTTATATCGCATACAACCAATCGATACATTCATCGCGAGAATGAAATACGGTATCACATACACGCATTATTCCCGGTCCCGCACATATCTCATATGCGCTCCTATTTCGTTTCGCTTGAGCCAGGAAACCTCTGTGTAGGACTCTAAAGACTCGTCAATACGCCGGCAACAGGTGATGATCATATCAAACACCCACAAGCTGCAAGCGGTCTGCTAAACGTAATGGCCACCCGGGTATTGAGCGATCAGAAGATCGACGAGCAAGCCCGTTCACACTCCAGTGAATCCAACCAGTAACACTACCGTACAGTCCGGTCTGATCGTATGATATGTCGCATATCTTGCCTAGGGGTGGTAAACGTCAGACCCCAATAGCTCGATAAGTCGTGTCGATATGAGGTCTATAACAGTTCGAGAAACTACTGGTAACATTTACCAGTAAATCTCAGCAACCCTGGCCAGGGATTTCCGGTTATAGCCAATCGGACACAGCGCAACATCAACTCCCTATACCGGGAGAGACGAATCCCCTCCTATCGCTCATTGCCTCCATGTGATTCGGGACTGTACCCAAAATCCACCGTTTTGCACGCCCTCTTGGACGTGGTAAGATGGAAATCAAAGCACAGTGGGAACCACACAAGACTCTATGACGATCTCGGGTCAACAGACTACTCTGTACCAGTGTCACCAGAGAACTGCCATCTGACGTAAGGTATAATACCATCTGGGAGTTCTCGGCGAGTCCGTACAGTGTACCCAGTCTCCACTGAGCACCCGTATATCATCTCTGATGTCAAACACCGATGGATATGGGATCATCCATCGCCCATCTGTATGGGTCGAGAAGGTATACGCTAGTCTACTCTGGTATATCGATGCCCCGTCTCGATATACCCACGACTAGGGACTTTGAAGGATGTACTTATGGACTACCATGTCCCCACTAGTATGATCCGCATCATAGTCCAGGTAGTCAAGTACACATCCTAAGGGCTTTACCAACATGTAACAGAGAGACAATCAGTGTACACGTTAAGGTAAAGAGCAACCAGATAGCATACTATCATGTCGAGCAAGAAAGTCCTCCCTATATATGTCCAAGCATCCACTACAATATACATCCTATGTATAGTAATGGCCTCTAGGGCATATATATAACTAACAAAACCAAGCCGACCAGTATCATATGCCCGAAATCTGACACGTGCGTAAACGCACGTGCATTTTCCGAACCCTGCCATAAAACCATACGGCCTCTACAACGTTTCGCCCGAACTTGGGAAACTGTCTGTGGGGGACTCTAATGACTCGTCAGTACCCTGGCAGTGGGTTTAACCACAAACCGTCAGCTGCACTAGCTATGCGTAACGGCTGCCCATGGACTGACCTCAAGGGAGGCCGATGAGCGAACTCATCCGGAAACCCAACTGAGCATAACAGTGACAATGTATATACAGTTCGGTCCGTTCGTCTATGAGTATTGCATATCTTCCTAGGGGGCTAGTAACGTCAGACCCCCAATAGCAGTATAAGTTGTGTCGGAGTGTAGCCCAATAACACCCTGAGATACTACTGGAGCACCTACCAGTAAATCTCCTGCCACGGCCGTGGGTTTTGTGTAATGGCTCTCCTAGACACAGCACGATCTCTCCCCCAATACCGGGAGAGACGAATCCCCTGCCGATCCGCTCACGTGCCTCCATATGGCTCGGAACTGTACCCAAAAACTACCTGTTTGCACGACTCCTTTGAGCCGCGGTAGGGTAGAAATCAAAGCACAGTGGGAACTCACACGAGACAAATGACGACCTCAGGTCGATGAACTAACCTGTACACATGTCACCAGGGAACTGCTATCTGACGATATGTATAATACCAACTAGCAGGTTCCTGGCGAGTCCTTTCCGGTGTACTCATAACCCAATGAGCACCTGTATACATCTTAGGTGATCTAACTGACACCAGTAGCTTGTGAGACCGGCCACCGCCCCTCGTCGGGGTCTCGACTATATACACTAGTCTACTCCGGAGTATCGATGCCCTATCTCGAAACTCCCATGACTAGGGACCACAATTAAGGATATGCGTATAAACTACCCAACTCTCACGTATATGATTGCCATCATACTGTTGGTAGTAAAGCAAGATCCTAAGGGCTCTATCAAAGTGTAACATGTAATCAGTCACCTGAACATGTACACGACTGATAAAGGCAAACCAGATAGCATAATATCATCTCGAGTAAGACTGTCCTACCGGTATAGGTCCTCCGCAATCATTGCAATCACATACCTGCGATCCAATAATTGACTCTGAGGGCACTATCTCCAACATATAAGTGGCCGGCCCCCTCCCCTCCTCTTGAGGCTCATGGTTATGATTGGAAAAAAGATTATGATAGATTTGGATTCACGGAAATTAGACAGCCTCATTTCTCATTTCACCCGATCCAAAAAGGCAACTTCCATAACCGTTCGTCCGTGACTTTGGACGTAACGAGACAAAGTGTTCTACTCATTCTCTGCTTCATCTTGGTCGTTTCTTTTAGCAAACTTGATGATCGAGTTGCCTCGGTTCAGAGGCGGGAGCCCGTTTAAAGATCCATCGACGTGGTGCCACCAGGACGACAAGACTGGAGATCGAGAAGATCGGAGCAGCCGAAACAAAGCGTGGGATGATTGTTGAAGACCGAAGGACTCGGATCGTTCGGTATAACATTTCTACCCACTTTGTAGTTTGTTAGTTTAACTTTAATGGCAGATCCGGGTTACGGTACACGATAGCGCCAGTTTATAAAAAGTTTTTGTTCCGCATTTGGCGTCTGTTAGACGGCCGGGGCGCTACCGTGGACTTACAGTGGTATCAGAGCCTCACCATTAAGCTATACTAATTTTTGCTAACGCGTTTAAAAAATCGATCGAACGGAATTTCCGAAACAACAATTTTCTGCATTAAAGTTTCTGTCGATTTTTAAAAGGGTCTAAAAATTATTTTGAGCATCACAGAAAAACAAGCATGCTTTTATTAGAATACTGGTGAAATTTAGTGGCCCAACTCAACAGTAACGCCGCGGATCCGCGGCCCAAACAAAGGTTTGGCCGCGGATCCGCCGCCGTTTTGTTAGATTGGTACTCCAATTTTCTACAGTAGCTTCTACACAGTGAATTGTGGTTTCTCGAATATTTCTTTTGGGCCCATATTTGGTTACTGTACAGCAGAAGTTCGTGGGGCCCACTTCGGGAAATTTTGTCGATCGAAATTTAAATTTGTTAGTATGCAGTATTTACATTATATCTCCGACCGGGAATGTCATTTGATCGGTAAACCGCGTCTGATTGCTATAGTTCTTTTAGACGGGTTTGCGAATGTGACATTCGCGTTGATGTTCTGTGTTGTGCTGTAATGTTGCGGATTTGTCGTGGTGGATAGCAGGGTGCAATGATAGTGCAGTTTGGATTTATTTGTACATTTGATATTGCGGGGCGAGCGTCCAACATGTGGACTGCCGTTACTGCCTGTTTGTATAATATTCTTTTGGGGCACGACCGGGTCGAGGTCGATCTACCCGTTGTACATATTTTATTTCTGTACTAGGTTTATCCCGCGAAGGAGTGCACGGATAGCCGGGTTCTGGAGGGCAACGGGTCCGTATCTCATGGCTTTGAGAGGCAAAGGGACCTCACTCTAGAATTGGCAGACTATTCGCTGCACTCGTAGGGGTACAGGTTGACCCAAGGAGGGGTGCTCAATTTACCGGATTCCGTGAAGTGCCGGGTGTTCCATTCACTATGATGTGGGGACTACCTCGCTTCAGGTTTTGTCGGGTAACTTGCCGCACCCGTAGGGGTCTAGGTTTCATTGCACAGGCTATCCATACAACTAGGGGAACGTCAGGTTTCAGCAGCGGCTCTGTGAAACCCGGGGATCCCAGATTATCTGTATTGTTCTGTGGTGCTTATTACTTTTCTGTAATGTTGCATATTATCACGCCTGGAGCGATTATTGTATATTGGTATATATACTATTAGATGTTGTATATGTTTTACACCCGCGCTAGTCCAGCCCCCGCTCTGTCGTTAGTTAAGTAACCTAACGGGTGATGACGGGACCCAGTGGCGAATGAGGATGGCATATACGTACATTATATTTTCGTTCTTTTCTGGTGTGATTGATTGATGGGACTGCGTTGATTCTTATCAATGCAAAGATAAAACAAACCTATATTTGATGTTGTTGGAACAAATTTTAAAAGGTGTTATTACAAAGATGTTTCCTTTTGCTTTGCATAGTGATAATCAGTTGGAATATCCAGCACCTCATTCGACGAGGCAAGGGCCGAGATCTCTTCACCGGGAGTGAACCCTTGGACAAAAGTTTACGTCAGGGTGATAACTTCAATATAGTCGATTACAAGTTGCTTTGCATCGCGGTATTCAGTTGGAATATCCTGCACCTCATTCCATGAGGAAAGAGCCGAGATCCTTTCACCGGGAGTGACCTCTTTAGCAAAGGTTTTTCGCCACTATATTTTTATAAAAAGCTATCAGGTTCCTTCAGCGATATCAAGTTCATTACGTTAAAGGTTTTTCGCCAAAAACCAGCCGTAGCCCTCCGTCATTTCTTATGGATGGTCAGTAGTATTCAAGCTATGTTTGTTGACCTTCGTCAAGGCATAGTGTTTGGTAGCTGCGGGGTATTCATTTGTTGCATAGATAGATGTGTTGGTTTGGGACAGTCGTATAGCTTTGTTGACCTTCGTCAAGGGCTTGTACGGGTGGGTTCAAATTAACTTGGACAATGACGGGTAGAACTTGACATGTGACTTATGATTTGTTGACCTTCGTTAAGGTCATAAGAGCATGAGGCAAAAATCACATCGGGAGTTTCAAACATACTAGAAACGTGCCAAACATGCGCATACCTTCTGGAGTGTGATAACTTGAGTGGCTTCCATCAAGTTATCATGCGATGATAGTTGGATCCCGATTCTCACTGATGAGTTGGTTTACTCTTCGGGTGATCCCGACTAATTCTTCTTTCAGGTTTGGAGGAGAATTCGAGATTACAGTGGGAGGTTTCCTGATTAGATAAAGTGATAACCATTCTGATCTAGGTTAGAGTGCACGCAGAGTGTTTCTTTTCTCTCTCTCTTTGGCAGCGACCTTTGACTGACCCTAGACTATAACTCAGTGACCAAGTTGACCGAACCTTCTTAAAATACTGGCTTTTGGATTGTCTACAGTTGCATAAGTCATTACCGCTACTTCTTTTACCCTTTGTATTTCTCAGAACACCCCGTATTATTACGGACATCCACTTCCATTGGATAGATCCATCGTATAGTTATATACGAACTCGAAGGGACTTCTTCGAGGATGGATCCAGATTCAGGAGAAATAAAATTGGATTATTCAGTTGTCTTTTATTATCACCTTCTCTCAGGTTGCGAGAGCTCCTTGGTTTAGGAAAGTACACCTATTAAGCTTATTGGATACTCTTATTCCAAACCATAGGCAGGTGCCGAAAGGTAGGGAATGAAGAAAACCAATTAGCCTAAGTAGGGTGTACAGAAGGTAATATGTAAAGACAAAATAAAGGGATTAGAAAGAGGGCAAAGTAAATTGCGACTGTTATTATTCATGACCAAACCGCGTACTTCATCGCCACTCCTATTTCACCTTTGCTTTTTTCCCCAGTTCGGGAGAAATAGAATAAGGTATTATTCAGTTGTCTTTTATCATTACCTTCTCTCAAGTTGCGAGTACTCCTAGGATTAGGAGGGTACACCTGTTATACTTACTGGATAGTCTTCTTCCAAACCATAGGCTGGTGCCGAACGGTAGGGAAGGAAGAAAACCACTTAGTCTAAAGGGGTGTACAGAAGGTCATGAATAAAGACAAATAAAGGGATTTGGAGAGGTGGCAAAGAAATATACGGTTATAGTCATGAACTGATTTATGGAAGAGGCATTACTAGGAATACCAGGATACCCCTACGAAACATTTTCATGTTTCAGTTTCACTGTGCATTGTTAATTGTAAACTGATTTTCCGATTACATACTTACTCCATGGTATGTATTTACCAGGTTTCATTCTTATATCTGTATGGTTTTACAGATGATAAGTGGGAGTAAGTTATTGGGAATTAGGAGATCATCCTCATTATATCGGAATTCATTGTAATTGGTGATATTTGAGGAAATCGCCTGGGTACAGTTTTCAACCTACGATGCACAGGTTTTGAGTTATTCAACTCAGCGGACTTATACAGAGTATTGTATATTGTCCAGTGTCCATCAGGACAAAGGAGTAGGTCCTCATACTATGTTCTGTTTACTTATGACTTCTCTAGTTTTTAGACAAGTGTTTCGTAGAAATACAATGTCTAAGTTTTGAGAAATTGTGGGTATAAGAATAAAGTAGAGAACCAGGTGTCGCAAGTATCGAGATTCTTCAAAGAGATCGAAGATGTAGATTCTTGTGATTGGTATTCAGTTGATAGTAGGGGTTTTGAGAAACTTATTTCTCTTTCAGGTTATTCATAATTGGATGGATTCCTAAATTGAGTAAATGTTGATTAGCCTTTTTCATTAAGTTGATATGCACTGGAGACAGTTGCATGGTTTGAATCTGGTTCCAATTAAATTAGTGCCTCTATTTTTATATTGTATATAGAATGGTTCATATCTTAACGATATTAAGATATGGGGAGTTGTCCAGCTTATGCTTAAAACCAGACACTGGATAACTCAAGGCACGTTTCTGTAATGGCAGTTTGTGGGTTGACCCTGGCTTTGACAAGGGTTGACTTTTCTACCATCTGGAAGATCAATAGTGATATTGTTCTTGACTCGCCACAGTTTTAGTAAAATGGATTTTTTTTCAGAAAACAGTAGTGGGAGTATGGTAGAACTGGAAGTGATTCCAGAACCGCAAACGATTACGGAAAATTTAATAGGACCTATATATTCAATGAGGTTTGACATTCCAATAGCCACTCCGCAGACATGGTGGGTAACCTCAGTCACCCGAGAGGTACTCCGGTAGCCTCAAGGACGGTGACAGGGAGGTTCTTGTTTACCCAGACTTGACACTACTGTTGTTCCAGACTATGAGACCCGGCAGGAAGATATGTATAGCGTCGTTCTAAACTAGCTTTAGAAGTGTATGTATATATTATTCTGCCAGAGGATTGTTGTAGTCAGTGGGAGCAGCGGAAGCATAGTGGGCAAGTAGCTTATGTTTATTTATAGACTTGAGCGGATATAGCGGAGATAGATCATCTAATTTTGATGTGATAGTCATGGTTTTGACTTCATCAGAATAGGGGATGGATCTGTTAAGAAGATAGTAGGGTGTGATGTCCTGGTATTTGGATGACATACACAGAGTAGGAAGTAAAATTCCTATACTACGATCGGTTGTACTGTGGTCGTCACACAGTTGCTTCTTCACAAAGGACATGGATATAATATCAGACATTCTGGTTACTAGATCTACGGTTTTAGATCTAAATTTGGGTAGTTTCCCAATATGGATACTTTGACAATATTCTAATAGTATTTTAGAATAGATGACTCCTGGCATGGTGGTGTACCTGCAGGTGATGGAGTCACCCTCTCTAAAGGTGTCTTAGAGACTAAAGGAGAGAGGGAAGTGCATGATTGGCAGATCACTTGCTTATGCAATTGAGTCAATCGTGAGATGTCAAGTACCACACCAGATGTTGTTTTTGCACTAGATACGATAAGTTTATATTAATCAAATCCTGAAGAAACATAAGGAAGCAGTTATAGAACATAAGTGCATGTTCTACGGATTTGATGACGGCAGCCTCCTTCGGGAGACGGTTATCATTCCAGGCTTCCAAGATGACATAGAAGACAGAGTGATTGTCAGAGTTATAGTTTTTCCCTCTGACGAGGGACAGTATTATGGACAGGTGGTCCAAGAGGATATTGTGGGAGGCATAGTGCTGGATACTGATTAGGTTCAGTTATCGATACAGTCTAAGAAGTTTGGATTTGGAGTTCATTTATAAACTAGGTCCCATCAGATATCCAGACATACTCTAAGACAGGTATTACTCGATTCGGGAGATGGCTTTCTCCGCGAACTTGAGATAAAGAGAGACATAGAAAGAAACATCAGGGCGGATCCACTCACTGAGGCTATTTCTCGAACACAAGAGTTTTACAAACTAGCTTTGTGAAACTGTTTAGTAGAGAAGTTGGATGTTCGGTATCACAGGGGCTGTGAGTATGCGACATCGCAATAATTAGCCTTGAGTGCAAGTAGGAGATTGTTGGAGATAGTGCCTTCAAAGTCAATTATTGGATCGCAGGTACGTGATTGCAATGATTGAGGCAGGACCTATACCGATATGACAGTCTTGCTCGAGATGATAGTATACTATCTCGTTTGTCTTTATCATCGTATACTTGCTTTAGTTCACTATTGCATGATGATAGAGCCCATAGGATTCTTGCTTGACTACCAGCAGTATAATGGCGATCATATACGTGGGAGCTGGGGTCTGTAAGCACATCCTTAAAGTGTCCCTAGTTGTGGGAGTTTCGAAACAGGGCATCGATACTCTAGAGTAGACTAGTGTATACAGTCGAGACCCCGACGAGGGGCGATGGCCGGTCTCACAAGCCATTGGTGTCAGTAGGATCACCTAAGATGTATACAGGTGCTCATTGAGTTATGAGTACACCGGACAGGACTCGCCGGGAACCTGCTAGTTGATATTATACATATCGTCAGATAGCAGTTCCCTGGTGACATGTGTACAGGTTAGTTCATCGACCTGAGATCGTCATTTGTCTTGTGTGAGTTCCCACTGTGCTTAGATTACTACCCTACCACGCTCAAAGGAGTTGTGCAAACAGGTTTTAGTTGGGTACAGTCCCGAGCCACATTGGAGGCAAGTGAGCGGATCGTCGGGGATTCGTCTCTCCCGGTATTGGGGGTTGATATCGCGCAGTGCACGGGTGGCCATCACTAGGAATCCTCGGCCGAGGTAGTGGAGAATTACTGATTTGGATCAGTAGTTTCTCAGGAGGTGATGGGCTTCATGCCGACACGATTTATCGCGTTAATAGGGGTCTGACTTTATCCACCCCCCCTGACTCAATATGCGATACTCTTTCGACGAACGGACCGGACTGTATATACATTGTCACTGTCAGGCTCAGTAGGGTTTATGGATGAGTTTGCTCGTCAGCTTCCCTTCCAATCAATACATAGGCAAACCATTACGTACAGCTAGTACCTCTGACGTGCTAGGGGTTATACCCAGTGCCAGTGTGTTGATGAGTCATTAGAGTCCCCCACAGACACTTTCTTAAGTTTGGACGAAACGTTATAGAGGCCGTATGGGTTTATGGCAAGGTTTGGAAAAAGCACGTGCGTTTTCGCACGTGTCGTTTTTCGGGCAGATAATACTGGTAGGTTTTGGTTTAAGCCAGAACCCAGTATTATACTGTGTAGATATAATATCTTTGTCTCAGTTGCATTTGTATTCGGTCATAATACAAATGCGGGTATGTTTATACTGATACGGGGTTATCCTGAAATTCGTTTCAGGATCACTTTTGAAAGTTGCCAGTTTCCAGTTTTCTATCAGCCGTATTTAACATTCGGTTAAATAAGGATTTATTTTTTCTCTTCTTGGGTGAGTCATGAGGGTGAGTCATGCTTCTAGAAGGTTCTAGAAGTGATGACAAGGTTAGTGACTCATGGTTGTATTTAATGATCATTAATGGTGGAGGTGACTAAGGGTGATGATTCATTAGTTCCATTAATGTGTTCATACTTGGTGCTAAGATATTTGTTGTTGATCTTTTCCATTGTGGTCACCTTCCCCCTCCTACACTCACCTCCCTCCCTCTCTATAAGTGGCCGTCCCCCTCCCCTCCTCTTGAGGCTCATGGTTGTGATTGGAAAAAAGATTATGATAGATTTGGATTCACGGAAATTAGACAGCCTCATTTCTCATTTCACCCGATCCAAAAAGGCAACTTCCATAACCGTTCGTCCGTGACTTTGGACGTAACGAGACAAAGTGTTCTACTCATTCTCTACTTCATCTTGGTCGTCTCTTTTAGCAAACTTGACGATCGAGTTGCCTCGGTTCAGAGGCGGGAGCCCGTTTAAAGATCCGTCGACGTGGTGCCACCTAGACGACAAGACTAGAGATCGAGAAGATCGGAGCAGCCGCAACAAAGCATAGGATGATTGTTGAAGACCGAAGGACTCGGATCGTTCGGTATAACATTTCTACCCACTTTGTAGTTTGTTAGTTTAGATTTAATGGCAGATCCGGGTTACGGTACACGATAGCGCTGGTTTATAAAAAGTTTTTGTTCTGCATTTGGCGTCTGTTAGACGGCCGGGGCGCTACCGTGGACTTACACACGCCCTACGGGAGACAACATAAATTAGTGTTCGTATACAATCCACGGGTAACCAAAAAACAAAACAAACACCCATGACACGAAATGATCATCTGGAGAAGGAGAAAGTGGTTACCGCGATGCGGTAGCATAATTAACTGCAGGGGCTTGCGCCTGCAGGGAAGAGCGTCCCCTCAATCAAAAACCCCTCAATTGAGGGGGAATCTGACGAAGTCTGCTACATCGGCTGCATCTGTTTAAACCTTCGATACATGGTGTCATAAATCAACTTGGCATCTTCGGAGAGGTGGACGGATAGCACCAATTAGCATTTTCCCCGAAATTCAGGCAAGACGGACCTGCGCGGCCGCGTCTCCGTGTTTTCAGCGGGGAACAGATTCTGGCACGCCCGGTGGGACCTTTTCCTCTTTCCACTCCACACTTCGTGTGTCGTGTTCGCGAGCAAATCGCGGTTTAATATAGTTGCCCCTGAATTCGAGGTACTAAGATTTGGTTTTGCTCCCGTGCAGAAAAAAGAACATCAATGGCCTCTAATTGCTCCAGCTGCATTTGCAACTTCCATTCCACCTCATCTGGAGGTGTAACCTATGGGCCCCAAGCGGCCTCCTTGTTCGAGATACCAGTGGAGCAAGTAACTCAGGCCACCACTGGGCTGTTATTTGGGACCATGATCCCACCGATGAGCTTCAGTCCCCCGCTGCTGTCACAAGAAGCCCCAAAGAAGTCAGTCTTTGATCTGCTTACCACTGCCGCGGTCCCTCTCAATGGGTCGCCCAACTCCGATGCCTCAGTTTTTAACAGACTGGGCCAGAACGCCAACAAGCCCGCGATACCCGAAGCAGCCATCCCAAAGCTGATAGCCATCCCGGCTCAAGCGGACGAAATTATTAGAGAAGCTTCTTCTGCCAAGAAGTCAGTCTTCACTAGGCTGGCCGTTCCGGCTCCCACTCTAGACGAAGTCATTAAAGCTGCTTCCCCCGCCCAGAGGTTTGTCTTTGACAGATTGGACATCGCTTCTCAACGGGCATCGGTCTTCAAGAGTCTGACGTCGGCGACAACCCTTCGCCAAAACAGGGGGCATGAGGAAGTCACCCCTGCAGTGTAAGTCCATGCTACCTCTCCCGGTACTTTCGGGAATGCGGAATTTGGTAAAAAACGATTTTTACGGAGGTGGTAACATGGACCTAAAACCCGGATCTTGGTTAAACATCTATCTAGCAACCTAACTACGAGTTTCTAGCTACTCGGTTAGGGGGTTACACCTTGCTTGTCTTGAACTCCTTCGTCTTCAAGCTCCGATGGTGGTCCGGAATGGCTTCTTCTCGTCGTCTCCGTACGCCGAAGATAGATCCACCTGAAAGCTCCAACCTTTAGCTCCTTCTTCAGTCTTTGAAGAAACTAGTTCACTTGGTTTGCTAAACCTAGTGAACTAGAATGAGTAGAGAAGAATTAGAATGGGATTTTATCTATGGTTCTTGATTCTCAACTCATGAGACAAGAGAACCATAGATTAAAGAGAGGGAGCAAGAGCAAAAGGGTGAGAGCAAAAGGAGAGCTCAAGAACAAGAGAGAGAATGAGCAAGAAAGAATGAGGCTCTCTTTTGTCTTTCACCCTCTCATAATCCAAAGCAATCATAACTCATCATACTAACAAAAGTCTTATGTGATGGTTTGAAGCAACCATAACCATATCATTTCATGCACTCATTTTACACAAATGAGCAAGCAAGAAAAAGTCTTTGCCATGAAATGATGGCTATGGTTATCATGATGGTCAACTAGTCAAGCCTAGTCAACCGGTCAACAAAGTCAACAAGTCAACAAAAGTCAACAAAGTCAACAAGTCAACAAAAGTCAACAAGTCAACAAAGTCAACCACCATATCACCATAATACTTAATTAATATAATAGTTAATCACATATCATATTCTCATTAGGGTTGAGCAAAAAGTCAAATAGTCAACGGTCAACTGTCAACAACCCTAATGAGAATCCGCTGCCTCTGCCTCCCTGTCAACTGTGCATACACACCCGCATCCGCGTTCCGAGGAACACGAATGCACACTGGATAAATCCAATCCCAAAAGGTACACTAGGATCTGGCTTAAACCAAAGCCCGCTAGTGTAAACTGTCCGGACACTATACGTGCACAAGTGCACGGATGTGACCGAACCCTGTCGCAAAACCATGCGACCTGTCGCAATACCATGCGACCTCTACTCTTTTGCCTAAAGGCGAAAAGCTTTCTGTGTGGGACTCTAAAGACTCGACACTACGCTGGCAGTGGGTTTAACCACAGACCGCAAGCGGCACTAGCTGTGCGTAACGGTCCCCAGGTAGTGCCGATAAGAAGACCGACGAGGCGAAACCCATCTGAACTCCTACTGAGCTTGAGTGTGACATTCTCCGTACAGTCCGGTCTGTTCATCTGATACATCGCATGGCGGGCCTAGGGGGCGGTAAACGTCAGTCCCCCAATAGCGGTACAAGTCGTGCCGGAGCGAAGCCCAAAACACCCTGAGATAACACTGGAAACCTACCAGTATATCTCGTTTGCCCTGGCCAGGGACTACTCGTGTAATGGCTCTCCTAGACACAGCGCGATGTCAACCCCCAATACCGGGAGAAACGAATCCTGTCTAACCGTCACTGCCTCCAAGTGCTTCGGGACTGCACCCAACCACTACCTGTTTGCACGACTCCTTTGAGCCGTGGTAGGGTAGTGATCAAAGTACAGTGGGAACACACTCGAGGCGAAGTGACAGTGTCAAGTCAGCGGACTAAGCTGTACTCATGTCACCTGGGAACTGATAACTGGCGATAGGTATAATACCAACTAGTCAGTTCCCGACGAGTCCTGTCCAGTGTACCCGTAACCTAACGAGCACCCGCATACTATCTCAAGTACGACGTACTGACGGCTGTGGGACAGACCGTCTCCCACACTGGGATGAGAAGCGCATGCGCTGGTCTACTCCGGAGTATCGATGCCCTGTCTCGATAGTCCTGCGACCAGGGACCTGCATAAGGATGTGCTTATAGATTACCCAGCCCCACTAGTGTGACGGCCATCACATCGCTGGTAATCAAGCAAAGATCCTAAGGGCTCTACTAATGTGTATAGGCGATATACAAAAATAAACACATGTACACATTGAAGTAGAAACAAACCAAGTAGCATACTACTATTTTGAGCAAGATTGTATATACAAGGTGAATATCCCAAGCATCCATTAAGTAATATACAAACCAGTATGATACAGTAATGGCCTCTAGGGCATATACACTAACATGCAGCTGAACCAACTCCATCCGCACGACATGCTCACCGTCGTCACTGGCACCGAGTAAGGAAGGCTGGGGGCAGCTCCCCTTCTGGACTAACTCCGCCAGCTCCCATGGTGGAAATCAATGCTGCTGTTCTAACTGGGAACAGCTTTGAACCGCTTAGGAGGGTTCATAAGAACTCTCCGACTGCCGTGCTGAAGAGATCTCCTCCACTTATGGAGATTACTACAGAAAAGAAGCCGGAGCAGCCCCCTCAGCAGCTGTCCTCCAAAATTTATAAAGTCTGGCGACAGGTCCAGGAATCGGTGATTAACCATGACTACTCTCGCCGGCCAAGGAAGCTTAAAGCTCAGCAAGAAAAAAGCCATCCCATAGTACCACAGAAGATGTCATCCGTCTGGGTGCCCGCTGCAACGGCTCCCTCAACATCAACCGCTCACAAGAGAAGGAGGCCGGAGAAAGCCCCCGTGACCGCGGAAAACCGCAAAGACGCTGAGTCTAAACGCTCCAAGTCTAGGGGAATGGTAACACATACCGTTTATATGGCTTCCGGAAAAGAGGAAAGCCGTTCTTCCATAGGTCATCGACCGCTTACTCGATCGATAACAAAGACTCAGGAGCAGCAGCAGCAGCAGCAGAAACTTCAGAAGATGCTAATTGCAATGGCCGCACTCACTGGGCCGAAAGAAAATCCGGAAACCTCAGAGCAGCGTCAAGAACAAGAAACTGATGTTGATTTACTCCGAAGAATGCTTGAGAGGAAAGAAAAAGAGGCCGCGGAACAGACAGCCAACATCAAATGAATGGCTCTTTTGTTCCAAGACATGGCTGGAATGATGTCACAGCCAGAAGCATCGGCTGAAGACCCCCCGATTATCATTGAAGACGACAGAGGGGAGACATCGAACTCCTCTCCGGCTCTTTCAGCAGCCAAAGCAAAGACAATCTCTAAGGCCGCCTTGGACGACTATATCGCTCAACAAATACGAGCTCACCAGGCGAATGAAGCGGCTGGGCAGGTCGTTAAGACTGGACGACCTTAACCAGGATGGTATGACCAAATAAGGTACCCGCCGTGATATACGATTCTTAAATTTCATGTATATAAAGGGACGGGAAATCCGCATCAGCACATCGCTCAATTCAGAGCCTTGTGCGGTAACACCGGAGGTGATGATAAACTTCTGCTCCGCCGGTTTTTGGTAGCTTGTCGGAGATGGCATTCGAGTGGTATTCAAAGCTTCCCAACGACTCCGTCAAAACTTTTGCAGAAATGGAGCTGCTATTCACCCAGCGCTTCGCGAGTGCTAATGAACGCACCCCAATAACAGCGTTGATCAATGCTAGGGTAAAGCCAGGTGAAACGTGGGTGCAATACGCAATACGATGGCGGAATCTATGGTCAAAGTGCGAGCAGCGTATCGAGGAAGCGCCCGCAGTGGGCATGTTCGTAGGCACTCTTGATCATCAATTAACTATTTCCCAATTTATAATGTTCTTCAAGACGACCACGTTCCAGGCCTTGATCGACAAACTGGCTCAAATAGACCAGATGGGCCACAGGCCTTCCTCTTCAAAGCCGGAGCCACGGAATGAAAAGGGCAAAGGGAAAGCGACCTTCGTCGTAAATGCTCAACAGCAACCCAGTGGCCCAAAACTAACTGATCTCCTAGACGAAAGACAGCGATACTATAATGAGAAAATAAAACGCCCTTATTCGTTTCCCTGGGACAAAACAAGGAGATTGTTTGAACTATCTATACGCAACGGGCTCATCAATCTGCCGAATCCGAAACGCCCACTGCAACCCGGTAAGGCTAATAATCCCAATTATTGCTCCTATCACCAAACGATGGGCCATCCAATTGAAGATTGCTTCGTCTTTAAAGGCTGGATCAAAGACCAATACCAACAGGGCAAGTTCGCACTGTCTGAGAATTGGAAAGTAAGCCCGCCTCAGCCGCACGCTCCTAAAAGGGGAGACACACCAGGGGCATTGTGATCTTTTGGCGAGGAAGCTCCATGGGAGGTCGTTCTTTCAGCCAAGATGAAAAGAATGCTGAAGGATCTCCAAACATGCCCGGCAATCAGGTGGAAAAATCCACTGGAACCCAAGGTCATCGAGAGAATGCTGAAACCACGCCCAACTCCAAAAAATGGTGGTGATAGTCAAAGAGCTCAGACCCAGCCGTCAAAGTCTTCGAAGAAGAAGAAGAAGACCAAAAAGCCCATGAAGCTTAGTGACGAGTACACGAACCTGCAAAAATATATCGACGCACTGGAAGAATATAACCAGAAGGCGCGAACTCCGGTCACGCTTCAGGAATTTCTTAACCACATCCTTGAAGACGGGGATAGCGACAACGATGAGGGAGAAGACTCGTCGGATTAACCGGAGGATTACGTGGCAAGCTGATTGACCATACGATGGTTTTATCCAATAGAAGTGGATGTTCGTAGTAATACGGGGTATTCTGGAGAAAAGGGTAAAAGTAGGAGTGGCAATGAGGTATGCAATTCAGACAATCCAAAAGCCAGTGTTTAAGAAGGTTTGGTTAACTTGGTCACTGAGTCATAGTCAAGGGTCGAGTCATGGTCGCTGCCAAAGAGAGAGAGAAAAGAAACACTCAGCGTGCACTCTAATCTAGATCAGAATGGTTATCAATTTATCTAATCAGGAAACCTCCCATTGTAACCTCAAATTCTCCTCCAAACCTGAAAGAAGAATTAGTCGGGATCACCCGAGGAGTAAACCAACTCATCAGTGGGAATCGGGATCCAACTATCATCGCATGATAACGTGATGGAATCCACTCACGTTATCACATTTCAGAAGGTATGTGCATATCTGGCAAGTTTCAGTTCCTTTAGAAACTCCCGATGTGATTTTTACCCCATGCTCTTATGACCTTGACGAAGACCAACATATCAAGAGTCACATGTCAAGTTCTACCCGTCATTATCCAGGTTAATTTGAACCCACCCATACATACCCTTGACGGAGGCCAAAATAGTAGTACGACTGTTCCAAACCAACGCATCTATCTATGCAGCAGAAAAGTAACAAATAGCTACCATACACTATGCCATGACGAAGGCCAACAAACATAGCATGAATACTAAGTGCTACCCGTCTGAAATGACGGAGAGCTACGAATGGTTTTTGGCGAAAAACCTTTAACGTAAGGAACTTGATATTGTTGAAGGAACCGGATAGCTTTTTATAAAAATATAGTGGCGAAAACCTTTGCTAAAGAGGTCACTCCCGGTGAAGGGATCTCGGCTCTTTCCCCGTAGAATGAGGTGTAGGATATTCCAGCTGAATACCATGACGCAAAGCAAAAAGGCAATCGACTATAGTGAAGTTATTACCCTGACGCAAACTTCTATCCAAGGGGTCACTCCCGGTGAAGGAATCTCGGCTTTTGCCTCGTCGACCGAGGAGCTGGATATTCATAACCGAATACCATTGTACAAAACAAAAGAGAACGTCCTTGCAATAACAACTTTTTGAAAAATGTTCCAACAACATCAAACAGGTTTGTTTAGCTTGCATTGATCCGAATTTATGCAGTCCCATCAATTGATCACACCAATAAAGAACGAAAATATGATGTACGTATATGCCATCCGCATTCGCCACTGAGTCCCGTCTCACCCGTTAGGTTACTTAACTAACGACGGAGCGGAGACTGGACTAGCGCGGGTGTAAAACATATACAACATCTACTAGTATATATATCAATATATAATGATCGCTCAAGGCGTGATAAATGCAACATCACAGAAATGTAATAAGCATCACGGAACAATACAGATAATCTGGGATCCCCGAGTTTCATAGAGCCGCTACTGAAACCCGACGTTCCCCTGGTCGTGTGGATAGCCTGTGCAATGAAATCCTAGACCCCTACGGGTGCGGGAAGTTACTCACCAAAACCTAAAACGAGGCAGCCCCCTTCAACAAAGTGAATGGACCACCCAGCACTTCACGGAATCTGGTAACTTGAGCACCCCTCCTTGGGTCAACCTATACCCTCTACGAGTGCGGCGAATAGCCCTCCAATTCTAGAGTAAAGACCCCTCTGTCTCAAATGTAGGGTTCCTAGGCACCCTAATGAGGACTCACAAGGCATCAACCATGCCAATTTCAAAAAAAACGGTGCCGAGAAACCCTAAACTACGGATCGTTGGCTAGAAATCTAGGCGAAGAAGCAACTAGTAAACTACTTTACTAAGAGAATATGGAAATACAACCTTTGTAGATCCGGTGCTCCACCTCCATAGCTCCGCAACGAAGTCCCCTCGCTGTCCAAATGAATTCCCGGGCTCTAGCGTCAGCTTCGTCGGAGAAATGGCGAGCTAGGTCGTCGATGTCCATGCCGAAGATGATCTACGTTGAGGCATCGCTAAATCAAGCTCCACCTTCACCAAGTCATGAAAACTTGTGAAGGAAACACACTCAACTACTTGGCAAGAGGTAGAGGATGAAGAAATAGGAAGTGGGTAGACTTTAGAATTGGATTTCTCACTCATTTCCATCAATCACCATTGATGGAGCTTGCTTTCTTCAAGTGAAGAAAGGAATAAGAAGATGAAGAAAGAAATATGATAAGTTAATTAAAAAGAATAGAAAAACAATACTTATCATAATTCTAACTATGGTTATGTGTAGAGAATTGACCAAGGTTAAAGGAATGGTTAGGGTTAAGGATGAGATAAGAATGGTGGACAAAGTCAAAGCTTCATGAAGCTTCAACTAAAACAACAAATAAAGCCACCATTCTTTTCCCTTTTCCATTTATTTTCCAAAATGTATAAACAAATAAATAAATGAATAAATAAGTAATGGAAAAATAAAACCCTAATTATATGTTTAACCATGGTTTAATTATTTACACTTAACCAAGTAAACATGTATCATCAAACATGATACAAACAAGTGCACAAAAGTATATCGCATATACAACGCGCACATCCGAGTGAGAAAATCCATCTTAAGTGAACCGATACTAGTTAATGCAAAGTAATATATCAAATATATAATTATGCATTAAATCATTAAATAAACACTAGATTTAACGATCCGGTCATATCGCATATAACCGACTAGTATCCTATGTATCGGCTTATCGAATCAATACTTGATTCGATAACTAGGTTATATCGCATATAACCAATCGATACATTTATCGCGAGAATGAAATACGGTATCACATACACGCATGATTCTCGGTCCCGCACATATCTCATATGCGCTCCTATTTCGTTTCGCTTGAGCCAGGAAACCTCTGTGTAGGACTCTAAAGACTCGTCAATACGCCGGCAGCAGGTGATGATCATATCAAACACCCACAAGCCGCAAGCGGTCTGCTAAACGTAACGGCCAACCGGGTATTGAGCGATCAGAAGATCGACGAGCAAGCCCGCTCACACTCCTGTGAATCCAACCAGTAACACTACCGTACAGTCCGGTCTGATCGTCTGATATGTTGCATATCTTGCCTAGGGGTGGTAAACGTCAGACCCCAATAGCTCGATAAGTCGTGTCGATATGAGGTCTATAACAATTCGAGAAACTACTGGTAACACTTACCAGTAAATCTCAGCAACCCTGGCCAGGGATTTCCTGTTATAGCCAATCGATCACAGCGCAACATCAACCCCCTATACCGGGAGAGACGAATCCCCTCCTATCGCTCATTGCCTCCATGTGACTCGGGACTGTACCCAAAAACCACCGTTTTGCACGCCCTCTTGGACGTGGTAAGATGGAAATCAAAGCACAGTGGGAACCACACAAGACTCTATGACGATCTCGGGTCAACAGACTACTCTGTACCAGTGTCACCAGAGAACTGCCATCTGACGTGAGGTATAATACCATCTGGGAGTTCTCGGCGAGTCCGTCCAGTGTACCCAGTCTCTACTGAGCACCCGTATATCATCTCTGATGTCAAACACCAATGGATATGGGATCATCCATCGCCCATCTGTATGGGTCGAGAAGGTATACGCTAGTCTACTCTGGTATATCGATGCCCCGTCTCGATAATACCATCTGGGAGTTCTCGGCGAGTCCGTCCAGTGTACCCAGTCTCTACTGAGCACCCGTATATCATCTCTGATGTCAAACACCAATGGATATGGGATCATCCATCGCCCATCTGTATGGGTCGAGAAGGTATACGCTAGTCTACTCTGGTATATCGATGCCCCGTCTCGATACACCCACGACTAGGGACTTTGAAGGATGTACTTATGGACTACCATGTCCCCACTAGTATAATCCACATCATAGTCCAGGTAGTCAAGTACACATCCTAAGGGCTTTACCAACATGTAACAGAGACAATAAGTGTACACGTTAAGGTAAAGATCAACCAGATAGCATACTATCATGTCGAGCAAGAAAGTCCTCCCTATATATGTCCCAGCATCCACTACAATATACATCCAATGTACAGTAATGGCCTCTAGGGCATACATATAACTAACAATCTCCCACTTGCACTAGGGCCATCTGTAGCAGTGGTTGTAGTATCTCATACTCAACCATCCCATAAAAATCTCTCTCTGGGAACAGGCCTTTGTGAGTGGATCCGCTGTGTTGTCCTCCGAGTCTACTCTCCAAACCTAGATCACCCTGGAGATCATCCATCTCCATGATCAGGTGACACTGCCTTAGAATATGTCTGGATCACTGATGGGACCGGCGTTCCTCGGCATAAGCCACAGCTCCATTGTCATGCAATGGTTGGAACGTAGTTCATCTCATGAACCAATATACACCCAAACATCCTCCTTGGTAGCATCTTAAGTAGCGATGTATCCTGCCTTTATCTTCTAGTATGCCACGGTATCTAGCTTGGAACTCTTCCAACATACCATCCCTCCACTGAGGGTAAAGACAATCCCTGTGACTGACATTCAGTCGTCTTTATCACCCTGGAACCTTTCCAGTGATTCTCCCCAGAATCATTTGATACCATCTCACTACTTCTAGTGAGATTCCTAACATCCAATTAGATCTATCTCATAGATCCAAAATCCAGGATTTAGTAGGTATCACTTTGATCCTATATGGAGAATCTTTGTGATAATCGGAGATTGATCGAGCGTAGCATAGGAAACTACTTCCCTATCAAGAGTATGTCATCCACGTACTCTACGAGGATCGTCACCATACTCCCTACTACCTTTTTGTTTATACAAGGTTCATCTACCATTTTGATGATGTCAAACTCTTTGACTACTTCATCAAAACAGACGTTCCAACTCCGCGATGCCTGCTTTATCCTATAAAGCATCTTGCACACGTTTTCGCTGCTCCCACTGTCTACGAAGCCCTCTGGCTGTGTACTTATAGACGCTCTCTTCTAAATCATCATTTAGAAAAGCAGTCAAGACACCCAACCACCAGATATCGCAGTCATGGTATGTAGCCGTGGCAAGTAGGATCTGGATAGACTTAAGCATAGCCACTTGAAAAGGTTTCATCATCATCCACGCCTGGTCGATGACGAAAAGCTTTAACAAGTCTAGCTTTGAAAGTCTCAACTTTTCCATTTACACCAAGTAATCTTCTCAAGATATACTTGCTCCTGATGGGAATTTAACCCTTCAGATATAGCAACCAAAGTCCATACTTTGTTGGTGTATAAGGATTCCATCTCAGATCGCTAAGCATCCAGCCATTCTTATAGAGTCTCACTCCTGATGGCCAGCTCGAAGCTAGTTGGGTCATCATCTCATGATGCAATCCTCGCTCCCACTTTCATAGAGAAACAGAAGTATCTCTCAGGTGGGTGAGGAACCCTACTAGATCGGCGGAGAGGCTGAGGTTCGTTGGAATCTACTGAATCCTTTGGTTCTACCAAATCATCTGCTGTTGTTTGTATAGCTGGAACCTTTCCAGTTCTACATTACAGACTTTGCCTCGAGCTTGTCCGGATTTTGCTTTCAGACATAGGCCGGACAACCCCAAATCTTAACTAGCTTAAGACATGGGCTCTTCCCTTTCCATATCACATATGAAATGGTAGGCAATTGATTTGATTCGAACCCTATTCAATAGGTATGCAGCTTCTCAAGTGCATAACTCCCAAAAAGGAAATAGGTAACTCAGTAGTACTCATCATAGAGCACACCTTATCATATAGGGTGTTATTGCTCCGCCCCGATATACCATCGTGCTATGGTGTATACAGAGGAGTAATGCTGAGAGAGAATCTCATTCTCCTTTAGAATAGTCCAGGAATTCCGTGCTCAAGTATTCTCCTCCCTGATCTCATCAAAGGACATAATACTTTTACCCGTATTGGTTCTCTACTTCTAACTTATATTCTGTGAATATCTCAAATGGTTCGGACTTGTGTTTCAACAAGAACATAGATCTGAATCTCGAGAGATTATCAGAGAATGTAATGAAGTACAAAGAACCGGTATTGGCATGTGTAGACTGGGGACCTACATACATCAACATGTATCATCCCAAGAGTTCACTAACTCTTTCTCTGTTTCCAGTAAACGGAGCTATGGTCATCTTATCTTTGTGACATGACTGGCGAGTTTCACAAGATGTAAGTTCAAACTAATTTAAATATGCATCTTTATGTAACTCTAGCCAGTCGGGTCGCATTGATCTGACCTAGTCTACAATACCTCAAGAAGGATTCGTTCATTTCTGAACTCTTCCTCTTGTGTGTGTTCTGTATACTAAGAACTGTAGTTTGATTTAGAACGTCAATGCTTTTAAACAACGTGCCTGAACCGATCAACTTTTGATATAGGAAATGTTCAAAACATTATCCAACAATACAAAATTTTATCATTTCTTTACTAATAAAGAGAGTGATATGATTTTGTATATCAGGTTCGGTATCTAATAACATTCGTTCAGAATCAATGTATTGGTAATACAGGGTGACAGTGACCAACAGACTTGGCTGCAACACTTGCCCCGTTTTCTGCCTCATGAAACTTATCACCCGTTCTCAGTTCTCTACCTATCTGTAGCCCTATGTAACAGATTACATATATGAGATCCTGATCTGGTATCGCATACCCAGGACGTAAAGGATACTGAGAAACAGTTCTCTGTAATGAACACACCCGAAGATGATGCATCAGCATGCACTCTTTTCGTTTGGGCGGCACGGGAATTCTGGTAATCCCCTATTTCCTACTCTGTCTTATAACAATTATAAGTTGGAGCGGGACCAACGTTCCCCAGCTCAGTATAACAAGCGGGTTCGGTCAATATTCCGTATTATTATCTTGATTAAGGCGTGATATGGTCGCTACCTGGAGAGATAGAGAAGAAAACACTCAGCGTGCGCTCTGTCAAGAATAGATTGGTTATTATTTTATCTAATCAGGATGGCTCCCACTACTTTTTATCAAATCTTCCTTCAAACCCTAAAAGGAAAGACTAGCCGGGATTAATTACACACTACAAGTTCGCCAATCTTTCAGCCAGGCCAGTGTCGGTACTTTGAGAGAGGTCCCCCGTGCTTTCGCCCGAACCTAATTAATGTAAACCTCGTTTTCCCAGAGGCGTAACCCCGTTAACACCTTTCTAGACACCTACTTGATCGGCTAATTGTAATGTATAAAACTCTCCCAGGAGTAACTCTTACTCGCAGTGGGTATCGGGATCCAACTATCTCATAGAAGGTATGCAATCTCATTGCAAATTTCAACACTTGAAATTCCCGATAATATTTTTCCCCTAGTGTTCTATGACCTTGACGAATGCCAAACAACCCATAGTCCACTAGTCAAGTTCAACCCGTACATTTCTTGATCGAATTAAACCCACCCGCACGACCCTTGACGAATGCCAAACAACGCCGTACGAATACCCTAATCCAATCGCATCATATGCTCAAGCAGATAAATACTAGTTAGCTACCGTACACTACGCCTTGACGAATGCCAAACTACCGCAGCACGAATACTAACTAGTACATATCTGAAATGACGGAGGGCTACGACAGTTTTTTCTGAAAACCTATTGCGTAATGAACTTGATATCGTTGTAGGATCGAATGAATTTTGAAATGGAGTGCTTTTGAGGCTTTTCTAGTTTTGCTAAAGGAGTCACTCCCGGTGAAGGGATCGTCGGTCCTTTCCTCATCGAATGAGGTGCGGGATATATCACATATATCACTGTGCAAAGCAAAAACTCTTAATAGCAATCAAAAGACAAACCGAGTGTGTAGCATCTGCCAGTTATTGCTAAAGGAGTCACTCCCGGTGAAGGGATCTCGGTCCTTTCCTCATCGAATAAGGTACAGGATATATCATATATACCGCTGTGCAAAGCAAGAACTGTAGCTACCTGTTTTATTTTTGAAATTCGATTCTACAACATCTTAGGTTTCTTTTATTTTCATTAATCACATTAATGAAGTCCCATCATTTAAGTACCTAAACATCACAGATAAATACGACGTACACTTATGCCATCCGCATTCGTCTCGATGTCCCCTCATGCACCGTTAGGTTAGGTAACTAACGGCAGAGCGGGGCAGGGCTAGCGCGGGTGTAAAACATAAGTAACGCCTATATAATATATCATATATACTATATACTGTATCTATCACAGAACATCACATGATCACATCACAGATATCGCAGCAGAAGATTCATATGAAATATTGGATATACTAGGACGTCCGTGTTTTCAATACGAGCCAGTATAAAACACGGATTCCACGGTCGTGATGAATAGCCAAACCCACACCCCTAGACCCTTACAAGAGCGGCAAGCAACCCTACCAATTCTAGAGTTAGGAGACCCGGACTCGACTCCTCGAGTTGGTCTCCCACTGGACTCCAGAACCCGGTTACTTGTGCTCCCCTCCTTGGGTCTATCCTAGTGCGGAAAAGTAAATAATATACAAAATGTGACAACTTCCGCAACCTGGAAGTGTCCCAATAAAAGAATATTACATACAAGTTTTTACATGAATGAAAATGAAAAACACTCATCTCACATAAAAATCCCCGGCTATTCAAACACGACGATCCAATATAACATATTCAGTAACACATAACATCACATGTCATCAACGTAAGTAAATATGCGCATCCCAATTGTCATTGACATATAGCAACGAAACCGGCGAAATCACATATTACACTTACGGTCACAGAAAAGAAAGTGTAAAACTACAACAGTTGGAATCCGCAACCTCCTCAGACATCGCATGCCTGACCAAATGAATTCCTTAGACATCGCATGCCTAACAATTATAAACCCCGCATTTTAGTCTCAAAATCGAAAACACTTTTCAATATTCAAGTCGGGCAATTCAACAAGATTCCCGACATCCTGATCGAATGCTCGTCGCAAACTTCAGTGGACGGCCGCACCCCCGTTACCGTCGACGAAGTGCACCAAGGCGGAACACCGCTACCGCGAGCACCCGGACGGATGCTTTCGGCGACGGGGTTCTCCTACAGTTACTTGGTCGGGGCTATAGGGTGAGGCTGTCTATTAAGTTTACCCGGCGAGTATCCGCGTACGCTACGTGATTGCGACGGACTTTTGATCACATCAAAATTCCGTGGCAACCGATCAAGTGAGACTAAATTGCTATGTTTATAACATTCATTCAGTTATCTCATAACTTCTTGTGAATTCCAATTATTGTATCCCATTCCAGATAATTAGAAAATGTTAAACTTTCCGATCGAACAATCGAACACCCAAGTTTTCCCGATATAGATCAACACATGAAATAAGTCTAATAACATTCAGTTCGTGCCTCAGTACCAACGGTCCAGCCGTAGAAGGGTCAAGCCAACGCCTCACATGTGGCACGCCGTACTGCCCCAAACCCGAAGGTTCAAAGGGCAGTTCAAGACGGTCACATAATCGAGTTAAGGTTTGTTGTCTTCTAAAGGGTCCATCGAGTTACTTGCACTACTTAGAACGTCTTTAAACCACGGAAAAATCCAACACTTGGAAATTTCTCGACAGGGGAAAAATTGGGTATTTATATCCGGTCGAACTTTTTAACATATTCTGAAATTTATCCGGAAAGCCACACAAATAAAATTTGATAATCCGATCGAACATTCGAATCCCCAAAACAACCCAGAAAATTCTACTCTGGAAAACATATTAAAAATTCCCAGAAAAAGCACCACTGGGAACTAAGAATTAAGGTGCAAAATTCAATGCACAATAAGCCAAAGTGGCCGCGGAACCGCCGCATGAGCATGCTCATGCCGCGGATCCGCGGCGATATTAAGGAATTAGACGCTCGAATTTTGCAGTAATCCTTAGATCTTCCTGCTGTGTTTTCTGAATATTTTTAATCCACAAAAATCCACATTTTACGAAAAAGTCCAGAGAGCATTTTTAGGTTTGGGTTTTCGGGTCGTTCGGACTTCAAACTCCGTCTGGAGTTCGCCTAAGGCTCTAGCTAGGCTCTGATACCACTGTAGGATTCCTAGGCACCCTAATGAGGTCTCACAAGGCATCAACCATGCCAATTTCAAAAAAAACGGTGCCGAGAAACCCTAAACTACGGATCGTTGGCTAGAAATCTAGGCGAAGAAGCAACTAGTAAACTACTTTACTAAGAGAATACGGAAATACAACCTTTGTAGATCCGGTGCTCCACCTCCATAGCTCCGCAACGAAGTCCCCTCGCTGTCCAAATGAATTCCCGGGCTCTAGCGTCGGCTTCGTCGGAGAAATAGCGAGCTAGGTCGTCGATGTCCATGCCGAAGATGATCTACGTCGAGGCATCGCTAAATCAAGCTCCACCTTCACCAAGTCATGAAAACTTGTGAAGGAAACACACTCTACTACTTGGCAAGAGGTAGAGGATGAAGAAATAGGAAGTGGGTAGACTTTAGAATTGGATTTCTCACTCATTTCCATCAATCACCATTGATGGAGCTTGCTTTCTTCAAGTGAAGAAAGGAAGAAGAAGATGAAGAAAGAAATATGATAAGTTAATTAAAAAGAATAGAAAAACAATACTTATCATAATTCTAACTATGGTTATGTGTAGAGAATTGACCAAGGTTAAAGGAATGGTTAGGGTTAAGGATGAGATAAGAATGGTGGACAAAGTCAAAGCTTCATGAAGCTTCAACTAAACAACAAATAAAGCCACCATTCTTTTCCCTTTTCCATTTATTTTCCAAAATGTATAAACAAATAAATAAGTAATGGAAAAATAAAACCCTAATTATATGTTTAACCATGGTTTAATTCTTTACACTTAACCAAGTAAACATGTATCATCAAACATGATACAAACAAGTGCACAAAAGTATATCGCATATACAACGCGCACATCCGAGTGAGAAAATCCATCTTAAGTGAACCGATACTAGTTAATGCAAAGTAATATATCAAATATATAATTATGCATTAAATCATTAAATCAACACTTGATTTAACGATCCGGTCATATCGCATATAACTGACTAGTATCCTATGTATCGGCTTATCGAATCAATACTTGATTCGATAACTAGGTTATATCGCATATAACCAATCGATACATTTATCGCGAGAATGAAATACGGTATCACATACACGCATGATTCTCGGTCCCGCACATATCTCATATGCGCTCCTATTTCGTTTCGCTTGAGCCAGGAAACCTCTGTGTATGACTCTAAAGACTCGTCAATACGCCGGCAGCAGGTGATGATCATATCAAACACCCACAAGCCGCAAGCGGTCTGCTAAACGTAACGGCCACCCGGGTATTGAGCGATCAGAAGATCGACGAGCAAGCCCGCTCACACTCCTGTGAATCCAACCAGTAATACTACCGTACAGTCCGGTCTGATCGTCTGATATGTTGCATATCTTGTCTAGGGGTGGTAAACGTCAGACCCCAATAGCTCGATAAGTCGTGTCGATATGAGGTCTATAACAATTCGAGAAACTACTGGTAACACTTACCAGTAAATCTCAGCAACCCTGGCCAGGGATTTCCTGTTATAGCCAATCGATCACAGCGCAACATCAACCCCCTATACCGGGAGAGACGAATCCCCTCCTATCGCTCATTGCCTCCATGTGACTCGGGACTGTACCCAAAAACCACCGTTTTGCACGCCCTCTTGGACGTGGTAAGATGGAAATCAAAGCACAGTGGGAACCATACAAGACTCTATGACGATCTCGGGTCAACAGACTACTCTGTACCAGTGTCACCAGAGAACTGCCATCTGACGTGAGGTATAATACCATCTGGGAGTTCTCGGCGAGTCCGTCCAGTGTACCCAGTCTCTACTGAGCACCCGTATATCATCTCTGATGTCAAACACCAATGGATATGGGATCATCCATCGCCCATCTGTATGGGTCGAGAAGGTATACGCTAGTCTACTCTGGTATATCGATGCCCCGTCTTGATACACCCACGACTAGGGACTTTGAAGGATGTACTTATGGACTACCATGTCCCCACTAGTATGATCCGCATCATAGTCCAGGTAGTCATGTACACATCCTAAGGGCTTTACCAACATGTAACAGAGAGACAATAAGTGTACACGTTAAGGTAAAGATCAACCAGATAGCATACTATCATGTCGAGCAAGAAAGTCCTCCCTATATATGTCCCAGCATCCACTACAATATACATCCAATGTACAGTAATGGCCTCTAGGGCATACATATAACTAACATCAAAGCCATGAGATGCGGGCCCGTTGCCCTCTAGAACCCGGCTATCCGTGCACCCCATCGCGGGGTAATCCTAGTACAGAAAGTAAAATATACAACGGGTACATCGACCTCAGCCTGGTCGTGCCCCAAAAGAATAATTTACAAACAGGCAGTGACGGCAGTCCACATGTCGGACGCTCGCCCCGCAATATCAAATGTACAAATAATACCAAACTGTACTAACATTACACCAAGCTATCCACCATGACAAATCCGCAACATCACAGCACAACACAGAACATCAACGTGAATGTCACGTTCGCAAATCTGCCTAAAAGAGCTATAGCAATTAGACAAGATTTACCGCTCGAATGACATTCACGGTCATAGATATAATGTAAGCACTGTGGACTAACTTATTTAAAATTTTCGATCGACAAAATTTCCCGAAGTGGGCCCCAAGCACAAATCCAGCACTCAAAATAATCTGGGCCAAAACTAAAAATACCAGAAACCCCAATTCCAAGTCAGAGACCACTGTAGAAAATTTGGTGCAGAGAAGCCAAAAAATGGCGGCGGAACCACGGCCAAAACAGGGTTATTGGCACGGTTCAGCGGCGGAACTGTAGCATCATGCTACCAAATTTTCATAGAAGTCTTAGAAAAGCCTGCCTGATTTTCTGAAATACTCAAAATAATTTTTCGACGACAAAAAAATTTCGACAGAAACTGCATAAATTGGAATCTTGGTTTTGGAAATTTCGCTCGATCGATATTTTAAATACGTTAGAACAAGCTAGTAAAGGTTAATGGCATGGCTCTGATACCATGTAAGTCTACGGTAGCGCCCCAGCCGTCTGTCCGAGGACAAAATGCGGAAACGAAAAACTTTTTCAAAACTTGAAACCGGCGCTATCGCAGACTTTAATCCCGGATCAACCATTAATCTATAACTAGCAAACTGGAGAAAGGTTAGAAAGGCCATACCGATCGATCCGTGTCCTTCGGTCTTTAGCCACCATCTCTCGCTCCTCGCGGCATCTCCGATCTCCGGTCTTCTCGTCGGAAAGGGCACCATATCTTCAAATCCTTTTACGGGCTCCCGCTTCGTCCGAAGCAACTCGGACACGAAGTTTGCTAGCCGACGTGTCCAAGGTGATGTAGAAAATGTGTGTGATCATTTTGTCTCAAGCATCCATTGATTCTCAACACATGAGAGTGTATGGATGGAGGTTGAAGATGATGCCATTAATGGAAATGGTGAGCTAGAAGAAGAAGAAGAGGAGGAGCCTTTTCTTTCTTATGCTGTATGATAAAATGAGAGTGAGAGATTGAGAATAATACAAGAGCCAACCCCTTACTATGGCTGCCCTTCTCTCTCTCTTTCTCATTTCAACTCACAAATCAATCAAATAATGTGACACATGAACAAAGAAAGAAACCATGAGTCACCACTTGTGCATGTGTCACAATTAATGCTCCTAATCATGACTTTTAGTTCATTATTTGCATTTGTAAACATTAACCCAAATGCTTACAACAATAAAAAGATACGGCAACATCTAAAGTAAACTCATGACGGATCACAAGGATACCCCTCACTTGTATATACATACCTGCATCCGCATTCCGACTGAATGCGAATGCAATGAGACTAAAGTAATCCAACAAATTTAATACTAGGATCCGGCTTAAACCAAAACCCACTAGTATGATCCGTCCGATCATGATCCGTGCACTACTGCACGTATATGATTGAACCCTGCCATATATCATACGGCCTCTACAATGTTTCACCCGAAACTTGAGAAACTGTCTGTGGGGGACTCTAAAGACTCGTCAATACTTGGACTGTGGATTTAACCACTAGCAAGTCAGTGGTACTAGTCGTACGTAACGGGCTACCAGGTATTGACCAAAAGGGAGGTCGATGAGTGAACTCATCCTGACACCCTACTGAGCCTGTCAGTGACAATATCTGTACAGTCCGGTCCGTTCGTCTATGAGCATCGCATGTCGGGCCTAGGGGGTTGGTAAAAGTCAGACCCCCAAAAGCGGTACAAGTCGTGTCGGAGTGTAGCCCGGAACACCCTGAGATACTACTGGAATACCTACCAGTAAATCTCCTGCCTTGGCCAAGAACTTCATGTAATGGCTCTCCTAGACACAGCGCGATCTCACCCCCAATACCGGGAGAGACGAAACCCCTGCCGATCCACTCACTGCTTCCATGTGGCTCGGGACTGTACCCAACTAAAAGCTATTTGCACGACTCCTTTGAGCCATGGTTGGGTAGTAATCAAAACACAGCGGGAACTCACACGGGACAAATGACGATCTCAGGTCGATGAACTAACCTGTACACATGTCACCAGGGAACTGCTATCTGACGTTAAGTATAATACCAACTAGCATGTTCCCGGCAAGTCCTGTCTGGTGTACTCATAACCCAATAAGCACCTGTATACATCTTAGGTGAACCAACTGACACCAATGGCTTGTGAGACCAGCCACCGCCCCTTGTCGGGGTCACGACTGTATACACTAGTCTACTAACGGAGTATCGATGCCCAGTCTCGAAAACTCCCTCGACTAGGGACCTTTTAAGGATGTGCTTATAGACCCCAGCTCCCATGTATATGATCGCCATCATACTGCTGGCCGTCAAGCAAGAATCCTAAGGGCTCTATCAACGTGTAATAGTGACTTGTAAGGTCACCTAAAGCAGTACACGATGATAAAGATAAACCAGATAGCATACTATCACCTTGAGTAAGACTGTCCTACCGATATAGGTCCTCCCTCAATCATTGCAATCACGTGCCTGTGATCTAATAATTGACTCTGATGGCACTATATCCAACAATCTCCCACTTGCACTCAAGGCTAATTATTGCGATGTCGCATACTCACAGCCCGTGTGATACCGAACACCCAACTCCTCTACTAATCAGTCTCACAAATCCCGTTTGCGAAACTATTGCGTTCGAGGAATAGCCTCAGTGAGTGGATCCGTCCTGATGTTTCTTTCTATGTCTCTTTTTATCTCAAGTTCGCGGAGAAAACCATCTCCCGAAATGAGCAATACCTGTCTTAGAATATGTTTGGATGTCTGATGGGACCTAGTTCATAAATGAACTCCAAATCCAAACTTCTTAGACTGTATCGTCAACTGAATTTAATCAGTATCCTGCGCCATGCCTCCCTCAGTATCCGCTTGGACCATCTGTCCAAACTATTGCCTCTCGTCAGAGGGAAAACTATAACTCTGACAGTCACTCTGTCATCCAGGTCACCTTGGAAGCCTGGAATGATAACTGTAAGTCCATGTCACGCACCCCACGAACTTGCGGGGAGGCGGAATATATGAAAAACGATTATCAAAGCTTCGTAACACGGACTTGAGCGCATGAATCGTATCTAAACCGTTACTAACATACTACAAGAGGTTTAACTACTCTGATTCGAAGTTATACCTCAAGTTACTTGTCCTTCGGGTCTTCATCGCTGTCCTCCACTCCTCGTAGGCTCCTTGGAACGTCGGCACCTCAACGGCCTCCTCGAGTCAAAGACGATCCACCCGAGAGCTCCTACTCCAAGCTTGATCTCTAACTTGAGATAACTAGGTTTCTTTAGTTGCTAATCAAAGTGACCTAGGTGATATAGAGTGAGGTTATGAATTAATTAGTCAATCTAATCCTTGATCTCAACACATGAGAGGGGAGGATTAGGGTTTCAAGAGAGAGCTTGAGGAGAGAGAAGGTGAGTATAAGAATGATATTGAAAAATGAACTCATTTGAATATATCAACCATAATAATTTATCAAATAAATAATTCAAATGATTAATTATCATGGTTGATTCAATCACCTTGTGTGATTCATCTCATGAGTCATTAGCTAATAAATGCATCATTTAACTCCATGAATGAATCACACAAATGAGTCATTAAGCAATAAATGCTTATGCCACCTTAACCCCCAAGTCACCATGCTTCTAGAAGCTTCCCAGAAAATTACGAGAACGCCCCTCCAATCCGTGAAAACACGAAAAAACTTTAGACTGTATAAATCCAATAACCCGATACTAGAATCTGGCTTAAACCAAAGCCGGCTAGTAAAAACTATCCGAACGTCGTACGTGCGTTTAAACGCGTATGCGTCCGAACCCTTGTCGTAAAACCATACGACCTCTATATCGTTTCGCCTGGAGCAGGGAAACTCTCTGTGTAGGACTCTAAAGACTCGGCACTACGCTGGCAGTGGGTTTAACCACAGACCGCAAGCGGCACTAGCTGTACGTAACGGTCCCCAGGTAGATGTCGATAAGAAGGCCGATGAGGAAACCCATCCGAACTCCTACTAAGCCTGTCCGTGACAATATCCGCGCAGTCCGGTCTGTTCGTCTAAAAGTATCGCATGTATGGTCTAGGGAGGTGGAGAACATCAGACCCCTAACAACCGTACAAGTCGTGCCGGTATGGCTCAAGACCATTCGAGAATCTACTGATCAGTCCACCAGTAATTCTCCATCAGCCCTGGCCAGAGACTTATGATAATGACCAACCGATCACAGTGCGATATCAACTCCCTATACCCGGAGAGACGAATCTCTAATAGTCGCTCACTGCCTCTATGTGGCTTGGGACTGTACCCAACTAAAACCTGTTTGCACGACTCCTTTGAGCCGTGGTAGGGTAGTAATCAAAGCACAGTGGGAACTCACATGAGACAAATGACGACCTTAAGTCAACAGACTATCTGCACACATGTCACCTGAGAACTGCTATCTGACGTTAGGTATAATACCATCCAGTCAGTTCTCCTGCGAGTCCTATCCGGTGTACCCGTAACCTAACGAGCACCTGTATACTATCTCCAGTACGACGTACTGATGGTTGTGGGATAGACCATCTCCCTAACTGTGATGAGAAGCGTACACACTAGTCTACTCCGGAGTATCGATGCCCTGTCTCGATAATCCTACGACTAGGGACAAGTATAGGATGTTTCTTATAGACTACCCAGCCCCTACTAGTGTGACTGTCATCACAACGCTGGTAATCAAGCAAAGATCCTAAGGGCTCTACTAATATGTCTAAGTGATACGTTACAAGAAACATATGCACACATTAAAGTAGACACAAACCAAGTAGCATACTGCCATTTTTAGCAAGACTGTTGTATAACTGTGAATATCCCAAGTTTCCATTAAGTAATATACAACCTAGTATGATACAATAATAGCCCCTAGGGCATATACACTAACAATAACCGTCTCCCGAAAGAGGCTGTTGTTATCATATCCCTAGAACATCCACTTATGTTCTAAAACTGCTTCCGAATGTTTCTCCAAGATAGGATTAATATCGACTTATTGCATCTAGTGCAAAAACAACATCTGGTGTGGTACTTGATATCTCATGATTGAATCAAGTGATATGTCAATCATGCACATCCCTCTCCTCTTTAGTCTGTAAGACACCTTTAGAGAGGGTGACTCCATCACCTGCAGGTATACTACCGTGCCAGGAGTCGTCCATTCTAAAACACCCGTAGAATGCTGTCTAAGTACCCAGATTGGGAAACTACCCAAATCTAGATCTAAAACCATAGACCTAGTAACCAGAATGTCAGATATAATATCCAAATCCTATGTGGAGAAACCACTGTGTGACAACCAAAGTATAACCGATCGTAGTATAGGAATTTCACTTCCTACTATGTGTATGTCATCCATGTACCAGGACATCATACCCTACTACCTTCTTAAAAGATCCATCCCCTATTTTGATGAAGTCAAAGTCCATGACTGTCACATCAAAAATAGATGATCTATTTCCGCTATATCTGCTTTAGTCCATAAATAGACATAAGCTACTTGTCCACTATGCTTCCACTGCTCCTACTGACTATGACAACCCTCTGGCAGAGTCATATACACGTACACTTCTAAAGCTAGTTTAGAACGACGCTATACTCATCCTCCTGCCGGGTCTCACAGTCCGGAACAACAGCAATGGCAGGTCTGGGTAAACAAGAACCTCCCGGTCACCGTCCTTGAGGCTACCGGAGTACCTCTCGGGTGCCTGAGGATACCCACCATATCTGCGGAGTGGCCAATGGAATGTCAAACCAGATTGAATCTTTAGGTCCTATTAAATTTTCAGTAATCGTTTGCGGTTCTAGAATCACTTCCAGTTCTACTGAACTCCCACTACTGTTTTCTGAAAATATCCATTTTTATTAAAACTGTGGCGAGTCAAGAACAATATCACTATTGATCTTCCAGATGGTAGAAAATCAACCCTCTTCATAGCCTGGGTCAACCCACAAACTGCCATTACAGAAACGTGCCTTGAGTTATCCAGAGTCTGGTTTTAAGCATAAGCCGGAAAACTCCCCGTATCTTAACATTGTTAAGATATGAACTCTTCTATATCCAATATAGAAAAAGAGGCACTGATTTAATTGGAACCAGATTCAAATCATGCAGCTGTCTCCAGTGCATGTCAACTAAATGGAAAGAGACCGATCAGCATTACTCAACTTAGGAATACATCCAGATATGAGTAACCTGAAAGAGAAGCAAGTTCTCATAATCATTACTATCAACTGAATGCCATACACAAGTATCTACATTTTCGATCACCTTGAAGAATCCCGATGCTTGCAACACCTGGTTCTCTACTTTATTCTTATACCTATAACTTCTTAAAACTTAGACCTTGCATTTCTACGAAACACATGTCTAAGAACTAGAGAAGTCACAAGTAAACAGAATATAGTACGAGTGCCAACCCCTCTGTCCTCATGGACACTGGACAACATACAATACTCTGTATAAGTCCCCTGAGTCTAATAACTCATTCCCTGTGTGTCGTAGGTTGAAAACTGTACTTATGGTTAAGAAGAATTACACCGCTATTTAATACTCCTTACCTAATCATTCACTGATATAGGTAAATATCATAGACATAATTTCAAAAAGTTATATCTCACTTTATAAAAATAAACGTACAGGTATATCAATTTGAAATTGGTGCATAACAATGGATATTCAAAACCAAATATTTGCCGTCCGTCAAACAACCAAGGCGATTTCCTCAAATATCAGCAATTACAACGAATCCCGATATAATGAGGATGATCACCCAATTCCCAATAATTTACTCCCACTCATCATCTATAAAACCATACAGATTTGAGAATCAAACCTGGTAAATACATACCCTGGAGCAAGGGCTAATTGGGAAATCAGTTTTCTCTTAAAAATACACAGTGAAACTGAAACATGTAAATGTTTCGAAGGGGTATCCGGGTATTCTTAGTAATGCCTCTTCCATTATCAGATTCACAACTGTAACCGTATATTTCTTTTCCATCTCTCCAAATCCCTTTATATGTCTTTAGTCGCTATCTTCTGCACACCATCGTTAAGCTAAATGGTTTTCTTCCTTCCCTACCGTTCGGCACCAGCCTATGGTTTGGAAGAAGACTATCCATTAAGCATAATAGGTGTACTGTCCTAATCCTAGGAGCACTCGCAACCCGAGAGAAGGTAAAGATAAAAGACAACTAAATAAAACCTTATTCCTATTTCTCCTGAACCAGAATCCATCCCCGAACTGGAACAAGTTCCTTCGAGTTCGTATATAACCATACGATGGAGTATCCAAATAACTATGGATCTTCGTAGTGATACGGAGCGTCCTGGAGAAATACAAAGGTGATGTAGGAATGGCGAAGAAATACTTGGTTTGGTCATGAATAGTAGCAGTCGTAATTTACTTTGCCATCTTACTAATCCTTTATTTGTCTTTACTTAATACCTTCTGTACACCTTGTTGGAGATAGTGCCCTCAAAGTCAATTATTGGATCGCAGGTACGTGATTGCAATGATTGAGGCAGGACCTATACCGATATGACAGTCTTGCTCGAGATGATAGTATGCTATCTGGTTTGCCTTTATCATTGTATACATGCTTTAGTTCGCTATTGCATGATTGATAGAGCCCATAGGATTATACTTGACAGCCAGCAGTATGATGGTGATCATATACGTGGGAGCTGGGGTCTATAAGCACATCCTTAGAGTGTCCCTAGTCGTGGGAGTTTCGAGACAGGGCATCGATACTCCAGAGTAGACTAGTGTATACAGTCGAGACCCCGACGAGGGGCGGTGGCCGGTCTCACAAGCCACTGGTGTCAGTTGGATCACCTAAGATGTATACAGGTGCTCATTAGGTTATGAGTACACCGGACAGGACTCGCCGGGAATCTGCTAGTTGGTATTATACATATCGTCAGATAGCAATTCCCTGGTGACATGTGTACAGGTTAGTTCATCGACCTTAGATCGTCATTTGTCTCATGTGAGTTCCCACTGTGCTTAGAGTACTACCCTACCACGCTCAAAAGAGTTGTGCAAATAGGTTTTAGTTGGGTACAGTCCCGAGCCACATTGGAGGCAAGTGAGTGGATCTCGGGGATTTGTCTCTCCCGGTATTGGGGTTGATGTCGCACAGTGCACGGGTGGCCATCACTAGGAATCCTCGGCCGAGGTAGTGGAGAATTACTGATTTGGATCAGTAGTTTCTCAAGAGGTGATGGGCTTCATGCCGACACGATTTATCGCGTTATTAGGGGTCTGACTTTATCCACCCCCCTAGACTCGATATGCGATACTCTTTAGACGAATGGACCGGACTGTATATACATTGTTACTGTCAGGCTCAGTAGGGTTTATAGATGAGTTCGCTCGTCATCTTCCCTTCCAATCAATACATAGGCAAACCGTTACGTACAGCTTGTACCTATGACGTGCTAGGGGTTGTACCCAGTGCCGATGTGTTGATGAGTCATTAGAGTCCCCCACAGACACTTTCCCAAGTTCGGACGAAACGTTGTAGAGGCCGTATGGTGATATGGTAAGGTTCGGAAAAAGCACGTGCGTTTTCGCACGTGTCGTTTTTCAGACAGATAATGCTGGTAGGCTTTGGTTTAATCCGGAACCCAGTATTATACTGTGTAGATATAATATCTTTGTCTCAGTTGCATTTGTATTCGGTCGTAATACAAATGCGGGTATGTTTATACTGTTACGGGGTTATCCTGAAATTCGTTTCAGGATCACTTTTGGAAGTTGCCAGTTTCCAGTTTTCTATCAGCCGTCTTTTAACATTCGGTTAAAAAACGGATTTATCTTTTCTTGAGATGAGTGTGGAAGGTTCTAGAAGTTTCTAGAAGAGGTGACTAGGTTGAATGGTGTTGATGTTTCATTGGTTGCATTTAATGTATTCATACATTGTGTTCACACTTTGTGTTCACACTTTGTGTTCACACATGATATTTGTTCTTGTGGTCACCTCCCTCCTCCTACACTCACCCCCCACCTCCTATAAGGCTGGCCACCTCTTGGAGACTTGAGAGATGGTTGTTGTTTGAAAAGATTAAGGTTTTTGGTTCATGGAAATTGATATACTTCATTTCTCATTTCGTATCGATCCAAAAGGCAACTTCATTAACCGTTCGTCCATAGCCTTGGACGTAACGAGACAAAGTGTTCTACTCATTCTCTACTTCATCTTGGTCGTCTCTTTTGGCAAACTTGACGATCGAGTTGCCTCGGTTCAGAGGCGAGAGCCCGTTTAAAGATCCGTCGACGTGGTGCCACCTGGACGACAAGACTGGAGATCGAGGAGATCGGAGCAGCCGAAACAAAGCGTGGGATGATGGTGAAAGACCGAAGGACTCGGATCATTCGGTATAACGTTTCTATCCCTTTGTAGTTTGTTAGTTTAGCTTTAATGGCAGATCCGGGTTACGGTACACGATAGCGCCAGTTTCGTTAAAAGTTTTTGTTCCGCATTTGGCGTCTGTTAGACGGCCGAGGCGCTACCGTAGACTTACACACCTTTTAGGATAAATGGTTTTCTTCATTCCCTACCGTTCGGCACTTGCCTATGGTTTGGATGAAGACTATCCAATTAGCGTAACAAGTGTACCGTCCTAATCTAAGGAGCACTCGCAACCTGAGAGATGGTAAAAGAAAAAGACAACTGAATAGTCCTATTCATTTTCTCCAGAACCGGAAACCATCCTTGAATCTGGAATAAGTTCTTTCAAGTTCGTATATAACCATACGATAGTTTTATCCAATGGAAGTGGAAGTTCGTAGTAATACGGGGTGTTCTGGAGAAAAGGGTAAAAGTAGGAGTGGCAATGAGGTATGCGATTCAGACAATCCAAAAGCCAGTGTTTAAGATGGTTTGGTTAACTTGGTCACTGAGTCATAGTCAAGGGTCGGGTCATGGTCGCTGCCAAAGAGAGAGAGAAAAGAAACACTCAGCGTGCACTCTAACCTAGATCAGAATGGTTATCAATTTATCTAATCAGGAAACCTCCCACTGTAACCTCAAATTCTTCTCCAAACCTGAAAGAAGAATTAGTCGGGATCACCCGAGGAGTGAACCAACTCATCAGTAGGAATCGGGATCCAACTATCATTGCATGATAACGTGATGGAATCTACTCACGTTATCACACTCCAAAAGGTATGCGCATATCTGGCAAGTTTCAGTTTCTTTAGAAACTCCCGATGTGATTTTTACCCCATGCTCTTATGACCTTGACGAAGGCCAACGTATCATGAGTCACATGTCAAGTTCTACCCTTCATTATCCAGGTTAATTTGAACCCACCCGTACATACCCTTGACGGAGGCCAAACTAGTAGTACGACTGTCCCAAACCAACGCATCTATTTATGCAGCAGAAAAGTAACAAATAGCTACCATACACTATGCCATGACGAAGGCCAACAAACATAGCATGAATACTAATTGCTACCCGTCTGAAATGACGGAGGGCTACGAATGGTTTTTGGCGAAAAACCTTTAACGTAAGGAACTTGATATCGTTGAAGGAACCGGATAGCTTTTTATAAAAATATAGTGGCGAACACCTTTGCTAAAGAGGTCACTCCCGGAGAAGGGATCTCGGCTTTTTCCCTGTAGAATGAGGTGTAGGATATTCCAGCTGAATACCACGACGCAAAGCAAAAAGGCAATCGGCTATAGTGAAGTTATTACCCTGATGCAAACTTCTGTCCAAGGGGTCACTCCCGGTGAAGGGATCTCGGCTCTTGCCTCGTCGACTGAGGAGCTGGATATTCATAACCGAATACCACTGTACAAAACAAAAGAGAACGTCCTTGCAATAACAACTTTTTGAAAAATGTTCCAACATCAAACAGGTTTGTTTTGCTTGCATTGATCCAAATCAATGCAGTCCCATCAATTGATCACACCAATAAAGAACGAAAATATGATGTACGTATATGCCATCCGCATTCGCCACTGAGTCCCGTCATCACCCGTTAGGTTACTTAACTAACGACAGAGTGGAGACTGGACTAGCACGGGTGTAAAACATATACAACATCTAGTAGTGTATATATCAATATATAATGATCGCTCAAGGCGTGATAAAATGCAACATCACAGAAATGTAATAAGCATCACAGAACAATACAGATAATCTAGGATCCCCGAGTTTCATAGAGCCGCTACTGAAACCCGACGTTCCCCTGGTCGTGTGGATAGCCTGTGCAATGAAATCCTAGACCCCTACGGGTGCAGCAAGTTACCCGCCAATACCTGAAACGAGGCAGCCCCCTTCAACAAAGTGAATGGACCACCCAGCACTTCACGGAATCCGGTAACTTGAGCACCCCTCCTTGGGTCAACCTATACCCCCTATGAGTGCGGCGAATAGCCCGCCAATTGTAGAGTAAAGCCCCCTCTGTCTCAAAGCCATGAGATGCGGGCCCGTTGCCCTCTAAAACCCGTCTATCCGTGCACTCCACCGTAGGGTAATCCTAGTACAGAAAGTAAAATATACAACAGGTATATCGACCTCAGCCCGGTTGTGCCCCAAAAGAATAATATACAAACAGGCAGTGACGGCAGTCCACATGTCGGACGCTCGCCCCGCAATATCAAATGTACAAATAATACCAAACTATACTAACATTGCACCAAGCTATCCACCACGACAAATCCGCAACATCACAGCACAACACAGAACATCAACGTGAATGTCACGTTCGCAAATCCGTCTAAAAGAGCTATAGTAATTAGATAAGATTTACCGCTCGAATGACATTCATGGTCATACATATAATATAAGCACTGTGAACTAACTTATTTAAAATTTTCGATCGACAAAATTTCCCGAAGTGGGCCCCAAGAACAAATCCAGCACTCAAAATAATCTGGGCCAAAACTAAAAATACCAGAAACCCCAATTCCAAGTCAGAGACTACTGTAGAAAATTTGGTGCAGAGAAGCCACAAAATGGCGGCGGAACCGCGGCCAAAACAGGGTTATTGTCGCGGTTCCGCTGCGGAACTATAGCATCATGCTACTTTTAGTATCGAAGATCGGAAGCAAAGGTTGCGTCTTTCTCTTCGTGGAATCTCTCGAGAGTCCGGATCCCGATGATCGCAGCGAAGGGACCACAACACGGAGCATATGAAGTGAAGGACCGGATCTACAAAGGTTGTAATCCCTCTCACTTAGTGTTAAAATGTTTAGCATGCTAGTTTTCGCCTAATCTCTAGTTTAAAGTTCCGTATTCGGGTTGTTCGGCACGGCTAAATTTTTATTCGGGCATGGTTGATGCCTCGTAGACCCTTGTGCGAGTGCCTAGCAACCCTACAGTGGTATCAGAGCCAAGCTAGAGCTTTAGGCGAAGTCTAGACGAAGTTTAAAGCCCGATCGAAACCCGAAACCCCGTTAAAACCCGCTCTCTGGACTTTTTCCAAAAACTGGGATTTTTCCAAATTAAAAATGCTTAAAAAATTCAGCAGGGAATTCTAAGAGTTACGGTACAAAAAATTTTTGATGAACAGTAAGAAGCGCGGCGGAACCGCGGCAGAAGCATGCCTTCTGCGGCGGTTCCGCGGCGCAATGACGTCATCATCTCCTGTTTGCACAGTAACTTCTATTTAATTATGCTGGATTTTCTGGGAATTTTTAATATTTATTCAAGAGTTGAATTTTCTGGTGTTGTTTTGGGGATTCGATGATTCGATCGGATTATTAGATTTTGTCTATGTGGTCTTCCGGATAAATTTTAGAAACTGTTAAAAAGTTCGAACGGATATCAATAACTCACTTTTTCCCCTGTCGGAAAATTTTTCAAAAGTTGGATTTTTTCTACTGTTTAAGAATGTTCTAAGTCGTGCAAGTAACTCGATGGACCCTCTAGAAGACAACAAACCTTAACTCGATTATGTGACCGTCTTGAACTGCCCTTTGAACCTTAGGGTTTGGGGCAGTACGGCGTGCCACATGTGAGGCGTTGGCTTGACCCTTCTACGGCTGGATCATTGGTACTGTGGCATGTGATGGATGTTTTTAAACTGATTTCAAGTGTTGAGATATATTGGGGAAATCTTGGGTGCTTGATGATTCGATCGGAAAGTTTAACTTTTTCTATTTATCTGGAATATGATACAATAATTGGAATCCACAGGTAGTTATGTGATAACTAATTTGAATATTATAAACATAGCAGTTTAGTCTCAGTTGATCGGTTGCCACGGAATTTTGATGTGATCAAAAGTCCGTCGCAATCACGTAGGGTACGCGGATACTCGCCGGGTAAACTTAATAGACAGCCACGCCCCATAGCCCCGACCAAGTGACTGTAGGAGAACCCCGTCGCCGAAAGCATCCGTTCGGGTGCTCCCGGTAGCGGTGTTCCGCCTTGGTGCACTTCGTCGACGGTATCGGGGGTGCGGCCGTCTACTAAAGTTTGCGACGAGCATTCGATCAGGACGTCGGGAATCTTGTTGAATTGCCCGACTTGATATTGAAAAGAGTTTTCGATAAATGAGACTAAAATGCGGGGTTTATAATTGTTAGGCATGCGATGTCTAAGGAATTCATTTGGTTAGGCATGCGATGTCTAAGGAAGTTGCGGATTCCAACTGTTGTAGTTTTACACTTTCTTTTCTGTGACCGTAAGCGTAGTATGTGGTGTATCGCCGACTTCGTTGCTATACATCAACGACAATCGGGATACGCATACTTGCTTACGTTGATGATATGAGATATTATGTGTTGTTGTGATATGTTGTATTGGATCGTCGCGTTTGAATAGCCGGGGGTTTTATGTGAGATGAGAGTTTTTCTTTTTCATTCATGTAAAATTCATTTGTATGTAATATTCTTTTATTGGGGCACTTCCAGGTAGCGGAAAATGTCACCGTTGTATATTATTTACTTTTCCGCATTAGGTAGACCCAAGGCGGGGAGCACAAGTAACCGGGTTCTAGGGTTCAGTGGGAGACCATCTCGAGGAGTCGAGACCGGGTCTCCTAACCCTAGAATTGGCAGTGTTACTTGCCGCTCTCGTAGGGGTCTAGGGATGTGGGTTTGTCTATTCATCGCGACCGTGGAATCCGTGTTTTATACAGGCTCGTATTGAAAACACAGACGTCCTAGTATATCCAATATTTCATATATTTTCTTCTGCTGCAATGTTCTGTGATGAGATCATATTACTGCCTGAGACGAATGTTTATATTATATATATATGAGATATATGTTATATTGCAGATTTCGTTTCAAATATGATGCTTGTGAAGCATAATAAAATGGGACTTCATTAATGTGATTAATGAAATAAAAGAAACCTAAGATGTTGTAGAAACTTGTTTAATAAAAACTGGTAGCTCTAGTTCTTGCTTTGCATAGCGGTGTTCCTTGTAGAACATCCAGCACCTTATTCGATAAGGAAAGGACCGAGATCCCTTCACCGGGAGTGACTCCTTTAGCAATAACTGGCAGATGCTACAAACTCGGTTGTTCTTTTGATTGCTTCTATAGTTCTTGCTTTGCACAGCGGTATATATGATATATCCTGCACCTTATTCGATGAGGAAAGGGCCGACGATCCCTTCACCGGGAGTGGCCCCTTTAGCAAAACTAGAAAAGCCTCAAAAACACTCCATTTAAAATCACTCGATTCTACAATGATATCAAGTTCATTACGCAAAGGGTTTTCTTAAAAACCTGTCGTAGCCCTCCGTCATTTCAGATAAGTACTAGTTAGTATTCGTGCTGCGGTAGTTTGGCCTTCGTCAAGGCGTAGTGTACGGTAGCTAACTAATGCTTATCTGCTTGCATATGATGCGATTGGATTAGGGTATTCGTACGGCGTAGTTTGGCTTTCGTCAAGGGTCGTGCGGGTGGGTTTAATTCAATCAAGAAATGAACGGGTTGAACTTGACTAGCGGACTATGGGTAGTTTGGCCTTCGTCAAGGTCATAGGACGCTAGGGGTAAAATATTATTGGGGGTTTCAAGTGTTGAAATTTGCAATGAGATTGCATACCTTCTATGAGATAATTGGATCCCAATACCCGCTGCGAGTAAGAGTTACTCCTGGGAGAGTTTTACACATTACAATTAGCCGATCAAGTAGGTGTCTAGAAAGGTGTTAACGGGGTTACGCCCCTGGGAAAACGAGGTTTACATTAATTAGGTTCGTGCGATAGCACGGGGGACCTCCTTCAAAGTACCGACACTGGCCTGGCTGAAAGATTGGTGAACTTGTAGCGTGTAATTAATCCCGGCTAGTCTTTCCTTTTAGGGTTTGAAGGAAGATTTGATTAAAACAGTGGGAGACATCCTGATTAGATATATTAGAAAACCAATCTAATCTTGCAAGAGCATACGCTGAGTGTTTTCTTCTCTCTCTCTCCAGATAGCGACTATATCACGCCTTAATCAAGATAATAAAATGGATATATTGACCAAACCCGCTTGTTATACTAAGCTGGGGAACGTTGGTCCCGCTCCAACTTATAATTGTTATAGGACAGAGCAGGAAATTGGGGACTACCAGAATTCCCGTGCCGCCCAAACGAAGAAAGTGCATGTTGATGCATCATCTTCGGGTGTGTTCATTACACAGAACTGTTTCTCAGTATCCTTTACGTCCTGGGTATGTGATACCGGATCAGGATCCCGTATATGTAATCTGTTACATGGGCTACAGATAGGTAGAGAACTGAGAAAGGTGATAAGTTTCATGAGATAGAAAACGGTGCAAGTGTTGCAGCCAAGTCTGTTGGTCACTGTCACCCTGTATTACCAGAATACATTGATTCTAAACAAATGTTATTAGATACCGAACCTGATATACAAAATCATATCAGTCTCTTTATTAGTAAAGAAAGGATATAATTTTGTATTGTTGGATAATGTTTTGAACATTTCCTATATCAAGAGTTGATCGGTTCAGGCACGTTATCTAAAATCATTGACGTTCTAAATCAAACTACAGTTCTTAGTATACAGAACACACACAAGAGGAAGAGTTCAGATATGAACGAATCCTTCTTAAGGCATTGTAGACTAGGTCATATCAATGCGACCCGACTAGCTGAAGTTACATTTAGATGCATGTTTAAATCAGTTTGAATTTACATCTTGTGAAACTTGCCAGTCATGTCACGAAGATTAGATGACCATAGCTCTGTTTATTGGAAACAGAGAAAGAGTTAGTGAACTTTTGGGATTGATACATGCTGATGTATGAAAGTCCCCTGTCTACACATGCCAAGATCGGTTCTTTGTACTTCATTACATTCTCTGATGATCTCCCAAGATTCAGATATATGTTCCTGCTGAAACACAAGTCCGAACCTTTTGAGATATTCACAGAATATAAGTTAGAAGTAGAGAACCAAAATACGGGTATAAGTATTATGTCCTTTGATGAGATCAAGGAGGAGAATACTTGAGCACGGAATTCCTGGACTATTCTAAAGGAGAATGAGATTCTCTCTCAGCATTACTCCTCCATATACACCATAGCACGATGGTATATCGGGGCGGAGCAATAGCACCCTATGTGATATGGTGTGCTCTATGATGAGTACTTCTGAGTTGCCATTTCCTTTTGGGAGTTATGCACTTGAGAAGCTGCATACCTATTGAATAGGGTTCAAATCAAATCAGTTGCCTACCACTTCATATGTGATATGGAAAGGGAAGAGCCCATATCTTAAGCTTGTTAAGATTTGGGGTTGTCCGGCCTATGTCTAAAAAGAAAAATCCGGACAAGCTCGAGGCAAGGTCTGTTATGTAGAACTGGAAGGGTTCCAGCTATACAGCAGATGATTTGGTACAACCAAAGAATTCAGTAGATACCAACGAACCTCAGCCTCTCCGCCGATCTAGTAGGGTTCCTCACCCAACTGAGAGATACTTCGGTTTCTCTATGACAGTGGGAGCGAGGATTGCATCATGAGATGATGACCCAACTAGTTTCGAGCTGGCCATCAGGAGTGGGACTCTGTAAGAATGGCTGGGTGCTTATCGATCTGAGATGGAATCCTTATACACCAACAAAGTATGGACTTTGGTTGCTTTATCTGAAGGGTTAAATCCCCATCAGGAGCAAGTATATCTTGAGAAGATTACTTGGTGTACATGGAAAAGTTGAGACTTTCAAAGCTATGCTTAAGTCCATCCAGATCCTACTTTCCACGGCTACATACCATGACTACGATATCTGGTGGTTGGGTGTCATGACTGCTTTTCTAAAAATGATGATTTGGAAGAGAGCGTCTGTAAGTACACAGCCAGAAGGCTTCGTAGACAGTGGGAGCAGCGGAAACGTGTACAAGATGTTTTATGTGATAAAACAGGCATCGCGGAGTTGGAACATCTGTTTTGATGTGGTAGTCAAAGAGTTTGACTTCATCAAAATGGTAGATGAACCTTGTATATACAAAAAGGTAGTAGGGAGTATGGTGGTGATCCTCGTAGAGTACGTGGATGACATACTCTTGATAGGGAAGGTGTTTCCTATGCTACGCTCGGTCTATCTCCGCTTATCACAAGGATTCTCCATATAGGATCAAAGTGATACCTACTAAATCCTGGGTTTTGGATCTATGAGATAGATCTAATTGGATATTAGGATACTCACTAGTTGTAGTGAGATGGTATCAATGGATCCAAAGGAGAATCACTGGAAAGGTTCCAGGCTGATAAGGACGACTGAATGTCAGTCGCAGGCATTGTCTTTACCCTCAGTAGAGGGACGGTATGATGGAAGAGTTCCAAGCTAGATACCGTGACATACTAGATGATTAAAGGCAAGATACATCGTTACCAAGGATGCTACCAAAGAGGCAGTCTGGATATATATAAGTTCATAAGACGAACTCCGTTCCTACCATTGTGTGACAATGGAGTTGTGGCTTCAGCCAAGGAACTACCGTCCCATCAGAAATCCAAATATAATTCTTAGGCAGTATCACCTGATCATGGAGATGGTTGATCTCCAGAGAGATCGAGGTTAGGAGAGTAGACACAGAGGACAACAGCGCGGATCCACTCACAAAGGCCTTTTTCCCAGTAGAGACTTTTACGGGATGGTTGAGTATGAGATACTTCAACCGCAGCTAATTGTTGGGTATGCGATACCATAACAGATGGCCCTAGTGCAAGTGGGAGATTGTTAGTTGTATGTATGCCCTAGAGGCCATTACTGTACATACGATGTATATTGTAGTGGATGCTAGGACATATATAGGGAGGACTTTCTTGCTCGACATGATAGTATGCTATCTGGTTGTACTTTATCTTAACATGTACTCTGATTGTCTCTATGTTACATGTTGATAAAGCCCTTAGGATATGTACTCGACTACTGGGACTATGATGAGATCATACTAGTGGGGCCACGGTAGTCGGCGAGTACATCCTATAACTGTTCCTAGTCGAGGGTGTATCGAGACAGGGCATCGATGCACCAGAGTAGACTAGCGTATACGCATCTTGACCCATATGATGGGGGATGGATGATCCCATATCCATCGGTGTTTGACATCAAGGATGGTGTACGGGTGCTCAGTGGAGACTGGGTACACTGAACGGACTCGCCGAGAACTCCCAGATGGTATTATACCATACGTCAGATGGCAGTTCTCCGGTGACACTGGTACAGAGTAGTCTGTTGACCCGAGATCGTCATAGAGTCTTGTGTGGTTCCCACTGTGCTTTGATTTCCATCATACCATGTCCAAGAGGGCGTGCAAAAAGGTGGCTTTTGGGTACAGTCCCGAATCACATGGAGGCAATGAGCGATAGGAGGGGATTCGTCTCTCCCGGTATAGGGAGTCGATGTTGTGCTGTGTTCGATTGGCTATAACCGGAAATCCCTGGCCAGGGTTGCTGAGATTTACTGGTAAGTGTTATCAGTAGTTTCTCGAACTGTTATAGACCTCATATCGACACGACTTATCGAGCTACTGGGGTCTGACGTATACCACCCCTAGGCGAGATATGCAACATATCAGACGACGAGACCGGACTGTACGGGAGTGTTACTGTTTGGATTCACAGGAGAAGTTACAGGCTTGCTTGTTGATCTTCTGAGCGCTCAATACCTGGGTAGCTGTTACGTTTAGCTGACCGCTTGCAGCTTGTGGGTGTTTGATATGATCATCACCTACTGCCGGCGTATTGACGATTCTTTAGAGTCCTACACAGAGGTTTCTTGACTCAGGCAAAACGGAGTAGGGGCACATATGTGATATGTGCGGGACCGAGGATAATGCGATATGTGATACCGTATTCTATTCTCGCGATATTTGATATCAGCCGGGTCATCGGATCAAGTGTTGATTCGATGAATCGGTACGGATAAATATTAGCGGGTTATATGCGATATAGCCGGATTGTCGGATCAAGTGTTGATTCGATAATTTAATGTATAATAATATATTTGATATATTAAATTACATTAACTAATATTTGCTCACTAAATGATTCTTTTTCTCACTCGGGTAATACATTGATATATATGCGATATATGTTAATTGTATTATTTTATTTTGTTACGATAAATATTATATATGTGATATATAATATTGTAACATGATATGATAACTAATGCAACTTGTTTAGTGGAGTTTAAACTTGATTAGGGTTTGGATTAGGGTTAAACCTTCTAGTTGATTCTAGAAGCTTTTCTTTTTGTCATGATAAAGATATTTGCAAGTGACTCATGCTTTAACCAAACCCAAACCCTAACCCTAGTTAATTCTCTACAAGAGTTAGCTTGACCATGGTTGCATTATCTATCATATTATTTCATTTCCTATTCATCACAAAAGGATAATGGATATTGTTCATCTTCTTCCTTGATTTTCTTTCATGGAAAAAAGCTTTCTTGATTTTTCCAAGTGATGAATAATAGTGAGAAAAAGATAAATAAATAGAGAAAAAATCCTACTTCATCATCCTCATCTTCCCTTGCCATTTAGATGAGGGTGTTCACATCATTTCATGAGTGTTAGCTTGTGTTAAAGAAACTTCGAGGTAGATCATCTTAGTATCGAAGATCGGAAGCAAAGGTTGCGTCTTTCTTTTCGTGGAACCTCTCGAGAGTCCGGATCCCGATGATCGCAGCGAAGGGACCACAACACGGAGCATATGAAGTGAAGGACCGGATCTACAAAGGTTGTAATCCCTCTCACTTAGTGTTAAAATGTTTAGCATGCTAGTTTTCGCCTAATCTCTAGTTTAAAGTTCCGTATTCGGGTTGTTCGGCACGGCTAAATTTTTATTCGGGCATGGTTGATGCCTCGTAGACCCTTGTGCGAGTGCCTAGCAACCCTACAGCTACCAAATTTTCACAGATGTCTTAGAAAATCCTGCCTGATTTTCTAAAATACTCAAAATAATTTTTCGACGACAAAAAAATTTCGACAGAGACTGCATAAATTGGAATCGCAGTTTTGGAAATTTTGCTCGATCGATGTTTTAAATACATTAGAACAAGCTAGTAAAGGTTAATGGCGTGGCTCTAATACCATGTAAGTCTACGGTAGCGCCCGGCCATCTGTCCGAGGCCAAAATGCGGAAACGAAAACTTTTTCAAAACTTGATACTAGCGCTATCACAGACTTTAATCCCGGATCGAACCATTAACCTATAACTAGCAAACTAGAGAAAGGTTAGAAAGCCTATACCGATCGATCCGTGTCCTTCGGTCTTTAGCCACCATCTCTCGCTCCTCACGGCATCTCCGATCTCCGGTCTTCTCGTCGGACTTCTCGTCGAAAAGGGCACCACATCTTCGAATCCTTTTACGGGCTCCCGCTTTGTCTGAAGCAACTCGGACACGAAGTTTGCTAGCCGACGTGTCCAAGGTGATGTAGAGAATGTGTGTGATCACTTTGTCTCAAGCATCCATTGATTCTCAACACATGAGAGTGTATGGATGGAGGTTGAAGATGATGCCATTAATGGAAATGGTGAGCTAGAGGAAGAAAAAGAAGAGGAGCCTTTTCTTTCTTATGTTGTATGATAAAATGAGAGTGAGAGATTGAGAATAATACAAGAGCCAACCCCTCACTATGGCTGCCCTTCTCTCTCTCTTTCTCATTTCAACTCACAAATCAATCAAATAATATGACACATGCATAAAGAAAGAGACCATGAGTCACCACTTGTGCATGTGTCACAATTAATGCTCCTAATCATGACTTTTAGCTCATTATTTCCATTTGTAAACACCAACCCAAATGTTTACAACAATAAAAAGATACGGCAACATCTAAAGTAAACTCGTGACGGATCATAAGGATACCCCTCACCTGTATATACATACCTGCATCCGCATTCCGACTGAATGCGAATGCGATGAGACTAAAGTAATCCAACAAATCTAATACTAGGATCCGTCTTAAACCAAAGCCCACTAGTATGATCCGTCCGATCATGATCCGTGCAATACTGCACGTATATGATTGAACCCTGCCATATATCATACGGCCTCTACAACGTTTCGCTCGAAACTTGAGAAACTATCTGTGGGAGACTCTAAAGACTCATCAATAGTTTGGCTGTGGATTTAACCACTAGCACGTCAGTGGTACTAGCCGTACGTAACGGGCTACCAGGTATTGACCAAAAGGGAGGTCGATGAGTGAACTCATCCGGACACCCTACTGAACCTGTGAGTGACAATATCCGTAGAGTCCGGTCTGTTCGTCTCTGAGCATCGCATGTCGGGCCTAGGGGGTTGGTAAAAGTAAGATCCCCAAAAGCGGTACAAGTCGTGTTGGAGTGTAGCCCAGAACACCCTGAGATACTACTGGAATACCTACCAGTAAATCTCCTGCCTTGGCCAAGGACTTCGTGTAATGGCTCTCCTAGACACAGCGCGATCTCACTCCCAATACTGGGAGAGACGAAACCCCTGCCGATCCGCTCACTGCCTCCATGTGGCTCGGGACTGTACCCAACTAAAAGCTGTTTGCACGACTCCTTTGAGCCGTGGTAGGGTAGTAATCAAAGCACAGTGGGAACTCACATGAGACAAATGGCGATCTCAGGTCGATGAACTAACCTGTACACATGTCACCAGGGAACTGCTATCTGACGTCGGGTATAATACCAACTAGCATGTTTCCGACGGGTCATGTCCGGTGTACTCATAACCCAATGAGCACCTGTATACATCTTAGGTGAACCAACTGACACCAATGGCTTATGAGACCAGCCACCGCCTCTCGTCGGGGTCTCGACTGTATACACTAGTCTACTAACGGAGTATCGATGCCCAGTCTCGAAAACTCCCTCGATTAGGGACCTTTTAAGGATGTGCTTATAGACCCCAGCTCCCACGTATATGATCTTCATCATACTGCTGACCGTCAGGAAAGAATCCTAAGGGCTCTATCAACGTGTAATAGTGACCTGTAAGGTCATGATTGATACGAAAAAGTGTGTTTGTAGTTAACCGCAATCAATAACGGTGTCACGCGTAGCTAGACCGAGATGAGTACGGGTCGTCCTCAGGGAAACGTGGAACCTTTTACTCTTACTTTAGATGTGTTGAAAAAGAGAGGAGGAAATAAGAATTTTGTGAAAAGTTTCTAGATCTACGTTAAGCAAGAATGCAAAAATATAGATCTAGATTATTTTAGGGATGTAGATAATATAATAAGAGGGCTTGTAGGGTTCGTGAGGATTTAGTAGTCATGGACGATTAATTAAAAGTTACCCTTTTTATCCTTTAATAGATTTAAAACTAGAACGACGGTGATGCGTGTAGATTAGGGTTTCTGGAGGGAAAAGGAATCCCACTCTTAACCCTTATCTCGACACGGAACTCCGTTCAAATCTAGCCTTTACCAAAATAATCATTAATCCAATCTTTAATCGCGGTCGGAACTAGCAAAGAATTGCTAGCGCGCCCGATTAGGATGTTAATGATTCTTTTGATAAAGTTCATAAACTTTATAGGACTTAAAAAGGGTTTAGGGATATTCATCATCCATTAGCCTATCCTAATCCTACGAACCCTAACAAGCGGAGAATTACTCGCGCATGTTGGGAGAAGAAGATGAAAAGACAGAGAGGGAAAACATAATGTAAAATGCAAAAGAATTAAATAAAATAACTACCTTTATTAATCAACTTGAACAATCTACACTTTATTCCGTAGAAAATGATTACAAACTAGTTGCTTCTCGATCTTTCCTAAGAAGGTAGACGAACAGTTGATGATCAGCCTGGATGCGTGAGCGTCTGGGGCTTCGTGATCGCGTCGGCTTGATGAATTTTCCAAGAGGCTCTCGGTGCCTTTTTATAGTGCAAAACCAGAATCATTTGCTTCAAAAGTTGGTAAAATATAGAAGAGATTCACCCCAAAAATCCTCAACCTCTATCTCCAATATCCTGCCGCGGATCCGCGGCCCAAAGGGGGTATGGCCGCGGATCTGCGGCCGTTTAATCTCCACCTTTGATCAATCTTCAGGAGATGTCTCGTAGTGACATTTGGCGATCCTTGGCACCTTTAGAATTTGGAAATCTTTTCTCGGTTGCTTCCAGACTTGGTCTCCAAGTTTTGCTTCTTAATTAGGCAAGTCTTCTTCAACAACTTGATTTGCTTGATTCTAGTCTTTGAAAAATTCTGCACACTTGGAAATCTTTTGCACAACAACTCAAATAATATTTAGTAGACTTAGTTCTACTAGGATTAGGTTAATGAATTTGTTTGCATACATTTTTCTACCAAATATATTAACACATGGAAAATAGTGTTTTTACACATAAACCCTCATATGTATAATATATTATAATAAAGTCCTTTTTTAATATGAAAATGGTAGGAAAAATGTAATACAAATGTGCAGTTTTATCAACTGAACAGGTCACCTAAAGCAGTACACGATGATAAAGATAAACCAGATATCATACTATCACCTTGAGTAAGACTGTCCTACAGGTATAGGTCCTCCCTCAATCATTCCAATCACGTGCCTGTGATCCAATAATTGACTCTGAGGGCACTATATCCAACAGGGAGAATGGAAACGATCGGGCTTGGATATGTTCAATCCAAGAAACGGGAGCGAGTCCTTGGCAGCTACGTCATACATGACTTCGATGAAGAAGGAGACGTTCTGTTAAAAGACGCTGGCCCTGAACCAAAACAAGGTCTTGCCATTAAAATCCCGAGTCCATCGTTTGAAGAACGGATGGACAAGCTAATAACGGAAGCGGGTCAAAAGGTCCGGGATGACCATAACCGTGAAATGGCCATTTACGAGAAAGCCAGGACGCAGCGCCTCCTTCAACAGGCCGTTGAGAATGACAATGCTCCTCGTCGCCATCCCGTCATGCAAAAGACCCGGCGCAGAGGCAAAAATAAACTAAAGAACGGAAAAAAACGTTCGACAGCAGCATAACAGGTCTGAGAAGCCACGCAATCAAGAGTCGAGCAGCTGGGATCCGTCTCTTATAAAGAAGATGGGTCGAGAATATTCTTTTCATCAGGAAAAGACAAAGAAGATATTCGATCTTATCATGAAACATCGGATGATGACACTCCCGGAGTCCAAGCATCCCGAGCAAGTAGACGAGGTCTCTCACCCAGACTATTGCTCTTATCACCAAGCAATAGGGCATCCTCTCGAAGACCGCTTCATCTTCAAGAACTGGGTTGAAGACCAGTATCAACTCGGCAGGTTCGCTCTATCCAGTAGTTTGAGGGTAATCCCGCCTCAGAAGCATGAACCGAAAGCCACGTATGCAGCGAGAATGGAACCAGATCAATATCGGTCTTGGAAGCGATCTCGTATCTGCCACGTGATAACGCTGTCAAAAGAAGAGCCCGAGAATATGGATGACCTCCCCTGGTGCTTTGAAAACGATGATGGCGAGGTGATCTCAGAGTTTCCACCGGCGCCAAAAGAGCTGGAAGATGGAATACATACTACTGCAGATAAGCTCAAGAAAATTGATTTGGGGACGGCAAGTGACCCGCGGCCGACATTCGTCAGTGAGCTGTTGTCTGAAGAAAGGGTGGCTGCGCTAAAGGACGTGCTCATGCAGCATAAAGATTGCTTCGCATGAAACTATTTCGAGATGCCAAGACTAGATCCAGAAATTGCTGTACACAAATTGGCAATATCCCCGGACGTCAAGCTGATCAAACAAGCACCGAGAAGAATGCGGCTCGAGCTTGAGATGAGCATCAACGCCGAGGTCAAGAAGCTAATCGACTCCGGCTTCATCCAAGAAGTTCAGTATCCTGACTGGATCGCCAACATCGTCCCAGTGATGAAGAAAAATGAGACGGTACGCATATGTGTGGACTTTCGGGATCTCAATAAAGCCTGCCCGAAGGACGACTTCCCAGTACCAGTCACTGAGCTGATGATAGATAATACGTCCACTCACGAAGTTTTCTCCTTCATGGACGGCTCATCAGGATACAATCAGATAAAGATGCATCCTGAAGACCAGAAGCATACCGCTTTCCGAACCCCTTTGGGCATATTCTGCTACAAGGTGATGCCTTTCGGTCTAAAGAACGCCGGTGCCACCTATCAGAGGGCCATGACGAAGATCTTCGATGACCTCATACATGAAATCGTCGAATGCTATATCGATGACTTCGTAGTTAAAAGCAAATTATATGAGGAACATTTAGAGCATCTGAAGATCGTGTTTCATCACCTTCGGAAATATAACTTGAAGATGAACCCTCTCAAATGCGCGTTCAGAGTTTCCTCAGGTAAATTCCTAGGATTCGTCGTCCGCCACCGAGGCATCAAGATAGACCCGTCGAAGATCAAGGCGATCATGGAAATGCCACCGCCATGGACTCTTAAGCAAATACGGTCTCTCCAAGGAAAGCCCGCGTATATCTGGCGATTCATAGCCAACCTCTCCGGCAAATGTCATCCTTATAGTCACCTAATGAAGAAGGGAACCCCATTCGTCTGGGATCGCAAATGCCAAAGCGCACTCGACGAAATCAAACAATACCTACAGAATCCTCCGGTGCTAACCGCTCCGGTTAAGGGAAAGCCTCTTATTCTGTTTACAACCGCCCTTGAAGGTTCCTTAAGCGCATTATGGGCACAAGAGAACGACCAAGGGAAGGAGAGAGCCCTCTACTATTTGAGTCGAGTTCTACTGGGGGCAGAAAGAAATTATTCTCCCATCGAAAAACACTGCCTGGCATTGATCTTCGCGATAACGAAGCTCAGACACTATGCGTTGGCACATGAAGTCCGTCTCATATCAAAGGTCGATCCTCTCAAATATTTGATGTCGAAAGCCATATTAACAGGACATTTCGCTAAATAGGCTCTGCTCTTAATAGAGTTCTCGATAACTTATCGTCCCCTCAGGGCGGTGAAAGGCAAAGCCATCACTGACTTCCTCGCTGAGCATCCGATACCCGCCGATTCTCCTTTGAACTGCGAATTGCTTGATGAGCACGCGTTTGACACGATCGACGATGAAAGAAGAGAGAATGATACCCGGTGGGAACTTTATTTCGATGGAGTATCTGTAAGTCGATGTTCAACACCCCAATACTTGTGGGGAGGCGGAAATATGAATAACAATCAAGTTCTATGATCAAACATCGATTAACCGTATGAATCGTTTGCTAAACAAGTTTTAACAAAAGCTATAGAGTTTTAAGCTACTATGCCAAGAGATTATACCAAACGGTTCTAGTCCTTCGTCTTGATGTTGTCTGCGGCCTCTTTGGATCTCCACGTCCTCTTCGGCTTTCTCCCGTGATAGACGATCCACCCGAGAACCCTAATCCAAGCTATAACCTCTAAACTTGAGGTTACTTAGTTTCTCTAGTTGCTAAATAGAGTAGCTAAGGTGATGTAGAGATAAGTTATGGAGTAATTAGTCTTTCCTAATCCTTGTTCTCAACTCATGAGGTGTAGGATTAGGCTTGGTGAAGGAGAGAGAACTTGAAGAGAGAGAGTGAGAAGATGATAATGATATTATTATAATGAAAAAAGCTTCTCACTTGATATATATGAAACATAATGAATTAAAAGAAATGAATAATAAGAGATTATTCATCATGTTTCATTAATGCAAGTGGGTGATTCATTATATGAGTCATTAAGCATTTAATAATGCATTAATGATATGATGAATCATTCACAATGAGTCACTAATTCATTAAATGAAAATGCCACCTCTCTCTCCATGTCACATCCTTCTAGAAGCTTCTCGGAAAATTACGAGAACGCCCCTCTCATCCGTGAAAACACGGAAAAACTTTAGACTGTATAAATCCAATAACCTGATACTAGAATCTGGCTTAAACCAAAGCCGGCTAGTAAAAACTGTCCGAATGTCGTACGTGCGTTCAAACACGTATGCGTCCGAACCTTTGTCGTAAAACCATACGACCTCTATATCTTTTCGCCTGGGTTTGGGAAATCTCTGTGTGGGACTCTAAAGACTCGACTACTACGCTGGCAGTGGGTTTAACCACAGACCGCAAGCGGCACTAGCTGTACGTAACGGTCCCCAGGTAGTTGTCGATAAGAAAGCTGATGAGGTAACCCATCTGAAATCCTACTGAGCCTGTCTATGACAATATCCGCGCAGTCCGGTCTGTTCGTCTAAGAGTATCACATGTACGGTCTAGGGAGGTGGTGGATGTCAGACCCCTAATAACCGTACAAGTCGTGTCGGTATGGTTTAAGACCACCCGAGAATCTACTGATCATTCCATCAGTAATTCTCAATCAGCCCTGGCCAGGGACTTATGGTAATGACCAAACGACCACAGTGCGATATCAACTCCCTATACCGGGAGAGACGAATCCCTAACAGTCGCTCACTGCCTCCATGTGGCTCGGGACTGTGCCCAACTGAAACCTGTTTGCACGACTCCTTTGAGCCGTGGTAGGGTAACAATCAAAGCACAGTGGGAACTCACACGAGACAAATGATGACCTTAAGTCAACGGACTATCTGCACACATGTCACCTGAGAACTGCTATCTGACGTTAGGTATAATACCATCCAGTCAGTTCTCGGCGAGTCCTGTCCGGTGTACTCACACCCAGTGAGCATCTGTATACAATCTTAGGTGAACACCACCAATGGTTGTGGGACCAATCTATTGCCCCTCGTCAGGGTCTAGATATGTATACACTAGTCTACTCCGGAGTATTGATGCCCAATCTCGATACTCCTGCGACCAGGGACATCTAAGGGTGTGCCTATTGACTATCCAGCTCCCACTAGTATGACTGCCATCACAACGCCGGTAGTCAGACAAACACCCTATGGGCTTTATCAACATATATATATATATACCAAGTAAAATATATCATATGTTAAGACAAAGTCAAACCAAATAGCGTACTATCATATCAAGCAAGACTGTCATGTATATACATATCCCAAGCATCCTATACAATGTAGGCCTCTAGGGCATATATATCCAACAATCTCCCACTTGCACTAAGGCCTATAATTGGCGCAATGAGTACCCACTGTCTCTACCAGATCCAGTTGCTTGCGTACCGCATGCCCAACATCTCAAAAAGCCTCTCGAACTGTACTTGAGGAATGGCCTTGGTGAATGGATCTGCCGTGTTGTCTTTTGTGTCTACTCTCCGTATCTCGATCTCCCGACGATCCACGATCTCCCTGATCAGGTGAAACCGCTTTAAGATATGCCTGGATTTCTGATGGGATCTTGGTTCCTTCGCTAAAGCTACAGCGCCATTGTTATCGCAATACAAAGGTATTGGATTGGCAATGGACGGAACCATCTGAAGTTCAGAAATGAACTTCCTTATCCAGACAGCCTCTTTTGCGGCTTCACTAGCAGCTATATACTCAGCCTCCATTGTTGAGTCTGCGACGGTATCTTGTTTGGAACTCTTCCAACATACCGCTCCTCCATTGAGGGTAAACACAAAACCCGAAATAGATTTAGAATCATCCTTGTCACTTTGGAAGCCGGAGTCGGTAAAAGCCTCTACCTGGAGGTTCCCATTACCGTAAATCAAGAACATCTCCTTAGTCCTTCTCAGGTACTTGAGAATGTTCTTTACCGCTATCCAATGTTTCTCACCTGGGTCCGATTGATACCTGCTTACCACACTAAGTGCGTAAGCTACATCTGGTCTGGTACATAACATCGCATACATTATTGATCCTACCGCCGAAGCGTAGGGTATAATGCCCATGCGAGCCCTCTCTTCATCAGTCTTTGGAGACATCTCTTTGGAGAGGGTGATTCCGTGACAAGCGGGCATATTGCCGCGCTTGGAATCTTCCATACTAAATCTCTTTAGTATAGTGTCTATATACCTGGACTGTGAAAGTCCCAATATTCTATTAGATCTATCTCGATAGATCTTAATGCCCAGAATGTATGATGCATCTCCCAAGTCTTTCATAGAGAATTTCTGTGACAAGAAGAGCTTTACTGATTGTAGTATAGGGATATCATTCCCTATCAGTAGTATGTCGTCGACGTATAAAACGAGGAAGACTACTGCTCCTTCTACAATCTTCCTATAAATACATGGTTCATCTGCATTTTTGATAAAGTCAAATTCCTTGACTGTTTCATCAAAACAGATGTTCCAACTCCGCGATGCTTGCTTTAACCCATAAATGGATTTAAGCAATTTGCACACTCTTCCGCTGCTCCCACTGTCTAAGAAACCTTCTGGTTGATCCATGTAAACACTCTCTTCTAGATGTCCATTTAGAAAAGCTGTTTTTACATCCATTTGCCAGATTTCATAGTCATGGAAGGCAGCAATGGCAAGCATGATCCGAATGGATTTAAGCATAGCTACTGGTGAAAAAGTTTCATCATAGTCCAATCCTGGTCTTTGACGAAAACCTTTTGCTACTAGCCTAGCTTTGTAGGTTTCCACTTGTCCAAATGTACCAATCTTCTTTTTGAAGATCCATTTGCACCCAACTGGTTTTACCCCAGGAGGAGCAACTTCTAAAGTCCATACTTTATTGGTGTACATGGATTCCATTTCGGATCTCATTGCATCCAGCCACTTCACTGAGTCGCTACTCGTGATAGCCTGCTGAAAACTAGTAGGCTCATCATCATCGATGATGCAATCCTCTCGATCCCCATCAAGAAGAAAACCATAGTATCTTTCAGGAGGATGAGAAAGCCTATTAGATCTGCGGAGTAGCGTTGGTTCGTCATGTTCTATTGAAATCTGAGATTCTTCTAAGTCCTCGGTTGCAGTTTGAGGTTCTGGAATTTCTTCCAGTTCTACCGCGCTCCCACTAATTTCTTTTGCAAGAAATTCGCTTTCTAAGAAGACAATGTGACGAGCGACAAACACCTTTTGTTCTTCAGTGTGGTAGACCATGTACCCCCTTGAATGCTTGGGGTATCCTACAAACTTGCATAAAACCGATCGTGCTTCGAGCTTGTCCGGATTATGCTTCTTAACATATACCGGACACCCCCATATCTTGATATACTTGAGATATGGTCTCTTCCCACACCACATTTCATATGGAGTGGTAGGTACAGACTTAGTTGGAACTCTATTTAATAGATATGCGGCTGATTCTAGAGCAAATCCCCAGAAGGAAAGTGGCAACTCAGCACTACTCATCATTGATCGCACCATATCTAATAGCGTGCGATTCCTTCTTTCTGATACACCATTATGCTGAGGTGTATAAGGTGGAGTAAGCTGAGAGAGTATTCCATTTGCATTCAAGTATTCAAGGAAACTGGTACTTAAGTATTCTCCACCTCGATCAGATCGAAGTGTCTTGATGCTTTTACCAGTTTGTTTCTCTACTTCATTTTTATACTCCTTAAACTTCTCAAAAGCCTCGGATTTATGTTTTATTAAGAACACATGTCCATACCTAGAGAAGTCATCAGTAAAAGTGATGAAGTAGGAGTGACCACTTCGTGCATGTATAGACATCGGACCACATACATCACTGTGTACTAGTCCCAAGAGTTCGGTGGCCCTTTCTCCGTGTCCGGTGAACGGAGATTTGGTCATTTTTCCTTTGATACATGATTGACAAGTTGCATATGATGAATATTCAAACGGATCTAGATATCCATCTTTATGTAACTTAGTCAACCTTGTTTCATTTATATGACCAAGTCTACAATGCCATAGGAAGGCTTGATTCGAATCTGGAGCCTTTCTTTTACGCGTGTTTTGAATATTGAAAATTTGTGGTTGATTAAGTATGTATATGCCGTTTTCCAGTGTGCCAAACCCAATCAGTTCTTGATTTAGGAGAATGTTCATGACATTTCTTTCAAGCACAAAATTATATCCTTTATTAGACAATAAAGATACTGATATAATATTACACAACATACTGGGAATACAAAAACAGTTATACAATACCAAAATGTTTCCACTATTCAACCCTAGGTGATATTCCCCTATTGCAACTGCATCTACATGCATTCCATTGCCCATCCGGAGAGTCATATCACCTGCCCCCAGTACTCTACTATTTCTCAGATCCTACAAAGAATTACAGATGTGAGAACCAGAACCGGTATCAAGTACCCATGAAGTAGAGTTAACTGAAAGACAATTTTCGATTACGAACACACCTGAAGTAGAAGCAACAACTTGCTTCATGTCCTTGGCTTTGAAGGCCTGACAATCCTTCTTCCAGTGTCCCTGCTTATGACAATAGAAACACTCGTTCTTTTCTGCCTTCACCCTTCCTGCCTTGTTCGTTCCCTGCACCTTCTTGACCCCACCCTTCAGTTTGGTGGCTTTCATCTTCTTCTTCCCTTTTGCTTTCGCTTTAGATTTAGAAGAAGATGATTGGCCAACATACAGAACGGGGGTCTTCTCTTTTTTCAAGGAGGTCTCTGCTACCCTCAACATATTGAGGAGCTTTGGAAGATCCGCTTCCATTTCGTGCATGCTGAAGTTCAGCACGAACTGAGAGAAGGTGTGGGGAAGGGACTGCAAAATCAAGTCGATATACAAATCATTCTCTAGCACGCATCCCAGGTTTGCGAGTTCCTCAATGAGGGTGATCATTTTGAGGACGTGCTCTCCAACAGGCGATCCTGGAGCTAACCTCATCTGGAAGAGTTTCCTTGAGGTTTCGTACCTTGCGATACGGGAGTGTTCACCATACAATTCCTTGCAATGGAGGAATATGGATACAATATCCATACTCTCGTGCTGTTTCTGGAGTTCATTATTCATGGACGCCAGCACGATACACTTAGCTCGCTCATAGTCTAGATCCCAGGTTTTACGAACTTCCTTGTCCGCAACTGAGGAATCTGTTCCTGGGATAAGGGGAAGAACAGCGGTGGTAACATATGCAACTTTGTCATAAGTCAGCGCAATATTGACGTTTCTTAGCCAATCTTTATAGTTCTGCCCGGTCAGTATATTCTTTTCAAGTAATAGTTTTAGTCCAGTCATGGTAGCTGCCAGAGAGAGAGAAAAGAAAACACTCAGCATATGCTCTTGCAAGTTTAGATTGGTTATTTAATTTATCTAAACAGGATGGCTCCCACTGTTTCCTCAAATCCTTCTTCAAAACCTAAAAGAAGAACTAGTCAGGATTTAATCACACGTCACAATTCTTGCTTAACCTTTCAGCCAGGCTGGTGTTGGTACTTCGAGGGAGGTTTTCCAACGCTTTCGCGAAGTTCCTTAATTAAAGAACCTCTTTTCCCTGGAGGCGTAGCCCCTCTAACACCTTTCTAGGCACCTACTTGGTTTATAGCATTGATTGTTAAGTGAGAGAAATTCCCGAGAGTAATCCTACTCATCAGTGGGATCGGGATCCAACTATCATTGCATGATGCCCTAGATGGAAGCCACTCTAGTCACCACACTCCAGAAGGTAAGCTAAATCTGCAAGTTTCCTTTATGTTTGAAACTCCCGATGTGATTTTTACCCCAAGCTCTTATAGACCTTGACGTAGGCCAACAAGTCATAAGACGCAAGTCAAGTTCTACCCGTCGTTGTCCTGATCAATTTAAATACATCGTACACGCCCTTGACGTAGGCCAACAAGGTGTACGTCTGTATTAAACTAATGCATCTATCTATGCAACAAATAGGCACACACACTGCTACCATACACTATGCCTTGACGTAGGCCAACAAGCATAGCATGAATACGATGTGCTGTCTATCTGAAACGACGGAGGGTTACGGCTGGTTTTTGGCAAAAAACCGTTAACGTAATGAACTTGATTTGATCGAAGGAACTAAGATAGCTTTTATTAAAAGGAGTGGTTTAAGCTCCGCATTTAAAATTTGCTTTTTCAAGAAAACCGAGTGGTTTTTAGAAATTGTTCCAACGATTCAGTTTAGGTTTTATTTTCTTTGCATTAATGATAATGCGTCCCATCTTTAACCTATCATTACAGATAACAACGAAAATATGACGTCCTCTTATGCCATCCGCATTCGCCACGGGGTCCCGTCATCACCCGTTAGGTTACTTAACTAACGACAGAGCGGGGGCTGGGCTAGCGCGGGTGTAAAACATAAGCGACGTCTAAATAGCTATCATATATAGATATTGTACATTCGTCAGACACAATAATAGGCATTCCAGATCACAGATAAACAATATTGGATTTGCAAGCAATCCGCATTTCATTTGAGCCTGCAATGAAAGACGGATTACACAGTTGTGATGAATAGCCATTACCCCACCCACGACCCCTACGGGTGCGGCAAACTACCCGCCCGGCAGTTTGTGCACCCCACCTTGGGTCTGTCCTAGGAGCAAAAACAGTAAAATGAAATAATACAACGGTGGCTACAACCGCAACCTGGATGTGCCCCGCAAAATAATATTACAACTTGTTACAATTACATCAAATGAATTAATACAATAACCCATCACAAAACCCGGTTAATCACCACAACAGTCCAATACAGTTTATATACACAAACAGTTAAAATCCATTTCAGAAATGTGCAACCCCCTGCCAACTGACATACTAGCAGTTAGGGGAGGCTTACGAACACATTATACAATCACAGATATAATCCAATATGCAAATACTGTACAATTTCGATCGATTAAACACTTTTAATCTTGCTCCAATACTTCTCTGCAAATCTGAAACCTGAGCAAAAATTAAATATTCCAGAAAATCCCAAATATTACAGAGAACCCACCCAAGAAATTTGGGTTCATGACTCACCAACTCGGCGGCGGAACCGCGGCGGATCGTGTGGGATCCGCCGCGGATCCGCGGCCGTTTGGTCGAATCATGACCCCAATTTTCTTGGGTGTTCTTCTGGTGTCATTACATGCTTTCTGAACATCCCTGAAAAATTTTTGGACTTCATTTAAATTTCGACAGAAACTTGACAGTTCGGGGTTTTCCGGTTTCGGTTTTTTCGTTCGAAATTCGTACAAATTTGCAATAAAGTTAAAAGTTGTTTAGCTAGGCTCTGATACCACTGTAAGTCGATGTTCAACACCCCAATACTTGTGGGGAGGCGGAAATATGAATAACAATCAAGTTTTATGATCAAACATCGATTAACCGTATGAATCGTTTGCTAAACAAGTTTTAACAAAAGCTATAGAGTTTTAAGCTACTATGCCAAGAGATTATACCAAACGGTTCTAGTCCTTCGTCTTGATATTGTCTGCGGCCTCTTTGGATCTCCACGTCCTCTTCGGCTTTCTCCCGTGATAGACGATCCACCCGAGAACCCTAATCCAAGCTATAACCTCTAAACTTGAGGTTACTTAGTTTCTCTAGTTGCTAAATAGAGTAGCTAAGGTGATTTAGAGATAGGTTATGGAGTAATTAGTCTTTCCTAATCCTTGTTCTCAACTCATGAGGTGTAGGATTAGGCTTGGTGAAGGAGAGAGAACTTGAAGAGAGAGAGTGAGAAGATGATAATGATATTATTATAATGAAAAAAGCTTCTCACTTGATATATATGAAACATAATGAATTAAAAGAAATGAATAATAAGAGATTATTCATCATGTTTCATTAATGCAAGTGGGTGATTCATTATATGAGTCATTAAGCATTTAATAATGCATTAATGATATGATGAATCATTCACAATGAGTCACTAATTCATTAAATGAAAATGCCACCTCTCTCTCCATGTCACATCCTTCCAGAAGCTTCTCGGAAAATTACGAGAACGCCCCTCTCATCCGTGAAAACACGGAAAAACTTTAGACTGTATAAATCCAATAACCTGATACTAGAATCTGGCTTAAACCAAAGCCGGCTAGTAAAAACTGTCCGAATGTCGTACGTGCGTTCAAACACGTATGCGTCCGAACCTTTGTCGTAAAACCATACGACCTCTATATCTTTTCGCCTGGGTTTGGGAAATCTCTGTGTGGGACTCTAAAGACTCGACTACTACGCTGGCAGTGGGTTTAACCACAGACCGCAAGCGGCACTAGCTGTACGTAACGGTCCCCAGGTAGTTGTCGATAAGAAAGCTGATGAGGTAACCCATCTGAAATCCTACTGAGCCTGTCTGTGACAATATCCGCGCAGTCCGGTCTGTTCGTCTAAGAGTATCACATGTACGGTCTAGGGAGGTGGTGGATGTCAGACCCCTAATAACCGTACAAGTCGTGTCGGTATGGTTCAAGACCACCCGAGAATCTACTGATCATTCCATCAGTAATTCTCAATCAGCCCTGGCCAGGGACTTATGGTAATGACCAAACGACCACAGTGCGATATCAACTCCCTATACCGGGAGAGACGAATCCCTAACAGTCGCTCACTGCCTCCATATGGCTCGGGACTGTGCCCAACTGAAACCTGTTTGCACGACTCCTTTGAGCCGTGGTAGGGTAACAATCAAAGCACAGTGGGAACTCACACGAGACAAATGATGACCTTAAGTCAACGGACTATCTGCACACATGTCACCTGAGAACTGCTATCTGACGTTAGGTATAATACCATCCAGTCAGTTCTCGGCGAGTCCTGTCCGGTGTACTCACACCCAGTGAGCATCTGTATACAATCTTAGGTGAACACCACCAATGGTTGCGGGACCAATCTATTGCCCCTCGTCAGGGTCTAGATATGTATACACTAGTCTACTCCGGAGTATTGATGCCCAATCTCGATACTCCTGCGACCAGGGACATCTAAGGGTGTGCCTATTGACTATCCAGCTCCCACTAGTATGACTGCCATCACAACGCCGGTAGTCAGACAAACACCCTATGGGCTTTATCAACATATATATATATAAATACCAAGTAAAATATATCATACGTTAAGACAAAGTCAAACCAAATAGCGTACTATCATATCAAGCAAGACTGTCATGTACATACATATCCCAAGCATCCTATACAATGTAGGCCTCTAGGGCATATATATCCAACAGTATCTTCCATGAAGAAGCGCAAACAAAGTACCCCCATAATCAAATCTAGGGTGGGCCTCATCTTCGTGACTCCACAAGGAGGGATAATGTGCTTTGCTTTCTCCTTAACCGATCTGAGGAAAAACAATGAAGCCGAATATGAAGTTTTGATAGCAGGTCTTGAGATCGCCGTCGACATGGGAATTGAGAACCTCCTCATATACGGAGACTCCCAGCTGATCGTTAGTCAAGTAAATGGCGACTATCAAACGTGCAAGTCAGAGCTGGTGAAGTACGGTGAGAGAGTGCAACAACCGCTGACTCGAATCCCTTTCTACACCATGGAAAGCATACCGAATACGGAAAATAGCAAGACGGATGTATTAGCCAAGCTCGCTAAAGAATTGGCTGATGAAGACCTCGATGACGTGAGGATCGTTGTGCAAAGCCGTTGGGTTCTTGCACCGGCAGAAATATCTCCGGAGTCGTCCGAAGAAAAGGGAGTGACCGAGCAAACGACCCTACAAATAAAAGACCAGGAAAAGGCTGAGGATTGGAGAGAAGTCTTTGTAAACTACTTCAAATCCCGTAGAACACCTAAAGTTGCGTCTTCAAGACATCAGCTCATGAAACGAGCTCTTTCTTTTGCATTCGTCAATGATACTCTGTATAAGAGATCGTTTGAGTCTTTATGGCTAAGATGCCTGGGACCGGAAGAAGCAAAAAGAGTCGTCCAAGAAACTCACGATGGACTCTACGGTTCTCACGAAGCCGGGTCGAAGATGAAGCTGAAAATCAAAAGGATAGACTACTATTGGCCCACAATGATACAAGACTGCCTTGAATATGCAAAGCAGTGCCATTCGTGCCAGATTCACGGGGACTTTATTCATCAGCATCCAAATCCGCTATACCCAACGGTGGCTAGCTGGCCGTTCGAAATGTGGGGAACTGACATAATCGGGCCCATCAAACCAGCATCGTCCAGAGGACATCGGTTCATACTGGCAACAACCGATTACTTCTCTAAGTGGGCAGAGGCCATACCACTAAGAGAAGTGAAGACGGAGAATATTCTTCATTTCTTCAAGACATACGTTATTTACCGGTTCGGCACTCCGCGACGGATTATCTCCGATAACGGGCCAGCCTACAGAAGCCACAAGATCAGCCGCTTCGCACAACAGTATAACATAGACTGGAGATACTCTTCTGTCTATAATCCCCGAGCTAACGGTCTAGCTGAAGCTTTCAACAAGACCATGACGAAGATCGTGAAAAAGACGGTGTCTCGAAATAGGAAGGACTGGTACGAGAGACTGCATAATGCTCTCTGGGCATATCGAACTACGTTCAAAACTGCCACAAACACAACGCCCTATGCGTTGGTATTCGGCACAGAAACGGTACTCCCCCTTGAGATAGAGTACGCTCTCTATGAGTGGCGGTTCATTACGAGCTAACAGACGAAGAAAATGCTCACCTTCGGCTTGAGGAGCTTGATGCCCTCGACGAAACTCGGCTCATGGCGCAGCAAAACTTGGAGGCTTATAAAGCAAAGATGACGCATTCATACGAAAGATTAACTAGGCCGAGGACATTACGCCAAGGCGAACTCGTGCTAGTGGTCAAAAGACCTATGATCCCCAATCGTGCCAAACGGAGGAAGTTCGAGCCGAACTATGAAGGCCCGTATATCATAGACAAAGTCTACCAAGGTGGAGCATATCTACTCATGGACATGCATGGTGAAAGACCTTTCAGGCCAATAAACGGTCGCTTCCTAAAAAAATACTACGCCTGACGAGTCACGGCCTATGTCAACGATAGATGACGACGCCCGTGTCCTCTCGCTATCTTCCCAAGCCTAAACTCAGTAAGTAGTAGCCGGCTTCTTTTTTGTCGGACCGAAATGTCCTAAAACTAACAAAGGACCGAAACGTCCTTAAACTAACAATGGACCACTATGTCCTAAAACTGGCTATTGACCGAAACGTCGATAAACTACTACGGGCTGCAGTATCCCAAGGCTGACACAAAAAAAAATAAAACAAAAAAAAGAGAAAACGGTATGTCCATAAGCAAAATGGGCACGGATGAAAACCCGAAAAGGCTCCGTGAGTAAAAACAGCAGGGCTACCGGTGAGTTTTTGTGAAAACCCGAAAGGGCGCAATCTCGTTAAAAGACACTTGCAAGGTCCTCTCGATCTTATGAGGAGAAACCACCTGCGTGAGATCCTTACGACTCACAAGGGAGCAACACACTTAGGGATCCCCACGATTTCTAGGGAGAAAACACACTTACGAGATCCTCATGACTCGTAAGGAGAATTCCCCTTTGAGACCCTCACGGCTCATAGGATTCAAAAGCCTTAAGCTGCAGGGATCTAAACCTGTTCTTAAGCCATCACAATCTCCAATTTTGCCCTACAAGCGGTTCAATATTGACCCTTGTATACAATCCACGGGCGCGAATAAACATTTCCCTAACAAAGTCCCCCCAGCGACTTGGGATATGTCTACACGGTGAACAACCCTTTTAAGTCCTCTCGACTTATAGGGAGAAAATACTCTTGTAAGATTCTTACGACTTATAAGAGACCATACACTTAAGACTTCTCACGATTCTTAAGGAGAAAACGCACCTACGAGATCCTCATGACTCGTAGGGAGAAATACCTTTATGAGACCCTTACGGCTCGTAGAGTTAAAAGCCTTAGTCGACAGGATCCTAACCATGTTTACTAAGCCACCTTTGTTCGACAACGACAAAGGCAAATGATGATTCGCTCCTGACAATATCTCAGTAATAGCGATGCTGATGCCTAAATCGGTATCAAATCCCAAGCTCGCAGCAAAGCAAATGCATATGAAATAGCCGAAATGATTGGGCAACTTGCAACAAAATCAGCAAGTAAAAATGTATGCATACAAAATAACCGAAATGATTGGACAACTCGCAATAAAAAGCAGCGAGTAAAAATAAAAAAAATAGACAAAATGATTGGGCACCGCGACAAAATAGCCGAAATGATTGGGCAATCGCGACTTTCGCGATATAAAAGCTGAAATGATAGAGCATCACGGAAAGAAAAATATATAAAATGAAACTTTTTGACCTACAGGTGAGATTACATCGATCCCTGTATACAATCCAGGAGCACAAAACAAAGAGGGAGCCATACCTTCCTCCTAGGCTCCATCCGAAAGAAAGCCAAGCCTCGACGGTTCATAGACAGCCTAGAGATCATCTCAATATTCATCTCATTGCAATAGATGCAACATCAACAAATCGGAGCTGCGGCAAAGTTCCCAGTTCCATAACTCGACGATGCACAGACAACCGAGAGTCAACCAATCATGGTCACGTGGAACACGGCCTATGTCAATCCTGACCCCGTGGGAAACGTCCAGAGCGGATCCTGGTCCTTGCGGAACACGTCTATGTCAATCCTGACCCCATGGAAAGCATCCAGAGCAAATCCTGGTCATGTGGAACACGGCATATATCAATCTTGACCTCGTGGGAAACGTCCAGAGCGGAACCTGGTCCTTGCAGAACACGGCTATGTCAACTCTGACCCCGTGGAAAGCATCCAGAGCAAATCCTGGTCATGTAGAACACAGCCTATGTCAATCCTGACCCCGTGGGAAACGTCCAGAGCAGATCCTGGTCCACGCAGAACACAGCTATGTCAATCCTGACCCCGTGGGAAGCATCCAGAGCAAATCCTGGTTACATGGAACACGGCCTATGTCAATCCTGACCCCGTGGGAAACGTCCAGAGCGGATCCTGGTCCTCGCAGAACACGGCTATATCAATCCTGACCCCGTAGGAAGCATCTAGAGCAAATCCCGGTTACGTGGAACACGGCCTATGTCAATCCTGACCCCGTGGGAAACGTTCAGAGCGAAATCTGGTCCTTGCAGAACACGGCTATGTCAACTCTGACCCCGTGGGAAGCATCCAGAGCAAATCCTGGTCACGTGGAACACGGCCTATGTCAATCCTCACCCTGTGGGAAACGTCTAGAGCGGATCCTGGTCCTCGCAGAACACGGCTATGTCAATTCTGACCCCATGGGAAGCATCCAGAGCAAATCCTGGTTTCATGGAACACGGCTTATGTCAATCTTGACCCTGTGGGAAACGTCCAGAGCGGACCCTGGTCCTTGCAGAACATGACCTATGTCAATCCTGACCCCGTGGGAAGCATCCAGAGCAAATCCTGGTCCCGTATAACATCGCTAGAGTCTATCTCGACCCCGTGGGAAACGCCCAAAGAAACCCCTGACTTCGTGAAATGCAGATAATGTCAACCCCATCAATCACTTACGGGTCCTCTCGACCCGTAAGGAAGAAAACTCTCTTGTGAGATCCTTACGACTCTCAAGAGAAAACCCACTTAGGAATCCTCACTATTCCTAAGGAGAAAATACACCTACGAGATCCTCTCGACTCGTAGGGAGAAAAGTCTTTATAAGACCCTCACGGCTCATGAAGTTGAAAAGCCTTAGGCAGCAGATATGAACCTGCTTCCTAAGCCATCGCTACCTCTTGAAGAATTCAAAACGAAATGCTCTCTATCAACTACAAGCTACGCTTACTAAAGTAACATGCTGGAAACAAAGAAAAGAGAAGAAAGCGAGAGATGACACAAGATATTATGAAAGAAATGTATCTTTTATTCATAAATTCAATTGGGTACAAAATACATCATATGAAAGAATAAAAAATGGATACATATTATTCAAAATTTACAAATTGGTACAAGAACAACAATTGGGAGGGAAGCGTTTTCAATAGGCCAATCAGTCGCTCGTGCACTCCCCTCAGCCTCTTTTCACGGTCAGCTGCCACGGCCAACTCCGCTTCAACTTGAGCCCGTTGCTGCAAGTAGGATGAAAGTTGCTCATCAATGAACTGCTGAGCCGCCCCACGACTCTGCGCATCCCGTTCAATGAGGTCGAGCTTCTGCCTCAGCGTTAGCCCGTCAGAAATACATCGTAGAAGGCTTTCGAAGATAGCTTTCAGCTATGCAGCGTTTGCATCAACTTGAACATGCAATCGAGCAGATTCACTAGAAGTCTCTTCGCACACCTTACGCTTTAAGGCCGCTTCTTGTTCAAGATGGCGGAAGTAGGGAGTGCTCTCATCGACCCATGTAGACCGTTGAGAGTTCACAGCCAGGACCTCAGGAGCAGGACGTCCGACCTCGAGCTCATGCAGAGAAGCCTCAATTTTTCTGCAATGATTAACCCAAGACTCAACGACGCCCTCGCTATGAAAGTGCACGAGCGTCTCCAGCATGGGATTAACCTCAGCAGCAAAATCTGCAGCAAGGGCAGGGGTCTCCGTGTCAAGCACCTCGAGGTGATCGATCAACATGCGCAGACTATTTACAGCACCTTTTGAAGATAGACGTCTGGAAAAGGGGCCCACTGGCATTATGATTCTAGACTCGAATGAAGCTGAAGTCGGTGTTACAGCTGCAAAGCAGATCACAGTCAAATAACGGTTCAGGAAATAAAGGAGGTTCAGGAACAACGAAGTTTACTATACCGACTGCAGCAGGTGGCAAGACCGGGAGTACCGGTGGTGCAACTGTTCTTTCGTCTCCTCCTTCGATCTGTAGTGCTGCAATCAAAACAAAGAAGAATTAGAAACGATTTGGCTGCCCGTAAAAGAAAGAAAAAGATATTAGCTAAAGGCTGTACTCACCGGCACCACTAGAAGAGGCAATCTCTGACTGGACAGAGAAATGTGGGTGCAGCACCTAATACAGGTGATCAAAAAGGACTCCTGCAAGGATGAAATAATGCAATGTCAGTACATAAAGTATACTGCCTACAATGAAACTGATGGGTCACAAATCCGCACCTTCCAGCATTTGAGAGGGTACGAGAGAAGGCAAAGGGGCGGCCACCGTCAAAGCAGCAACTGGCGATGCCTCCTCGAGTGGCATAACCTTAATGTTCGGCATACCTGCATTTAGAAACGAGATAAATACTGTCAGGAGAGATTGAAAGAGATTGCAGAACGAAAAGGAAAGCAATGACCCAAAATCTACCTGATGAGTCGCCAGTCGAGACCGCGACAAGGGCGTCACTGGATGTAGCGAATGCTTCACCCTCTCCCATTGGAATGGTCTCGCCGCCCGTAGCTTCATCCCCCGACTCCATGAGAATCGTCGTGACACTAGCAGCGCCCGACAACGGTAAGGAGCCTCAATGGAAAAGAGTGGCGATTGGGGCAGTGCCAGACTCTTAAGAAAGAGTATCTACCTCAGGCTCGACGATTGCAGCCATCTCACCTACCACTACCTTAGGCTCGGCGATTGCAGCCATCTCACCTACCGCTGCCTCATCAAGACTCGGCCCTGTAGGATAGGATATATGAGAATCTGAAAATTAAAACTTTGACAAAAAGAACTCAATGTCACGTTACCTTGGATCGGTCTTTCGACTGCTTCCCGAACCGCATGTGACGCCTGTCTGTGGGCGGTAGACAAGGCGGCCGAAGCATCCTCTGAAGGAGTAGGGGCAGGGGTAGCAATGCTCAAACCTGCACCCACGGCCAAGGCGGCGCTACGTGTTAGTTATGTATATGCCCTAGAGGCCATTATTGTACATATGATGTATATTATAATGGATGCTTGGATATATATAGAGATGACTTTCTTGCTCGTCATGATAGTATGCTATTTGGTTTCACTTTATCTTAACATGTTGACTTGTATTGGTTTACTGTTTTTACTCTCACATGTTGATAAAGCCCTTAGGATCTGTACTCGACTACTGGGACTATGATGAGATCATACTAGTGGGGCCGTGGTAGTCGATGAGTACATCCTATAACTGTTCCTGGTCGAGGGTATATCGAGACAGGACATCGATACACCAGAGTAGACTAGCGTATACGCATCTTGACCCATATGATGGGTGATGGATGATCCCATATCCATCGGTGTTTGACATCAGAGATGGTGTACGGGTGCTCAGTGGAGACTGGGTACACTGTACGGACTCGCCGAGAACTCCCAGATGGTGATATACCACACGTCAGATGGCAGTTCTCCGGTGACACTGGTACAGGGTAGTCTGTAGACCCGAGATCGTCATAGAGTCTTGTGTGATACCCACTGTGCTTTGATTTCCACCTTACCACGTCCAAGAGGGCGTGCAAAACGGTGGCTTTTGGGTACAGTCACGAATCGCATGGAGGCAATGAGCGATAGGAGGGGATTCGTCTCTCCCGGTATAGGGAGTTGATGTTGTGCTGTGTTCGATTGGCTATAACTGGAAGTCCCTGGCCAGGGCTGATATGGAGATTTACTGGTAAGTGTTACTAGTAGTTTCTCGACCCGTTATGAGCCACACATCGACATGACTTATCGGTTACTGGGGTCTGACGTATACCACCCCTAGACTTGATATGCGACATATCAGACGAACAGACCGGACTGTACGGGAGTGTCACTGATTGGATTCACAGGAGAACGCACAGGCTAGCTTGTTGATCTTCTGATCGCTCAATACCTGGGTGGCTGTTACGTTTAGCTGACCGCTTGCAGCTTGTGGGTGTTTGATATGATCATCACCTGCTACCGGCGTATTGACGATTCTTTAGAGTCCTACACAGAGGTTTCTTGGCTCAGGCGAAACGGAGTAGAGGCACATATGTAATATGTGCAGGACCGAGAATAATGCGATATGAGATACCGTATTATATTATCGCGATATTTAGATATGAACCGGGTCGTCGGATCAAGTGTTGATTCGATGAATCGGTACATGATATATTAGTCGGTAATATTCGATATGGCCGGATCATCGAATCAAGTGTTGATTCGATGATTTAATGTATAATAATATATATGATATATTGTATTACATTATCTAATATTGGCTCGCTTTATTATTTCATTTTCTCACTGGATGATACATTGATATATATGCGATATATGTTAATTGATTATTTTCTTTTGTTGCAAATATATAATATATATGTGATATATATTATTGTGACATGATATGATTAATTGTTAAACATGTTTAAGGATGATTAATTGAGGTTAGGGTTTGATTTGGGTTAGATGCTTCATGCACCTTCTAGAAGCCTTTTGTTTTGTCATTCTTAAGATATTTTGGATGACACATTCTTAACCCAACCAAACCCTAACTCTAGTTTATTCTCTACTAAATCCTAGCCACTCATCCTTGACCATGGTTTATAAATCAATCATATAGCTTTTATTCTATTCATCACAAAAGAAAATAATCTCATTATCTTTTCCATTATCATCTTCTTCTCTCTTGAAGAAAGCTTACTAGATTTTCTTTATGTGATGAATAAATATGAGAAAATGATTTAAAAAGAAAGAAAAAATACTACTCTCTCATCCTCATCTCATCTAGCCCATGAGATTAGTGTGTTCATCTCTTTAGAGTGAGATAGCTTGAGTCTTTGCAACTTCGAGGTAGATCATCGGAGATTTGGAATACTTCGAGCTAGCATGGATCGTTCGAGTCGTGGAGCCTCTCATGAGTCCGGGAGATCGTGGATCGCGACAAAGGGACTTCTACTCGGAGCTTGTGAAGCGAAAGAGCGGACTACAAAGGTTGTAATCCCTCACACTTAGATAAAAAGTTATCATCTTGCATGTTAAACCCTAATAATCTAGCAAAGATCCCGGCTTTGGGTTGTTCGGCACGTCCAAATTTTAATCCGGGCATGTTTGATGCCTTATGAACCTTCACAAGAGTGCCTAGGAACCCTACAGTGGTATCAGAGCCTAGCTAGAGCATTAGGCGATGTGTTTACGAAGTTAAAACTCCGATCGAACCCGAAACGACAAAATTGGACCCCTCTCTGGAAATTTTTTAAATTTTGGGATTTTTCTGAGTTAAAAATATGTAAAAAAATCAGCAGGGAATTCTAAGAATTACCATAAAACCCGAGCCCCCAATTCGACCAAACGGCGGCGGAACCGCGGCGCAAGCATGCTTGCGCGGCGGTTCCGCGGCGGATTGACGGATTGGCGACACGTGGCTTTTGTGGTAATGTCCGTAGGTGCTTGTTGATGCTTCTGGGTATTTTTAATCTGTTTCAGATGTTGAATCTTCTGGGGTTTATTTTGTAATAGTAGATTCGATCGGAATATTTAAATTCGTATTTCTTTCCGGATATTTAGAAACTGTTAAACTAGTTGAACGGATATCATTAACCCACTTTTTCCCGGCACGTAAAACTTTCAAGTGTTGAATTTTTATCGGGTTTAAATCTTTCAGAAAAATTGTACAAGTTAAGCGGTGGACCCTCTAGAAGACAACAAACCTTAACTCGATTATGTGACCGTCTTGAACTGCCTTTTGAACCTTCGGGTTTGGGGCAGTACGGCGTGCCACATGTGAGGCGTTGGCTTGACCCTTCTACGGCTGGATCACTGGTACTTTGACATATTCTGAGATTATTTGAACTCCGCTCAAGAGTTGAGCACTTTGGGAAATTTAGGGTATTTGATTATCTGTTCGGAAAGTTTAATACTGTCTATTTATCTGGAATGTGATACAATATGTGGAATTCATAGAGTTAGGCATGAAATGCGAAGTATGTGATATTTCGGATTTACGATGTCTAAAGTGATTGTGGATTCCAAATATTGTAGTTTTACACTTTCTTTTCTGTGACCGTAAGTGTAATATGTGATATCGCCGGTTTCGTTGCTATATGTCAACGACAATTGGGATGCGCATATTTACTTACGTTGATGATATGTGATATTATGTGTTGCTGTGATATGTTATATTGGATCGTCGCGTTCAGAATAGCCGGGGGTTTTATGTGAGATGAGGGTTTTTATTTTCATTCATGTAAAATTCATTTGTAATGTAATATTCTTTTATTTGGGGCACTTCCAGGTTGCGGTTGCTGTCACCAGTGTATATTATTTACTTTTCCGCATTAAGTAGACCCAAGGAGGGGAGCACAAGTAACCGGGTTCTAGGGTCCAGTGGGAGGCCATCTCGAGGAGTCGAGACCGAGTCTCCTAACCCTAGAATTGGCAGTGTTACTTGCCGCTCTCGTAGGGGTCTTGGGATGTGGGTTTGGCTATTCGTCGCGACCGTGGAATCCGTGTTTTTATATAGGCTCGTATTAAAAACACGGACGTCCTAGTATATCCAATATTTCATATATGTTCTTCTGCTGCAATGTTCTGTGATGAGATCATATTACTGCCTGAGACGAATGCTTATACTATATATATATGCTGATATATAAATATTACTGCTTTCGTTTCTTCTGTGATGCTTAGGAAGCATAAGCTGATGGGATTTTTATTAATGAGATTAATAAAAGAAAAGAAACCTAAAGATGTTGTAGAATCAAAACTTTATAAAAAGGGTAGCTACAGTTTTGCTTTGCACAGTGATATATATGATATATCCTGCACCTTATTCGATGGGGAAAGGGCCGACAATCCCTTCACCGGGAATGACCCCTTTAGCGAAACTGGCAGATGCTACAAAACTCGGTTCGTCTTTTGATTGCTTTTAAAGTTTTGCTTTGCACAGCGGTATATATGATATATCCTGCACCTTATTCGATGAGGAAAGGGCCGACGATCCCTTCACCGGGAGTGACCCCTTTAGCGAAACTAAGAAAAGCCTCAAAAACACTCCTTTTCAAAACTTCACTCGATTCTACAACGATATCAAGTTCATTACGCTCATGGTTTTCTGAAAAACCTGCGTAGCCCTCCGACATTTCAGATAAGTAATACTTAGTATTCGTGCTACGTTTGTTGGCTTTCGTCAAGGCGTAGTGTGCGGTAGCTACTTATTACTTATCTGTTACATATGATGAGATTGGGTTAGGGTAGTCGTGCGGCTTTGTTGGCTTTCGTCAAGGGACGTACGGCTGGGTTTAATTCAATCAAGAAATGTTCGGGTTGAACTTGACTAGTGGACTATGGTTTGTTGGCTTTCGTCAAAGTCATAGAACGTTAGGGGCAAAATATTATCGGGAATTTCAAGTGTTGAAATTTGCAATGAGATTGCATACCTCCTATGAGATAGTTGGATCCCGATACCCACTGCGAGTAAGAGTTACTCCTGGGAGAGTTTTACACAAAACAATTAGCCGATCAAGTAGGTGTCTAGAAAAGTGTTAACGGGGTTACGCCTCTGGGAAAACGAGGTTTACTTTAATTAGGTCCGTGCGAAAGCACGGGGAACCTCCCTCAAAGTACCGACACTGATCTGGCTGAAAGATTGACGAAATTGTAGGGTGTAATTAATCCCGGCTAATCTTACCTTTTAGGGTTTTAAGGTAGATTTGATAAAAACAGTGGGAGACATCCTGATTAGATAAGATAATAACCAATCTAATCTTGCAAGAGCATACGCTAAAGTGTTTTCTTCTCTCTCTCTCTCCAGATAGCGACCATGTCATGCCATAATCAAAATAATAATATGGATGTATTGACTGAACCCAATTATTGTACTGAGCTAGGGAATGTTGGACCCGTTCTTTCTTATAAGAGTTATAAGACTGAACAGGAAATAGAAGAATATCTGGATTCTCACGCTGCCCAAAAGAACATGCATGTTGATGCATCTTCTTCGGGTGTGTTAGTTATTGAGAACTGTTTCTCAGTTCACCCTACGTCCTGGGTATTAGATACCGGATCAGGATCCCACATATGTAAACAGTTACATGGGCTACGTAAAGGTAGAGAACTGGGAAAAGGTAATCATTCCGTTCAAGTAGGGAACGGTGCAAGTATTGTAGCCAAAGCAGTTGGCGAATATCACCTTGTATTGCCAAGTCGTAATACACTGATTCTAAATGAGTGCTATTATATACCGAACATGATGTGCAACATTATATCAGTTTTTTTATTGAGTAAAGAGGGATATAATTTTGTAGTACAGGATAATGTTATGAACATATTCCTAGATCAAAAGTTGATTGCATCAGGCTCGTTACATAATGGCATATTCATTCTAAATCAGAATACAGTGCTGAATATACAAAACACACACAAGAGGAAAAGTTCAGATGTGAACGAATCCTACTTGTGGCATTGTAGACTTGGTCATATCAATGCGACACGACTGGCTAAGTTACATAAAGATGGTTATTTGAATCCGTTCGAATTATCATCTTATGATACTTGCCATTCATGTCTCAAAGGAAAAATGACCAAAGCTCCGTTTAGTGGACACGGAGAAAGAGTTACCGAACTCTTAGGACTGGTACATAGTGATGTATGCGGTCCCATGTCTACGCATGCCAGGAACGGTTCTTCCTACTTCATTACATTCACTGACGATCTCTCTAGATACGGACATGTGTTCCTGTTGAAACACAAGTCTGAAGCTTTTGAGAAATTCAGAGAATATAAGCACGAAGTAGAGAACCAAACGGGCAAAAGTATTAAGATCCTTCGATCTGATCGAGGAGGAGAATACTTGAGCAATGAGTTCCAAGATTATCTAAAAGAGAATGGGATTCTCTCTCAGCTTACTCCACCCTATACACCACAGCACAACGGTGTATCGGAACGAAGGAATCGCACCCTATTAGATATGGTGCATTCAATGATGAGTACAGCTGAGTTACCTATTTCCTTCTGGGGGTATGCGCTTGAGACAGCCATACACCTATTGAATATGGTTCCTACCAAATCAGTGCCTACCACTCCGTATGAGATATGGAAAGGGAAGAGACCATCTCTTAAGTATGTTAAGATATGGGGTTGTCCAGCCTATGTAAAAAGACAAAATCCGGACAAACTCGAGGCAAGATCTGTCTTATGTAAGTTTGTAGGATATCCCAAGAACTCACAAGGGTATATCTTCTACCACACTGAGGAACAAAAGGTGTTTGTTTCTAAACATGCCACCTTTTTGGAAAAGGAATTTCTTGCAAAAGAAATTGATGGCAATGAGGTAGAACTGGAAGAGGTTCCAGCGACACAAACTACAACAGATGATTTAGTGGAACCAGAGGATTCAGTAGTACCCGACGAACCCCAGCCTCTCCGCCGATCTAGTAGGGTTTCTCGTCCATCTGAGAGATACTACGGTTTTCTCATTGATGGTGGAAGCGAGGATTGCATCATGGATGATGATGACCCCACTAGTTTCGAGCAGGCCATCACGAGTGGTGACTCTGTGAAATGGCTGGATGCAATGCGATCTGAGATGGAATCCATGTACACCAATAAAGTATGGATTTTGGAAAATGCTCCTGAAGGGGTAAAACCCATTGGGAGCAAGTGGATTTTTAAAAAGAAATTTGGTGTAGATGGAAAAGTTGAGACTTTCAAAGCTAGGCTTGTAGCAAAGGGATTTCGTCAACGACCAGGTGTGGATTATGACGAAACCTTTTCTCCAGTGGCTATGCTTAAGTCCATCCGGATCTTACTTGCCATTGCTGCATACCATGACTACGAAATCTGGCAAATGGATGTTAAGACCGCCTTTCTAAACGGTGATTTAGAAGAGAGCGTGTACATGACTCAGCCAGAGGGCTTCGTAGATAGTGGGAGCAGCGGAAAGGTGTGCAAGCTGCTTAAATCCATTTATGGGTTAAAGCAAGCATCGCGGAGTTGGAACATCTGTTTTGATGTTGTAGTCAAAGAGTTTGACTTCATCAAAAATATAAATGAACCTTGTATCTATAAGAAGGTAGCAGAGGGTAAGGTTGTCTTCCTCGTATTGTATGTGGATGACATACTCTTGATAGGAAATGATATTCCTATGCTGCAATCAGTCAAGCTCTTCTTATCACAGAGATTCTCAATGAAAGATCTAGGTGATGCCTCCTGCATATTGGGAATCATGATCTATAGAGATAGATCTAAACGAATACTGGGATTGTCCCAATCCAGGTACATTAACACCATACTAAAAAGGTTTAGTATGGAAGAATCCAAGCGTGGGAACCAACCCACGATCTCTGGACTCACTCTCTCCAAAGAGATGTCTCCCAAGACTGATTTGGAGAGAGCTCGCATGCAAGGGATACCCTATGCTTCGGCAGTAGGCTCTATCATGTATGCGATGCTATGTACCAGACCCGATGTAGCATACTCACTAAGTGTAGTGAGTCGGTATCAAGCAGATCCTGGAGAGAGTCACTGGACAGCTGTGAAGAACATTCTCAAGTACTTACGAAGGACTAAAGAGATGTTCTTGGTGTATGGTAACGGAGAACTCCAGGTGGAGTCCTTTACCGATTCCAGCTTCCAAAGTGATAAGGACGACTCTAAGTCGCATTCGGGTTTTGTCTTTACCCTCAATGGAGGGGCGGTATGTTGGAAGAGTTCCAAACAGGATACCGTTGCAGACTCAACGATGGAGGCTGAATACATCGCTGCCAACGATGCTGCCAAGGAGGCTGTCTGGATAAAGAAGTTCATTAGTGAACTTGGTGTGGTTCCATCCATTGAGCATCCAATACCTCTGTATTGTGATAACAATGGAGCTGTGGCTTTAGCCAAGGAACCCAGGTCCCATCAAAAGTCCAGACATATTCTGAGGCGGTATCACCTGATCAGGGAGATAGTTGATCGCCGGGAGATCGAGGTCAGGAGAGTAGATAAGAAGGACAACACTGCGGATCCATTCACGAAGGCTATTCCCCAGATACAGTTTGAGAGATTATTCGGGATGCTAGGTATGCGATACTACAGCAGCTGGCCTTAGTGCAAGTGGGAGATTGTTAGTTATGTATATGCCCTAGAGGCCATTGTTGTACATATGATGTATATTATAATGGATGCTTGGATATATATAGAGATGACTTTCTTGCTCGTCATGATAGTATGCTATTTGGTTTCACTTTATCTTAACATGTTGACTTGTATTGGTTTACTGTTTTTACTCTCACATGTTGATAAAGCCCTTAGGATCTGTACTCGACTACTGGGACTATGATGAGATCATACTAGTGGGGCCGCGGTAGTCGATGAGTACATCCTATAACTGTTCCTAGTCGAGGGTATATCGAGACAGGGCATCGATACACCAGAGTAGACTAGCGTATACGCATCTTGACCCATATGATGGGTGATGGATGATCCCATATCCATCGGTGTTTGACATCAAAGATGGTGTACGGGTGCTCAGTGGAGACTGGGTACACTGGACGGACTCGCCGAGAACTCCCAGATGGTGATATACCACACGTCAGATGGCAGTTCTCCGGTGACACTGGTACAGGGTAGTCTGTAGACCCGAGATCGTCATAGAGTCTTGTGTGATACCCACTGTGCTTTGATTTCCACCTTACCACGTCCAAGAGGGCGTGCAAAACGGTGGCTTTTGGGTACAGTCCCGAATCGCATGGAGGCAATGAGCGATAGGAGGGGATTCGTCTCTCCCGGTATAGGGAGTTGATGTTGTGCTGTGTTCGATTGGCTATAACTAGAAGTCCCTGGCCAGGGCAGATATGGAGATTTACTGGTAAGTGTTACTAGTAGTTTCTCGACCCGTTATGAGCCACACATCGACACGACTTATCGGTTACTGGGGTCTGACGTATACCACCCCTAGACTTGATATGCGACATATCAGACGAACAGACCGGACTGTACGGGAGTGTCACTGATTGGATTCACAGGAGAACGCACAGGCTAGCTTGTTGATCTTCTGATCGCTCAATACCTGGGTGGCTGTTACGTTTAGCTGACCGCTTGCAGCTTGTGGGTGTTTGATATGATCATCACCTGCTACCGGCGTATTGACGATTCTTTAGAGTCCTACACAGAGGTTTCTTGGCTCAAGCGAAACGGAGTAGAGGCACATATGTGATATGTGCAGGACTGAGAATAATGCGATATGAGATACCGTATTATATTCTCGCGATATTTAGATATGAACCGGGTCGTCGGATCAAGTGTTGATTCGATGAATCGGTACATGATATATTAGTCGGTAATATTCGATATGGCCGGATCATCGAATCAAGTGTTGATTCGATGATTTAATGTATAATAATATATATGATATATTGTATTACATTATCTAATATTGGCTCGCTTTATTATTTCATTTTCTCACTGGATGATACATTGATATATATGCGATATATGTTAATTGTATTATTTTCTTTTGTTGCAAATATATAATATATATGTGATATATATTATTGTGACATGATATGAATAATTGTTAAACATGTTTAAGGATGATTAATTGAGGTTAGGGTTTGGTTTGGATTAGATGCTTCATGCACCTTCTAGAAGCTTTTTGTTTTGTCATTCTTAAGATATTTTGGATGACACATTCTTAACCCAACCAAACCCTAACTCTAGTTTATTCTCTACTAAATCCTAGCCACTCATCCTTGACCATGGTTTATAAATCAATCATATAGCTTTTATTCTATTCATCACAAAAGAAAATAATCTCATTATCTTTTCCATTATCATCTTCTTCTCTCTTGAAGAAAGCTTACTAGATTTTCTTTATGTGATGAATAAATATGAGAAAATGATTTAAAAAGAAAGCAAAAATACTACTCTCTCATCCTCATCTCATCTAGCCCATGAGATTAGTGTGTTCATCTCTTTAGAGTGAGATAGCTTGAGTCTTTGCAACTTCGAGGTAGATCATCGGAGATTTGGAATACTTCGAGCTAGCATGGATCGTTCGAGTCGTGGAGCCTCTCATGAGTCCGGGAGATCGTGGATCGCGACAAAGGGACTTCTACTCGGAGCTTGTGAAGCGAAGGAGCGGACTACAAAGGTTGTAATCCCTCACACTTAGATAAAAAGTTATCATCTTGCATGTTAAACCCTAATAATCTAGCAAAGATCCCGGCTTTGGGTTGTTCGGCACGTCTAAATTTTAATCCGGGCATGTTTGATGCCTTATGAACCTTCACAAGAGTGCCTAGGAACCCTACACTATGCTCCCTTGCTGCGCACATTCTACGCTTCCTTTCCGCCCGAGCCGTGAGAGCGGATCTTCTCAAGACCTCCGTCAACGGGACGTCATCGTCTGCGCCAAGGGTTACCTATGGAGCCGTTATGGCATCCGTCATCGGTTGCTTAAGTGAAGCTTCTTTTGGCAATATCGGCGGAACTGAGATTTCGATAGATGACCCTGGAAACGTCTCCGCACCGCCCTGTGAAGTCGGTACCACACCTGGAATAACCTGAGTATAGGTAGTTCCTGTAATAAGATGAAAAGAAAGGGTCAGATTACCCATAAGAAACGGGAGTGGAGACGCGGTGAACCGAAATGTACGGATGCCTAAGGATACTCGAAGTCTCTCCTCCTCCTTAAAAGTTTTGAGAGAAGCTGCGAGAGGTTCTTCGGTGGAAATGCCTGTTAAAGAAGGAAAAGTGTCAGTCAAAACATGATGATAGAAATATGATGCAATGACAAAAGGTACGGCTGATGTTTACTTGATTGTGCGAGGATGGCCAGTCCCGCTTTGTAGCTTGCTAGTCGCTCGGAAGCTGCAATAGCAGCCACGAGGTCGGTTTCGTCCGGTGCTATGAATAGACTCTCGTTGGTCCCATATTCACTCAGGCCCTTGCTATAAGGAGCATGAGGCTCCTGGCTGAATGCAACGTCGGTAGAGAGAATTGACTTCTTCTTCCTCTTCTGCGAGCGAGCACCGGTCGCAGCTAGCACAAGCTTACACTTGGTAGGCACCTTAGGACGACGAGTCCCGATATCTGAACCCACGCCGGACTCGGGGGACGCTACGGTCACCGCTTCCACTGGAGCACGGGGTATCGGCAGCTCAGGCCTATCATGCGGGACCTCAACTGCAGCAACTTCCCTTAAAGGAGGGCGGACAATGGTCCGTCGCTTCAGCGGGACATTTGGATTACCGGTAGGGGGTGCACCCTTGCGATCGAGCAGAAATTTCTTTTCCTCCCTAATGATGGCACCCATTGCATGTTGATACCACGCCATGTATATGCTTAGGGCCTTAGGCACACAACTTGGTTCACTAATGACGAAACTAGATCCTGTGTTTAGGAGCATGAAGTGGTGCAAAGCGCTCCGGATACCCTCCTCGGTATAAACTGGTTCTGCCAGGAATGCCTCGAGCGGGATGCCCTGATTATAACTGGATTGCTGGGCAAAATGGTGGAGATTATATCTCATGAACAGAGCTGAATCATTCTGCCTGAACACCAAATATCCCGGCCTGATGGAATATAGATGGAGAATTTCCCGAGCTTTCAGGGTAGAAGCTCCATCCTTAAAGGTGCCCTGCAGTAGCTGAGCCGTCTTAGCAGACTCCTTACCGATGGTCATAACCTTATCAATAAAGGTCATGCCGTACGTGGGCGAAGGATTACACCCCGAGCATCTCATTGACTTGGCTCCACAATGGAAGCATTGACCAACTGCATGATCCTTGGAAAATTACAATTTTCTTAGAAATGAGGCCGCTTGTGCATTCCGAAGGCACCGAGCACATGCAATTCAAGCCATGAAGTAAAATAATGCATCGGGAAGTTCAGGGGCTGCACCGCCGGCTGAGTAGTATCAGCCGCCAAACTAAGGCCGTGATACAAATGACCCAGCCCGACAATTCCAACAGTAACTTATCTTCCTTCAACCATCCGATGAGCTGGGTAGAAGATGGACGACCTCATATAGAGAGAGTGCATGGGAAGCGCGAAAGAGCGTAACCACAAACCGAGGAACCCTAGAAAGAACGTTTCCTCGTCAATGCCCGGAGCAGCAATTTCTGAAAAAGGGACGATCACGACGTTTGGAAGAAAGAATCCCTTTTGATCAACTTCCAATATTGGCCGGCGATCCAAGCCAAATCCGAAAGGATCATCGAGTTTGGCAAACTTTTTACCTTGTCACGATAAGACTTCTGGGCGAAGAAAACGGGCGATGAAGTCCGCAAAGCTAACCCCATGGCTTCCAGATTCAAGAAATAAGCCTTCATAAATGTTTAGCACCTTGATCAAGCTAGGGAATCGGTGCTGAATGGCATTCTCTAGGTTTAGACCCTTCATCACAAGTCGGGTAGCGAAAACATATTCATCTAGGGGTAAGATCTCTTCATAATGCTCCCCTCTGACAGGTAAGCCGGAGATATCCGCAAACTCTTCCAGAGAGATGGAAACTTCCCGATCTAGCATAAGAAAGGTATGAGTTGGAACGTTCCATTGTTCCAAGAAGGCTTTGACCCACCATGCGGGAGGTGTGGAATACTGGAACAGAGAAGCATAAACTGCAGGATACAACCCAAGATTCAACAGTGTTGACTTCTTTGCCGATAGGATATATCGGGCCCATTGCTGGTATCCAGCTGAATGACGGGGAGTCAGACCTAATGTCACGACCCTAAATTTGGCCCGTAACCGGCACTCAAATTACGTAACGTCTACAGGCGTACGCAACTTAAGTAAGCCGAAACCCAGAAATCTAAACCACCCAAAACTGGATCAACGGAGAAAAACATGGTTTTAAACATTTGGAAATTTTCAAGTAAAAATCTTTAAGTTTAGTTTTCGTTCTTAAAATTTCGGCAGCACCTCCTTTGTAAAAACTAGCCCCGAAAACGGGTACAACATAGATAATATATAAAGCATCCCAAACGGGAGCAAATCATGCCAACGGCGGAGCCAACCACCACAAATATATATACGACACCGAAGCGAAGAAATATAAAAGAAAACTGCATAAAGAAGTACAACTTTTCACAAAACCCGGCTCCCATGAGCACGGCATCCAAAGTCCACCAAAATAATAATACAACACCGAATCCTTACAACTCGTCTCTAAGTCAAATACAAGAAGTGGTAGATGGAGAATACTAGATCTATCAAAAAGATATACAATGTACAAACAAGTAACCGCAAATCCACCTAAAAGAAAAAGGCCTCACAGCCAAACGTAGCGGTATCCACAAAAGTAGAGATGATAAAACGCCCTGCCGCGACTACTCAGAGGGTAAGTCCTGCAACACTGTGGCACAACAGGGGTGCCAACTCATGAATAGTAAATAACATCATACTGAAATCGCAAGTATGCACTAACAGCAATAATCAATAGCATGTAAGCCGGTAGCATGAGTATGACAATATGAATATGCGACTATCATGATCAAGGTACACCACCAGGTACTATATCTACTTGAATTAGTGCATATTAACTGAGTACTGAGTGCGGGAAAATAAATAATCTCATGCACAAATCATAAGCATGGAAAAGCCCAGTGTAAATCAACAACACCCCAAATCCCAAAATACTTAGATCGGCACTCAGACCGGCCCTCAAATCCTGTAAGTCTCATAGAACCTGAGTGTCCAACATCGACACTCTAAAACATCATGAAAACCAGTGCCTAATATCGACACGTAAATACTCGTATCCATACATTCCTCAAAACCCAAGTATCCCACTTCGACACTTGTGTTCCACGTATCGGTCTTTCTGATATCCATATGTTCCTCGAAACCCAAGTATCCTACCTCGACACTTGTGTTCCACGTATCGGTCTCCAAAATCCATATATCTCTCGGAATATAAGTGCCTAACATCGACACTTGAAATTCCCATATTGCATGAAAACATATCTCAAATGCGTAAATCCATGTAAAATAGCATATGCAACATAAAACATCAATATGAGCATATCACGGGAAAAGTCCGCTATTTAAATGCATCAAGTCATTAAATATATCTCGCGGTTCTTAATTATCCAAATCCAAATTACATATATATACAGCGTCCCATTCCATCGATATATATGTTATAAAAATCTTATCATGTAACAATAGCAAAATATATGTGCGAGCATGTAGGTATAGTATGGTATATATATAGGCATGTACATATACATGTATGCTATATGTCATATGCACTATCGCACAAGAATAACTATCTCTATGTCGCTAACCACTAGCAAGGTATATTAATGAATATTTGTGTTCTGCGTATCAAGGCAATTACCGACAGTGTGTGTAGCATATCATTGGTGCTCGTGCAACATGGATTGTCAATAATAGTGCAGTGTACAAAGAATACAGGTTCAGGCATAACAAATAGCTTTATGCAATGAAATGAATGCATCATCTCTAAATGAGCATATACAAATGCGGCTAATATCATATCATATATAGCCCTGACGCTTAACGCCATACGGGCGATTTTCCCGTAGATGTTAAATCTACTCACTAATGGTCTCAAGCTATGAAAATCCGACCACCTACTTCCCTTGTTCGCAGCGTCCGAAGTCCCCGCTTGCGATGCTATAATTTCACAAACACATAAACAGAGCAAAATCTCAGAAATCAACCAATATAATTTAAAACTACACTTTAAACGACGCACCAACACTAAACTAACTCACAAGTTTACGTTTAGTGGCTAACGTGCGTTGCGACACTACTAAACCAATATAAGTGCAGCAGCTGCACAAGATCACAATTCGCGTCAGATAACGTAACACACGGATACAAAACACTAGATTATAGGAAAATAGTCCCAGATTTTGCATACTGTAAATACTAAAAATTTAAACAGTACCAAACACCCCTAAACAACAGCAGACAACTACCCTCAAAAAAACCAACACTCAACTCCCCTCAATAGCCGACGTCGCCGGAATTTTCTCTAGGGTCGTCGGCCAAAACCGGTGGGGTGGTGCTTGGGTCTCATGTCACGTCCCGCTTCCCAAAATACGGAATACGAGGGGTAGACAAGGCCAGCCATGCTCCTACGGTCAAGGAAAGTCCTGCCGTAGTCACACTTCGGCTTCTAGTTTATCATGGTAAACAGTAAACGATGCGCAGGTAATGAGAAATGCAGTAACTGAAAGATACAATAATGTAACCTGACCTGAAGTGGAACAAACGGATGTAACTAGGAACGGCAAATCAGGAAGTCTGTGATGCACTGGTCCAGGCTAAATCGTCTTCTCACACTGAGCATGCATACTCAGGTCGTCAGAGCGACACAAAAGCAATATAATATATATAAAATTAAGTGACAGTTCTAACAATGATAGTAGGTATGTGAAGCAGTAAATAAATGACATCATGAATATACATGTGCAGTAATCAACGCAGCGGAACGGTAAAGCAGTATAACGATATGTCACGTATGTCAACACAGTATAAAAGTAATATAAATGCCAGTATCCCTATCAGTCTCTAAGTCTCACTGTACAGGTCGCTAAGCCTATCGTCAGTCCAAGTGTGAGAGTCAACCACTCGTGAGTGTCCTCCACCCAAGGGTAGAACCCAAGGGCAAGGGACCACGGGCCCAACATGTAACAAGAATATCACGGTGTATATATCACGTACCCTGTAAATCTCCATATAACTCCCTAAATATATAAGCCGGCATGGGACTCCCGAGATTCTGTTGAACTCACACTTAAACTACCCCACACCCCGTGGTCTATATCAAACGCTAACCATCACCCTAAATACTAATCGATCCGTGACAAGTCTGCGCGAGAACTGGAGGCAGGACCTCCATCAAGCACGTCCCGACTAACACCTAAGATAGATGGCAGTGTCGGATGCCTTATCTGTGACACCCGTGCAAGCGCTCCCATAAGTGTCCCATACCACTTATAGTCACACGTACACGCATCCCACAGACGTCGACAATGCAATAGAACAATGAGGTCGCTGATTGTGTACAAGTACGTATCACTTTCACTTAATCACGGATACACGAACACTGACGTACTTGCCACAATCATCACTAAAATCTAACACTGGGTGAATGCACGATATCACAAGGTTATCACTACAATGATATGGGTATGATGTGATGCATGAACAGTATAAGAAGCACAAATAAGGTGTCATAAAACAATAGTCTATCACTTGCACGATTTATCATGAAACGTACATTTATAATTTAGCGAAACGATAAACAGGTAGTAATTAGTATGTTCAGTTATCCATCCATAGAATTTTGTTTCAAGCCAATCGGGTTCCAGGATTGCTAATTATAACCATTTCATTTTAAGCGCTCGCGGCTGGAAATCCGGTTTCAGAATCAGAAGTCCGTTTCGCAATGCATTTTAATCCCAGTTGGGATCAGATTTTAGCGATGCTAAAGTTGGATAAATTCTAGGTTTTTCAGTAAAGTTTTCAACTCAACAAACGGATCTTCAATCGCATCTGTAAGTTAGGAGTTATACTCTGTTTAATATTAACATGTCAATTCTGAATCTGCTGGGACTGTTATGTGTCCCGATGTTCTAAATTACAGTTTAAATATCAAACGGTAACGAAACAGAATGAGACCAATCGTGTTGTCTAGCTAACAGAGTTACCTAAAATAAGCAGCAGAGTTCCGCAACCTACGAGTTAAGGAACACCTGTGGTATCCAATACGGAACAGCAAGCAATGACTGGAGTCGCTCTGGACTGCAGTCCAGAGTCGCACTCCGATCCAAATATCATCACAGTTTAAATACAGAAATGTCTGGAAACTAGCATAGGGCTAAAGTTCGTCGAGTTGAATTCGATTTGAGCCCTCGAACGCACCATTCTAATATGTGTATGATTTATGGTGAATTTAACGATTTTCAGATACAACAGGATTACGGTTTTACGATCAAACTTGGGGGTAGTTGTTTTAGTCGTTAACGATCAAATTATCCAACGAAAATCACACACTATGTTCACAGCCCTACGGGCCAACCTACACCATCGAGTTCCGTCAAATCTGATAATATTTTCCTAAGGGAACAAGTATCGAACAGTTACAACACATAATTCTAACTAATCTTGCAACTATAATATTTATGTAATTAACATTTGTATCATAGGTAAATAGCATGTAAGCAAGTAAAAACTTGTTTGGAGACGTCCCGGAGATGCACGGTGGCTGTAACGTCGCGAACGCGCGGCACGGCAACTTGATTTGGCTTGAACTCGTGTCTCGGCAGCGGCGGCCTGGTTATTGGGGTCTTGTCGGCGAGAGTGGTGGTCGTTGACGTGGAGTTGCTCGCTGTGTTGGATGGTAGAGCGGGTGTTAGAGAGAGAGAGAGTGAGTGAACTGTGTTAGAGAGAGAGAGAGAGAGAGAACTTAGGGAGAGAGAGAGAGACAGAGTGAGAGAGAGAGAGAGGCAGGGGGAGAGAGACAGAGGGAGAGAGACTTAGAGAGAGAGAAGGAGAACAGAGGGAGAGGGACTTAGAGAGAGAGAAGGAGAACAGAGGGAGAGGGAAGAGAATTAGAGAGAGATTGAGAGAGAGGGGAAAACTGCAGGGAGAGGGGAAGAAGTGATCGGAGGTCGGGGGAGTGTGGGGAGCTCGGGAATGGAGAGGGAGATGTAGGTGGTGACGGAGGTGGTGGTGACGATGAGGGAACGAGGGGGTCGGCGGGTATTGGAGGGAGGTGATGGGTGCAGAGTGGAGGAAGGCGAGGGAGCTCGGGTAGTTTGCAGTCGTCGTCGTCGGCGGCGAGGCGAGTGAAGGGGTTGGTCGATGACGGGTGCAGGGTGAAGAAGAGAAGAACGAGGGAGGGGGCGAGCGAGGCGTAGAGACCCGAGTGGGTGCAGGGGGTGAGTCGGGAAAGCAGGTGAAGGAGACGAGAAGGAAGTGGGGGAGCTCGGTGGTCTTGGGTATTGAGTGGTGGTTGCAGAGAAGAGCGAGGGAATGAGCTTTGAAGGGTGGTAGGTCGTCGGCGGTGGCGAGGCGATGCGCGGCCGTGGGTTCGAGAGAGGGAGCGGGAACAGAGAAGGGAGAAAGTGCCAGATGAGAGTGTGTGTGTGGGTGTGCACTAGATAGGAGAGGTGATGAAGGGTAGAGGGGACAAAGTGTGCACGTCGTGGGTAACGCTCGCGTGAGCGAGGGCGGAGGAGGCGGGTCGAGGAACGGTGGCGTGGGCGGGAGAAACGGAGGTAGCCATTAGGAAGAAGAAAGAGGGATGGGGTGCGGGCCGGGCTTGGTGGGCCGGGCAAGAGAAAAGAATAAGAGAATGGGCCGGCTAAACAAATAATTCCCTTTTTAAAAATAGAGTGGGCTGAGAAGGATTGGGCCGGGAAATATTTAAGGAATTCATTTAAAAAAACAAAGGTGGGCTGAGAAGGATTGTTTAGGGTTTTAGTTTATTTTGAATCTTAGGTTTTAATTAAATAAAAGAGATGGGACTTTAAAATAAATAAATAATTATATAAAAATTAAATAAAATTATAAATAAATTAAATAAGGTTCTAGATTAACAAGATACAGATTTTGGTATAAAAGGGCTGGGTATTACATCTCAGGTAGAACTCCAGGGTCACTAGTACAACACTACTACATTGTTTGGTCACTCAGTAAAATTTCCAGGTCACAGCAACTCACAGAGGTTCTAAAAGACACTAAAAACACGATATTGGTACGAAACGATACTTTAAGTGTCCTACTCCATAACCCACCAGCTATATATCATAAAAACTCCTATTTAACAGTTTAGGGATTATACCTATCAAGCTTACTTCTAAGATCCAAGCTTTCCTAGCTCCAAATGATCAAAAAGGCAAAAACAAGTCTTGATGTAATTTTGTGATTTATTTTGGAAGTTTTAGAGATTTATTGAGCTTGAATTGATGCAAATGGTAAAAGAAATGATCAAGGGCAGAAGAATGAAGAAGAATCTCGGCCAAGTGAGGAGGTGGGGAAATTGTGTGGAGCTTTCTAGTCAATTCTTTGCAATTAATGTACATAAATGCACATGCATGCACTCATTCATTCTTTTCATTTTCATTAAACTTTAATTCTAATACCCAAACAAATATCTAGATATTATGTGAAGGTTTTATTAACTCAAACTTGATTTATTTGCAATAATTCTCATAAAAGGAAATTTCTCAATTTCCAATATGTAAATACCGCATTAAAATAATATTTAAATTGGGAAAAATTCTGTCTGAACCAAAACTTCCTATATACTCCCAAAGCTCGTGCACTAGCTTTATTAGCTAAACTAGGTGCTGAAAAGTCTATACGGAAGTTTGATCACAGTCGGGTTAAAATGGAAAATACCGACAATTTTACCCAAAAACGGAAAAATTCGCATAACGATTTCTAAAACGTTACAATCTCCCCCCTTATAGAAATTCTGTAACACCTTAGAATGTGTTTTGTGGATAATTATATTTTAATATATGGGTTTTAATAAAAAGTTTACCAAATTGGTTTTCAATTATTTTATCCTATTTAATGAATATTTTATTAGATTTTTCCTAGGCTCGCACACACTTGTGCATGTTAACTAGGGTGTTATTTTGGGGTTTAACCATGATTAGCAACATGGTGAACTAACCATTCCCTAATCTAGTTTTATAGTTTTGTTTTAAGTGTCATGGGTTTTAAGTATGGATGGTTGTTTTAAAATGAAAAATGAATTTAAAAGGATTGAAATTATGGTTTGAAGTGTTGACCATGGGAGGGAGAGAAAGCATGGTGCTACATGGCTTGTGCCATGGTTCATTAATTGAGGAGAGAGAGAGAGTGAGAAGGGGGGTTGTTTTCCTTTCTCTCATTCTCACCCTCACTCTCATTTCTTTTGTTCTCTCACTCTCATATACACTCACACACACACAAGACTTCAGCAGCAGCCCCAGCAGAAACAATAGCAGCAGCAGACAGCAGACAGCAACAGCATCAGCTTGCAGCAGCAGCAGCTCCAGACAGCACAGCAGCAGCCACAACAACAGCATCAGCTCCAGCAGCAAGAAGAAGATGAAGTAGCAGCAGCAGAGGCATCAGCAGCAGCTCAAGAAGAAGCAGCTCAAGCAACAACAGCACCATCAGCAGCCCAGCAGCAGCAGCAGAAAGCATCAACAGCAGCAACAAGAGAAGCAGCATCAGCATCAGCAGACAGCAGCAACAGCAGCTTCTGCAACAGCAACAACAGGAACCAAGCAACTTGCAGCAGCTCTTCTCCTCCATACACTTCTTCTCCTGATTCCTAGGGTCCCTTAGGGTATACTTTCTGAATCCAATTTCCTAGTTTGCTTAACTTGTGTGTAGTTTAGCGTCGGTTTGCGTTTAAAGTTAGTTTTGTGCTAAATATGGTGAATTATGTGGACTTTTGATTAAATGATGATTGTGTTGGTTAACCCTATCTATTTAAGTGTTATTAGGGTCATTTTAACTGAGATTTAACCCAGATTTCAATAAAATACCATAGGGTTTACGTTTTGTGCAAAATATCGTATTTTGGTGTCGTTTTGCGACATCTGGAAACTGCTATGAACCGGGAAGATTACTGGAAAATTAAGCAAAATTGTAGTGATGTACTAGGGACACTGGAGCACCACCTGAGGCACGACACCCAGGCCACCGGCCAGGGCCGGTGACGGCAAAGGGGAGGTCCGGCGACGCCGTCTCTGCATGGGAGTTTGGGTTTGGGTTTTTCTGTGTTGGTGTCTGCAGTGGTTTGGATTCTGTTGATCTTGTTTGTTTGTTTAGCTTTCACAGTATGCAAAATCTGGGATCATATAGGCAGTTTCTAGTGTTTTGTGTCCGCTCGATACGTGATACGACACGGATCGTGCTGTTTGCGTGGTTTTGCTCTTGGGTTAGTTTCGTCGTGTCGCTACGCACGTTAGCCACAACACAAACACTTGAGAGTAGGATTTGTGTTACTGTGTCGGTCCAATATAGTTTGTTCGTGTTTTATAGCTATTATTAATATATAGTTGTTTTATTGTTTTAATGTTGCAGGTTCGCAGGCGGGGACTACGGACACTGCTACAGGGGGAAACAGGTGGTAGGATTCACCTAACGTGGAGCGTTGGTAAGTAGATTTAACATCTACAGGGGAATCGCCCGCATGGCGTTATGCGTCTGGGCTAGGATTCTAATACTTGTCGCATATTCTACGTTATTGTTAGAATTGCGCCTTTACCCCATTACTTAGATGTTGTATTTTGACTAGTAGCCGTAGAACACTGCACAAATTATTGACGATTCATGTTGCACGAGCACTGATTATATGCTACACACACCGTCAATAATTGCCATGTCACACACAAACCACTTATAGATAATATATTGCTTAGTTAGGGACCTTGTGATATTGATTCGTACTGCTTATCACATATGACATTTACCATACCTGTATACCTATAGAGTATCGTACCATTAGTGATAGGTACATATACCTTTTACGACACAGCTACAGGTATACCTTGCTCATATTTTACTTATACCCAGGGGGTATACTACATCATTTACTTATAGGTAGACACCTATACTTAGCTGTACCTTATTGATTTCGCATACATCTGGTTTCAGCTACATATTTTCCTTTATATGCTCGCATTTCAGATATATCGCACATATTTATTCCTGGATTTGCGCATTGTTATTTGGATTTTACATGATATTTTCTGGATTTGGGAACCGCGGGAGTTCATGAAATTATGCATTATTTGAGAAATCCGGTTTCCTTGATATGATATTTGCGCATCCACCATGAGATTTATCGGTTCTAATTATATACTCCATACGAGGAGTGGGTGCCGTATGAGGGTACATGGTGGGGTCCGGTATGGTTCCCCTCGGCAAGATGATCGATGGACTTTGCCGATTTAGCCTGGAGGTGGGCGAGTACCTACCGGTGACAGTACCAATGACTTGGCGGGAATCATGGGGATACCGTTGGGAGTCATGTACGTATGGATACGTCGAAAGGCGAGGGTCAGAGCTAGGCACTCGTGCTTTCGGGATAGCGTATGATACGTACCTATCAGGATGCTAGTCTTGGAGACGGCATCTGATAGATCAGTATTTCTGTGTCGATAATTGGCACATTGGTTTTCATGATATTTCCAATTACTTTGTATATATAACAGGGGATTTAGCCGTTGTTATATATACCCTTACACCAATATTAGTGGAGTGGGACGCTAATATATGTGTATTGACCCCATCATATTTATTTCTGCAAATATATATTTAGGATGTTAGAATTTTACTTGAGATTTGATTTGGGATATAGGTGATTCATTGAGATTGGATATTGGATATATATGATATTGCTGATTTGTACATTCGGGATATAGGAGATCTATTCGATATTGTACATTGAGGAGATGTGAGACTTATATGATATGAGAGCCTAACTTGAGGGCTGATTTGAGGAATTATGAATTTGAGTGTCTTGATGGATTGTGATCCTACCACGATGTCAGGATTCTGTGGAAATGACATATTCCACTCCATACCTCATACCTATTTATTTATGCACTGTTCATGTATTAGTAGCACCTGTTAGTGTACCCTTCATGATTACTGCATATCTACAATCTCATATCCCTATCGCATAATTATTGCATACTATTGTCATATCACTATTGCTTCATATATTGGTTGTACCTGTTAGTGTACTTTCCATTATTCTGCACTCATATGACTTATTATTACTGCAAATCGCATATCTTAGATTCATGTTGTACGTACATACCTGCGATTACCTGCATATGTTATCTACTATTCACGAGTTGGCAACTCACCCCCGTTGTGCCACAGTTGTTTTGCAGGGTGTTTCCCCAGAGTAGTCGAGGCAGGCTATTCATCTATCATCTTTTGCTACAGATACCGCATCGGCTCACAGTGTGCTATTTTGCTTAGGTGGATTTTGGTGGTTATCTGTATTTTGTATTGTACATTCGTTGTATCTTGTACTCTCCATCTACTATTATGTTGTTGACTTAGAGACTTGGTGAGGACGATATTGTATATTATTTGTGGATTTGTTGTCTTTTACACAGCCTTATCTCTATTGTCTTTATTTATTCGCTACGGCGTCGTATATTTGTGGTAGTGATTGTTTTCCGCCTTTGGGCGTGTATTTGCTCCCGTTTGGGGATGTTTTATTTATCTTTATTGTTGTACCCATTTTGGGGTTAGTTTTTACAAAGGGGGTGCTGCCAAAATTTTAAAGAAAGAAGTTGGACTTTTAAAGAATTTGTGTTGTGATTTCAAATGTTTCAAAACTGATATTATCTTTTCTTGTCTTCTTTTTATGGTTTAAATTTCTGGGTTTTGGCTTTCTTTTACTGCGTTACGTCTTTAGGCGTTGCGTAGTATTAGGACCGTCACGTGCCAATTTCGGATCGTGACAAGGTTGGTATCAGAGCGCTAGGTTTTACCTTTCGGAGTATAGGATGACCTTGGTATGATGGAGTAGGTAGCTTAAGCAGAGTAACATAGTGTGTGTATGTCTGCAGCATACTCACGATGCGGTACTTTGCCTTAAGTGACCTAAGTACAAATTGCTTGAAATTCCTTCCTTGATGGTTCATATCATTGTGATTCGATTTCCTTATTCTTATCGAATCTTCTCTCTATTTATAGCCTTGCCACCGATGACTATGGGGACTCAGAGTGATGCAGCGAGGGCCGAGGTCAGAGTTGGCTCGGGTGAGACGAGCACTGACCAGGATGGCACTCTAGTTGCACAGGTGCAGACGGATCAGCCTTCGACATATAGTATCGATAGGCTTGTGGCAGAGATGCAGGACTTCCGCCAGACTATGAGTTCATTGGTTGATGTCGTTCGATCGATATGACAGGAGGTTGTCACCCCTGTTACTCAGTTGTCCTTGGCGATCAGCATGCAGCAGTCCGTCACCTATATAGCACCAGTGGTTGCAGCCCCAGTTGACGAGGCACATATTCCAGAGACGTGGAGAGTTCCAGGACAGTGGAGGACTCGTACCAGTGTACCAGCCTAAAGACAAAGGTTTGGTCGTCAAGACAGATTTCGTGGCCGTCGCGGGAGTAGCAGAGGCTTAGGACGAGGACAGTCGTTCAGCTCTCATCACCAGGAGGGTCAGCGGTCGCCACTTGGATGTTTCCGATGCGGAAGCCTTCAGCACTTTGTCAGACATTGTTCCTTAGCACCTCGTCAGGGCCATATTCAGAAAGGCCATGGACGTGGAAGGTTCGCTTAGAGGAGTCAGTCTACCAGAGGAGTTCAGCCAATTGCGGGTAGAGGGCAGACACAGGAGTTTGCTTCTACTCATCGGGACGGGCAGGCGTCCAATGCAGAGTTTTCAGGTATCCTTAATTCGCATGTTCTTTTGATGTATTTGTTTGTTTTCCATACTTGTGCCGTGGTTGGGGCAAGAGTTATGTTAGGTAGATTAGCCGTTTGTTTGAGTTAACTTCTATCAGCGATTCTTTTGTTGCGCGACACGTATTTCAGTCGTGTACCAATCGGATAGGAGATAGAGATTCGTCCGTCGTTTTGGATCCTTCTAGAGAGGTTGGATTTGACGTTCTCCTGGACATGGACTGGTTAGCTACGTGCTAAGCGTCTGTAGACTACCGTGAGGGAAACAGTTAGGTTTTGTTTTCCCAGCAAGTCAATTCTTGTTGTGCAGGTGGATAGTTGCGCCGCCTCTCACAGCTTGAATTCAGCCTTTTCGCTAATCAACTTTTGAGGAGATGTCGTGGATTCTTGGCGTTCATTCATGATACCGTAGCCACAGTGGGTTTGTTGGACTGGTTTTCCTTTCGTGCGAGAGTTTTTCCGATGTTGTTCCAGATGAGCCGGCGAAGCTTAGGGAGCTTAAGAATCAGCTGCAGAGTTGTTGTTTGGGGAGTTTTGCGCGTCTAAGTGTTTCGCTTTTGGGAAGCTCCTATTTCTGTTCGTCAAAGAGAAAGACAGCAGTTTGAGGTTGTGTATCGACAGATCGTTAATTGAACCGGCTTACGGTGCGGATAGGTATCCTTTACCTCGCATTAACGATTTCTTCGATCAGCTCCACAGTGCGAGACATTTTCAAAGTTTGTTCGGGATCAGGTCATCATTATTGCGGATTCGGAATGATGGCATTCCGAAGACTGCCTTGTGCGTGCTATGGGCTTTGTGTGTTTTAGTGAGTCACTGGATTCACTGATGCCCTGGAAACATTCGTAGATGTGATGAACCGGATTTCTTCAGGCCGTTCCTCGACCAGTTATTGTTGCGTTATTTACGACATTCTGGTCTATTTAATGTGTCTTGAGGAACAGGAGCAGCACTTGAGGATTTGTTATGCAGATACTGGGGGAGGCCCAGCGGTCTGCTAAATTCTCGGTGTGTTTCTTCAGGCTTGTTTGTGTTGACTCCTAGGTCTTGTAGTCACGGGAGACTGTTTTGTATAGTTCCGAGAAAGATCGTGGCCCTACAGCTTAGGCCCAGACTTGTGTGCTGGACGGAGGTCTGCAGATTTTGGGCTTAGCAGGTTTTTACCGCCGTTTCGTGCAGATTGCTAGTATAGTGTTGCACCGTTGATTGAATTGACCGGGAAGGAGGTTTCTTTTCTTTGGACTGAGGCATGTGTGCGGAGTTTTCAGCAGTTGGAGATTCGGCTAACAACTTCATCAGTTCTTTCTTTTTTTTTGGTTCGGGTGACCTTGTTGTTTAACTGAAATGTTTTTGGAGTGGGCTCGAGTGTGTACCGAGGTGACACTATAGAGTTATCGCTTTTTCTTCCTTACATTTGGAAGAAGGACGAGAAGGATATTCCACTCATGATCTAGAGATGGCCGCGGTGGTTTTGCGTTGAAGATTTGGAGACACTACTGGTTCGAGAGTCGTGTCAGATTCTCACGGACCGCCAGAGCTTAATGTACATCTTCCTGCATCGGGTTTTGATTGCTGTGATAGTCTTCTGCAGATTTACAGTTCTTGTGCGATTGTCGAGTACAGCTTAAGTTCGTCTCTACGGAGGGGACAGCTTGCTCATGTCCGCGCCCGACCATTTTTCTTAAATCGCTTTCGCGAGACACTGCCCGCCGATGCTCGTTCGTCAGAGATACTTGAGCATACTCGGCTGGGTAATGATTCGGAATCCTTGAGTTGTGACACGGTGTGCTAAGTTAGGGATGCGTTTGTGTACCTGATGTTATCGGGTAGAGATGTGAAATCCTAGAACAGGCACATCAGTCAACTCTCTGTTTTCATTCGAGTTCCACCAACATGGACGTGACTTGTGTGATAGTTACGGGTGGGAAAGGATGTAAATAGAAGCTTTGGGTTTCGTTTCAAGGTGTCTGTCTTTTGTGTGCTTGGGTTGAGCATCTGAGACCAGCTAGAGAGTTATAAGCTTTAACCGTTCCGAAATAGGAGTAGGAGCAGATCTTCAAGAATTTCGTTGTGATGTCTACCCAGGTTTAGTCAAGAAGTGACTCCATTCGGATGCTTGTCGTCCGGTTATACTCAGTTTGCTCAGTTGTTCTTGTTAAGTTGTGCGTTTGTGTTAATTGTTTTCGGCAGTTGGGGATATTCACTCGCCATTGTTAGGGTTCTCCTTCGATAGTTGTTATCAGGAGACACTCCAATTGGCAACCTTTAGGTTTAGGGGTTAGGTCGTGTCGATCATCAGTCTGTTGTTTTTCTGACTCTGCGTAAGTAGGATTTTGGACCCCAGCTAGTCTAGAGACTTTATCCAGTTGTTTCAGGTCAGGATGAGAATTGTCCATTGCGGACAGAGGTCTTATGCCGACCGTGTTGGTCGTAGGCTTGAATTCGCAGTGGTAGATCATGTATTCCTGCGGATTTTTCTGATAAATGACGTGTTGAGTTTTGGGAAGCTTATCCCAGGATTTAGGTCCTTTTGAGATCCTTTAAGCGAGTTAGTTTCGTTGCCTTTAATTTGGCACTTCCGCCCAGATTATTGAGTTTTCACCCCGTATTCCTTGTGATGATACTTTACAATTACCTTCATGACCTTTCTCACATAATTTGGCACCAGACCATTTGGCTTAGACGCGATCGTTTCGCTCACCGGCAGCCATTGTGTTAATGCCCCGGCAGGTGGAGAAACGTCGGTCAAGGGTCTTGCCATCTGTGAAGGGTTTTCTTGGACGTAGCCGTATAGTGAGGTAATCACTTGGGAGGCTGCGAGCGAGATTTAAGAGTTGTAATCTTCTCTTTGAAGGTACGCGTAGCAGTATATTTTTTTAATTCGGGGATGAATTTCTTTTAAGGGGGGAGATTGTAACACCTTAGAATGTGTTTTGTGGATAATTATATTTTAATATATGGTTTTTAATAAAAAGTTTACCAAATTGGTTTTCAATTATTTTATCCTATTTAATGAATATTTTATTAGATTTTTCCTAGGCTCGCACACACTTGTGCATGTTAACTAGGGTGTTATTTTGGGGTTTAACCATGATTAGCAACATGGTGAACTAACCATTCCCTAATCTAGTTTTATAGTTTTGTTTTAAGTGTTATGGATTTTAAGTATGGATGGTTGTTTTAAAATGAAAAATGAATTTAAAAGGATTGAAATTATGGTTCGAAGTGTTGACCATGGGGGAGAGAGAGAGAGAGAGAGAGCATGGTGCTACATGGCTTGTACCATGCTTCATTAATTGAGGATAGAGAGAGAGTGAGAAGGGGGCTGTTTTCCTTTCTCTCATTCTCACCATCACTCTCATTTCTTTTGTTCTCTCACTCTCATATACACTCACACACACACACACAAGACTTCAGCAGCAGCCCCAGCAGAAACAACTGCAGCAGCAGACAGCAACAGCAATAGCATCAGCTTGCAGTAGGAGCAGCTCCAGACAGCACAGCAGCAGCCACAACAACAGCATCAGCTCTAGCAGCAAGAAGAAGATGAAGTAGCAGCAGCAGAGGCATCAGCAGCAGCTCAAGAAGCAGCAGCTCAAGCAACAGCAGCACCATCAGCAGCCCAGCAGCTGCAGCAGAAAGTATCAACAGTAGCAACAAGAGAAGCAGCATCAGATCAGCAGACAGTAGCAACAGTAGCTTCTGCAACAGCAACAGCAGGAGCCCAGCAACTTGTAGTAGCTCTTCTCCTCCATACACTTCTTCTCCTGATTCCTAGGGTCCCTTAGGGTATACTTTCTGAACCCAATTTCCTAGTTTGCTTAACTTGTGTGTAGTTTAGCGTTGGTTTGCGTTTAAAGTTAGTTTTGTGCTAAATATGGTGAATTATGTGGACTTTTGATTAAATGATGATTGTGTTGGTTAACCCTACCTATTTAAGTGATATTAGGGTCACTTTAACTGAGATTTCACCCAGATTTCACTAAAATACCATAGGGCTTACGTTTTGTGCAAAATATCGTATTTTGGTGTCGTTTTGCGACATCTGGAAACTGCTATGAACCGGGAAGATTACTGGAAAATTAAGCAAAATTGTAGTGATGTACTAGGGACACTGGAGCACCACCTGAGGCACGACACCCAGGCCACCGGCCAGGGCCGGCGACGGCAAAGGGGAGGTTCGGCGACGCCAGCTCTGCATGGGAGTTTGGGTTTGGGTTTTTCTCTGTTGGTGTCTGCAATGGTTTGGATTCTGTTGGTCTTGTTTGTTTGTTTAGCTTTCACAGTATGAAAAATCTGGGATCATATAGGCAGTTTCTAGCGTTTTGTGTCCGCGCGATACGTGATACGACATGGATCGTGCTGTTTGCATGGTTTTGCTCTTGGGTTAGTTTCGTCGTGTCGCTACGCACGTTAGCCACAACACAAACACTTGAGAGTAGGATTTTTGTTATTGCGTCGGTCCAATATAGTTTGTTCGTATTTTATAGCTATTATTAATATATAGTTGTTTTTATTATTTTAATGTTGCAGGTTCGCAGGCGGGGACTACGGACACTGCTACAGAGGGGAAACAGGTGGTAGGATTCACCTAGCGTGGAGCGTTGGTGAGTAGATTTAACATCTACAGGGGAATCGCCCACATGGCGTTATGCGTCTGGACTAGAATTCTAATACTTGTCGCATATTCTACGTTATTGTTAGAATTGCGCCTTTATCCCATTACTTAAATGTTGTATTTGGACTAGTAGCCGTAGGACACTGCACAAATTATTAACGATTCATGTTGCACGAGCACTGATTATATGCTACACACACCGTCAATAATTGCCATGTCACACACAAACCACTTATAGATAATATATTGCTTGGTTAGGGACCTTGTGACATTGATTCGTACTGCTTATCACATATGACATTTACCATACCTGTATACCTATAGAGTATCGTACCATTAGTGATAGGTACATATACCTTTTACGATACAGCTACAGGTATACCTTGCTCATATTTTACTTATACCCAGGAGGGTATACTACATCATTTACTTATAGGTAGACACCTATACTTAGCTGTACCTTATTGATTTCGCATACATCTGTTTTCAGCTACATATTTTCCTTTATATGCTCGCATTTCAGATATATCGCTGATTGTCACGTTCTAACCGTGTCGTGTTTAAAAAGAGTCTTGAAATTACCGCAATCAAAATGGTGTCGCTTATAGCGAGCCGCGATGAATACGGGTCGTCCGCAGGGAGATGGTAAGCTTTTTATAGCTTGTTTTAACGAGTTAATATCGTGTTTTGATTTGTTGGTTAACTAATTGTCGTAACAAAGATATGAATAAAAAGGACTTGTTAAGGGTAGTAATAAGTTAGATTGTATGAAGGTGATGTTTGCCAATTCCTTATAGCCCCAACTTGGTATTGACACTAAAACAATAGGTAACAACACGAATTAGGGAACTTGAAATACGGTAGTTGCGATATTTCGCTAAATCCGTTTTCCTTGTCCCTTGTCCTTCCATTGTTATCTCTTGATTTTAGCCTTCGGCAAACCACGGGCAATCCGGTCATGATTAGGAATCATCACTATCGTGTTAGGATAGGATGCCTAGTGAGCGGAGTTGCGGGTGATTTGCACGGAGTTTCAATAGGCAAGTTTTAAGTTTTAAAGTTTGGACAAAGAAAATCTTCGAATACGATCTAACATATTACACCCTTAACAAGTGAAAAGATTACTCACACATATTTACAAATTAAAAAGAAAGAAAAGTGAAGATACATAAAAAAAATGCAATGAAATAAAGATGAAAAGTGAACCGATGAGTTCAAGCGTGTTATCTCCAAGTATTCGATCCCCGGCAACGTGTGAAATCCAAATACCAAGTTTTAAGGTTGCAAGCTCACTTAAGAGGTTGCAAGATCAAAGCAAAGCAAGAATTTCACAATTGAAATCATGTAAAATGGAGCAAGACATGTAATAAAAATAAGAACTTTTATTGAAGAACAACTTGTTACAAGAGATCTTGAAGTCAAGAACCTAAGCCTTAAGCTTGCAAGTTCAAAATGAGAAGTTGCAAGGTCAAGACAAACGGGCAAGAGCTCAAGAATGAAAAGAAAAATTACAAGAATTCTAAAATAAAACTAAAGAAAAAGCTACCCCTTTTCTCTTGCCTCTGGTCTGTATTTATAGGCTCAGAAAGAAATCAAATAAACAACAAAATCGAGACCAACTGGCAGAGAGAGAGGGTGTGTGAGAAGATGGGCCCCACTGGAGCTAATGACGCCGGCCAGGCCGGTTTTTAGCCGGTCCAAAGAAGGTAGTTTGGTGCAGAATTTGGTGCAGTGTCTTATGTTGTCCCCGGTATCTCTTTGGTCTAGTTTATTTCCTCTGTTTCGACCTGATTTGCACCCAGTGTTTGGAGGGAATTTTGAATATGTAATTCAACACATGATCTTCACCACTAAATGCTCATTACTTCATTCCCACATATGGCTTGATTCATGGCTGCCCCATTATGGCTCATGCTGATTTGTTTGATTGCCTTTGATTTGAACACATGCTTTTTAGTCTTGAATGCATATAATATCATATGCATATAAAATCATATCCTTGAATGCATATAAAATCATATCCACATGTGCTTAAAAGTCTTATGTACACACTTGTTGTGTTGGACGATTTAAATAAAAAAAATGTGTACACAACTTGTTGCGTAAAGGAACTCCTGAAGTATCGGTCAGTTAGCGTTTCTGGTCGCAGTGTCTTCCCTCAAGTAATATATCCGTGCTGTTGGATGCATTTTCAGTATTTTGTCATGGATACCTGTAATCTGTAATACTGAGCGGACACTGGTCAATAATACCGATAAATACAACAATTAGATAATGAATGAGCGGTATTAGAATGCAATTTTCTGATATGAACAAATACCCCCAAACTTATCTATTGCTCGTCCCGAGCAAAACCATTTATTCACAAAAGAAAATCCTAACCGCACTTTCGCAGGGATCGCGATTGCACTGAGCGTGTGCAACAAGCCGTTAAACCTCTAGGTATCCCTAGTAGGAGGAGTGTTGTCTCCTGAGGGTTTTCAGCGGATACTACCCACAAAATCCCGTCAAGCTAGTTTTGCGAAATAACTATGATTCAAAACCTAAGGTTTTGTTTTAAAGATAACAATTCTATTATCCTAAATTTAGAACTATCGAACCTTTATTTTTCACACCTCGCTTCTCATTTAACTTAAGATTTTATATGTCTTTACATGCAGTGCAAATAGTGTCGTTAAGTTTCAAAAGGATCGATTAAAGTCGTCATGTCATAAAATAAAGCCCAGATAAAAACTTAAAAAGGATCTCATAAGTTTTATAAAGAGTTAAGTGTTTCTCAAGTTTCATTTTCCAGTTAGATTTCAAATTCAGAATTTCAATCTTCCTTAACAGGAAACTAGGTCTTAATTTTCACTCCACATTTTTCTTGTTTTCATTTCATACACACCTTTGTGAACGTGCAATTGTCTTTATCATAGAATAAAACCTCCATATCTCCGCTAGAAATACTTTTTATACAAACCTGCATTTTGTCAAGATTATTCTCACACAAAAAACCGTTAGGAATTTTAACTCGGAGAGAACACTTACTTGACTTTGTTTTAACATGGACTTTCTAGGCTTCGTAGCGAGCTTTGGGCCAATGCTCCCAAACCAGTTGGTTTTAGGGAATTAGGTGTAGAGACACCCCAGCGGACTTAATTACTCAAGTTACCTAGGCCCAAAAACAAAAGACAATGATGATTTAATGCGAACGGAGATATAACCAGTAGTTCAATTATTTTTTTGGATATAAGACGTGTTTAGTGGGTTAGGTATGTAATCATTCCAATCAAGATTCAGATGGGTTATTCTTCAGAATTAGTTCCAATTAAGGCGTCAATAATATCCCTTCATATCCACCTCTCTTTATAAATTAGTCTTGATATTACTTATTTCAGAACAAACTTATTTGATCCTCAGAAAATAGTTTATCAAAAAAAAAATTCAGACATAATAGACTTGTCATCTAATTCTCAAAAACTCACGACACGTGTAGTGTGATATAAAGACATATATCGGCAACAGTTAACTTCAAAGGAGAGTTATTTTTCAGGTTTTCAAAATCTAAAAATAGGATTTAGTTGTTCTTATCTTATTAAACAAAACCGTCGAAATATTGAATCTAAGTTCTTTCACTGGCTAACTTGGCGACAAAGTTTTTATGTTTTTAGAAAATTTTCTGAACTTAAACTTGACAGTGCCCTCACTGTCATTGTACATTAAAAAGGGCAAAAATATTGAAGGTTAGATATACAAATTTTTCATTTTATTATTTTTTTTAACATATATATACAAAGGAAAATCGTATATCATACCCCCAAACTTATTTGAAACAGCGTCCACTGTTTTGGCTGGATAACCGAAGTTTGGTGGTAGACAGAGGAAGATTATGCAGGGTAAACCGACTCCTGCAAGAGCAGGAGCTCCTCTGATGGTTCAGCGCTAAGGTACGATTTCAGTCTGTGTCCATTTACTTTGAAAAGCGAACCGTCCTTTGGATTTTCCAAATCCACTGCGCCGTGCGGATATACAGTCCGCACAACAAATGGTCCCTTCCAGCGAGATCTGAGCTTACCGGGATGAAAATGTAGTCGGGTGTCGTAAAGAAGTGCCTGCTGTCCAGGTGTGAAAGTTTTGCGCGTAAGGTGTTTATCATGAAACACCTTCGTTCGGTTCTTTACAATAACCGCGTTGTCGTAAGCTTCATCCCGAAGCTCGTTCAATTCGTTCAGCTGCAGCTTCTGATAGCTGCCCGCATCTTTGAGAGATAGATTCAGCTCCTTCATCGCCCAAAATGCGCGATGCTCTATTTCGACTGGAAGGTGGCAAGCCTTTCCGTAAACAAGCCGATAAGGAGACATGCCAAGATCGGTTTTATAAGCAGTTCGAAATGCCTAAAGGGCATCAGTGAGTTTCAAAGACCAATCCTTACGGTTCTTGGAAACCGTCTTCTCCAAAATCTGTTTGATTTGCCGATTAGACACTTTGGCTTGCCCACACGTTTGGGGATGATAAGACGTAGATAGCTTATGATTTATGGAATATTTCCGCATTTAGGCCTCGAAAGTCCTATTACAGAAATGTGTTCCATTGTCACTAATGATCGCGCGGGGGTGTCCAAACCGGGAAAAGATGTTTTCCTTAAGAAATCTAACGACAACCTTGTTGTCGTTAGTCCGGCTGGGCACGGCCTCGACCCATTTAGAGACGTAATCAACAGCAAGAAGAATATACAGGTTCCCAAAGGAGCTGGGAAACGGCCCCATGAAGTAAATACCCCAAACATCGAAAATCTCAACAACCAAGATTGGTTGGAGTGGCTTCTCGTTTCTTCTGGATATCCGGCCCAAGTGTTGGCACCGGGAGCAAGTCTTGCAGTAGTCATGAGCGTCTTTGATGAGTTGTGGCCAATAGAAGCCACACTGCAAGATCTTCTCAGCTGTCTTTCTTGGGCCAAAATGCCCGCCACATGCTTGATCGTGGCAAAACGATAGCACACTCTTGACTTCATTGTCAGGGACGCAGCGACGGATAATTTGGTCAGGACAGTACTTAAACAGATAGGGTTTGTCCCAGTAAAAGTGTTTCACTTGGGATAAGAATCGAAGTCTGTCCTGACTTGACCATTCAGTCGGTAGTAGTCCTGTGGCCAAATAGTTCACAATATCTGCGAACCAGGGTTCGCAAGATACCGTCAAGAGTTGTTCATCCGGAAAAACATCGTTGATCAGAATTTGAAGCGACGGCGAAGAAGGAAGTCGTGAGAGATAGTCGGCGATCACGTTTTCACATCCTCTTTTGTCCTTGATGACAAGGTCAAACTCTTGAAGCAAGAGAATCCAACATATCAGCCGAGATTTTGCATCCTTCTTCGCAAAAAGATGGCGAAGGGCTGAATGATCCATGTAGACTATGACTGGAGAGCCGATCAAGTAAGGCCTGAACTTTTCTAAGGCAAACACAACAGCCAAGAATTCCTTCTCAGTTGTTGTGTAGTTCATTTGGGCATCGTTCAGGGTTCGGCTAGCATAATAGATTACGTGTGGCATCTTATCGATGTGTTGTCCAAGGACCGCACCGATGGCAAAGTCAGATGCATCACACATAATCTCAAATGGATGCGTCCAGTCAGGAGAGGAAAGGACGGGGGCAGAAGTGAGTGATCTTTTTAATGACTCGAACGCAGTCAAACAGTTCGAGTTGAAGTCAAATATCGTGTCCTTGGCCAGCAAAAGAGTCAAGGGCCTAGCAATCTTGCTAAAGTCCTTGATGAACCGTCTATAGAAACAGGCATGGCCAAGGAAAGCTCGGATGTCTCTGACGCGTTTCGGAGGAGGGAGATTGGAAATGACTTCAATCTTTGCTTTATCTACCTCAATGCCTTTTTTCGAAATGATATGTCCTAGGACAATACCTTCGCGTACCATGAAGTGGCACTTCTCCCAGTTCAAAGTGAGGTTCTTATCCTTACACCGGGTAAAGACAGCGTTGAGATGCAACAAACACTCGTTAAAGGAATCGCCGAAAATGGAGAAATCATCCATGAAGATCTCCAAGAATTTTTCCACCATGTCCGAGAAGATTCCCATCATACACCGCTGGAAGGTACCGGGCGCATTGCATAACCCAAAGGGCATGCGACGATATGCAAACGTGCCGAAAGGACAGGTGAATGTGGTCTTGTCCTGGTCTTTTTCAGTGATGGGAATCTGATTATAGCCGGAGTACCCATCCAGAAAGCAATAGTACTCGTGTCCAGCCAATCGTTCAAGCATTTGGTCAATGAAAGGTAGCGGAAAGTGGTCTTTCCGTGTTGCGGCGTTGAGTTTTCTATAATCGATGCATACTCGCCACCCAGTCTGGATGCGAGTAGGGATTAACTCGTTTGCCTCATTGGTTATGACCGTTATGCCCGACTTCTTGGGGACAATATGAATGGGGCTAACCCACTGGCTATCAGAGATAGGGTAAATGATACCACTATCCAGACACTTTACGATCTCCTTTTTTACAGCCTCCTTCATGACTGGGTTGAGTCGCCTTTGTGGATCCCTGGCTGGTTTGGCATCATCCATCATATGAATATGATGTTCAACAATCAGAGGACTAATCCCCTTGATGTCCGCCATTGACCAGCCAAATGCTTGCCGATTGTTGTGCAAGACCGTAAGAAGGGCTTTCTCCTGCTCTGGAGTAGAGAGGCCGAGAAGATAACAGGGAGGGTCTCTTTCTCACCCAAGTAAACGTACTTAAGGTGAGATAGCAATGGCTTGAGTTCGAGCGCTGGAGGTGAAACGATTGAAGGCAAGATTGGTGAAAAGGTCTCGAACTCAAAGGATTCCAGCAGAGGTTCAAAACGAGTGTAAGCGACCGAGTTGGATGGTTCAGCTAACTCATCCGGAAATTCAAAAGATTCAAACTCGGGCGGTGATTGGTCAAGATCGATCAAGAAAGTGAAACACTCGTAGTCACTGTCGGGAGCAGAAGCAGCAGGAGGTTCGAAGAGGAACGCACTAGTGGCGTCAAGATTGCTGTGATCGAACAAAAACTCCTCGAATTCACAGTCCTCAGAAGTGATCTCCTGGATCGAACAAACGTCTAGTATATAAGCATTAGGTTCAGAGGGTTGATTCCCTAACCTAAAAATGTTGAGTTCAATTGTCATATTTCCAAACGATAGGTTCATTGAACCATTTCGACAATTGATCACAGCATTTGAGGTAGCAAGGAATGGACGACCGAGTATCACCGGAATTTGATTCCGGGGGTTAGCTACAGGTTGTGTGTCTAAAACAATAAAGTCAACGGGGAATATGAAGTCCCCAACCTTTATTAACACATCCTCTAGCTCACCCCTAGGATGGGTGATAGATCGGTCGGCCATTTGGAGAGTACAATGTGTGGGTTTTAGCTCTCCTACACCTAGTTGCTCATATACAGAGTAAGGAAGTAGGTTAACACCGGCACCAAGATCCAAAAGTGCGCGGTTGATGTTCTTATCCCCAATGGTTATTGAAATCGTAGGACAGCCAGGGTCCTTTCGTTTTTGAGGTAAAGATTGGGTAAGAGCATCACTCACGGCACTATCTAAGAAAACTTTCTTGGGTACCTAAGACTTCCTCTTCTTAGTGCACAAGTCCTTTAAAATTTTTGCATATGATGGAACTTGTTGGACTGCATCTAAGAGTGGAATGTTTATGTTAACCTGTTTAAACAACTCCAGAATCTTCTCCATTTGTGGATTTTGTTTGTTGGACCTCAACCGGTTTGGAAATGGAACGTTTTTGAAATTGGTTGAGTCCAATGCTTTTGGAGGAGATTGTAGAGTTGGAACAGATCCCAAAGCTGGAGTTTTCGTGGAGTGAGATGTGGGTCCGTTCGGAGTAGAAGAAGGAGAGGAGCCTTTTTGAGAATGGAGAATAGACTCGGAAGACGAAGCAAAGGAAGAAGAAGAAGACGGGGTGTCATCAGCTATCCGCGTGTCGGTGTTGTTGTGCAGCATCCTTCCAGATCTCAATGTAGTCACGGCACTCACATTATAGTTTTGTTGTTCAAGAGCAACATGTACATTATGTGGGTGACCAGGATTTGGGAGTGGTTGAGATGGAAGTTTCCCTTTCTCTCGCTCGCTTAGAGCCGCATTCAGCTGTGCAATCTGGGCTTCGATAGTCTTGATGCTTTGCCCATGAGCAGCGGTGTGTTGCACCAGAGACTGAATAGAAGACTGGATGTTGGCAGTGGATTGAGTTGATTGTTTTATGAACGCCTCCAGACTTCGTTCTAGCGGGGAAACCTTATCGTTGTTTGACGGAACAAAGTTGTTTTGAGGGAAAGAATTGTTGGGTGCAAAATTGTTCGTCGGATTTTGAAAAGGTTAGGGTTGGAAGGGCTGCTGAAATTGTTGTTGTGCTTGTTGTTGAGGAGGCCCCCTTTGAAAGTTGTTCTGCCCTTGGAACTGATTTTGATTCTGGTTCCAAGCGAAGTTAGGGTGGTTTCTCCATCCATGGTTGTACGTGGAAGAGTATGGATCGTTTCTTGGTCTCTGCTGAAATGCAGCATTGACCTGATCCTGTCCTTGGGAAGGTGGATTATAAGGAAACTCTTCGGTTAGGTGAGATGGATCGGAACAACAAGCGCAAATGGTACGAAGGGGAAGAACGGGGGCAGGAGCGGGAGATGAAAATTTTCTCTCTATTGCTTCAAGTTTTTTCGTTATTGCAGCCATCTCAGCTTTCATCGCAATAGAGACATCAAGTTGGTGAAAGCCTACCCTAGATTGACCAGTAGAAGTAGAAGAAGAAGAATTTCTTGGTCTGGTGCTCTCCCATTGAAGCGTTTGTTCTGCAAGATCGTCGAAGAATTGCCATGCTTCCTCGTCAGATTTGGATAGGAAGTGGCCTTGACAAATGGTTTCCAGCAACTGTTTGGTTGCTGGATTCAGGCCCTCGTATAAAGTTTGGCAAAGTTGCCATTTCTCAATACCGTGATGAGGGCACTGAACAAGAAGGTCTTTGTATCGGTCAAAGCACTTCCAAAAATGTTCGTTAGGAAGCTGGGAAAATTGGTTGATTTCGTTTCGGATTCTAGCGGTCTTGTGGTTCGGGTAGAACTTTTTAAGAAACGCTTTAACAAATTCGTCCCAACTGGTTATGGAGTGCGATGCGGTGCTATACAGCCACTTTTCAGCAAGATCGTACAAAGTGAACGGAATAACTCGTAGCCGTATAGCATCGTCAGACAATTGGGTTGTCTTCATCATTGCACATACGTTCTGGAATTTGTTGATGAAGATGTAAGCATCTTCGGATTCCAGCCCGTGAAATTTGGGCAACATATTGATGAAGTGGGGCTTAATTTCGAAATTATCCCCATTGGCCGGCGGAAGTGAAAGACAGGTTGGAAGTGCAGAGCGGGTAGGGTAGAAACGATCCTGGAGCATGATTCGCTGTGGCGATGCAACAGGTTGCGGGTTATTCGCACCTAGATTAGGTGGAATCAATCCCTGGGCAGGTGGAGGGATGTTTGGATTAAATCCTGACATCTCAGAAGAAGAATTTGGTGATAGAGAAGGTGAAGATGTATGAACGGAATCTCGGTCAACGTCGGAGTTGACCGGCAAAGGTAAAGGTGATAAAGGGGTGGAGGGATTTTCGATGTTGGAGTCGATCGCGTAGTCCGTAGGGACTAACGAAACGCGAACTAAATGGGAACTAGGGTCCCTAGTCCAAGCGGACATACACTAAACGAGTTTAGTGTAGTCAAAGCGTAGAATGTGAGGGTAAGAAAACGAAAGTGGAGAAAATTGGGTGATGGTGGTAAAAATGGCAATTTTGTGTCTGTTTCAAAAGAATGGGAAGATGAAACGATGGTTCAACAAACACAATCACAAATGCACAGTCAATACCTAGACTTGGGTTCTCTAAGTCCACTAGACCTGCTCCTAACTGTTCCAAAGGTCAAGAAATAGGACCTCAAACCGCTTCTTCACCGCCAATTGCGGCCAGGTAAGTGCCAGGTGAGTGGGAGCCTCCCCACTACAAAAGTAGTGGTTCTAATTAAGTAACCACTCGCCTTAGACACACTTTCCTAGACACCGCAAAGTCAGGTTAGGATAAACGGCCGATGCCTATAACTAGTTCTCTGTCCTATTGAGCGCGAAATCCTTAGGGCTGAGTCTAATATTTTTTATTAACTTGAGGTGACACTTATGCAATTAGTGATTTCCGGGGTCTTAGGAAGGGTGATGAAATCCCCACCCAATCTGGATTTGTGTTAGAGCCCCTTAAGTCCGTATTAAATGATGCAATGCGCAAAATTCAACCAAGTTTTGTTTTCAAGCAATCAGTTATCGTTTTTTACTTTTAATGCGGCGCTGCAACAAATATGGTTATTTTTTTTTTGGCTTTTTGCGGCGATTTTTGCTAAGAATCCTACAAAGACAAGAATATTGGAGCGTCGGGTTTGAGAGGAGAAGTTTAGAAAAATACATACCAAAAAGTATCGAGTTTCAGAAACTCGTGTCGATATTGCCTTCGAGTGGTCGAATGGTTCGTTTGCGCGGGTCTGACTACCCGGATCTTTGGCACTGAGTGTTCACTCCCCTTGCACTTGAAAATGCCCCCTTGTTCCGCACGATCGCTGCTCAAAATCCGTCAAATCTGCACATGTTGGAAAAATACGGATATTTGAGCCAAAAAGCAATATTAATAACCACAATTCTGAACACAAATAATTAAGAAAATCAAATAATAAAAATGGAATTTATATCAAAACACTGGAAGCAACACAGAAAAACAAAAGTGAAAAGGCCACACCATTCCCGGCGAGCTCGGTTTTTCAGGGTATGTCGCCGGTTTTTGTGTGAGGAAATTGGCTCAAATTTTGTGTGTTGTCTCAATGAAGAAATGCCATTCCAATTTTATAACTTGATTTATTTCTTTAGCATCAGAGTGTTAGCAGAATTCAAATCCAAAGAAGAAAAGAATTTTATTTGTGTTTGTGGTTGGTTTCAAAAAGAATGGTTATTTGTTTGAATGTGTTAGAAGTTAGTTTTATACAGAATATGCACAAATTTAACCCGAGACTACAAGTATAAAAGCATTACCATCTCCCCGGCAACGGAGCCATTTGATTGTCACGTTTTAACCGTGTCGTGTTTAAAAAGAGTCGTGAAATTACCGCAATCAAAACGGTGTCGCTTGTAGCGAGCCGCGATGAATACGGGTCGTCCGCAGGGAGATGGTAAGCTTTTTATAGCTTGTTTTAACGAGTTAATACCGTATTTTGATTTGTTGGTTAACTAATTGTCGTAACAAAGATATGAATAAAAAAAGACTTGTTAAGGGTAGTAATAAGTTAGATTGTATGAAGGTGATATTTGCCAATTCCTTATAGCCCCAACTTGGTATTGACACTAAAACAATAGGTAACAACGCGGATTAGGGAACTTGAAATACGGTAGTTGCGGTATTTCGCTAAATCCGTTTTCCTTGTCCCTTGTCCTTCCGTTGTTATCTCTTGGTTTTAGCCTTCGGCAAACCACGGGCAATCCGGTCATGATTAGGAATCATCACTATCGTGTTAGGATAGGATGCCTAGTGAGCGGAGTTGCGGGTGATTTGCACGGAGTTTCAATAGGCAAGTTTTAAGTTTTAAGTTTTAAAGTTTGGATAAAGAAAATCTTCGAATACGATCTAACATATTACACCCTTAACAAGTGAAAAGATTACTCATACATATTTATAAATTAAAAAGAAAGAAAAGAGAAGATACATAAAAAAAATGCAATGAAATAAAGATGAAAAGAGAACCGATGAGTTCAAGCGTGTTATCTCCAAGTGTTCGATCCCCGGCAACGTGTGAAATCCAAATACCAAGTTTTAAGGTTGCAAACTCACTTAAGAGGTTGCAAGATCAAAGCAAAGCAAGAATTTCACAATTGAAATCATGTAAAATGGAACAAGACATGTAATAAAAATAAGAACTTTTATTGAAGAACAACTTGTTACAAGAGATCTTGAAGTCAAGAACCTAAGGCTTAAGCTTGCAAGTTCAAAATGAGAAGTTGCAAGGTCAAGTCAAAGGGGTAAGAGCTCAAGAATGAAAAGAAAAATTACAAGAATTCTAAGATAAAACTAAAGAAAAAGCTACCCCTTTTTTCTTGCCTCTGGTCTGTATTTATAAGCTCAGAAAGAAATCAAATAAACAACAAAATCGAGACCAACTGGCAGAGAGAGAGGGTGTGTGAGAAGATGGGCCCCACTGGAGCTAATGAGGCCGGCCAGGCAAGTTTTTGGCCGGTCCAAAGAAGGTAGTTTGGTGCAGAATTTGGTGCAGTGTCTTATGTTGTCTCCGGTATCTCTTTGGTCTAGTTTATTTCCTCTGTTTCGACCTGATTTACACCCAGTGTTTGGAGGGAATTTTGAATATGTAATTCAACACATGATCTTCACCATTAAATGCTTATTACTTCATTCCCATATATGGCTTGATTCATGGCTGCCCCATTATGGCTCATGCTGATTTGTTTGATTGCCTTTGATTTGAACACATGCTTTTTAGTCTTGAATGCATATAATATCATATGCATATAAAATCATATCCTTGAATGCATATAAAATCATATCCACATGTGCGTAAAAGTCTTGTGTACACACTTGTTGTGTTGGACTATTTAGATAAAAAAAAATGTGTACACAACTTGTTGCGTAAAGGAACTCCTGAAGTATCGGTCAGTTAGCATTTCTGGTCGCAGTGTCTTCCCTCAAGTGATATATCCGTGCAGTTGGATGCATTTCCAGTATTTTGTCATGGATACCTGTAATCTGTAATACTGAGCAGACACTGGTCAATAATACCGATAAATACAACAATTAGATAATGAATGAGCGGTATTAGAATGCAATTTTCTGATATGAACAATCGAACATATTTATTCCTGGATTTGCGCATTGTTATTTGGATTTTACATGATGTTTTCTGGATTTGGGAACCGCGGGAGTTCATGAAATTATGCATTATTTGAAAAACCCGGTTTCCTTGATATGATATTTACGCATCCACCATGAGATTTATCGGTTCTGATTATATACTCCATACGAGGAGTGGGTGCCGTATGAGGGTACATGGTGGGAACCAGTATGGTTCCTCTCGGCAAGATGATCGATGGACTTTGCCGATTGAGCCTGGAGGTGGGCGAGTACCTACCGGTGATAGTACCAATGACTCGGCGGGAATCATGGGGATACCGTTGGGAGTCATGTACGTATAGATACGTCGAAAAGCGAGGGTCAGAGCTAGGCACTCGTGCTTTCGGGATAGCGTATGATACGTACCTATCAGGATGCTAGTCTTGGAGACGGCATCTGATAGATCAGTATTTTTGTGTCGATACTTGGCACATTGGTTTTCATGATATTTCCAATTACTTTGTATATATAACAGGGCATTTAGCCGTTGTTATATATACCCTTACACCAATATTAGTGGAGTGGGACGCTAATATATGTGTATTGACCCCATCATATTTATTTCTGCAAATATATATTTAGGATGTTAGAATTTTACTTGAGATTTGATTTGGGATATAGGTGATTCATTGAGATTGGATATTGGATGTAAGTCAATGTACTACACCCCACGACTTGCGGGGAGGCGGAAATATGAAAAACAATCTTGTTCTTTGCAATAACATCGACTAACCGCAAGAATCGTTGCTAAACGATAACTAACAAATGTATAGGAGTTCTAAACTACTATGTGAAGTGATTATACCTAATGAATCGTGTCCTTCGTCTTTTCGTTCTCCACCTCCTCTCCGGCCTTCTCTATGTAGTGGATGATCCACCCGAGAGCTATACTTCAAGCTTCACCTCTAACTTGAGGTAACTAGCTTTCTTAAAGTGCTAATCTAAGTAACCTAGGTGATATAGAGTTGGATTATGGATTGATTAGTCTATTCTAATCCTTGATCTCAACACATGAGAGGGGAGGATTGGAGTTTGAAGAGAGAGAGCTTGAGGAGAGAGAAGGTGAGCATGAGAATGAGAATGAGATAATGATCTCTCATGATTTATATGAAGCATTATATTTTTCAAATAAATAAAAATAAAGTATTTAACAACCATGCTTCATAAATATAAATGAGTGATTCATCTACATGAGTCATTAAGCATTTATGATGCATTAATGACAAGGATGAATCACACAAATGAGTCACTAATCTCATTTAATGCTTATGCCACCTACACCCCCAAGTCACCATCCTTCTAGAAGCTTCTCGCGAAATTACGAGAACGCCCCTCCTATCCGTGAAAACACGGAAAAACTTTAGACCGTATAAATCCAATATCCCGATACTAGAATCTGGCTTAAACCAAAGCCGGCTGGTAAAAACTGTCCGAAAGTCGTACGTGCGTAAACACACATATGCGTCCGAACCCTTGTCGTAAAACCATACGACATCTATATCGTTTCGCCTGAAGTAGGGAAACTCTCTGTGTGGGACTCTAATGACTCGACTACAACACTGGCAGTGGGTTTAACCACAGACTGCAAGCGGCACTAGCTGTGTTAGTTATATGTATGCCCTAGAGGCCATTACTGTACATTGGATGTATATTGTAGTGGATGCTGGGACATATATAGAGAGGACTTTCTTGCTCGACATGATAGTATGCTATCTGGTTGCTCTTTACCTTAACGTGTACACAGATTGTCTCTCTATTACATGTTGGTAAAGCCCTTAGGATGTGTACTTGACTACCTGGACTGTGATGCGGATCATACTAGTGGGGACATGGTAGTCCATAAGTACATCCTTCAAAGCCCCTAGTCGTGGGTGTATCGAGACGGGGCATCGATATACCAGAGTAGACTAGCGTGTAGCTTCTCGACCCATACAGATGGGCGATGGATGATCCCATATCCATTGGTGTTTGACATCGGAGATGATATACGGGTGCTCAGTAGAGACTGGGTACACTGGACGGACTCGCCGAGAACTCCCAGATGGTATTATACCTCACGTCAGATGGCAGTTCTCTGGTGACACTGGTACAGAGTAGTCTGTTGACCCGAGATCGTCATAGAGTCTTGTGTGGTTCCCACTGTGCTTTGATTTCCATCTTACCACGTCCAAGAGGGCGTGCAAAACGGTGGTTTTTGGGTACAGTCCCGAGTCACATGGAGGCAATGAGCGATAGGAGGGGATTCGTCTCTCCCGGTATAGGGGGTTGATGTTGCGCTGTGTTCGATTGGCTATAACAGGAAATCCCTGGCCAGGGTTGCTGAGATTTACTGGTAAGTGTTACCAGTAGTTTCTCGAACAGTTATAGACCTCATATCGACACGACTTATCGAGCTATTGGGGTCTGACGTTTACCACCCCTAGGCGAGATATGCGACATATCAGACGATCAGACCGGACTGTACGGTAGTGTTACTGGTTGGATTCACTGGAGTGTGAGCGGGCTTGCTCATCGATCTTCAGATCGCTCAATACCCGGGTGGCCGTTACGTTTAGCAGACCGCTTGCGGCTTGTGGGTGTTTGATATGATCATCACCTGCTGCCGGCGTATTGACGAGTCTTTAGAGTCCTACACAGAGGTTTCCTGGCTCAAGCAAAACGAAATAGGAGCGCATATGAGATATGTGCGGGACCGAGAATAATGCATGTATGTGATACCGTATTTCATTCTCGCGATCAAATGTGTCGGATGGTTGTATGCAATATAACCTAGTTATTGATTCAAGCGTTGAATCGATAAGCCGATACATTGAATACTAGTCGGTTGTGTGCGACATGACCGGATCATTGAATCAAGTGTTGATTTAATGATTTAATGCATAATTATATATTTGATATATTACTTTGCATTAACTAGTATCGGTTCACTTTAAATGGATTTTCTCACTCGATTGTACACATTGTATATGTGATATACTTTTGTGCACTTGATTGTATCATGTTTGATGATACATGTTTACTTGGTTAAGTGCAAAGAATTAAACCATGGTTAAAAGAATGGTTAGGGTTTCATTTCCTTTATTTATTCATTTATTTATTTGTTTATTCATTTTGGAAAAGAGGAGAAAAGAATGGTGGCTTAATTTGGAGTTTAGTTGAAGCTTCATGAAACTTTGATCAAGTCAACCATTCTTATCTCATCCTTAACCCTAACCATTCCCACTAACCATGATTCATTCTCTACACTTGACTCTAGTTAACATTATGATAAGTTTTGATTTTTCTATTGTTTTTAAATAACCTATCATATATTTTCTTTCTTCTTCTTCTTGATGAGCAAGGAAGAAAAAGCTTTCTTCATCAATGGTGATTGATGATAAAGAGTGAGAAATCCAAATCTAAAGTCTACCCACTTCCTATTTCTTCATCCTCTACCTCTTTCCAAGTAGTAGAGTGTGTTCTCTTCACAAGTTTTTGGACTTGGTGAAGTCGGAGCTTGATTTAGCGATGCCTCGACGTAGATCATCTTCGGCACGTCGTCGATGACCTAGCCCGCTTCTTCTCCGATGAAGCCGACGCAAGAGCCCGGATTTCGGATTTGTACAGCGGAGATGACTTCTTCATGGAGCTATGGAGGTGGACAAACGGATCCACAAAGGTTGTATATCCGTATCCCTTAGTTAACTGTTAACTAGATTACTTTTTCACCTAGTTTTCTAGCCAACGATCCGTGTTAGGGTTTCTCGGCACCCATAAAATTTTATATTGGCATGTTCGATGCCTTATGAGACCTCTATAGTGTGCCTAGGAACCCTACAGTGGTATCAGAGCCTAGCTAGAGCCTTAGGTGATGCGTAGACGGAGTTAGATGTCCGATCGACCCGAAACCCCGACTTTAAAATGCTCTCTGGACTTTTTTGTAAAATGTGGATTTTTGCAAATTAAAAATATGCAGAAAAATCAGCAGGAAAATCTAAGAATTAGGATGCAAAAATTACCTAATGATCTTTCTAAAGTGCGGCGGAACCGCGGCATTAGCGTGCTAATGCGGCCCTTCCGCGGCCCTTTTGTCTTATCTGCCATTGAATTTTGCACAGTAACTCCTATTTTTCAGTGCTGGTTTTCCTGGAAATTTTTAATATGCAGTAATCAGTTGAGCATTTTTGGGTTGTATTGGGAATCAAAGATTCGATCGGGGTTTCAAATTTTGTCTGTGTGGCTTTCCGGATAAATTTTAGAATATGTTAAAAAGTTCGACCGGATATAAATACCCAATTTTTCCCCTGTCAGGAAATTTCCAAGTGTTGGATTTTTCCGTAGTTTAACGACGTTCTAAGTAGTGCAAGTAACGCGATGGTCCCTCTAGAAGACAACAAACCTTAACTCGATTATGTGACCGTCTTGAACTGCCCTTTGAACCTTCGGGTTTGGGGCAGTACGGCGTGCCATATGTGAGGCGTTGGCTTGACCCTTCTACGGCTGGACCGTTGGTACTGAGGCACGAACTGAATGTTGTTAGACTTGTTTCATGTGTTGATCTGTATCGGGAAAACTTGGGTGTTCGATTGTTCGATCGGAAAGTTTAACATTTTCTATTTATCCGGAATGTGATACAATAATTGGAATTCACAAGAAGTTATGAGATAACTGAATGAATGTTATAAACATAGCAGTTTAGTCTCACTTGATCGGTTGCCACGGAATTTTGATGTGATCAAAAGTCCGTCGCAATCACGTAGCGTACGCGGATACTCGCCGGGTAAACTTAATAGACAGCCTCACTCCATAGCCCCGACCAAGTGACTGTAGGAGAACCCCGTCGCCGAAAGCATCCATTCGGGTGCTCGCGGTAGCGGTGTTCCGCCTTGGTGCACTTCGTCGACGGTAACGGGGGTGCGGCCGCCTACTGAAGTTTGCGACGAGCATTCGATCAGCATGTCGGGAATCTTGTTGAATTGCCCGACTTGAATATTGAAAAGTGTTTTCGATAATGAGACTAAAATGCGGGGTTTATAATTGTTAGGCATGCGATGTCTAAGTAATTCATTTGGTCAGGCATGCGATGTCTGAGGTGGTTGCGGATTCCAACTGTTGTAGTTTTACACTTTCTTTTCTGTGACCGTAAGTGTAATATGTGATATCGCCGGTTTCGTTGCTATATGTCAACGACAATTGGGATGGACATATTTACTTCCGTTGATGACATGTGATGTTATGTGTTGCTGGATATGTTATATTGGATCGTCGTGTTCGAATAGCCGGGGGTTTTTATGTGAGATGAGTGTTTTTCATTTTCATTCATGTAAAAACTTGTATGTAATATTCTTTTATTGGGGCACTTCCAGGTTGCGGAAGTAGTCACCGTTTGTATATTATTTACTTTTCCGCACTAGGATAGACCCAAGGAGGGGAGCACAAGTAACCGGGTTCTGGGGTCCAGTGGGAGACCAACTCGAGGAGTCGAGTCCGGGTCTCCTAACCCTAGAATTGGTAGGGTTGCTTGCCGCTCTCGTAGGGGTCTAGGGGTGTGGGTTTGGCTATTCATCACGACCGTGGAATCCGTGTTTTATACTGGCTCGTATTGAAAACACGGACGTCCTAGTATATCCAATATTTCATATGTTTCTTCTGCTGCGATATCTGTGATGTGATCATGTGATGTTCTATGATAGATACAGTATATAGTATATATGATATATTATATAGGCGTTACTTATGTTTTACACCCGCGCTAGCCCTGCCCCGCTCTGCCGTTAGTTACCTAACCTAACGGTGCACGAGGGGACATCGAGGCGAATGCGGATGGCATAAGTGTACGTCATATTTATCTGTGATGTTTAGGTAATTCAAATGATGGGACTTCATTAATGTGATTAATGAAATAAAAAGAAACCTAAGATGTTGTAGAATCGAATTTCAAAATAAAACAGGTAGCTACAGTTCTTGCTTTGCACAGCGGTATATGAGATATATCCTGCACCTTATTCGATGAGGAAAGGACCGAGATCCCTTCACCGGGAGTGACTCCTTTAGCAATAACTGGCAGATGCTACACACTCGGTTTGGTTTTTGATTGCTTTTAAGAGTTTTTGCTTTGCACAGTGATATATATGATATATCCCGCACCTCATTCGACGAGGAAATGACCGACGATCCCTTCACCGGGAGTGACTCCTTTAGCAAAACTAGAAAAGCCTCAAAAGCACTCCATTTTAAAATCATTTGATTCTACAGCGATATCAAGTTCATTACGCAATAGGTTTTCAGAAAAACCTGTCGTAGCCCTCCGTCATTTCAGATACGTACTAGTTAATATTCGTGCTGCGGTTGTTTGGCCTCCGTCAAGGCGTAGTGTACGGTAGCTAACTAGTGCTTATCTGCTAGCATATGATGCGATTGGATTAGGGTATTCGTACGGCGTTGTTTGGCCTCCGTCAAGGGTCGTGCGGGTGGGTTTAATTCAATCAGGAAATGACGGGTTGAACTTGACTAGCAGACTATGGGTTGTTTGGCCTCCGTCAAGGTCATAGCGAGCTAGGGGCAAAATATTATCGGGAATTTCAAGTGTTGAAATTTGCAATGAGATTGCATACCTTCTATGAGATAGTTGGATCCCGATACCCGCTGCGAGTAAGTGTTACTCCTGGAAGAGTTTTATACATTACAATTAGCCGATCAAGTAGGTGTCTAGAAAGGTGTTAACGAGGTTACGCCTCTGGGAAAACGAGGTTTACATTAATTAGGTTCGTGCGAAAGCACGGGGGACCTCCCTCAAAGTACCGACACTGGCCTGGCTGAAAGATTGGCGAACTTGTAGTGTGTAATTAATCCCGGCTAGTCTTTCCTTTTAGGGTTTGAAGGAAGATTTGATAAAAAGCAGTGGGAGCCATCCTGATTAGATAAAATAATAACCAATCTATTCTTGCGAGAGCGCACGCTGAGTGTTTTCTTCTCTCTCTCTCCTGGTAGCGACCATATCACGTCTTAATCAAGATAATAATACGGAATATTGACCGAACCCGCTTGTTATACTGAGGTGGGGAACGTTGGTCCCGCTCCAACTTATAATTGTTATAAGACAGAGCAGGAAATTGGGGAATACCAGATTTCCCGTGCCACCCAAACGAAGAGAGTGCATGCTGATGCATCATCTTCGGGTATGTTCATTATGTAGAACTGTTTCTCTGTATCCTCTACGTCCTGGGTATGTGATACCAGATCAGGATCCCAGATATGTAATATGTTACATAGGGCTACAGAAAGGTAGAGAACTGAGAACGGGTGATAAGTTTCATGAGGCAGAAAACGGGGCAAGTGTTGCAGCCAAGTCTGTCGGTCACTGTCACCCTGTATTACCAATACATTGATTCTGAACGAATGTTGTTAGATACCGAACCTGATATACAAAATCATATCAGTCTCTTTATTAGTAAAGAAATGATAAAATTTTGTATTGTTGGATAATGTTTTGAACATTTCCTATATCAAAAGTTGATCGGTTCAGGCACGTTATCTAAAAGCATTGATGTTCTAAATCAAACTACAGTTCCTCGTATACAGAACACACACAAGATGAAGAGTTCAGAAATGAACGAATTCTTCTTGAGGCATTGTAGACTAGGTCAGATCAATGTGACCCGACTAGCTAGAGTTACATAAAGATGCATATTTAAATCAGTTTGAATTTACATCTTGTGAAACTCGCCAGTCATGTCACAAAGATAAGATGACCACAGCTCCGTTTAATGGAAACAGAGAAAGAGTTAGTGAACTCTTGGGATGATACATGTTGATGTATGTAGGTCCCCTGTCTACACATGCTAAGACTGATTCTTTATACTTCATTATATTCTCTGATAATCTCTCAAGATTCAGTCATATGTTCCTGTTGAAACATGAGTACGAACCTTTTGAGATATTCACAGAATATAAGCGAGAAGTAGAGAACCAATACGGGTATAAGTATTATGTCCTATGATGAGATCAGGGAGGAGAATACTTGTGCATGGAATTCCTGGACTATTCTAAAGGAGAATGAGATTCTCTCTCAGCATTACTCCTCTGTATACACCATAGCACGATGGTATGTCGGGGCGGAGCAGATACACCCTATTTGATATGGTGTGCTCTATGATGAGTACTACTGAGTTACCTATTTCCTTTTGGGAGTTATGCACTTGAGAAGCTGCATACCTATTGAACAGGGTTCCAATCAAATCAGTTGCCTACCACTTCATATGTGACATGGAGAAGGAAGAGCCCATTTCTTAAGTTAGTTAAGATTTGGGGTTGTCCGGCCTATGTCTGAAAGCAAAATCCGGACAAGCTCGAGGCAAGGTCTGTAAAGTAGAACTGGAAGTGTTCCAGCTATACAAACTGCAGCTGATAATTTGAAAGAACCAAAGAGTTCAATAGTTACCAACGAACCTCGGCCTCTCCGCCGATCTAGTAGGGTTCCTCACCCATCTGAGAGATACTTCGATTTCTCTATGACAGTGGGAGCGAAGATTGCATCATGAGATGATGACCCAACTAGTTTCGAGCTGGCCATCAGGAGTAAGACTCTATAAGAATGGCTGGATGCTTAGTGATCTGAGATGGAATCCTTATACACCAACAAAGTATGGACTTTGGTTGCTATATCTGAAGGGTTAAATTCCCATCAGGAGCAAGTATATCTTGAGAAGATTACTTGGTGTAGATGGAAAAGTTGAGACTTTCAAAGCTAGACTTGTTAAAGGTTTGCATCATTGACCAGGTGTGGATTATGTTGAAACCTTTTCTAAGGATCTATGCTTAAGTCCATCCAGATCCTACTTGCCACGGCTACATACCATGACTACGATATCTGGTGGTTGGGTGTCTTGACTGCTTTTCTAAATGATGATTTAGAAGAGAGCGTCTATAAGTACACAGCCAGAGGGCTTCGTAGACAGCGGGAGCAGCGGAAACGTGTGCAAGATGCTTTATAGGATAAAGCAGGCATCATGGAGTTGGAACATCTGTTTTGATGAAGCGGTCAAAGAGTTTGACATCATCAAAATGGTAGATGAACCTTGTATATACAAAAAGGTAGTAGGGAGTATGGTGACGATCCTCGTAGAGTACGTGGATGACATACTCTTGATAAGAAAGGAGTTTCTTATGCTACGCTCGATCAATCTCCGCTTATCACAAAGATTCTCCATATAGGATTAAAGTGATACCTACTAAATCCTGGATTTTGGATTTATGAGATAGATCTAAATGGATGTTAGTATTCTCACTTGTCGAAGTGAGATGGTATCACATGATCCTGGGGAGAATCACTGGAAGGGTTCCAGGGTCATAAAGACAACTGAATGTCAGTCGCAGGCATTGTCTTTACCCTCAGTAAAGGGACGGTATGTTGGAAGAGTTCCAAGCTAGATACCGTGACATACTAGACGATAAAGACAGCATACATCGCTACTTAAGATGCTACCAAAGAGGCTGTTTGGATGTATATTGGTTCATGAAATGAACTATGTTCCTCCCATTGTGTGACAATGGAGTTGTGGCTTATGCCAAGGAACGCAGGTCCCATCAGTGATCCAGACATATTCTAAGGCAGTATCACCTGATCATGGAGATGGTTGATCTCCAGGTGATCAAGGTTAGGAGAGCAGACTCAGAGGACAACACGGCGGATCCACTCACGAAGGCCTATTCCCAGAGAGAGACTATTATGGGATGGTTGAGTATGAGATACTACAACCACTGCTACAGATGGCCCTAGTGCAAGTGGGAGATTGTTAGTTATATGTATGCCCTAGAGGCCATTACTGTACATTGGATGTATATTGTAGTGGATGCTGGGACATATATAGAGAGGACTTTCTTGCTCGACATGATAGTATGCTATCTGGTTGCTCTTTACCTTAACGTGTACACAGATTGTCTCTCTATTACATGTTGGTAAAGCCCTTAGGATGTGTACTTGACTACCTGGACTGTGATGCGGATCATACTAGTGGGGACATGGTAGTCCATAAGTACATCCTTCAAAGTCCCTAGTCGTGGGTGTATCGAGACGGGGCATCGATATACCAGAGTAGACTAGCGTGTAGCTTCTCGACCCATACAGATGGGCGATGGATGATCCCATATCCATTGGTGTTTGACATCGGAGATGATATACGGGTGCTCAGTAGAGACTGGGTACATTGGACGGACTCGCCGAGAACTCCCAGATGGTATTATACCTCACGTCAGATGGCAGTTCTCTGGTGACACTGGTACAGAGTAGTCTGTTGACCCGAGATCGTCATAGAGTCTTGTGTGGTTCCCACTGTGCTTTGATTTCCATCTTACCACGTCCAAGAGGGCGTGCAAAACGGTGGTTTTTGGGTACAGTCCCGAGTCACATGGAGGCAATGAGCGATAGGAGGGGATTCGTCTCTCCCGGTATAGGGGTTGATGCTGCGCTGTGTTCGATTGGCTATAACAGGAAATCCCTGGCCAGGGTTGCTGAGATTTACTGGTAAGTGTTACCAGTAGTTTCTCGAACAGTTATAGACCTCATATCGACACGACTTATCGAGCTATTGGGGTCTGACGTTTACCACCCCTAAGCGAGATATGCGACATATCAGACGATCAGACCGGACTGTACGGTAGTGTTACTGGTTGGATTCACTGGAGTGTGAGCGGGCTTGCTCGTCGATCTTCAGATCGCTCAATACCCGGGTGGCCGTTACGTTTAGCAGACCGCTTGCGGCTTGTGGGTGTTTGATATGATCATCACCTGCTGCCGGCGTATTGACGAGTCTTTAGAGTCCTACACAGAGGTTTCCTGGCTCAAGCAAAACGAAATAGGAGCGCATATGAGATATGTGCGGGACCGAGAATAATGCGTGTATGTGATACCGTATTTCATTCTCGCGATCAAATGTGTCGGATGGTTGTATGCGATATAACCTAGTTATCGATTCAAGCGTTGAATCGATAAGCCGATACATTGAATACTAGTCGGTTGTGTGCGACATGACCGGATCATTGAATCAAGTGTTGATTTAATGATTTAATGCATAATTATATATTTGATATATTACTTTGCATTAACTAGTATCGGTTCACTTTAAATGGATTTTCTCACTCGATTGTACACATTGTATATGTGATATACTTTTGTGCACTTGATTGTATCATGTTTGATGATACATGTTTACTTGGTTAAGTGCAAAGAATTAAACCATGGTTAAAAGAATGGTTAGGGTTTCATTTCCTTTATTTATTCATTTATTTATTTGTTTATTCATTTTGGAAAAGAGGAGAAAAGAATGGTGGCTTAATTTGGAGTTTAGTTGAAGCTTCATGAAACTTTGATCAAGTCAACCATTCTTATCTCATCCTTAACCCTAACCATTCCCACTAACCATGATTCATTCTCTACACTTGACTCTAGTTAACATTATGATAAGTTTTGATTTTTCTATTGTTTTTAAATAACCTATCATATATTTTCTTTCTTCTTCTTCTTGATGAGCAAGGAAGAAAAAGCTTTCTTCATCAATGATGATTGATGATAAAGAGTGAGAAATCCAAATCTAAAGTCTACCCACTTCCTATTTCTTCATCCTCTACCTCTTGCCAAGTAGTAGAGTGTGTTCTCTTCACAAGTTTTTGGACTTGGTGAAGTCGGAGCTTGATTTAGTGATGCCTCGACGTAGATCATCTTCGACACGTCGTCGATGACCTAGCCCGCTTCTTCTCCGATGAAGCCGACGCAAGAGCCCGGATTTCGGATTTGTACAGCGGAGATGACTTCTTCATGGAGCTATGGAGGTGGACTAACGGATCCACAAAGGTTGTATATCCGTATCCCTTAGTTAACTGTTAACTAGATTACTTTTTCACCTAGTTTTCTAGCCAACGATCCGTGTTAGGGTTTCTCGGCACCCATAAAATTTTATATTGGCATGTTCGATGCCTTATGAGACCTCTATAGTGTGCCTAGGAACCCTACAAGCTGTACGTAACGGTCCCCAAGTAGATGTCGATAAGAAGGCCGATGAGGAAACCCATCCGAACTCCTACAGAGCCTGATGTGACAATCTCCGTACAGTCCGGTCTGTTCGTCTAAGACTATCGCATATCGGACCTAGGGGGCGGCAAGCGTCAGTCCCCTAATAGCGGTATAAGTCGTGTCGGAGTGAAGCCCATTACACCCTGAGAAACTACTGGAACCTACCAGCAAATCTCGCTTGCCCTGGCCAGGGACTTTGCGTAATGGCTCTCTGACACAGCGCGATATCAACTCCCAATACCGGGAGAGACGAATCCTGTCTAACCGCCACTGCCTCCAAGTGCTTGAGACTGCACCCAACTGCTACCTGTTTGCACGACTCCTTTGAGCCATGGTAGGGTAGCAATCTAAGAACAGTGGGACACACTCGAGGCGAAGTAGCAGTGTCAAGTCTGCGGACTATGCTGTACTCATGTCACCTGGGAACTGTTAACTGACGACGGGTATAATACCAACCAACAGTTCCCTGCGAGTTCTGTCCGGTGTACCCGTAACCCAACGAGCACCTGTATACTATCTCCAGTACGACGTACTGACGGTTGTTGGACAGACCATCTCCCCAACTGGGATGAGAAGCGTACACACTAGTCTACTCCGGAGTATCGATGCCCTGTCTCGATAATCCTATGACTAAGGACCTGAATAAGGATGTGCTTGTAGACTACCCAGCCCCCACTAGTGTGACTGCCATCACAACGCTGGTAGTCAAGCAAGATCCTAAGAGCTCTATCAATACGTATACTCACATATTAAGATAGAAAAACCAAGTAGCATACTACCATGTTTAGCAAGACTGTTATATACATGTGAATATCCCAAGCTTCCATTAAGTAATATACAAACTAGTATGATACAATAATGGCCCCTAGGGTATATACACTAACAATCTCCCACTTGCACTAGGGCCATGTACTGGCATATCGAAGACCGACGATCTCGAGTAGCCTCTCGAACTGAATCTGAGGTAGGGCCTTCGTGAATGGATCAGCAATGTTCTCTTCAGTAGCAACTCTCCGAACCTCGATCTCCCGACGATCAATGATCTCCCTGATCAGGTGATACCGCCTTAAGATGTGTCTGGACTTCTGATGGGACCTTGGTTCCTTCGCTAAAGCTATAGCTCCGTTGTTGTCGCAATACAGAGGTATTGGATCAACAATGGTAGGAACCACCTGAAGTTCTGTTAGGAAATTCTTCATCCAGACCGCTTCTTTTGCGGCATCGTAAGCAGCAATATACTCCGCTTCCATAGTCGAGTCAGCAACGATGTCCTGCTTAGAACTCTTCCAGCACACCGCCCCTCCATTGAGGGTAAAGATATAACCCGACATGGACTTGGAATCATCCTTATCACTCTGGAAGCCGGAATCAGCAAAGGCCTCTAACTTGAGGTCTTTTCCGCCGTATACCAAGAACATCTCTTTAGTCCTTCTCAGGTAATTGAGAATGTTCTTTACTGCTATCCAGTACTTCTCCCCTGGGTCTGACTGATACCGGCTTACCACGCTCAGTGCGTAAGCTACATCTGGTCTGGTGCACAACATCGCATATATTATAGAGCCTACCGCAGAAGCGTAGGGTATAATAGACATGCGTTCCCTTTCCAAATCAGTCTTGGGAGACATCTCTTTGGATAGGATGATTCTGTGACAAGCCGGTAGATTACCGCGCTAAGAATCCTCCATACTGAATCTTTTCAGTATAGTGTTGATATACCTGGACTGCGAAAGTCCCAACATCCTCTTGGATCTATCACGATAGATCCGGATCCCCAGAATGTAAGAGGCATCACCCAGGTCTTTCATGGAGAACCTGTGTGACAAGAATCCTTTGACAGATTGTAGTATAGGAATGTCATTTCCTATCAATAGAATGTCATCCGCGTACAAGACGAGGAATACGACACTTCGTGCTACAACTTTACTATATATACATGGTTCATCTGGATTTTGATAAAGTCATATTCTTTGACTGTTTCATCAAAACAGATGTTCCAACTCCGCGATGCCTGCTTTAGTCCATAAATGGACTTAAGCAACTTGCATACTTTACCGCTGCTCCCACTCTGATTGAAACCCTCTGGCTGATCCACATAGACGCACTCTTCTAAATTACCATTCAGAAAAGCCGTCTTTACGTCCATCTGCCAGATTTCATAATCATGGAAAGCAGCAATAGCAAGAAGGACCCGAATGGATTTGAGCATAGCCACAGGAGAAAAAGTTTTGTCATAGTCCAAACCAGGTCTTTGACGAAAACCCTTTGCAACAAGTCTAGCCTTATAGGTTTCCACCTGTCCATCTACACCAATCTTTTTCTTGAAGATCCATTTGCATCCTATGGGTTTTACCCCATCTGGAGCAAAGTCCAAAGTCCATACTTTGTTGGTGTACATGGACTCCATTTCGGTCCGCATTGCATCTAGCCATCGTACCGAGTCGCCGCTCTGGATGGCCTGCTGGAACCTAGTAGGTTCATCATCATCAATGATGCAATCCTCTCTATCCCCATCTTTGAGAAAACCGTAGTATCTCTCAGGCGGATGAGACGGCCTACTACTCCGGCGGAGGGGTGCGGGAATGTCCTGTTCTTCTTGAACTACTGGTTCTACCAAACTTTCAGTAGTAGTTTGAGGTTCTGGAATTTCTTCCAGTTCTATTTCGCTCCCATTTGTTTCCTTTTCTAAAAACTGATGTTCTAGAAAATGGGCATTACGAGAAACAAAAACCTTTTGTTCCTCTACGTAATAGAATAGATATCCCCTGGAGTTCTTTGGATATCCCACAAACTGACATTTTACTGATCGTGCCTCGAGCTTGTCCACATGCTGCTTTTTAACAAAAGCTGGACATCCCTATATCTTTACATACTGAAGATGGAGTTTCTTCCCACTCCACATCTGATATGGCGTGGTAGGCACAGTCTTGGTAGGAACCATGTTCAAAAGATATACCACTGATTCTAGCGCATAACCCCAGAAAGATCGCGGTAACTCTGTATTACTCATCATGGATCGTACCATATCCAATAGGGTTAGATTCCGTCTCTCCGATACACCGTTATGCTATGGAGTGTATGGAGGAGTAAGCTGAGAGAGAATTCCTTTCTCTTTTAGGTAACCTAGGAACTCGGCACTTAAGTATTCACCACCTCGATCAGATCTTATTGTCTTGATACGTTTGCCGGTTTGGTTTTCTACTTCATTCTTGTACTCCTGGAATTTTTCAAAAGCCTCGGATTTATGTTTCATCAGATAAATGAATCCGTACCTTGAATAATCATCCGTAAAAGTAATGAAATAGGAAAAACCACCTCTTGCATGTGTAGACATTGGACCGCATACATCGCTGTGTACGAGTCCTAAGAGCTCGCTCGCTCTTACTCCATATCCAGTTAATGGAGTCTTTGTCATCTTTCATTTGAGACATGATTCACAAGTGGCATAAGTTTGATATTCGAACGAGTCCAAATATCCTTCTCTATGTAACTTAGTTAACCTTGTCTCATTGATGTGACCTAGTCTACAATACCATAAGAAAGCCTTATTTAAATCTGGAGACTTTCTTTTTAGTGTGTTCTGGACATTGAAAATCTGGATTTGGTTTAAGACATATATACCGTTATTCAGTGTACCGGACCCAATCAAAACATTATTAAGGTGGATGTTAACAACATCGCTTACAAACGTGAAATCATAACCTTTATTTGATAACAAGGAAACTGATATGATATTACACGTTAAACTAGGTACACAAAAATAGTTATGTAAAACCAAAATATATCCACTCGTCAATCCCAGGTGATAATCCCCGACGGACACAGCTCCCACGCTAGCTCCGTTAGCAACCTTTAGGGTCATATCACCTTCCTTCAGCCCTCTACGGTTTCTCAGTGCCTGCAATGAATTGCATATATGAGATCCTGATCCGGTATCCAATACCCAGGAAGTAGAGTTGATTGACAAACAATTCTCAATTACAAACACACCTGAAGTCGAAACCACAGCTTGCTTCGGTCCCTGGTTCTTGGTGTTCCACGCCTTGCAATCTTTCTTCCAGTGCCCTTTCCTATAACAATGGAAGCACTCATCCTGGGCCACTATCGGTACCGCAAACTTTTTCTTTCCCTTTGTTCCCATCTTACTAACACCTCCTCTAGGTCTGGTGGCGGCCTTCTTCCTCCTTCCTTTGGCCCTAGCCTTGGACCCGGAAGAAGAAGCACCGCTAACAAACATAGCGGGTGTTTCCCTTGCCTTCTGCAAGGTGCCCTCTGCACTCCTCAACATGTTAAGGAGTTTTGGAAGTTCAACTTCTTTACTTTGAATGTTGAAATTCAGAATAAACTGGGCGTAGGTGGGAGGAAGGGACTGGAGAATAAGGTCTGTTTAGAGCTCATTATCCAAAGTTGTCCTAAGGTCTGCGAGCTCTTCAATATAGCCTATCATCTTTAGGACATGTTCTCCTAGCGATGATCTGACGGCCAACCTCACTCGAAACAAGTTCTTTAAGGTCTCGTATCTTGCTATACGAGATTGCTCTCCATACAGATCTTTTGTATGGAGAAATATGGATTCAAGATCCATATCCTTGTGCCTCCTCTGATGTTCATTGTTCATCGAGGCAAGCACGATGCACTTGGCCTTCGCGCAATCTATCTCCCAGGTTTTATGGATTTCCTTATCCGCATTACTGGATTTGGGACCTGGGACTGCAGGTGCCTTAGTGGTGAGGACGTACCCCAATTTGTCATAGGTCAAAGCCATTTTGACATTCCGCAGCCAATCTTTATAGTTTGGCCCTGTCAGTATATTTTTCTCTAAAAGTAACTTAAGTCCAGTCATTTTCAGGGTCGCTGCAAGTAGGAGAGAGAGAAGAAACACTTTAGCATGATGCTCTTGCAAGTTTAGAGTGGTTTTTAGTTTATCTAAACTGGATGGCTCCCACTGTTTCTCGAATCCTTCCTCAAACCATAAAAGAAGAATTAGCCAGGACTATTCTCACCGTACAATACTTGCTTAACCATTCAGCCAGGCCAGTGTCGATACTTCGAGGGAGGTTTTCCAACGCTTTCGCGAAGTTCCTTAATTAAATAATCTCTTTTCTCTGGAGGCGTAGCCCCGCTGACACCTTTCTCGACACCTACTTGGTTTATAGCATTGATCGTTAAGTGACGAATCTCCTGATGAGTAGCATATACTCACAGTAGAATCGGGATCCAAATATCATCGTATGATAATGTTGAAGGAATCCTACCAACATTCATCAAACTCCAAATGGTATGCATCTCTTTGCAAATTTCAGTTTCTTTAGAAATTCCCGATATAAATTTTTGCCCCATGCTCTTATGACCTTGGCGTTAGGTCAAAATGTCATAAGTCACATGTCAAGTTCTACCCATCATTATCTTGTTAATTTGAACCCATCCGTATATATCCTTGACGTTCGGCCAAAATGATAATACGACTGTCCCAAACTAACTCATCTATCTATGCAACAAATGAATACCCGGTAGCTACCAAACACTATGCCTTGGCGTTAGGTCAAAATACATAGCTTGAATACTACTGAATACTCAAATGAAATGACGGAGGGCTACGAATGGTTTTGGCGAAATCGTGAACGTAATGAACTTGATATAACCGAAGGAACCTGATAGTTTTTAAAAGAAGTGGTTAAAGCTCCGTAATTAAAAATATCTTCTGTTTTAAAAATAACCGAATGGTTTCTTTTAAATTGTTCCAACGATTAAACTTTTGGTTTATTTTCTTTGCATTAATAATAATGCGTCCAATCATTAACCTATCATTGCAGAAAACAACGAAAATACAACGTCCTCTTATGCCATCCGCATTCGCCACTGGGTCCCGTCATCACCCGTTAGGTTGCTTAACTAACGGCAGAGCAGGGGCTGGGCTAGCGCGGGTGTAAAACATAAGTGACGTCTAAATAGCTATCATATATAGATATTATACATTCGTCAGACGCAATAAAAGGCATTCCAGATCACAGATGAACATTATTGGATATGCAAGCAATCCGCGTTTCTTTTGAGCCTGCAACGAAAGACGGATTACACAGTTGTGATGAATAGCCATTACCCCACCCTAGACCCCTACAGGTACGGCAAACTACCCGCCAAGTATTCGAAGTGAAGCGGTCTCCCTCAACAAAGTGAGTAGGCTACTAAACACTTCAAAGTACCCGGTAGTTTGTGCACCCCACCTTGGGTCTGTCCTAGGAGCAAAAACAGTAAAATGAAATAATACAACGATGGCTACAACCGCAACCTGGATGCGTCCCGCAAAATAATATTACAACATATTACAATTACATTGAATGAATTAAAATAATAACCCATCATAAAACCCCGGCTAATCATCATAACAATCCAATACAGTTCATAATCACAAACAGTAAAATTCATTACAGAAATATGCAACCCCGTGCCAACTGACATATTAGCAGTTAGGGGAGGTTTACGAACACATTATACAATCACAGATATAATCAAATTAGCAAACATCGTAAAATTTCGAGCGAGCAAACGCTTTAGATTCTACTCCAAAACTTCTCTGTGCACCTGAGACTTGAGCAGAAAAATAAACATCCCAGAAATATCATTATTAACACCTAAGAGTTACTGAAGAAATTTGGGCTGACTCGGCCCCAACTCGACCGCGGATCCGCGGCGGATCGCATGGATCCGCCGCGGTTCCGCGGTGAGTTAGCCGAGTCACGAGTCCAAATTTCTGCAGTATCCCTATTATTCCCTGCTTGTTATTCTGCACGTCCCTGAAAAAATTTTAGGGCTTGTTTTAAATTCGACAGAAACTGTGTTAAATCGATAATTTTTCCGGTTCTTTTTGCGTTCGAAATTCTTATGACTTTGCTAATGAGTTAATTATTGTTTAGAGAGACTCTGATACCACTGTAAGTCGATGTACTACACCCCACGACTTGCGGGGAGGCGGAAATATGAAAAACGATCTTGTTCTTTGCAATAACATCGACTAACCGCAAGAATCGTTGCTAAACGATAACTAACAAATGCATAGGAGTTCTAAACTACTATGTGAAGTGATTATACCTAATGAACCGTGTCCTTCGTCTTTTCGTTCTCCACCTCCTCCTCGGCCTTCTCTATGTAGTAGATGATCCACCCGAGAGTTATACTTCAAGCTTCACCACTAACTTGAGGTAACTAGGTTTCTTAAAGTGCTAATCTAAGTAACCTAGGTGATATAGAGTTGGATTATGGATTGATTGGTCTATTCTAATCCTTGATCTCAATACATGAGAGGGGAGGATTAGGGTTTGAAGAGAGAGAGCTTGAGGAGAGAGAAGGTGAGCATGAGAATGAGAATGAGATAATGATCTCTCATGATATATATGAAGCATTATATTTTTCAGATAAATAAAAATAACGGATTTAACAACCATGCTTCATAAATATAAATGAGTGATTCATCTACATGATTCATTAAGCATTTATGATGCATTAATGACAAGGATGAATCACACAAATGAGTCACTAATCTCATTTAATGCTTATGCCACCTACACCCCCAAGTCACCATCCTTCTAGAAGCTTCTCGCGAAATTACGAGAACGCCCCTCCTATCCGTGAAAACACGGAAAAACTTTAGACTGTATAAAGCCAATATCTCGATACTAGAATCTGGCTTAAACCAAAGCCGGCTAGTAAAAACTGTCCGAAAGTCGTACGTGCGTAAACACACGTATGCGTCCGAACCCTTGTTGTAAAACCATACGACCTCTATATCGTTTCGCCTGGAGCAGGGAAACTCTCTGTATGGGACTCTAATGACTCGACTACTACGCTGGCAGTGGGTTTAACCACAGACCGCAAGCGGCACTGGCTGTACGTAACGGTCCCCAGGTAGATGTCGATAAGAAGGCCGATGAGGAAACCCATCCGAACTCCTACTGAGCCAGATGTGACAATCTCCGTACAGTCTAGTCTGTTCGTCTAAGACTATCGCATATCGGGCTTAGGGGGCGGCAAGCGTCAGTCCCATAATAGCGGTATAAGTCGTGTCGGAGTGAAGCCCATTACACCCTGAGAAACTACTGGAACCTACCAGCAAATCTCGCTTGCCCTGGCCAGGGACTTTGCATAATGGCTCTCTGACACAGCGCGATATCAACTCCCAATACCGGGAGAGACGAATCCTGTCTAACCGCCACTGCCTCCAAGTGCTCGGGACTGCACCCAACTGCTACCTGTTTGCACGACTCCTTTGAGCCGTGGTAAGGTAGCAATCTAAGAACAGTGGGACACACTCGAGGCGAAGTAGCAGTGTCAAGTCTGCGGACTATGCGGTACTCATGTCACCTGGGAACTGTTAACTGACGACGGGTATAATACCAACCAACAGTTCCCTGCGAGTCCTGTCCGGTGTACCTGTAACCCAACGAGCACCTGTATACTATCTCCAGTACGACGTACTGACGGCTGTGGGATAGACCATCTCCCCAACTGGGATGAGAAGCGTACACACTAGTCTATTCCGGAGTATCGATGCCCTGTCTCGATAATCCTATGACTAGGGACCTGAATAAGGATGTGCTTGTAGACTACCCAGCCCCCACTAGTGTGACAGCCATCACAATACTGGTAGTCAAGCAAGATCCTAAGAGCTCTATCAATACGTATACTCACATATTAAGATAGAAAAACCAAGTAGCATACTACCAAGTTTAGCAAGACTGTTATATACATGTGAATATCCCAAGCTTCCATTAAGTAATATACAAACTAGTATGATACAATAATGGTCCCTAGGACATATACACTGACAATGGATATATATAAGATTGCTGATTTGTACATTCGGGATATAGGAGATCTATTCGATATTGTACATTGAGGAGATGTGAGACTTATATGATATGAGAGCCCAACTTGGGGGCTGATTTGAGGAATTGTGAATTGGAGTGTCTTGATGGATTGTGATCCTACCACGATGTCAGGATTCCGTGGAAATGACATATTCCACTCCATACCTCATACCTATTTATTTATGCACTGTTCATGTATTAGTAGTACCTGTTAGTGTACCCTTCAAGATTACTGCATATCTACATTCTCATATCCCTATCGCATGATTATTGCATACTATTGTCATATCACTATTGCTTCATATATTGGTTGTACCTGTTAGTGTACTTTCCATTATTCTGCACTTATATGACTTATTATTACTGCAAATCGCATATCTTAGATTCATGTTGTACGTACATACCTGCAATTACCTGCATATGTTATCTACTATTCACGAGTTGGCAACTCACCCCCGTTGTGCCACAGTTGTTTTGCAGGGTGTTTCCCCAGAGTAGTCGAGGCAGGCTATTCATCTATCATCTTGTGCTACAGATACCGCATCGGCTCACAGTGTGCTATTTTGCTTACGTGGGTTTTGGTGGTTATCTGTATTTTGTATTGTACATTCGTTATATCTTGTACTCTCCATATACTATTATGTTGTTGACTTAGAGACTTGGTGAGGACGATATTGTATATTATTTGTGGATTTGTTGTCTTTTACACAGCCTTATCTCTATTGTCTTTTTTTCTTCGCTACGGCGTCGTATATTTGTGGTGTTGATTGTTTTCCACCTTTGGGCGTGTATTTGCTCCCGTTTGGGGATGCTTTATTTATCTTTATTGTTGTACCCATTTTGGGGTTAGTTTTTACAAAGGGGGTGCTGCCAAAATTTTAAAGAAAGAAGTTGGACTTTTAAAGAATTTCAGTTGTGATTTCAAATGTTTCAAAACTGATATTATCTTTTCTTGTCTTCTTTTTATGGTTTAGATTTCTGGGTTTTGGTTTTCTTTTACCGCGTTACGTCTTTAGGCGTTGCGTAATATTATGGCCGTCACGTTCCAATTTCGGGTCGTGACAAATTCGGTCCCCGAATTAAAATTTAACTACGCGTACCTTCGAAGAGATGAGAGAATTTCTTCCGGATCTCGCTCTCGGCCTCCCAAGTGATCTCCTCACTAGTAGGGCTACGCCAAAGAACCTTCACCGATGGCAAGACCTTTGACCGAAGTTTCTTCACCTGCCGATCCAGAATAACTACTGGCTGCTCGGTAAACGAAAGATCGTGCTCAAGCTGAATGGTCTCGTGCTGAATCATGTGAAAAGGGTCATGAAAGTATCTACGAAGTATTGACACATGGAAAACGGGGTGAACATCCGGAAAACTAGGCGGGCACGCCAAACGATAAGCAACAGAACCCACTCGCTCAAGGATCTCGAAAGGACCTATAAATCTGGGACTGAGCTTCCCCCTCTTCCCAAATCGCATAATGCCCTTCATTGGAGAAATCATCAGGAATACATGATCCCCCACTGCAAACTCAAGTCCGCGATGACGACGGTCGGCATAAGACTTCTTTCTGCACTGGGCTGCTCTCATCCTGTCCTGAATCAGCTGGATCTTCTCCGTAGTCTCCTGAACTAGCTGGGGTCCCAAAACCAGACTCTCACTAAGTTCGGTTCAACAGACTGGTGATCGACACTTCCTACCATATAAAGCCTCAAAAGGTGCCATCTGAATAGTCTCCTGAAAGCTGTTGTTGTAGGAGAACTCAATCAACGGCAAGTGACGATCCCAACTGCCACCAAAATCAAGCACACATGCATGGAGCATATCCTACAGAGTTTGTATAGTCCGCTCCGACTGACCATCGGTCTGTGGATGAAAAGCGGTGTTAAAACTCAACCGGGTACCCTAAAGCTTCCTGGAGCTTCTGCCAAAGACGGCTAGTAAACTGGGTGCCTCTGTCGGATACTATGCATGTGGGAATACCGTGCAAACGCACAATCTCATCTATGTACAACTGAGCATAACTGAAAGTGGTCTTCACTGGAAGGAAGTGAGCCGCTTTCGTCAACCGGTCAACAATCACCCAAATGGAGTCATACCCTCTACTGGTCCTGGATAGACCCGCAATGAAGTCCATGGAAATCTGCTTCCATTTCCACTCCGGAACGGGTAAAGGATGCAGCTCTCCAGCCGGTCTCTGATGCTCAGCCTTGACTTGCTGACAAGTCAGGCACCTTGAAACGAAGTCCGAAATATCGCATTTCATCCCTTCCCACCAGTAAAAGTCTCTCAAATCACGGTATATCTTGGTGGAACCTGGATGAACGCTAAAGGCCGACTGATGTGCCTGCTCTAGGATCTCGCGTCTCAACCCATCAGTATCTGGTACACACAAGCGAGTCCCGCATCGTAGCACACCCTGGTCATCAATCATGAACTCTGAAACTATACCCTGTCGAACAAGCTCAAGAATCTCAGACAAACGGGCATCACTGGGTTGCGCCTCACGGATACGATCAAGTAGTAGTGGACGGGCGCGGACATGAGCAAACTGTCCCCCAGCGGAGGTGAACTCGAACTGCACTCTACCATCACACAAGAGCTGCCAATCTGCAGAAGACTAATGCTGAACTGCGCTCAACTGGGACAAGCTACCCCCGGGTCTACGACTCAAAGCATCAGCTACCACATTCGCCTTGCCCGGGTGATAAAGGATCTCACAATCATAATCCTTCACTATCTCTATCCAACGGCGCTGTCTCAGATTCAGATCCCGCTGCTGGAAGATGTACTTCAAGCTCTTGTGATCCATGAAGATCTGACACGACTCCCCGTATAAGTAGTGTCTCCAAATCTTCAACGCAAAGACCACCGCGGCCATCTCAAGATCGTGAGTGGGGTAATTCTGCTCGTGCTTCTTCAGTTGCCTAGAAGCGTAAGCAATCACTCTATCGTGCTGCATCAATACACAGCCGAGCCCCACCCGAGAAGCATCACAATAAACAACATAGCCGCCCGATCCAGATGGCAAAGATAGAACTGGTGCTGTCGTTAACCGAGTCTTCAACTGCTGAAAACTCTGCTCGCACGCATCAGTCCAAAGAAAAGGAACTCCTTTCCGGGTCAATCCAGTCAGCGATGCAGCGATACTCGAGAAATCCTGCACAAAACGGTGATAATAACCAGCTAAGCCCAAAAAGCTGCGGACCTCAGTCACCGATACAGGTCTGGGCCAAAGCTGTACAGCCTCGATCTTCCTCGGGTCCACAAGAATACCATCACCAGTCACCACATGACCCAGGAAGTCAACACTATCAAGCTAAAACACTCACTTTGAGAATTTAGCATACAGCTGGTGCTCTCTCAATATCTGCAAAGCAATTCTCAAGTGCTGCTCATGCTCCTCACAACTCCAAGAGTAGACCAGTATGTCATCAATAAACACTATAATAAACTGGTCAAGGAACGGCCTGAAAATCCGGTTCATCAGATCCATGAACACTGCCGGCGCATTGGTGAGTCCGAACGACATCACCAAAAACTCATAGTGCCCATAGCGCGTACGAAAAGCAGTCTTCGGAATGTCATCATTCCGAACCCGCAACTGATGATAACCCGAACGCAAATCAATCTTAGAAAAATGTTTCGCACCCTGGAGTTGATTAAATAAATCGTCAATGCGAGGCAAAGGATACCTATTCCGCACCGTAACTCGGTTCAATTGACAATAATCCACACACAGCCTCAAACTGCCGTCCTTCTTCTTGACGAACAGAACAGGAGCTCCCCACGGCGAAACACTCGGACGTACAAGTCCCATATCAAACAACTCTTGCAATTGATCTTTAAGCTCTCTAAGCTCTGCCGAAGCCATCCGATAAAGTGGTATAGAAATAGGCTCCGTGCCAGGAATCAGATCAATGCAGAACTTAATATTGCGCTCTGGCGGCATCCCAGGTAACTCATCGGGAAAGACGTCGGGAAACTCTCGCACGGTAGGAACCAGGTACAACGACTCCACTGTGGCTCCTATATCATGAATGAAATCCAAGAATCCCCGACATCCCCTCCTCAAAAGCTGACTAGCGCAAAGGACAAAAATCAAACTGTGAGGGACGCACCACAGTTCCCCTACACAACAAATACTGACTCGCCGGGAAAACAAAACCTAACTGTCTTCTCGCGGCAGTCCATGGACACGTAGCAAGTAGCTAACCAATCTATACCCAGCAGAACGTCGAAGTCCAACATCTCAAGAAGGATCAAGTCGACGGGCAAATCTCTGTTCCCTATACGAATAGCACACGACCGGAACACGTGTCGTGCAACAAATAACTCTCCTACAGGAGTAGCCAACGACCAGCGGCTGATCTAGACAACACGAATCTCGGCCTAACCTCGGCACGAAGTGCGTAGAAACATACTAATGCTTAGATCCCAGATCAAAAAGAACATGTGCATCAAAAGAATATACAGAAAGGGTACCTAAAACCACAGCATTGGACGCTTGAGCGTCCTGGTGAGTTAAGGCAAACACCCGAGCCTGCCCTCTACCGGCAACTGGCTGACCTCCGCCTCTACCATCCCGCCCTCTCGGTACAAAACCACCGTGACCCCGACCTCTCTGCACAAGAGTCTGACGCGGAGCAACAACCGGCATAAAGGGCAACGCCCTCTGAGGTGGAGAAGGTGGTAAGGTAACCTGCGGTACAGCTGCCTCGCTCACACGTGGCTCAATATAATCTCGAACCCGATGACCCATACTCCCGCACCGGTAACATCCAGATACAAACTGCTGATCCTCCTGAGGGTAAGAGCTAAAAAGCTGACCTCGTTCCGAACCTACACTATCTGAACGGGAACTGTCAAGACATCTAAACGCCCGCCTCGCTGCCGGATCACCAGTATGAACCCTCTTCGGTTCCGGAGCAACTGACGACTCAGAAAGACGCTCCTCAACCAATAGGGCTGCATCCACCGCTACTGCATATGTGTCGCAATGCTGAATGCTGATGGCTAGGAACAATTAGGTAAGCAGGCCTCGAACAAACCTCTTCACCCTCATCTCCTCAGTCGCCACCAAGTACGGAGCGTACACAGACAGCTCGGTAAACAATACATCATACTCAGACACCGTCATCCCTGGAGTCTGACGTAACGACTCAAATTTGCGCGCTCGCGCATCCCTGACGCTCGGTGGAAGAAAACGGGCGAGAAACACCGTCACAAACTCAGCCCAGGTCATATGAGCAAGACCCGCGGCTCTACCCCTCTCCAACGACTCACACCACTTCTGGGCCAAACCCTCCAGATGGAAACTCGCGAACTCCACCCATCTCTCGTCGGAGCATCGGAGCGAATGACAAATCCTGGCCATCCGGTCGATAAATGACTGCGGATCCTCAGTAGCATCTGTGCCAGTGAACACCGGAGGCCTCAGCCTCATGAATTTTGTCAGTGACACGGTAATAACCTCCGGAGCTGTAACTGCGACTGCCGGAACTGTAGGTACCATCATGGTCCCTGCAACGGGTGGAACAACTACCTACCCCTGTGCTCGAATAGCCTCTACTAAAGCCTCCATCATCTGGCACAGGTCCTGCATACCAGCCCTAATGATAGCAATGTGCTCCGGTACAACAGGCGTACCGCCCTGGTCAGTCCTCGCCTCAGACGAGTCAACTCTGACCTCGGCCCTCGCGGCCGCTCTCTGTACCCTCGTAGTCTTCGGCGGCATATAGGCTGGAAATTGAAACAAGATTCGATAAGAAAATAGGAATCGAATCACAAGGATGTATATCATCACGGAAGAAATTTCAATCAATAAGTTCTTAGGTCACTTAGGCGGAGTACCGTGTCATAAGTATGCCGCGGAACATACACACGCTACGTCACTCTGCTTAAGCTACCTACTCCATCATACCAAGATCATCCTACACTCCGAAAGGTAAAACCTAGCACTCTGATACCAATTTTGTCACGACCCTAAATTTGGCCCGTAACCGGCACTCAAACTACATAACGTCTACAGGCGTACACAACTTAAGTAAGCCGAAACCCAGAAATCTAAACCATCCAAAACTGGATCAACGGAGAAAAACATAGTTTTAAACATTCGAAAATTTTCAAGTAAAAATCTTTAAGTTTAGTTTTCGTTCTTAAAAATTTCGACAGCACCTCCTTTGTAAAAACTAGCCCCGAAAACGGGTACAACATAGATAATATATAAAGCATCCCAAACAGGAGCAAATCACGCCAACGGCGGAGACAACCACCACAAACATATATACGACGCCGAAGCGAAGAAATATAAAAGAAATCTGCATAAAGAAGTATAACTTTTCACAAAAACTGGCTCCCACGAGCACGGCATCCAAAGTCCACCAAAATAATAATACAACACCGAATCCTCATAACTCGTCTCTAAGTCAAATACAAGAAGTGGTAGATGGAGAATACTAGATCCAACAAAAAGATATATAATGTATAAATAGGTAACCGCAAACCCACCTAAAAGCAAAGGCCTCACAGCCAAACGTAGCGGTATCCGTAAAAGTAGAGATGATAAGACGCCCTGCCGCGACTACTCAGAGGGTAAGTCCTGCAAAACAATGTGGCACAACAGGGGTGAGTTGCCAACTCGCGAATAGTAAATAACATCATACTGAAATCGTAAGTATGCACTAACAGCAATGATCAATAGCATGTAAGCTGGTAGCATAAGTATGACAATATGAATATGCGACTATCATGATCAAGGTACACCACCAGGTACTATATCTATATGAATTAGTGCATATTAACTGAGTACTGAGTGCGGGAAAATAAATAATCTCATGCACAAATCATAAGCATGGAAAAGCCCAGTGTAAATCAACAACACCCCAAATCCCAAAATACTCAGATCGGCCCTCGGACCGGCCCTCAAATCCTGTAAGTCTCATGGAACCTGAGTGTCCAATATCGACACTCTAAAACATCATGAAAATCAGTACCTAACATCGACACGTAAATACTCGTATCTATACATTCCTCGAAACCCAAGTATCCCACTTCGACACTTGTGTTCCACGTATCGGTCTTTCTGATATCTATACGTTCCTTGAAACCCAAGTATCCCACCTCGACACTTGTGTTCCACGTATCGGTCTCCAAAATCCATATATCTCTCGGAATATAAGTGCCTAACATCGACACTTGAAATTCCCATATCGCATGAAAACATATCTCAAATGCGTAAATCCATGTAAAATAGCATATGCAACATAAAACATCAATATGAGCATATCACGGGAAAAGTCCTCTATTTAAATGCATCAAGACATTAAATATATCTCGCGGTTTCCAATTATCCAAATCCAAATTACATATATATACAACGTCCCATTCCACCGATATATATGTTATAAAAAGCTTATCATGTAACAATAGCAAAGTATATGTGCGAGCATGTAGGTATACTATGGCATATATATAGGCATGTAGATATACAGGTATGCTATATGTCATATGCGCTATCGCACAAGAATAACTATCTCTATGTCGCTAACCACTAGCAAGGTATATTAATGAATATTTGTGTTCTGTATACCATGGCAATTACCGACAGTGTGTGTGTAGCATATCATTGGTGCTCGTGCAATATGGGCTGTCAATAATAGTGCAGTGTACAAAGAATACAGGTTCAGGCACAACAAGTGGCTATATGCAATGAAATGGATGCATCATCTCTATATGAGCATATACAAATGCGGCTAATATCATATCATATCTAGCCCTGACGGTTAACGCCATACGGGCGATTTCCCCGTAGATGTTAAATCTACTCACTGATGGTCTCAAGCTATGAAAATCCGACCACCTGCTTCCCCTTGTTCGCAGCGTCCGAAGTCCCCGCTTGTGATGCTATAATTTCACAAACACATAAACAGAGCAAAATCTCAGAAATCAACCAATATAACGTAAAACTACACTTTGAACGATGCACCAACACTAAACTAACTCACAAGTTTCCGTTTAGTGGCTAACGTGCGTTGCGACACTACTATACCAATCTAAGTGCAGCAGCTATACAAGATTACGATTCGCGTCGGATAACGTAACACGCAGACACAAAACACTAGATTATAGGAAAACAGTCCCAGATTTCGCATACTGTAAATACTAAAAATTTAAACAGTACCAAACATCCCTAAACCACAGCAGACAACTACCCTCAAAAAAACCAACACTCAACTCTCCTCAATAGCCGACGTCGCCGGAATTTTCTCTAGGGTCGCCGACCAAAACCGGTGGGGTGGTGCTTGGGTCTTAGGTAGAACTCCAGGGTCACTAGTACAACACTACTACATTGTTTGGTCACTCAGTAAAATTTCCAGGTCACAGCAGATCACAGAGGTTCTAAAAGACACTAAAAACACGATATTGGTACGAAACGATACTTTAAGTGTCCTACTCAATAACCAACCAGCTATACATCATAAAAACTCCTATTTAACAGTTTAGGGATTATACCTATCAACCTTGCTTCTAAGATCCAAGCTTTCCTAGCTCCAAGTGATCAAGAAGGCAAAAACAAGTCTTGATGTAATTTTGTGATTTATTTTGGAAATTTTAGATATTTATTGAGATTGAATTGATGCAAATGGTGAAAGAAATGATCAAGGGCAGAAGAATGAAGAAGAATCTCGGCCAAGTGAGGAGGTGGGGAAATTGTGTGGAGCTTTCTAGTCAATTCTTTGCAATAAATGTACATAAATGCACATGCATGCACCTCATTCATTCTTTTCATTTTCATTAAAATTTAATTCTAATACCCAAAAAAATATCTAGATATTATGTGAAGGTTTTATTAACTCAAACTTGATTTATTTGCAATAATTCTCATAAAAGGAAATTTCCTAATTTCCAATATGTAAATACCGCATTAAAATAATATTTAAATTGGGAAAAATTCTGTCTGAACCAAAACTTCTTATATACTCCCAAAGCTCGCGCACTAGCTTTATTTTAGCTAAACTAGGTGCTGGCAAGTCTATACGGAAGTTTGATCACAGTCGGGTTAAAACGGAAAATACCGACAATTTTACCTAAAACAGAAAAATTCGCATAACGATTTCTAAAACGTTACACCTATATTGTATGGCTGTCCCTAAGGGCATGACTCACTTTGGCATATACGCCGCCCTAGAATGTCCAAAGCCATCGGCGGTTGTACAGATATTGCAGCCATAGAGGGCTAAAGACATCTCTGAAGTCCAGTTAACCACCTCCACAATATAGTTCACCGGGGGTACGTCAGCATAGTGAATCGCCGAGATAGCCTCTGAAGGTGTTGCGCAACAGAAGCTGCATCGACCCATGATGATCTGGTTATCCCATATTCCCCACAAATGAAGATTCTTATGTTCCGGGTCATGGTCTTTGATCAGCGCAATAACCTCCCGGTCTACGGGCGCTTCAGAAAATCCGCCTTCTAAGCGGACGAACGGAAAAGAAGTGTCGAAAGATATGTCACCTGCATGAAAAAGAACAAAAGTCAACCCTCAGTGCTATAATTTAAACTCTGACACTTGGTACTTTAAAATTCGTACCGCACTGCAATGCAGTAAAAAGGGGACCAAAGAGGGACCCACAAAATTTAGATGACAGTTCATCATTAATAAGACAGCCTCATCATTTGATGAGACTGTCAATTAAATGAGAAAATCCTTAATTGATTCTCATTTAATGAGAAATCCCTCGGGCTAAGGACTAAATCTCCCCTTGAGAGCAGTGCTCTGTGATAGAATGACACCTGTCAAGTTCTAATGATGAAAGAATAAAAATTCCTCAAGAGCCTGGCTCTGTAAAGATGATGGATGTAAAGATGATGGAAAAACCCATCAGAAGAATTGAAATCAATTTTTTATCTATGAATTAAAATTTTGAGATCTCCAAGATCTATGAACAAACTCTGTGAGTTCTTCATAAGAGATTAACAAATCTTCGTTATTCAAAAGAGCAAAGCTCTGTTAATGGGTCAAGAAACCCTCAAAAGGTTTTCTTTAGATCTTAGATCTATGAAGAACAAAGCTCTGTTATGGGTAAAACTCTAATAACATTTTTAGATCTAAGATCTATGAAGAGCAAAGCTCTGTTAATGGGTGAAACCCTAGATTATTAAAAGTTTTAATTTTTGCCTAAATTTCGACAGAGTTCTGAGTTGATGAGACTGTCAATTAAATGGCTTTTCAACTTCTGAGTTGATCCAAGGGCGCAGATGCTGCCACCATTGCACTCACATGTGGGCCACGTGAGTGCAACAGTAGGGGGCATTTGTTTCCCCCAATCAGAGCAAACCTCTATTTGAAACTTAAATTTTGAAATGAAGCAACGCTTCAGATGCAGCGCCAAGTGCGCTGCGCCCTGAGCAGCGCACCACGTGCAAAGCACGGATACGCTAGCGCTAGGTGCGCTGCACTCTAAGCAGCACACCACGTGCAGAGCACGGGTGTGCTAGCACTGGAACTAAAAGCTCCCGACCGTTAAATCAAAGATCTAATAATAATGATAAATTATTAATTGATCAGAATTAAATTCTGTTAAGAAAATATTTCTCAAAATCTTTCCAAATAACAAGATTGTGCTCTGTAAATCAGAGCACCGTTGGATCAATGATCCAATGGTGATTAAAAAATCACTAAAAATACAGAATAAATTCTGTTTAGAGGATTTCTCAATCTTTGTTGAAAACAAGAAGATTACCTTCTGTAAATCAGAAGCCCTTGGATCAAAAGATCCAACGATGGGAAATTCCCCAAATCAATTGGAGAAAAGATCTCCTTAACTGATTGAACTGATCAGCTTGCCCTATATAAAGGCCCCTAGACTTCAAGTCAAACAGATAGAAGCATAGAGAGAAACCTCCTCATAAACTTTGAGAAATTCAAAGAAAAAGAGCAAGCTCTCAGAAGAAGAAACTTTCTTCAAGGTAAAAAAAGAATGGTGATGAACAGAGAGATGAAATTATCTCGTAATTAATTTAAAAAGAAGGATTCACTTCTTTAAAAGATCATAGATCTACAAAGACAAAAGTTCTTTCACAGAGAGATCAAAAGATCTCATCATAAAATAAAAGAAGAATTTATTTCTTTCTCACAGATCATAGATCCATAAAGGCAAAGTATTTTATCAACATAAGAGATTGAAGAACTTTTGTCCTTAGAATCTTGAGACAAAGTCTCTTTTTAGATCACAAAATTGATCATATGCCCCTTTGCGCTCTGGAACTGCGCTTCTGTGCTCTTAGACTGGTGCTCAGCGCCGAGCGCGACACGTGTCGCTTTGCGCTCTTGAAATAGCGCACTGCGCTCATGGGCTGGCGCTCAGCGGCAGGCGTACCACGTGTCAATCACATGTGCGTCATTAAACTAATAGCGCTCTATGCTCATAAACTGGCACAATGCGCCCATCATCTGGCGCTTAGCGCCAAGCGCAACACGTGTCCCTCACATGTGCGCTACTCTGCAGAAGCGCACTGCGCTCTTTGACTGGCGCAAAGCACCAAGCGCATCACGTGTCGCGCTGATAGAACATAAATTGTTCTTTAATAAGCTCAGGGCTATGAGGAACGCTCAGCGTTCAGTAAAAGACAAAAACACTGTCAGGGCCAAGCTCAGATAAAGGCTCAACAGCCCAAAATAAAATGTTAAACATTTTAACCTGATTGGACTTAGCCCACAATTGGTCATAAGTCCTCAATTCATATTAATTGAGCCCATCTGCTCATAAATATTTTAACAGATCTTAGTCCCAATTGGACTACATGTCTCTCAACCCACATCGGTTTAAGGGTACATCTCTTTACTCCTCTGATATTTGCCGTTGTAATCCTTAACGTCTTCAGAGAGGTGACGGGTCCCAACAACCATACATTTTATAGACTATGACGTCTTTAAACTATGGACTGTGTGGTCCTTAAACCCATGGACTATGATGTCCTTAACCTAGGATTGTGGGGTCCTTTAAAATGCATAGACTATGATATCCTTAACCTCGGACTGTGGGGTCCTGTAGCGCCTTGAAAAGTCGTTTTGGTGTTTTCCTGAAATTCGGTGAAAATTCGGTATTTTTCCGAAAACCGTCTTTTTTGTTATTTTGCAGTTTAGGACTAATTATACCTAATTTTGATAGGCAATTGCTAGTTTTTAGTAGCAAATGAGTTACTTATTAATTTTTGGTCATTTAAAAAAATTTCCCTATTTTTCAATTTTTTTAATATTATTTTAAGCCGGTAAGAAAATACATTAATTTAGCGATAAATACAAATTTAATTGGGCTAAATTTAGGCTCTAAATTAATGTTAATTAAAATCTAGTTGTAACATAAATTTTTAGTATTTTATTTTGATTTTTAACTAATTTTTATTATAGAAAACGAAATTTATTGAATTTAAGCTTAAACTTGCAATTTTTGACTTGTAGGGGGTCTTTTTGCATAAAAATTCTTTTGTAAAACCCCTCCCTCTCTTCCTTCAGCCCTAGGCCAGCCCCACCATGAGCAGGTCCAGAAAATTTCTGACCTCACCTTGATTTTTTTTCATGTGATGAAATGGATTGTTTTGAGAATTTATTTAAAATATAGTTTGTTGAAGGTATGGTGCTTTGACTTTGGGGGAGTTGACTAGTGACCATTCCCACACCCCACACCACTTCCCCACTCCCTTGTTCAGCCGAAATCAGCAGCCCCCTCCCTTTCATTTTTCCTCTCTATTTTGTTCACAAATTCATCTCAAAAACCATCAAAAATCAACAAATCCTTCACTATTTCAACAACAAAACCTTAATCCATCTCTTCTCACACCCATCTTAGTTTAAATCTTGTGGAAAGGAGGCATCTTTGGAGGCAAATTATTCTTGCTAGATCTCTAGTTGAGGTATAATTTCTTGCTAATTAAATTCTTTTGATTTAGTTTCTTAAGTTAAATTGTTGTAGTGTTAATTTAGTGTTAGTTCTAATCTAGTTTTTTTTTAGGTTATGGTTGAAAATTAAACTAGGGTTCTTGAAGCCATGTTAGTTAATTAAATTTTTTTTTAATTAATCTAGTTGTTACTTAACCAATCTATATGGTTACTTTGCTTAAGTGGCTTCATATTAAGCTAATCTATGTTAAACTTGTGTGAAATTTTCATTAAGTTTGCAAATTACCAAAATCAAGAAGAGGTTTGTGTATGGAATGTGGGTTTTGTAGCATGGTAAATAAGTTAAAATTGTGTTTTTGGTGGCTAACTAGTTGTGTGGATTGGATGGTTGTGTTGGACCGTGATAACTTTGTCGCTATTGTCGATGTTTGCACCAAATTGCTTTTCTAGCTTACTAGTTTTTACTAAAATGTTGTGATGAATTAATTGCGATGTATTGATGACATTTTTAGCGTATCAAATGACATTTAGGATGCGTGTGTGCGGATTTTTGAGTAGTTGGGTTTTAGTTTTGCCGGGCGACCAAATCGGCGATTTTTGCAGTTTTTGCGATTTTCGCGTATGTTCCGCGCACCTTGTGCACGTTGTACCTGGCTAGTGAACATTAGTATTTTTGTTTGGGTTTTACGTCAGTCTTGATATGTAACCTTATGTTTGGTATTGATGTAAATTCCAGGTTCGGTCGCGGAGACGTCAGACGCGGCACGAAAGGGGAAAGCGGTGATTGGACACAGCTAGCTAGGGATTCCGGTGAGTAGATGTAACATTTACGGGGGACTATCGTTGGATGGCGCAAGCCGCCCGATAGTTTTAGTAACTTAAAAGATTCTTAGTGATGTTACTAATTAGGGGTGTAATACTTATATGATTATTTGCTGCATCCATGCCTTATATTGACATACTTATGCGAACCCATTTTATAGGACACCTGCACCATTGCCAGGGTTTTTATATGCAGCACGAGCACTATTCATGCTTACACACACGCCCTGGTAATTGCCATGCCACCACACTAGATAACCTATAATTTGAAACCTTTTACTAATTGATGCTTAAACCTGTGCTATTGCCTTTAATTCCTTAAAATGAAATCGTAGGATTGCTATTCATGTGCATGTACCTCATCATATTATTTGTTCATGCCTAGTCTATTAATCATACATCGTAGCTTAATTATTGATACCATATGCATTCATCACCATTGATAAATGCACTTATGAGGATTTCTTGAGATTTTATGATATTTCTGGATTTCGGGGGAAAGCCGCAAAATTTCTAAACTTATTATGTTTTTAAAATATGTAATTGCGGTTTTCTAGTGATGTAAAGTGTCGTCCACCATGAGTTTGCTGTGGTTTTCGAGATCTGTGTCGAGGAGTGGAGGAACCGTCACGGGTACATGGTGGGCCCGGTATGGTACCCCGGGTCAAGATGAATGTGGTGTTGACGTTGAGCCTGGCAGGGGACGGATTACCTACCGGTGACTGTTTGGCACGGCGGATATCCAGAGGATACCGACTGGGGCCGCGAGAGGATGAGATATTGATATTGAGATGGGTCAGCCGGATGGCTGAGGCCAGAGACACTATGACATGGATTTATGAGATTTGAGACAGCTTTTAGGTGTCGTTGCTGGACACCGGTTCTCGTCGATTCTTTGAGTATTATGCTGGCATTCTAAAAGAGTTTCAAAAACAAAAAGATATAAAATGTTTCTTATATATACCTATTGAGACCTCAGATATTCATGTTGCATACATATTAGTACACTGATGTTGTATACACACCTGCTAGTGCACCCAGTCATTCCTGTATTTTAGATGCTAGGATGCTTGTGTGCATGCATACGATAGCCTTTGTAGATATTATTTATTACTCACGAGTTGGCAACTCACCCCCGTTGTGCCATAGCCTTTTGCAGGTCCGCTCCGTCAGTGCAGTAGCGGCGGGCGCTCTTGTTTCTTTTGCCTGGATTCGAGGTTTTGCTCTTAGGTGGGTTATATCATTATTTTTGTACCACCTTGTATATTCTTGTATCTAGTGTACTCCATCTACTGTATCTACCAGCATTATTGTATATTGACCTAGAGATGAGACTGTGAGATTTGTGGACTTTTATGCTCTATTTTGGGGTTGAGCTCACTTGAGTCGACATGCTGTTTTTCTTATGCTTCATTATGATTATTTCCCATGTTGTTGCTCTATTTTGCGTGGGATTTGTGACCGCCTTGTGGCGAAGAGCTAGCTCCCGCTTGGGGATGCCTTATTTGTTGGATTCATATATATTTTTTTGTTGTACCCATTTTGGGGGCCAGTTTTTACAAAGGAGACTCTGCCGAAATTTTCGGAAAAATTGATATTGTTTTCAAAAAGGGTTTTATATGACTTATTGATAAACTTGTTTTCAATTGATTGGGTTCTCTTCACTCTTTTGCTTTTTGGTTTGGTTTTCTGGGCTTTGGCTTACTTATTTTACGGACGTCTTGAGACGTTTCGTAAACTTAAGTGCCAGTCGCGTTCCGTACCTTGCGGGTCGTGACAGGTCCTTTAAAACCCATGGACTATGATGTCCTTAACCTTGGACCGAGATGTACTTAAACTAACAATAGACCGAGATGTCCTTAAACTAACATTGGACCGTAATGTCCTTAAACTAATCAACCGCAATGTCCCTAAACTAAACAATAGAGTCCAAATGCTCTTTTGTTGGATCTAAACGATCCCGTTAAGTTGATCTTAGTCTAAAATTAAACTAACGTATCCTTAACAAACGTTTAAGTTGATCTTAGTCTCAAATGAGACTAACGTATCCTTAAACCCAACCCCAAACCCAAATCTAAGAAAATATGGATTTGGACTAATCCACGCCCTACGGGCAACAACATGAATTAGTCTCCGTATACAATCCACGGGCAACCAAAAAACAAAACAAACACCCACGACACGAAGTGACAATCAGGAGAAGGAGAAAGTGGTTATCGCGATGCGGTAGCGTAATTAACTGCAGGGGCTTGTGCCTACAGGGAAGAGAATCCCCACAATCAAAAACCCCTCAAATGAGGGGGAATCTGAAGAAGTCTGCTACATCGGCCGCATCTGTTTAAACCTTCGATACATGGTGTCATAAATCAACTTGGCATCTTCGGAGAGGTAGACGAATAGTATCAATTAGCATCTTCCACGAAATTCAGGCAAGACGGACCTGCGCGGTCGCGTCTCCGCGTTTTCGGCGGGGACCAATGATATTTCAGTGCGTCCACCATGTGTTTTCTCGGTTCTGAGAGTGACATGTGAAACCCGATTCGAGGAGGCGGATGATTCTGTTTGCGGGTACATGGTGGACCCGGTATGGTACCCCGGGGCTAGAGAGAGATTTTGTGTGGATGACAATGAGCCTGCCAGAGGGACTACTACCTACTCGTGATAGTATTTGGGCTCGGCGGATATCCAGAGGATACCGACCGGAGTCAAGAGATGATATGGGCCGATCCGAACTGACGGAGCCCGTGGGCCGATCCGGACTGACGGAGCCCGAGATATGAGGATTTACTGAAAGGTTAGCCTAGCACCTCATGAAGGGTTTGGAAGCATCACATGTACCAAAGGTGGAGTCTTTAGGGTGCTAAGTTAACAAACATCGGATCGTTCCTAGAAAATTAGGGTTTCTAAAACTTGCATATCATCATATGAAAGAAAAGCTAGGGTTTAGAGAGTACAACCTTTGTAGCTCCCTACGCTAGACTCCTCGGCTACTTGGGGTTTGAAAAAGCTCCGCTTGAACTCCTCTAGGTCACCGATGATCCACCCGGAGTCCGCTTTGTCCAAGCTTGCAACTTCACCCGATCAAGAGAACGAAATGAAGCTAACACTCCAAACAAGTGGGCTAGACTTGTAGGGTTCCTAGGCATACTAATGAAGTCTCACAAGTGATCAAGCATGGCTAATTCAAATTTTTCCTTGTGCCTACAAACACTAATACGGATCGTTAACTAGATATATAGGCGATGCAATGCAAATAAAAGAATTTATCTAAAAGGAAAGTGACTACATCCTGTGAATCCAACCAGTAACACTTACCGTACAGTCCGGTCTGTTCGTCTGATATGTCGCATATCTCGCCTAGGGGTGGTAAACGTCAGACCCCGGTAGCTCGATAAGTCATGCCGACATGAAGTCCATGACATGTGTGAAACTACTGATAACACTTACCAGTAGGTCACTGCAACCCTGGCCAGGGATTTCCTGTTATGGCCAGTCGAGCATAGCGCAACATCAACCCCCAATACCGGGAGAGACGAATCCCCTCCTATCGCTCATTGCCTCCATGTGAATCGGGACTGTACCCAAAAACCACCTGTTTGCACGACTCAGTAGAGCCGTGGTAGGGTGGAAATCAAAGCACAGTGGGAAACACACAAGACTCTATGACGATCTCGGGTCAACAGACTAAGCTGTACCAGTGTCACCAGAGAACTGCCATCTGGCGTGAGGTATAATACCATCTGGGAGTTCTCGGCGAGTCCGTTCAGTGTACCCAGTCTCCACTGAGCACCCGTATACCATCTCTGATGTCAAACACCAATGGATATGGGATCATCCATCGCCCGTCGCATGGGTCGAGAAGATATACGCTAGTCTACTCTGGAATATCGATGCCCCGTCTCGATATTCCCTCGACTAGGAACATTGAAGGATGTACTCATGGACTATCCAGGCCCCACTAGTATGATCTGCATCACAGTCCTGGAAGTCGAGTACACATCCTAAGGGCTTTATCAACATGTAACAGAGAGACAGAAAGTATACACGTTAAGATAAAGAGCAACCAGATAGCGTACTATCATGTCGAGCAAGAAAGTCCTACCTATATATGTCCCAGCATCCACTACAATATACATCCAATGTACAGTAATGGCCTCTAGGGCATACATATAACTAACAATCTCCCACTTGCACTAGGGCCATCTGTAGCAGTGGTTGCAGTATCACATACTCAACCATCCCCTAAAAGTCTCTCTTTGGGAAAAGGCCTTCGTGAGTGGATCCGCCGTGTTGTCCTCTGAGTCTACTCTCCTAACCTCGATCATCCTGGAGATCAACTATCTCCATGATCAGGTGATACTGCCTCAGAATATGTCTGGGTCACTGATGGGACCAGGGTTCCAGGGCCAAAACCACACTTCCATTGTCATACAATGGCAGGAACCTAGTTCATCTTATGAACCAATATACACCCAAACTGCCTCTTTGGTGGTATCTTTAATAACGATGTTACCAGCCTTTATCGTCTAGTTTGCCACGGTATCTAGCTTGGAACTCTTCCAACATACCGTCCCTTTATTGAGGGTAAAGACAATGCCTGTGACTGACATTCAGTCGTCTTTATCACCCTGGAACCCTTCCAGTGATTCTCCCCAGGATCGATTGATACCATCTCACTACTTCTAGTGAGAATCCTAGCATCCAGTTACATCTATCTCATAGATGAAAACTCAGGATTTAGGAGGTATCATTTTGATCCTATTGGAGAATTTTTGTGATAATAGGAGATCGACCGATCGTAGCATAGGAAACTCTTTTCCTATCAAGAGTGTGTTGTCCACGTACAATACGAGGATAACCACCTTACTCTCTACTACCGTTTTGTATATACAAGGTTCATCTACTATTTTGATGAAGTCAAATACTTTGACTACCACATCAAAACAGATGTTCCAACTCCGCGATGCCTGCTTTATCCTGTAAAGCAACTTGCACATGTTTCCGCTGCTCCCACTGTTTACGAAGCCCTCTGGCTGTGTACTTATAGACTTTCTATTCTAAATCAGTATTTAGAAAAGCAGTCATGACACCTAACCACCAGATATCGCAGTCATGGTATGTAGCCATGGCAAGTAGGATCTGGATGGACTTAAGCATAGTCCCTGGAAAAGGTTTCATCATTATCCGTGCCTGGTTGATGACGAAAACCTTTAACAAGTCTAGCTTTGAAAGTCTCAACTTTTCCATCTACACCAAGTAATCTTCTCAAGATATACTTGCTCCTGATGGGGATTTAACCCTTCAGATATCGCAATCAAAGTCCATACTTTGTTGGTGTATATGGATTCCATCTCAGATCGCTAAGCATCCAGCCATTCTTACAGAGTCCCATTCTTGATGGCCAGCTCGAAACTAGTTGGGTCATCATCTCATGATGCATTCCTCGCTCCCACTGTCATCGAGAAACCAGGTATTTCTCAGGCGGATGAGGGACCCTACTAGATCGGCGGAGAGGCTGAAGTTCGTTGGATTCTACTGAATGCTTTGGTTCTACCAAATCATCAGCTTTTGATTGTATAGATGGAACCTTTCCAGTTCTACATAACTGACCTTGCCTCGAGCTTGTCCAGATTTTGCTTTTTAGACATAGGCTGGACAACCCCAAATCTTAACTAACTTAAGATATGGGCTCTTCCCATACCATATCTCATATGGAATGGTAGGCAGTGATCTGATTCGAACCTAATTCAATATGTATGCAGCTTCTCAAGCGCATAACACCCAAAAAGGAAATAGGTAACTCAGTAAACTCATCATAGAGCACACCATATCTAATATTGTGTGATTGCTCCGTCCCGATACACCGTTGTGCTGTGGTGTATTCAGAGGAGTAATACGGAGAGAGAATCTCATTCTCCTTTAGAATGGCCCAGGAATGCCATGCACAAGTATTCTCCTCCCTGATCTCATCATAGGACATAATATTTATACCCGTATTGGTTCTCTACTTCCAACTTATATTCTGTGAATACCTCAAAAGCTTCGGACTTATGTTTCAACAGGAACATACGACTGAATCTTGAGAGATTATCAGAGAATATAATGAAGTATAAAGAACCAGTCCTGGCATGTGTAGACAGGAGACCTTACATACATCAACATGTATCATCCCAAGAGTTCACTAACTCCTTCTCTGTTTCCAGTAAACAGAGCTATGGTCATTTTATCTTTGTGACATGACTGGCAAGTTTCACAAGATGTAAATTCAAACTGATTTAAATATGCATCTAAAATGTAACTTCAGCCAGTCGGGTCGCATTGATATGACCTAGTCTACACTGCCTCAAGAATGATTCGTTCATTTCTGAACTCTTCCTCTTGTGTGTGTTCTGAATACTAAGAACTGTAGTTTGATTTAGAACGTTAATGCTTTTAGATAACGCGCCTAAACCGATCAACTTTTGATATAGGAAATGTTCAAAACATTATCCAACAATACAAAATTTTATCATTTCTTTACTAATAAAGAGACTGATATGATTTTGTATATCAGGTTCGGTATCTAATAGCATTTATTCAGAATCAATGTATTGGTAATTACAGGGTGACAGTGACCAACAGACTTGGCTGCAACACTTGCCCCGTTTTCTATCTCATGAAACATATCACCCGTTCTCAGTTTTTCTACCCTTTTGTAGCACTATGTAAAAGATTACATATCTGGGATCCTGATCCGGTATCAAATACCCAGAATTCAGAGGATACTGAGAAACAGTTCTTTGTAATGAACATACCCGAAGGAGATGCATCATATGCACTTTCTTCGTTTGGGCGGCATAGGAATTCTGGTATTCCCTATTTCCTGCTCTGTCTTATAACAATTATAAGCTGGAGCGGGACCAACTTTCCCCAGCTCAGTATAACAAGCGGGTTCGGTCAATACATCTATATTATTATCTTGATTAAGGCGTGATATGGTCGCTACCTGGAGAGAGAGAGAAGAAAACACTCTGCGTGCGCTCTTGCAAGATCAGATTGGTTATATATTTTATCTAATCAGGATGGCTCCCACTGTTTTTATCAAATCTTCCTTCAAACCTTAAAAGGAAAGACTAGCCGGGATTAATTACACTCTACAAGTTCGCCAATCTTTCAGCCAGGCCAGTGTCGGTACTTTAAGGGAGGTTCCCCGTGCTTTCGCACGGACCTAATTACTGTAAACCTCGCTTTCCCAGAGGCGTAACCCCGTTGACACCTTTCTAGACACCTACTTGATCGGCTAATTGCAAAGTGCAAAACTCTCCCAGGAGTAACAATTACTCGCAGTGGGTATCGGGATCCAACTATCATATAGAAGGTATGCAATCTCATTGCAAGTTTCAACACTTGAAACTCCCGATAAAGATTTTTACCCCTAGCACCTATGACCTTAACTATGGTCAACAAATCATAAGTACTAGTCAAGTTCTACACGTCATTTCGTGATTAATTAGACCCACCCACATGACCCTTAACTAAGGTCAACAAAGTCACGCGACTGTCCTAACTAATCGCATCATATGTGGTGTAGGAAGACATCACTTAGCTACCGTACACTGTGCCTTGACTATGGTCAACAAACACAGCACGAATACTAAGTACTCTACTTCCTAAAATGACGGAGGGTTGCGAATGGTTTTTATGAAAACCTTTAACGCTTTGAACTTGATCTCGTTGCGGAATCAAATGGTTTTTAAATGGAATGTTTTTGAGGCTTTTCTAGTTTTGCTAAAGGGGTCACTCCCGATGAAGGGATCGTCGGCCCTTTCCTCGTCGAATGAGGTGCGGGATATATCATATATATCACTGTGCAAAGCGGAAACTATAGAAGCGATCAAAAGACAAACCAAGGGTTGTAGCATCTGCCAGTTATTGCTAAAGGAGTCACTCCCGGTGAAGGGATCTCGGTCCTTTCCTCATCGAATAAGGTGCAGGATGTTCTACAATGAACACCGCGATGCAAAGCAAGAACTGTAGCTACCTGTTTTTATTTTGAAGTTCGATTCCACAACATCAATTAGGTTTATTTTCTTTCATTAATCTCATTAATGAATATCCCATCATTTAAGTCCACCTAAATATCACAGATAAATATAACGTACGCTTATGCCATCCGTATTCGCCTCGATGTCCCGTCTGCACCGTTAGGTTAGGTAACTAACGGCAGAGCGGGGCAGGGCTAGCGCGGGTGTAAAACATAAGCAACGTTTATATAATATATCATATATACTATATATAATATCTGTCACAGAACATCACATGATCACATCACAGATAACGCAGCAGAAAATATCATATGAAATATTGGATATACTAGGACGTCCGTGTTTTCAATACGAGCCAGTATAAAACACGGATTCCACGGTCGTGATGAATAGCCAATCCTACACCCCTAGACCCCTACGAGAGCGGCAAGCAACCCTACCAATTCTAGGGTTAGGAGACCCAGACTCGACTCCTCGAGATGGTCTCCCACTGGACCCTAGAACCCGGCTACTTGTGCTCCCCTCCTTGGGTCTATCCTAATGCGGAAAATAAATAATATACAAAAGGTGACATCTCCCGCAACCTGGAAGTGTCCCAATAAAAGAATATTACATACAAGTTTTTACATGAATTAAAATGAAAAACACTCATCTCACATAAAAACCCCTGGCTATTCGAACACGACGATCCAATATAACATATCCAGCAACCCATAACATCACATGTCATCAACGTAAGTAAATATGCGCATCCCAATTGTCGTTGACATATAGCAACGAAACCGGCGATATCACATATTACATTTACGGTCACAGAAAAGAAAGTGTAAAACTACAACAGTTGGAATCCGCAACCACCTCAGACATCGCATGCCTGACCAAATGAATTCTTTAGACATCGCATGCCTGACAATTATAAACCCCGCATTTTAGTCTCATTATCGAAAACTCTTTTCAATATCAAGTCGGGCAATTCAACAGGATTCCCGACATTCTGATCGAATGCTCGTCGCAAACTTTAGTAGGCGGTCGCACCCCCAATGCCGTCGACGAAGTGCACCGAGGCGGAATACCGCTGCCGCGAGCACCCGAACGGATGCTTTCGGCGACGGGGTTCTCCTACAGTCACTTGGTCGGGGCTATGGAGTGAGGCTGTCTATTAAGTTTACCCGGCGAGTATCCGCGTACGCTACGTGATTGCGACGGACTTTTGATCACATCAAAATTCTGTGGCAACCGATCAAGTGAGACTAAACTGCTATGTTTATAATATTCATTCAGTTATCTCATAACTATTTGCGAATTCCAAGTATTGTATCACATTCCGGATAAATAGAAAATGTTAAACTTTCCGATCGAACAATCAAACACCCAAGGTTTCCCGATACAGTCCAACATGAAATAAGTCTAAAAACATTCAGTTCGTGCCTCAGTACCAACGGTCCAGCCGTAGAAGGGTCAAGCCAACGCCTCACATGTGGCACGCCGTACTTCCCCAAACCCTAAGGTTCAAAGGGCAGTTCAAGACGGTCACATAATCGAGTTAAGGTTTGTTGTCTTCTAGAGGGACCATCGCGTTACTTGCACTACTCAGAACGTCGTTAAACTACGGAAAAGTCCAACAATTGGAAATTTCCCGGCAGGGGAAAAAGTGGGTGTTTATATCCGGTCGAACTTTTTAACATATTCCAAAATTATCCGGAAAAACACACAGACAAAATTAGACAGTCCGATCGAATCTCCGAATCCCCAATACAACCCTGAAAATTCAACTCTTGAATTCAAATTAAAAATTCCCAGAAAAACAAGCACTAAAAACTAGGAATTACTGTGAAAATATAATTGAATGATTGGACTATTTTGCCGCGGAACCGCCGCAATAGGCATGCTATTGCCGCGGTTCCGCCGCTCATCTATCGACTCATGGGTCCCGTTTTACACAGTAATTCTTAGAATATTCTACTTAGTTTTCTGCATATTTTTAATTCAAAAAAATCCATGAATTTCAAAAATGTACAAAGAGCAATATTAGGGTTAGGGTTTCGGTTCGATCGGATTTCTAACTCCGTCTACGCATCGCCTAAGGCTCTAGCTAGGCTCTGATACCACTGTAGGGTTCCTAGACACACTAATGAAGTCTCACAAGTGATCAAGCATGGCTAATTCAAATTTTTCCTTGTGCCTACAAACCCTAATACGGATCGTTAACTAGATATATAGGCGATGCAATGCAAATAAAAGAATTTATCTAAGAGGAAAGTGACTACAACCTTTGTAGATCCGGTCCACCACTTACTAAGCTCCACGACGATGTCTCTCCGCTGTCCAAGTCGGATCCCGAACTCTAGCATCGGCTTCATCGAAGAAATGGGCGGGCTTGATCGTCGGCTTCGATGCCGAAGATGATCTACGTCGAGGCATCACAAGATCAAACTCCGACTTCACCAAGTCATGAAACTTATGAAGAAAACACCCTATACTACTTGGCAAGAGGTAGAGGATGAAGAAATAGGAAGTGGGTTCACTTTAGAATTGGATTTCTCACTTGTTTTCATCACTTGCCATTGATGTAGCAAGCTTTTCTTCATGGAAGAAGAAGATGAAGAAGAAGAAGAAGATATGATAAGTGTTATTATAAAATGAAAATAAAAACAATACTTATCATGTCTTCAACCATGGTTTAGTGTAGAGAATCAACTAAGGTTAGTAGAATGGTTAAGTTTAGGAGATGAAGACAAAATGGTCATTAGGTCAAAGATGCTTGAAGCATCAAGAAAGTTCCAAAATAAACCATTTTGTTTTCTTTATCTTTTAACAAAAATAAATAGATAAATAAACAAGAGAAAAGAAACCCTAACCATTCACTAAACATGGTTTAATTCTTTACACAAACCCAAGTGAGCTTGTATCATCAAACATGATACAAACAAGTGCACATAAAAAAATATATCACATATACAATGTGCATCAAGTGAGAAAATCCTTTTAAAATGAACCAATACTAGTTAATGCAAAGTAATATATCAAATATATAATTATGCATTAAATCATTAAATCAATACTTGATTTAACGATCCGGTCATATCGCATATAACCGACTAATATCCAATGTATCGGCTTATCGAATCAATCCTTGATTCGATAACTAGGTTATATCGCATATAACTAATCGATACATTAATCGCAAGAATGGAATACGGTATCACATACACGCATTATTCTCGGTCCCGCACAAATCTCATATGCGCTCCTATTTCGTTTCGCTTGAGCTAGGAAACCTCTGTGTAGGACTCTAAAGACTCGTCAATACGCCGGCAGCAGGTGATGATCATATCAAACACCAGCAAGCCGCAAGCGGTCTGCTAAACGTAACGGCCACCCGGGTATTGAGCGATCAGAAGATCGACGAGCAAGCCCACTCACACTCCTGTGAATCCAACCAGTAACACTTACCGTACAATCCGGTCCGTTCGTCTGATATGTCGCATATCTCGCCTAGGGGTGGTAAACGTCAGACCCCAGTAGCTCGATAAGTCATGCCGACGTTGTAGGGTTCCTAGGCACCCTAGTTAAGTCTCATAAGTGATCAAACATGCACAAATAAAATTTTACGGGTGCCTACAAACCCGACTACGGATTGTTTACTAGATATTTAGGCGAAACATGTAAACTAGTTAACATTTTAACTAAGGGAACGGATATACAACCTTTGTAGATCCGGTCCACCACCTCCACGGCTCCGCAATGAAGTCCCCTCGCTTTCCAAATCATGTCTTGGGCTCTAGCGTCGGCATCATCGAAGAATGGGCGAGCTTGATCGTCGGTTCAATGCCGAAGATGATCTACGTCGAGGTATCGCAAGAACAAGCTCCAACTTCATCAAGCTTTGAAAACTTGTGAAGGAAACACCCTATACTACTTGGCAAGAGGTAGAGGATGAAGAAATAGGAAGTGGGTAAACTTTAGATTTGGATTTCTCACACTTTTTCATTACTTGCCATTGGAGTAGCAAGCTACATCCATAGAAGAAGAAGATGAAGAAGAAGAAGATATGATAAGTTATTCCTTAAAAGAAAAATAAAATAAATGAATACTTATCATCTCTTTGACCATGGTTTAGTGTAGAGTTTTAACTAAGGTTAGAGAGTGGTTAGGGTTAGATAAAAGACAAGAATGGTGGACTAAGTTCAAAGCTTCAAGAAGCTTTCAAATAAAAACAAAAACTAGCAACCATTCTTATCTCTTTATCTTTTCTTTTTCCAAAATAAACAAAAGGAATAAATAAATGATTAAGTAAATGAAAAAGAAACCCTAATCACTAATTAACCATGGTTTAACACTTTACACAAAACCAAGCTAGAATGTATCATCCGCGCGAGAAAATCCATTTAAAGTGAACCGATACTAGTTAATGCAAAGCAATATATCAAATATATAATTATGTATTAAATCATTAAATCAACACTTGATTTAACGATCCGGTCATATCGCATATAACCGGCTAGTATCCAATGTGTCGGCTTATCGAATCAATCCTTGATTCGATAACTAGGTTATATCGCATATAATCATTCGATACATTGATCGCGAGAATAGAATACGGTATCATATACACGCATTATTCTCGGTCTCGCACATATCTCATATGCGCTCCTATTTCGTTTCGCTTGAGCTAGGAAACCTCTGTGTAGGACTCTAAAGACTCGTCAATACGCCGGTAGCGGATGATGATCATATCAAACATCCGCAAGCCGCAATCGGTCTGCTAAACGTAACGGCCACCCGGGTATTGAGCGATCAGAAGATCGACGAGCAAGCCCGCTCACACTCCTGCGAATCCAACCAGTAACCCTTACCGTATAGTCCGGTCTGTTCGTCTGATATGTCGCATATCTCGCCTAGGGGTGGTAAACGTCAGACCCCAGTAGCTCGACAAGTCATGCCGACTTAAGGTCCATAACATTCGTGAAACTACTGATAACTCTTACCAGTATATCACTGCAACCCTGGCCAGGGATTTCCTGTTATGGCCAGTCGAGCATAGCACAACATCAACCCCCAATACCGGGAGAGACGAATCCCCTCCTATCGCTCATTGCCTCCATGTGAATCGGGACTGTACCCAAAAACCACCTGTTTGCACGACTCAGTAGAGCCGTGGTAGGGTGGAAATCAAAGCACAGTGGGAGACACACAAGACTCTATGACGATCTCGGGTCAACAGACTAAGCTGTACCAGTGTCACCAGAGAACTGCCATCTGACGTGAGGTATAATACTATCTGGGAGTTCTCGGCGAGTCCGTTCAGTGTACCCAGTCTCCACCGAGCACCCGCATACCATCTCCGATGTCAAACACCAATGGATATGGGATCATCCATCGCCCATCGCATGGGTCGAGAAGATATACGCTAGTCTACTCTGGAATATCGATGCCCCGTCTCGATATTCCCTCGACTAGGAACATTTCAAGGATGTACTCATGGACTATCCAGGCCCCACTAGTATGATCTGCATCACAGTCCTGGAAGTCAAGTATACATCCTAAGGGCTTTATCAACATGTAATCAGAGAGACAGAAAGTATACATGTTAAGATAAAGTGCAACCAGATAGCGTACTATCATGTCGAGCAAGAAAGTCCTACCTATATATGTCCCAGCATCCACTACAATATACATCCAATGTACAGTAATGGCCTCTAGGGCATACATATAACTAACAATCTCCCACTTGAACTAGGGCCATCTGTAGCAGTGGTTGCAGTATCACATACTCAACCATCCCCTAAAAGTCTCTCTTTGGGAAAAAGGCCTTCGTGAGTGGATCCGCCGTGTTGTCCTCTGAGTCTTCTCTCCTAACCTCGATCTCCCTGGAGATCAACTATCTCCATGATCAGGTGATGCTGCCTCAGAATTTGTCTGGGTCACTGATGGGACCAGGGTTCCAGGGCGAAAGCCACACTTCCATTGTCATACAATGGCAGGAACCTAGTTCATCTTATGAACCAATATACACCCAAACTGCCTCTTTGGTAGTATCTTTAATAGCGATGTTACCAGCCTTTATCGTCTAGTTTGTCACGGTATCTAGCTTGGAAATCTTCCAACATACCGTCCCTTTACTGAGGGTAAAGACAATGCCTGTGACTGACATTCAGTCGTCTTCATCACCCTGGAACACTTCCAGTGATTCTCCCCAGGATCGATTGATACAATCTCACTATACCTAGTGAGAACCCTAATATCCCTTTAGATCTATCTCATAGGTCCAAATCTCAGGATTTAGGAGGTATCATCTTTATCCTATTTGGAGAATCCTAGTGATAATAGGAGATTGACCGATCGTAGTATAGGAAACTCTTTTCCTATCAAGAGTATGTTGTCTACGTACAATACGAAGATGACCACCTTACTCTCTACTACCTTTTTGTATATACAAGGTTCGTCTACCAATTTGATGAAGTCAAACACTTTGACTATCACATCAAAACAGACGTTCCAACTCCGCGATGCCTGCTTCATTATGTAAAGCAACCTGCACACGTTTCCGCTGCTCCCACTGTTTACGAAGACCTCTGGCTGTGTTCTTATAGACGTTCTCTTCTAAATCAGTATTTAGAAAAGGAGTCATGGCACCCAACCGCCAGATATCGTAGTCATGGTATGTAGCCGTGGTAAGTAGGATCTGGATAGACTTAAGCATAGCTACTGGAAAAAGGTTTCATTATTATCCACGCCTGGTTGATGACGAAAACCTTTAACAAGTCTAGCTTTGAAAGTCTCAACTTTTCCATCTACACCAAGTAATCTTCTCAAGATATACTTGCTCCTGATGGGGATTTAACCCTTCAGATATAGCAGCTAAAGTCCATACTTTGCTGGTGTACATGGATTCCATCTCAGATTGCTAAGCATCCAGCCATTCTTACAGAGTCCTTACTCTCGATGGCCTGCTCGAAAATAGTTGGGTCATCATCTCATGATGCAATCCTTGCTCCCACTGTCATCGAGAAACCGAGGTATCTCTCAGGCGGATGAGGAACCCTACTAGATCGGCGGAGAGGCTGAGGTTCGTCGGGAACTATAGAATCTTATGGTTCTGTCAAATCATCAACTGCAGTTTTGTATAGCTGGAACCTTTCCAGTTCTACAGAACTGATCCTGCCTCGATCTTGTCCGGATTTTGCTTTAAACATAGGCCGGACAACCCCAAATCTTAACTCGCTTAAGAGATGGGTTCTTCCCATACCATATCTCATATGGAGTGGTAGGCAGTGATTTGATTCAAACCTAATTCAATAGGTATGCAGCTTCTCAAGTGCATAACCCCAAAAGGAAATAGGTAACTCAGTAATACTCATCATAGAGCACACCATATCTAACATTGTGCAATTGCTCCGTCCTGATACACCGTTGGGCTGTGGTGTATTCAGAGGAGTAACACTGAGAGAGAATCTCATTCTCCTTTAGAATAGTCCAGGAATTCTATGCACAAGTATTCTGCTCCCTGATCTCATCATAGGACATAATACTTATACCCGGTTATTGGTTCTCTACTTCTAACTTATATTCTGTGAATACCTCAAAAGGTTCGGACTTATGTTTCAACAGGAACATATGACTGAATCTTGAGAGATTATCAGAGAATATAATGAAGTATAAAGAACCAATCCTGGCATATGTAGACAGGAGACTTTACATACATCATCATGTATCAGTCCCAAGAGTTTACTAACTCTTTCTCTGTTTCTAATAAACAGAGCTATGGTCATCTAATCTTTGTGACATGACTGGCAAGTTTCACAAGATGTAAATTCAAACTGATTTAAATATGCATCTAAAATGTAACTTCAGCCAGTCGGGTCGCATTGATGTGACCTAGTCTACAATGCCTCAAGAAGGATTCGTTCATTTCTGAACTCTTCTTCTTGTGTGTGTTCTGTATACTAGGAACTGTAGTTTGATTTAGAACTTCAATGCTTTTAGATAACGTGTCTGAACCGATCAACTTTTGATATAGGAAATGTTCAAAACATTATCCAACAATACAAAATTTTATCATTTCTTTACTAATAAAGAGACTGATATGATTTTGTATATCAGGTTCGGTATCTAATAGCATTTGTTCAGAATCAATGTATTAGTAATACAGGGTGACAATGACCAACAGACTTGGCTGCAACACTTGCCCCGTTTTCTGTCTCATGAAACTTATCACCCGTTCTCAGCTTTTCTACCTTTTTGTAGCCCTATGTAACAGATTACATATCTGGGATCCTGATCCGGTTTCATATACCCAGGATGCAGAGGTTACTGAGAAACAGTTCTTTGTAATGAACACACCCGAAGGAGATGCATCATATGCACTTTCTTCGTTTGGGCGGCATAGGAATTCTGGTATTCCCCTATTTCCTGCTCTGTCTTATAACAATTATAAGTTGGAGCGGGACCAACGTTCCCCAGCTCAGTATAACAAGCGGGTTCGGTCAATACATCCGTATTATTATCTTGATTAAGGCGTGATATGGTCGCTACCAGGAGAGAGAGAGAAGAAAACACTCTGCGTGCGCTCTGGCCAGATCAGATTGGTTATATATTTTATCTAATCAGGATGGCTCCCACTGTTTTTATCAAATCTTCCTTCAAACCTTAAAAGGAAAGACTAGCTGGGATTAATTACACTCTACAAGTTCGCCAATCTTTCAGCCAGGCCAGTGTCGGTACTTTGAGGGAGGTTCCCCGTGCTTTCGCACGGACCTAATTACTGTAAACCTCGTTTTCCCAGAGGCGTAACCCCGTTGACACCTTTCTAGACACCTACTTGATCGGCTAATTGTAAAGTGCAAAACTCTCCCAGGAGTAACAATTACTCGCAGTGGGTATCGGGATCCAACTATCACATAGAAGGTATGCAATCTCATTGCAAGTTTCAACACTTGAAACTCCCGATAAAGGTTTTTACCCCTAGCACCTATGACCTTGGCTAAGGTCAACAAATCATAGGTACTAGTCAAGTTCTACCCGTCATTTCGTGATTAATTAGACCCACCCACATGACCCTTGGCTAAGGTCAACAAAGCCACATGACTGTCCTAACTAATCGCATCATATGCGGTGTAGGAAGACATCACTTAGCTACCGTACACTGTGCCTTGACTATGGTCAACAAACACAGCACGAATACTAAGTACTCTACTTCCTAAAATGAAGGAGGGTTGCGACTGGTTTTTGTGAAAACCTTGAACGCTTTGAACTTGATCTCGTTGCGGAATCAAATGGTTTTTAAATGGAATGTTTTTGAGGCTTTTCTAGTTTTGCTAAAGGGGTCACTCCCGGTGAAGGGATCGTCGGCCCTTTCCTCGTCGAATGAGGTGCGGGATATATCATATATATCACTGTGCAAAGCGGAAACTATAGAAGCGATCAAAGACAAACCGAGTGTGTAGCATCTGCCAGTTATTGCTAAAGGAGTCACTCCCGGTGAAGGGATCTCGGTCCTTTCCCTATCGAATAAGGTGCTGGATGTTCTATAATGAACACCGCGATGCAAAGCAAGAACTGTAGCTACCTGTTTTATTTTGAAATTCGATTCCACAACATCAATTAGGTTTATTTTCTTTCATTAATCTCATTAATGAATATCCCATCATTTAAGTCCACCTAACCATCACAGATAAATATAACGTACGCTTATGCCATCCGCATTCGCCTCGATGTCCCCTCGTGCACCGTTAGGTTAGGTAACTAACGGCAGAGCGGGGCAGGGCTAGCGCGGGTGTAAAACATAAGTAACGTCTATATAATATATCATATATACTATATATAATATCTGCCACAGAACATCGCATGATCTCAGATAAAACACAGCAGAAGAAACATATAAAATATTGGATATACTAGGACGTCCGTGTTTTCAATACGAGCCAGTATAAAACACGGATTCCACGGTCGTGATGAATAGCCAATCCCACACCCCTAGACCTCTACGAGAGTGGCAAGCAACCCTACCAATTCTAGGGTTAGGAGACCCAGACTCGACTCCTCGAGTTGGTCTCCCACTGGACCCTAGAACCCGGTTACTAGTGCTCCCCTCCTTAGGTCTATCCTAGTGCAGAAAAGTAAATAATATACAAACGGTGACTACTTCCGCAACCTGGAAGCGCCCCAATAAAAGAATATTACATACAAGTTTTTACATGAATTAAAATGAAAAACACTCATCTCACATAAAAAAACCCCCGGCTATTCAAACACGACGATCCAATATAACATATCCAGCAACACATAACATCACATGTCATCGTAAGTAAATATGTCCATCCCAATTGTCGTTGACATATAGCAACGAAACTGGCGATATCACATATTACACTTACGGTCACAGAAAATAAAGTGTAAAACTACAACAGTTGGAATCCGCAATCTGCATAGACATCGCATGCCTAATCAAATGAATACCTTAGACATCGCATGCCTAACAGTTATAAACCCCGCATTTTAGTCTCAAAATCGAAAACTCTTTTCAATATCAAGTCGGGCAATTCAACAAGATTCCCGACATCCTGATCGAATACCCATCGCAAATTTCAGTAGGCGGCCGCACCCCCGATACCGTCGACGAAGTGCACCAAGGCGGAACACCGCTGCCGCGAGCACCCGAACGGATGCTTTCGGCGACGGGGTTCTCCTACAGTCACTTGGTCGGGGCTATGGAGTGAGGCTGTCTATTAAGTTTACCCGGCGAGTATCCGCGTACGCTACGTGATTGCGACAGACTTTTGATCAAATCAAAATTTCGTGGCAACCGATCAAGTGAGACTAAACTGCTATGTTTATAATATTCATTATGTTATCTCATAACTATTTGCGAATTCCAATTATTGTATCACATTCCGGACAGTTAGAAAATGTTAAACTTTCCGGTTGAACATTCGAACACCCAAGTTTTCCCGATACAGATCAACACATGAAATAAGTCTAACAACATTCAGTTCGTGCCTCAGTAGCAACGGTCCAGCCGTAGAAGGGTCAAGCCAACGCCTCACATGTGGCACGCCGTACTGCCCCAAACCCGAAGGTTCAAAGGGCAGTTCAAGATGGTCACATAATCGAGTTAAGGTTTGTTGTCTTCTAGAGGGTCCATCGCGTTACTTGCACTACTTAGAACGTCGTTAAACTTCGGAAAAATCCAACAATCGGAAATTTCCCGGCAGGGGAAAAAGTGGGTATTTATATCCGGTCGAACTTTTTAACATATTCTAAGATTTATCCGGAAACGCACACCGACAAAATAAGATAGTCCGATCGAATACACCAAGTTCCCAATACAACTCAGAAAATGCAACTCTGGAAAAATTATTAAAAATCCCCAGGAAAACCAGCACAGACAACTAAGAGTTACTGTGCAAAACAAAATGCACATCGCGACAAAATAGCCGCGGATCCGCCGCGTCATCCTACTGTAGGGCCGCGGATCCGCGCCTACATTGTGGAATCAGGACCACGAATTTCACAGTTTGTCTTATATGTTCCTGCTGATTTTTCTGAATATTTTTAATTTGGAAAAATCCTCGAAATTAGAAAATGTACAGAGAGCATATTCTTAGTCGGGGTTTTGGGTCGATCGGACTTCTGATTCCGTCGGGACTTCGCCTAAGGCTCTAGCTAGGCTCTGATACCAATGTAGGGTTCCTAGGCACCCTAGTTAAGTCTCACAAGTGATCAAACATGCACAAATAAAATTTTACGGGTGCCTACAAACCCGACTACGGATCGTTTACTAGATATTTAGGCGAAACATGTAAACTAGTTAACATTTTAACTAAGGGAACGGATATACAACCTTTGTAGATCCGGTCCACCACCTCCACGGCTCCGCAATAAAGTCCCCTCGCTGTCCAAATCATGTCTTGGGCTCTAGCGTCGGCATCATCGAAGAATGGGCGAGCTTGATCGTCGGTTCAATGCCGAAGATGATCTACGTCGAGGTATCGTAAGAACAAGCTCCAACTTCATCAAGCTTTGAAAACTTGTGAAGGAAACACCCTATACTACTTGGCAAGAGGTAGAGGATGAAGAAATAGGAAGTGGGTAAACTTTAGATTTGGATTTCTCACACTTTTTCATTACTTGCCATTGGAGTAGCAAGCTACATCCATGGAAGAAGAAGATGAAGAAGAAGAAGATATGATAAGTTATTCCTTAAAAGAAAAATAAAATAAATGAATACTTATCATCTCTTTGACCATGGTTTAGTGTAGAGTTTTAACTAAGGTTAGAGAGTGGTTAGGGTTAGATAAAAGACAAGAATGGTGGACTAAGTTCAAAGCTTCAAGAAGCTTTCAAATAAAAACAAAAACTAGCAACCATTCTTATCTCTTTATCTTTTCTTTTTCCAAAATAAACAAAAGGAATAAATAAATGATTAAGTAAATGAAAAAGAAACCCTAATCACTAATTAACCATGGTTTAACACTTTACACAAAACCAAGCTAGAATGTATCATCAAACATGATACAATCATGTGCACAAAACTATATCGAATATACAATGTGCACATCCGCACGAGAAAATCCATTTAAAGTGAACCGATACTAGTTAATGCAAAGCAATATATCAAATATATAATTATGTATTAAATCATTAAATCAACACTTGATTTAACGATCCGGTCATATCGCATATAACCGGCTAGTATCCAATGTGTCGGCTTATCGAATCAATCCTTGATTCGATAACTAGGTTATATCGCATATAATCATTCGATACATTGATCGCGAGAATAGAATACGGTATCATATACACGCATTATTCTCGGTCCCGCACATATCTCATATGCGCTCCTATTTCGTTTCGCTTGAGCTAGGAAACCTCTGTGTAGGACTCTAAAGACTCGTCAATACGCCGGTAGCGGATGATGATCATATCAAACATCCGCAAGCCGCAAGCGGTCTGCTAAACGTAACGGCCACCCGGGTATTGAGCGATCAGAAGATCGACGAGCAAGCCCGCTCACACTCCTGCGAATCCAACCAGTAACACTTACCGTATAGTCCGGTCTGTTCGTCTGATATGTCGCATATCTCGCCTAGGGGTGGTAAACGTCAGACCCCAGTAGCTCGACAAGTCATGCCGACTTAAGGTCCATAACATTCGTGAAACTACTGATAACTCTTACCAGTATATCACTGCAACCCTGGCCAGGGATTTCCTGTTATGGCCAGTCGAGCATAGCACAACATCAACCCCCAATACCGGGAGAGACGAATCCCCTCCTATCGTTCATTGCCTCCATGTGAATCGGGACTGTACCCAAAAACCACCTGTTTGCACGACTCAGTAGAGCCGTGGTAGGGTGGAAATCAAAGCACAGTGGGAGACACACAAGACTCTATGACGATCTCGGGTCAACAGACTAAGCTGTACCAGTGTCACCAGAGAACTGCCATCTGACGTGAGGTATAATACCATCTGGGAGTTCTCGGCGAGTCCGTTCAGTGTACCCAGTCTCCACCGAGCACCCGCATACCATCTCCGATGTCAAACACCAATGGATATGGGATCATCCATCGCCCATCGCATGGGTCGAGAAGATATACGCTAGTCTACTTTGGAATATCGATGCCCCGTCTCGATATTCCCTCGACTAGGAATATTTCAAGGATGTACTCATGGACTATCCAGGCCCCACTAGTATGATCTGCATCACAGTCCTGGAAGTCAAGTATACATCCTAAGGGATTTATCAACATGTAATCAGAGAGACAGAAAGTATACATATTAAGATAAAGTGCAACCAGATAGCGTACTATCATGTCGAGCAAGAAAGTCCTACCTATATATGTCCCAGCATCCACTACAATATACATCCAATGTACAGTAATGGCCTCTAGGGCATACATATAACTAACAGACGTGAAGTCCATGACATGTGTGAAACTACTGATAACACTTACCAGTAGGTCACTGCAACCCTGGCCAGGGATTTCCTGTTATGGCCAGTCGAGCATAGCGCAACATCAACCCCCAATACCGGGAGAGACGAATCCCCTCCTATCGCTCATTACCTCCATGTGAATCGGGACTGTACCCAAAAACCACCTGTTTGCACGACTCAGTAGAGCCGTGGTAGGGTGGAAATCAAAGCACGGTGGGAGACACACAAGACTCTATGACGATCTCGGGTCAACAGACTAAGCTGTACCAGTGTCACCAGAGAACTGCCATCTGACGTGAGGTATAATACCATCTGGGAGTTCTCGGCGAGTCCGTTCAGTGTACCCAGTCTCCACTGAGCACCCGTATACCATCTCTGATGTCAAACACCAATGGATATGGGATCATCCATCGCCCATCGCATGGGTCGAGAAGATATACGCTAGTCTACTCTGGAATATCGATGCCCCTTCTCGATATTCCCTCGACTAGGAACATTGAAGGATGTACTCATGGACTATCCAGGCCCCACTAGTATGATCTGCATCACAATCCTGGAAGTCGAGTACACATCCTAAGGGCTTTATCAACATGTAACAGAGAGACAGAAAGTATACACGTTAAGATAAAGAGCAACCAGATAGCGTACTATCATGTCGAGCAAGAAAGTCCTACCTATATATGTCCCAGCATCCACTACAATATACATCCAATGTACAGTAATGGCCTCTAGGGCATACATATAACTAACAAGACTTGTGTAGAATGGTGTTGTGGTTCTCTTTCTCACTTCAAAATCCTAACTTGATGAGTATTATGCTCACTTTAAAAATCTAGAGAGCAATGGAAGAAGGAGGAAGAAGATGGTGGCCCTTTTTGAATAAGAGAAGAAAAAACCTCTAGTTGAAAAATAGAAAATATATCTTTATATATTTTTTATCTCTCATCTCAAACCATGGTTGAAGCATTATTGAACTTGAGTTAAAACCCAAAAGGAAAAGTAATCCATGGTTAAATGGTGGGTGAGCATGGTTAGGTCAAGAAGAGTGTAGAAAGCTTCCATGAATTATCCTTTCCTTTTCTTTTGTTTTAAATCAAATTCAATAATAATATATATAAATAAAACCATGGTGTGAGTCTTATATTGCCACCATTTTCTTTGTATAAGCAACCATGATAGATGATGTATGTATGTATACACATCCATATGAGCATGAAACTAGAAAGAAAGAAAAACATACATGCATGCATACATCCATCCAACACAAGAAAGGATTTCTAATGAGAAACTAATGGTTAAATGATAAATCAACACTTGATTTATCAATCCGGCCATATCACATACGACCCTAACCAAAAGCAAGCCGCCCGATCAATATACGGTATCCTATACACGCATTTTAATCGGGTCCATGCGCATATCGCATACGCGCACCACAACGTTTCGCCTGGACTAGGTAACTCCATTGTGGGACTCTAAGACTCGTCAATACGCCGGCAGTGGGTGATGATCATATCAAGCACCCCCAAGCCGCAAGCGGTCAGCTAAACATAACGGCCACCCGGGTATTAAGCGATCAGAAGAGAACAAGCGAACCTGCTACAACTCCCGTCGAGCCAACTGGCAACACTTCCCGTACAGTCCGGTCTCCTCGTCTGATATGTCGCATATCAAGTCTAGGGGTGGTAAACGTCATACCCCAATAACCGATAAGTTGTGCCGATGTGAGGCTCATAACGGGTCGAGAAACTACTGGTAACACTTACCAGCAAATCTCTGAATCAGCCCTGGCCAGGGACTTCCCTGTTACGGCCAATCGAGCACAGCGCAACATCAACCCCCAATACCGGGAGAGACGAAACCCCTCCTATCGCTCATTGCCTCCATGTGACTCGGGACTGTACCCAAAAACCACCGTTTTGCACGCCCTCATGGACGTGGTAAGGTGGAAATCAAAGCACGGTGGGAATCACACAAGACTCTATGACGATCTCGGGTCTACAGACTAACCTGCACAAGTGTCACCTAAGAACTGCCATCTGACGTGAGGTATAATACCATCTGGGAGTTCTCGGCGAGTCCGTCCAGTGTACCCAGTCTCCACTGAGCACCCATATACCATCTCTGATGTCAAACACCAATGGATATGGGATCATCCATCGCCCATCTCATGGGTCGAAAAGCGTATACGCTAGTCTACTTCTGGTATATCGATGCCCTGTCTCGATACACCCACGACTAGGGACCTTGAAGGATGTACTTATGGACTACCATGTCCCCACTAGTATGATCCGTATCATAGTCCAGGTAGTCAAGTACACATCCTAAGGGCTTTACCAACATGTAACCATAAGACAATATAAAGAGACAAGTATACATGTTAAGATAAAGAGCAACCAGATAGCATACTATCATATCGAGCAAGAAAGTCATCTCTATATATGTCCAAGCATCCAATATAATATACATCATCTGTACAATACTGGCCTCTAGGGCATACATACAACTAACAATCTCCTACTTGCTCTAGGGCCAGCTGCTGTAGTATCGCATAGCGAGCATCCCGAAGAGTCTCTCAAACTGTATCTGAGGAATGGCCTTCGTGGGTGGATCCGCTGTGTTGTTCTTCGTGTCAACCCTCCTGACCTCGATCTCCCAGCGATCAACTATCTCCCGGATCAGGTGATACCGCCTCAGAATATGCCTGGATCGCTGATAGGACCTGGGTTCTGTTCCCGCCAAAAATTTCTGCGCAAAAGAGTCCAAGGTATCAAATGGCAGCGATATGCTTAAGGAAATGCGAACCAGTACCTTCCGGGCTGTTTTTTGATAAACTCCCAAATGAGAAACAGATAAATTCTGATGGTATCGAAAGCGGCTCGAAAAACCCTTCGTTTTGATATATTATGGGCTTCATAATTCATCCGGGATCAAAAGTTATGAGGCATCACGTGTCCACACGTGATTGACCTTTAAGAACCCGCTGGAGGAGTCAAAAGATATAATAAAAACTCAGAAAAGACCCCAATGGGGCATCACGTGCTCACACGTGACCTTGGGTCACGTGCAGACACGTGATGGGCTTTTAAAGCCTCTAAAATAATGAATAGAATTTAATTCTAGAAGTCAGAAAATACCTCAACGAGGTATCACGTGCTTACACGTGACCAATGGTCACGTGATGGTTAAACCTGAAACATAAATAAGCGGCTGAGAAAGGAATCCAATTGGGGGTCACGTGCTCACACGTGACCAAAGGTCACGTGTCAGCACGTGACTGGCTTTAAAAGCCTTATAATTTAATAGAATTAAATTCTAAAAGTTCTGAATCTTTCCAAATGGAAAAGGGTCATGGGGAACCGTTGGATTAAAAATCCAAGGGTGATTAAAAATCACCAAGTTATGGAAAAATCCCAAACAAGGAAAGATTTCCCTAAAATCTCACCAGAAATAACAAACAGAATATCTTTGGATCCAACGGTGAATAAAATTCACTGAATGATCTAAAGGATCATATTAATTATGAAATCAAATCAAATCTTTCAATGAGAGATTTGCTAAACAAATTGATTCTCTTCCTTCTCCTATAAATAGGAGCCAAGAAAAGAAGAGAAGGGGACCCTTTTTAGAGAGAAAACAGATGGAGGAGAATTTAATTCTCAAGAGAAAGAAGAAAAGAGAAGAGAATTTAATTCTCTGCAAAAGAAAAACCCTAGGTAAGAAAAGGGAGGCTTCAAAAGAGAATTTAATTCTCAAAAGAGTTTAACTCTTATAAAAAGAAAAGAACTTAGTTCTTTCTCTGTTTGAGGATCTGCAAAGTGCACATCTCCCCAGGAATTGAGAATTTAATTCTCATTGGGTTGAGATCCTGCCATGCAGATCTAAAACACAGAGGAGGAATTGAGTTTTGAGAATTTAATTCTCCCAAACTCACAGGAATTTAATTCCTCCTAAAACGAAACTAGGGTTTAACCCTAATCAAGAATTTAATTCTTTTACATATCTGAGAATTTAATTCCTTTAAAAAGAAATCAGGGTTTTATCCTAAATAAGAATTTAATTCTTTCACAAATAGGAATTTAATTCCTCCAAAATCATAATTAGGGTTTAACCCTACAGAGAATTCAATTCTTAAAAGATCTCTGTTTATGAAAAGAACTAGGGTCACGTGCCCCCACGTGACCCTTGAAAAGATCCCCTGCAAAGAAGTTTGAAGCATCACCTCACGTGCTCCTACGTGACCTCCAAAACGCAGAAAGAAAAAGCAAAGGAAATGAAAGCTTTGGGCGCTCTCACGTGTTATCACATGACCCCTCAGCAAATGCTTTAACAATTGGCGCACAGATCCCCATCACGTTCCAACACGTGATGCTCTAAAATAAAAATAAAAGTGTTTAACACTTATTCGCAGATTTGAGGATAAACCAAAAGGAGATCTGGCTCCACATTTAGGGCGCCCTCACGTGTCCACACGTGACCCCTACGAATCCCTTTAATATCGAATGAATGGATGCCTATCACGTGCCCACACGTGATGGCCAGGAAATTAAAAGTGTTAAACACTTACCTGCAGAATAAAATAAGGGAAATCAGGGCGCTCTCACGTGTCCGCACGTGACCCCTCCTTCCTTAGTGCTTAACACTAATTGGAAAACTCTATCTGCAGTGTTTAACACTGATTTTCTTAGTGTTTAACACTAATTTGGAAAACTCTATTTGCAGTGTTTAACACTGATTTTCTTAGTGATTAACACTAATGTGAAAACTCTGTTCCCAGTGTTTAACACTGATTTGCTTTAGTGTTTAACACTAATTTGAAATCTACGCTACCAGTGTTTAACACTGATTTGCTTTAGTCTTTAAAACTAATTTGAAAGCCTCGTTGCTAGTGTTTAACACTGATTATCTTTTAGTGTTAAACACTAACTTGCTAATCTTAATTCCAGTGTTCAACACTGTTGGTCTTTAATATTTAACACTAGCTTAGCCCAATTGGCTAAGTTTCTAGAGGTAAAGCCTCTCCTTCAATGAGCCAACAAAGGGCCAATATTTCAAACATAATTGGACTTAGCCAAAACTGGCCATGAGTCCTCAAATCATCTTGAACTGAGCACATCTGCTCTTTCAACCAACTCATTGGTTCAAGGGTACATCTCTGAACTCCTCTGATATTTGTCGTTGTAATCCTTCAACGTCTTCAGAGAGGTGACGGGTCCCGACAACCATACATTAATACGGACTGTAGGGTCCTTAAACTCATGGACTAATGCGTCCTTAAACTAACATTTGTCCCCAAAACGGGAATATTGGACCACCATGTCCCTAAACTGGCATCGGACCACCATGTCCCTAAACTGGAACAATAGAGCCCTCCCCCAAATGCTCTTTTGTCGGATCTAAACGATCCCGTTAAGTCGATCTTAGTCCCAAACTGGACTAACGTATCCTTAACAACCGTTTAAGTTGATCTTAGCCTCAAATATGGCTAACGTATCCTTAAACCTTCAAACAGACTTTAGTCCCAAATTGGACTATAGATCTCCCAATCAACTTTGGATCAAGGGTACATCTCTGAACTCCTCTGACATCTGTCGTTGTAATCCTTCAACGTCGTCAGAGAGGTGATGGGTCTCGACGGCCATACATGTAATGGACCACTATGTCCTTAAACTGGTATTAGACCACTATATCCCTAAACTGGTATTGGACCACCACGTCCCTAAACTGGAACTTGGACCACCACGTCCCTAAACTGGCAATGGACCATCATGTCCCTAAACTGGAACAATAGAGCCCAAATGCTCTTTTGTCGGATCTAAACGATCCCGTTTAAGTTGATCTTAGCCTCAAATATGGCTAACGTGTCCTTAAACCTTCAAACAGACTTTAGTCCCAAATTGGACTCTAGATCCCCCAATCAACTTTGGCTCAAGGGTACATCTCTGAACTCCTCTGACATCTGTCGTTGTAATCCTTCAACGTCGTCAGAGAGGTGATGGGTCCCGACGGCCATAAATTTAATGGACCACTATGTCCCTAAACTGGAACATTAAAGCCCAAATGCTCTTTTGTCGGATCTAAACGATCCCGTTATGTTGATCTTAGTCTCAAACTGGACTAACGTATCCTTAACAAACGTTTGAGTTGATCTTAGCCTCAAATATGGCTAACGTATCCTCAAACCAAAACCCCAAACCTAAATCTAAGAAAACACGGATTTGGACTAATCCACGTCCTACGGGCGACGACATAAATTGGTCTCCGTATACAATCCACGGGCAACCACAAAGAAAACAAACACCCACGACACGAAGTGACCATCTGGAGAAGGAGAAAGTTGTTACCGCAATACGGTAGCGTAATTAACTGCAGGGGCTTGCGCCTGCAGGGAAGAGCATCCCCACAATCAAAAACCCCTCAAGCGAGGGGGAATCTGACGAAGTCTGCTACATCGGCCGCATCCGTCTAAACCTCCGATACACGGTGCCATAAATCAACTTGGCATCTTCGGAGAGGTAGATGGATAAAACCAATTAGCATCTGCCCCGAACCTCAGGCGAGATGTCCTCGCGTCTTGGCCGCCGTTCGGAGGGGAACAGATTCTGGCACGCCCGGTGGGACCTCTTCCTCTTTCCACTCCACACTTCGTGTGTCGTGTTCGCGAACGAATCGCGGTTTGCTGTGGTTTCCTGTGGATTCGAGGTACTAAGATTTGGTATCTTGCTCCGTGCAGGAAACAGAAGATCAATGGCTTCAAACTGCACCACCTGCAACTGCAACTCTCGTTCCTTCCTTACTGGAGGAGTGACTTATGGGCCCCAAGTGGCCCCCCTTTTCAAGATGCCAGTAGAGCAGGTAACTCAAGCCACCGCTGGACTATTCTTCGGGACCATGCTCCCACCGATGAGCTTCAATGCTCCAATGACGTTTCAAGAAGCCCCGAAAAAGTCAGTCTTTGATCGACTTACCATTGCCGCGGCCCCTCTCAACAGGTCGCCCAACTCCAACACTTCAGTTTTCAACAAACTGGGCCAGAACGTCTACAAGCCCGCGATACCCGAAGCGGCCATCCCAAAGCAGATAGCCACCCCGGCTCAAGCGGGCGAAATCATTGGAAAGGCTCCTCCTTCCAAGAAATCAGTTTTTACAAGGCTGGCCATTCCGATCGCTGCTCCAGGCGAGATCATCAAAGCTGCCCAGAGGGGGCATGAAGAAGCTTATCCAACAACGGAGGGGATCTCATCCGCACGACATGCTCGACGTCGCCACTGGCGCCGAGTAAGGAAGGCTGGGGGCAACTCCCCCTCTGGATTTACTCCACCAGCTCCAACGGTGGGGATCGATGTTGCTGTTCCAACCGGGAACAGCTTTGAGCTGCTGAACAGGGTGCGCAGAAACTCTCCTACTGCAGTGCTGAAGAGATCTCCTTCACCTGTGAAGAATGCTGCAGAGAAGAAGCCGGAGCAACCTCCTCAACAGCTATCCTCTGAAATTTACAAAGTTTGGCGACATGTCCAAGAGTCAGTGATCGATCAAGACTATCTCCGCCGACCGAAAAGGATGAAGGTTCGGCAGGAGAAGGACTACTCAAAGTCACAAAAAGTGACAGCTGGCTAGGTGCCCACTACAACGGCTCCTTCAATGTCAATCACTCAAAAGAAAAGGAGGCCGCAAAAAGCCCATGTGAACATGGCGAACCGTAAAAGCGCTGAGCACAAACGCCACAAGTCTGGGGGCATAGTGGTGCACACCGTTTATATGGCTTCCGAAAAGGAGGATAACCGCGCTTCGACGGGTCACCGACCACTCACCCGATCCATGACCAAAGCTCAGGAGCAGCAACAGAAGCTTCAAGAGATGGTGACTGCTATGGCCGCACAAGCCGGGCCAAAAGAAAGCCCGGAGGCATCATCAGAGCAGCGTCATGAACAAGAAACTGACGCTGACTACTTACGCAGAGTCCTCGAAAAGAAGGACAAAGAAGCCGCAGAACAAGCGGCTAACATAAAACAAATGGCGCTTCTTTTCCAAGATATGGTAAGTATGATGTTGCAGCCAGACCCTCCAGCTGATGACCCTCCAATTATTGTTGAAAACGATAGAAGGGAGACATCTAATCCTCTTTCGGCTCTTTCAGCAGCCAAGGAAGAAACCCTTTCCAAGGCCGCACTGGATGACTATATAGCTCAGCAAATACGAGCTCATCAGGCGAATGAAGCAGCTGCGCAAATTGTTAGAACCGGACGACCCTACCCAAGCTGGTATGACCAAATCAGTTACCCGCCGGGATATACGATCCCTAAGTTCCACGTATATAAAGGGACAGGAAATCCACATCAGCATGTCGCCCAGTTCAGGGCCTTATGCGGCAATACTAGAGGCGACGACAAACTGTTTCTTCGCCAATTCGTCGGCAGCTTAGCAGAAACGGCCTTTGAATGGTATTCGGAGCTACCTAATGACTCTGTCAAAACATTTGCGGAGATGGAGCTACTGTTTACACAAAGATTTGCAAGCGCCAGCGAACGCACCCCGATAACAGCACTGATCAATGCCAGGATAAGGCCAGGTGAAACGTGGGTTCAATACGCAACACGATGGCGGAATCTGTGGTCGAAATGCGAACAGCGGATCGAAGAAGCACCTGCGGTAGGCATGTTCGTGGGCACTCTTGATCCGCAAGCGACCATCTCGCAATTCATGATGTTCTTCAAGCCAACTACTTTCCAGGCCTTGATTGACAAGTTGGCCCAAATGGATCAGATGGATCATAGATCATCTCCTTCAAAGACGGATCCTCGGAATGAAAAGGGGAAAGGAAAAGCAACTTTCATCGCCAATACTCAACAACAACCGAGCAACTTAAAACCGGTTGTCCGCCAAAGCAACATACGTCCACGCCCATCCCTCGAGGAGAGACTGGGATGTCCTTATTCATTTCCTCAGGATAAAACAAGGAGACTGTTCGAGCTGGCAGTGCGCAACAGACTCATCCATCTGCCGAATCCAAAACGTCTGTTGCAGCCAGGCGATGTCAACGATCTTAATTACTGCCCTTACCACCAAGCGGTAAGCCATCCAATCGAAGATTGCTTCGTCTTTAAGGGATGGATCGAAGATCAGTACCAACAAGGCAAGTTCGCGTTATCCGAAAACTGGAAGGTGAACTCGCCACAGCCTCACACTCCTAAGAAGACAAACACACTGGGGGCAACATGCTCTTTTGTTGAGGAAGCTCCATGGGAGGTGGCTCTTTCGGCCAAGACCAAAAGGATGCTAAATGATCTTCAGACGTGCCTGGCGATTAGATGGAAGAACCCGTTGGAACCTGAGATCATCAAGGGGATGCTGAAGACGCGCCCAATTCCAAATATTGGTGGTGATAGCCAAAGCATTCATACCCAGCCGTCGAAATCTTCAAAAAAGAAGGAGAAATCCAAGAAGCCCGTGAAGCCTGGTGACAAGCGCACAGATTTACAGAAACAGATTGACGCGCTGGAAGAGTATAACCAGAAGGCGCGGATTCCAATCACGCTCCAAGAGTTTCTCAGCCACGTCCTCGAGGACGAAAACGATGGAGAAGACTCATCAGATGAATCTGAGGACTACGTAGCAAGTTGTCATGTGATCTCTCACTCCTTGATAGATGATAAAGAGGCTCCTTGCGCCGAGAAACCAATGGCGAACCCCGAACCGGAACTTCTGTGGCCGTCAGACGAGATGATCGATGCCTTCCTGAATGAGATTCTTCTGAAAAGTAAAGCCGATCGGGAGCGTGAGATGGCCATATTTGAAAAGGCCAAACGCCGGCGACAGGACAAAAGGATCGAAACACTCCCACCAGATCAAAGTACATCCGCCGCAAATGAAAGCAGGATCAAGACAAGGAAATGATTCGCCAAAGCCATATCAACGGGGATGAGGCCGCCCTCTTTCAGAGAAAATTATCCTGGTGGTATACATTTTGATGAAACGGACGTACACCCTAACTTCTGCTTATATCATCAGAGGATCGCACATCCTACTGAAGACTGCAACTCTTTTAAGTGTTGGTGGCAAGGATATGTCGCTCACAGGCAACACTTCAACAAGACAAAGCGTGAATCTCGTAGACGGCGAAAAAATACGACAGATGAGCATAAAAGAGTTGCCGGCAATTGTCATAGGGACGAGCCCGGGGGATCACGAGTTCTCACCTTTGGAAGCGATTCTGACGAAGAAGCCGCCCTCAACCCTCTCTTCAAGGAATTCATTTCTGAAACAAAAGAATTGGAGAGTTACGAGAACGTTCAGCCGTACAATCTCACGCTACCCGGAAAGAATCTCGGACCCGCAAACGACGGAGCAAACGAAATGAGAAAGGAAAAGGAAAAAACGGCCTTTGTTGCCAACACTCAACAACAACCGAGTAACCCGAGACAGTTTTGTCGTCAAAATAACAAGCCGCGATACCTCAATGAGAAGTTGAAACGTCCTTACTCGTTTCCTCAGGATAAAACTAGGAGACTGTTCAAGCTAGCAGTGCGCAGCGGGCTCATCACTCTGCCAGATCCAAAACGTCCATTGCAACCAGGTGACGTTAACAATCCTAACTATTGTCCCTACCACAGAGTAATGGGTCACCCACTCGAAAATTGTTACGTCTTCAAAAACTGGGTTGAAGACCAATACCAACAAGGCAAGTCCGCGCTGCCCGAAAAGTGGAAAGTAAACCCGCCACAACCACATGCTCCGAGAAAGATGGATATGCCGGGGGCATCATGCTCAGTCATAGAGAAAGCCCCATAGACCGAAAAGTCAGTAAACTAGAGATGCGTCTCAAATACGGCGACGACGGACCGAAACGTCCTTAAACTAACGGCGGACCGCAATGTCCTAAAACTTGCAAATGACCGAAACGTCGTTAAACTACTCCCAACCCGCAGCATCTTCAGGCTGACGTGCCAAAAAAAAAATGGTACGTCCACAAGCAAAATAGGCACGGATGAAAACCCGAAAGGGCTCCGTGAGTAAAAACAGCAGGGCTACCGGCGAGTGTTCGTGAAAACCCGAAAGGGCGCGACCTCGTTTAAAAAAAAAAGAAAAAAAAAGAAGGAAAAAAAAGGAATAAAAAAAAAGAATAAAAAAAAACGGTATGTCTACAAGCAAAATGGGCACGGATGAAAACCCGAAAGGGCTCCGTGAGTAAAAACAGCAGGGCTACCGGCGAGTGTTTGTGAAAACCCGAAAGGGTGCAATCTCGTTAAAAGACACTTATAGGGTCCTCTCGACCTTGTAAGGAGAAACCACCTGCGTGAGATCCTTACGACTCACAACGGAGCAACACACATAGGGATCCTCACGATTCCTAAGGAGAAATTACACTTGCGAGATTCTCATGACTCGTAAGGAGAACTCTCTTATGGGACCCTCACGGCTCATAAGATTTGAAAGTCTTAAGTTACAGAGACCTGAACCTGTTCTTAAGCAACCCCCACAACCTTCGATATGACCCTACAAGTGGCTCAGTACTGACCCTTATATACAATCCACGGGCACGAATGAACATTTCCCTAATCAAGTCCCACCCGTGACTGGGGATATGTCCATACGGTGAACAACCCTTGTAAGTCCTCTCGACTTATAAGGAGAAAACCCTTTTGTAAGATCCTTATGACTTACAGGGGAACATACACTTAGGAGTCCTCACGATTCTTAAGGAGAAAACGCACCTGCGAGATCCTCACGACTCGTAGGGAGAAATACCTTTGTGAGACCCTTACGGCTGATGAAGTCAAAAGCCTTAGTCGACAGGATCCTAACCCTGTTTGCTAACCCACCTTTGTTCAATATCGACAGAGGCAAATGATGATTCGCTCCTGGCAATATCCCAGTTGTAGCGATGCTGATGCCTAAACGGGTATCAAATTCCAAGTCCTGTCATAGCAAATGATGATTCGCTCCTGGCAATATCCCAGTCGTAGCGATGCTGATGCCTAAACCGATATCAAATTCCAAGTCCTTTTACGGCAAATGATGATTCGCTCCTGGCAATATTCCAGTCGCAGCGATGCTGATGCCAAGATTGGTATCAAATCCTAAATCCCCTACTCGCGAGAAAAAAAATCAGCGAGCCAAAAAAAAATGCATATGAAATAGCCGAAATGATGGGGCAACTTGCAACAAAATCAGCAAGTAAAAATGTATGCATACAAAAACAGCCGAAATGATTGGGCAACTCGTAATAAAAAGCAGCGAGTAAAAATTAAAAAATATAGCCGAAATGATTGGGCACCGCGAAAAATAGCCGAAATGATTGGGCAATCGTGACCTTCGCGATATAAAAGCTGAAATGATAGAGCATCGCGGAAAAAGAAATAAAATAAAAATGAAATTTCTGTCCTACAGGTGATGCTACATCAACCCCTATATACAATGCAGGGACGCAAACGAAAAAAGGATCATACTCCTCCCCAGGTTTCATCAGAAGATGAAGCCGAATCTCGACGGGCCACAAATAACTTAGAGATCATCTCAACACTCGTCTCATCATAGCGGACACATCATCAAGCAAAGCGGAACAGCAGCAACTCTCAGTTCCATGACTCGACGATGTACTCCCACAGAGAGTCAAATCTCAACTCCGTGAAATGCGGATATAATCAACAAAATTCCTGGTCACATGGAACGCGGATAACGTCACTCTTTGACACCGTGGAAAATATCCAGAGCGGATCCTGGTCCTCGCAGAGCACGGCAGTGAACCCGTGTGAAGCATCCAGAGCGGAGCCTAGTCCTCGCCTAACACGGCAGTGAACCTGTGTGAAGCATCTAGTGCAAAATTCCTGATCACGTGGAATGCGGATAACGTCACTCTTTGACACCGTGGAAAACGTCCAGAGCGGATCCTGGTCCTCGCAGAGCACGGCAGTGAACCCGTGTGAAACATCCAGAGCGGAGCCTAGTCCTCGCCTAACACGACAGTGAACCCGTGTAAAGCATCTAGTGCAAAATTCCTGGTCATGTGGAACACGGATAACGTCACTCTTTGACCCCATGGAAAACGTCCAGAGCGAATCCTGGTCCTCGCAGAACACGGCAGTGAACCCGTGTGAAGCATCCAGAGCGGAGCCTAGTCCTCGCCTAACGTGGCAGTGAACCCGTGTGAAGCATCTAGTGCAAAATTCCTGGTCACGCGGAACGCGGATAACGTCACTCTTTGACACCGTGGTGAAGCATCCAGAGCGGAGCCTAGTCCTCGCCTAACGCGGCAGTGAACCCGTATGAAGCATCTAGTGCAAAATTCCTGGTCACGTGGAACACGGATAACGTCACTCTTCAACCCCATGGAAAACGTCCAGAGCGGATCCTAGTCCTCGCAGAACACGGCAGTGAACCCGTGCGAAGCATCCAGAGCGGAGCCTAGTCCTTGCCTAACGCGGCAGTGAACCCGTGTGAAGCATCTAGTGCAAAATTCCTGGTCACGTGGAACGCGGATAACGTCACTCTTTGACCCCGTAGGAAATGTCCAGAGCGGATCCTGGTCCTCACACCAACATGGAGTGATCACCACCACGACATTCGTCTCGATACAGCAGACGCGATACCAGCAAACGAAGCGAAGGCCAAATTCCTAGCTTCAGAGTCTTGACGGCAAGTCATATAAAGCCTGAAAGACAATCGAATATTATCCCACACCAGCGCGGAGTGGTCACCACCTCGACATTCGTCTCGATACAGCAGATGAAATGTCACCCCAGCGTTCTTCCCCCAGCAGGATTCGGAAGCGACAAAGCAAACGAAGCGAAGGCCAAATTCCTAGCCTCAACGTCTTGACGGTAAGTCATATAAAACCGGTAAGACAAACAGAGATCATCCCACATGGAGTGGTCACCACCACGACATTCGTCTCGATACAGCAGACGAAATGTCACTACAGCGTCCTTCCTCCAACAGGATCCGGACAAACCAAAGAAAATGAAGCGAAGGCCAAATTCCTAGCTCCAGGGTCTTAACGGTAAGTCATATAAAACCGGAAAGACAATCAGAGATCGTCTCACACCAACATGGAGTGATCACCACCTCGACGTTCGTCTCGACACAGCAGACGCAACATCACCGAAAGGAGTCACGGCAAAATCCCTGGTTCCAGACCTCGACGGTTCACCAGCAACCTAGAGACAACCGCGACATTCGTCTCGATACAGAGGACGCAATGCCAGCAAACGAAGCGAAGGCCAAATTCCTAGCTTCAACGTCTTAACAGCAAGTCATATAAAACCGGAAAGACAATCAGAGATCATCTCACACCAACATGGAGTGATCACCACCTCGACGTTCGTCTCGATACAGCGAACGCAATGCCAGCAAACGAAGCGAAGGCCAAATTCCTAGCTTCATGCGTCTTAACGGCAAGTCATATAAAACCGGAAAGACAATCGGAGATCATCTCGAACCAATGCGGAGTAGTCACCACCTCGACATTCGTCTCGATACAGCAGATGCAACATCACCAAAAGGAGCCACGGCAAAATCCCTAGTTCCAAACCTCGACGGTTCACCAGCAACCTAGAGACAACCGCGACATTCGTCTCGATACAGAGGACGCAATGCCAACAAAATGAAGCAAAGGCCAAATTCCTAGCTTCAGGGTCTTAACGGCAAGTCATATAAAGCCTGAAAGACTATCGGAGATCATCCCACACCAGCGCGGAGTGGTTATGACTCATCGGGGCTCTCCAAAATGAGCCTAACCTCAAGTAAAAAGCGGCATGGAAAATTCATAGCGCTTGCTCTTCCGACGGTCAAACTGCCAAGGAGGATTGCTTGAAGACGTCTTGTCCAGCCCCCGAAGGGATCAGAGACACGGCAGTCGCAGGGCTACTCGAACAGCACGTTTCCTATCGAGGAATATATCAGCTCATGCGACGGTACGACGGCCAAAACCCTAAGTACCACAGACCCTAACGGACTTCTGTCGTAAAGAGCAGAGGTTAACTGTGACGTTAGGATATTCTTGCGAGATCTGCTCGATCCGTTTCGACTCGTGAGGAAATTGATGTCTTTGCGAGAACTTCTCGATTCGTCTCGACTCGTGAGATAAAGCCTTAGGCAGTAGGGATTAAAAAACCTGTTTCCTAAGAACTGGGACCCTGCAAGTCGGCCCAAAACGGTCTCTTGCATACCATCCACGGGTCTCACTCTCCAAAGTCGAATCTCAACAAGGGGGGAAACAACCGCTTACGGGTCCTCTCGACTCGTAAGAGGGAAAATTCTCTTATAGCATCCTTACGACTTATAAGAGAAAACACACTTAGGAGTCCTCACGACCCCTAAGGAGAAAATACACCTACGAGATCCTCTCGATTCGTAGGGAGAAAAGTCTTTATGAGACCCTCACAGCTCATAAAGTTGAAAAGTCTTAGGTGGCAGATCCTAACCCTGTCTCCTAAGCCATCACTGCCCTACAAAGAGGTTAAGATGGACCATCTAAGAGCCACACTTGCCAAAGCTACATGCCACTGAAATGGAAAAGCTACTCATGAGCATATAAACTACTTCACGCCAGAGTAAGATATAAAGAGATAGAAGGGTAAGGCTCATGGAGTTAAGGGTTTGGAACTATATCTCTTAAGAGTCGAGATTTGAGTCAATGATAAATGACGACGCTTGTGTCCGCTCGTATCTTCTCAGATCAAGATTCTGAAAGTGATACACCAACCCGAGACTGGTCATACGCCATGCATAACTCTGCACTACTTCACCCACGTATATACTTACGTGGGCAAAGTAGTGGGGGGCATTTGTTCCCGCCAAAAATTTCTGCGCAAAAGAGTCCAAGGTATCAAATGGCAGCGATATGCTTAAGGAAATGCGAACCAGTATCTTCCGGGCTGTTTTTTGATAAACTCCCAAATGAGAAACAGATAAATTCTGATGGAATCGAAAGCGGCTCGAAAAACCCTTCATTTTGATATATTATGGGCTTCATAATTCATCTGGGATCAAAAGTTATGAGGCATCACGTGTCCACACGTGATTGACCTTTAAGAACCCGCTGGAGGAGTCAAAAGATATAATAAAAACTCAGAAAAGACCCCAATGGGGCATCACGTGCTCACACGTGACCATGGGTCACGTGCAGACACGTGATGGGCTTTTAAAGCCTCTAAAATAATGAATAGAATTTAATTCTAGAAGTCAGAAAATACCTCAACGAGGTATCACATGCTTACACGTAACCAATGGTCACGTGATGGTTAAAACTGAAACATAAATAAGCGGCTGAGAAAGGAACCCAATTGGGGGTCACGTGCTCACACGTGACCAAAGGTCACGTGTCAGCACGTGACTGGCTTTAAAAGCCTTATAATTTAATAGAATTAAATTCTAAAAGTTCTGAATCTTTCCAAATGGAAAATGGTCATGGGGAACCGTTGGATTAAAAATCCAAGGGTGATTAAAAATCACCAAGTTATGGAAAAATCCCAAACAAGGAAAGATTTCCCTAAAATCTCACCAGAAATAACAAACAGAATATCTTTGGATCCAACGGTGAATAAAATTCACTGAATGATCTAAAGGATCATATTAATTATGAAATCAAATAAAATCTTTCAATGAGAGATTTGCTAAACAAATTGATTCTCTTCCTTCTCCTATAAATAGGAGCCAAGAAAAGAAGAGAAGGGGACCCTTTTTAGAGAGAAAACAGAGGGAGGAAAATTTAATTCTCAAGAGAAAGAAGAAAAGAGAAGAGAATTTAATTCTCTGCAAAAGAAAAACCCTAGGTAAGAAAAGGGAGGCTTCAAAAGAGAATTTAATTCTCAAAAGAGTTTAACTCTTATAAAAAGAAAAGAACTTAGTTCTTTCTCTGTTTGAGGATCTGCAAAGTGCACATCTCCCCAGGAATTGAGAATTTAATTCTCATTGGGTTGAGATCCTGCCATGCAGATCTAAAACACAGAGGAGGAATTGAGTTTTGAGAATTTAATTCTCCCAAACTCACAGGAATTTAATTCTTCCTAAAACGAAACTAGAGTTTAACCCTAATCAAGAATTTAATTCTTTTACATATCTGGGAATTTAATTCCTTTAAAAATAAATCAGGGTTTTATCCTAAATAAGAATTTAATTCTTTCACAAATAGGAATTTAATTCCTCCAAAATCATAATTAGGGTTTAACTCTACAGAGAATTCAATTCTTAAAAGATCTCTATTCATGAAAAGAACTAGGGTCACGTGCCCCCACGTGACCCTTGAAAAGATCCCCTGCAAAGAAGTTTGAAGCATCACCTCACGTGCTCCCACGTGATCCCCAAAACGCAGAAAGAAAAAGCAAAGGAAATGAAAACTTTGGGCGCTCTCACGTGTTATCACGTGACCCCTCAGCAAATGCTTTAAAAATTGGTGCACAGATCCCCATCACGTGCCAACACGTGATGCTCTAAAATAAAAATAAAAGTGTTTAACACTTATTCGCAGATTTGAGGATAAACCAAAAGAAGATCTGGCTCCACATTTAGGGCGCCCTCACGTGTCCCCACGTGACCCCTACAAATCCCTTTAATATCGAATGAATGGATGCCTATCACGTGCCCACACGTGATGGCCAGGAAATTAAAAGTGTTAAACACTTACCTGCAGAATAAAATAAGGGAAATCAGGGCGCTCTCACGTGTCCGCACGTGACCCCTCCCTCCTTAGTGTTTAACACTAATTGAAAAACTCTATCTGCAGTGTTTAACACTGATTTTCTTAGTGTTTAACACTAATTTGGAAAACTCTATTTGCAGTGTTTAACACTGATTTTCTTAGTGATTAACACTAATGTGAAAACTCTGTTCCCAGTGTTTAACACTGATTTGCTTTAGTGTTTAACACTAATTTGAAATCTACGCTACCAGTGTTTAACACTGATTTGCTTTAGTCTTTAACACTAATTTGAAAGCCTCGTTGCTAGTGTTTAACACTGATTATCTTTTAGTGTTAAACACTAACTTGCTAATCTTAATTCCAGTGTTCAACACTGTTGGTCTTTAATGTTTAACACTAGCTTTAGCCCAATTGGCTAAGTTTCTAGAGGTAAAGCCTCTTCTTCAATGAGCCAACAAAGGGCCAATATTTCAAACATAATTGGACTTAGCCCAAACTGGCCATAAGTCCTCAAATCATCTTGAACTGAGCACATCTGCTCTTTCAACCAACTCATTGGTTCAAGGGTACATCTCTGAACTCCTCTGATATTTGTCGTTGTAATCCTTCAACGTCTTCAGAGAGGTGACGGGTCCCGACAACCATACATTAATACGGACTGTGGGGTCCTTAAACTCATGGACTAATGCGTCCTTAAACTAACATTTGTCCCCAAAACGGGAATATTGGACCACCATGTCCCTAAACTGGCATTGGACCACCATGTCCCTAAACTGGAACAATAGAGCCCTCCCCCAAATGCTCTTTTGTCGGATCTAAACGATCCCGTTAAGTCGATCTTAGTCCCAAACTGGACTAACGTATACTTAACAACCGTTTAAGTTGATCTTAGCCTCAAATATGGCTAACGTATTCTTAAACCTTCAAACAGACTTTAGTCCCAAATTGGACTATAGATCTCCCAATCAACTTTGGATCAAGGGTACATCTCTGAACTCCTCTGACATCTGTCGTTGTAATCCTTCAACGTCGTCAGAGAGGTGATGGGTCTCGACGGCCATACATGTAATGGACCACTATGTCCTTAAACTGGTATTGGACCATTATGTCCCTAAACTGGTATTAGACCACCACGTCCCTAAACTGGAACTTGGACCACCACGTCCCTAAACTGGCAATGGACCACCATGTCCCTAAACTGGAACAATAGAGCCCAAATGCTTTTTTGTCGGATCTAAACGATCCCATTTAAGTTTATCTTAGCCTCAAATATGGCTAACGTGTCCTTAAACCTTCAAACAGACTTTAGTCCCAAATTGGACTCTAGATCCCCCAATCAACTTTGGCTCAAGGGTACATCTCTGAACTCCTCTGACATTTGTCGTTGTAATCCTTCAACGTCGTCAGAGAGGTGATGGGTCCCGACGGCCATAAATTTAATGGACCACTATGTCCCTAAACTGGAACATTAGAGCCCAAATGCTCTTTTGTCGGATCTAAACGATCCCGTTAAGTTGATCTTAGTCTCAAACTGGACTAACGTATCCTTAACAAACGTTTGAGTTGATCTTAGCCTCAAATATGGCTAACGTATCCTCAAACCAAAACCCCAAACCCAAATCTAAGAAAACATGGATTTGGACTAATCCACGTCCTACGGGCGACGACATAAATTGGTCTCCGTATACAATCCACGGGCAACCACAAATAAAACAAACACCCACGACACGAAGTGACCATCTGGAGAAGGAGAAAGTTGTTACCGCAATGCGGTAGCGTAATTAACTGCAGGGGCTTGCGCCTGCAGGGAAGAGCGTCGCCACAATCAAAAACCCCTCAAGCGAGGGGGAATCTGACGAAGTCTGCTACATCGGCCGCATCCGTCTAAACCTCCGATACACGGTGCCATAAATCAACTTGGCATCTTCGGAGAGGTAGACGGATAAAACCAATTAGCATCTGCCCCGAACCTCAGGCGAGACGTCCTCGCGTCTTGGCCGCCGTTCGGAGGGGAACAGGTTCCTTGGCCAAAGCCACCGCTCTATTGTTATCGCAATACAAAGGTATTGGATGCTCAATGGATGGAACCACTCCAAGTTCAGTAATGAACTTCTTGATCCAGACAGCCTCTTTGGCAGCATCATTGGCAGCGATGTATTCAGCCTCCATCGTCGAGTCTGCCACGGTTTCCTGCTTGGAACTCTTCCAGCTAACCGCCCCTCCGTAAAGGGTAAAGACAAATCCCGACTGCGACTTAGAGTCGTCCTTATCACTCTGGAAGCTCGAATCGGTAAAGGACTCCACTTGGAGTTCTCCGTTACCATACACCAAGAGCATCTCTTTAGTCCTTCGCAAGTACTTGAGAATGCTCTTCACAGCTGTCCAGTGACTCTCTCCAGGATCAGCTTGATACATGCTCACTACACTTAGTGAGTATGCTACATCGGGTTTGGTACATAGCATCGCGTACATGATAGAGCCTACAGCCGAAACATAGGGTATCCCTTGCATGTGAGCTCTCTCCAAATCAGTCTTGGAAGACATCTCTTTGGAGAGAGTGACTCCAGAGATCGTGGGTAAGTTCCCACGCTTGGATTCTTCCATACTAAACCTCTTTAGTATGGTGTCAATGTACCTGGATTGGGACAATCCCAATATCCGTTTGGATCTATCTCTATAGATCCTAATCCCCAATATGCAGGAGGCATCACCAAGATCTTTCATCAACAATCTTTGTGATAAGAAGAGCTTGACCGATTGCAGCATAGGAATGTCATTTCCTATCAAGAGTATGTCGTCCACGTACAATACGAGGAAGACAACCTTACTCTCTGCCACCTTCTTGTAGATACAAGGTTCATCTACGTTTTTGACGAAATCAAACTCTTTGATAACGACGTCAAAGTAGATGTTCCAACTCCGCGATGCTTGCTTTAATCCATAAATGGATTTAAGCAGCTTGCACACCTTCCCGCTGCTCCCACTATCTACGAAGCCCTCTGGCTGAGTCATGTACACGCACTCTTCTAAATCACCGTTTAGAAAGGCGGTCTTAACATCCATTTGCCAGATTTCGTAGTCATGATATGCAGCGATGTCAAGCATGATCCGGATGGATTTAAGCATAGCTACTGGAGCAAAAGGTCTCGTCATAGTCCACACCTGGTCTTTGACGAAAACCTTTTGCAACAAGTCTAGCTTTGAAAGTCTCTACTTTCCCATCTACACCAAGTTTTTTCTTGACGATCCACTTGCTCCCAATGGGTTTTACCCCTTCAGGAGCATCTTCCAAAGTCCATACTTTGTTGGTGTACATGGATTCCATCTCTGACCGCATAGCATCCAGCCATTTCACTGAGTCCCCACTCGTGATGGCCTGCTCAAAGCTAGTTGGGTCATCATCCTCCATAATGCAATCCTCGCTCCCACCGTCAATGAGAAAACCGTAGTATCTCTCAGGTGGACGAGAAACCCTGCTAGATCGACGGAGCGGCTGGGGTTCGTCAGGTACTACTGAATCCTCTGGTTCTACCAAGTCTTCTGTTATAGTTTGTGTCACTGGAACCTCTTCCAGTTCTACCTCAATGCCACTTGTCTGTTTCATAAGAAAACCTTTTTCTAAGAAAGTGGCATGTCGAGAAACAAACACCTTTTGTTCCTCAGGGTGGTAGAAGATATACCCTTGTGAATTTTTGGGATATCCTATAAACTTACATAAGACTGATCTTGCCTCGAGTTTGTCCGGATTTTGTCTTTTGACATAGGCTGGACAACCCCATATCTTAATGTAATTAAGATGTGGTATCTTCCCTTTCCATATCTCATATGGAGTGGTAGGCACTGATTTGGTAGGAACTCTATTCAATAGGTCCATAGCTGTCTCAAGTGCATATCCTCATAAGGAAATAGGTAACTCAACTGTACTCATCATTGAGCGCACCATATCTAATAGGGTGCGGTTTCTCCGTTCCGATACACCATTGTGCTGTGGTGTATAAGGAGGAGTGCGCTGAGAGAGAATCCCATTCTCTTTTAAATAATCTAGAAAATCATTGCTCAAGTATTCTCCTCCTTGATCAGATCGAAGGATCTTAATACTTTTGCCCATTTGGTTCTCTACTTCGTGCTTATATTCTCTGAATTTCTCAAAAACTTCAGACTTGTGTTTTATCAGGAACACATGTCCGTATCTAAAGAGATCGTCAGTGAATGTAATGAAGTAGGAAGAACCGTCCCTGGCATGTGTAGACATGGGACCGTATACATCACTATGTATCAGCCCTAAGAGTTCCGTAACTCTTTCTCTGTGTCCCGTAAACGGAGTTTTGGTCATTTTACCTTTGAGACATGACTGGCAAGTGTCATAAGATGAAAATTCAAACGAATTCAAATATCCATCTTTATGCAACTTAGCTAGTCGTGTCGCATTTATGTGACCTAGTCTACAATGCCACAAGAAGGATTCGTTCAGTTCTGAACTCTTCCTCTTGTGTGTGTTTTGTAAATTGAGGACTGTATTTTGATTGAGAATGAATATGCCATTATGTAACGAGCCTGATGCAATCAACTTTTGATCTAGGAAAATGTTCATAACATTATCCTGTACTACAAAATTATATCCTTCTTTACTCAGTAAAGAAACTGATATAATGTTGCACATCATGTTCGGTATATAATAGCACTCATTCAGAACCAGTGTATTACGACTTGGTAATACTAGGTGATATTCGCCAACTGCTTTGGCTGCAACACTTGTACCATTCCCTACTTGAACGGAATGATCACCCTTTCCCAGTTCTCTACCTTTCCGTAGCCCATGTAATTGTTTACATACGTGGGATCCTGATCCGGTATCTAATACCCAGGACGTAGGGTGAACTGAAAAACAGTTCTCAATGACAAACACACCCGAAGAAGGTGCATCAACATGCATGTCCTCCGTTTGGGCGGCATGAGAATCCAGACATTCTCCTGTTTCCTGTTCAGTCTTATAATACTTATAAGATAGAACGGGTCCAACGTTCCCCTGCACAGTATAACATGCGGGTTCGGTCAATACATCCATATTATTATCTTGATTAAGGCATGACATGGTCGCTACCTGGAGAGAGAGAGAAGAAAACACTTTAGCGTATGCTCTTGCAAGATCAGATTGGTTATTATCTTATCTAATCAGGATGGCTCCCACTGTTTTTTATCAAATCTTCCTTCAAACCCTAAAAGGAAAGACTAGCCGGGATTAATTACACCCTACAACTTCGCCGATCTTTCAGCCAGGCCAGTGTCGGTACTTTGAGGGAGGTTCCCCGTGCTTTCGCACAGACCTAATTAAAGTAAACCTCGTTTTCTCAGAGGCGTAACCCCGTTGACACCTTTCTAGACACCTACTTGATCGGCTAATTGTCCTGTGTAAAACTCTCCCAGGAGTAACAATTACTCGCAGTGGGTATCGGGATCCAACTATCTTATAGAAGGTATGCAATCTCATTGCAAATCTCAACACTTGAAATTCCCGATAATATTTTGCCCCTAGCGTGCTATGACCTTGACGCATGCCAAACAACCCATAGTCCGCTAGTCAAGTTCAACCCGTACAATTCGTAATTGAATTAAACCCACCCGTACGACCCTTGACGCATGCCAAACAACACCGTACGAATACCCTAATCCAATCGCATCTCATGCTACAGATAAGTAATAATCAGCTACCGTACACTACGCCTTGACGCATGCCAAACAACCGTAGCACGAATACTAAATATTACATATCTGAATTGACGGAGGGCTACGCAGGTTTTTCAGAAAAAACCATGAGCGTAATGAACTTGATATCGTTGTAGAATCGAGTGAGTTTTGAAATGGAGTGATTTTGAGGCTTTCATTAGTTTTGCTAAAGAGGTCACTCCCGGTGAAGGGATCTCGGCTCTTTCCTCATCGAATAAGGTGCGGGATATATCATATATATCACTGTGCAAAGAAAAACTCCAAAAAGCAATCAAAAGTCAAACCGAGTGTTGTAGCATCTGTCGGTTTTGCTAAAGAGGTCACTCCCGGTGAAAGGATCTCGGCTCTTTCCTCATCGAATAAGGTGCAGGGTATATCATATATACCACTATGCAAAGCAAAACTGTAGCTACCCTTTTATTTGAAAAGTTGATTCTGCAACATCTTTTAGGTTTCTTTTCTTTCATTAATCATATTAATGAAGTCCCATCATTTATCTCACCTAAACATCACAGATAAATACGACGTACACTTATACCATCCGCATTCGCCTCGATGTCCCTTCGTGCACCGTTAGGTTAGGTAACTAACGGCAGAGCAGGGCAGTGCTAGCGCGGGTGTAAAACATAAGTAACGCCTATATAATATATCATATATACTATATACTGTATCCATCACAGAACATATCTAATGATCACATCATAAATATCGCAGCAGAAACATAGATATAATGTGGGATATACTAGGACGTCCGTATTTAGTATTTAGCCAACAATAGAAAATACGGATTCCACAGTCGCGATGAATAGCCAAGCCCACACCCTGGACCCCTACGAGAGCGGCAAGCGACCCTACCAATTCTGGAGTTTAGGAGACCCGGTCTCGACTCCTCGAGATGGCCTCCCACTGAACCCTAGAACCCGGTCACCTGTGCTTCCCTCCTTGGGTCCATCCTAATGCGGAAAAGTAAATAATATACAACACCGATGGCATCGACCTCAACCCGGAAGTGCCCCAAATAAAATAATATTACATTACATTTAAATTTACATGAATGAAAATATAAAACTCTCATCTCACATAAAAAAAACCCGGCTATTCAATTGCGACAATCCTGCACATCATATCTCAGCAACACATAATATCATATATCATCAACGTAAGTAAGTATGCATACCTCAATTGTCGTTGATGTATAGCAACGAAACCGGCGATATCGACATACTACACTTACGGTCACAGAAAAGAAAGTGTAAAACTGCAATATTTGGAATCCACATTCTCTTTAGACATCGTAAATGCGAAATATCACATACTTCGTATTTCATGTCCAACTATATGAATTCCACATATTGCATCACATTCCAGATAAATAGACGGTATTAAAGTTTTCGAAACGAACGATCAAATACCCAAGATTCACTAAAGATCAACACTTGAGCGGAGTTCAAAAACCCGGAGTGTGACACAGTGGTAGCGGTCCAGCCGTAGAAGGGTCAAGCCAACGCCTCACATGTGGCACGCCGTACTGCCCCAAATCCTAAGGTTCAAAAGGCAGTTCAAGACGGTCACATAATCGAGTTAAGGTTTGTTGTCTTCTAGAGGGTCCACCACAAACAAACTTGCACGTATTTCCGAAAGATTTTAAACCCCGTGAAAAGTGAGCAAATGATACTCGTTCAAACACTTCAATACATTCTAATTTATCCGGAAAAAACACGAAATGAAAATTCCGATCGAATCGACGAGTCCAAAACCATCTCCAGAACAAACAGCACAAAATTCAGATTAAAAATACCCTAAAAATTATACAAGCAGTGAAATGAGTTATTGTACAAAAATGACACCATGAAGAAACAGAACGGCCGCGGAACCGCGGCCTAAGCAGGCTATTGCCGCGGTTCCGCGCTCAAATTTACTGTTCATGGTCTCGTTTTTCACAGTAACTCTTATTTTTACCTGCTGAATTTTTTCCATATTTTTAATTCTGAAAATAACCAGATTTTAAAAAATGTCCAGAGAGCGTCCGAGAAAGTCGTATTTTAGTTCGATCGGAATTTTTATTTCATTAAAGTGTCGCCTAATGTTCTAGGTCGGCTCTGATACCAATGAAAGGTTAGCCTAGCACCTCATGAAGGGTTTGGAAGCATCACATGTACCAAAGGTAAAGTCTTTAGGGTGCTAAGTTAACAAACATCGGATCGTTCCTAGAAAATTAGGGTTTCTAAAACTTGCATATCATCATATGAAAGAAAAGCTAGGGTTTAGAGAGTACAACCTTTGTAGCTCCCTACGCTAGACTCCTCGGCTACTTGGGGTTTGAAAAAGCTCCGCTTGAACTCCTCTAGGTCACCGATGATCCACCCGGAGTCCGCTTTGTCCAAGCTTGCAACTTCACCCGATCAAGAGAACGAAATAAAGCTAACACTCCAAACAAGTGGGCTAGACTTGTGTAGAATGGTGTTGTGGTTCTCTTTCTCACTTCAAAATCCTAACTTGATGAGTATTATGCTCACTTGAAAAATCTAGAGAGCAATGGAAGAAGGAGGAAGAAGATGGTGGCCCTTTTTGAATAAGAGAAGAAAAAACCTCTAGTTGAAAAATAGAAAATATATCTTTATATATTTTTTATCTCTCATCTCAAACCATGGTTGAATCATTATTGAACTTGAGTTAAAACCCAAAAGGAAAAGTAATCCATGGTTAAATGGTGGGTGAGTATGGTTAGGTCAAGAAGAGTGTAGAAAGCTTCCATGAATTATCCTTTCCTTTTCTTTTGTTTTAAATCAAATTCAATAATAATATATATAAATAAAACCATGGTGTGAGTCTTATATTGCCACCATTTTCTTTGTATAAGCAACATGATAGATGATGTATGTATGTATGTATACACATCCATATGTGCATGAAACTAGAAAGAAAGAAAAACATACATGCATGAATACATCCATCCAACACAAGAAAGGATTTCTAGTGAGAAACTAATGGTTAAATGATAAATCAACACTTGATTTATCAATCCGGACATATCACATATGACCCTAACCAAAAGCAAGCCGCCCGATCAATATACGGTATCCTATACACGCATTTTAATCGGGTCCATACGCATATCGCATACGCGCACCACAACGTTTCGCCTGGACTAGGTAACTCCATTATGGGACTCTAAGACTCGTCAATACGCCGGCAGTGGGTGATGATCATATCAAGCACCCCCAAGCCGCAAGCGGTCAGCTAAACGTAACGGCCACCCGGGTATTGAGCAATCAGAAGAGAACAAGCGAACCTGCTACAACTCCCGTCAAGCCAACTGGCAACACTTCCCATACAGTCCGGTCTCCTCGTCTGATATATCGCATATCAAGTCTAGGGGTGGTAAACGTCAGACCCCAATAACCGATAAGTTGTGCCGATGTGAGGCTCATAACGGGTCGAGAAACTACCGGTAACACTTACCAGCAAATCTCTGAATCAGCCCTGGCCAGGGACTTCCCTGTTACGGCCAATCGAGCACAGCGCAACATCAACCCCCAATACCGGGAGAGACGAAACCCCTCCTATCGCTCATTGCCTCCATGTGACTCGGGACTGTACCCAAAAACCACCGTTTTGCACGCCCTCATGGACGTGGTAAGGTGGAAATCAAAGCACAGTGGGAATCACACAAGACTCTATGACGATCTCGGGTCTACAGACTAACCTGCACAAGTGTCACCTGAGAACTGCCATCTGACGTGAGGTATAATACCATCTGGGAGTTCTCGGCGAGTCCGTCCAGTGTACCCAGTCTCCACTGAGCATCCGTATACCATCTCTGATGTCAAACACCAATGGATATGGGATCATCCATCGCCCATCTCATGGGTCGAGAAGCGTATACGCTAGTCTACTTCTGGTATATCGATGCCCTGTCTCGATACACCCACGACTAAGGACCTTGAAGGATGTACTTATAGACTACCATGTCCCCACTAGTATGATCCGCATCATAGTCCAGGTAGTCAAGTACACATCCTAAGGGCTTTACCAACATGTAACCATAAGACAGTATAAAGAGACAAGTATACATGTTAAGATAAAGAGCAACCAGATAGCATACTATCATATCGAGCAAGAAAGTCATCTCTATATATGTCCAAGCATCTAATATAATATACATCATATGTACAATACTGGCCTCTAGGGCATACATACAACTAACATTTACGTGTCGATGCTGGACACGGGTTTCATGATGTTTTCAGGTGTCGATGTTGGACACCCAGGTTTCAGAGATTTTGATGTGTCGCGAGGGACACCGTTGATTTATATACTCATACTTTCATGCACACTCTTTTATGATATTTACGTGCATACATACATTGATTATATGGGTGGACGAGATCCACATGCATACATGCATTGATTATATGGTTGGATGAGATCCACATGCATACATACCTTGATTATATTGTTGGATTATATCCGCATACATATAGGTATTGATTACTTTGTTGGCACATATACGACCCGATCACCCTAGATATCATAGTATTACCTTTATGATATAGTTGACCTAAGAGTCGTTGTTTATTCGATTTCTACTTGTTGATGTTTTTCTACTCACGAGTTGGCAATTCACCCCCGTTGTGCCATAGTTCTTGCAGGTTGACCGTATGGATCCGTAGCGGTACCGCTGGCATATAACTTCATTTGGGTGTTTTGCGTTGGTAGGTGGGGCATTTGTATCGTACCCACTCTTGTATTTATATTTCATATTGTATCTAGTCAACTCCATCAATCAAATTTAGTAAATTGTATAAGAAATGAGACTTAGTGAGATTGTGGTTGCGAGACTTAGAGCGGGGGGTTTTCCGCTACTTGTGGTTTTGATGTCTTGCTTATTTCTTTATCTTTTTGTGGTGAACTTCGCCGTTGGGTGTCGTATACTTACTTATACTGTCTTGCGTGGTTGTGATCTGCCGTTTAGCGAAGAGCTAGCTCCCACTTAGGGATGCCGTTATTTTTGTTATGTATTTGTGGTTTTGGATCAAAATATACAAAGGAGGTGCTGCCCAAATTTCTAAAAGACGAAACACGTTTTTCAAACTAGAAAATTTCACTTGCATTTTCATGTTCCTTTTTTATACATTAAGAAAACTTGATTTCATTATACCATTATTTCAAAACTTCACCTCCTTTATTTTCATAAAAAGGTTTAGATTTCTGGGTTTCAGCTTACTTGAATTACATACGCCTTTAGACGTTACGTGATTTAAGTGCTGGTCACGAGCTAATATTTCGGATCGTGACACCACTACTCCACCACAGCTCCCCACTACCCCTTCATGATTCCAAACACCCACACCGATACCCGAGCTCCACCCAACCCTCTCCATAGCCGTGCCCACCTCATCTTCCTTCCAACGTCGGCAACATCAACCAAGCCCCATCTTCGGCTCACCTCCCGACTGCCACTGCTGCAGCTGCAGCCCAAGCCAACTCGTCGCTGCCCCGTGCCCACTCTCGGACCATCGTGCTCACATAGAACCCTCCACTGATCCGCGACTGCACCACCGCATGCCCAAACGTGTCGCGGCTTGTACCTACTCCCCGTGCCACACCGTACCCCCACACCATGCCAGCCTTTGTGCTATGCCGTGCCAGTCCCCGTGCCACGCCGTGTCAGCCTCCGTACCACCTCGTATCCACTCCCCGTGCCACACCGTACCCCGATCTAGTGCATGCACCATGCCCACTCCCGCACCAGCATCGCGTTCGATACCGTGTCGTGCTGTGCTACTCCCACACCACGCACCGAGCCAAGACCACGCCCACTACCGTGTCACACCCGCGTCGTCACCGTGGCTAGTACCGAATCTCCACGCATCGCGCTCACGCCACGCACCGTGTCCAGCATCGTATCGTCTCGTGTGTCAAGATGAAGTCCGCAAGTGGTGTCGCTTTTATATCAGCGGCCGAAGGCAAGTGAAGCCCTCACTTGCTTTAACATGCTATGAACATAGATTTACGATTTTGTGTTAGAATTACATTAGATAGATTATTACGACATGTGTTAAGTAGTATACAATCATATATATATTGTAAACCACCACCGCATTTTCATGAAAAACCATAGTAATCCTAAAATGTTGGTTTTTAGTGTAAACCGATCCAGCGCACGCACCGTACCCACTCCCCGTGCCACACCGTACCCCCACACCATGCCAGCCTCTGTGCCATGTCGTGCCAGCCTCCGTGCCATGCCGTGCCAGCCTCCATGCCACCTCGTACCTGTAGGGTGTTTTTCATCACCCTATTGAGATGGGAATACGCGCGCGCTTGTCAGGCGTATACTACAGATTCCCCCTGCCTAAAGTAGGCCAGGGTTTAATGATTGTGGGGATTCGAATCTCCGGCAGCCGCGGACTAAGCTGCCGTTAATTACCCCTCGCCTTTGGAGCGAGGGAACCTCCGATTAACGGGTTAAACTGGTCATGCGAACTCAATGTGTAGTGTATGTGTGTTGTATTTTGAATGGGGGGTTTGGATATATCGAGAGCCACGCAGAGTTTTTATGGGGGTCCCGCTACCCGGATAGCGGGATGGGGGTCAAGCAGGCTAGCAGCCCTCTTGTGGGATGCGGGGCAGCGCCCCGTTAGAAATTTTTTTTTAACAGGGACAGTGTCGTGGTGTATGTATGTGTACACATATGTATGCATATGTGTGTATATATATATGTATATATGTATATATATAAAAGAAAGAGGGGGAAAAGGCATCCAAAGGATGCATGGGCCAGCGTCTTGGGCGCTGTGTGCCCAGGTGCTGTGTGCTCAAGCGCTAGCGTGCCACGTGTCGGCACGTGGGCGCTCTGCGCTTGAGCGCAGGGCGCTGTAGCACAAGCGCGCCACGTGTCGGCACGTGGGCGCTTTGCGCTTCAGCGCCTGACGCTCGAGCGCAAGTGCGCCACGTGTCGGCACGGGGGCGACTTGCGCCTGAGCGCTGGGCGCTTGAGCGCAAGCGCGCCACGTGTCGGCACGGGGGTGACTTGCGCCAGAGCGCTTGCGCTCCATGTGTCGGCACGGGGGCGACTTGCGCTCGAGCGCAAGCACGCCACGTGTCAGCACGTGGGCGACTTGCGCTCAACCGCTTGCGCTTGAGCGCAAGCATGCCACGTGTCGGCACGTGAGCTGCACGTGGGCGCTCTGCGCTTGAGCGCTGAGTGCTGGAACGCAAGCGCGCCACGTGTCGGCACGTGGGCGCTCTGCGCTTGAGCGCCAGCGAGGAAAAGAGGCTTTTAGCCTAAAAAGATTCTCGGAAGAGAAATCAGGGTGGAGTTGGACTCCTAAGTGTGTTTTTGGGGTTAATGGAAGGGGTTCTTCTTCTTCCTCCTCTGTTAGCTGGATCTTAAAGATCAAGAGATGTGAGATCTCAAAATCTCTCTTTTTTGGGATCTAAAGACAGATCCAAGTTCCCCTTTGTGGGTTTGGTGGTGAAAAACTATCTTGTGTTTGAAAAGGAAGAGTAAAACTCTTGATTTAATTCAAAAGAAAGAAGAAGGTTTGAGACCTTCAGAAAAGGGAAAGAAATACAAACCCTAGGTTTTTGAATGAATGAAAAAGTGTTACTTTATTCATCATCATGTTGCCTTTTATAGGCTTACATATTTACATATAGCCCCTTGGGCTTCACAAAATGGCATTTTGCCTATCCCATGGATCATGTGCCATTCATTTTTGCACATAAGCTGTGGGCTTACAAAATATTTGCTTTATGCCCATTTTGCATACATTCATGTATATAAAAAATTACATAAAAATTATTTATTACATGATTTTGTTGTTGGCATGGGGAGGCTGGCCACGGGCTCAACTTAGGCATGGGCTCGCTTGACCTGGGCTTGGGCCCACCTAGCTTGGGTGTTGACCTTGACTTTGACTCGGTCAACAGGGGTGTAAATTTTTGCCCCAACAAATTGCCCCCATCAATAAATGCACACCGCACATTTGAGTTGTGTGCATGAAATTGATGGATCTTGAAGCTGGACTTCGAGGTGGAACATCATTCCGGAGGCTGAGCATCATCCCGGGGAGCATGATTCCCGGGGATCGGAGCATCATTCCGATTCGCGGAGCATAATTCCAACGTCGGAGCATCATTCCGAAGAGTCGAAGCATAATTCCGAAGAGTTGAAGCATAATTCCAAAGAGTAGAGGCATGATTCCAGGGATCAGAGCATCATTCCGAAGGGCGGAGCATAAATCCAAGGATTGGAGCATCATTCCGAAGGAAGGAGCATGATTCCAGGATTCGGAGCATCATTCCGAAGAGCGGAGTATAATTCTAAGGATCAGATTATTATTCCGAAGAGCGGAGTATAATTCCAAGGATCGGAGCATTATTCCGAAGAGCGGAGCATAATTCCAGGATTCGGAGCATCATTCCGAAGGGTGGAGCATGATTCCAAGGATCGGAGCATCATTCTGATGAACGGAGCATCATTCCAGCATTCGGAGCATCATTCCGAAGGGTGGAGCATGATTCTAAGGATCGGAGCATCATTCCGATGAGTGGAGCATAATTCCAGAATTCGGAGCATCATTCCGAAGAGTGGAGCATGATTCCAAGGATCGGAGCATCATTCCGATGAGCGGAGCATAATTCCAGAATTCGGAGCATCATTCCGAAGAGTGGAGCATGATTCCAAGGATCGGAGCATCATTCCGATGAGCGGAGCATAATTCCAGGATTCGGAGCATCATTCCGAAGGGCGGAGCATAATTCCAGAATTCGAAGCATCATTCCGAAGGGTGGAGCATGATTCCAAGGATCGGAGCATCATTCTGATGAGCGGAGCATCATTCCAGAATTCGGAGCATCATTCCGAAGAGCGGAGCATAATTCCAGGATTCGGAGCATCATTCCGAAGGGCGGAGCATAATTCCAGAATTCGGAGCATCATTCCGAAGAGCGGAGCATAATTCCAGGATTCGGAGCATCATTCCGAAGGGCGGAGCATGATTCCAAGGATCGGAGCATCATTCCGAAGAGCGGAGCATGATTCCAAGGATCGGAGCATCATTCCGAAGAGCGGAGCATGGTTCCAGAGATCGGAGCATCATTCCGATGAGCGGAGCATGATTCCAGGGATCGGAGCATCATTTCGATGAGCGGAGCATCATTCCAGCATTCGGAGCATCATTCCGAAGGGTGGAGCATGATTCCAAGGATCGGAGCATCATTCCGATGAGCGGAGCATAATTCCAGAATTCGGAGCATCATTCCGAAGAGTGGAGCATGATTCCAAGGATCGGAGCATCATTCCGATGAGCGGAGCATAATTCCAGAATTCGGAGCATCATTCCAAATAGCGGAGCATAATTCCAGGATTCGGAGCATTATTCCGAAGGGCGGAGCATAATTCCAGGATTCGGAGCATCATTCCGAAAAGCGGAGCATAATTCCAGGATTCGGAGCATCATTCCGAAGGGCGGAGCATGATTCCAAGGATCGGAGCATCATTCCGAAGAGTGGAGCATGATTCCAAGGATCGGAGCATCATTCCGAAGAGCGGAGCATGGTTCCAGGGATCGGAGCATCATTCCGATGAGATTAGGGATCGGAGCATGATTCCGATGAGCGGAGCATGATTCCAGGGATCGGAGCATCATTCCGATGAGGAGGTCGTTGGTTGATTCCGAGCCGAAGCATAATTCCGACAGGGAAGGCAAATACTCCGAGGCGAAGCATCATTTCGACACGGGGTGCATTCTGGGACGGAGCATGATTCCGCCGTAGAGGTTGTTGGTTTGATTTGATTTGGGTTGACATCAGCATCGCTACACTGGAATATGGTACCAGGAGCGAATCATCATTTGTCATGAGAGGATTTGGGAATTTTTTTTTTTTTTTTTTTTGGGTATCAGCATCGCTACACTGGAATATGGTACCAGGAGCGAATCATCATTTGCGTTTGCTTATTAGGAAACGATGGCTTAGGAGACAGGTTTAGATCCTTATCACCTAAGACTTTTCAATTTTGTGAGCCGTAAGGGTCTCACAAAGCATTTTCTCCTTACGGGACGTAAGGATCCCGTAAGTGTATTTTCTTCTTGGGAGTCGTGGGGACTCCCAAGTGTGTTGCTCCTTTGTGAGTCGTAAGGATCTCACGCGGGAATTTTCTCCTCACAAAGTCGAGAGGACTTTGTGAGTGCATTTCATCTTTTTCTCACGAGTTTGCGCCCTTTCGGGTTTTCACAAACTCGCCGGCAGTCCTGCTGTTTTTACTCACGGAGCCTTTTCGGGTTTTCATCCGTGCCCATTTTGCTTGTGGACATACCTTTTTTTATTTTTATTTTATTATATTTTTTCCTTGGAGAGATTGGGATTGTTTTACGCCCGTGGATTGTATACGGTTTTGCAGGATGTATTATCCAGACCGTAGGGCCATAAAAATTTTTAGGACTTTATTGGCGTCTGCATCGCTGCACTGGAATATGGTACCAGGAGCGACTCATCATTCGCCGTTGGGGCATGGGATTTGGAATTTGGTTGGCGTCTGCATCGCTGCACTGGAATATGGTACCAGGAGCGACTCATCATTCGCCGTTGGGGTATGGGATTTGGAATTTGGTTGGCGTCTGCATCGCTGCACTAGAATATGGTACCAGGAGCGACTCATCATTCGCCGTTTTTTTTGTTTTTTTTGTTTTTTTTTGTTTTACCGCGATTGCTCTATCATTTTAGCTTTTCTTATCGCAAAGATCGCGATTGCCCTATCATTTCGGCTATTTATTCGCGGTTGCCCCATCATTTCGGCTTTATTTTCATCTTTATTTTTACTCGCTGATTTTTATTGCGAGTTGCCCCATCATTTCGGCTTTTATTTTTCTTTTATTTACACATTTTTTTGTTATTTACATTTTTTTTACATTCCCCAGTTTAACGACTTAGAGGTCGACTGTTCCCAGTTTAATGACGTGGTGGTCGATTGTTTTCAGAGAAAGGCAGATGTCTGAGAGAATCAGTTTCATGAAGAACTTCGGTCTCCGTTTGTATGAAATTGGCGGTCGCATCTTGACTGTTTACTAACACGCCTTTGGACAGTTCTATCTCTCCTGCCTTGTATTGCTTTTCGACCCAATCTTTGAAGACGAAGCAGTCCTCAATGGCATGACCTATCACTCTGTGATAGGGGCAGTATTTGGGGTCGTCAGTCCTATTCGCTTCCTGCGGTCTTTTTGACTCTGGCAGTTGTAGACCGTTCTTCAGGGCGTCTTTGAATATTTTACGGATTTTGTCCCTTCTGAAGGAATAAACCTTATCCAGCTTCTCTTTCAGCGGAGATTCTCCTCCCTCTCCGAACATTGGCTTCCGAGGCTGGTTGGCGCTAGGCCCGCTCATCCCTTGCTTATTTCAGTTAGCCGAAGTGTTGAAAGATTCAGAATCATCGGAGTTTCCGCCTTTGCGATTTTCGTCCTTTCGGTTTCTCCAGGACCTATTGTTATTTTGGGAGTCGGAGGAGAACTCCTGCTTTGAGCGCTCCAGCATCTGAACTTTCCTGGTCAGCTCTTGGAATGTTTTGAGACCCGCGGTGCATAGAAACGGGGCCATCCAATTATTGAGATTTCCGACGAGGAGACTGACAGATTGGTCTTGCTCTATCGGCGGTTCGCATTTGACGGAGAGATTGCACCATCGCGTTATAAAATTCGTGCTGCTTTCGTTGTTCTTGGGCTTGGTCCTTACGAGCTCGGCAATGGTGATCTTATCGCTGACGCTCATGAACCTTTGTCGAAACAAAGATTCCATTTGGACGAAAGTAATAACGGAGCCATCCGGTATGCTCGCGTACCAGTCGAAAGCAACATCGGTCAAGCTATTAACGAACTGGCGGAGGAGAAGCTCATCGTTGCCCCCAGTATTCCCGCATGAGGCTTTGAAGTGGGCGATGTGCTGATTCGCATTTCCTGTCCCATCGAATCTTCCGAATTTAGGGATGACATAGCCGCTAGGAAATTCTACCAGATCATACTGAGCAGGACATGGTCTCTCACTACTGCTGATATCTTTTTGCGCTTCGGCTTCGGCCACCAATGTTTTGACTTTGCTGGCAACCAAATCCATGATTTGATCCTGAGTTAGCGGGCTACTGTCATCGGTAGCCAAGACATTTCCCGAGATAGGATGCGACTGATTTTCATACGGTGCGCCCACTTTTGGATTTGAGGGAATAGGCGTCGGCTGCTTTGGGACACCATTTCCCGGTTCACGAGAGTCCTGCGCCTGATTGGGCGGCTGAGAGGCAAGTTGGGCCGTGAGCTGTAAGACGACGTTTGTCAAGTCGTCAATCTTTGAGTAGAGCTTGGCCATCTCCTTGACTTTGCTTCTGAGCTGCTTTCGGAGCTCTTGGAGAAGTTGCTGCTCTGCGGTCTTAGGACGGAAAGTTGGCTCATCTTCGCTTTCCGAGCCTGACTCCTCATGAATTGAGGGCTCTCTCTGCCTATCAGCCTCATCGAGAGGGTTTTCATCATCCAGCGGAGGCGGCTGTTCTTGGGAAGTGGCAACCACATTCAATCCAGATTGGATTTGAGATGTGGTGGCCCCGTCCTTGCTCTTGCTGCGCGTGCCCACCGTGTAGACAGTGTGGACCACATATCCAGCTATTTCCTTATCTTTGGCGGGGTAACCCTGTTCTTCGAACCTCATGAGGTTTAGCCTGACAGGAGCCCTAGCCCTTTGGTCTCCTGCCTTTCGAGACCGGTTTGTCTGCCACCGGGGCTTGAGGAGCTGGGATGGCGCCAACTGGCATGAACACAATAGAGCCGAATGATAGCAGCGGCTCCTCCCATTGTCGTCTAAGACTGACCGGAAGGACCGTCCTAGAGTCTATCCTCATCGTGTAGGAGACGGGAGCTGAGTTCATCATCGAAGACATCGTCGGAAGGTGATTGCTTGAAAATCTGCATGAAAAAGCATTATTTTTAGTATAAATACAGGTATGTAAATTGATCGAGTTCGCATGAATGCTTAACCCGAAATATGGGAGGAGAGATTGGTCCCGCCGGGCGTGCCAAAACCTGTAGGGTGTTTTTCATCACCCCATTGAGATAGGAATACGCGCACTCTTGTCAGGCGTATACTACAGATTCCCCCTGCCTAGCGTAGGCCGGGGTTTAATGATTGTGGGGATCTGAATCTCCGGCAGCCGCGGACTAAACTGCCGTTAATTACCTCTCGCCTTTAGAGCGAGGGAACCTCCGATTAACGGGTTAAACTGGTCATGCGAACTCAATGTGTAGTGTACGTGTGTTGTATTTTGAAAGGGGGTTTGGATATATCGGGAGCCACGCAGAGTTTTTACGGGGGTCCAGCTATCCGGATAGCGGGCTAGGGGTCAAGGGGGCTAGCAGCCCCCTTATGGGGTGCGGGGCAGCGCCTCGTTAGAAATTTTTTTTTAACAGGGACAGTGTCGTGGTGTATGTGTGTGTGCACATATGTATGCATATGTGTGTGTATGTGTATGTATATATGTATATATATAAAAGAGAGAGGGGGGAAAGGCATCCAAAGGATGCGTGAGGCCAGCGTCTTGGACGCTGTGCGCCCAGGTGCTGTGCGCTCAGGCGCTAGTATGCCACGTGTCGGCACGTGGGCGCTCTATACTTGAGCGCAGGACGCTGTAGCACAAGCGCGCCACGTGTCGGCACGTGGGCGAGCGCTTCAGCGACTGACGCTCGAGCGCAAGTGTGCCACGTGTCGGCACGGGGGCGACTTGCGCTTGAGCGCTGGGCGCTTGAGCATCGGCACGGGGGCGACTTGCGCCAGAGTGCTAGGCGCTTGAGCGCAAGCGCGCCACGTGTCAGCACGGGGGCGACTTGCGCTCGAGCGCTTGCGCTTAAGCGCAAGAGCGCCACGTGTCGGCACGTGGGCGCTTTGCGCTCGAGTGCAGGGTGCTGTTGAGCAAGCGCGCCACATGTCGGCACGTGGGCGCTTTGCGCTTGAGCGCTGAGCGCTGGAACGCAAGCGCGCCATGTGTCGGTACGTGGGCGCTCTGCGCTTGAGCGTCGGCGAGGAAAAGAGGCTTTTAGCCTAAAAAGATTCTCGGAAGAGAAATCAGGGTGGAGTTGGACTCCTAAGTGTGTTTTTGGGGTTAATGGAAGGGGTTCTTCTTCTTCCTCCTCTGTTAGCTGGATCTTGAAGATATAGAGATGTGAGATCTCAAAATCTCTCCTTTTTAGGATCTAAAGACAGATCCAAGTTCCTATTTGTGGGTTTGGTGGTGAAAAATTATCTTGTGTTTGAAAAGGAAGAGTAAAACTCTTGATTTAATTCAAAAGAAAGAAGAAGGTTTGAGACCTTCAGAAAAGGGAAAGAAATACAAACCCTAGGTTTTTGAGTGAATGAAAAAGTGTTACTTTATTCATCATTATGTTGCCTTTTATAGGCTTACATATTTACATATAGCCCCTTGGGCTTCACAAAATGGCATTTTGCCTATCCCATGGCTCATGTGCATTTCATTTTTGCACATAAGCTATGGGCTTACAAAATATTGGCTTTATGCCCATTTTGCATACATTCATGTATATAAAAAATTACATAAAAATTATTTATTACATGATTTTGTTGTTGGCATGGGGAGGCTGGCCGCGGGCTCAACTTAGGCATAGGCTCGCTTGACCTGGGCTTGGGCCCACCTAGCTTGGGTGTTGACCTTGAGTTTGACTCGGTCAACAGGGGTGTAAATTTTTACCCCAACAGTACCCATTCCCCGTGCCACACCGTACCCCGATCCAGCGCACGCACCATGCCCACTCCCGCACCGGCATCGCGTTCGATACCGTGTCGCGCCGTGCCACTCCCACACCACGCACCGAGCCATGACCATGCCTACTACCGTGTCACACCTGCGTCGTCACCGTGCTCGGTACCGGATCTCCACGCATCGCGCTCGCGCCACGCACCGTGTCCAGCATCGCATCGTCTCGTATGTCGAGACAAAGTCCGCAAGTGGTGTTACTTCTATATCAGCGATCGAAGGCAAGTGAAGCCCTTGATTTAACATGTTATGAACATAGATTTACGATTTTGTGTTAAACTTATATTAGATAGATTATTACGACATGTGTAAAGTAGTATACTATCACGTAAATATTGTAAACCACCACCACATTTTCATGAAAACCCATAGTAATCCTAAAATGTTGGTTTTGAGCGTAATCGGATCTAAAATATAATATTAATATCGTGTGGAATTGTAAGTATTAAATACCATTTTCACGAGTTGGGCAAAACCGACCTTAATTCGATGGCTCTTGATATTGTACGCTAAGTGTTCGATATCGTGAACTGAACCAAAACCCCGTCAAACATGCCCAAATCTTTACCAATAATTTCCTTTGCTTCTTATGAACATTATGTAGAAAACTGAACTCAGATAACAAAGCATCGCGCAAGGAAACGACATCCCAAAGACGCGACGTCAAATCTGATTTCACTATACACGTAGTAGTGTTAAATTGATATTAAATTAGTTACATATCGGAATGTAATGTTCTATGGCTCATATCAAAGCCGACTCGATAATCTAGAACCCTATATAGTTTATCTTTTGATACTGATAGACCATAGCAACGAGAACTGACTGGGAATGCGGCTCTGGACTTCAGTCCGGAGCAGCATTCCATGAGAATACCTGAACTTAAGTGCCTGCACGTCCCTACATAAAACTGAAAATGCGCAGAGTCCTATATAGTCGCGTAGATAATTTAGTTAGCTAACATATGGATCTGGTCTTGTTCAGTTTCACTGTCGTTTGGTATTTTGTTTATATTTTAGACTGTCGACGTGTTCTGCAAGATCTGCAGTGACATTTTTTTCACCTTCACATTAAACAGGACATATCTCCTAGTACAGAAAGGCTATTGTCACGTTCCACTTCCCAGAGTGCGCTAAGATCAGCACGTGACAGAGTCAACCATGCTACCTGTGGTTAGGAAATATCTCTCCACGGTCACATTACGGCTGTCTATAAGATATCAAGAACAATAAAATAAAATGAACTGTCTAGTACATGTCCATATGCCAGAATAAACGAGTCAAGAAATAATATATGCGGAAGCAATAAATCCAATAAACATTAACATCTGGAAAGTACGTCCAAAATACGGGCTCACATCCGGAAATGAAAATACGGAAATAAAACTAAACTAAACTAGATACTAACAGGATCTTCACTGCTCGGCCTGTCGGCTGAAATGCTCTTGATCGACCCCCGACAAAGATAGAGGATCTGGGCCATGCAAAACCCAGACGTCAGTGCGTCACAATATCAACAATAATAAATGAACATGATACACGAGCAGGCATGAATATAAACAATGACATGAATATAGAAAGTAAACACGGAAATGAAACAGTGAGGTGTATGTACATATGGTGTGCAGCCTATATCTGGATTCTAGGTTATCTAATCTAAAGTCTTCGAAATCAATTAATGTAATCATCATCGTAACCCATCAGACTATGCCCCGTTCATTCCCCACGGGACCACGGTAACATGATTTTTCCGTAACGCCCGGAAATACGGCAAATAATATAATAACCCTTTGAGTTACGTTCGATTGCATTCTTGATTTTCCCTTACCCCCAAGGTTATGTGTTCAAATCAGGTATTGATAAATCTAGAGCTAATGCCAACACAAGATCAAGTAAGTACAGGTTTGTCTATGCAAACAACAGGATACGTCCGTCAGGACAACATGTTAGGATTGTCGGCATTAGAATCAGGATCAGGTAACATGTCAAGTAGTGGTGTATCAGGTCATGACAGGTAGTGCACAGGTATCAAACGGATGCTCATAATAAAACTGTAGCAAGTACGGATGCACGATAAAAATACGGATGCACAGTAAAACACGGATGCACAAATATCTATCAGGGATTTCATCTACAACTCCATGACTACGTAGGATGCACATTATCAAGCATGGGGTGCTAATATAACAGTAATATGAAATAATATGATATGACATGCAGCTAGATATGTAATAAATGATACGGATGCGAACGGATATCGGAAAAACGGTAAAACAGTAGCATGGATGCACAATACAATAAATATGCAATATTTTTATTAATATAGATGCAAGTATAATAATATAGAATGTATCAAGCTAACTTGCATGCAACCAGATATGTAATTAATGATATGGATGCGTACGAATATCCGAAAACAGTAAAATAATAATATGGATGTACAATCCAGTCAACATGTGATATTTTTATTCATATGGATGCAAAATATGTACCATAGCAAGGTAAACTTGCATGCGACTAGATATGTAAATAATGGTATGGATGCATACGGGTATCGAAAAACTGTAAAATTGTAATATGGATGCACAATGAAATAAACATGTAATATTTTTATTCATATGGATGCAACATATGTATCATAGCATGTAGCAAGATAAACTTGCCTACGACTAGATATGTAATAAACTGTACGGATGCGAACGGATATTGTAAAACTATAAAACTGTAACATTGGATGCATAACTAAACAATATGTAATATTATTATTCGCATTAATACAAAATATAGTAGTATAGCATGTAGCAAGATAAACTTGCCTGAACGGATCTTACGACGGGGTGCGTACGCTGCGTCCGACGTCGGGTAAACGTCGTGATGTACACATGGCATACAGAACAGAACTAGGCAAGGCAAGAACGTGACCACGCTGGCTGGGGATGTCCACAGGGTCGCCTGGATCGTCGGCGACGACACGGCTCCGGCGATCACCGGAGAAACCAAAAAATCAAGAAAAGAAGAAGAAGGCTGTGTTCGGGATGTGGGTGCTCTGGAGTTGGCTCGGGGTTCTGGGACATAGGAGATGGGGTGACGACGACGATAGGTCGTCGACGGCGAGGTGCAAGCGACGGTTTTCCGGCAAGGGCAGTGGGTGTTCTGGTTCTCTAGGTTGGTTGCAGCGGGGTTAGCAGGAAGGAGAAGAGAGGTGAGGAGGTTGGCGATGAGATGATGGAGGCGAGGTCGAGGGTGAGGAGATGACGAGCGTGGTCGCCGGCGGTGGAAGCGGGGTGTGAAGGCGAGGTGTGGGTTCTGTGCAGGGAGGTGAGTCTGGGTTGTTGAAGGGTGAAGGTGATGGTGGTGTTAGGAGGTCGGGGAGAGAAAGGTGAGGCCGATGAGGGCGCCGGTGATGGGTCTGCGGCTGCGGTTGGGTGTGCAGGGAAGCTCGGGGTTGGAGGGAAGAGATGAGGTTAAGGAGGAGAAGGTGGTGAGGAAGAAGGAGGTGACGACGGGGATGCGGTGAGGCGCGGGCGGCGAGGAACGAGCACGAGGCGTGGGTTCGAGCGTGGGCTAGGGCTCGCGAGGAGAGGCGGCGGCGAAAAAGAAAAGAAGAAGAAGAAGAAGAAGAAAAAGAAGAAAAAGAAGAAGGTTGTGTTCGGGATGTGGGTGCTCTGGAGTTGGCTCGGGGTTCTGGGACAGAGGCGATGGGGTGACGACGACGATAGGTCGTCGATGGCGAGGTGCAAGCGATGGTTTTCCGGCAAGGGCAGTGGGTGTTCTGGTTCTCTGGGTTGGTTGCAGCGGGGTTAGCAGGAGGAAGAAGAGAGGTGAGGAGGTTAGCGATAAGATGATGGAGGCGAGGTCAAGGGTGAGACGACGACGAGCGTGGTCGCCGGCGGTGGAGGCTGGGTGTGCAGGCGAGGTGCGGGTTCTGTGCAGGGAGGTGAGTCTGGGTTGTTGAGGAGTGAGGGTGATGGTGGTGTTGGGAGGTCGAGGAGAGAGGTGATAACGAGGTGAGGCCGATGAGGGCGCCGGTGATGGGTCTACGGCTGCAGTTGGGTGTGCAGGGAAGCTCGGGGTTGGAGGGAAGAGATGAGGTTGAGGAAGAGAAGGTGGTGAGGAAGAAGGAGGTGACGACGGGGATGCGGTGAGGCGAGGGACGAGCGTGAGGCGTGGGTTCGAGCGTAGGCTAGGGCTCGCGAGGAGAGGCGGCGGCAAAAAAGAAAAGAAGAAGAAGACGCAGAGGAGACGTGGGTAAAAAATAAAATAGGGTTAAAGAAAGTTAATTAATATATATGCAGAAGAGAGAGAGAGAAAGACGTGGGCAAACGGTTAAAGAAAATCTTTAAAAGAAAATTTTAAAACGAAATAAAATGTATGAATATGATTTTGTGACGGTCGAAAATCTAAGAATAAAATATTTATTGTAATTGAGATTTTTGGCTAATACAAAAATAGTCCAAAACACGCCCGGGTCGGGTCTAAAATTATGGTTTGAAAATACAGTTAATATACGTAGTAACCAAAACCAAAATAGGATATCCAGGTAACGAAAATGCATACCCCCAAGAACGGATACACGTAGCGTGCATGTAGCTATCCAAACGAGTCCGTTTCACTGAACGGAACGAGAACAAGATATATGAATGCTACAACAGGGTTAGGGGTATGATGCAGGCCAAGCTAGATATTTTTAAAATATTTTATTTGACTTTATATGTTATATTAAAAATGCAGATGCCAGATATAATGCCAGTATGCAGTATATAAAAATATGAAAGTGCACGGATTCTCATAACTAGCCGGGATAAATCATAAACAGGAATTAAGACGGGTCTCCAGCAAGCGGGTCGGGTCGGATGCAAATACAGATACCAAATATACTATTCGCACCCAAAGCACAATAAATCAAGAAATAGCCATAAATAAAGAAATACCCAAAAATAGAACTGGTATAAATGAACTAGGGTGTTACAGCTATCATGAATCCACTTGATGCGTCGGAAGCCTAACAGATAGAAATAGGTTTTATTCAACTGGGGCAACACCTGAATCTAAACACAATCCCTAATAAACCGCGCGCGAAGTTGGACTTCTAGTTATGAAACTGGAATTCCAGCAATTGATCGCTAATTTGAAATGATGATAAGTCCCTAACCTGAATTCCTATTGACATGAAACTAATTTTACCGCTTAGATAATCAAGTATACTTTGTACGTCATTTGTATTGTTTTGGTCAATTCTATACGTGTAATTTATGGTGAATTTTGCAAGTCATATGGCGTTGGCTGACATAACTTAGTGAATATCTGTTCAGTGCATTTCTACCTTATTTTGTGTTTGCTTTATACCTTCTGCATAGTGATTGTTTACATTGAGGCCTAAAGAATGATTTGCATTGTCGATATATAGGTGTTAATGATTGAGTTGTAGCAAGTACGATAGTGAACCAGTGATTGAAAGCGATATTGATAAGTGGAAACGTGATTGAAAGTGAAAGCGATACGTATTTATTCATAACCTATCTAATACCTGAACACATACTATAACATGAGGAATGGGAAAATCAAGGTGGAATCGAACTCGTATTTAGCGAGGTACAGTGACTTAGAGGATGATCATTCGATATTAGTGACACACACACACACACACATTAGGTCATAGGTCTAGCAGTACGGATGCAGGGTTATATCCCGGGCAACAGTGGACCGTAGTCTCAGACATGCACGAGAACTTTGTTAAACACGAACATCATTTCCACCAATTGATTTCATTGACTTAATGACTGATAAATAGTGACATACACATTGCCTGGTTTACTGACATGATACTTATATCGCGCTGTTCATATTCAAATGATATTCATTATTCTCATGTTTCTGTATTCTGTCACGCCTTTCATATTTGATAACATTGTATGCACATTATATATTTATTGTTATATATGTCGCCCTGTCGACCTGAGTGTGCATACTCAGAGGACTAAGTAGAGCCGGCTAACGAGCATGACCTGCCAATCGAGATCGCGGAGGTTTAGAATGTGACATCAGCGCCGCCCTTTTTGCTATAAGCACGTTGTTATTTCGTTGGTTAGTTATTTCTTTATGCAAATAAATGTATCTTAAACCCTTTTATTTTAATGTAATAAAGTTGTTAACTGTGATTTCCTTTACTCTACTACTGTTTACTGACTACCATGTAATACTAGAAGCCGAAATGTGACTGCGGCGGGATTATTCCCTGATGTAGGAGCATGGCTGGCCTAGTCACCCCTCGCATTCCGTATTTTGGGAAGCGGGGTGTGAAATTATACATGGGTCTCTTATCTGTAATTAGATACTCAATAGGGATGTAATAACATAATGATATATTGCCTATATAAAGAGGATGATTAGGCATAGTCATATCCATCCATTATATTACCCTGAAACATTTCTCTCATAATTTCTCTCCCCCATAATTCTTCACATGGTATCAAAGCCAATTTTAACCGCTCATCACACCGGATCAAATCTTGGCCATTCATCACATATCCAAACACCAAACACCAATCTAGCCGTAACCCTAGCCGCCACTGTCGCCGTATCACCGCCCCGCTACCACAGCCATCGACCATACCTCGCCTTTGCTCGGGAGTCTTACCGAAGTCTTCTTGAAGCCGATCGACCCTGCCACGACCTCTAGAAGCACATCGATGGATGCCTTCGACTAGATCCAGATTTGAAGCTTGTTGATCTCAGCGATGGCGGCCTCGATGACGACATGGAGCACTTCCTCGGCGTCGATCGTGGCCTAAATCCTCTTCCTCACCATCAACTTCACCGAGATCACTCGGATCTCAGATCTCGACTTTGACGACCTTGATTTGGTGATCCCTGACCTCGACAACGTCGACTTGTCATTGTTTGGCATCGCTTGGTGTCCTAAAGTAGTTTAAGGCCTCGACTTGGCCGGAGGAACGACAACGAAATCTTGAGGTTCGGTTCTTCGATCTCCAGAGCTTGTTTTCGATATCCAGAGCTTGTTTCTTGAGTCGATTTGGCATTAGGTCTATTTGAAGCTACTGTTTACTGGTGTTTTTGTTATGTGGAGTTGATTTGAGGAATTCTTGAGGGGTGTGGTGTTGATTTGAGGAGTTTTTCTCATGATGATATTCTCGATTGGTTGTGTTGCCGTAGTGACTGTGTTATTGGAGTTCGAGTTTGGATCCGTTTGATTTGCTTTGGTGGTTGGTTGATTGTGAATCGGATCTTGATAGATCGGTCGTATCTCATTGGGTGAAATCTATATATTCCTTTCTTTATTCTTGATTAAGGAGTAGTTCTTGGAGATGGCGATGGAGAGCAAATCCGAGAGCAAATCAATCTCCTCCACCGATATTTTAGCCAAGATTGTGGACTTTAAACTTGATGATTAGAATTTCTATAGTTGTAAGGTTATGGTTGTGAGGTATATCAAGGGGAGGAAGAAGGGTGATCACTTGACGAAGCCTCCTCCTAATCCGATGACGGTTGATTGGGAGGCGGATGATGCACAGCTCAGTCATCTCATGCTTAGTTCGATAGAGCAACGCATCATGGATGGCCTTGGTCACTTGGGATCTGTGAAGGTAATTTGGGATCAGCTTCATGAGCTCTATTCTTCCCAACAGAGCCTTTCGAAAGCCTATAATTTAGTACATCGGATGTACAAGATTCAGCAGGGAACTCGCTCATTGCATCAGTATTACTCAGAGTTTCGGTGTCTTACTCAGCTTGTATCAAAGTTGTTCCCGATTACTAGTGATGTTATGGAGATAAAGAAGCGACATGATGCTCTTCTAGTGATTATTTTTCTCGGTGAGTTACGGCCCGAATATTAGTTAGCACGTCATACTTGGAAAGACGGATATTACTCTTACGACCACATATCACCAGATATTTAAGTTGGAGATCACTGATGAGCATCAGCCTGCATTCGGCGAACACAGTGAACTTATTGGGCTGAAGAGTTCTCCCATATATTACTCTCCACGAGGAAGAGGAGCAAGTCATATGTGCAGTAGAGCTGGAATCAGAGGCCGTGAAGAGCCTCGTTTTTGTGACCACTGCCGTCAAAAGGGACATAAGTTGAATGGGAGGCCTCCTCAGCTTCCTCGCCCTGCTACCAATGCACATGTGGGCACCGCATCTCCTGTATCTTCCACAACTTCGACAGATTCAGTATCATCCGAGAGTTCCATCAAGTTTTTGGAGGAGGAGATTGCTCGATTGAGACTTCTTGTGATCTCGTCTGCTTCTAAAAACCAGGCTGGATCGGCAATATTTCAAGCTTCGGCTGTGACCGCCTTGGGTCTTACGAGAGGTAACCATACAACCTTTATTACTTCGACTTCTGTATGTCGTCATTCTTTGGTGATTGATACGGGCGCGACAAATCATATGACAAGAGAGGCATATTGTCCTCATATAGGCTAAGGCCTGGTGTACCCTAGTGACCTTAGAGAATGGCACCACCTCTGCTATAGAGGGAGTGGGGTGTGTTCATGCCATATCACAGTTATCTCTCTTTACTACCTTATACTTGCTTGGCTTTCCTTTCAATTTACTCACCATGAGTCAGCTGACTCGATATTTGAATTGTGACGCAGCTTTCTATTCTGGTGGATGTGTTTTTCAGGAGCTTGGGACGAGCAGATGAATGACACAGGAACAGAGTTTGATGGGTTGTATCGCCTCGATGAGCATCCACGCCCTATAGCCTGCCCAACAACATCCACCTCTGTCTTCGATGCTCATTGTCGGTTTGGTCATCCTTCTTTACAGACCTTGAAGAGGATCGTTCCCTCTCTTGGTACTTTATCTATCCTAGAGTGTGTCTTATAAGTTGGGTAAGCATCATCGCTCTAGCTATCTACCTTGTATTAATAAGAGAGCTGAAAAACTTTTTGATTTAGTTCATTCTGATGTTTGGGGGCCATGAACTGTTATTTCCCAACGAGGCTTTCTGTAACATCTGAGAATATGTTTAGTGACTAATTATATTTTAATATGTGATTTTTAATAAAAAGTTTACCAAATTAATTTTTAAAATATTTTATCAAAATTAATAAATATTTTTCTAGATGTTTTCTAAGCTTGCACAAACATGTGCATGTAAACTAGGGTTAAGTCTAGGGTTACCAAGTTTAGGGATGCATGATGGGTTAGCCATGTTTAGCCAACCATGTTGGTTTAGCCCTTGGTTAAGTCAAATAGTTTTAGTTAAGGATTTAGTTTTGGTTAAGAGTGATTAGGGTTGGGTTGACTTGGGTTGAGGAGAGAGAGGGCATGATGGGTGTCATGTTAACATTAAATGAGAGAGAGAGAAATGAGGCTTTAAAGTTAAGTCACACCATCTCATTTCAAAAAAAATTTCACTCACATCTCACACCTCCATCTCACACTCACACCCCTCTCACACTCACACCTCTCTCACACTCACCCAACACCACAAATACCACACCCCTCCCCTTCATCAGCTGCAGCTGCTAGCTTCAGCACAAAAAAAAAGAGATGAAGTAAAAACAACAGCAGTTTAACATCAGCAGCAACAGCTACACCAACACAACCCCAGCAACACTTCACCAACACAACACTTCACCACCCCCAACAGCCACAAATACAACCACTACTGCTGTTACTGCAACACCAGCAACACAAAATAAACAACAGAATAATGGCAACAGAAACAGCAAGCTTCAGCCTGTAACAGAACCTGAAACAGTGAAGAAGATCAGCTCATTTCAGCCCAACTGCAGCACCAGGAGCTATAGCAGCAGCACACACACTTCCTCCTTCTCCTCTTCTCCTTCACCTAGGATCTCTAAAGGTATAACCCCTTAACCCGACTCCTAATTGCTAAAGTTATGGTTATAGTGTAGTTTAGTGTTTATATTATGTAGTTTAGTGCTAGTTGTAGTGATTTTTAGTGAGATTTAGTCAAGTGATGGTTTTAATGGTTAGTATAACCTTAGTAAGTGCTGTTAAGGCTAATGAAAACAAGATTTATCCCAGATTTCACCGGAATACCCGATTTGTCCGACTGAGCGTAAATTAGCGATTTTAGCGACTTTATAGCCTCTGTTAGATCTGTTGTTGATCCGAACCTCCCAAAATAAAATTGGTGAAACTATAGAATGGTGAGATTAGCAGACACACACACACAGAGCACGGGGACCCACCTCAAAGTTGAGGCCGCCGGTTTATTCCATCTGGCCGCAAATTGAGGCCAGATCTGGAGTTGGGGAGTTGGGTTTTTGGCTGTGGGGTTCTTTTGGGTAGCTTAGGGTTTTGGTATATGTATCTTTTTAAGTTTGGCCCGGAGGCAAAATCTGGAGCTATAAACGAGTTGCCGATGTTTTTTTTAGAACTTGTGCGACACGCGCGTGATCCGCGTGGTTCTGTGGCGCGCTGCGCGACACAGTGCGTCGAAGTTGGTTCTGGTGAGTTCGCGCGCGTCGCGGCGTGTCGTGTGCACGCGCGTTTGGTTTCACGCACGCGTATCCTTTTAGCAATAATTATACGTTTTTGGTGATTTGTGTGAAATTGTGTTAAACAATATTAGTGTTAGTTAGACTATCCTAATTAGGTATTGTTAGGGCCAAGTTAACCTGGGAAAACTCCAAATTACACAAAAATACCCTGAGTTTCAATTTGGTGCAAAACTTGACGTTTTTGTGCAAAACTTAGCTTTTTAAAATCTGCTTTAGACCCAGTGAGTTCAGAATGAATTTGAGTGGACTGTAGCCTACTGGAGATGTCCTGACCACACCACCAGAGCCCGACCCCACCAACCCAAACCCAGGCAGCCAGAAAATTCATTCTGGCCGCAAATTGCGGCCAGACTAGAAAAATAGGTCCTAGGGTTTTTACTACAGGTGTCTGCTACATTTTGTAGGTCTCTGGTATATATAGTTTTGTAATATTTTGACCTGAGTAAAATCTGGGCAGTATATCATATTCTGGTGTTTTTAGTTTGCGCGATACGCGCGATACGCGCGATACGCGAGTGGGTTCTGTGATTCAGCGTATCGCGGCGTGTCGGGTTAAGTGTTAGGTACATACACGCACGTTTCAGCGTATCGCACACGCGCGCGTTAATTCGCGACGCGAGTTTCTCGCTTTGTTTTGATATCGCGTTTTGCGAGATTTTTGATTATATTTGGATTCTGTGTAAATTCTAGGTTCGCAGGCGGGTACGTCAGACGCCGCCAGGAAAGGGAAGCAGGTGGTCGGCTATACTTAGCACGCGACCAGGTGAGTAGATTTAACATCTACGGGGAAATCGCCCGTATGGCGTTAAGCATCAGGGCGTAATAGAATGTTTAGTTTTATGTGTTCATGTAGACATACTAGAGTAGCATACCTCCTGTTGTATATAGAACTGGTAGTATAGAACACTGCGCTGTCACTAACGGTACCAGTTGCACGAGCACGATTTATATGCTACACTCACACCGTTAGTGATTGCCATGACACTCACATTATAGGATTGCTAGAAATCACATATCATATTGATTCCGTTTTATTGACGTTGTCATGATTTGCCACATATCAGCATATGTTATATTCATACCATGTACACTATATACTTACGGTTGTGCATACCTTCATTGATATAATCACTACCTGGGCACATGTACCCTTATATTTCGTCATAGTGCATATATATATATATATATACACACACCTTGATATATTTACCCTTGTGCCCCTACACATCATATATTCAGACTTGGGCACACAAACATCGCATGTTCATATTTGTGCCCTATACATCACATATATTCATACTTGGCACAGATACATCACATATTCATGCTTGTGCCACATATATCATCTATTCGTACTTGGACACATATACATCATATGTCCACAATAGTGCACATGTACATTGCTACAGTCACTTAGCATACTTATCCTTTCGCACATCCATACCTATACTTATATTCATATGTTACATACATGGATGATACTGACTTGATTTAGAAACTAAGGGACCGCATATGATATTTTCCAAACTGGATCTTTTTAAAGGGGCGGTTTCCCTTTCTTTTGCTCTTAGTGTCATACGACGCATGGCATGGATTTACGCATTAGATTGATTTATGTGATTTCTGGATTTGGGAACCGGAGTACTATTTTAAGAAAATACGGACTGTTTAAATACCCGGTTTCCCTTGATATGATATTTCAGTGCATCCACCATGTGTTTTCTCGGTGCTAGAGCGATACATGTGAACCCGAGTCGAGGAGCTGGACGAGGCCGATTGCGGGTACATGGTGGACCCGGTATGGTACCCCGGGGCGAGAACGGATCGCTGTGCAGTAGACGGTGGGCCTGGCAGAGGGACTACTACCTACCGGTGATTGGTTGGACCTGGCGGTTATCCAGAGGATACTGACCAGAGTCGAGAGATGGATACGGGACGACTCGTACTACCGGGGACGAGGGCCGATACTGCAGACAGAGCCCGTGGGCTGACCCGGACTGATGGATGCCCGAGATATGAGGTTTTGCGTGTCGATACTGGACATGAGTTTTCTTAATATTTGGGTGCCGATGTTGGGCACTCACGATTTTATGAGATTACAGGATTTGAGGGCCGATGTGGATGACGGCGCCTGAGTTGTACTGGGATTGGGGTGTATTGATAGACACCAGTTATTTTTCCACGTTGATATTCCGTGTAGACATTATTTCTTCCCATACTCAGCATTCAGTACTTGACATCTCATCCTGTAGCTAGCATACCTGATAGAGTACACTTGCTTGCATATCATTGCATACCCTGCTCATCATATATAGGGTTGTTAAATTACATTGCCATGTCTGATTATCACATATCTTGCTCATTACATAGAGATGTTATTAGATCGCACTTGTTGCATGATATTGAGCATCCAGTTCATCATATAGATGTTATCTGTTGGCATAGGTTAGAGTATCGCAGCACGTGCATACTCGCAATTATCTTTACATGTTATCTACTACTCACGAGTTGGCAACTCACCCCCGTTGTGCCACGGTGTTTGCAGGTAGCCCTTTAGAGTAGTCGTGGCTGGCTGTTTACCGCACCTTTTGACACAGATACCATTGCTGAGGCGTGTTAGCCCTTTTGCTATTAGGTGGGTTTTGTACGGTATCTGTTTACTTTTCAGTTGTATATTGATGTATCTAGTACTCTCCATCTACCTTCATGTATTGACTTAGAAACAGTTGTGAGGACGACGTATGTTATTTTGTACTCCGGTGTCGAGCTCGTTGTGAGCCGACTTATTTATACAGTTCTATATTTCTTGCTGTCTTCATTCATTTTTACTCAGTCGTACATTATCATTGTGATGCTCTATTTATTCCACATGCCATTTTACTCTCATCTTCTCTTTTACTCGATTTTCGGGACAAATTTTATAAAGGAAATGTTGCCAAAATTATTTAAATAATAACTTGAACTTAAAAGGATAACTACTAAACAACTTAAAGTTTTCTAAATGTTTTAACAAATATCCTAATAAATGTTTTTAACACTCCATATTCTAATGGTTTTGAATTCTGGGTTCGGCTTACTTAGTCGCGTTACGCCTATAGACGTTGCGTGGTTAAGTGCCGATCACGGGCCGAACTTTGGGTCATGACAAAGTTGGTATCAGAGCGTAGGTTTTACCTTCGGAGTGTAGGATGACCCTGGTATGATGGAGTAGGTAGCTGCAGCAGGGTGGCGTGGCGTGTGTATGTTCCGCGGCATACTCACGACACGGTACCCCTCCTAAGCGACCTTAGGACTTATTGATTGAAATTCCTTCTTGATATACATTCTTACGATTCGATTTCCGTATCCTCATCGAATCCTACTTTCCTTTCAGCCATTATACCGCCAAAGACTACGAGAGCACAGAGAGCGGCCGCGAGGGCCGAGATGCGAGTTGACTCGTCCGAGACGAGGACTGATACGGGCAGTGCACCCGTTGCACCCGAGCAGACTGTCCCTCCTATGACAGATCAGATCGCTACACTAGGGGCTGGTATGCAGGAGATGCGCCAGACGGTGGGATCCAGCATGCAGGAGATGCGTCAGATGATAAGATCGCTAGTTGAGACGCTTCGAGCGCAGCGACCAGAGGTTGCTCCACCAGTCACGGGGACCGCGATGGTATCTACAACACAGGCCGTTGCCCCTGTAGCCACGAAGGTGATTACAGTATCGCTAGCAGAATTCATGAGGCTGAAGCCTTCGGTCTTCACAGGCACCGATCCAGCCGAGGACCCGCAGTCTTTCATTGATAGGATGGCCTGGATATACCGTTCGCTCAGATGCTCAGATACGTGATGGGTAGAGTTCGCAAGCTTTCGCCTGGAAGGACTTGCGTAGAAATGGTGTGAATCGGTCGAGAAGGGTAAAGCAGCAGGTCTCCCTCTTATGACCTGGACGGAGTTCGTGACGATGTTCCTTGCCCGCTTCCTTCCCCAGAGTGTTAGGGATGCCCGAGCACGCAGATTTAAGTCCTTACGCCAGACGCCAGAGATGACAGTGGCAGAGTACGATGTGCTATTCACCGAGCTATCGGTCTATGCTCCGTATCTAGTGGCTACTGAGAAGTTGCGAGTCAAGAGATTTGTCCGAGGCTTGCTTACACCACTGTTCCTTGCGATCAGCGCACAGCATTACGAGACATATGCAGCAGCCGTAGACGTAGCCCTATTAGTCGAGGCGCGCCTTGCAAAGACTTCGGCAGTTCCAGGGCCGAAGAGAGTTCGTACTGATATGCCGGCACAGAGACGGCCATTCAGGCACCGCGACAGACACCTCGCAGGTGGCAAAGGCTCGAGACGAGGTCATCTTTTCAGCTCTTATCCCCAGAAGGGTCAGCCAGCATCATTCGGATGTTTCCGATGCGGGAGTTCCTATCATCGTGTACAAGAGTGTCCTGAGATACCCCGTAGGGAGGCAGCCGTACCACATGTCACACTACCACCTTCACCACCTCAGAGGGCGTTGCCCATTGTACCTACAGTTGCTCCGCGTCAGACTCAGGCACAGAAAGGCCGTAGTCGCGGAGGGTTTATTCCTAGAGGGCGAGGCGGTCGAGGCAGAGGACAGCCAGCCACCGGCCGAGTACAGCCAGTTGCTAGTAGGGGACCGCCAGTTGCAGGTGGAGGACAGGCACGGGTTTTCACGTTGACACATCAGGACACGCAGGCATCCAACGCGGTGGTCTCAGGTACCCTGTCAGTATGTTCTGTTGATGCACATGTATTATTCGATCCAGGATCCACACACTCGTACGTATCCACACACTTCGTGCCGAGTTTGGGTAGAGAGTCTGGGTTGCTTGATCAGCCGCTTATTGTGACCACTCCCGTGAGAGAGTCGTTTGTTGCTAGGCACGTGTTCCGATCCTGTGTTGTCCGTATTGGCGAGAGAGATTTGCCTGTCGACTTGATCCTTCTGGAGATATTGGACTTCGACGTTCTTTTAGGCATGGATTGGTTAGCCACGTGCTATGCGTCTGTGGACTGCCGCGAGAAGACAGTTAGATTTTGTTTTCCCGGCGAGTCGGCTTTTGTTGTGCAGGGGGACCGTGGTGCCGCCCCTCACAGATTGATTTCTTCTCTTCGTGCTGGACAGCTTTTGAGGAAGGGATGTCAGGGATTTCTAGCCTATGTTTGCGATACTAGAGCTACAAATGTTCCATTGGACCAGGTTCCGATAGTATGCGAGTTCCCTGACGTTTTCCCTAACGAGCTTCCTGGGCTACTGCCTGAGCGTAATGTTGTGTTCTGTATTGATTTGATTCCCAGCACGGGGCCTATTTCTATACCGCCTTATCGGATGGCCCCGGCGGAGCTTAGTGAGTTGAAGAGTCAGCTACAAGATTTGTTAGATAAGGGACTTATTCGACCCATCGTTTCTCCATAGGGTGCTCCGGTCCTGTTTGTCAAGAAGAAGGATGGAAGCTTACGTTTGTGTATCGACTACCGGCAGCTGAACCGGGTGACCGTGCAGAACAGATATCCTTTGACACGCATCGACGATTTGTTCGACCAGCTTCAGGGGGCAGGATATTTTTCGAGGATCGATTTGCGATCGGGCTATCATCAGCTGCGAGTTCGACAGGAGGACATTCCGAAGACAGCTTTCCGTACGCGTTATGGCCATTACGAGTTTTTGGTGATGTCGTTCGGACTCACCAATGCGCCAGCAGCCTTCATGGACCTGATGAACCGTATATTCAGACCGTACCTCGACTTGTTCATCATCGTATTCATTAACGATATATTGGTGTATTCCCGGAGTAGAGAGGAGCACGAGCAGCACCTGCGGATCACACTGCAGACCTTGAAGGAACACCAGCTTTATGCAAAATTCTCCAAGTGCGCGTTCTGGCTTGACAGCGTGGACTTCTTGGGTCGCGTGATTACACGGGATGGTATATGTGTAGGCCCGAAGAAGGTCGAGGCCGTTCGGAGTTGGCCCAGACCTACATCCGTTACTGAGATACGCAGCTTTTTAGGACTGGCCGGCTACTACAGGCGATTTGTACAGGATTTCTCCCGTATTGCCGCACCTTTGACTGGATTGACCCGGAAGGGAGTTCCTTTCATTTGGACGAAGGAGTGCGAGCACAGTTTCCAGCAGCTACGGACTTGTTTAACTACGACGCCAGTGTTATCATTGCCTTCGTGATCAGGCGGATTTGTAGTCTATTGTGACGCTTCACGAGTGGGGCTAGGATGTGTATTGATGCAGCATGGCAGGGTGATCGCATATGCTTCCCGGCAATTGAAGAAACATGAACAGAACTACCCCACTCACGATTTGGAGATGGCTGCAGTGGTCTTTGCACTTAAGATCTGGCGACATTACCTATACGGCGAGTCGTGCCAGATATTCACTGATTACAAGAGCCTAAAGTATATATTTCAGCAGCGAGACCTGAATCTCCGATAGCGCCGTTGGATGGAACTAGTAAAGGACTACGACTGCGAGATCTTGTATCACCCGGGCAAGGCTAATGTAGTAGCGGATGCTTTGAGCAGGAGGCCCGAGGGTAGTCTATCGTGTTTGAATGCAGTACAGAGGCAATCGTCAGCAGATTGGCAGATATTATGCGACAGCCGAGTGCAGTTCGAGTTCACGCAGATCGGGGGACAACTTGCGCATGTTCGTGCACGCCCACGGTTGCTTGACCGTATATATGAGGCACAGTGCAGTGATGACCGTTGCTCAGAGATCATGGCATAGATTGGACAGGGCAGATTCTCCGAGTTCATGATCGATGGTCAGGGGATATTACGATTTGGGTCTAGACTGTGCGTACCAGATGCTGAGGGATTGCGGCGCGATATTCTTGAGGAGGCACATCGATCAGTGTACAGTGTCCATCCCGGTTCCACCAAGATGTACCATGACATGAGAGAGGTTTACTGGTGGGACGGAATGAAGAAGGACATCGCAGATTTTGTATCGAGATGCCTAACTTGTCAGCAAGTCAAGGCCGAGCACCAAAGGCCCGCAGGAGAGCTACAGCCGTTACCCATTCCGGAGTGGAAATGGGAACAGATTTCGATGGATTTCGTTGTGGGTCTACCCAGGACTAGGCGAGGGTATGGCTCTATTTGGGTGATCGTAGATCGTTTGACGAAAGCGACTCACTTCCTGCCGGTGAAGACGACTTTCGGATTTGCTCAGTACGCCCAGATTTACATCGACGAGATAGTACGACTGCATGGAGTCCCGACATGTATCGTGTCCGACAGGGGCACCCAGTTTACCAGCCGACTATGGCAGAGACTTCAGGAGGCTTTGGGCACTCGTTTAAGTTTCAGCACAGCATTTCATCCGCAGACCGACGGACAGTCAGAGCGGACCATTCAGACTCTCGAGGACATGCTCCGAGGATGCGTTTTAGATTTTGGTGGTAGCTGGGATCATCATTTACCCTTGATAGAGTTCTCCTACAACAATAACTTCCAGGACACTATTCAGATGGCACCTTTCGAGGCTTTGTATGGGAGGAGATGTAGATCGCCCGTCTGTTGGACAGAGCTCAGTGAGAGCAGTATTTTAGGGCCACAGATCGTACAGGAGACTACCGAGAAGATACAGCTGATTCGAGACAGGATGAGGACAGCTCAGAGCAGGCAGAAATCGTATGCTGACAGGCGCCGCCGCAGATTAGAGTTCACAGTTGGCGATCACGTTTTTCTGAGGGTCTCTCCAATGAAGGGAGTGATGAGGTTTGGACGAAAGGGGAAGCTTAGCCCCAGATTCATAGGTCCTTTCGAGATCCTCGAGCGGGTAGGCGCAGTAGCATATTGTTTGGCTCTTCCACCCAGTCTTTCAGATGTTCACCCCGTCTTCCACGTATCGATGGTACGCAGATATCTTCATGACCCTTCCCACACGATCCAGCATCAGACAGTTCAGTTTGAGCTCGACCTTTCGTTCACCGTGCAGCCAGTTGAGATATTGGATCGGCAGATGAAGAAACTTCGATCTAGGGTCCTACCGTCGGTGAAGGTTCTTTGGCACAGCCCGAACGGTGAGGAGATCACTTGGGAGGCCGAGGGGGAGATGCGGAAGAAATTCCTTCATCTCTTTGAAGGTACGCGTAGTCATATATTTTAAATTCGGGAACGAATTTTCTTAAGGGGGGAAGACTGTAACACCTGAGAATGTGTTTAGTGACTAATTATATTTTAATATGTGATTTTTAATAAAAAGTTTACCAAATTAATTTTTAAAATATTTTATCAAAATTAATAAATATTTTTCTAGAATTTTTCTAAGCTTGCACAAACATGTACATGTAAACTAGGGTTAAGTCTAGGGTTACCAAGTTTAGGTATGCATGGTGGGTTAGCCATGTTTAGCCAACCATGTTGGTTTAGCCCTTGGTTAAGTCAATTAGTTTTAGTTAAGGATTTAGTTTTGGTTAAGAGTGATTAGGGTTGGGTTGACTTGGGTTGAGGAGAGAGAGGGCATGATGGGTGTCATGTTAACATTAAATGAGAGAGAGAGAAAGGAGGCTTTAAGGTTAAGTCACACCATCTCATTTCAAAACTTTTTCACTCACATCTTTCAACTCCCTCTCACACTCACACCTCTCTCACACTCACCCAACACCACAAATACCACACCCCTCCCCTTCATCAGCTGCTAGCTTCAGCACAAAAAAAAAAGAGAAAAAGTAAAAACAACAGCAGTTTAACATCAGCAGCAGCAGCTACACCAACACAACCCCAGCAACACTTCACCAACACAACACTTCACCACCCCCAACAACTACAAATACAACCACTGCTGCTGTTACTGCAACACCAGCAACACAAAATAAACAACAGAACAATGGCAACAGAAATAGCAAGCTTCAGCCTGTAACAGAACCTGAAACAGTGAAGAAGATCAGCTCATTTCAGCCCAACTGCAACACCAGGAGCTATAGCAGTAGCACACACACTTCCTCCTTCTCCTCTTCTCCTTCACCTAGGATCTCTAAAGGTATAACCCCTTAACCCGACTCCTAATTGCTAAAGTTATGGTTATAGTGTAGTTTAGTGTTTATATTATATAGTTTAGTGCTAGTTGTAGTGATTTTTAGTGAGATTTAGTCAAGTGATGGTTTTAATGGTTAGTATAACCTTAGTAAGTGCTGTTAAGGCTAGTGAAAACAAGATTTATCCCAGATTTCACCGGAATATCCGATTTGTCCGACTGGGCGTAAATTAGCGATTTTAGCGACTTTATAGCCTCTGTTAGATCTGCTGTTGACCCGAACCTCCCAAAATAAAATTGGTGAAACTATAGAATGGTGAGATTAGCAGACACACACACACAGAGCACGGGGACCCACCTCCAAGTTGAGGCCGCCGGTTTATTCCATCTGGCCGCAAATTGCAGCCAGATCTGGAGTTGGGGTGTTGGGTTTTTAGCTGTGGGGTTCTTTTGGGTAGATTAGGGTTTTGGTATCTGTATCTTTTTAAGTTTGGCCCATAGGCAAAATCTGGAGCTATAAACGAGTTACCGATGTTTTTTTTAGAACTTGTGCGACACGCGCGTGATCCGCGTGGTTCTGTGGCGCGCTGCGCGACACAGCGCGTCGAAGTTGGTTCTGGTGAGTTCGCGCACGTCGCGGCGTGTCGTGTGCACGCGCGTTTGGTTTCACGCACGCGTATCCTTTTAGCAATAATTATACGTTTTTGGTGATTTGTGTGAAATTGTGTTAAGCAATGTTAGTGTAAGTTAGACTATCCTAATTAGGTATTGTTAGGGCCAAGTTAACCTAGGAAAACCCCAGATTACACAAAAATACCCTGAGTTTCAATTTGGTGCAAAACTTGACGTTTTTGTGCAAAACTTAGCTTTTTAAAATCTGCTTTAGACCCAGTGAGTTCAGAATGAATTTGAGTGGACTGTAGCCTACTGGAGATGTCCTGACCACACCACCAGAGCCCGACCCCACCAACCCAAACTCAGGTCGCCAGAAAATTCATTCTGGCCGCAAATTGCGGCCAGACTAGAGAGATAGGTCATAGGGTTTTTGCTACAGGTGTCTGCTACATTTTGTAGGTCTCTGGTATATATAGTTTTGTAATATTTTGACCTGGGTAAAATCTGGGCAGTATATCGTATTCTGGTGTTTTTAGTTTGCGCGATACGCGCGATACGCGAGTGGGTTCTGTGATTCAGCGTATCGCGGCGTGTCGGGTTAAGCGTTAGGCACATACACGCACGTTTCAGCGTATCGCACACACGCGCGTTAATTCGCGATGCGAGTTTCTCGCTTTGTTTTGATATCGCGTTTTGCGAGATTTTTGATTATATTGGATTCTGTGTAAATTCCAGGTTCGCAGGCGGGTACGTCAGACGCCGCCAGGAAAGGGAAGCAGGTGGTCGGCTATACTTAGCACGCGACCAGGTGAGTAGATTTAACATCTACGGGGAAATCGCCCGTATGGCGTTAAGCGTCAGGGCGTAATAGAATGTTTAGTTTTATGTGTTCATGTAGACATACTAGAGTAGCATACCTCCTGTTGTATATAGAACTGGTAGTATAGAACACTGCACTGTCACTAACGGTACCAGTTGCACGAGCACAATTTATATGCTACACTTACACCGTTAGTGATTGCCATGACACTCACATTATAGGATTGCTAGAAATCACATATCATATTGATTCCGTTTTATTGACGTTGTCATGATTTGCCACATATCAGCATATGTTATATTCATACCATGTACACTATATACTTACGGTTGTGCATACCTTCATTGATATAATCACTACCTGGGCACATGTACCCTTATATTTCGTCATAGTGCATATATATATACCTTGATATATTTACCCGTATGCCCCTACACATCATATATTCAGACTTGGGCACACAAACATCACATGTTCATATTTGTGCCCTATACATCACATATATTCATACTTGGCACAGATACATCACATATTCATGCTTGTGCCACATATATCATCTATTCGTACTTGGACACATATACATCATATGTCCACAATAGTGCACATGTACATTGCTACAATCACTTAGCATACTTATCCTTTCGCACATCCATACCTATACTTATATTCATATGTTACATACATAGATGATACTGACTTGATTTAGAAACTAAGGGACCGCATATGATATTTTCCAAGCTGAATCTTTTTAAAGGGGTGGTTTCCCTTTCTTTTGCTCTTAGTGTCATACGACGCATGTCATGGATTTACGCATTAGATTGATTTATGTGATTTCTGGATTTGGGAACCGGAGTACTATTTTAAGAAAATACGCACTGTTTAAAAACCCGGTTTCCCTTGATATGATATTTCAGTGTATCCACCATGTGTTTTCTCGGTGCTAGAGCGATACATGTGAACCCGAGTCGAGGAGCTGGACGAGGCCGATTGCGGGTACATGGTGGACCCGGTATGGTACCCCGGAGCGAGAACGGATCGCTGTGCAGTAGACGGTGAGCCTGGCAGAGGGACTACTACCTACCGGTGATTGGTTGGACCTGGCGGTTATCCGGAGGATACTGACCAGAATCGAGAGATGGATACGGGACGACTCGTACTGCCGGGGCCGAGGGCCGATACCGCAGACAGAGCCCGTGGGCTGACCCGGACTGACGGATGCCCGAGATATGAGGTTTTATGTGTCGATGCTGGACACGAGTTTTCTTGATATTTGGGTGCCGATGTTAGGCACTCACGATTTTATGAGATTACAGGATTTGAGGGCCGATGTGGATGACGGCGCCTGAGTTGTACCGGGATTGGGGTGTATTGATAGACACTAGTTATTTTTCCACGTTGATATTCCGTGTAGACATTATTTCTTCCTATACTCAGCATTCAGTACTTGACATCTCATCCTGTAGCTAGCATACCTGATAGAGTACACATGCTTGCATTTCATTGCGTACCCTGCTCATCATATATAGGGTTGTTAGATTACATTGCCATGTCTGATTATCACATATCTTGCTCATTACATAGAGATGTTATTAGATCGCACTTGTTGCATGATATTGAGCATCCAGTTCATCATATAGATGTTATCTGTTGGCATAGGTTAGAGTATCGCAGCACGTGCATACTCGCAATTATCTTTACATGTTATCTACTACTCACGAGTTGGCAACTCACCCCCGTTGTGCCACGGTGTTTGCAGGTAGCCCTTTAGAGTAGTCGTGGCTGGCTGTTTACCGCACCTTTTGACACAGATACCATTGCTGAGGCGTGTTAGCCCTTTTGCTATTAGGTGGGTTTTGTACGGTATCTGTTTACTTTTCAGTTGTATATTGATGTATCTAGTACTCTCCATCTACCTTCATGTATTGACTTAGAAACAGTTGTGAGGACGACGTATGTTATTTTGTACTCCGGTGTCGAGCTCGTTGTGAGCCGACTTATTTATACAGTTCTATATTTCTTGCTGTCTTCATTCATTTTTACTCAGTCGTACATTATCATTGTGATGCTCTATTTATTCCACATGCCATTTTACTCTCATCTTCTCTTTTACCCGACTTTCGGGATAAATTTTATAAAGGAAATGTTGCCAAAATTATTTAAATAATAACTTGAACTTAAAAGGATTTCTACTAAACAACTTAAAGTTTTCTAAATGTTTTAACAAATATCCTAATAAATGTTTTTAACACTCCATATTCTAATGGTTTTGATTTCTGGGTTCGGCTTACTTAGTCACGTTACGCCTGTAGACGTTACGTGGTTAAGTGCCGGTCACGGGCCGAATTTTGGGTCGTGACACTTTCACTATTTTGTGACTTTTATTAATGATTTTTCTCGAGTCTCATGGTTATATTTGATGAAATCTAGGAATGAAGTGTTTTCTCATTTCCAAACCTTTTGTTCTGAAGTGAAGACTCAATTTGGAGTTATTGTGAGTACCTTAAGGAGTGATAATACCAAAGAATATTTTAGTACATCCTTTACGACATATATGGAGAAACTTGGCATTGTTCATGAATTTTTTTGTTCTTATACCCTAACAAAATAGGGTGGAAGAAAGGAAGAATAGGCATTTGTTTGAGGTTACTCGAACCCTTTTGTTTCATATGCAAGTGTCTAAATCCTTTTGGAAATGCGATTCTTACTGCTAATTACTTGATCAATCATATGCTCTCCTCTATCCTAAATGGACATATTCCTTATTCTATATTGTTTCCGTCAGTGGTCTCTTTTCCTGTCCCTCCGCGGATCTTTGGATGTGTTTGTTTTGTTCATGATCTACAACCTGGGAGTTCTAAACTAGACCCAAGGCCATTAAGTGTGTTTTTCTTGGGTATTCTCGGTCTCAAAAGGGATATCGTTGCTATAGCTCTGGGTTACGTCGTCGGTTTATATCGGTTAACATGACTTTTCATTAGTCCATCCCATACTTTTCTACAACTCACTCTTGTAGACATAGACAGTGATTTTCCTTTAGATATCTCATATTTTCATCAAAAGACATCCCTTCTGAGTCGGTAGATTCTCCACCTCATATGTTGGAGGTTATCTGTACTGTTTCTTATTTACCCACCTCCCACCCCTGATTCCCCACTGTTGAATCCCACACCGCCGGTTATAAGGGTGTATGCTCGTCGACCTCGTACGGCTCCTATACCTCAGCCTCTTGCTGCTGCTCTCCCCGAGTCTCAAGCTCCGCCGGAGGTTGACATTAATCTCCTTATTGCCTTACGCAAACGCACCGGCAGCTGCACCTCTCACCCGATAGCTAATCATGTGGAGACTTCTCATTTATCTTCGACATATAGGACGCTTCTCTCATCCCTCGATTCTCATACTTTGCCTAAATCCCTTTCTGATGCGTTGTCTCATAAAGGGTGGACCGGACCTATGATTGATAAGATACTTGCTCACGAACAGAATCAGACTTGGGATCTGGTTCTTCTTCCGGACAGGAATAAGGCAGTAGGTTGCCCATGGGTATATACTATGAAAGCTTCACCCTAATAGAACCCTTTCCCGCTTGAAAGCCCGTTTGGTTGCCAAAGAGTATTCACAGACTTACGATATTGATTATGAGGGGACATTTTCTCCTATGGCCAAGATGACCTATGTTCGCCTCCTTATGTCTCTTGCGGCTATTTATTATTGGACACTGCATCAGCTTGATGTGAAGAATGCATTTCTTCATGGTTCTTTGGTCGAGAAAGTCTATATGGAGCAACCACCTGGTTTTGTTGCTCTGGAGGGTCTGGTCTAGTTTGCCGATTGAAAAAGTCGTTATATGGATTGAAACAATCTCCTCGAGCATGATTTGGGAAATTTACTGAGATGGTTATTTCGTTTAGAATAAGACGATGTGCTCATGACCATTCGGTGTTCTACCGTAATAACACCAATGGCCTTCACATTCTATTGATGGTATATGTTGATGACATAGTGATTACTGGAGATGATGCAGCCAGTATTCACAGCTTAAGCGCCACTTTCAGACAAAGGACCTTGGAAGCCGTAAATACTTTTTGGGTATCGAGTCTGCTTGATCGAAGGAGGTCATTTACATCTCCCAGTGGAAGTATATGCTTGATATGCTGACTGAAGCCGGGATGTTAGGATGCAAACCCATAGAGACTCCAATGAATCCTAACACTAAGTTGCTTCCGGGACAATATGGCTTGGTTGAAGACCCCGACGATTGGTCGGGAAGCCGAATTACCTCACAGTCACTCGACCTTATATTGCATACCCAGTTAGCGTTGTGAGCCAGTTAATGGCCGATCCTCAAGTGTCTCATTGGGAAATTGTGATTCGGATACTTCGCTATTTGAAAAATGCTCCAAGAAAGGGTCTGCTGTACTCAGATCATGAACATTCTCGGGTAGCAGGTTTCACTGATGCAGATTGGACCAGGTCTCCATCCCATCACAGATCTACTACAAGATATTGTGTGTTTGTAGAAGATAACTTGGTTTCCTGAAAAAGCAAGAAGTGGAGTGTTGTATCTCGCTCCAGCGTTAAGTCAGAGTACCGAGCCATGGCGAATACCACTTGTGAACCTGTATCGATTTGCTTTCTACTTGGAGAGCTTGGTTTTGAGATCACTTTCTCTATGCGGCTATATTATGATAATAAGACTGTAATCTATATTGTCTCTAATCCTGTATTTCATGAGCGAACGAAACACATTGAGGTGGATTGCAACTTCATGAAGAAGAAGGTTGAAGATGGGATCATCGATACTTACTATGTTCAATCATCTCGTCAGTTAGCAGATCTTTTCACAAAACCTTTGGGAATGAATAGGGTATATTTTATTTGTAACAAGCTAAGCATGTATGATATATATGCTCCAGCTTGAGAGGTGTTAGAATACTCATATTATACACGGGTCTTTTATATGTAATTAGATACTTAATAGAGGTGTAATAGCATAATGGCATTGCTTATATAAAAAGGACTATACTCAGTCCTATCCATCCTTTACATTAGCCTAAAATATTTCTCTTATAATTTCTCTCTCCTTGTTCTTCACAGCACTCTCTGTCTTTTAGAACTTTAGCGAGATCCCCTGCAGTACTCAAAGCATAAAGTGCCAGCCCAAATTTGCTGTCAAACTTCATGGTGCCATGCGTGAGGCCTACAAGGTCGCCGGAACAGTTGAGAACGAAAACATGGACACCAGCAACTCCGCCCCCTTCAGTGGGTAGGACCTGAAATAGGAAATATAATTCATCATTATTAAGATAGAAAATTGATGTGCCAGGTCTCAATAAAATAAATAAATTTTATACAAATCACAATTGTAAACATAATCTTAGCCCTGTAGGCAGTGAAATTGAGAAATCCAGCTCGCGCTCCCCGTTGTTTGGGGGCATCCAAGGTCTCTGGAAAAGAGGGGGTATCATTTCATACTGATTATCGCTGATGCCGAGGCAGCGGCGATAGGGAGCAGACCTGTAGTCTCTATGGCCACCTTCTTCAGGAGCCAGGTTTTTCTTAGCTCCAGCGTCAGCTGCAGACTGAGCTGTCCGAAATTGCATCAAAAAAGTTGGTTTATCAAATTTAAATTTCTATGGTGAGAAACACCGATCTTGAAAGAAAAATTGAAGCAAATTAACATAAATTTTCACTAATGCGTTATTATCTTTTTGATCAGGTCTGCACAAGCTTCGTTTTAGGAGAGAAACCATAAAAGAAGAATAAACAATTTATATAGCCGGCCTCACAATTAAAGACATTACTCGTACCCATCCAAGGAAAATGTATTGTTGCAATTCGAATTGCTCAGGCATCAGAAAAGGGATAAAAGAAAAAGAACATTATCAATTTGAACGATGCACCTAAAATACTAAATTAGGATACACTAGTTATCAACTCAGGAGACAGATGGATATGCATTGTTTAGTTAGGAACTCAGGTGAGATGCATAGATATAGAAATGCCACTCTAGGGGACCAAAATATTTCATGCATTATTTAAGGTTGTCAATATAAGTATCGAGGACTTGATCGTTGTTCCTAAAGCTGCTCTGTTCCAAACCCTCATGGTCACTATTATTTAGGTATATATCAAAAGGGAAAAAAATAAGAGAGTTTAATTGATCAGACCTGTCAAAACTCCTTTAGCCGATTTGGAGGAAAGAATTTACACTAGCAAAGGCAAAATAACTTAATGCGGCTTCACACGCCAGCAGTAAATTTGATGCGGCAACACACCCTAAACAGGGATGGGTACCGCCTCGTTTAAAACTGCAAGGGACCTAACCCCCTGATTTACCCTGTTTGGGTGCACCGACGGTTGTCCATAAACCTCAAGGTAAAATTGGTGGAAGACAAACAAAATCCCAAGAAAGTTATCCAAGATAATGTTCGCGCTGCAAGAAATCAATATGATTTTATTGAAGACCATTGCGAATGAAAGGACTCTAGGTAGGAAGTGATGTAAATGGCTGATAACAATGACAACTCATATTTGTAAAACCTTATCGTTTGCTTCCAAAAACATCTTTCTATTATAATCTTGTCCGGTGCTCACCACCTAAGTAATATGAATTTGGATACATGACACGAGATGAGTCGCACTCATTATTACACAATTTTTCAAAAATCTACTATACGATTCATTGGGAAACACTATCTTTTGTTCTTTAAATATATAAAAATTATCACATAAAATCATCATTTTAGAGAATCTAAACTAAGACCAAAATCAAAAGTCAGTGTTGGTGGGTAGATTTTGGTGTTTAACCATTTATACATGTTTAATACATCTAGTATACAATATTAAATTTTACAATGTGCCTAAAGGAGTTCCACATATATACTCTCAACGAAACATAAACATATATTCTCTCGATGCCAGATATATCTCCTCATTGATGAATCCATACAACATCGCGCACCACATCCTACAAACAAAAGCAACGGCAAGCTTTTATTCAAATTGTTGGGGTCATATGCATGCATTCGTTTACTTCCATTGATGAAGACGATTTAAAAAGAGTAGTTAGTCCTCAATTTATTGAGACATCCCTTGTTACAGATACCTACCGTTGCTTCAAGTCTTTAGTTATAAGGCTTTTATACATTTCTTTTTCCTAAAATATAATTGAATATTGTTAAACAAAATATATCATTTTTCATTACCTTCATATAGATAAAATTGTTCAAGTCATCATAATGCTAATCAACAAATTTTCAGAAATACCAAAGAACAATTTAAAAATTTTCACATATCTATTACTATAAGGAAAGCAGAAAAGGCAGTGGTTTAGAACAGGTTGCTCCCTTTCAATCTAGCATACTAATACGCTCAACTTTTCGCTTATACTTTTGCGACACTAATATGCATACAGCTATTAGTTTGCAGCTGAACCTTCCCCAAACATTAGATTTGCAGCTGCATGTCATCCGTAAATTAGGAAAGCAAAATCTCGCAGAAACAGTAAAACAGTCGATTAAATGGTAGTAATAAACTATTCTCACGTATTCTCTTCAACTTGGTAACAGTACAATCATGATATATAATATGTTGATAAACAACAATAATACATAGCAGAAACTTGCATTGGTACTAGAAATAGCTGCAAGAGTTGTATTCTTGTTTCAAACAAGAAGATTACCATCAAACGATGGATTGTAAAATCGCCTAATGACCTAAAACCAAAGAATCTCATGACTTCATGAGAGAAAATCCTTTCATCTACGTTCCCGGACAGAAGAAACACATCAACCCCTTGATTAGATTTTGAGTTTTCATAAATAAGAGATGGGTAAAACACAATATGCAAAGTCGTCTTTTGTCGCCCAATCAATTAGTGTCGTTCATCTCAGTAGTTTTAGGTATGATTTGTAGACAAGGATATACAAGCGTCAAGCTGGAGCATGAAATTTAAGGCAGTCTCCTCTATCCACTAAAATCTGTGGGAGGGGTTTTGCGGTTATCTTAGACAAAACACTATTATTTTCACTTAGATTCTACGAATTATAAGCAAAATTACTATTATTTTTTTAAGGTAGTTAAAGAAACAAAATACTGTAGTAATGCCAAAATTTACTACTATTTTTCTGTGGTAGCGAGGTCACACTAGAGTTAGTTATAAACATAACTTTTATCAAACTACAATCCGAAACAAATAAAGTAAATTAGAAAATAAAAATTTCCACTTAGATTCTACGTAATTTAACCCACCAAATCAGTATCTTAATTTATTAGTGATCTGTAGACAAAAAAAAAAAGAATGTTCTTGTTCAAATAAGAGGTTAAATCTAATCTTCTGCTTTTGAGGTTAGATGGTGACTGCTTGCACATGCCTGGAAATTGCTGAACTCGCCAAATAGGTATTTACTTGAATATGTATATGTAGCCGTGCTCCATAAATGATAAACCAAAAATACATCCTATAATACCAATTTCATATTTTTATTTTTTTTTTGAAATAACAGGCATACATATCCTAATTCCTAACCAAAAATGTCAATTCAAATCCTAACAATCCACAAGAACGAATCTCCTGCAGCAACCAGCGACTCCAGGGAAGATTGACGTAGACTCCATTCTTGTGGGAACACCAAAAAAAGAGAACTCCTGCGAAGTGGGCTAACAATTCATCATCCTTCCAATCAACGCCGATGACATTGATGTCTTCAATGAAGAACACCAGTGACTCCAATAAAAAGATGAATAAGGCATCCGACAACCTACCACACAACGTAAAAGGCTAAAACTAACATTCCAATAAATTTAAGCCTATCAACAAGTTTATAGAGTAGCGTCTACACCCAACCCATGGAGAAAAATCAACCACATTTTTTTTCAATCATCTAATAAGAAATACGAGGCAAATAAATTGCGACAAGGAATGCACTTCTCATGGTCTTAATAGACATTCAAACATCAACGACCATAAATCAAACACAGAGACATCGATTCGGGTATCACCTGCAAGACATTTCACATTCTCAGCCACATCCAATAAGTATCGAGGCATCTCCCATCAAGGTAGTAACACAGCTCAGTCTAAGATCAGGAGGAGCCGCAGCAGTAAAGGTGGCATCTTTCTGAAAATCACCAAAGCTCGCTTCCTCATCAAGGTCATCCTAATTCATTCGTCATCGTAACATTGAAAGTTCAATAGTGCTTTATAAAATTTACGCTGGTATCACATATGGAAAAATAAACACATGATAAACAAATAAGAGGTGGAAAAATAAACACATGATAAACAAATAAGAGGACGAGAAAAACTTAATGTTAAGTGTCTAACGCCATACCAAAAATACCTAGGAGATAAGAGGTCCAAATATTTAGTGCTGTCCATAAAAAAAATTTAAAAATCACGTTTCCAAACATTGGTGTTGGCTCTGATACCAATTGTTAGGCACATAAATTAAGCACCATAACAAAAAAAAAGGGATATTAAGAAGTGGGTAGGGTACATATTTAACCCTTTGTTTGTAACACTTCGGCACGGAATATAATCCCAAAGTACCCCAAAGACTCAAATATAGTACATATTTAACCCTTTGTCTGTAAAACTCAAATACACAGAGCTTGTTTAGATTTGAAATTAAAATTAGATAATTAGAGTTCTGTGAAGTTATCTAAACTCAAAAATCCTCATTGTGGCTTGGTGTGGCTATGGTTTTGGAGTTGGGAGTTATCTGAACTTTAAATAAAGATAGTTGCAAACTTGCAATTGTGTGGAATCCAATCCAACCTCTTTCTCTCAACTCCTAAATTGAGGTTGGACAAGTTTGGTTTCGAGGTAAAACTTCGCAAACCGCAGATTGCATGACTATAACTTCACTTAAAAATAAACTCCGGTTATGATAACTCCAAATCCAAACATGGCCTTAATATTTAACTTAAAAAGTATTCTTGGGAAGTTAACATCACATAGCTGTTGAAATTAGTGTTCTAAATGTCGGTGCGACATCACCGAAATGTCAGTTTTGGAAAGAAAACGACACAGACATGCAAAAAAATTCGGTTAACGATATTTGGTGAATGTCGGCCGACATTTTGTGATTTCGTCCAAAATGTTGTGATGTCGGCATTTAAGCTGACATTTACCGTTAGGAGGCGGAAAATTTTGGGTTTTAGGCTTTGTAAATAATCCGGTCCATTTGGACCAACTTACTTTATAGGAACCTCGTTTCATCGCCCCTTATTAAGCAATTGAAGAAGATATAAATTTAATAAAACTAAAAATCTAAATAATTTAATATTTTTTCAAAAAAATAAGTTATATAGATGGTGTTTACATTATAAAAATATAGAACTCGATATTTGATAAAATCACGCGGCATTTCACGATATCTGATGTCCGACATCAAAATTTTCATGCCGACATGACATCGACATCCGAAATTTAGAACATTGGTTGAAATCATTCTAATCCAAATTTAATCTAACAAACAGAAAGCACAAATGCCTGCAATCCACTACCTTTCAGTCTTTCATTGATGATACATCAATTGAAGCAAAAATATATACTCAATATCCGACATCAAGAAGATCGATCTATTAGAATGAAAAATGACCAAATATGAGAGGAGAGAGAGAGAGAAGTAAGATTCTAGGGTTTTACCAATGAAAAAATGCTGGATCAAATTAGAAATTTATTTCGTTTCGGTTGTTGAGAAGATTTCATAAGATCAAAGTTTGGTTTCTGATGCGGATTAAGGTCCAATGACATATAAATGTGGCATGTTACTAATTAGTGAGCATAGACCATATACACTTGGACATAGTAAAACTGAATGAGATTGGATAGTAATACGTGCATAGCATTATTAAAGTATAGGTGATAAAATCTATAAAAAAAAAACAATCATAAACTTGTATATATACCCACAAGATTGTTAAATGTGCAGTGTATGATGTAAAGTATGGTACTGCACCTAGGATGCTATCAAAAGTATCGACATCTACGTTTGCAGAGAGTATTGATACCACTCTTTTCCAATGAAAGATGATAATGAACCAAGATTGTTTGCTTCCGTCATGGTCTCCTCTCGAGCTGTGCCTGCCCAGGCTGTATGGAGCCTCCTAGACCTGAAATAATTCACAACAGTATCAAACAATGAGAGAACGATAAAATCCTAACAGCCATACCATACTGCCAAGGGAAGAAGGGGTGGGAAGTCCAAATATTTAGCGCTCGGTCCATACAAAACCCCATGATTCCCAAAGAGTGTGGTTGGCTCCGATACCAACTGATAAGCATCTAACCGGCATTAAAAAGGACCTAGATATTTTACCTTTCGCTCATCACAGTCGGATGCACTCAGGGTATGTTCGAGTTCGACTGTCATTTCAAATTTAGATGACTGGAGTTTTATAAAGTTATCTAAACTTGAAAGTTTTGTAAATATAACTCTAAGATCGTAACCATGGCCTGTTTCGCTATGGCTTTATGGCCGGAATATCTAAAACTTCAAAGTCGAGATAAATGCAGCTATTAAAATCAAACTGAACCTATTTCATCCTAACTCCAAAGATGAGGTAAAGCTTTTGCAAACCCGAGTTCACATAAACTATAATCTTCCACTTAAAAAAAACTTCAGTTATCCTAACTCCAAATCTACACAGGGCTTGAATTACAGCTGATGCCAAAGTGTTCGGCTCGCTTTAAATCCAAACTTGAGAGCACAAATGCCAACTGTTTTTCGACTAATAATGCATCAATTGACGTACTCAATAAACACTAAACAAATCAAATTGAGTTCTTAAACGATTGAGACATACAAAATGATTCATGGATATCAATCTATTAGAATGAACATCAGCTATAGACAAGTGAGCCACAAATCATAATGATGGATAAAAATAGAGAAAAGAGTAATAGTCTAGGGTTTTTACCGTTAATAATTGTTGAATCTGACGAGAAATTCATTTCATTTCAGGTGTCAAGAACATTGCAGAATTGGGGGTCCTCCGGGTTGTGAATTGAGGGATCTTTTTTTCCTTTATGCTTTTCTTTTCCCTTCTTGTTCTAATAGAATGGAGGGGGTTAAGTTAGAAATTATTCGGTCTGTCCGATGTAATACATCAGGATACGAGAAAAAAAGACATGAGAATTTTGGGAATTCTTCTCACATCTTGATTAGGTCGGTGTTCTTATTTCTTTTCTTTCTTTTTCATATGCGGACATATATGACTGGCAAACCAAATAATTTCTCCGTTAAGTAAAGGGAATTTTGGGTTTTTTCCTTCAGATTTCTTTTATTTTTTCCCCCTTTCCCTCTTTCATGTCCTCCAATGCTAGGCATCAAACTGACAAACCGGTCATTATGGACAGCGCGTAAAATGGACACGGAAAAAAAATATTTGGATTGAAATAAGGGTGCACTTGATAAAGGAAATTGAAGATTGCCCAGAATCCTCACATTCCGAGAAATGTGATTACCTCGCATCTAATTCCAAGGAATCTTGTATTAAAATGCTCATTCTATTTTAATCATTTCCGGTAATATATGTATGTGTCACTGTCAATCGGCGGTGGATGGCCCAACGGCGGCCAACGAATAGCCGGCGGCCCGACGGTCGTCCGGCGGATGGCCATCGAAAGATATACCGGCGGCGGATGGTCGTAGCACATCTTGTGCTAGATGGAAATATTTTATGGTAATTTAGGATAGCCGCTAAATTTGGGGAGAGAGGTATTTCCATGAAATATGTTCATCTGGTTAGCATGGTAATACAATATTCTTGGAAATATTTCACACCAAAACAAGTTTAGTTGTTTTTCATGGCACCTAAATCACTTCCTACCAATTGCACCCGAGTGCTAAATTTCGTGTCTATCACTGGGCTTGTCATGCCCCGTTTCCCAAAATACGGGAGCAGAGACGCGACGAGACCCGCAGCGTAACTATACCGAGAAGCATACTCTTCCCGATACAGTTACACTAATCGTATAGTAATGCAGGAGTACACAAAAGCAAGATGAATAAAAGCATTTTTATTCATTAACCAATATTTATTTCAAACAAGATTCAAAGTTATTACATCAATAAAGCAAGGAAAATAAAACAAGCTACCGAAAAGAAAAGAAAACTAAAACAAATAGCATATCGACAACTCCGTCCTTTTCAGTAGGTTTCACTTCAGCATCTCCATTTGAGTGCTTCGTCCTCATCTAATGGATGTTCCAAAAAGAGCTAAGAGAAAGAAAGTCTGTCAGCGAATTAAACTTGAGTAGGATTCCTCAAGATAAAACGGTGGAATAAAACAAATCAAAAGTATGGTGACAATCGCATATGTTACTATGAGTATGTGTAAGCGGGTGTTTCATGCAGGTTAAAGGGAAACATAACTAATGTGTACAGTATAAATGAAATCCTGTGTGCGCGCAACCTAAAGATGTCATACGTGTGTGGTATAATTAAGGATATCATGTATTGACTAAGAGTTGTGCATGTTTCTAGTTTAGTTAAGTAAGGGTATCGGGTTCTCAAGATTATCTGTCGGGCCACAAAACTACAGCATATTGAAGATATATATGTATATGTGTGTGTGTAACTTCCCATTCACCCCCGAATGGATCCTGAAGTTAAATATACATAGTCCTGGCTCCTAACAATGTTACTGTTGGGGGCGGAGCCCACAAGCGACGGATACATAACACAACTTGGGTGCCCATTCTAACCCAAAAGCCCGAGCTGATAGATAGAGGTCCAAGTTATATTATATATCACATCAACTTCCTATAAACTCCCGATGTGGGACTAAAGATACGAGTCACAACCCAACAATCCCGAGACCCAACAATCCCGAGCTTGACTCGTATCGTACAAACCCGCCTGCACCGTTGTAGGTGGCATACAATATCGGCGGTATATATTTTTTTTTCTCGCTCCACCCCTTCTCCCAAACAAACCTAGCTCTGATACCATTTGTTGGGGGCGGAGCCCACAAGCGACGTGTACACAACACAACTTGGGTGCCCATTCTAACCCAAAAGCCCGAGCTGATAGGTAGAGGTCCAAGTTATATTATATATCACATCAACTTCCTATAAACTCCCGATGTGGGACTAAAGATACGAGTCACAACCCAACAATCCCGAGACCCAACAATCCCGAGCTTGACTCGTATCGTACAAACCCGCCTGCACCGTTGTAGGTGGCATACAATATCGGCGGTATATATTTTTTTTTCTCGCTCCACCCCTTTCTCCCAAACAAACCTGGCTCTGATACCAGTTTGTTGGGGTTAAGAGCGCGGAAGCAATAAATCAATCAAAGATTAAAAACAAACAAGAAACGATGACACAAAGATTTTACGTAGAAACCCTTGCGGGAAAAAACCACGGACGACGAGGAGACAAAACAATTCCACTATGAAAAATTGAGAGTACAAAAAAATCCCCAAATTAATCTGGAATAGGGATGAACGGAAGAATAAATTCCTCACACAAAACTCTCTCTCAACTGGTGGAATAATATAAGCACTCAATCTAAACAATATAAGCACTCAATCTAAACAATATAAGCACTCAATCTAAACAACATATATTTTTTTTGTTACGGAACAACCAACTTAAACCAAGAGCACAATTAATTAATTAATGGGTTAATTAAGTTGGGCCTTAATTTGAGACAAACTCAACAAATCTCCACCTTGGCTCAAATTCCGTAATGCTCCAAAATACTCCACGTCGTCGCATAAGCCCTGAAGGGCACTCAATGAGATAAAATACCAGCTAAGTCCAAGCAATGCTTGAACTTAGTAATCGGAAGCGGCTTAGTGAGCATATCCGCAGGATTGTGAGCGGCGTCAATTTTCTCAACGACAACCTCACCAATATCTTCAATCTCCGTCGCAGCAACAAAAGCATAAGCAGCCAAATCAAAATCTTTAAATTTTGCAGGCTTTTGTGGTTGCCTCCTTCCACGATCACGAGCTATAGATGGCTCAATTTGCCGCTGTGGACTTCTTTGCACTTGAGTATCACCAGTCACAATGCTAGGACTAGTGGTGGAGGTAGGAATATTTACTTGGGCTTGTGTGCCCTCCACCTCAAACTCCACCTTCTCACTGGCACCATCATTGTCATTGTCATCTGCACCAGAAGAAGGAATAGCAGTATCTTTTCCAGAAAGAAGAGCATCTTCATGAAAAGTAAGGTCTCTACTATGAATAATCTTATTAGAATCAGGATCAAAAACACGGTACCCTTTAACACCCGATCCATAACCCATGAAAATGCATTTTCTCGCACGAGGAGCCAATTTCCCCTCGTTGACATGAATATAAACAGGACACCCAAAAACACGAAGGTTAGAATAATTAACAGGGTTACCTGACCAAACTTCTTCTGGAATCTTGCCGTCGAGAGACCTGTGGGGCGAGCGGTTGATCAAGTAGCAAGCAGTCTCTACCGCTTGAGCCCATAAATTACAACGACTCCATAACCCAGCACTAGAAAACATGCAACGAACCTTTTCAAGGATGGTTCTATTCATCCTCTCTGCAACGCCATTCTGCTGGGGCTTACCAACCAGAGTATTATGCCTAGCAATGCCTTCCTGTTTGCAGAAAGTATCAAATTTTTCTTCACAGAATTCAAGACCATTATCAGTTCTGAGCCTCTTCAATTTTTTACCAGTCTGGTTCTCAATCAACACCTTCCACTCTTTGAACTTAGTGAAGGCTTCATTCTTATGTTTCAGAAAATAGATCCAGACATTCCGTGAATAATCATCAATAATAGTCATGAAATACCTGTGACCTCCGATTGAAGGCTTGCGGGATGGACCCCAAAGATCCGAATGAACATAATCCAAGGTACCTTTGGCCCTGTGAACACCTGCTGAGAAACTAATTCTTTTCTGCTTGCCAAAAACACAATGTTCACAAAATTCAAGATCACAAGAACTTAAAGTACCAAGCAAATTTCTTTTGGTGAGAACATTCATGCCTTTCTCACCCATATGACCCAAACGCATATGCCAAAGTTTGGAGTCATCCGAATGTGAGGACGAAGCAACTGCAGCTGAACCTGTAATTGTAGAACCCTGCAAGATATATAAGGTACCCCGCCGAATACCTTTAAAGTACACAAGAATACCCTTGGACACCTTGAGAACTCCATTCTCAGCACTGTACTTATAACCGAGTGATTCAAGAGTGCCTAAGGAGATAAGATTTCTCTTCAGGTCAGGGATATGTCTAACACCTGTCACAGTTCTAATAGAACCATCATGGGTCTTGATTTTAACTGAACCTATACCAATAACCTTACAAGGTACATCGTTTCCCATAAAAACTAAACTACCATCAACCGATTCATAAGTGGCAAAATAGTCCCTATGAGGACACATATGAAACGAACAGGCAGAATCAAGAACCCATTCACTCCTAGACCTTTTTGAACTATCAACAGCTAGGAAAACATCCCCATCAGAATCGGTCTCAACAATAGCAGCTTCAGCGGTTTTTTCGGGTTTCTTACCTTGTCTTTTATCTTCCCGTTCAAGCTTATTTTTCAACTTATAACAGTCGGCAACAATATGCCCAAGTTTCTTACAATAATTGCAGGTTTTATTAGAGTGTTTTCCTGTAGACTTCGACCGAAACTTATTTCTGTTCTTACTGTTTTGACCCCTTTCTTGTGTTCTACCCTTCATTTGACCCCTTTCTTGTGTTCTACCCTTCACCAATAAACCCTCAGCATGATTACTAGGTTTCTCAGCATCATATTTCTCTTTAGACAACAAATTGGATTTCACATCTTCAAAAGAGAGGGACTCCCGATTACCATAAAGCATGATTTCTTTAAATTGGCCATATGAGGGAGGTAGTGAAACAACAAGTAGAACAGCTTTATCTTCATCCTCAATTTTAACATCAAGATTTTCTAAATCGATAAGAATCGAATTAAATTCATCCAAGTGAGATTGGATTGGTGTACCTTCAGCCATATGGCATGTGTAGAGGCGATCCTTGAGACGAATCTTGTTCGCAAGACTCTTGGCCGCATAAAGTGACTCGAGTTTAGACCACAATCCTGCGGCTGTAGTCTCATGGGTGACTTCACGGAGAACTTCACGAGTCAAACAAAGTTGGATCGCTGAGAGTGCTTTCTCATCTAATTCTTCCCACTCAGCATCTGTCATGGTACTGGAAGAGGTAGATGATTTTTCCCTGTCGTCGGACTTGGGTCGACCGGATAAAGCCTTCTTCAACCCGTGTTGGGTAAGGACGGCCCTCATCTGAACCTTCCAAATTGCAAAACTAATTTTGCCATCGAACTTTGTAGAAGGCAACATGATGGAGAAAGATTAAATCTTGATTGATTGAACAAAGCTCTAATACCAATTTGTTGGGGACGGAGCCCACAAGCGACGGATACATAACACAACTTGGGTGCCCATTCTAACCCAAAAGCCCGAGCTGATAGATAGAGGTCCAAGTTATATTATATATCACATCAACTTCCTATAAACTCCCGATGTGGGACTAAAGATACGAGTCACAACCCAACAATCCCGAGACCCAACATAACAATTTACTAATTAAAACTAATAGCAAAATAAAAATCAGCTAAACAGATATAAAACAGTGATAAAATATTGCAAGATGCAAACTAAACACTAAAATGACGGTACCATACACACATTTGCTAATGCTAAAAATTGGATCTATTATAGTTTTGAAAATAAATAGTGAATAAAACATATACAATTATATGTGTTATACTAAACTAAACATGAAACGATAGAAACCAATACGATATCATAATGAAATTAATTAAGTGTCAAGTCATCCGACTTAGGCAAGTAAATGATAGGCACTTGCCTCGAGGATCTACGGCGGCGCGGCTCGCGGTCAGGACGCAAGGAAACGTCAAAAAGCTTCTTTGGGGCATTTCATCCAACACTTCAGCACGCAAAATTGAAACATCGTCGGAACGGAAAACCAGAGGAGTGGAAACGATCGTGACGTTCAGGCGGACTCGGGCCCGGCCTTGGAGCCTCGGTTCTTGGCTTGGGGTCATGTTGAATTGGTTGTCGAAGGTCGAGAGTTTGGTGATGTTGTTTCTGTTGCGGCTCGACGGAGGGGCTCGGCTACCGAGGAGTTGGGTGTCCTTAATTGGGCAGAGGAGATGGGCTCTACGGATGAAGGAGAAAGTGGATATCAATTTTAAAAGGTTTTGAAATTAATTTTTTTTTAAAATAACAATCCAATTAATAACTATATATTAACGACAGTTAATAAGAATTAATAATCTTTAAAACCACATTAATCACCGTTAAAAAAAACAATAACGTGGGGAATATATTTAGGTAAGGAATTGGTTTTTGTTGCTGCTGGTTGTTTTTTAAAAAAATCAAAGAAAGAAAGAAAGGAATTGGGTTTTGGGATTTTGGGCTCATGGGCTGCGCGGAAGGGAAAAATCAGCAAAAGAGAATTTGGGGTAAGTGAAAATAATAGAAAAGATTTAAAGACGAGAGAGTAAATAGAAAAATATATTTGATAGAAAACAAAAATATAGGGGAAATGCAAAAAAAAAAAAAATACAGTATTACGGAAACGGGGTATTGCGAAATATATACGTATAATCATATACACACAGATAATGTAATAACTAAATATTCAGCACAACAAATATCTAATAATCAACCAGCTATATGCAATAATGCAAACGAGATAAAACACTGAAGGAAAATATGATTTTTATTATTATTAAGTTATAGACAAAACGCAGACGCAACGGCCATATGTATGGGCTAAAGATAACTTAAAAGAGTATTATGAAAATGTTCTTGCAATTTTAAAAGAAAAGGAATGTGGGTATTGACTTTTGGAGTTTGAATATGTTAACAATCCTAATTAAAGACAATCACTATATTCCTGAAGGAGGTGGTTTTAGGGTCTCCATCAGATGTTGTCTTCCGTTGATCTTTCGGTGGATTTTGGAGGTGATCTCTTATTGCGTGTAGGTCTCAATAGGTTTTGAGAAGATTGATGATTTGAGGAGTTTAGCGCCGAGTACCTGCAAAGAAGTCCCGGGATGGTTTGGTACCACCGAGAACCCTCCGACGATCAAATTAGCACGAGATCCGAGCAGAGTAACGGTTAAGTGGAGTAAAAAAATGGCTTACTTGACCCCTCTGTGATGTGGGTTTATATAGTGGCGGCAGCACGCAGCAGCAGGCGTGAGAATTTCGCTGGCAGTTACGCTCCCGACGTCACGCCCGCGTAAAGAGCGGATCACCCGTTAATGGGGGATCGTGATGGCGTGGAACGTGGGATGTTCCCGACGGAGAATCTGCGCATGGCGGGATTTGCGGAGCAGCGGCTACGCCTGTGGGTGGTGGAGTTGGTCGGTCAGAGGACCGAGAAAGATGGCCTCGGCTGGGGAGCTCGGGGACGAGCAAGAGGGCCGAGGAGTCTTTGTCTTGTGGCAGCTCGGGGCGAACTGAGAGGCCGAGGAGGCCAATTTTCAGGGGGCTCTGAGGAGAGCCAGCTTGTGCTTGCAGGTCGGGTACAGGGGTGGCCTGGTCGGCTCCTGTGGGCCATTTCTTCTGAGTTCTGGGACACGTTATCCGCCACGTGTGCTGATCTTGGAGATCGCCAATATTGAGCATCATCAATTCCTATATACATTCTCAAAAAAGTCTTGCAAGTATTCATAATACATTTGAAATGATATATTTATAACGGTGACTAGAAAAACCAATGAAAAGTCATTGACCTTTTCTCAATACAAGCTTGGTAAAACCTAAACAAACCAGCTGGGTCAACATGGTGATGGGAGAGGTATAACCCACGGATCGGATCAACCCGATGATGATGATACTTATAAACAGGAGGACTGGGTATGGGGTAATGTTTTAACAGGTATTTTTGCCCCGCGGATTATTGGAGCAACAGGTTATTATTGATGCCATTTTTCAGTATTATTAAATTTCCTCTAAACCAGTTCGGTATTATAGGGAAGAAACATAGGGGTTATAAGGTGTACCCCAAAGGGGTTTAGTGAAATTTAGGCCATGTATTAAGCAAATATAAGACATGAAACCAAATAACAATCAGCAAAAATTCCTTTTGAAGGTACAAAGAGGGTTAAAACCAAAAAACACATCAGTCTCAATTAGTTGTTAATGCATTGTTTATTTTTCTTCTAATTTGCACCACACGTGTGAACTCTGCAGCTGATGAACAAATAAATAAAGAAGTTACCAATAATGCATGCAAAAAAGGGAAAACAGGTATAGTAAAATAAATAACACTGCACGTGCGGACTTTAATTACAGCTGCGACGCTGACGGCGACGTTGTGTTTTCCATGAGGGCATTACTGCAATACTGATGAACTTGATGGGCAATAAACAATCACCAACACGATTATGAAAAAAAGCAACATTAATGCCCTGGAATTTACAAATATCCCTTCTCCTCGTCTATGCCAATATCTGATTCCTTTAATTTATATATTTCCCATTATATCATATCCACAAGGTTATTTCTCTCTCTTTTCATTTGCTTTTGAGAACATTTGTGTTCTGTTTTATTGTATTATGATTTGCTTTATTTAGTTGTTTTAATAAGGTCCCTTTAGATTTTTTGGATTAAGGATATGAATATTTGAAGATGAAGGAGAAAGGCAAAATAGGAATAATAAAACATAATTCATCAAGCACGTCTATTTTGCTAGTTGAGAGTTATAAGTTCTAGGCTCTCCATAAAGAGGAATCATTCGATATGGGTCCCATACTTTTATTACTTCTCTCTGTTATCTGAGTGTATACGGCCGGCACATTGAATGATTTTTCCTCCACAAGGCTAGGATATGCAATTATCTTTCTTTAAAGATAGAATGGAAGGGGTTAGGTTGGAGAACTTATGGATTTTTTCACCTTCTTTTTATCCTTTTTTTCCCCTTTCTGATTTCCCCAATTTCCTTTCCTCCAAACACCATAAATTAAGAAAAACAATCTTAACCAATTCAATCGAATGGATCATGGATTCTTTTATTGACGAGGCCACTTTATGACGTTTACGTGTGGAAAAATTAACAATATGTATTGTCTTCAATAAAATAGATGCAGGACAGGTGACTATTTTGTTTGCATCCGATTGAAATTAGGCAGAAGCGAAATAATTTACTATCGATCAATACTCCAGCAAAGAAGATCAAGGTAAGAAAAAATCGAATACTCACCTCTAAAGCCCATATGATTTGCTTATTAACCTGGTTTCAAATTCAGTAAATACTTTCTACTCACCATTTAACTATGTCGTACGGATTTGTCGTCGAGGAAATGTCTCCATATCACATAAATATTGAATTCATAAATATATCGGGTTCTTTCGGCTTCAGCAAAAATAATAGCAGAACTCTTTTTGGCACATCCACACACACTAAATATGTCACACTATATCGGGCACTTTATATTGTGCGCACACACTAAATATATCAATGGCTAGGACATCCAGGCGTGCAATGGATCGGGTTTGCTTCCGACCCGAACATAGACTCGTTAATAAAACCGGGTTAAACATAATAAAAAGGTTGGATTTGGGTTTCTTCGGTTCGGACCCATCTAGACGCTATCCATTTATTGTTTTAAAATATATATAAGCCATTTTATATAAACCAGAACCTTAATCAAGATAGCAAGCAGTTGTGGTTTTAATTTTCAAGCTATAATTTTAGTCATGGATTTTATATTTTATTCGGCTTAGTGGTTATGCATTATAGTTTTATATGTTGTTGTGGATTATAGACCGAAATTAAAGTTGCAGCAGCTGCAGATTTGATCAATTTAATAGCTTGACTTTTATTTATTTATTTTTTTTGGCGTAAACTTCGAAATTCGGCTGAAGTATATGGTTCAAAATAAATCCGAAACAAACATTATTTCGATTAAGTATGAAAATTATCGTAGCTTTACTAAAAATAGCATTGAATTGGTAAACGGGCCTAATATACAAGTTCTACTAACTTGGAAATATGTAGTATTTGATCCATTGTTGGTAGGAATTTTCAATATTCACGGATTTTATAAGAGGAAATTAATTGAAGCATATTAATTAACTACACATTTGGCCTCATGGACATACGAACCCAAAATAACAATAATTAACAACAAGCACTATCCATATGGAATTTTAACAAATCAAAAGTATAAATTACATTAAGCAAATACATATAAAACGCCATGAATTCAAATTTAACAGCAAGTTAAAATTCCCATGAAATTAAGATACAAAGAATATTAAACCAAAAATATCCAAAGACCCGTCATTCTATTAGTTGCTACTCACGTGCACCTCACGTGCGAAACTCAGCAGCTAATGAATAACAATAATGCAGCAATCAAAAATAGAAAAAGAACCAGCCATAATCACACCGATCATGAATGCATAAAAAAAGGAATTTAAAAAATAAATTAACAAATAACGACTCACGTGCGGCCTAAGCGACAGCTGTGACGTCGCACGCGTCGTCCCAACTAACGCAATGTACGGTGATGGCAATCCTGTAATATCGATGGATTTAATGGGCTATAATCAATCAGGAACGCGATCAAAAAATGGCAACAAAGAACGCCACGGGCTTATAAGTATCCCCTCCTTCTCTTTGTCCCTCCCCCCTTCTCTGAAACCCTAATTCTAGAGAGAGAGAAACCCTAGCGAGCGCGAACTTCGACGCCATTAATTGGAGCTCTGCTCGCGTCTTCCCCGTGCGCTGCTGCTTCACAAAGGTTTGTTATTTCTCTCTCTCTTCGATCTCTGGCTTCGATTTGGCAAATCTTTCTATTTTGCATCTCAAAATGACCTCGAGTCCCAATGATGTTGAAAGTCCAAGGGACAAAGGAACCAGAGCGATTGTACCCGTCTTTTCTCTCATCGATGGATGCGCTGCGCCCAAACAAGCATTGGCCTTCCATTGATGCAGCAGCGCTTTTGTTTGGTTAATTGTTACACGTCCTTTTTGGATCAGATCTGTTCGATTTCGTTTCCTGTTAGTGTGATTCATTTGCGTGGAGCGAGGATCGATGTGGAGAGTATTGGGTCAAACCCTAGGGTCTTTATATTTTGTTTCTTCATTCGATGCGCAGGCTTCAGAGGTTGTGAGAGAGATCCTTGCAATGGCGACAGTGGGGGAGAGCAACTAATTTCTAGGGTTTTGTTTTTGTTGTTGTCGGAGATTTTGGTACCGTACGAGATAGGCTTCTGATGGCAATTATGTTGAGGACTAGGCTGCTGCAGTTTGTGATCGCTGCGTCCTTTTCGATCGTGCTCTTCTCCTTCGTTGCTGGCTTGTGTTCTTCTGGTACATCTCTTTCACTGTTCCCCTCTCTCTCTAGAATTGTTTTCCTCATTTGCTGAGTTTTTTTCATTTAGTCTTTTAGTTTTGCAAAATTTCACTTTTATTTAGTTTTTTTAATAAAAAAAATCGTGATTATTTGGGAATATTCTGTTCTTTTCTCTTTGGAAAATTGAAATTTAGAGTTTTTCCCTTTTTAAAAACAAAAATCTGAAACCATGCAGAAATCTTAGTTTTTTTTCCAAGTTATTCCATATTTAGTAAATAGGTTTTTTCGTCATATTTTTGCAAAATTTAACTTTATTTAGTTATCTAAAATTGATGATTATTTGGGAATATTCTCTTCTCCTCTCTTTATAAATTGAAATTTAGAGTTTTTCCCTTTTCAAAATTCTAAAACCATGCAGAATTCTTAGTTTTTAACCCAGATTATTCAATTTTTGAGTAAATTGTTTTTTTCTTCATAATTTTGTTTCTCTCTCTTCAGAAAAACGAAATCTTCTGGGTTTTTTTGTGAGTTTTCTGCTGCTGCGAACACTGAAAATCCTCACATTATGTTAATATTTTCACTTTTTTTTGTAAAATATTGGGTTCAATTTTGTAGGTATAAAATCCTAGTTCATAATATTATTTTTGTCAAAAATGATTTTCTCCAGGGATGTGTGGGGGCCCCACGGATCGTAGCAGAGAAATCCGTTACGGTTTCTTCCACAGCCGCAAGCTTCTGCATCAAGGTATAACGCGATCTAACGGTGCTAATTACTTTGATGTTATACGTGGCAAGATGCAATGAGCACAGCGTGGTACAATTTGTTGGTAGTATCACAGTGGTCCCCAATAATGAGAAGCTTCTCTGCTCGTCGTGGGGACCATGTTAGTATCAGGGCGCACGATAGCATCGTACGCCCCCACTATCACTGCACGCTGCGCCTGCAGCACAAACGACCCTGATCCCCTTCATCAGCCTAGAGAGAGAAGAGAGAGAGAGAGCGGAGAGCAGTAATTCTCTGCCTCATTTGTTCCCGTCATTTTTTACCCACGTTGCTTCTGCTCACTGCCCTGGTGAGACCCTATTTTCTTTTGCCAAAAGAAGCAACCTCAACATGATGTTTACTCCCGAGTAAATTAATTGTTAGAAGCGATGAATGCAGTTCCTATGTATCAGCACCTCCAAACCCCCGGAGTGGATGTTTTTACAATAATAATAGCATCCATGCTATTAGATCCAACGTCTAGATTCATCCAAAATTGAAGACCTCCCGTTTTACAGTAATCTCAACCCACACACCCCATAAAGTTGCTGCTCTGTTCATACAGTGCAGTAGCTATGAACAGTAGAATGGTAGTCAGCACATTTTTACAACAGCTTTTTTTCATTACCCAACAAGCAAATTAAAAAAGCTCAATTGAACATTTTTAATATAATAACTTGAGGAATAAAAAGCCTGTATCTTGTTTGATAAAGAAAATTGCAGCGTCTTTTTTTTGGTCCTATTCAATGACCAAGTTATTTTATTAGCTATGTATTAATAAATTAAAAGAAAAGGCACTTCATTTCTACTCCTGTTTTTATAACTTTTCAAACTGAAAGCTTAACAATGAGCAAACAGTGCAGAATCTATAAAACAGTAGAGCAAACAGTGCAGAATCTATAAAACAGTAGACCAGTGGTCAACACACTGTCACATTTAGACGTACGTAACAGCCTTTGAAAACTACTAGTGTTGATTAAAGTTTTAATCTGGTAGCACATTACCCAAATTATCTGTAGCTAGGTACACAAGAGGCAGAGAAAGAGCCCAGCAGGATTGGCGAAGGGTGCTCCCCGGACAACATCATAATCATCCAAGGCGCCACCACCCAGCTTCCCAACGGAATCCCGACCTACACCGTCGAGATCCTCAACGAATGCATCTCCGGCGATGAATGCAGCATTGGCAATATCCATCTCTCCTGCGGCTGGTTCAGCTCAGCCCGTCTCGTCAACCCCCGCCTCTTCCACCGAGTCGGCTATGATGACTGCTTGGTCAACGATGGCCTCCCCATCTCCAACGGCCAGTCCATCTCCTTCCAGTACGCCAACTCCTTTCATTACCCGCTCTCCGTGTCCTCTGCCACCTGCGTCTCTTCGTCGCCTTCGCCTTCGCCTTCACCTTCACCTTGATTTTGGAAGCTGTGGGTAATTGATGACTGGGTTCTTTTTTTTTGGTGCTGATGACCGACTACACGTGTACATATTACTACTAGATATAGAGTCGGGGTATAGGACGATGTGGTTGAATGTTGACGAGGTTTATTGTTTTGCTAGTTTTTTTTAGGGATGCATGCAGTATCCAAAGAGGGGAATGCTTGCAAAAGCTTACCATATACTAACGCTCTCTCATTTAACAGAGCATTGTAGTCTCCACAGTTTGTTTCTCCACGGTCATATTCCATTTATATGCTGATGCTATATAAGCAGAGGATGTATTAATTGATGGGTGCTAGGTAATTTGGGTGGGAAATTTAATCTCTTATTAATTGTTGTGTTATGGAAGTATGTGCTTATTTACTACCCTAATTTTAAAGTTAAAAAGGCTGTTGAGGTTTTTTTTGTTTTTGTGATGGTGACTGGGCGTCGTTTGGGAAGCACATACAAACTTTTAAGCACACACCGGTACTTTTCTGTGTATTTGGGATGGATGTTATTGCTTCTATTCTATTTGTGAATTTTAACTCCATATTAAGATCACAATACCGTGCGGATTTGGGATGGATGCTACTGGTTTCATGCCATGTTGATGCTATTTGTGAATTTTAACCTTACATCAAAATCACAATACCATGAAGCCCTCCTATTTTACCCCGTTGACTCCCGTCATGAATAACATCATTATTACCTGCTAAAAATATCACCAATCCGGCATCCTTTCTATGCTGATTTCTGCTGTCTATGGGCTACAGCTTAGGTTAGGCTAGTTGCAGCTGCTTGATTGATTTGGTATGAATAAATCAATTTAAGAAAGGATGTATCTTTACAATGCTCTGCTGCTTTAAATAGTTGATGGGTTTCTCATTTATAGGCAGCAGCACGTAAAATGGAAAAAGAGTCCGGTTATTGCAAAATACTTGCAGGGATGTTTGGATCTAGAACACACGAAAACATATAGAATACACCAATACCAAAATCCTTATGTTTTATACTAATCTTGACCAGATCCTGGACCGTTCATGACAATAGGATGGATGCTATTGTCTTGGCAATAGCACGGACTCCGAATCAATGTAAAATGGTTCCTTACCGATGCCGTCTCCATTCAAGGGCGTTGAATTATTTCCATTTAATCGTAGATAGATCGTTGATATAAAACATTTTTTTGTGGTCATGTTTGCGATAATTATTACTCCATCCATCCCAATTTAATAGTTCGTTTTAGAGTTTTTTTCCCCCATAATTCTAATCGTTTTATATAATTAAGATTATTTTATTGGTTGATTACCGAATTTAACTTTCATTCAAATCCGATGCCAAAAAATGCTAGCTTCCCCTCGGCTTCTGTGTAAAAAGATGCTGCACAACTTTGAAAATCGAAACAAACCCTTCACATTCCATGCGCTCACGTTCTCCCAACCTGACATTATTGTAAATCCTAAGAAATTGAAATCCAGTGATGAACTGTTCATGGGACACCAACATGGTCTGCATTCTCGAACTCTGAGCATCAGACCCCACAAGTGGGTCCACTACCACCAATCTATAGAGCTCTTCTTTCATTTCAACTCCTGCGATCTTCATTAAAAATAAGTGCCATTTATGTTTGACAGAAGAAAAGCATGATGCTCATCCTCAATAATGTACCACCACACATCCCTGCCATCTTCATTATTAATAAGCGAAGGCAATCAGCCAATCACGCAGTCTGACACTGTTTTCTGTAGTCTGTATTTGAGAAATTTGATGAGTTGAGGATATTGTGTTAAATTGAATCACTTATAATTTAATATCTTAATAAATCTAAGAAATGCGAAAAGGACTATTAAAACGGAAAGGAGGGAGTAGCTAACATGATAGGAAAAATCTACTCTAGAAGGGTTTGCACCATGCAAGCCCCTCTAGAGTACTTGGATGGGCTTCCCTGGCACAAAAGGGAAACCCATTCAAGGGCCGTGTAAAGGCTTGCACAGTGTAAATCCTTGCATAGTAGTTATTCTCACAGGGTAGGATGGCGGTATTATGAGATTTGATGTCCCCTCAACTGATGCTTGAACTATGCACTTTTTGAACCTCTATATCCAATTGTACTTATCTGTATGTGCTCAATTAACTTGTGAGGACTAGTTCAATTGGCTCTTTAAAATTACAGGGCGTTGCAGATTATAGTGTAGTTTGGCAATATAGTTGGTGCAGTTTAAAAATATGTTAAAAAGAAAAGTGGCCTGCAACTTTGTGAAACTACTATCATTTTGGAGTTTACAAAATCGGGGTTTCTAGCCCTCAACATTTGAAATGACGGTTTGAGAACTTTATTTTGGTTGCCATATGAGTCTTGATTTTTCGAGTTTAGAGTATGTTTGGTTGCCCGAAAATATCGGAGAAGACGTAAGCACTCTTGGAGTAACTACTAAATTTTTTCCATGGGAGTATGCTTGGAAATTACTTTTAGCATGCATTTTGCAAATTAGTAGAAGAAGAAGAAAATTATGAAGTAACTTCTTCTTATGCTTCTGTAGTGAACAAACCAACCAACCAAACAAAAATGATATTTTATAATGGTGATAAATTATTAGTCTTTGGAGGTGTTAAAGAGGAAAAATAACCTATTATTTCGTTTTCTTGTCCCTTAACTTTATGTTTTTAATCAACCCAAAATTAAGAGAAGCTAAATTTGAAAGTAAGCATGCCACCTGCGATCCACATAATACGATCCATATAATCTTATGAAAGTAACTTCCAAACAATTTTTCCTTCCAAAACAAACACTTGAGATATCAAAATTAGCCATACTAACGGTACTTTCACAGCATTTCGTGTCAAACAAACATGTACTTAAACTCCACGAAACCATGCTTTTATAAATTGTAACCCGAACAAGCTCAAAGTCCTTTTAGGCGTTCATGCTCTTTCAATTTCCTTTGAGTGATTGGAAACCAATCATTCTTTATCAGTTTTATGGAGGTCCTTTTCGGGTCTCCGTCAGATGTTGTCTTCCGTCGACCTCCCAGTGGATTTGGAGGTGATCTCCTGTTGCGTGTGGGTCTCAATAGGTTTTGAGAAGATTGGTGGTTTGAGGAATTTGCACCGAGTACCTGCAAGGAAGTCCCGGGGTGGTTTGGTACCACCGAGGACCCTCCGACGATCAAGTTAGCACAAGATCCGAGCAGAGTAACAGCTAAGTGGGGTGAAAAAAGCTTACTTGACCATTCTGTGATGGGGGTTTATATAGTGGCGGCAGCACGCAGCAGCAGGCACAAGAATCTCGCCGGCAGTTACGCTCCCGACGTCACGCCCGCGTAATGAGCGGATCGCCCGTTAATGGGGATCGTGATGGCATGGAACGTGGGATATTGCCGGCGGAGAATCTGCGCATGGCGAAATTTGCGGAGCGTCGGTTACGCTTGTGAGTGGTGGAGTCGGTCGGTCGGAGGGACCGAGAAAGATGGCCTCGGCAGAGGAGAGCTCAGGGACGAGCGGGAGGGACGAGGCATCTTGGTCCTGTGGCAGCTCGGTGTGAGATGAGAGGCCAAGGAGGCCAATTTGCAGGGGTCTCTGAGGAGAGCCAGCTTGTGCTTGCAGGTCGGGTACTGGGGTGGCCTGTTCGGCCCCTGTGAGCCATTTCTTCTGAGTTCTGGGACACGTCATCTGCCACGTGTCCTGATCTGAGAGACCGCCAATATAGAGTATCATCATTAGCCCCCCACTCTTGTCCTGGCCAGCTGGCGGGTCGGGTCAAGAGTGGATTGCCGGGCCGCCAGGGGTGAGCTCCCTCTCAAGACTTCGTCGGGACGCGTTCCCGGACTGTCAGCTGTCTTTTTTGCCAGCGAATCAGGGCGAGATATCTGCATTTAAGGAAGGTGCGCCGGTTCGTGCATCCTGTCACTGAAACGACGGTCCACGTGTCAAGAGTCGGTTGGCCGACACGACATGTGCAGACCTGCGGCGTCTGATGGGGTGCGGTCCAGTGTGGGAATGACAAGTGGAGCAATCAGAGTCGTTGGTCGTGAGGAGGCGCTTTGGCGGGAGATGAAGGGCGCCGTTGGATGAGGGCGATTGCAGTGATAAATAGGGGTGGGGCTCACTCTAGGGCCCTTACTTCTTCATATTTCCTCGCTCTAAGTCCTGATTGCTCGGCGCTCGTCTTTTTCCTTCTGCTTTCGTTTCCCGAGGATCTCTCTTCTTTAGGTTAGATGTCTTCTTTCGTAGAATCTGTAGATGCCGTAGGAGTAGGTTCTAGGGACTTTCTAGTTGAGCCTGAGTCTTCCCGAGGAGCAGGGGTCAGATCCTCTTCTCGGGATCGTGCTGCGAGGGCTGCCTCCAGGGAGGAGGCGGCAGACGCTACCCCCGGCGCGTCATGTTGGGTGAGGCATGGGGACGAGCTTGCCAACGTTCGGACTCGCTTCCATATCCCCTCAAGTTATATGCTTCGCCTGGCCAAGGAGGGAGTGAGGGCGGACCAAGTACGGGGTAGGGAGATCGCCCTGTATTTGGAAGCTTTTTGGGGTGGAATGCGCCTGCCCTTCTCTCCTGAGGTTGTCGAAGCGTTGAACTTCTTCAGGCTAGCCCCTGCTCAGTTAGTGCCGAACTCGTGGAGGATTCTCCTCGGGTTCCTGATCTGTGTGAAGTTACAGGCGGTTCCCTTCAGCCTCTCCATCCTTGATTCTTCTCTTGTCTTCAAAAATCATCCTGGGGGCCGAGCGGGCGACCCGAGGTGGGTTTACCTCTCTTTTAGAAAGGGACAGGGGGGCGCCGTCGGGACAGGGGTTGTTGCCCTGCCTTCTTCCATTCACGACTGGAAGAAGAAGTTTTTCTTCGTCACGCCGCCCGAGGGCGAGGACTGGCCCGTGCCCACCAAGTGGTCGAGGGAAAAGTGCTTGCCGGGGATCAGTCCAATGACCCCGCCGCAGTGAGAGTGGCGTCGTGGGAGCCCGTCCCCCGATTTGACGTGTTGCTGTCTGAAAGGGTCCTGAGTTGGGCCAGACTCAGCCCCGTCGGGTTCGTCGGTAAGTCAGGCTTTCTTTTTGGCTTGTACATTGCATGTGTCGCTGACTTCCTTGCATTTGGTTTTGTGCAGAACCCATGGATATGGATGAGCTCCGAGCCTCCATGCGCCAGCCGAGGAAGGTCACGAAGGATGGAGGCGCCAGCTCTTTGTAAGTGCATGGCAGCGCCCCGGCCGTCTGTTCGAGGCCAAAATGCGGAAACGAAACTTTTTCTTTAAACTTTTTAAACCTGCGCTACCGCGTACTTTAAACCCGGATCGGGCCATTAACCTAATGTTAGCAAACTAGAGAATGGGTAGAAAGCTATACCGAGCGATCCGTGTCCTTCGGTCTTCGGCCTCCATCCCGATCTCCTCGCGAAATCTCCGGTCTCCATCTCCTCGTCGGAAAGGGCACCACATCGCCGAGTCTTTTTTCGGGCTCCCACCTCTGGACCGAGGCAACTCGGACACGAAGTTGGCAAGCCGACGTGTCCAAGAATGCTGTAGGCTAAGTGTAGAATAGTTTGTCTCATGGGGTTATGTGAAGTTGCCATAATGAAGTGGAGAAGGAGATAAGCTTTGGAGAAGGATGGTGTATTTTGTTGCAAGCCAAAAAATATGAGATGAACATTTTCCCCACCACCAAAATGAACCCTCTCTCTCCAAGAAGTGGCCGGCCTTGCAAAAATGGGAGAGTGAAAAGCAATGAAGGGAGGTGAGTGTAATAAAAGGAAAATGGGTGATGGTAAACAAAAAGAAAACCTCACATCAAAAAACCCTTCAATCTTCTCACCATTAATGCAAGTAATGATGCATGAAAAAGCAAAGATGCTAGAACCATCCATATGCCACATATCACAAATAACACCCTCCACATTTGCTAATTTGCACATTTGCAAATTAGCCCCTTCATCAGAAAAATCCGGCCATGAAGGAACAAAGGAAAACTGGCCGAAACGGAATACAAACTGGTAACTTCAAAAATGATCCCGTAATAAATTACAGGAAAACGCCGCGACTGTATATACATACCCGCATTTGTATTTCGACCGAATACAAATGCAATGAGACAAAATCTACACTGTACAATATTAGGATCCGGCTTAAACCAAAGCCCGCTAGTATTATCCGTCCAATCACGATCCGTGCAATACCACACGTATAAGATCGAACCCTGCCATATATCCATACGGCCTCTACAGCGTTTTTCCCGAAACTTGAGAAACTGTCTGTGGGGGATTCTAAAGACTCGTCAATACTTTGGCTGTGGATTTAACCACTAGCAAGTCAGAGGTATTAGCCATACGTAACGGGCTACCAGGTATTGACCAAAAGGGACGTCGATGAGCGAACTAATGCTGACACCCTACTGAGCCTGTCAGTGACAATATCCGTACAGTCCGGTCCGTTCGTCTATGAGCATTGCATGGCGGGCCTAGGGGGTTGGTAAAAGTCAGACCCCCAATAGCGGTACAAATCGTGTCGGAGTGTAGTCCAGAACACCCTGAGATACTACTGGAATACCTACCAATAAATCTCCTGCCTTGGCCAAGGACTTCGTGTAATGGCTCTTCTAGACACAGCGCGACCTCACCCCCAATACCGGGAGAGACAAACCCCTGCAGATCCGCTCACTGCCTCCATGTGGCTTGGGACTGTACCCAACTAAAACCTGTTTGCATGACTCCTTTGAGCCGTGGTAGGGTAGTAATCAAAGTACAGTGGGAACTCACACGAGACAAATGACGATCTCAGGTCGATGAACTAAGTTGTACACATGTCACCAGGGAACTGCTATCTGATGTCAGGTATAAGACCAACTAGCATGTTCCCGGCGAGTCCTGTCCGGTGTACTCATAACCCAATGAGCACCTGTATACATCTTAGGTGAACCAACTGACACCAGTGGCTTGTGAGACCGGCCCCCGCCCCTCGTCGGGGTCTCGACTGTATATACTAGTGTACTCCGGAGTATTGATGCCCTGTCTCGAAACTCCCACGACTAGGGACCTTTTAAGGATGTGCTTATAGACCCCAGCTCCCACGTATATGATCGCCATCATACTGCTGGTCGTCAAGCAAGAATCCTAAGGGCTCTATCAGTGTGCAATAGCGACCTGTAAGGTCACCTGAAGCAGTACACGATGATAAAGATAAACCAGATAGCATACTATCATCTTGAGTAAGACTGTCCTACCGGTATAGGTCCTCCCTCAATCATTACAATCACGTGCCTGTGATCAAATAATTGACTCTGAGGGCACTATATCCAACAATCTCCCACTTGCACTCAAGGCTAATTATTGCGATGTCGCATACTCACAGCCCGTGTGATACCGAACACCCAACTCCTCTACTAATCAGTCTCACAAAGCCCGTTTGCGAAACTATTGTGTTCGAGGAATAGCCCCAGTGAGTGGATCCGCCCTGATGTTTCTTTCTATGTCTCTCTTTATCTCAAGTTCGTGGAGAAATCCATCTCCCGAAATGAGCAATACCTGTCTTAGAATATGTCTGGATATCTGATGGGACCTAATTCATAAATGAACTCCAAATCCAAACTTCTTAGACTGTATCGTCAACTGAAACCAATCAGTATCCTGCGCCATGCCTCCCTCAGTATCCGCTTGGATCACCTGTCCAAAATACTGCCCCTAGTCAGAGGGAAAACTATAACTCAGACAGTCAATCTGTCATCCAGGTCACCGTGGAAGCCTGGAATGATAACTGTCTCCCGAATGAGGCTGTCGTTATCATATCCCTAGAACATCCACTTATGTTCTAAAACTGCTTCCAAATGTTTCTCTAGGATTGAATCAATATCAACCTATTGCATCTAGTGCAAAAACAACATCTGGTGTGGTACTTGACATCTCATGATTGACTCAATTGCCTAAGCAAGTGATCTGCCAATCATGCACATCTCTCTCCACTTTAGTCTGTAAGACACCTTTAGAGAGGGTGACTCCATCACCTGCAGGTACACTACCGTACCAGGAGCCGTCCATTCTAAAACACCTTTAGAATGCTGTCTAAGTACCCAGATTGGGATACTTCCCAAATCTAGATCTAAAATCATAGATCTAGTAACCAGAATATCTGATATAATATCCAAGTTCTATGTGGAGAAACCCCTGTGTGACAACCAAAGTATAACCGACCGTAGTATAGGAATTTCACTTCCTACTCTGTGTATGTCATCCAAATACCAGGACATCACACTCTACTACCTTCTTAACAGATCCATCCCTTATTCTGATGAAGTCAAACCTATGACTGTCACATCAGAAATAGATGATCTATCTCCGCTATATCTGCTTTAGTCTATAAATAGACATAAGCCACTTGTCCACTATACTTCCGCTGCTCCCACTGACTACGACAACCCTCTGGCAGAATCATATACACGCGCACTTCTAAAACTTGTTTAGAACGACGCTATACTCATCCTCCTGCCGGGTCTCATTGTCTGGAACAACAGCAATGGCAAGTCTGGGTAAACAAGAACCTCCCTGTCACCGTCTTTGAGCATACCGGAGTACCTCTCGGGTGCCTGAGGTTACCCACCATATTTGCGGAGTGGCCAATAGAATGTCAAACCAGATTGAATCTTTAGGTTTTTATCAAATTTTCAGTAATCGTTTGCGGTTCTGGAATCACTTCCAGTTCTACCATACTCCCACTACTGTTTTCTGAAAAAATCCATTTTTATTAAAACTGTGGCGAGTTAAGAACAATATTGCTATTGATCTTCCAGATGGTAGAAAATCAACCCTCGTCATAACCTGGGTCAACCCACAAACAGCCATTACAGAAACATGCCTTGAGTTATCCAGAGTCTGGTTTTAAGCATAAGCCGGACAACTCCCCGTACCTTAACATCGTTAAGATATGAACTTTTCTATATCCAATATAGAAACAGAGGCACTGATTTAATTGGAACCAGATTCAAATCATGCAGATATCTCCAGTGCATGTCAACTAAATGGAAGGAGGCTGATCAGCGTTACTCAACTTTGGAATGCATCCAGATATGAGTAACCTGAAAGAGAAACAAGTTCTCTTAATCATTACTATTAACTGAATACCATACACAAGTATTTACATCTTCGATTACCTTGAAGAATCCCGATACTTGCAATACCTGGTTCTCTACTCTATTCTTATACCTATAACTTTTCAAAACTTGGACCTTGTGTTTCTACGAAACACCTGTCTAAGAACTAGAGAAGTCATAAGTAAACAGAATATAGTACGAGTACCAACCCCTCTGTCCAAATGGACACTGGACAATATACAATCCTCTGTATAAGTCCTCTGAGTCTAATAACTCAAACCCTGTGTGTCGTAGGTTGAAAACTGTACTTATGGTTAAGAAGAATTACACCGCTGTTTAATACTCCTTACCAAACCATCCACTGATATAGGTAAATGTCATGGACATAATTTTAAAACGGTATATCTCACTCTATAAAAATAGACGTACAGATATATCAATTTGAAATTGGTGCATAACAGCGGATATTCAAAACCAAATATTTGTCGTCCGGCAAACAACCCAGGCGATTTCCTCAAATATCACCAATTACAACGAATTCCGATATAATGAAGATGATTACCTAATTCCCAATAACTTACTCCCACTCATCATCTGTAAAACCATACAAATGTGAGAATCATACCTGGTAAATACATACCCTGGAGCAAGTGTCTAATTGGGAAATCAGTTTTCTTTTAACGGTACACAGTGAAACTGAAACATTGAAATGTTTCGTAGGGGTATCCGGGTATTCCTAGTAATACCTCTTCCATTATCCAGATTCACAACTGTAACCGTATATTTCTTTGCCACCTCTCCAAATCCCTTTATATGTCTTTAGTCATTACCTTCTGTACACCCTCTTAGGCTAAATGGTTTTCTTCCTTCCCTACAGTTCGGCACCAGCCTATGGTTTGGAAGAAGACTATCCAATAAGCATAATGGGTGTACTGTCCTAATCCTAGGAACACTCGCAATGCGAGAGAAGGTGAAGATAAAAGACAACTGAATAAACCTTATTCCTATTTCTCCTGAACCAGAATCCATCCCCGAACTGGAACAAATTCCTTTCGAGTTCGTATATAACCATACAATGGAGTATCCAATAAACTGTGGATCTTCGTAGTGATACGGAGTGTTCTGGAGAAATACAAAGGTGAAGTGGGAGTGGTAATGAAATACTTCGTTCGGTCGTGAATAGCAGTCGCAATTTACTTTGCCCTCTCACTAATCCTTTTATTTGTCTTAACTTAATACCTTCTGTACACCACACTTAGGCTAATCGGCTTTCTTCATTCCCTACCGTTCGGCACCAGCCTAAGGTTTGGAAGAAGGCTATCCAATAGACGTAACGGGTGTACTGTCCTAATCCAAGGAGCACTCGCAACCTGAGAGAAGGTAAAAGGAAAAGATAACTGAATAGTCCTATCCGTTTTCTCCAGAACCGGAAACCATCCTCGAATAAATTCCTTCGAGTTCGTATATAACCATACGATGGTTTTGTCTAATGGAAGTGGACGTTCGTAGTAATACGGGGTGTCCTGGAGAAAAGGGTAAAAGAAGGAGTGGCAATGAGGTATGCAACTCTGAAAATCGAAAAGCCAGTGTTTTAAAAAGGCTCGATTAATTTTGGTCACTGAGTCATAATCTTAGGGTCGGGTCATGGTCTCTGCCAAAGAGAGAGAGAAAAGAAACACTCAGCGTGCACTCTAACCTAGATCAGAATGGTTGTCACTTTATCTAATCAGGAAACCTCCCACTGTAACCTCAAATTCCCCTCCAAACCTAAAAGAAGAATTAGTCGGGATCATCCGAGAAGTAAACCAACTCATCAGTGGGAATCGGAATTTAACTATCATCGCATGATAACGTGATGGAATCCACTCACGTTATCACACTCCAGAAGGTATGTGCATATCTGGCAAGTTTCAGTTTCTTTAGAAACTCCCGATATGATTTTTATCCCATGCTCTTATGACCTTGACTTTGGCCAACAAATCATAAGTCACATGTCAAGTTCTACCCGTCATTATCCAGGTTGATTTGAACCCATCCGTACCTACCCTTGACTTTGGCCAACAAGGCAGTACGACTGTCCTAAACCAACGCATCTATCTATACTGCAGAAAAGTAACAAATAGCTACCATACACTATGCTTTGACTTTGGCCAACAAACATAGCATGAATACTACGTGCTACCCGTCTGAAATGACGGAAGGCTACGAATGGTTTTTGGCGAAAAACCTTTAACGTAATGAACTTGATATCGTTGAAGGAACCGGATAGCTTTTATAAAAATATAGTGGTGAAAACCTTTGCTAAAGAGGTCACTCCCGGTGAAGGGATCTCGGCTCTTTCCCTGTAGAATGAGGTGCAGGATATTCCAACTGAATACCACGATGCAAAGCAAAAGTAATCGGCTATAGTGAAGTTATTGCCCTGACGCAAACTTCTGTCCAAGGGGTCACTCCCGGTGAAGGGATCTCGGCCCTTGCCTCGTCGACTGAGGTACTGGGTATTCATAACCGAATACCACTGTGCAAAATAAAAGAGAACGCCCTTGCAATAATAGCTTTTTGAAAAATTGTTCCAACAACCTCAGAATAGGTTTGTTTAGCTTGCATTGATCCGAATCAATGCAGTCCCATCAATTGATCACACCAATAAAGAACGAAAATAATGATGTACGTATATGCCATCCGCATTCGCCACTGGGTCCCATCATCACCCGTTAGGTTACTTAACTAACGACAGAGCGGGGTCTGGACTAGCACGGATGCAAAACATATACAACATCTACTAGTATATATATCAATATATAATAATCGCTCAAGGCGTGATAAAATGCAACATCACAGAAATGTAATAAGTATCACAGAACAATATAGATATCTGGGATCCCCGGGTTTCATAGAGCCGCTACTGAAACCCGACATTCCCCTGGTCGTGTGGACAGCCTGCGCAATGAAATCCTAGACCCCTACGGGCGCGGCAAGTTTGTTGGAGATAGTGCCCTCAGAGTCAATTATTGGATCACAGGCACGTGATTTCAATGATTGAGAGAGGACCTGTCCCAGTAGGACAGTCTTACTCAAGATGATAGTATGCTATCTGGTTTATCTTTATCATCGTGTACTGCTTTAGGTGACCATACAGGTCACTATTGCACGTTGATAGAGCCCCTAGGATTCTTGCTTGACTACCAGCAGTATGAGGGCGATCATATACGTGAGAGCTGGAGTCTATAAGCACATCCTTAAAGGTCCCTAGTCGTGGGAGTTTCGAGACAGGGCATCGATTCTCCAGAGTAGACTAGTGTATACAGTCGAGACCCCGACGAGGGGCAGTGGCCGGTCTCACAAGCCACTGGTGTCAGTTGGTTCACCTAAGATGTATACAGGTGCTCATTGGGTTATGAGTACACCGGACAGGACTCGCCGGGAACCTGCTAGTTGGGATTATACCAGACGTCAGATAGCAGTTCCCTGGTGACATGTGTACAACTTAGTTCATCGACCTGAGATCGTCATTTATCTCGTGTGAGTTCCCACTGTACTTAGATTACTACCCTACCACGCTCAAAGGAGACGTGCAAACAGGTTTTAGTTGGGTACAGTCCCGAGCCACATGGAGGCAGTGAGCGGATCTGCAGGGGTTCGTCTCTCCCGATATTGAGGGTGAGGTCGCGCTGTGTTTAGGAGAGCCATTACACAAAGCCCTCGGCCGAGGCAGGAGATTTACTGGTAGGTATTCCAGTAGTATCTCAGGGTGTTCTGGGCTACACTCCGACACGACTTGTACCGCTTTTGGGGGGTCTGACTTTTACCAACCCCTAGGCCCGCCATGCGATGCTCATAAACGAACGGACCGGACTGTACGGATATTGTCACTGACAGGCTCAGTAGAGTGTCAGGATGAGTTCACTCATCGACGTCCCTTTTGGTCAATACCTGGTAGCCCATCACGTATAGGCTAATACCTCTGACGTGCTAGTGGTTAAATCCACAACCAAAGTATTGACGAGTCTTTAGAGTCCCCCACAGACCGGTTTCTCAAGTTTCGGGCGAAACGCTGTAGAGGCCGTATGGAGATATGGCAGGGTTCGATCAGATACGTGCGGTATTGCACGGATCGTGATCGGACGGATTTTCCGGATCCTAGTATTAGACAGTGTAGTTTTGTCTCTTTGCATTTGTATTCAGTGGGAATACAAATGCGGGCATGTATATGCAGTCGCGGGGTTTTCCTGTAATTTATTACGGGATCAGTTTTCTGAAGTTGCCAGTTTGCTTTCCGCTCCGGCCGGTTTTCCTTTGTTCCTTTGCGGCCGGATTTTCTGGTGGAGGGGGTTATTTGCAAGTTTGCAAATAACATATTGTGGAGGGGGTTTCTTGCATTTTGTGGCTTCATGATAGTTCTTTCATCATGAGATTCTTTTTTGGTCTCTTTCTTTGCATTAAATGTGATGTTTGTGATATGATGAGATTAGAAATTGGTGTGACCATTTTCTACACATATTGATTCCTTTTCTCCTCTTGTTTTTGATTCATTCTTTTTCCCCCCATGGAGAGAGGTCGGCCACTTTTGAGGGAGAAAGAGAGAGGTTTTCATTTTGGGTAAGGAAAATTGATTCATCACATTATTCTATGTTTGCCACAAAATTCCTTCACCTCTCCAAAGTTCATTCTTCACTTTCTCCACCATGGCAACTACATAAACCCCAAAGAGACATAGATTCTACACTACACCTACAGTATCCTTAGACGCGTCGGCTTGCTAACTTCGCGCCCGAGTTGCCTCGCTCCCGAGGTGGGAGCCCGTAAAAGAAATCGGCTACGTGGTGCCCTTTCCGACGAGGAGGTGACGAACGGAGTTTCCGCGGGAGATCGGAGTGGAGACGAAGACCGAAGGACACGGATCGCTTGGTATATCTCTCTACCCAATCTTTTAGTTTGCTAGTAGCTAGGTTAATGGCCCGATCCGGGTTGATAGTGCGCGGTGGTGCCGGTTTGCAAGTTTCGCAAAGTTTTTCGTTTCCGCGTTTCCGGCGTCGGATCGACGGCCGGGGCGCCGCCGTGCACTTACATTGGTATCAGAGCCACGCTATTAACTTAGTCTAGCTTGCTCTAGTATGTTTAGAACTCGATCGAACAAAAATCCCAAAAACTGTATTTTCAGTGCATCTGTTCTCTGTCGAAATTTTTTTAGCTCCAAAAATTTTTCAGGTTGTTGCAGAAACACGTGCAGTGAATTATAAGCATACTGTAAAAATTTTGTGAGGCGATGCTACAGTTCCACCGCGGAAACGCGGCCAAACCCACGTTTGCACCGCGGTTCCGCGGCGGAATTAAGTCAACGCGACACCAAATTTTTCCAGTGGGCTTTTGAATAGGAAATGGGGGTTTTGGGATATTCTGTTTGGGCCCAGATTTTTTGTGAGTGCTACAGTAGTGCTTGGGGCCCACTTCGGTAAATTTGTTCGATCGGAAATTTTAAACATGTTAGTTCACAGTATTTACATTATATCTGCGACCGTGAATATCATTTGATCGGTAAATCCTGTCTAACTGCTATAGCTCGGTTAGACGGATTTGCGAACGTGACATTCACATTGATGTTCTGTGTTGTGCTGTGATATTGCGGATTGGTCGTGGGGGATAGCCTGGGTGCAATAGTAGTACAGTTTTGTTTTATATATACATTTGATATTGCGGGGTGAGCGTCCGACATGTGGACTGCCGTCACTGCCTGTTTGTATTATTCTTTTGGGGCATGACCGGGTTGAGGTCGATGTACCCGTTGTATGTATATTTTACTTTCTGTACTAGGATTGCCCCGCGGAGGGGTGCACGGATAGCCGGGTTCTAGAGGGCAACGGGCCCGCATCTCATGGCGTTGAGACGGAGGGGGCTTCACTCTAGAATTGGCGGGCTATTCGCCGCACTCGTAGGGGGTACAGGTTGACTCAGGAGGGGTGCCCAAGTTACCGGATTCCGTAAAGTGCTGGGTGGTCCATTCACGCCGTTGAAGGGGGCTGCCTCGCTTCAGGTTTTGGCGGGTAACTTGCCGCGCCCGTAGGGGTCTAGGATTTCATTGCACAGGCTATCCACACGACCAGGGGAACGTCGGGTTTCAGTAGTGGCTCTATGAAACCCGGGGATCCCAGATATCTGTATTGTTCTGTGATGCTGGTTATATTTCTGTGATGTTGTATTTTATCACGCCTTGAGCGAATATTATATATTGATATATATAGTAGTATATGTTGTATATGTTTTGCATCCGCGCTGGTCCAGTCCCCGCTCTGTCATTAGTTAAGTAACCTAACGGGTGATGACGGGACCCAGTGGCGAATGCGGATGGCATATACGTACATTATTATTTTTGTTCTTTTGTGGTGTGATCAATTGATGGGACTGCGTTGATTTGGATCAATGCAAACTAAACAAACCTATTCTGATGTTGTTGGAACATTTTTTCAAAAAGCTGTTATTGCAAGGGCGTTCTCTTTTGTTTTGCGCAGTGGTATTCAGTTGGAATATCCTGCTCCTCAGTCGACGAGGCAAGAGCCGAGATCCCTTCACCGGGAGTGACCCTTTGGACAGAAGTTTGCGTCAGGGCAATAACTTCACTATAGCCGATTACTTTTGCTTTGCATCGTGGTGTTTAGTTGGAATATCCTGCACCCCATCCTACGGGGAAAGAGCCGAGATCCCTTCACCGGGAGTGACCTCTTTAGCAAAGGTTTTCGTCACTATATTTTTATAAAGCTATCCCGTTCCTTCAACGATATCAAGTTCATTACGTTAAAGGTTTTTCGCTAGAAACCATTCGTAGCCCTCCGTCGTTTCATATGGATAGTCAATAGTATTCAAGCTGTGTTTGTTGGCCAAAGTCAAGGCACAGTGTTTGGTAGCTGTTGGTTATTCATATGCAGCATAGATAGATGCGTTGGTTTGGGACAGTCGTATGGCCTTGTTGGCCAAAATCAAGGGCTTGTATGGGTGGGTTCAAATTAACCTGGAGAATGACGGGTAGAACATGACATGTGACTTATGATTTGTTGGCCAAAGTCAAGGTCATAAGAGTATGGGGCAAAAATCACATCGGGAGTTTCTAAAGAAATTGAAACTTGCCAGATATGCGCATACCTTCTGGAGTGTGATAACGTAAGCGGATTCCGTCATGTTATCATGCGATGATAGTTGGATCCCGATTCCCACTGATGAGTTGGTTTACTCCTCGGGTGATCCCGACTAATTCTTCTTTCGGGTTTGGAGAAGAATTTGAGGTTACAGTGGAGGTTTCCAGATTAGATAAAGTGATAACCATTCTGATCTAGGTTAGAGTGCACGCTGAGTGTTTCTTTTCTCTCTCTCTTTGGCAGCGACCATTGACCCGACCCTAGACTATGACTCAGTGACCAAGTTAACCGAACCTTCTTATAAGACTGGCTTTTGGATTGTCAGAGTTGCAGACCTCATTGACACTCCTACTTTTACCCTTTTTCTCCAGGACACCCCGTATTACTACGAACGTCCACTTCCATTGGACAAAACCATCGTATGGTTATATACGAACTCGAAGGAATTTATTCGAGGATGGTTTCCGGTTCTGGAGAAAACGAATAGGACTATTCAGTTGTCTTTTCCTTTTACCTTCTCTCAGGTTGTGAGTACTCCTTGGTTTAGGAGATAGTACACCTATTACGCAAATAGGATAGTCTTCTTCCAAACCTTAGGCTGGTGCCGAACGGTGGGGAATGAAGAAAACCATTTAGCCCAAAAATGGTGTACATAAGGTACTAAGTTAAGACAAAGAAAGGGATTAGAAGGAGGGCAAAGTAAATTGCGACTGATATTCACGACCAAACGAAGTATTTCATTACCACTCCCACTTCACCTTTGTATTTCTCCAGGACACTCCGTATCACTACGAAGATCCACAGTTTATTGGATACTCCATCGTATGGTTATATATGAACTCGAAAGGAACTTGTTCCAGTTCGGAGATGGATTCTGGTTCAGGAGAAATAGGAATAAGGTTTATTCAGTTGTCTTTTATCTTCACCTTCTCTCGCATTGCTAGTGCTCCTAGGATTAGGACAGTACACCCATTATGCTTATTGGATAGTTTTCTTCCAAACCATAGGCTGGTGCCGAACGGTAGGGAAGGAAGAATACCATTTGGCCTAAAGGGGTGTAGAGAAGGTAATGACTAAAGACATATGAAGGGATGTGGAGAGGTGGCAAAGAAATATACGGTTACAGTTGTGAATCTGGATAATGGAAGAGACATTACTAGGAATACCCAGATACCCCATCGAAACATTTCAATGTTTCAGTATTACTGTGTACAGTTAATAGAAAACTGATTTCCCAATTGGACACTTGCTCCAGGGTATGTATTTACCAGGTATGATTCTCACATCTGTATGGTTTTACAGATGATGAGTGGGGGTAAGTTATTGGGAATTAGGTGATCATCCTCATTATATCGGGATTCGTTGTAATTGGTGATATTTGAGGAAGTCACCTGGGTTGTTTGCCGGACGACAAATATTTGGTTTTGAATATCCGTTGTTGTGCACCAATTTCAAATTGATATATCTGTACGTCTATTTTCATAGAGTGAGATATACCTTTTTGAAACTATGTCCATGACATTTACCTATATCAGTGGATGGTTAGGGAGGAGCATTAAACAGCGGTGTAATTCTTCATAACCATAAATACAGTTTTCGACCTACAACACGCAGTGAATGAGTTATTAGACTCAAGGGACTTATACAGAGTATTGTATGTTGTCCAGTGTCCATTAGGACAGAGGGGATGGTCTTCGTACTATATTCGGTTTACTTATGACTTCTCTAATTTTAGACAGGTGTTTCGTAGAAACACAGGGTCTGAGTTTTGAGAAGTTATAGGTATATGAATAAAGTAGAGAACCATATGTTGCAAGTATCCGGATTCTTCAAGGTGATCGAAGATATAGATACTTATGAATGGTATTCAGTTGATAGTAATGATTAAGAGAACTTACTTCTCTTTCAGGTTACTCATAATTAGAAGTACTCTTAAGTTGAGTAATGCTGATCGACCTCTTTCCATTTAGTTGACATGCACTGGAGACAGCTGCATGATTTGAATTTGGTTCAATTAAATCAGTGCCTCTGTTTCTGTATTAGATATAGAACAGTTCGTATCTTGACGATGTTAAGGTACGGGGAGTTGTCCAGCTTATGCTTAAAACCAGACTCTGGATAGCTCGAGGCACGTTTCTGTAATGGCTGTTTGTGGGTTGACCCAGGCTATGACGAGGGTTGACTTTCTACCATTTGGAAGATTAATAGTGATATTGTTCTTCACTCGCCACAATTTTAAAAGAAATGGATTTTTTCAGAAAACAGTAGTGGGAGTATGGTAGAACTGGAAGTGATTCCAGAACCGCAAACGATTACTGAAAAATTGATAGGAACCTAAAGATTCAATCTGGTTTGACATTCCATTAGCCACTTCGCAGATATGGTGGGTAACCTCAGGCACCCGAGAGGTACTCCGGTAGCCTTAAGGACGGTGACAGGGAGGTTCTTGTTTACCCAGACTTGCCATTTCTGTTGTTCCAGACTGTGAGACCCGGCAGGAGGATGAGTATAGCGTCGTTCTAAACTAGCTTTAGAAGTGTACGTCTATATGACTCTGCCAGAGGATTGTCGTAGTCAGTGAGAGCAGCGGAAGCATTGGTGGACAGGTGGCTTATGTCTATTTATAGACTAAAGCAGATATAGCGGAGATAGATCATCTATTTATGATGTGACAGTCATAGGTTTGACTTCAGTAGAATAGGGGATAGATCTGTTAAGAAGGTAGTAGAGTGTGATGTCCTGGTATTTGGATGACATACACAGAGTAGGAAGTGATATTCCTATACTACGATCGGTTATTCTTTGGTTGTCACACAGTAGTTTCTCCACATAGGAATTGGATCTTATATCGTACATTCTGGTTACTAGATCTATGGTTTTAGATCTAGATCTGGGTAGTTTCCCAATCTGGGTACTTAGACAGTATTCTATGAGTATTTAGAATAGACGACTCCTGGCACGGTAGTATACCTGCAGGTGATGGAGTCACCCTCTCTAAAGGTGTCTTACAGACTAAAGGGGGGAGGGATGCGCATGATTGGCAGATCACTTGCTTAGGCAATTGAGTTGATCATGAGATGTCATGTACCACACTAGATGTTGTTTTTGCAGTAGATGCAATAAGTTGATATTGATCCAATCCTGGAGAAACAGTCGGAAGCAGTTTTAGAACATAAGTTGATGTTCTAGGGATATGATAACAGCATTCTCTTTCGGGAGACAGTTATCATTCCAGGCTTCCAAGGTGACCTGGATGGCAGAGTGGCTGTCAGAGTTATAGTTTTCCCTCTGACGAGGGGCAGTATTTTGGACAGGTGCTCCAGGTGGATACTGAGGGAAGGATGGCGCAGGATACTGATTAAGTTCAATTGACGATACAGTCTAAGAAGTTTGGATTTGGAGTTCATTTGTGAGCTAGCTCCCATCAGACATCCAAACATATTCTAAGATAGGTATTGCTCATTTCGGGAGATGGCTTTCTCTGCGAACTTGAGATAAAGAGAGACATAGAAAGAAACATCTGAGCGGATCCACTCACTGAGGCTATTCCTCGAACGCAATAGTTTCGCAAACGAGCTTTGTGAGACTGACTAGTAGAGGAGTTGGGTGTTCGGTATCACACTGGCTGTGAGTATGCGACATCGCAATAATTAGCATTGAGTGCAAGTGGGAGATTGTTGGAGATAGTGCCCTCAGAGTCAATTATTGGATCACAGGCACGTGATTGCAATGATTGAGGGAGGACCTGTCCCAGTAGGGCGGTCTTACTCAAGATGATAGTATGCTATCTGGTTTATCTTTATCATCGTGTACTGTTTTAGGTGACCATACATGTCACTATTGCACGTTGATAGAGCCCCTAGGATTCTTGCTTGACTACCAGCAGTATGAGGGCGATCATATACGTGAGAGCTGGAGTCTATAAGCATATCCTTAAAAGGTCCCTAGTCGTGGGAGTTTCGAGACAGGGCATCGATTCTCCAGAGTAGACTAGTGTATACAGTCGAGACCCCGACGAGGGATGGTGGCCGGTTTCACAAGCCACTGGTGTCAGTTGGTTCACCTAAGATGTATACAGGTGCTCATTGGGTTATGAGTACACCAGACAGGACTCGCCAGGAACCTGCTAGTTGGGATTATACCAAACGTCAGATAGCAGTTCCCTGGTGACATGTGTACAGGTTAGTTCATCGACCTGAGATCGTCATTTGTCTCGTGTGAGTTCCCACTGTACTTAGATTACTACCCTACCACGCTCAAAGGAGACGTGCAAACAGGTTTTAGTTGGGTACAGTCCCGAGCCACATGGAGGCAGTGAGCGGATCTGCAGGGGTTCGTCTCTCCCGGTATTGAGGGTGAGGTCGCGCTGTGTCTAGGAGAGCCATTACACAAAGCCCTCGGCCGAGGCAGGAGATTTACTGGTAGGTATTCCAGTAGTATCTCAGGGTGTTCTGGGCTACACTCCGACACGACTTGTACCGCTTTTGGGGGTCTGACTTTTACCAACCCCCTAGGCCCGCCATGCGATGCTCATAGATGAACGGACCGGACTGTACGGATATTTTCACTGACAGGCTCAGTAGGGTGTCAGCATGAGTTCGCTCATCGACGTCCCTTTTGGTCAATACCTGGTAGCCCGTCACGTATAGGCTAATACCTCTGACGTGCTAGTGGTTAAATCCACAACCAAAGTATTGACGAGTCTTTAGAGTCCCCCACAGACCAGTTTCTCAAGTTTCGGGAAAAACGCTGTAAAGGCCGTATGGAGATATGGCAGGGTTCGATCAGATACGTGCGGTATTGCACGGATCGTGATCGGACGGATTTTACTTGCGGGCTTTGGTTTAAGCCGGATCCTAGTATTAGACAGTGTAGTTTTGTCTCTTTGCATTTGTGTTCAGTGGGAATACAAATGCGGGCATGTATATGTAGTCGCGGGGTTTTCCTGTAATTTATTACGGATCAGTTTTCTGAAGTTGCCAGTTTGTTTTCTGCTCCGGCAGGTTTTCCTTTGTTCCTTCGCGGCCGGATTTTCTGGTGGAGGGGGTTATTTGCAAGTTTGCAATTAACTTATTGTGGAGGGGGTTTCTTGTATTTTGTGGCTTCATGATAGTTCTTTCATCATGAGATTCTTTTTTGGTCTCTTTCTTTGCATTAAATGTGATGGTTTGTGATATGATGAGATTAGAAATTGGTGTGACCATTTTCTACACATATTGATTCCTTTTCTCCTCTTGTTTTTGATTCATTCTTTTTCCCCCCATGGAGAGAGGCCGGCCACTTTTGAGGGAGAAAGAGAGAGGTTTTCATTTTGGGTAAGGAAAATTGATTCATCACATTATTCTATGTTTGCCACAAAAATACCTCACCTCTCCAAAGTTCATTCTTCACATCCTCCACCATGTCAACTACATAAACTCCAAAGAGACATAGATTCTACACTACACCTACAGTACCCTTGGACGCGTCGGCTTGCCAACTTCGCGCCCGAGTTGCCTCGCTCCCGAGGTGGGAGCCCATAAAAGAAATCGGCTACGTGGTGCCCTTTCCGACGAGGAGGTGACGAACGGAGTTTCCGTGGGAGATCGGAGTGGAGACGAAGACCGAAGGACACAGATCGCTTGGTATATATCTCTACCCAATCTTTTAGTTTGCTAGTAACTAGGTTAATGGCCCGATCCGGGTTGATAGTGCGCGGTGGTGCCGGTTTGCAAGTTTCGTAAAGTTTTTCGTTTCCGCATTTCCGGCATCGGATCGACGGACGGGGCGCCTTCGTGCACTTACAAAGTTACCCTCCAAAACCTGAAGCGAGGCAGCCCCCTTCAACAACGTGAATGGACCACCCAGCACTTCACGGAATCCGGTAACTTGAGCACCCCTCCTTGGGTCAACCTATACCCCCTACGAGTGCGGCGAATAGCCCGCCAATACTAGAGTGAAGCCCCCTTCGTCTCAACGCCATGAGATTCGGGCCCGTTTCCCTCTAGAACCTGGCTACCCGTGCACCCCTCCGCGGGGTAATCCTAGTGCAGAAAGTAAAATATACAACGGGTACATCGACCTCAGCCCGGTCTTGCCCCAAAAAAAATAATATACAAACAGGCAGTAACGGCAGTCCACATGTCGGACGCTCGCCCCGCAATATCAAATGTACATATACAACCAAACTGTACTAACATTGCATCCAGCCTATCCACCACGACAAATCCGCAACAACACAGCACAACACAAAACATCAACGTGAATGTCACGTTCGCAAATCCGTCTAAAAGGGCTATAGCAGTTAGACAGGATTTACCGATGAAATGGCATTCACGGTCGCAGATATAATGTAAATACTGTGAACAAACATGTTTAAAATTTTCGATCGACTAAATTTACCGAAGTGGGCCCCAAGCACTACTGTAGTACTCAAAATAAAGCCGGGCCCAAAAAGAATATACCAGAAACCCTATTTCCATCTCAGAGAGCCACTGTAAAAATTTGGTACACTGTGGCTACAGTACGGCCGCGGATCCGCCGCCAAAACGTGGTTTTGGCCGAGGATCCGCCGCGCTACAGTAACATCAGCCTACCAAATTTTCACAAAATTCATAAAAAACCCTGCACTTATTTTTCCAATATACGAAATAATTTTTAGAGCACAGGAAAAATTCGACAGAAAGTATGACATGGAAATGCGGTTTTTGGAAAATCTGTTCGATCGAACTTGTAAACATGTTAGAGCAAGCTAGACTAAGTTAATGGTGTGGCTCTGATACCATTGTAAGTGCACGGCAGTGCCCTGGCCGTCTGTCCGAGACCAAAATGCGGAAACGAAACTTTTTCTTTAAACTTTTTAAACCGGCGCTACCGCGTACATTAAACCCGGATCGGGCCATTAACCTAATGCTAGCAAACTAGAGAATGGATAGAAAGCTATACCGAGCGATCCGTGTCCTTCGGTCTTCGGCCTCCATCCCGATCTCCTCGCGGAATCTCCGGTCTCCATCTCCTCGTCGGAAAGGGCACCACATCGCCGAGTCTTTTTTCGGGCTCCCACCTCTGGACCGAGGCAACTCGGACACAAAGTTGGCAAGCCGACGTGTCCAAGAATGCTGTAGGCTAAGTGTAGAATAGTTTGTCTTATGGGGTTATGTGAAGCTGCCAAAATGAAGTGGAGAAGGAGATGAACTTTGGAGAAGGATAGTGTATTTTGTTGCAAGCCAAAAAAATATGAGATGACCATTTTCCCCACCACCAAAATGAACCCTCTCTATCCAAGAAGTGGCCGGCCTTGCAAAAATGGGAGAGTGAAAAGCAATGAAGGGAGGAGAGTGTAGTAAAAGGAAAATGGGTGATGGTAAACAAAAAGAAAACCTCACATCAAAAAACCCTTCAATCTTCTCACCATTAATGCAAGTAATGATGCATGAAAAAGCAAAGATGTCACGACCCGCAGGGTACGGAACGTGACTGGCACTTAAGTTTACGAAACGTCTAAAGGCGTCCGTAAAATAAGTAAGCCAAAGCCCAGAAAACAAACCCAATGAAGCAAAAGAGTGAAGAAAACCCAATCAATTGAAAGCGAGTTATCAAATAAGTCATGTAAAACACTTTTTAAAAACAGTACAAATTTTTCCCGAAAATTTCGGCAGAGTCTCCTTTGTAAATACTGACCCCCAAAAATGGGTACAACAAAATATATACATGAATCCACAAAATAAGGCATCCCCAAGCGGGAGCTAGCTCTTCGCCATACGGCGGTCACAAATCCCACGCAATGTAAATGACAACAAGCATAATAAAGCATAATAAGCATGAAAAAGTAGCATGTCGGCTCAAGTGAGCTCGACCCCAAATACAGTATAAAATCCACAAACCTCACAGTCTCATCTCTAGGTCAATATACAAATATCTGGTAGAACAGTAGATGGAGTACACTAGATACAAGAATATACAAGGTGGTACAAAAATAACATAACCCACCTATGAGCAAATCTCGAGCTCAGGCAAAAGAGGTAAAAGACAAGTGCGCCCGCCGCTACTGAACTGACGGAGCGGACCTGCAAAAGACTGTGGCACAACGGGGGTGAGTTGCCAACTCGTGAGTAATAAATAGCATCTACAAAGGCTATCGTATGCATGCACACAAGCATCCTAGCATCTAAAATACAGGTAAGACTGGATGCACTAGCAGGTGTGTATATAACATCAGTGTAATAATATGCATGCAACATGAAAATCTGAGGTCTCAATAGGTATATATATAAGAAATATTTTATCTCTTTTTGTTTTTGAAACTCTTTTAGAATGCCAGCATAATGCCAATGAATCGACGAAAATCGGTGTCCAGCAACGACACCCAAAAGCTGTCTCAAATCTCATAAATGTACCTCTGGCCTCAGCCGTCCGGCTGACCCATCTCAAATATCAATATCTCATCATCTAGCGGCCACGGTCGGTATCCTCTGGATATCCGCCGTCCCAAACAGTCACCGGTAGGTAATCCGTCCCCTGCCAGGCTCAACGTCATCACCACATTCCTCTTGCCCCGGGGTACCTTACCGGGCCCACCATGTACCCGTGCCGGTTCCTCCACTCCTCGACACGGATTTCCAAAGCCACAGCAAACTCATGGTGGACGACACTTACATCACTAGAAAACCGCAATTTACATGTTTTAAAAATATCATAAGTTTGGAAATTTTGCGGCTTTCCCCCGAAATCCAGCAATATCATAAAATCTCAAGAAATCCTTATAAGTGCATATATCAATGCTAACGAATGCGTATGATATCAATAATCAAGTTGCGATGTGTGATTAATGTATTAAACATGAACAATGAATATGATGAAGTACATGCACATGAATAGCAATCCTAGGGTTTCATTTTAAGGAAATAACACAATTTAAGTATCAATTAATAAAAGGTTTAATTTAAAGGTTATCTAGTGTGGTGGCATGGCAATTACCAGGGTGTGTGTGTAACATGAATAGTGCTCGTGCTGCATATAAAACCTGGTAATGGTGCATGTGTCCTACAATTGAGTTTGCATATATGGGTATAACCTATTGACCTAATTGCAGCAACTATCATGCCAGTATTATTATTCTAATGTCACAAGTGATTAGCCATTTTACTATTTTCCAGTTTACTAAATCTATCGGGCGACTTGCGCCATCCAGACGATCGTCCCCCGTAGATGTTAAATCTACTCACCGGGATTCCTGGCTAGCTGTGTCCGATCACCGCCTTTCCCTTTCGCGCCGCGTCAGACGTCTCCGCGACCGAACCTGTAATTTATATCAAATATAAGGTTACGTATCAAGAACGACGCAAAACCCCAACGAAACTACTAAAGTTCGCTAACTGGGTACAACGTGCACAAAGTGCGCGGACACACGCGAAAATCGCAAAAACTGCCAAAAACGCCGATTTTGGGTCACCCGGCAAAACTAAAACCCGACTACCCAAAAACCGCACTCACGCATCCTAAAAGTCGTAGGACAAGCCAACAAAATCATCAAGATGCCACAATTAACTCATCACAAAATTTTAGTAAAAACTAGTAAGCACTAATTGCAATTTGATGCAAACATCGACAATATAGCGACAAGTCAACACCACCCAACACCAACATTCCAACTAACCAAAAAGTTAGCCAATACACAAATTCTAAACCATTAACTAAGCTTAAAAAAATTAATTTACATAACAAAACCTTCTCTTGATTTTTATAAATAGCAAACATAACTCAAACTATATAAGAAATCCTTACTTTAACACTAAAATTTAGCCTAATAAGCAAATTAACCATTTAGCTTAAGGTTAGCAAAACACTAGATAGCAAATTAGGTCTAATCAACACAAATTAGGTTTAATTAACTCACTAAACATGTTTCAAATACCATTTCCATACAAAAACCTTTTCTTGAAATCCTAAAATAACAATTTCACATTTCAAAAGTTAACTAATTTAGCAAAGTTGAAACTACAACAACAAGGTAACTATATAGATTAGTCATTAACAACTAGATTAACAAAATAACAACTTAATTAAATTATCATGGTTCAAAACCTAGTTCATTTTTCAAACAAAATCTAAGGAAACTAGATTAACTACACTAAATTAACACTAACCCATAACACATAAGCACTTAAACAAGGAATTTAACAAGATGGAAATTTATACCTCTTGATCACTAGATCAAGCAAGAAGGTTTCCTCCAAAGATGCCTCCTTTCCACATGATTTCAACCATAATAGGCTTGAGAAGAGGTAGCATAAGGATTTTGTGTTGAAAAAGAGAAGGATTTATGGATATTTGTTGAATTTTCTTGCAATTTTTGAAGAAAATTGAAGAAAAATGAAAAGGAAAAAGATGAAGAAGGGGAGGGTTCAGTTTCGGCCAGGTTGGAGGTAAGGTGGGGGGTGTGGGCAAGTGAGGAAAAGTCTTGGTCAAGTTTCTAAAGTCAAAAGTATCATATATTAACCATTTTATTTAAATTAAATCCATAAACTATCAAATAACTTAAGAAACAACTCAAGAAAGAGAGAGGTCAGAATTTTCTGGTCTTGGCCAAGACTTGGGCTGTTCTTGGGCTGAGGGAAAAGATAGAGGGGTTTTACAAAAGAAATTTTATGCAAAAAGGCCCCCTACAACTCAAAATTTGCAAGTTTTAGCCCAAAAATCAATAATTTCGTTTCAATTTATAAAAATTGGTTAAAAATCAAAATAAATTACTAAAAATTCATGTTATCACTAGAATATAATTATCATAATTTTAGAGATTAAAATTAGCCCGGAAAAATTTGTATTTATCGCTTATTTAATGTATTTTCTTACCGGCTTAAATAATATTAAAAAAAATGAAAAATAGGGAAAAATTTTTAAATGACCAAAATTTCATAATTAACTCATTAGTCACTAAAAACAAGTAATTACCTATCCATTTTAAGTATAATTAGCCCTAAACTGCAAAATATCGAGAAAGACGGTTTTCGGAAAAATACCGAATTTTCACCGAATTTCAGGAAAACACCAAAACGACTTTTCAAGACGCTACAATCTTCCCCCCTTAAAGAAATTCGGTCCCCGAATTTAAAAATATAGCTACGCGTACCTTCGAAGAGATGGGGATACTTCTTCCTCATCTCGCCCTCGGTCTCCCAGGTAACCTCCTCGCTGCTTGGGCTACGCCAAAGGACCTTGACGGTTGGTATAATCTTCGACCTCAACTTCTTCTCCTGCCGATCCAAGATGGCCACCGGCTGCTCTGCAAAAGAAAGGTCGCGCTCTAGCTGGACTGTCGGGTGCTGAATCGCATGCGAAGGGTCGTGAAGGTACTTGCGGAGCATCGAAACATGGAAGACGGGGTGAACATCGGGAAAGCTGGGTGGAAGAGCCAAACGATATGCAACAGCGCCGACACGCTCGAGGATCTCGAAGGGACCTACGAATCTAGGGCTAAGCTTCCCCTTTCGCCCAAAACGCATCACGCCCTTCATCGGTGAGACCTTCAGAAAAACATGGTCGCCAACTGCGAACTCTAATCTGCGACGGCGCCTGTCTGCATACGATTTCTGCCTGCTCTGAGCCGCTCTCATCCGGTCTCGGATCAACTGTATCTTCGCTGTCGTCTCCTCAACAAGCTGCGGCCCCAAAATGCTGCTCTCGCTGAGCTCTGTCCAACAAACGGGCGATCTGCATCTCCTCCCATACAATGCCTCGAAAGGTGCCATCTGAATAGTATCCTGGAAGCTGTTGTTGTAGGAGAACTCCACTAGAGGTAAATGACGATCCCAGCTACCACCAAAGTCTAAAACGCACGCTCTGAGCATGTCCTCGAGAGTCTGAATGGTCCGCTCTGACTGTCCATCTGTCTGCGGATGAAACGCTGTGCTGAAGCTCAAACGAGTGCCCAAAGCCTCCTGAAGTCTCTGCCAAAGTCGGCTGGTGAACTGAGTGCCTCGGTCTGACACGATACAAGTCGGTACGCCATGTAGTCGCACGATCTCGTCAATATAGAGCTGAGCATACTGAGCGAAGCTGAAAGTCGTCTTCACTGGAAGGAAGTGAGCCGCTTTCGTCAATCTATCCACGATCACCCAGATGGAGTCGTACCCTCGACTGGTCCTGGGTAGACCCACAACGAAGTCCATCGAAATCTGCTCCCATTTCCACTCTGGAATGGGTAACGGCTGTAGCTCTCCTGCGGGCCTCTGGTGCTCGGCCTTGACTTGCTGACAAGTCAGGCATCTCGAAACGAACTCCGTAATGTCCCTCTTCATCCCGTCCCACCAGTAGGTCTCTCTCATATCATGGTACATCTTGGTGGAACCGGGGTGGACACTATACACTGATCGGTGTGCCTCCTCAAGAATGTCGCGCCGCAATCCATCAGCATCTGGTACGCACAGTCTAGATCCATATCGTAAAATCCCCTGATCGTCAACCATGAACTCGGAAAATCTGCCCTGTCCCACCTGTGCCATGATCTCTGAGCAACGGTCATCACTGCGCTGTGCCTCATATATACGGTCAAGCAACTGTGGGCGTGCACGAACATGCGCGAGCTGTCCCCCTGTCTGAGTGAACTCGAACTCAACTCGGCTGTCGCATAACATCTGCCAATCTGCTGACGACTGCCTCTGCACTGCGCGCAAAAAGGATAGACTACCCCCGGGCCTCCTACTCAACGCATCTGCCACCACATTTGCCTTGCCGGGGTGATATAAGATCTCGCAGTCGTAGTCTTTCACCAACTCCATCCAACGACGCTGTCTGAGGTTCAGGTCTCGCTGCTGAAATATGTACTTTAAGCTCTTGTGATCGGTGAATATCTGACACGACTCGCCGTAAAGGTAGTGTCGCCAAATCTTCAGTGCAAAGACCACTGCAGCCATCTCCAAATCATGAGTGGGGTAGTTCTGTTCATGCTTCTTCAACTGCCGAGAAGCATAAGCGATCACCCGGCCATGCTGCATCAAAACGCATCCTAATCCCACTCGCGAAGCATCACAGTAGACAACAAATCCGCCTGATCCCGAAGGTAAAGATAATACCGGCGCCGTAGTCAAACATGTCCACAGCTGCTGAAAACTGCGCTCGCACTCCTCCGTCCAGACGAAAGGAACTCCCTTCCGGGTCAAACCGGTCAACGGTGCAGCTATACGGGAGAAGTCCTGAACAAAACGCCTGTAGTAGCCCGCCAAGCCTAGAAAACTACGGATCTCAGTAACCGATGTAGGTCGGGGCCACTGCTGAACGGCCTCAATCTTCTTCGGGTCCACACAAATGCCGTCTCTCGTAACCACGTGACCCAAGAATCCGACGCTGTCCAGCCAGAATGCACACTTGGAGAACTTCGCGAACAGCTGATGCTCCCTCAGAGTCTGTAACGTAATCCGCAAGTGCTGCTCGTGCTCCTCTCTGCTCCGGGAGTACACCAAGATATCGTCGATAAACACGATGATGAACAAGTCAAGATACGGCCTGAATGTACGGTTCATCAAATCCATGAATGCTGCTGGGGCGTTGGTGAGTCCGAACGACATCACCAAAAACTCGTAGTGGCCGTAGCGTGTACGGAAAGCTGTCCTCGGTATATCCTCCTGTCGAACTCGCAGCTGATGGTATCCTGATCGCAAATCGATCCTCGAAAAATACCCCGCACCCTGAAGCTGGTCGAACAAATCATCAATGCGCGGCAACGGATATCTGTTCCGAATGGTAACTTTGTTCAGCTGGCGGTAGTCGATACATAAGCGCAAACTTCCATCCTTCTTCTTGACAAACAGGACCGGAGCACCCCACGGAGAAACACTCGGTCGAATAAGCCCCTTATCCAACAAATCCTGCAACTGCTCCTTCAGCTCTCGAAGCTCTGCCGGGGCCATCCGATACGGTGGTATAGAAATAGGCCCCGAACCGGGAATCAAATCAATGCAGAACTCAACATCGCGCTCAGGCGGTAGCCCAGGTAGCTCATCAGGGAAAACATCAGGGAACTCACAAACTACCGGGACCTGGTCCAACGGAACCTCTGTAGCTCGAGTATCACAAACAAACGCTAAGAATCCCTGACATCCCTTCCGCAAGAGCTGACCAGCGCGAAGAGAAGAAATTAAGCTGGGAAGGGCGACACTGCGGTCTCCCTGAATAACAAGGACTGGCTCTCCCGGAAAGCTAAATCTGACTGCCTTCTCACGGCAGTCCACCGAAGCATAACAAGTGGCTAGCCAATCCATGCCCAGAAGCACATCAAAGTCCAACATATCGAGGAGTATCAAATCAACTGATGAATCCCTCTCCCCGATACGAACGGAACACAAACGAAATACAAAACGAGCGACAAACGACTCGCCTACCGGAGTAACAACAACAAGCGGCTGATCTAACGACGACGACTCACGGCCCAACATCGGTGCAAAGTGTGTAGAGACGTACGAATGTGTGGAACCTGGGTCGAATAATACCCGTGCGTCGAAAGAACAAACTGGCAAAGTACCTGTCACAACGGCATTGGATGCCTGCGCATCCTGCGGTGTCAAAGCAAAAACTCGGGCCTGTCCTCCACCGATAGCGGGCTGACCTCGACCTCGGCCTCTGCCTCCTCGTCCTCTCTGAACAGGACCGCCGCGTCCACGGCCTCTCGGTGCACCTAACTGGCGTGGAGCATCGCCTGGGGTAGGAAGTAGGGCTCTCTGAGGAGGGGGTGGTGATGGTGGTAGGGTCACGTGCGGAACTGTCGCTGCTCCCTGTCGTCTCACCGGACAGTCTCTGACAAGATGATGCAGACTCCCGCACCCAAAACATCCTGGTGACGGCTGCTGCCTCTGGGGATAAGAACCATATAACTGTCCCCGCCCAAATCCTCTGCCAGGCCTATCTCTCGGAAAGAATCTGGCGCGCTGCCTCTGAGGCGGTACATCGGTGCGCATCCTCTTCGGCCCAGAAACGGCCGGAGTCTGTGATATGCGTGCCTCCATCCGCAATGCCGTATCCCTAGCAGCTGAATAAGTGTCGTAGCGCTGGGCGCCAATGGCAAGATATAGCTGGGCATCGAGTCCCTGTACGAACCTCTTCACCATCTTCTCCTCGGTATCCACCAAATACTGAGCATATCGGGACAACTGTGTAAACTGGATGTCATACTCAGACACCGTCATCCCAGGTGTCTTGACTAAGGCCTCGAAACTGCGAGCTCTGGCGTCACGAACGCTCTCTGGAAGGAAACGGGCTAGAAAGACCGCTGTAAACTCGGCCCAAGTCATAGGCGGTAGATCTGCAGCTCGACCTCTCAAGACTGACTCCCACCATGTCTGCGCGAGACCCTCTAGTCGGAAACTCGCAAGCTCTACCCACCGATCATCCGAACATCTCAGTGAACGGCAGATCCTGGCTAAACTGTCAAGGAACGTCTGTGGGTCCTCCGCTGTCTCGGTGCCGGTGAATACTGGAGGTCTCAGCCTCATGAAGTCCTGTAGTGAAACCGGAATGGCCACGGTGGTGGTAGTAGGAGCAGGTATCATGGTCGTCTGTGATGTAGTAGGTACGTCATCCGGCCTCGGTGTACGACTGGCTGCAACTAGGGATCCTACCATCTGACGCAGCTCCTGCATGCCTCCCATCATCTGTCGCAACTCCTCCATACCGGTCTCGAGCCTATCCATACGGCCTGGGGAAGGTGGATCGGTCTGTCCCAGCGGCGTAGGCATACCACCCTGCTCAGTCCTAGTCTCGGACGAGCCAGCTCGAATCTCGTCTCTGGCGGCAGCCCTCTGTGCCCTCGTAGCCTTCGGCGGCATAGTGGCTGTCACAGGAAAACGGATAGTAAGGACAGTGCAATAGGATCATAGGATACACGGAATTGAAGAAGGAATTTTTCAAGCAAGTATATCCTAAAGTCACTTAGGCGGAGTACCGTATCGTAAGTATGCCGCGGACATACGCACGCTACGTTACCCTGCTTAAGTCACTTACTCCATCTACCAAGGGTCATCCTACACTCACGAAGGTAAAACCTATCGCTCTGATACCAACTTTGTCACGACCCGCAGGGTACGGAACGTGACTGGCACTTAAGTTTACGAAACGTCTAAAGGCGTCCGTAAAATAAGTAAGCCAAAGCCCAGAAAACAAACCCAATGAAGCAAAAGAGTGAAGAAAACCCAATCAATTGAAAGCGAGTTATCAAATAAGTCATGTAAAACACTTTTTAAAAACAGTACAAATTTTTCCCGAAAATTTCGGCAGAGTCTCCTTTGTAAATACTGACCCCCAAAAATGGGTACAACAAAATATATACATGAATCCACAAAATAAGGCATCCCCAAGCGGGAGCTAGCTCTTCGCCATACGGCGGTCACAAATCCCACGCAATGTAAATGACAACAAGCATAATAAAGCATAATAAGCATGAAAAAGTAGCATGTCGGCTCAAGTGAGCTCGACCCCAAATACAGTATAAAATCCACAAACCTCACAGTCTCATCTCTAGGTCAATATACAAATATCTGGTAGAACAGTAGATGGAGTACACTAGATACAAGAATATACAAGGTGGTACAAAAATAACATAACCCACCTATGAGCAAATCTCGAGCTCAGGCAAAAGAGGTAAAAGACAAGTGCGCCCGCCGCTACTGAACTGACGGAGCGGACCTGCAAAAGACTGTGGCACAACGGGGGTGAGTTGCCAACTCGTGAGTAATAAATAGCATCTACAAAGGCTATCGTATGCATGCACACAAGCATCCTAGCATCTAAAATACAGGTAAGACTGGATGCACTAGCAGGTGTGTATATAACATCAGTGTAATAATATGCATGCAACATGAAAATCTGAGGTCTCAATAGGTATATATATAAGAAATATTTTATCTCTTTTTGTTTTTGAAACTCTTTTAGAATGCCAGCATAATGCCAATGAATCGACGAAAATCGGTGTCCAGCAACGACACCCAAAAGCTGTCTCAAATCTCATAAATGTACCTCTGGCCTCAGCCGTCCGGCTGACCCATCTCAAATATCAATATCTCATCATCTAGCGGCCACGGTCGGTATCCTCTGGATATCCGCCGTCCCAAACAGTCACCGGTAGGTAATCCGTCCCCTGCCAGGCTCAACGTCATCACCACATTCCTCTTGCCCCGGGGTACCTTACCGGGCCCACCATGTACCCGTGCCGGTTCCTCCACTCCTCGACACGGATTTCCAAAGCCACAGCAAACTCATGGTGGACGACACTTACATCACTAGAAAACCGCAATTTACATGTTTTAAAAATATCATAAGTTTGGAAATTTTGCGGCTTTCCCCCGAAATCCAGCAATATCATAAAATCTCAAGAAATCCTTATAAGTGCATATATCAATGCTAACGAATGCGTATGATATCAATAATCAAGTTGCGATGTGTGATTAATGTATTAAACATGAACAATGAATATGATGAAGTACATGCACATGAATAGCAATCCTAGGGTTTCATTTTAAGGAAATAACACAATTTAAGTATCAATTAATAAAAGGTTTAATTTAAAGGTTATCTAGTGTGGTGGCATGGCAATTACCAGGGTGTGTGTGTAACATGAATAGTGCTCGTGCTGCATATAAAACCTGGTAATGGTGCATGTGTCCTACAATTGAGTTTGCATATATGGGTATAACCTATTGACCTAATTGCAGCAACTATCATGCCAGTATTATTATTCTAATGTCACAAGTGATTAGCCATTTTACTATTTTCCAGTTTACTAAATCTATCGGGCGACTTGCGCCATCCAGACGATCGTCCCCCGTAGATGTTAAATCTACTCACCGGGATTCCTGGCTAGCTGTGTCCGATCACCGCCTTTCCCTTTCGCGCCGCGTCAGACGTCTCCGCGACCGAACCTGTAATTTATATCAAATATAAGGTTACGTATCAAGAACGACGCAAAACCCCAACGAAACTACTAAAGTTCGCTAACTGGGTACAACGTGCACAAAGTGCGCGGACACACGCGAAAATCGCAAAAACTGCCAAAAACGCCGATTTTGGGTCACCCGGCAAAACTAAAACCCGACTACCCAAAAACCGCACTCACGCATCCTAAAAGTCGTAGGACAAGCCAACAAAATCATCAAGATGCCACAATTAACTCATCACAAAATTTTAGTAAAAACTAGTAAGCACTAATTGCAATTTGATGCAAACATCGACAATATAGCGACAAGTCAACACCACCCAACACCAACATTCCAACTAACCAAAAAGTTAGCCAATACACAAATTCTAAACCATTAACTAAGCTTAAAAAAATTAATTTACATAACAAAACCTTCTCTTGATTTTTATAAATAGCAAACATAACTCAAACTATATAAGAAATCCTTACTTTAACACTAAAATTTAGCCTAATAAGCAAATTAACCATTTAGCTTAAGGTTAGCAAAACACTAGATAGCAAATTAGGTCTAATCAACACAAATTAGGTTTAATTAACTCACTAAACATGTTTCAAATACCATTTCCATACAAAAACCTTTTCTTGAAATCCTAAAATAACAATTTCACATTTCAAAAGTTAACTAATTTAGCAAAGTTGAAACTACAACAACAAGGTAACTATATAGATTAGTCATTAACAACTAGATTAACAAAATAACAACTTAATTAAATTATCATGGTTCAAAACCTAGTTCATTTTTCAAACAAAATCTAAGGAAACTAGATTAACTACACTAAATTAACACTAACCCATAACACATAAGCACTTAAACAAGGAATTTAACAAGATGGAAATTTATACCTCTTGATCACTAGATCAAGCAAGAAGGTTTCCTCCAAAGATGCCTCCTTTCCACATGATTTCAACCATAATAGGCTTGAGAAGAGGTAGCATAAGGATTTTGTGTTGAAAAAGAGAAGGATTTATGGATATTTGTTGAATTTTCTTGCAATTTTTGAAGAAAATTGAAGAAAAATGAAAAGGAAAAAGATGAAGAAGGGGAGGGTTCAGTTTCGGCCAGGTTGGAGGTAAGGTGGGGGGTGTGGGCAAGTGAGGAAAAGTCTTGGTCAAGTTTCTAAAGTCAAAAGTATCATATATTAACCATTTTATTTAAATTAAATCCATAAACTATCAAATAACTTAAGAAACAACTCAAGAAAGAGAGAGGTCAGAATTTTCTGGTCTTGGCCAAGACTTGGGCTGTTCTTGGGCTGAGGGAAAAGATAGAGGGGTTTTACAAAAGAAATTTTATGCAAAAAGGCCCCCTACAACTCAAAATTTGCAAGTTTTAGCCCAAAAATCAATAATTTCGTTTCAATTTATAAAAATTGGTTAAAAATCAAAATAAATTACTAAAAATTCATGTTATCACTAGAATATAATTATCATAATTTTAGAGATTAAAATTAGCCCGGAAAAATTTGTATTTATCGCTTATTTAATGTATTTTCTTACCGGCTTAAATAATATTAAAAAAAATGAAAAATAGGGAAAAATTTTTAAATGACCAAAATTTCATAATTAACTCATTAGTCACTAAAAACAAGTAATTACCTATCCATTTTAAGTATAATTAGCCCTAAACTGCAAAATATCGAGAAAGACGGTTTTCGGAAAAATACCGAATTTTCACCGAATTTCAGGAAAACACCAAAACGACTTTTCAAGACGCTACAAAAGATGTTAGAACCATCCATATGCCACATATCACAAATAACACCCTCCACATTTGCTAATTTGGACATTTGCAAATTAGGCCCTCCATCAGAAAAATCCGGCCATGAAGGAACAAAGGAAAACTGGCCGAAACGGAATACAAACTGGCAACTTCAAAAATGATCCCGTAATAAATTACAGGAAAACCCCGCGACCGTATATACATACCCGCATTTGTATTCCGACCGAATACAAATGCAATGAGACAAAATCTACACTGTACAATACTAGGATCCGGCTTAAACCAAAGCCCGCTAGTATTATCCGTCCGATCACGATCCGTGCAATACCGCACGTATAAGATCGAACCCTGCCATATATCCATACGGCCTCTACAGCGTTTTGCCCGAATCTTGACAAACTGTCTGTAGGGGACTCTAAAGACTCGTCAATACTTTGGCTGTGGATTTAACCACTAGCACGTCAGAGGTATTAGCCATACGTAACAGGATACCAGGTATTGACTAAAAGGGACGTCGATGAGCGAACTCATGCTGACACCCTACTGAGCCTGTCAGTGACAATATCCGTACAGTCCGGTCCGTTCGTCTATGAGCATCGCATGGCGGGCCTAGGGGGTTGGTAAAAGTCAGACCCCCAATAGCGGTACAAGTCGTGTCGGAGTGTAGTCCAGAACACCCTGAGATACTACTGGAATACCTACCAATAAATCTCCTGCCTTGGCCAAGGACTTCGTGTAATGGCTCTCCTAGACACAGCGGGACCTCACCCCCAATACCGGGAGAGACGAACCCCTGCAGATCCGCTCACTGCCTCCATGTGGCTCGGGACTGTACCCAACTAAAACCTGTTTGCACGACTCCTTTGAGCCGTGGTAGGGTAGTAATCTAAGTACAGTGGGAACTCACACGAGACAAATGACGATCTCAGGTCGATGAACTAACCTGTACACATGTCACCAGGGAACTGCTATCTGACGTCAGGTATAAGACCAACTAGCATGTTCCCGGCGAGTCCTGTCCGATGTACTCATAACCCAATGAGCCCCTGTATACATCTTAGGTGAACCAACTGACACCGGTGGCTTGTGAGACCGGCCACCGCCCCTCGTCGGGGCCTCGACTGTATACACTAGTCTACTCCGGAGTATCGATGCCCTGTTTCGAAACTCCCACGACTAGGGACCTTTTAAGGATGTGCTTATAGACCCCAGCTCCCACGTATATGATCGCCATCATACTGCTGGTCGTCAAGCAAGAATCCTAAAGGCTCTATCAGTGTGCAATAGCGACCTGTAAGGTCACCTGAAGCAGTACACGATGATAAAGATAAACCAGATAGCATACTATCATCTTGAGTAAGACCGTCCTACCGGTATAGGTCCTCCCTCAATCATTGCAATCACGTGCCTGTGATCCAATAATTGACTCTGAGGGCACTATATCCAACACTCTTCCCGTTCGAAGCATGCCCCAGCTCCTTCGGCCTCCGTCCCAGCGCCTCCGGTGGATGCGTCCCTTGAGCGTTCGGGGGAGGATCCCGCCCCGGGGCCTAGCAGAGTGCCGGGACGGAAGCGGGCTTGAATTCTGGAGAACTCGGCCTCGAAGGAGGAGCCCGGCTCTCCATCGGAGCCACTCAAGAGGGGGTTTCGGAGGCCTCCTCGGGGCCCGTCCTCGCCGATCATGGTGGAGGAGGGGGGCCTCAGGTTCGCTGTTCCTTCGGGGCTATCTGTCGCGGATAGCCTGCTGCACGAAATAGGGAGGTCGGCAGGGGGCAGGGTCCCCGGGGGGGCCTTCAGGGCCCAGATAGCGTCCATCGCCCAGGAGTCCGTGCAGGTAAGTGCTCGGTTGCTTGTGAGGTTTGGTGCTTCGTTCGTCTTCTTGACTTCTTTCTTATTTTTTCAGGTCATCTAGCACGTCGCCCTTGCCTTACGCATGGAGGCCGAGATGATAGCCCCGACGATGGAGGCCGCGAACCAGCTTGCCTTGCTGGAAGAGAGCTCCAAGCGGGAGCTGGAGGTGGCGATGGCGAGGGTTGCTGCCCTGGAGGGTGAGGTGGAGGCCAGGAAACGGGAGGCTGCCCAGCACCGCGAGGCCGCCGTGGCCGCCGAGGTCAAGCTTGAGGACGCTCAGGCGCTCGCCGGTAACCTGAAGAAGACGGTAAGGACCTTCCGGAAGAAGCTGAGGGTGGCGGTCAAGGCGGCTGAGCAGGCTGGCCTCTCGGCGGCGAAGGCGGTGGAGGGTTACAAGAAGTCGAAGGACTTCTATAACAACTTAGCCGTGGCCACCACCCGCATCTAGCACGAAGCCCTCAACGCCGTTAAGGCCCGGATGCCGGAGTTTACCGATGAAGAGCTCCGGGCTGAATACCCCCTTGCTGAAGCCGATGAGCAGGGGGAAGAGTTTCCTGACAAGGAGTTGGACAAGGACCCGACTCGACTCATGGTAGATATCGAGGACCCCGAGGTCGTGCCTGGCCCCGAGGCCGTGCCTGGCCCCGAGGCCTAAAGCCCCTGTCTTCCTCCTCCTTTTATTTTGCCGCTTCTGGAATTTTTGTAAGCCTCCGGGCAGTCTGTAAGGCTGGGGGGCCCAAAATACCCTTTGTAAAGACTTCGCTTTTTGGTAGTAAAACCTTTTTTGTTTCATCAGTTTGCACTTTATCTTTTGTTTATGAAGAATGCTTGTGAAATATCTTTGCTTGCACTGTTGGGCTTCCATGTCAGGTCGGCTATCTGTCTAGTGATCGTTCGTCGAGTTGATCGATCACTTGCCAAGTGTCCCAAGCGCTGCTGAGAAAGACATCTCTATGGCCCCGAAGTCGAGGGAGGATCGCTCAGACTTGGGTAGACCTGATGTCCCTTGTTGGGGCCTCGGATCCGCCGCATGTGATGGGCAAAGGGATGTCCGCCGTAGTTGTACCGAGCATGAATAGGCTCAGTGTCCTCGTTACGAGGGCGATATGCCCGCCGCATCTGTTGGGCAGGAGGACGCCTGCTGGGTATGACCGAGCAGGGAAGCTGCTCGGTTGTTTCTTGGCGAGGGCTTTAATTTCTAGCGTTGCGAGCAGGCAACCACCGGTCGAGGATGGCCGAGCGAGGGTCGGGCTCGACTGCCTCTGGAAGGACTTTTATCCTTAGCGTTGGAAGGGCCGTTGGAGACCTGCTAAGAATAACCGGGCAGTGAAGCTGTGTGGTTGTCTATTGGCGAGGGCTTCGATCCTTGGCGTTGCGAGTAGGGAAGCTAACGGCCGGGATAGCCGAGCAGGATAGCCGCTCGATTGCTTCTAAGGAGGACTTCGATCCTTAGCGTTGGAGGGGCTGTAAGAAGCCCACTAAGGATGACCGGGCAGTGAAGCTGCGCGGTTGCCTTTTGGCGAGGGCTTTGATCTCTGGCATCATGGGTAGGCAACTACCAGCCTGGGATGACCGAGCGGGGTAGCCATCCGGAGGCCTCTTGCGAGGGCTTTGATCCCTGGCGTCACAGGTAAGGAGCTACCAGCCGGAAATGACCGAGTAATGGTCGGGCTCGGTTGCCTCTTGAGAGGGCTTTTGATCCTTCAGGACGGGGACTGAGCAGGGTTACTGCCCAGTGCCTCTTGGCGAGGACTTTGATCCCTGTCGGTTGTGGTAGGAAGCTACCAGCCGAGGATAGCCGAGCAAGGGTCGGGCTCGACCGCCTCAAAAGAGGACTTTGGTCCTTAGCACGGGAGGGGCTGTAAGAAGCCTACCAAGGACCCTTGGTCGAGCAGGGTTACTGCTCGGCGCCTCTTGGCGAGGCCTTTGAAATTTGGCATCATGGGTAGGCAAATACCAGCCTGAGATGACCGAGCGGGGTAGCCGTTCGGATGCCTCTTGCGATGGCTTCGATCCCTGGCGTCATGGGTAGGGAGCTACCGGCCGGAGATGACCGAGCAGGGTAGCTGCTCGGTTGCCTCTTACGAGGGCTTTGATCCTTCAGGATGGGGACCGAGCAGGGTTACTGCCCAGTGCCTCTTGGCGAGGACTTTGATCCCTGTCGGTTGTGGTAGGAAGCTACCAGCCGGAGATAGCCGAGCAAGGGTCGGGCTCGACTGCCTCTAGGAGGACTTTGGTCCTTAGCATGGGAGGGGCTGTAAGAAGCCTACCAAGGACCCTTGACCGGGCAGGGTTACCGCCCGGTGCCTCTTGGCGAGGGCTTTTTTCCTGAAGGATAGCCGAGTCGGGCTCGACTGCCTCTGAGAGGGCTTTTGATCCCTGTCGGTTGTGGTAGGAAGCTACCACCCGGGGATAGCCGAGCAGGGTAGATGCTGAGCTGCCTCTAAGGAGAACTTTGATCCTTAGCGTTGGAGGGGCCGTAGGAGGCCTGCTAAGGATAACCGGGTAGTGAAGCTGCGCGGTTGCCTCTTGGCGAGGGCTTTGATCCCTGGCGTTGCGAGTAGAGAAGCTACCGACCAGGGATAGCCGAGCAGGGTAGCCGCCCGGCTGCCTCTGTGGATGGCTTTGATCCTCAGCGTTAGAGGGGCCGTAGGAGGCCTGCTAAAGATAGCCGAGCAATGAAGCTGCGTGGTCGCCTCTTGGTGAGGGCTTTGATCCCTGGCGTTGCGAGTAGGGAAGCTACCGGCCAGGGATAGCCGAGCATGGTAGTTGCTTGGCCGATTCTTCACGAGGTTTCTCCTGAACATCCCGTGGCGGGTATGGGGAACAGGGACAGTCGCGGCGAACGTGCGCGTAGCATGCGCATTGAGTGTGCGGGGAGGCGAAGCGCCAGAGTCGCGTCGTTTCGATCCTGCCAGAGAATGCTCAATGATCGCCGCGTGGTGGCGACTTTGTGGGCGAAAACGGGCGACTGTTGGTTCCGTTGGGGCGCAGTGGGCTATATAAGCCAGAGGGAGCACTGGTCCTTCCTTTCTTCATAAACAGATCGTTGAGAATGGAAGATTTTCCCTTTACCATCCCCGATATCATCCACTTCGAAGACGTATACCTCTATGACCAGAACCGCACCGAGGACACAGTGCAGTTGGTTTATAAGAGCATCGAAGACCACTTCGGCCGGCTGCTCCCCCGGCGCTCCCCCCTGCTACAGCTGCTGATGTACTCTATCTGGAGAGTGTCGCTGGGGCTTTACAACCCCTTGTCCGAGCAACTCTACGACGAGGCCGTGGGCAAGCTGCGGTCTCTGAGGTGCTTCGGTCTGATCTCCGCGAGTCGGCTGGCTCGCTCGGTGGCGCTCGTCCATGAGTGTTACGAACTGAAGCTCGAGGTCAACACGCGTGGGAGGAATCGAGGGCCGAGGTTGGATCTCGCGAGGCCTCGGCTGGGGGAGATCTTCACTGAGTACCATGAGCAGTGCTTTCTGCACCCCCTTCCCCCGCTGCTGTAATTTTCTTTTTCTTTTGTATGTATGGCTGAGGAGCCCATAATACCTTTTTGAATAAATGAGACATTTCCTTCTTTTTCAAAATGTTCCATTGATCTTTATTAAATTAACAACAGACCCTAGGAAGAGTTTACATTACCCTAAAAAAAGCACATGCTAATAGATGACCTTATTAGCATGGCCCGGGCTCCCCGGAGGCTTGTTGGTCTCCATGCTCGGCACCGGGTACGGGGCTCTCTAGGCGCCGGACTGGTCATCTGCTGACACGAGCATGATTTGGCCGATGGTTAGCTCGGCGGGAGGGGGACGTTTCTCTTGCTTACGACTGGCCTGCCGTTTGTCCTTCAAGTAGGCGGCGAGGTGCCCCGATCGGATGAGCTCCTCGATGTAGTCCCAGAGTTGCTTACAATCCTCCGTGGCGTGGCCCAGTGTCCGGTGGACGGCGCAGTAGGAGCCCCGGGTTCGCTTTGAGGCCTGACGCGGGATTGGAGGGAACTTGAAGAACCTCTCGCCCTGGACCTCTTCTAGTAACACTGCGAGGGAGACGTTGAGCGGGGTGTACTCCTGGAACTTCGGGTGATAGGGCTGCTGACGCTCCGGCCTCTCTTCCCGAGCCCTCTTCTTCTGGTCGAACCGTTCTGCTCGAGGGAGGTTCGCGTTCACCTTGGACTCCAGCTGGACCTCGTGTTCGGTCCACGCCTTGACCTCGGCCATGGTTTTGGGCTGCGCCAATGCGAAGGAGCGCAACCACTCCTTGTGCCTAAGACCAAATCTAAGGGCCGTGATGACGGTCTCGTCCCGGTGCTCGGGGACCTCGAGGAGGGAGTTGTAGAAGCGGGTGACGTAAGCTTTGAACGTCTCCTTGTCCCTGCTCTTAATTGAGAAGAGGTAGTCGACCGTGCGTTTCTGCCAACGGTTCTGTAGGGTTCCTAGGCACACTAATGAGGTCACACAAGGCATCAACCTTGCCAATTTCAAATTTTACAAGTGCCGAGAAACCCTAATACGGATCGTTAACTAGATTTTAGGCGAAACAAAAGCGAATAGTTAACAACTTAACTAAGTGAACGGAAATACAACCTTTGTAGATCCGGTTCTCCACCTCCATAGCTCCATGATGAAGTCCCCTTGCTGTACAAATCAAATCCCGGGCTCTAGCGTCGGCTTCATCGGAGAAATGGGCGGGCTAGGTCATCGACTACGATGCCGAAGATGATCTACGTCGAGGCATCACTAGATCAAGCTCCCACTTCACCAAGTCATGAAACTTGTGAAGAAAACACCCTATACTACTTGGCAAGAGGCAGAGGATGAAGAAATAGGAGGTGGGTTCACTTTAGAATTGGATTTCTCACTCTTTTCATCAAATCACCATTGATGAAGCAAGGTTTTCTTCATGTGAAGAAGAAGAAGAAGATGAATATTATGATAAGTTAATTAGAAATAGAAAAGAAAATCAATACTTATCATAATACAACCATGGTCAAGTGTAGAGAATGAACTAGGGTTAAGTGGAATGGTTAGGGTTAAGCATGAGACAAAATGGTCACTTAGTCAAAGCTTCATGAAGCTTCAATATACAAACAAACAAAGCCACCATTTCCCCTTTTTCTTTTCCAAAATAAAATAAATGAAATAAATAAATAAATGAATAAGAAAATGAAAACCCTAACCATTACACAACCATGGTTTAATCTTTACACAAACCCTAGTGAGCATGTATCATCAAACATGATACAAACTTGTGTACAAAAGTATATCACATATACAATGTGCACAATCCAAGTGAGAAAATCCATTTAAAGTGAACCAACACTAGTTAATGCAAAGTAATATATCAAATATATAATTATGCATTAAATCATTAAATCAACACTTGATTCAATGATCCGGTCATGTCGCACACAACCGAGTAGTATACAATGTATCGATTTATCGAATCAATCCTTGATTCGATAACTAGGTTATATCGCATATAACCATTCGACACATTCATCGCGAGAATGAAATACGGTATCACATACACGCATTATTCTCGGTCCCGCACATATCTCATATGCGCTCCTATTTCGTTTCGCTTGAGCCAGGAAACCTCTGTGTAGGACTCTAAAGACTCGTCAATACGCGGCAGCAGATGATGATCATATCAATCACCCACAAGCCGCAAGCGGTCTGCTAAACGTAACAGCCACCCGGGTATTGAGCGATCAGAAGATCGACGAGCAAGCCCGCTCACACTCCTGTGAATCCAACCAGTAACACTTACCGTACAGTCCGGTCTCGTCGTCTGATATGTCGCATATCTCGCCTAGGGGTGGTAAACGTCAGACCCCAATAGCTCGATAAGTCGTGTCGATATGAGGTCTATAACAATTCGAGAAACTACTGGTAACACTTACCAGTAAATCTCAGTAACCCTGGCCAGGGATTTCCGGTTATAGCCAATCGAACACAGCGCAACATCAACTCCCTATACCGGGAGAGACGAATCCCCTCCTATCGCTCATTGCCTCCATGTGATTCGGGACTGTACCCAAAAACCACCGTTTTGCATGCCCTCTTAGACGTGGTAAGGTGAAAATCAAAGCACAGTGGGAATCACACAAGACTCTATGACGATCTCGGGTCAACAGACTACTCTGTACCAGTGTCACCAGAGAACTGCCATCTGACGTAAGGTATAATAACATCTGGGAGTTCTCGGCGAGTCCGTCCAGTGTACCCAGTCTCCACTGAGCACCCGTATATCATCTTTGATGTCAAACACCAATGGATATGGGATCATCCATCGCCCATCTGTATGGGTCGAGAAGGTATACGCTAGTCTACTCTGGTATATCGATGCCCCGTCTCGATACACCCACGACTAGGGACCTTGAAGGATGTACTTATGGACTACCATGTCCCCACTAGTATGATCCGCATCATAGTCCAGGTGGTCAAGTACAAATCCTAAGGGCTTTACCAACATGTAACAGAGAGACAATCAATGTACACGTTAAGGTAAAGAGCAACCAGATAGCATACTATCATGTCGAGCAAGAAAGTCCTCCCTATATATGTCCAAGCATCCACTACAATATACATCCTATGCATAGTAATGGCCTCTAGGGCATACATATAACTAACAGGTTCCCGACGAAGTGGCCGAGGAACTGAGTAGCCAGCTCATCAAAGGTCGAGATCAAGCGAGGCTCGAGTCCTAGGAACCAGTCCCGACCAGAGTGGATGAGGGTGGCTGGGAAGGCCCTGCACTGGGCAGCATCGGAATGGTCTTGGAAGCTCATCCCCACGGTGAAAGCATCCAAATGGTCTTTCGGGTCTGTTTTCCCGTCGAACAAAGAGACCTTCAGGGGCTTGTTCCGCGAGGAGACGTGGACAGTGAGCAATTCCTCGGTAAACGGCTTGGTGAGCAAGTCGGCGGCGTACTTAGCCCCGTCGCCCGAGAGGTGGCCTTCTCGGCGTATGCTCTTGATCTTCTTCTCGAGGGCGTTGAGTTAGCCGTAGTACCCCGAGGATTCGGTGCCTTCGATCCCCGGCCTCTGCTGTGGGAGATCTGCGTCTGGGCGTGGCCCTGGTTCCTCTCGATGAAGTTCTTCAGATCCCCGGGTGAGGTGGCCCTCGAGCCGTCTTGGCGATCCCCTTCTGTGTGACCCCGTCGAGGGAGGGGGTGTCGATCATGCCTGGGGACAGGCGAGGTGACCGAAATCTCCTTAGGGGGGTAAGGGTCATGAGGAGGCTCGAGGCGAGTCCCTCGGGCGGCGGATCTTGGTGTGGAGCCGCGGGGCGCCCAGCGGGCCTCAGGAAGTATCGGCCCGTAAGATCTGTGGCCAAGGGTCGTAGCCTGCCGGTGGTCAGCCGTGCCAACGAGGGCAGAGCCTTTTGGGGGTGGAGGAGCGGCGATCTGGGGCCCTGGCCTGGCCGTTTGGATGCGGACGAGTGCCTCCACGAGGGATTGTAGCCGATCTATTCGGCTGGCGAGGGCGTTGATGATGGTCGTCGGAGGAGGTTCATCCATGCCTCCGGTGAGGGGGAGGCGGCGGCTGGTACCGGGATCTTCAGGGTGATCGCTTTCCATGTGGATGGAGATCGGAATGCCAACTTTGTATTTTTTGTGGAGTTTAAGTGCCCCACGGTGGGCACCAACTGATGGAGGTCCTTTTCGGGTCTCCGTCAGATGTTGTCTTCCGTCGATCTCCCAGTGGATTTGGAGGTGATCTCCTGCTGCGTGTGGGTCTCAATGGGTTTTGAGGAGATTGGTGGTTTGAGGAATTTGCACGGAGTACCTGCAAGGAAGTCCCGGGATGGTTTGGTACCACCGAGGACCCTCCGACAATCAAGTTAGCACAAGATCCGAGCAGAGTAACGGCTAAGTGGGGTGAAAAAGCTTACTTACTTGACCCCTCTGTAATGGGGGTTTATATAGTGGCGGCAGCACGCAGCAGCAGGCGCGAGAATCTCGCCAGCAGTTATGCTCCCGACGTCATGCCCGCCTAATGAGCGGATCGCCCGTTAATAGGGTCCGTGATGGCGTGGAACGTGGGATGTTGCTGGTGGAGAATCTGCGCATGGTGAGATTTGCGGAGTGTCGGTTACGCTTGTGAGTGGTGGAGTTGGTCGGTCGGAGGGACCGAGGAAAATGGCCTCGGCAGGGGAGAGCTCGGGGACGAGCGGGAGGGCCGAGGCATCTGGGTCCTGTGGCAGCTCGAGGCGAGCTGAGAGGCCGAGAAGGCCAATTTGCAGGGGGCTATGAGGAGAGCCAGCTTGTGCTTGCAGGTCGGGTATTGGGGTGGCCTGGTCGGCCCCTGTGGGCCCTTTCTTCTGAGTTCCGGGACACGTCATCTGCCGCGTGTTCTGATCTGGGAGACCGCCAATATAGAGCATCATCACAGCTCAACATCGATTTTCTATTATCTTTCATGTTACAAACAATCGAATCTTATAAATTCAAGAATTTGAATTCTTCTATGCTGGCTTGTTTGCTTTATTGGAAGCTATAGAATTACCAAAATTTGTTTTAGCAAGGCTTCGGGTACTGTTCAATAAAACAAAATACTAAGAATTAAAATTTTTGTAGAATTAGGAAAACCATCCTTTATTCATTTTGTCTCAGACAAGAATGTAGGATATTTTTCGTCACCCCATTGAGATGGGAATACGCGTCGCTTGTCAGGTGTACTACAGATTCCCCTGCCTAGGGTAGGCAGTGGTTTATTGATTGTGGGGATCCGAATCTCTGGCAGCTACGGACTAAACTGCCGTTAATTACCCCTCGTCTTTGGAGCGAGAGAACCACCGATTGACGGGTCAAACTGGTCATGTTAACTCAATGTGCCGTGTGCGTATGTGAATTGATTATTTTGAGATTTTGCGTACGTGCGTTTTTGAAATCAAAGAATTAACCGCAATCAAGAACGGTGTCGCTTGGTAGCTAGCCGGTTGAATACGGGTCGGTCCACAGGGATTACGTGTATTTTCTAGTTGTTCTAACGAGTCAATTCCTATTTGTGGTAGGTTTGATTTTCAATAAAAACTGAAGTTGAGTTTGATTAGGATTAAAACCTTGCTAGAGTTAGATTTAGGTTAGTTTGGAAAGTCAATTATTCCCACCATTTTATTTGCCCTAATTAAGAACTTTTAGGTGTTAAGGTAATAGTTAACAAAGGAGGTTAGCACGATCGGGAAGTGTTAGTTGTATGTATGCCCTAGAGGCCAGTATTGTACAGATGATGTATATTATATTGGATGCTTGGACATATATAGAGATGAATTTCTTGCTCGATATGATAGTATGCTATCTGGTTGCTCTTTATTTTAACATGTATACTAGTCTCTTTAAACTGTCTTATAGTTACATGTTGGTAAAGCCCTTAGGATGTGTACTTGATTACCTGGACTATGATGCAGATCATACTAGTGGGGATATGGTAGTCCATAAGTACATCCTTCAAGGTCCCTAGTCGTAGGTGTATCGAGACGGGGCATCGATATACCAGTGTAGACTAGCGTATACGCTTCTCGACCCATGAGATGGGCGATGGATGATCCCATATCCATTGGTGTTTGACATCAGAGATGGTATACGGGTGCTCAGTGGAGACTGGGTACACTGGACGGACTCACCGAGAACTCCCAGATGGTATTATACCTCACGTCAGATGGCAGTTCTCAGGTGACACTTGTACAGGTTAGTCTGTAGACCCGAGATCGTCATAGAGTCTTGTGTGATTCCCACTGCGCTTTGATCTCCACCTTACCACGTCCATGAGGGCGTGCAAAACGGTGGTTTTTGGGTACAGTCCCGAGTCAAATGGAGGCAATGAGCGATAGGAGGGGTTTCGTCTCTCCCGGTATTGGGGGTTGATGTTGTACTGTGCTCGATTGGCCGTAACAGGGATGTCCCTGGCCAGGGCTGTTTCAGAGATTTGCTGGTAAGTGTTACCAGTAGTTTCTCGACCCGTTATGAGCCTCACATCGGCACGACTTATCGGTTATTGGGGTCTGACGTTTACCACCCCTAGACTTGATATGCGACATATCAGACGAGGAGACCGGACTGCACGGGAAGTGTTACCGATCGGCTCGACGGGAGTTGTAGCAGGTTCGCTTGTTCTCTTCTGATCGCTCAATACCCGGGTGGCCGTTACGTTTAGCTGACCACTTGCGGCTTGGGGGTGCTTGATATGATCATCACCCACTGCCAGCGTATTGACGAGTCTCAGAGTCCCACAATGGAGTTTCCTAGTCCAGGCGAAACGTTGTGGTGCGCGTATGCGATATGCGCATGGACCTGATTAAAATGCGCGTATAGGATACCGTATATTGATCGGGTGGCTTGCTTTTGGTAGGGGTCATATGTGATATGGCCGGATTGATAAATCAAGTGTTGATTTATCATTTAACCATTAGCTTCTCACTTGAAATCCTTTCTTGAGTTAGTTGGATATATGCATGCATGTATGCCTTCTTTTTGATTCATGCACATATGGATGTACATATACACATACATACATACATACATCTTTCATGGTTGATTATACAAGGAAATGGTGGCAATATAAGACTCACACCATGGGTTTTTTATATGGAATATTATTGTATTTAAGATAAAAACAAAAGGAAAAAGAAATGGGTTTGTTTTGGATTGTTTCTACACTCTTCTTGACCTAACCTCACTCACCCACCATTTAACCATGGTTTACTCTTCCTTTTAGTTTTTAACTCAAGTACAATAATGATTCAACCATGGTTTGAGATGAGAGATAGAAAATATATATTGATATATTTTTTCTATTTTCTTTAAGAGTTGAACTTATCATCTTCTAAAAAGCCATCATCTTCATCAACCTCTCTCATTTTTGCTCTCTAGTTCTTTGTAGTGAGCAATATACTCATCAAGATTGGATTTTGAAGTGAGAAAGAGAACCAAAATACCATTCTACACAAGTCTAGCCCACTTGTTTAGAGTGTTAGCTTGATTTCGTTCACTTGATCGGATAAAGTTGCAAGCTTGGACAAAGCGGACTCCGGGTGGATCATCGGTGACCTCGAGGAGTTCAAGCGGAGCTTTTTCAAACCTAAGTAGCCGAGGAGTCTAGCGTAGGGAGCTACAAAGGTTGTACTCTCTAAACCCTAGCTTTACTTTTCATATGTTGATGTGAAAATTTTTGAAACCCTAATTTTTCTAGGAACGATCCGATACTTGTTAGCTTAGCACCCTAAAAATGCATTCTTTGGTTCATATGATGCTTCCAAACCCTTCATGAGGTGCTAGGCTAACCCAACATTGGTATAGAGCTATTAGGCATTAGATGTCGACCTATGGGGGGTTCTCACTGTATGACAGTGTGGCGAAGCATAGGCTCTTACCCTCAGGGTGTCCCGAGACCGGAAGGTGTTCCAGCGGGTTGTAATCCTCGCGAGGGGGCATGCGTAAAAGGTAGCGGCTGAGGGACCCGTTGGTGCCACGGCGACCCCATTGGTTGGGGTGGCTGCCTGACCAATATTGGTATCAGAGCCGACCTAGAACATTAGGCGACAACTTTACGAAGTTAAAACTCCGATCGAACCGAAAATACGGATTTTTGGGTGCTCTCTGGACTTTTTTCAAAATCTGGTTATTTTCAGAATTAAAAATATGTAAAAAATTCAGCAGGTAAAAATAAGAATTACGGTATAAAAAGTTTTCCATGAACATGTTGGGGTTTTCTTAACACCTCAATAAAGGTTTAGAAGCATCATACATGCTATAACAATAAAAATTTTAAGGTGCTAAGCAAACTATACAAAGAATCGAACTAGAATTTATGAAGTAACAATTAATAGTATCAAGATTAAGAGTTAAGTTATGCTAAGTGTTGAAACTACAACCTTTGTAGTTCACTTTGGAAGACTCCTAGGCTTTGCAAAGGTTCACTTGATCAACTCCTCGTCCACGACGATCCACCCGAAGCACTTTCCCCAAGCTTGATGCTTTCTACGATCTTTGGAAATCCTTGAAGCACAACACCCTACACAAGATGGCTAAGGTTGTGTAGGATGATGAAGTGGTTGCTATTCTTATTTATTTCCTTTTCTTTTCTTTTTCTAACTCCTTTTAACCATTAAAAGAGAGCTAGGGTTTTGAGGAAGAAGAAGAAGTCTCACTCTTTTCTTTTTCTAAGATAATGATAATGTTAAAGGAAAAATGAGAGAGAGAGAGAGAGATCTTATCATAACTTTAACCATAGTAGAAAAAATATCTAGATATTTCATTTAAGGTTAAAAGGCAAAAGGAATGGAAACTATGGTTGAGTTAAAGAAATGTGTAGATGAGTGTGGAAGCAATGACTCATTAACCATTTCTTTTGCCTTTAATCTTTAATGAAAAATCCAAACATTATCTTATCTACAATATGATTCTTATATTGCCTTTCTCTTTGTATCATCAACCATGATACATTTCATGTATGTATGTATGTGTGCACATCATCATGTACATATACATCCATGTATCCATAAGAAGAAAAGGTTTTAAATAAATAATATAAAAGCCAATATTAAATCAACACTTGATTTAATAAATCCATCATATCTCATATGACCCGACTAATATTAAATGCCCGATTAAAATACAGTATCATATACTAGTATTTAATCGAGGCTCCGCGCATATCTCATATGTGTACCACTTCGTTTCGCCAGAGCCGAGAAACTTCTATGTGGGACTCTAAGACTCGTCAATACGCCAGCAGTAGATGATGATCATATCAAACACGTACAAGCCGCAAGCGGTCAGCTAAACGTAACGGCCACCCGGGTATTGAGCGATCAGAATAAGAACAAGCGAACCTGTCAAAACTCCTGTCAATCCATCTGGCAACACTAACCGTACAGTCCGGTCTCTTCGTCAGATATGCTGCATATCGAGTCTAGGGATGGAATCTTCGACCCCAATAACTCAATAAGTCATGCCGGTATATGGTCTATAACAGATCGAGAAACTTACTGATAACACTTATCAGTAATATCTCAGCAGCCCTGGCCAGGGACTTCCTGTTATAGCCAATCGTGCACAGCACAGCATCAACCCCCAATACCGGGAGAGACGAAACCCCTCCTATCGCTCACTGCCTCCACATGCCTCGAGACTATACCCAAAATCCACCTGTTTGTACGACTCAGTAGAGCCGCAGTAGGGTGGAGATCAAAGTACAGTGGGAGGACACACAAGACTCTATGACGATCTCGGGTCTACAGACTAACCTGTACCAGTGTCACCTGAGAACTGCTATCCGACGTATGATATAATACCATATAGGAGTTCTCGGTGAGTCCGTTCAGTGTACCCAGTCTCACTGAGCACCCGTATACTATCTTCGGTGTCAACACACCAGACGGATATGGGATCATCCATCGCCCATCATATGGAACAAGAATGGTATACGCTAGTCTAAGCTGGAATATCGGTGCCCTGTCTCGATATACCTACGACTAGGAACATTTCAAGGATATGCTTATAAACTACAGATGTCCCACTAGTATGATCCGCATCATAATTCCAGTAGTCAAGCCAATATCCTTAGGGCTTTATCAACATGCATCAAATGAATATAAACATGATCAAGTGAACATATGATAAAGTAAAAACCAGATAGCATACTATCATTTTGAGCAAGACTGTCCCCCGAATATATATATATATATATTTACATACACATCAGTACATACACTATCTCATAATGGCCTTTAGGGCATACATATATCCAACAATCTCCCACTTGCACTAAGGCCAGTTATTGGCATATCTCATACCTAACATCTCAAAAAGTCGCTCATGCTGCGGCTGAGGGAGGGCCTTGGTGAATGGATCCGCAGCGTTGTTCTTTGTGTCTACTCTCTTAATCTCGATCTCGCGGCGATCAACTATCTCCCGGATCACATGATATCGCCTCAGGATGTGTCTGGACTTTTGATGGGACCTGGGCTCTTTGGCCAACGCCATAGCCCCATTATTGTCACAATACAGAGGTATTGGATCAATAATGGTTGGAACTACTCCTAGCTCCGCGATGAATTTTCTCATCCAGACGGCTTCCTTGGCAGCATCATTTGCAGCAATATATTCAGCTTCCATCGTTGAGTCTGCAACGGTATCCTGTTTGGAACTCTTCCAACTCACCGTCCCTCCATTGAGGGTAAATGCAAACCCTGAGATAGACTTGCTGTCATCCTTGTCACTCTGGAAGCTCGAATCGGTAAAGGCCTCCATTTGGAGATCCCCATTACCATACACCAAGAACAATTCTTTAGTCCTTCGCAAGTACTTAAGAATGTTCTTTACAGCAATCCAGTGATTCTCCCCTGGGTTAGATTGATACCTGCTTACTACACTAAGTGCATAAGCAACATCAGGGCGTGTACATAACATCGCATACATTATAGATCCTACTGCCGAAGCATAGGGAATAATGCTCATGCGAGCTCTCTCTATATCAGACTTTGGGCAATCGTCTTTTGAGAGAGTGACTCCATGGCAAGCGGGTAAGGCACCCCGCTTGGAGTCTTCCATACTAAATCTCTTTAGGATGGTGTTTATGTACTTGGTTTGGGACAATCTCAATAACCGTTTGGATCTATCCCTATAGATCCGTATACCCAATATGTATGTGGCATCTCCCAGGTCCTTCATGGAGAACCTTTGTGATAAGAATGATTTGACCGACTGTAGCATAGGAATGTCATTTCCTATCAGAAGTATGTCATCTACGTACAATACGAGGATTGCGACATTTCTTCCTACAGTCTTCTTATAAACACAAGGTTCATCTGGATTTTTGATGAAATCAAACTCTTTGATAACATCATCAAAACAGATGTTCCAACTCCGTGATGCCTGCTTTAATCCATAAATGGATTTAAGTAGCTTACATGCCTTACCGCTGCTCCCACTATCAATGAATCCCTCTGGTTGATCCATATAAACGCATTCCTCTAAATCACCATTTAGGAATGCAGTTTTAACGTCCATCTGCCAGATTTCATAGTCGTAGTGAGCAGCAATAGCAAGTAGGATCCGAATGGATTTAAGCATGGCTACCGGAGAGAAAGTCTCGTCATAGTCCAAACCTGGTCTTTGACGAAAACCTTTCGCTACCAACCTTGCCTTATAGGTCTCTACCTGTCCATCTACACCGATCTTTCTTTTAAAGATCCATTTGCATCCCACAGGTTTTATCCCGGAGGGTACATCTTCCAAAGTCCATACTTTGTTGGTGTACATGGACTCCATTTCGGATCTCATGGCATCCAGCCAATTCACAGAGTCACCACTCGTGATAGCCTGATGAAAACTAGAAGGATCATCATCATCCATGATGCAATCTTCTCTATCACCATCAACGAGGAAACCGTAGTATCTCTCCGGTGGGCGAGAAATCCTGCCAGATCTACGGAGTGGCTGAGGTTCATTAGATTCTGTTATGACTTCAGGTTCAGCCAAGTTGTCATTTGTAACTTGTGTTTCTAGAACTTCTTCTAGATTTACCACATTGCCATTTGTATTGTTTGAAAAAATCTCATCTTCTAAAAAGGTGGCATATTGAGAAACAAACACTTTTTGTTCCTCTTTGTGGTAAAATAGATACCCAAACGAATGTTTAGGATATCCTACAAATATACATTTGACTGATCGTGTCTCGAGTTTGTCTGGATTCTGCTTTTTAACAAAAGCCGGACAACCCCAAATCTTAACTCTTTTAAGAGATGGTTTCTTCCCATGCCATATCTCATATGGAGTGGTAGACACGGTCTTGGTTGGAACTTTGTTTAACAGAAAAGCTGCTGTTTCCAATGCATGCCCCCAAAATGAGAGAGGTAACTCAGCATCACTCATCATGGATCGTACCATATCTAATAGGGTACGGTTCCTTCGTTCTGACACACCGTTGTGCTGTGGTGTGTAAGGTGGAGTGCGCTGAGAGAGAATCCCATTCTCTTTTAGGAAGTCTAAGAACTCAGTACTTAAGTACTCTCCACCTCGATCTGATCGAAGTATCTTGATACTCTTTCCCGTTTGGTTTTCTACTTCATGTTTATACTCCTTGAATTTCTCGAAAGCTTCAGATTTATGTTTTATCAAATATACATGACCAAATCTTGAGAAATCATCAGTAAAAGTTATGAAGTATGAAAAACCGCCTCTTGCATGTGTAGACATTGGTCCGCATACATCACTATGTATGAGGCCTAGGAGCTCAGTAGCTCTTTCTCCGTGTCCTGTAAACGGGGTTTTGGTCATTTTACCTTTGATACAAGACTGGCAAGTTGCATAAGATTTATACTCAAATGAATTTAAATATCCATCTTTATGAAGCTTGTTTAGTCTTGTTTCATTAATATGACCAAGTCTACAATGCCAAAGAAAAGCTTCATTTATCTCTGAAAATTTTCTTTTATTTTTGTGTTGTACGTTGAAAACTGTGTGTTGATTAAGGACGTATATCCCGTTATTTAATGTACCATAACCAATCAACTCTTGATTCAGTCTAATGTTCATAACATTGTGTTGTATAGCAAAATGATACCCTTCATTGTCTAACAAGGAAACAGATATAATATTACAAAGCATACTCGGTACAAAATAACACGGGTTCAAAACCAATATACAACACGAAGGCAAACCTAGGTGATACTCTCCTACTGAAACTGCATTTACATTGGAACCATTTCCAACTTGGAGAGTATGATCACCTGTCTTCAGAACTCTGCTATTTCTCAACGCCTGCACAGAATTGCAAATATGAGAACCCGAACCGGTATCCAATACCCAGGAAGCAGAATTAATAGAAAAACAGTTTTCAATTACGAACACACCTGAAGCTGAAGCATCACCATGCTTCTTCTTGAGTGCTAGGTACTCAATACAGTTCCTCTTCCAGTGTCCCGTTTTCTTGCAATGGAAACATTCACCTTTCTCTGTTGCCCCAACCTTGGACTTGCCTTTTCCCTTTACCTTTTTGACTCCACCCTTAGGTTTGGTGGGTTTCTTCTTCATCTTTCCCTTGGCCTTAGCTTTTGGGTAAGATGAGGAGGATTGCCCAACAGACATAACGGGAGTCTTCACTGACTTCAGTGTGCTCTCTGCACTCCTTAACATATTAAGGAGTTCAGGCAGTTCCTTCTCCATGTTGTGCATGTTGAAGTTAACGATGAACTGAGCAAAGGTGGAGGGGAGAGACTGTAGAATAATATCTGTATACTGTTCATTGTCCATTGTCCACTAAAGGTCCTCAAGCTCTTCTATGAGAGCTATCATTTTCAGAACATGGTCTCCTACTGATGTGCCAGCGGTCATGCGCATCTGAAACAGTTTCTTAGACGCTTCGTATCGTAATACGCGGGATTGCTCTCCATACAACTCTTTTGTATGGAGGAATATGGCTTGTACGTCCATATTCTCGTGCTGCTTCTGATGTGTGTTATCCATCGATGCAAGCGCGAGGCATTTTGCCGTGGCACAGTCAGCGTCCCATGTCTTGTGGATTGCTATATCCGCAACTGAAGGTTTAGGACCTAGGGGGGACAAGGCTGGGGCTGTAAGGACATATGATACTTTATCATAAGTCAAGGCTATGTTTAAATTCCTCAGCCAGTCTTTATAGTTGGTCCCATTCAGCTTGTTTTTATCTAGTAGAAGCTTAAGTCCTGTCATGGGTATCTGCCATTAAGAGAGAGAAAAGAATACACTTAGCGAATGCTCTTGCAAAGATCAGATTGGTTATTATCTTGTCTAATCGATGTCTCCCACTGTTTTTATCAAATTTTCTTTAAAACCTTTTAAAAAGAAAACTAGCCGGGATTAATTACATTCTACAACTTCGCCAACCTCTCAGCCAGGCCAGTGCCGGTACTTGAGGGAGGTTCCCCGTGCTTTCGCACGGACCTAATTAAAGTAAACCTCGTCTTCCCAGAGGCGTAGCCCCGTTTAGCACCTTTCTAGACACCTACCGAGTCAGCTAATTGTAAAGTGCAAAATTCTCCCGGGAGCAACATTTGCTCGCAGTGGGATCGGGATCCTATTATCATATAGTAGGTATACAATCTCATTGTAATTTTCAACTCTTGAAATTCCCGATATGATTTTTACCCCTAGTACTTATGACCTTAACTAAAGTCAACATATCATAAATACTAGTCAAGTTCTTCCCGTTATTTCGTGATTAACTAGACCCACTCATATGACCCTTAACTAAAGTCAACATAATCATATGAATGTCCTAACTAATCTGCATCATATGCAGGGTAGGAAGACATCACTTAGCTACCGTTCACTGCGCCTTAACTAAAGTCAAAATACGCAGCACGAATACTAAGTACTCTGCTTCCTAAAATGACGGAGGGTGGCGGATAGTTTTTAAGAAAACTTTTGACGCTTTGAACTTGATATCATTGTAGAATCTAATGGGTTTTTAAAAGGAGTGGCTTAAGCTCCGCATTTAGAAACTTGCTTTTTGAAAAAAAAAGCCGAGTGTGTTTCAAATCTTGATTCTACAATATCCTTTTAGGTTCATTTATCTTTTACATTAATCTCATTAATGTAGTCCCATCATTTAAATCCTAAGCCATTACAGAGAGAAACGAAAATATAACGTACACTTATGCCACTCGCATTCATCACAGTGTCCTGATATGCACCGTTAGGTTACTTAACTAACGGCATACCGGGACGGGGCTAGTGCGGGTGTAAAACATAAGTAACGTTTAAAATATATCATATATAAAATTTCATTCATCTTAGACATGCATTAAAAGATCACATCAGATAATGAAAACAGCAGAAGCACATAGAGGATATCTAGGAGGTCCGTATTTTATATTTAGCCAGCAATAAAAATACGGATTCCACGGTCGCAATAAATAGCCAAAGCCCACACCCTTAGACCCCTACGAGAGCGGCAAGCGACCCTGCCAATTCTGGAGTTTAGGAGACCCGGTCTCGACTCCTCGAGATGGCCTCCCTCTGAACCCAAGAACCCGGTCACTTGTGCCCTCCTCCTTGGGTCTGTCCTAATGCGGAAAAGTAAATAATATACAACACTGGTGACAACAACCTCACCCCGGAAGTGCCCCAAATAAAAGAATATTACATACAAATTAATATTACATGAATTGAAAGAATACTCTCATCTCACATAAAAAGAAAACCCCCGGCTATTCATTGCGACAATCCTGCATATCAAATCTCATCCACACAGAGAAACAAAATGAAAAATACAACAATTGGAATCTTTAATCGCCTTTAGACAACACAAATCCGGAATATCACATATACAAGATTTCATGCCTAAACAGTGTAAAGCTCGCATTTGGGTCTCATTCAAGAAAACACCTTTTCAAAACAAACCGGATAATTCAACAAGATTTCCGTTTATCCCAAGACCGAACTGCTAGATTTACACGCAACAAACAAATTTGTAGATTTCAATTATTGTAACACATACTATTAAACTAAGCGACGTTGGAACATCCGATCAAACAAATTAAACATCCACAAACTGCTCTGAAAGCTCAACACCTGGGCCAATTATAAAAATACCAGTAACAACAGAGAGTCCATACGGGCCAGCACAAGAAAATAAGGCCCATGAATCAACAATACCGCCGCGGATCCGCCGCGCCTAAAGCTTCTTGGGCCGCGGATCCGCGCCCGTATGGTCGATTTATGGGATCGTTTTTCTGGTGAGCCCTTATATTTCCCTGCTTAATTTTTTACATATTTTTAATTTAAAAAATTCCAGGTTTTTAAAAAATTTCCAGAGAGCACCCCCCGGGTGTCGATTTTCGTCCGTTCGATGTTTTCAACGTCGTTTAGGCTACCACAAAGTTCTAGCTTGGCTCTGATACCATGTTGGGGTTTTCTTAACACCTCAATAAAGGTTTAGAAGCATCATACATGCTATAACAATAAAAATTTTAAGGTGCTAAGCAAACTATACAAAGAATCGAACTAGAATTTATGAAGTAACAATTAATAGTATCAAGATTAAGAGTTAAGTTATGCTAAGTGTTGAAACTACAACCTTTGTAGTTCATTTTGGAAGACTCCTAGGCTTTGCTAAGGTTCACTTGATCAACTCCTCGTCCACGACGATCCACCCGAAGCACTTTCCCCAAGCTTGATGCTTCCTACGATCTTTGGAAATCCTTGAAGCACAACACCCTACACAAGATGGCTAAGGTTGTGTAGGATGATGAAGTGGTTGCTATTCTTATTTATTTCCTTTTCTTTTCTTTTTCTAACTCCTTTTAACCATTAAAAGAGAGCTAGGGTTTTGAGGAAGAAGAAGAAGTCTCACTCTTTTCTTTTTCTAAGATAATGATAATGTTAAAGGAAAAATGAGAGAGAGAGAGAGATCTTATCATAACTTTAACCATAGTAGAAAAAATATCTAGATATTTCATTTAAGGTTAAAAGGTAAAAGGAATGGAAACTATGGTTGAGTTAAAGAAATGTGTAGATGAGTGTGGAAGCAATGACTCATTAACCATTTCTTTTGCCTTTAATCTTTAATGAAAAATCCAAACATTATCTTATCTACAATATGATTCTTATATTGCCTTCCTCTTTGTATCATCAACCATGATACATTTCATGTATGTATGTATGTGTGCACATCATCATGTACATATACATCCATGTATCCATAAGAAGAAAAGGTTTTAAATAAATAATATAAAAGCCAATATTAAATCAACACTTGATTTAATAAATCCATCATATCTCATATGACCCGACTAATATTAAATGCCCGATTAAAATACAGTATCATATACTAGTATTTAATCGAGGTCCGCGCATATCTCATATGTGCACCACTTCGTTTCGCCAGAGCCGAGAAACTTCTATGTGGGACTCTAAGATTCGTCAATACGCCAGCAGTAGATGATGATCATATCAAACACCTACAAGCCGCAAGCGGTCAGCTAAACGTAACGGCCACCCGGGTATTGAGCGATCAGAATAAGAACAAGCGAACCTGTCAAAACTCCTGTCAATCCATCTGGCAACACTAACCGTACAGTCCGGTCTCTTCGTCAGATATGCTGCATATCGAGTCTAGGGATGGAATCGTCGACCCCAATAACTCAATAAGTCATGCCGGTATATGGTCTATAACAGATCGAGAAACTTACTGATAACACTTATCAGTAATATCTCAGCAGCCCTGGCCAGGGACTTCCTGTTATAGCCAATCGTGCACAGCACAGCATCAACCCCCAATACCGGGAGAGACGAAACCCCTCCTATCGCTCACTGCCTCCACATGCCTCGAGACTATACCCAAAATCCACCTGTTTGTACGACTCAGTAGAGCCGCAGTAGGGTGGAGATCAAAGTACAGTGGGAGGACACACAAGACTCTATGACGATCTCGGGTCTACAGACTAACCTGTACCAGTGTCACCTGAGAACTGCTATCCGACGTATGATATAATACCATATAGGAGTTCTCGGTGAGTCCGTTCAGTGTACCCAGTCTCACTGAGCACCCGTATACTATCTTCGGTGTCAACACACCAGACGGATATGGGATCATCCATCGCCCATCATATGGAACAAGAATGGTATACGCTAGTCTAAGCTGGAATATCGGTGCCCTGTCTCGATATACCTACGACTAGGAACATTTCAAGGATATGCTTATAAACTACAGATGTCCCACTAGTATGATCCACATCATAATTCCAGTAGTCAAGCCAATATCCTTAGGGCTTTATCAACATGCATCAAATGAATATAAACATGATCAAGTGAACATATGATAAAGTAAAAACCAGATAGCATACTATCATTTTGAGCAAGACTGTCCCCCGAATATATATATATATATATACATACACATCAGTACATACACTATCTCATAATGGCCTCTAGGGCATACATATATCCAACAGAACAGTCTTTTCTGCCGCGGAAACGCGGCCTAAGCTTGCTTAGGCCGCGGTTCCGCGGCCGTACTCCTCCATCACTGTATAATTTTTATGCTGTAATGATTATTTCTGCTAGTATATTTTTTAGGGTATTTTTAATCTGTATTTAGTTCTGAAAAATTCTGGAGATGGTTTTGGACTCGTCGATTCGATCGGAATTTTGATTTCGTGACTTTTCTGGGTAAATTAGAAAGTAGTGAAGTGTTTGAACAAGTATCATTTGCTCACTTTTCACGGGGTTTAAATCCTTCGGAGATTTGTGCAAGTTTTGTGGTGGTCCCTCTAGAAGACAACAAACCTTAACTCGATTATGTGACCGTCTTGAACTGCCCTTTGAACCTTAGGGTTTGGGGCAGTACGGTGTGCCACATGTGAGGCGTTGGTTTGACCCTTCTATGGCTGGACCGCTACTACTGTGTCACACTCCAAGTTTTTGAACTTCGCTCAAGTGTTGAGCTTTAGTGAATCTTGGGTATTTGATCGTTCGTTCGAAAACTTTAATACAGTCTAATTATCTGGAATTTGATGCAATGTGTGGAATTCATATTATAAGACATGAAATACGAGGTATGTGATACTTCGCATTTACGATGTTTAAAGAGAATGTGGATTCCAGATATTGCAGTTTTACACTTTCTTTTCTGTGACCGTAAATGTAGTATGTCGATATCGCCGGTTTCGTTGCTATACATCAACGACAATCGGGGTACGCATACTTACTTACGTTGATGATATGTGATATTATGTGTTGCTAAGATATGATGTGCAGGATTGTTGCGATTGAATAGCCGGGTTTTTTTTTATGTGAGATGAGAGTTTTATATTTTCATTCATGTAAATTCAAATGTAATGTAATATTCTTTTATTTGGGGCACTTCCGGGTTGAGGTCGATGCCACCTGTGTTGTATATTATTTACTTTTCCGCATTAGGATAGACCCAAGGAGGGGAGCACGGGTGACCGGGTTCTGGGGTTCAGTGGGAGGCCATCTCGAGGAGTCGAGACCGGGTCTCCTAAACTCCAGAATTGGTAGGGTCGCTTGCCGCTCTCGTAGGGGTCCAGGGTGTGGGCTTGGCTATTCATTGCGACTGTGGAATCCGTATTTTCTATTTTGGCTAAATACTAAATACGGACGTCCTAGTATATCCCACATTATATCTATGTTTCTGCTACGATATCTGTGATGTGATCATTTGATATGTTCTGATGGATACAGTATATAGTATATATGATATATTATATAGGCGTTACTTATGTTTTACATCCACACTAGCCCTGCCCTGCTCTGTCGTTAGTTACCTAACCTAACGGTGTACGAGGGGACATCGAGGCGAATGCGGATGGCATAAGTGTACGTCGTATTTATCTGTGATGTTTAGGTGACTTAAATGATGGGACTTCATTAATGTGATTAATGAAATAAAAGAAACCTAAAAGATGTTGTAGAATCAAATTTTCAAATAAAAAGGGTAGCTACAGTTCTGCTTTGCATAGCGGTATATATGATATACCCTGCACCTTATTCGATGAGGAAAGGGCCGAGATCCCTTCACCGGGAGTGACCCCTTTAGCAATAACTGGCAGATGCTACACACTCGGTTTGTCTTTTGATTGCTTCTATAGTTTCTGCTTTGCACAGTGATATATATGATATATCCCGCACCTCATTCGACGAGGAAAGGGTCGACGATCCCTTCACCGGGAGTGACCCCTTTAGCAAAACTAGAAAAGCCTCAAAATCACTCCATTTCAAAACTTCACTTGATTCTACAATGATATCAAGTTCATTACGCAATAGGTTTTCAGAAAAACCTGTCGTAGCCCTCCGTCATTTCAGATAAGTTCTGTTTAGTATTCGTGCTGTGTTTGTTGACCTTGTCAAGGCGCAGTGTGCGGTAGCTGACCAGTATTTATCTTCTTATGCATATGATGCAGATTGGATTAGGGTAGTCGTACGGCCTTGTTGACCTTGTCAAGGGTCGTGCGGGTTGGTTTAATTCAATCAAGAAATGACGGGTTGAACTTGACTTACGGTCTATGGTTTGTTGACCTTGTCAAGGTCATAGATCGTTTGTGGCAAAATATTATCGGGAATTTCAAGTGTTGAAATTTGCAATGAGATTGCATACCTTCTATGGGATAGTTGGATCCCGATACCCACTGCGAGTAAGAGTTACTCCTGGGAGAGTTTTACACATTACAATTAGCCGATCAAGTAGGTGTCTAGAAAGGTGTCAACGGGGTTACGCCTCTGGGAAAACGAGGTTTACTTTAATTAGGTCCGTGCGAAAGCACGGGGAACCTCCCTCAAAGTACCGACACTGGCCTGGCTGAAAGATTGACGAAGTTGTAGGGTGTAATTAATCCCGGCTAGTCTTTCCTTTTAGGGTTTGAAGGAAGATTTGATAAAAACCAGTGGGAGCCATCCTGATTAGATAAGATAATAACCAATCTGATCTTGCAAGAGCATACGCTAAAGTGTTTTCTTCTCTCTCTCTCCAGGTAGCGACCATGTCATGCCCTAATAAAGATAATAATATGGATGTATTGACTGAACCCGCATGTTATACTGTGCTGGGGAACGTTGGTTCCGTTCTTTCTTATAAGAGTTATAGGAATGAACAGGACATAGGGGAATACCAGGATTCCCAAGCCACCCAAATGAAGAAAGTACATGATGATGCATTTTCTTCGGGTGTGTTCGTTACAGAAAACTGTTTCTCCATTTGCCCTACGTCCTGGGTATTAGATACCGGGTCAGGATCCCATATATGTAATCAGTTATATGGGCTTAGAAAAGGTAGATAAGTTGGAGAAGGTGATAAAGACATAAGAGTTGGAAATGGTGCAATTGTTGCAGCTAAGACTGTCGGGGAATATCACCTTGCATTACCAACTGGTAATACATTGGTTCTGAACGAATGCTATTACATGCCGAACCTGATTTGCAACATTATATCGGTCTCTTTGTTGAGTAAAGAGGGATATAATTTTGTATTACAGGATAATGTTATGAACATTTTCCATAACCAAAAGTTGGTTGGATCAGGCACGTTGTGCAATGGCATTTATGTTCTAAATCAATCAACAGTTCTGAGCATAACAAACACACACAAGAGGAAGAGTTCAGAACTGAACGAATCCTTCTTGTGGCATTGTAGACTGGGTCACATCAATGCGACACGACTGGCTAAGTTGCATAAGGATGGATATTTGAAACCATTCAAATTTTCATCTTATGACACTTGCCGGTCATGTCTCAAAGGCAAGATGACCAAAACTCCGTTTACGGGACACGGAGAAAGAGTTACCGAACTCTTGGGACTGATACATAGTGATGTATGCGGTCCCATGTCTACACATGCCAGGGATGGTTCTTCATACTTCATTACATTCACTGACGATCTCTCTAGATTCGGATATGTGTTCCTGATGAAACACAAATTAGAAGCTTTTGAGAAATTTAGAGAATATAAACAAGAAGTCGAGAACCAAACCGGAAAAAGTATTATAATCCTTTGATCTGATCGAGGAGGTGAATAGATGAGCAATGAATTCCTGGACTTCCTAAAAGAGAATGGGATTCTCTCTCAGCTGACTCCTCTATATACACCACAGCACAACGGTGTATCGGAACGGAGGAACCGCACCCTATTAGATTTGGTGTGCTCTATGATGAGCACAGCTGAGTTACCTATTTCCTTCTGGGGATATGCGCTGGAGACAGCAGCATACCTATTGAATCAAGTTCCATCTAAATCTGTACCTACCACACCATATGAGATATGGAGTGGGAAGAGGCCATATCTTAAACGAGTTAAGATATGGGGTTGTCCAGCCTATGTCAAAAGACAAAATCCGGACAAGCTCGAGGCACGGTCAGTTCTTTGCAAGTTTGTGGGATATCCAAAGAACTCATATAGGTATTTTTTCTACCACAGTGAGGAACAAAAAGTGTTTGTTGCTCAACATGCCTCCTTTTTAGAAAAGGAATTCCTTGAAAAAGAAATTAGTGGCAAAGTGGTAGAGCTAGAAGAGGTTCCAGATACACAAACCGTAATTGAAGATTTAGTGGAACCAGAAGATTCAGTAGCTCCCAATGAACCTCAGCCTCTCCGCCGATCTAGTAGGGTTCCTCGCCAACCTGAGAGATACTATGGTTTTCTCATGGATGGTGGGAGCGAGGATTGCATCATGGAGGATGATGACCCAACTAGCTTCGAGCAGGCCATCACGAGTAGGGACTCAGTGAAATGGCTGGATGCAATGCGGTCCGAGATGGAATCCATGTACACCAACAAAGTATGGACTTTGGAAGTTTCTCCTGAAGGGGTAAAACCCATTGGGAGCAAGTGGATCTTCAAGAAAAAACTTGGTGTAGATAGGAAAGTGGAGACTTTCAAAGCTAGACTTGTTGCAAAAGGTTTTCGTCAAAGACCAGGTGTGGACTATGACGAAACCTTTTCTCCAGTGGCTATGCTTAAATCCATCCGGATCATGCTTGCCATTGCTGCATATCATGACTGCGAAATCTGGCAAATGGATGTTAAGACCGCCTTTCTAAACGGTGATTTAGAAGAGTGCGTGTACATGACTCAGCCAGAGGGCTTCGTAGACAGTGGGAGCAGCGGGAAGGTGTGCAAGCTGCTTAAATCCATTTATGGATTAAAGCAAGCATCGCGGAGTTGGAACATCTGCTTTGACGTCGTTATCAAAGAGTTTGATTTCGTCAAAAATCCAGATGAACCTTGTATCTACAAGAAGGTGGCAGAGAGTAAGGTTGTCTTCCTCGTATTGTACGTGGACGACATACTCTTGATAGGAAATGACATTCCTATGCTGCAATCGGTCAAGCTCTTCTTATCACAAAGATTCTCAATGAAAGATCTTGGTGATGCCTCCTGCATATTGGGAATCAGGATCTATAGAGATAGATCCAAACGGATATTGGGATTGTCCCAATCCAGGTACATTGACACCATACTAAAGAGGTTTAGTATGGAAGAATCCAAGCATGGGAACTTACCCACGATCTCTGGAGTCACTCTCTCCAAAGAGATGTCTCCTAAGACTGATTTGGAGAGAGCTCGCATGCAAGGGATACCCTATGCTTCGGCTGTAGGCTCTATCATGTACGCGATGCTATGTACCAGACCCGATGTAGCATACTCACTAAGTGTAGTGAGTAGGTATCAAGCTGATCCTGGAGAGAGTCACTGGACAGCTGTGAAGAGCATTCTCAAGTACTTACGAAGGACTAAAGAGATGCTCTTGGTGTATGGTAACGGAGAACTCCAAGTGGAGTCCTTTACCGATTCGAGCTTCCAGAGTGATAAGGACGACTCTAAGTCGCAGTCGGGATTTGTCTTTACCCTTTACGGAGGGGCGGTTAGCTGGAAGAGTTCCAAGCAGTAAACTGTAGCAGATTCGACGATGGAGGCTGAATACATCGCTGCCAACGATGCTGCCAAATAGGCTGTCTGGATCAAGAAGTTCATTACTGAACTTGGAGTGGTTCCATCCATTGAGCATCCAATACCTTTGTATTGCGATAATAAAGGAGTGGTGGCTTTGGCCAAGGAGCCCAGGTCCCATCAGCGATCCAGGCATATTCTGAGGCGGTATCACCTGATCCGGAAGATAGTTGATCGCCGGAAGATCGAGGTCAGGAGGGTTGACACGAAGAACAACACGGCGGATCCACTCACGAAGGCCATTCCCCAGATATAGTTTGAGAGACTCTTCGGGATGCTCGGTATGCGATACTACAGCAGCTGGCCCTAGTGCAAGTGGGAGATTGTTAGTTGTATGTATGCCCTAGAGGCCAGTATTGTACAGATGATGTATATTATATTGGATGCTTGGACATATATAGAGATGACTTTATTGCTCGATATGATAGTATGCTATCTGGTTGCTCTTTATCTTAACATGTATACTAGTCTCTTTAAACTGTCTTATAATTACATGTTGGTAAAGCCCTTAGGATGTGTACTTGACAACCTGGACTATGATGCAGATCATACTAGTGGGGACATGGTAGTCCATAAGTACATCCTTCAATGTCCCTAGTCGTAGGTGTATCGAGACGGGGCATCGATATACCAGTGTAGACTAGCGTATACGCTTCTCGACCCATGAGATGGGCGATGGATGATCCCATATCCATTGGTGTTTGACATCAGAGATGGTATACGGGTGCTCAGTGGAGACTGGGTACACTGGACGGACTCGCCGAGAACTCCCAGATGGTATTATACCTCACGTCAGATGGCCGTTCTCAGGTGACACTTGTACAGGTTAGTCTGTAGACCCGAGATCGTCATAGAGTCTTGTGTGATTCCCACTGTGCTTTGATCTCCACCTTACCACGTCCATGAGGGCGTGCAAAACGGTGGTTTTTGGGTACAGTCCCGAGTTACATGAAGGCAATGAACGATAGGAGGGGTTTCTTCTCTCCCGGTATTGGGGGTTGATGTTGTACTGTGCTCGATTGGCCGTAACAGGGAAGTCCCTGGCCAGGGCTATTTTAGAGATTTGCTGGTAAGTGTTACCAGTAGTTTCTCGACCCGTTATGAGCCTCACATCGGCACGACTTATCGGTTATTGGGGTCTGACGTTTACCACCCCTAGACTTGATATGCGACATATCAGACGAGGAGACCGGACTGTACGGGAAGTGTTGCCGATCGGCTCGACGGGAGTTGTCGCAGGTTCGCTTGTTCTCTTCTGATCGCTCAATACCCGGGTGGCCGTTACGTTTAGCTGACCGCTTGCGGCTTGTGGGTGTTTGATATGATCATCACCCACTGCCGGCGTATTGACGAGTCTCAGAGTCCCACAATGGAGTTTCTTAGTCCAGGCGAAACGTTGTGGTGCGCGTATGCGATATGCGCATGGACCCGATTAAAATGCGCGTATAGGATACCGTATATTGATCGGGCGGCTTGCTTTTGGTAGGGGTCATATGTGATATGGCCGGATTGATAAATCAAGTGTTGATTTATCATTTAACCATTAGCTTCTCACTTGAAATCCTTTCTTGAGTTAGTTGGATGTATGCATGCATGTATGCCTTCTTTTTGATTCATGCACATATGGATGTACATATACACATACATACATACATACATCTTTCATGGTTGATTATACAAGGAAATGGTGGCAATATAAGACTCACACCATGGGTTTTTTATATGGAATATTATTGTATTTAAGCTAAAAACAAAAGGAAAAAGAAATGGGTTTGTTTTGGATTGTTTCTACACTCTTCTTGACCTAACCTCACTCACCCACCATTTAACCATGGTTTACTCTTCCTTTTAGTTTTTAACTCAAGTACAATAATGATTCAACCATGGTTTGAGATGAGAGATAGAAAATATATATTGATATATTTTTTCTATTTTCTTTAAGAGTTGAACTTATCATATTCTAAAAAGCCATCATCTTCATCAACCTCTCTCATTTTTGCTCTCTAGTTCTTTGTAGTGAGCAATATACTCATCAAGATTGGATTTTGAAGTGAGAAAGAGAACCACAATACCATTCTACACAAGTCTAGCCCACTTGTTTAGAGTGTTATCTTGATTTCGTTCACTTGATCGGATAAAGTTGCAAGCTTGGACAAAGCGGACTCCGGGTAGATCATTGGTGACCTCGAGGAGTTCAAGCGGAGCTTTTTCAAACCCTAAGTAGCCGAGGAGTCTAGCGTAGGGAGCTACAAAGGTTGTACTCTCTAAACCCTAGCTTTACTTTTCATATGTTGATGTGAAAATTTTTGAAACCCTAATTTTTCTAGGAACGATCCGATGCTTGTTAGCTTAGCACCCTAAAAATGCATTCTTTGGTTCATGTGATGCTTCCAAACCCTTCATGAGGTGCTAGGCTAACCCAACAGGAAGAAACTAGGTTTCTTCCCTTTGGTCCTTATCCGTCTTTTCTTAACTCTTAGCCCTAAGCTCCAGGGAAATCATACACAACCTGTCTTTAACTATGGAATCACCGCTATCTCATGGGATAGAGTGCCGTAGTGAGCGGTGTGTGTATGTATGCATAGAGTCCTATTTAAAATGTTGAATGGGCAAGAGAGGGGTGAGAGATTTTCATCTCTCAAAGCTTTTCTAAGCCTAACCCTAACAAGTGAGGAACTGCTCACTCATTAGGGGATTAATAAACGAGTTCATTTTTATGGTTTTTATTTAATAACTACGGTAGATAAAAAAAATGCGGAAAATAACTACGGCAGAGAAATAAAAATTGCTAGAGAAATAACTAGGGCAGAAAAGAAACGTACTTTTTTTTATTGATGCACTCTTTGAACAATTATAAGGAATGAAAATTTTAAACTAGGAATTAAAAAGAGGCATGCTCCAAAAAGAGCTGTAGGATTCCTATTTATAGATAATAGAAAGCTTAGGGTTTACATCTGATCCATATCTAGAATTACAAAAATACCCTGAGAAGCCTGGTCAACGCACCGACACCCACCGACAAAATGCAGCGACACGTGCTCAGCACGGTCGCGGAACCTCGGCCATAAGCCATGTTTGGCCGCGGATCCGCGGCCATATGGTGGGTTCTTCATCTCAGATTTTCAGGGTTGTTTTCTGTTGCATTTTACTTCTGGTTTCTTCATTTGGTTTCTCAGAATATCTTCTAGTTTCTTCCAGACTTCCACAGTGCAGAATGTTGTGGACTTTTACCGTTAGCTTCACGTTGAAGTCTTGAATCTTTGTGCTGCTTTCGTACCTTGTGCAATTAAACTGTTCTTTGATCTTCACTTGTTCCTTAAATTGTAGGCTACATCATAAAGATTCTTCTATTTGTTGGTCATAGTCTCACTTTTGTAGCGTCTTTTCACCATTTTCACTGTATTGTTCCGAGAACCTGTAACATGCAACTATTTAGCAAATATGGATCAAAAGCACCTATTTATTTGCAATATGATTAAGAATGGGGAATATAATAATGCAAAATTATGATATGAACAAATACCCCCAAACTTATCTTTTGCTCGTTCCGAGCAAAACCAATTTATTCTCGAAAAAAAACCTAACCTCACTTTCGCAGGGAAACGCGATTGCACTGAGCTCGTGCAACAAGCCGTTAAACCTCTAGGTGTCCCTAGTAGGAGGAGTGTTGTCTCCTGAGGGTTTTCAGTGGATACTACCCACAAAATCCGATCAATTTGGCCTATTGACTTTTATTCTTCAATTCGGTGTTTTAACAAGAAATTCTATTATCTTCAACTCAGAAATTATCAACCCATATTTTTCATGCTTCCTTATCATTTAACTTAAGATTGTATATGTTCTGTAAATTTATTTAGCTTTTAGTATCTTTTGAATCTTCCTTCTAAGGTTCAATCTCAATTTAGGAATTTTTATCATTTCTACTAAAGATATAAGTCCTATTTTTCATTCCTATCTCTCATCCAAACCCCAATCATATACCCCTACGTGTGTGTATATATCATCCCTACACTTGGAAATTCAATTCAAGTTATTATACTCTTGTCTATCATCCAAAGTACTTTTAGTTGGTGAATTTTAGATGAAATTGCTCACATCTTTCATGCGACCGTTAATACTTCTTGAGATACTAACGACCAATTACAAAATGTGTTCGTGCATTTTAGACGTAATTCCTCGTCTTGTAATACCTAAGGCTTTAGCAGTGACTCCCAAACCAGTGGTCTAAGGCACTAGGTGATAAATCACCCTCGCTATATATTTTTTCTATTTATGCAGCCTTAATTAATTACAAAACCAGTGTTCATTTTTTTATCTCTTTATTCACACTTGTATTTTTATTTTATTTTCCTTCATATTAAGGATTTTAGACAAGGGCATTTCAAGGTATCCTCTACTATTCCAAGATTCAAGGTGCTTGTTTGTGCAAGTTGTAGGGTAAATATTTTCAGAATTTGGATTTAAGGTTCGGAATTGTTTTTCAGACTTACACTTCAATAAAAATTTCAATACTCTTCCCTTATTTTGACTTAGCCCAAGAAGTGAACTCAAAATTTGCCTATTTCTAAGTAAACCACAAGGACATATATCTTCTATCGTTAAATTTTAAGAAAGGTTATTTTTAGGGTTTTTAATTTACTAAGTTTTGGGATCTAGTTTTTTTTTCTTTTAGCTAGTTAACCGTCTTGTTAAACTTAAGTCAATTATGTCCAAAATTGAATTTTTTAATTTTTATAATTTTTCAATTTTTATGGGTTTTAAAATAAGTATGCAAATGCAAAAATATACATATGAATGCGAAGGAAGAAAACTTATCGAGCACACCCCCAAACTTAAACTTGACAGTGCCCTCACTGTCAGGCTACACCAAGAGGATCAAAATTGTCGGCACTCCCCTGTTTATTTTTTTTTAATTTTTAATAGAAAAAGAAAAAAATATATATATACACAAACGGTTCCCCCCAAACTTAAGTGAAACATTGTTTCTTGTAAGTCGACGTTAGACACCCCACATGATGCGGGGAGGCGGAATAGGTAAAACAATAATTTTGTTTAAACTAATATCGACTAACTTTACGGATCTTTGCCAAACCCTAACTAACAACAACATAGAAGTGATTAGCTACTATGAAAGAAGATTATACCTAATGAATCAAGTCCTTCTTGTTCTCTTTGTTCACCTCCTCGACGGCCTCCTCGATGTGATAGAAGATCCACCCGAGAGCTATTTCTCCAAGCTTTAACCTCACACTTGAGGTAACTAAGTGGCTATGAGTGCTAATCAAAGCAACCTAGAGGATATAGAAGAGGATTATAAATCTATTGGTCTTGCTAACCCTTGGATCTCAACACATGAGAGGTTAGGGTTAGCGTTGAAGAGAGAGAGCTTGAGGAGAGAGAATGTGAAAGTAATTATCAAATGGAAATTAACTCATTTGTATATATATATCATGAAGCATAAAATATCTTGCACAAAATATCTTTGCACAAATATCTTCATGCTTCATTTAATACAAATGAATTATCTAATGAGTCATTAAAACCATTAATGCTTCATTAACTCACTTGATGAATCATCTCCATGAGTCACAAAACCATTTAATGCATATAACACCTAAGCTCTCCACCTCATCAAACTTCTAGAAGCTTCTCGAGTAATTATGAGAACGCCCCTCCTACCCGTGAAAACACGGAAATACTGAGACTGTATAAATCCAATAATCCAATACTAAAATCTGGCTTAAACCAAAGTCTGCTAGTATAAACTGTCTGAATATCGTACGTGCGTAAAAACACGTATGTGTCCAAACCCTGTCGTAAAACCATACGACCTCTATATCGTTTCGCCCGAAGCAGGGAAACTCTCTGTGTGGGACTCTAAAGACTCGACACTACGCTGGCAGTGGGTTTAACCACAAACTGCAAGCGGCACTAGCTGTACGTAACGGTCCCCAGGTAGATGTCGATAAGAAGGTCGATGAGGAAACCCATCCGAACTCCTACTGAGCCTGATGTGACAATCTTCATACAGTCCGGTCTGTTCGTCTAAGACTATCGCATATCGGGCCTATGGGGGCGGTAAACGTCAGTCCCCTAAAAGCGGTATAAGTCGTGTCGGAGCGAAACCCATTACACCTTGAGAAGCTACTGAAAAACCTACCAGTATATCTCGCTTGCCCTGGCCAGGGACTTTGCGTAATGGCTCTCCAAACACAGCGCGATATCAACTCCCAATACCGGGAGAGACGAATCCTATCTAACCGCCACTGCCTCCAAGTGTTTCGGAACTGCACCCAACTGCTACCTGTTTGCACGACTCCTTTGAGCTGTGGTAGGGTAGCAATCTAAAAACAGTGGGAACACACTCGAGGCGAAGCAGCAGTGTCAAGTCTGCGGACTATGCTGTACTCATGTCACCTGGGAATTGTTAACTGACGACGGGTATAATACCAACCAACAGTTCCCAGCGAGTTTTGTCCGGTGTACCCGTAACCTAACGAGCACCTGTATACTATCTCCAGTACAACGTACTAATGGCTGTGGGACAGACCATTTCCCCTGCTGGGATGAAAAGCGTACACACTAGTCTACTCTGGAGTATCGATGCCCTGTCTCGATAATCTTACGACTAGGGACCTGAAAAAGGATGTGCTTGTAGACTACCCAGCCCCCACTAGTGTGACTGCTGTCACAACGCTGGTAGTCAAGCAAGATCCTAAGGGCTCTATCAATATGTTTTCTTGATATGCTAATATATACACATATTAAGATAGAAATAAACCAAGTAGCATACTGCCATATTTAGCAAGACTGTTAATATAACTGTGAATATCCCAAACTTCCATTAAGTAATATACAAGCTAGTATGATACAATAATGGCCCCTAAAGTATATACACTAACATTTCTACTGTAGCCATTTTTAAAATCTCATAAACTTGTAAACTTGGGAGGAAAAATTTATTAACTGGGACGTAAAATATGATTGTGAAAATCTCCCCCAAACTTATTTTTGACTCACTACTTTGAGTTAAAAAAATTATTTTCAAGAGCCAAATTATAACCCCCTCCCCAAACTTAAATTAAACAATGCTAAGCTTTTTAAAGAGGGCGGTCAAAGTTATCGGTCAATGCCAAGCTCTGCAAAGACCAAAAGTCAACACCAACCATTCGAAGAATTTATCAATGTAACATATAGGTCGGTGGAAGAACATGTTATATAGAGCCAAGAAGAAGTGGGGAAGAGATAAGTGGTAGTATGGAAAGGGTTTGCGTGAACGTGAATGTGAGGAGATCAGAGATGATGATAAATAAAAACGAGAATGTGAATGATCAGAAATGAGTGGAATATTGGAATTCTCGTATTTTATAAGAAAAAAGGGTGGTGGTTCAATTTCTATAGGTGGAGGTTGATTAATCACAAAATCCATGTTGTTCAGGAATGCAAGTTTGTCAGCAAAAAGTTCTTCAAAACTCTCATCGATATAATTGAACATTTTGCTGTCAGCAAGTTTTGTGCCAGAATCTATCATACTCGATTTGTCAAAAATTATGGAGATAGGAGACTCGAAAAACTCATCTACCTCATTTTCAAAAGTATCCAAATCAAGTTGGCTTTCTGGAATGATCAAACTTGAATTATAGGATTGTGATTCATCAACACTCACTGAAATTATAGGAAGAATATAAGAAGAAGAACCCGAAAAAGTGGGAGAAAGAAGTTGAATACGAACTTGAGGGTGGAGATGGGGTGTATAAATTAGCACTATTTGTAATGACCGATGTGTAAAAAGCGATTGTACTAATCTATCAACCCACTGGCTATCAGAGATAGGGTAAATGATACCACTATCAAGACATTTTACAATCTCCTTTTTAACAGCCTCCTTCATTATGGGGTTGAGGCGTCTCTGTGGATCCCTTACTGGCTTGGCATCATCCATCATATGTATATGATGTTCAACTATGAGGGGACTAATCCCCTTGATGTCCGCCATAGTCCAGCCAAAAGCTTGTCGATTATTTTGTAAGACCGTTAAAAGGGTTGTCTCTTGCTCGAGGGCTAGAGAGGCCGAGATGATGACAAGAAGGGTCTCATTCTCACCTAAGTAAGCGTATTTAAGATGAGACGACAATAGCTTGAGTTCGAGTTTTGGAGGTGAAACAATTGAAGGTAAAATTTGTGAAACTGTCTCGAACTCGAAAGATTCCAACAATGGTTCGAAGCAAGTGTAAGCAACCGAGTCGGATGGTTCAGCTAACTCATCCGAAAATTCAAAGGACTCAAACTCAGGTGGTGAGTCTTCAAAATCGTCCAAAAAAGTGAAACACTCGTAATCGCTATCGGGTGTGAAAACTGTGTCAGATTCAAGGAGGAACGCACTAGTGGTGTCAAAACTGCTATGATTGAACAGAAATTTTTTGAGCTCACAGTCCTTCTGCGTGATCTCTTGGATCGAGCAAATATCAAGTATACTAGCATTAGGCTCAGAGGGCTGTTTCCCCAACTTAAAAATGTTGAGTTCAATTGTCATATTTCCAAAAGATAGGTTCATCGAACCGTTTCAACAATTGATCACCGCATTAGAAGTCGCAAGGAATGGTCGACCGAGTATCACCGGAATTTGATTCCGGGGATTAGCTACAGGCTGTGTGTTCATAACAATGAAATCAATGGGGAAAATGAAATCCCCTACTTTAATTAACATATCCTTTAACTCACCCCTAGGATGGGTGATGGATCGGTCGGCCATTTGGAGAGTACAATGTGTGGGTTTAAGCTCTCCAACGCCTAATTGTTCATATACTGAATAGGGTAGCAAATTTACACTAGCACCAAGATCTAAAAGTGTGCGATTGATGTTCTTATCCCCAATTGTTATTGAAATTGTAGGACAGCCAGGGTCCTTATGTTTTTGGGGTAAAGATTTTAGCGTAAGAAGGGACTTGTTGGATTGCATCCAAGAGAGGTATGTTAATGCTAACCTATTTGAATAACTCCACAATCTTCTCCATTTGTGGAGTTTGTTTATTGGATCTCAACCTGTTTGGAAATGGAACATTTTGAAAATTTGTTGAGTCCAATGTTTGTGGAGTAGATTGCGGAGTTAGAACGGATCCCAGTGTTGGTGTTTTCGTAGAGTGAGATGTGGGTCCGTTCGAATTAGAAGAAGTAGAGCCTTGTGAAGAATGAAGAACAGGCTCTGACGAAGAAGAAGACGATGATGAAGAAGAAGAAGAAGAAGCGACGGCCAGGGGTTCATCACTAATACCCACATTATTGTGCAACACTCTTCCAGATCTCAACGTGGTCACAGCATTTACATTATGATTTTGTTGTTCATAAGCAACATGTGCGTTGTGTGTGTGACCGGGATTTGGCAATGGATGAGACGAAAGTTTTCCCTTTTCTCGCTCGCTTAACGCAGCAATCAGTTGTGCAATTTGGGTCTCAATTGATTTGATGCTCTGATCATGTGAAGCACTGTGTTGCACCAAAAAATGAATGGAAGACTGGATGCTTTCTGAGGATTGTGTAGATTGTTTTTAAAACGCATCCAAACTTCGTTCTAGCGAGAAAACCTTATCGTTATTCGGCTGAACAAAATTGTTTTGAGGATAAGAGTTGTTGGGTACAAAATTGTTCATTTGGTTTGGGTAAGGTTGGGGTTGGAAAGGTTGCTGATATTGAGTTTGTTGAGGGGCTTGTTGTTGTGGAGGAGGCCTTTGAAAGTTGTTGTTGCCTTGGAATTGTAGTTGATTTTGATTCCAAGCAAAATTTGGGTGGCTCCTCCAACCAGGATTTTAAGTTGAAGAGTATGGATCATTTCTTTGTCTTTGCTGAAAGGCAGCATTGACTTGATCTTGTCCTTGAACAGGTGGATTGTAAGGACACTCTTCAGTAAGATGGGACGGATCCGAACAACAAGCATAAATAGTGCGTGGGGGTAAAGCTGGGGCAGGAGAAGGCGATGAGAATTTGCTCTCAATTGCTTCTAGTTTTTTCGTGAGTGCAGCCATTTCGGCCTTCATTGCAATCGACATATCAAGTTGATGTATTCCTGCCCTAGACTGACCTGATGAAGTAGATGAAGTGGTCTTAGTGCTTTCCCACTGAAGTGTTTGTTCAGCAAGATCGTCGAGAAATTTCCAAGCTTCCTCGCTAGATTTTGTAAGAAAGTGACATTGACAAATGGTTTCCAACAACTGTTTAGTTGCTGGGTTCAGTCCTTCGTATAAAATTTGGCAAAGTTGCCAATTCTCGATACCGTGGTGAGGGCACTAAACAAGTAGGTCCTTAAATCTTTCAAAACACTTCCAAAAAGGTTCGAAAGGAAGCGGGGAAAATTGAATAATTTCGTTGCGAATTCTCGCGGCCTTGTGGTGTGGGTAAAACTTTTTTAGAAAAGCCTTAACAAACTCTTCCCAATTTTTTATGGAGTGTCATGCTGTGCTATATAACCATTTTTCGGCTAGGTCACATAAAGTGAATAGAATGACACGTAGCCTTATAACATCATCGGAAAGTTGTTGGCTTTCATCATTGCGCAAACATTCTGGAATTTGTTAATGAAGATGTAGGCATCTTCGGATTCCAGCCCGTGAAATTTGGGCAACATATTGATGAAGTGGGGTTTAATTTCAAAGTTATCTCCATTAGCCGGTGGAAGTGAAAGACAAGTAGAAAGTGCAGTGCGGATGGGATAGAAAAGATCCTAGAGCGCAATTCGTTGGGGCGCTTCGACAGGAGAGTGTGGTGGGTTATTCACACCTAGTGGAGGTAGAATCAGTCCTGCAGGTAAGGGGTTGTTAGGATTAAATCCCGACATCTCCTTAGAAGATGATGAATATGAAGATGAAGATAAAGAAGTGGAGGGAATTTCGACTTCAGAGTCGAAAGCGTCGTCAGTCGGCACCAACGAGACACGGAATAAACGGGCGCTAGTGTCCCTAGTCCAACTGGACATACACTAAAGAGGTGTAGTGTAGTCAAAAAGTAAAATCAGAAGGTGGGGGTAAGAAAACGTCAATGAGAGAAAGTGGGGTGCAATGGATTTCTGGCGACAAAAAATGGCAAGTCTTTTTTGTAAAAATTTTTTGTTTTGTGTTTTTTTTTATAAGGAGTTTTTTTTTGCAAAAGATTTTTATAAGGAGCTTAAACACATGTTCAAGCAATCACAATATACACAATCAAGCGTAGAGCTAAGGTCTCCTAAGTCAACTAGACTGCTCCTAACTGTTCCAAAGGGCAAGTTGTGAGATCCTCAAATCGCCTCTTCACCGCCAATTGTGGCCAGGTAAGCACAAGTAAAGAAAGGAGGGATCCGCTCACGAATCACCGTGAGACGGGCCTTTTAAAATTATCTTTCCCACTTGTCTAGCCTAGGCACCACAAAGTCTGGTTTAGATAAACGACCGATGCCTACAACCATTCCTTTGTCCTAATGAGCACGACAGTCCTTAAAGGCTGAGTCTAATATTTTTTAATTAACTCGAAGGTTGATGCGAATTCTTTTTGTGATTTTTGGGGTCCTAGGAAGGGTAATGAAATCCCCACCCAATCTGGATTGGAGTTATAGCCCCTTAATAGTCCGTTTTAAAAAATACAAAGCAATAAACACACAAAAATCCAAAAAACTTGCCAAAAAGTTTTTTTTTTATTGCGGTGCAAAGAATCCTTCACAAGATCAAGTTATTGGAGAAGGGGAGAAATTTTGCGCAAAGAACCCTGCAGGAAAATTTTTCAGAGGACTACAGAGGGCAGAAGGGAGGAAAAAAGTGCTTACAGAGAGGTTTCGAGTTGCTGACGTCGGCTAAGCGCCGCGGTCCCGCGGTCAAAGGCAGCAATCTGCGGCGGTTCCGCGGTCAATATGGATCAGCCCTCCAAACTTTTTCTGTTTCTCTGTTGTGGTTCTCCTCTATTTGTTCAGATCTGCTGTTTTCAGTTTTGTTCGCTGGATTTTTCCAGATCTGAATCTTTTCGTCTTTCTGATCCTGCACAATTCACACGAAAACCCTTCAAAAAATAACAAGATGATAATTTTTTTTATTTTTTGTTTTTCAGTTTTTATAATTTTTTTAAAATTTTTAACTAACCCGAAATTACAAAAAGAAAATAACTACACTATCCCCGGTAACGACGCCATTTTATTGTTTTGAGATTTTGCGTACGTGCGTTTTTGAAATCAAAAAATTAACCGCAATCAAGAACGGTGTCGCTTGGTAGCTAGCCGGTTGAATACGGGTCGGTCCACAAGGATTACGTGTATTTTCTAGTTGTTCTAACGAGTCAATTCCTATTTGTGGTAGATTTGATTTTCAATAAAAACTGAAGTTGAGTTTGATTAGGATTAAAACCATGCTAGGGTTAGCTTTAGTTTAGTTTGGAAAGTCAATTATTCTCACCGCTTTTTTTGCCCTAATTAAGAACTTTTAGGTGTTAAGGTAATAGTTAACAAAGGGGATTAGCACGATCGGGAAGAAACTAGGTTTCTTCCCTTTGGTCCTTATCCGTCCTTTCTTAAATCTTAGCCCTAACCTCATGGAAATCATACACAACCGATCTTTAACTATGGAATCACCGCTACCTCGTGGGATAGGGTGCCGTAGTGAGCGGTGTGTGTATGTATGCATAGAGTCCTATTTAAAATGTTGAATGGGCAAGAAAGGGGTGAGAGATTTTCATCTCTCAAACCTTTCCCAAGCCTAACCCTAACAAGTGAGGAACTACTCACTCATTAGGGAATTAATAAACGAGTTCATTTTTTATGGTTTTTATTTAATAACTACGGCAGATAAAAAAACGCGGAAAATAACTACGGCAGAGAAATAAAAATTGCTAGAGAAATAATTAGGGCAGAAAAGAAACTTACTTTTTTTTATTGATGCACTCTTTGAACAATTACAAGGAATGAAAATTTTAAATTAGGAATTAAAAAGAGGCATGCTCCAAAAGAGCTGTAGGATTCCTATTTATAGATAATAGAAACCCTAGGGTTTACATCTGATCCATATCTAGAATTACAAAAATACCCTGAGAAGCCTGGTCAACGCACCGACACCCACCGACAAAATGCACCGACACATGCTCAGCACGGCCGCGGAACCGCGGCCATAAGCCATGTTTGGCCGCGGATCCGCGGCCATATGTTGGGTTCTTCATCTCAGATTTTCAGGGTTGTTTTATGTTGCATTTTACTTCTGGTTTCTTCATTTGGTTTCTCAGAATGTCTTCTAGTTTCTTCCAGACTTCCACAGTACAGAATGTTGTGGACTTTTACTGTTAGCTTCGCGTTGAAGTCTTGAATCTTTGTGCTGCCTTCGTACCTTGTGCAATTGAACTGTTCTTTGATCTTCACTTGTTTCTTAAACTGTAGGCTGCATCATAAAGATTCTTTTATTTATTGGTCGTAGTCTCACTTTTATAGTGTCTTTTCACCATTTTCACTGTATTGTTCCGAGAACCTGTAACCTGCAACTATTTAGCAGACATGGATCAAAAGCACCTATTTATTTGCAATATGATTAAGAATGGGGAATATAATAATGCAAAATTATGATATGAACATGTATCTTGAGAGGTTTTGGATATATCGGGGGCCCTGTAGAGTTTTACGGGGGTCCCGCTACCCGGATAGCGGGCTGGGGGTCAAAGGGGATAGCATCCTCCTTCCGGGGTGTGGGACAACGCCCCGTTTGAAATTTTTTTCTAACAGAAAAAGTGTTGTGGAGTGTGGGAAAAAGCAGGGTGTGGAGCGTCTTAAAAGCGCTAGGGAGCTGGGCGCTGGGCGCTTGGGCGTGGGGCGCTTAAGCGCCGGCGTCTCACGTGCCCGGCACGTGGACGCTGGGCGCTTGGACGCCGGCGGAAAGAAGGGGCTTTTGCCCCGAAAATAAGAGTTAAACTCCGAAAGAGAATCTTTTATTTATGGAGTTAAACTCCAACAGATCTCGAATGAAGTTAAACTTCTACAAATTTTTGGAAATGATCAAAGGGGACCCCTTTTTTTCTCCCGTTTGGCCATGGATCTTCTTTTAGGCCTTGGATCTTCCCAAAGTAAGATTTTTAGAGATGGGTCTCCTTCTTCTTTCTCTCTGTTGGCTGGATCTTGGAGAAAAGGGGAGTGGGATTTAAAAATCTATCCTTTTTGAGATCTGATGGAAGATCTGAGTTCCTTTTCAAGGATTTGATGGTGAAAAACTGTTTATTCTTGGAAAAAGAAGAGTTAAACTCTTGATTTAATTCAAAAAGAAGAGAAGGTTTTAGAACCTTGAGGAAAGGAAGGAGACACAGAAACCCTAAATTTTGAGGGGAATGAATTCTTCTTTTTTTATTTCATTATCATGTTGCCTTTTATTGGCTTACAAATTTACATACAGCCCCTTGGGCTTTTAAAATGGCATTTTGCCCATCCCATGTCTCATGTGCTCATTTTTTTTGCACATGAACCATGGGATTTATAAAAATTTGGCTTTATGCCAATTTTTCTTACATTTATTTTTAAAAATTACATCAAAATTATTTATTACATAATTTTCATTTTGGCATGGGAGAGACTGGCTGCGGGGCTCGACTTGAGCATGGGCCCACTTGACCTGGGTTTAGGCCCGTTTACATAGGGTTGACTTTGACTTGGTCAACCGGGCTGTAATTTTTTTTATTCCAACAAAGCGCCCCCCATCAATAAATACACATCGCGTATATGAGTTGTGTGCATGAAATTGATGGATCTTGGAGTTGGACTTCGAGGTGGAACATCATTCCGGGGGCGGAGCATCATTCCGGGAGCATAATTCCGACGAGTGGAGCATAATTCCGGGGATCGGAGAATAATTCCGAAGAGCAGAGCATGATTCCAAGGGGAGGATATATTCTGAGATGTAGCATAGTTTCGACGCAGGGTTCCACGGCGATGCATAATTTCGACACGGGACAAGTGTATCCTGAGACGAAACTTAGTTCCGGCACATGGCAGACATTCTGAACAAAGTATAGCTCCGATGCAGAGGTTGATTCCGAGTCGAAGCATAATTCCGTTAAGGAAGGCCGATACTCCGAGGCGAAGCATGATTTCAACATAGGGTACACTCTGAGACGAAGCATGATTTCGACGTAGAGGTCAATTCCCAGGCGAAGCATAATACTGACGAGGAAAGCAGGTACTCCGAGGCGAAGCATAAATTCGACATGGGGCACACTCTGAGATGAAGCATGATTCCGCCGCAGAGCTTGTTGGTTGAATTGATTCCGAGCCGGAGCATAATTCCGACGGGGAAGTCATTGGTTGACTTGATTCTGAGACGGAGTATAATTCCGACGGGGAGGTCATTGCTGCCCTTTTGGCGACTTGGATGGTCGGTGCTGCCCTTTTTACGACTTAGACGGCCGGTGCTTCCCTTTTGGGGACTTGGATGGTCGGTGCTATCTTTTTTGCGACTTGGATGGTCGGTGCTGCCCTTTTAGCGACGTGGACGGTCAGTGATTGATTTAACTTGCTCCGCTTCTTGCGGTGTTAGGGATGAACTTGACTTGCTCCGCTTCTTGCCGTGTCGAGATTGGATTTGGCTTGCCCCGCTTTCTGCGGTGTCGGGGTAGAAGTTGACTTGCTCTGCTTTCTACGGTGTCGAGATTGGATTCAACTTGCTCCGCTTTCTGCTGTGTCAGGGTTGGAGTTGACTTGCACCGCTTTCTGCGGTGTCTGGATTCGACTTATTTCCGAGGTGGAGCTTGATTCTGCCGGGAAAGTTGTTGGTTGTCTTGCTGATTGTGATTTGGGTTGACATCAGCATCGCTACACTGGAGTATGGTACTAGGAGCGAATCATCATCTGCCATGAGAGGATTTAGGGATTTTGGTTTTGGTTTGGCATTAACACCGCTACACTGGAATATGGTACTAGGAGCGAATCATCATTTGCCGTGAGGGGATTTCCCTCATTCCCAGTTTAACGACTTAGGGGTCATCTGTTCCCAGTTTAAAGACTTAAGGGTCATCTGTTCCCAGTTTAACGACTTAGAGGTCATCTGTTCCCAGTTTAAAGACTTAGGGGTCTATTGGATCGGAAGTTTGGAATTTTGGGTAGGGGTCGGCATCAACGTTGCTAACACTGAAGTATAGATGCTAGGAGCAATTCATTATTTGCCTTTACCTTTTGGGATCGATGGCTTAGAAAACAGGTTTAGGTCCTTATCACCTAAGGCTTTTCAATTTTATGAGCCGTAAGGGTCCCATAAAAGCATTTTCTCCCTATGAGTCGAAAGGATCCCGTAGGTGTATTTTCTCCTTAGGAGTCGTGAGGACCCCGAAGTGTGTTTTTCCTTTGTGAGTCATAAGGATCCCACGAAGGTGTTTTCTTACGAGTCGAGAGGATCTCGTAAGTTTTTTTCTCCTCATGTATCGTGAAGACATATGAGTGGGTCTTCCCAAATGGAGCATAATTCTAAGGGCGGAGACCGGCCGCGTAACTGGTGATTGAGATGGGGCATGGGTATGATGTTATTTGAGCCCGTGGATTGTATACGGTAGTCAACTTGGGAACCAATCGTAGGGCTGAAAGAATTTTGGAAAATTGGATTTTGGTTGGTGTCTGCATCGCTGTACTGGAATATGATACCAGGAGCGACTCATCATTCACCGTTTGGAGGTTTGGGGATTTGGAATTTGGTTGGCGTCTGCATCGCTGCACTGGAATATGGTACCAGGAGCGACCCATCATTCGCCGTTGGGAATTTAGGAATTTGAAATTTGGTTGGCGTCTGCATCGTTGCATTGGAATATGGTACCAGGAGCGACTCATCATTCGCCCTTTGGTGATTTGGATTTTTTTCGGCGTCTGCATCGCTACAGTGGAATATGGTACCAGGAGCAACTCATAATTCTCCTTTAGAGGTTTTTTTTATAAATTTTTCTATTATCGCGATTGCTCTATCATTTCAGCTTTTCTTATTGCGAAAGTCACGATTGCCCTATTATTTCGGCTATTCATTCGCGGTTGCCCCATCATCTCGGCTTTATTTTTCATCTTTATTTTACTCGCTGATTTTTATTGCGAGTTGATCCATTATTTCGGCTTTTTTTTCATTCATTTTTTTATTTACACACATTTTTTTTACATTCCCAGTTTAACGACGTGGAGGTCGACTGTTACCAGTTTAACGACTTAGAGATCGACTGTTCCCAGTTTAACGACGTAGTGGTCGACTGTTCCTAATTTAACGACGTTGTGGTCGATTGTTCCTAATTTAACGACGTTGTGGTCAACTGTTGGAGCCTGGGCTCGATTCTGTAGGAACCATAGGCTCCTTTGGCTTAATTGCATAAGCGGGCTATTCGTCATCTAGACCGAGCCTGTGTTGGATGGCAACAACCACGTCATCGTCATGGCTATAAGGCGTAGGAGGACTTGTTCCTCTGAGCTCCATCATATAGACCGTATGGGTTGTGTATCCATCTACCACTTCTTCATTGCCAATATTGCTCATTTGGCTCTTAGCTAGTTGCCTTGGTCCACTCTTTTTAGAGAAAGACAGATGTCTGAGAGAATTAGGTTCCTGAAGGCCTTCGGTCCCCGTTTGTATGAAATTGGCGGTTGCAGCTTGACTGTTTGTTAACACACTTTTAGACAGTTCTATCTCTCCTGCCTTGTATTGTTTTTCGACCCAATCTTTGAAGACGAAGTAGTCCTCAATAGCATGATTTATCACTGTGTGATAGGGGCAATATTTGGGGTCATCGGTCATATTCGCTTCTTGCGGTCCTTTTGATTTTGGCAATTGTAGACCGTTTCTTAGGGCCTCTTTGAATATTTTATGAACTTTATCTCTTCTGAAGGAATAGACCTTAACCAGCTTCTCTTTCAGTGGAGATTCTCCTCCCTCTCTGAACACTGGCTTTCGAGGCTAGTTGGTATTAGGCCTGCTCATCCCTCGCTTATTTCGGTTAGCCGAAGTGTTAAAACATTCAGCATCGTCGGGATTTCCGTCTTTGCGATTATCGTCCTTTCGGTTTCTTCAAGACCTATTGTTATTTTTGGAATCAGAGGAGGACTCCTGTTTTGAGCGCTCTAACATCTGGACTTTCCTGGGCAGCTCTAGGAATGTTTTGAGACACGCGTTGCATAGAAATGAGGCCATCCAATTATTGAGATTTCCGACGTGTAGGCTGACAGATTAGTCCTGCTCTATCGGAAGTTCACATTTGACGGAGAGATTGTGCCATCGGGTTATAAAATCCGTGCTGGTTTCATTGTTCTTTTGCTTGGCCCTTACGTGGTCGGTGATGGCGATCTTATCGCTGACACTCATGAACTTTTGTCGAAACAAAGATTCCATTTGGACGAAAATAGTAATGGAACCATCCGGTATGCTAGCGTACTAGTCGAAAGCGATATCGGTTAAGCTATTAACGAACTGGCGGAGGAGAAGCACATCATTTGCAGGGTTGTCTAGCACGGCAGTAATGTTTCGGGAGGCATCATCCATGCCATATTTAAATTTTTGCCGTTCTAGCTAACCTTAACCCTAGAATCGAAACTAGAAAATCTGACGAATCAATATGCAAACAACTTTGCAAAGAAGTGAACAAGGAATACAATCTTTGTAGACCGGTCCTTCACTTCTAAAGCTCCATGTCGTATTCTTTTCACCGCGAATGGTGAACTCCTGGACCCTAGAGAGGGTTCACATAAAGAAACAAACAAACTTTCTCAATGTCTTCGAGACCGAAAATGATCTACGTCGAGAAGACTTGAGCTCATGCTACCTCTTTACTAATGGTGAGAATAGTGAAGCAAACACCCTAAACTAAATGGCTAATAGTATAGGATGATGAACTAGGAAGTGGGCTCACTTTAGATTTATTTTTCTCACAATATTTCATCACCTCTCAAAACCCTAGAAAACTTTTTTCAAGAGGAAGAAGAAGATCAAAAATGAAGATGAGAATAATGAAACTTATGAGGTGAGAATAACACCATGGGTGATTTAGTGTCATACACTAACTCATATAGAGAATAAACCATAGCTAAACAATAATGGTTAGGTTAATAAATATCTATAAGCAAAACAAAATTAGTGGACTTGGTCAATGGTTCCACAAGCTTCTCCAAGCTTCAACCATTAAACCAATTTCCATCTAATTTTGATTAACTTTAAATAAATAAAACCATTCATTATATCAAGCATGATGTGAGTCTCATACACCCATGAAGCACCGCGGACCGGAGGCCCCCCCTCCTCCACCATGATCGGCGAGGGCGGGCCCTGAGGAGACCTCCGGGGACCCCTCTTGAGTGGCTCCGATGGAGAGCCGGTCTCCTCCTCCGAGATCGGGTCCTCCAGAATTCGAGCTCGCTTCCGGCCCGGCACTCTGCTAGGCCCCGGGACGGGATCCGCCCCTGAACGCTCAAGGGACGCGGCCACTGGAGGCACTGGGACGGAGGCCGAAGGAGCCGGGTCAGGCTTCGAACGGGAAGAGCTGGCGCCTCCAGCATTCGTGACCTTCTTCGGCTGGCGCATGGAGGCTCGGAGCTCGTTCATGTCCATGGGTCCTGCACAAAACCAGATGCAAAGAAGTCAGTGATGCATGCAATATAAAAGCCAAGAAGCAAGCCTAACTTATCGAGGAACTCAACGGGGCTGAGCCCGGCCCAACTCAGGACCCTCTCAGACAGCAGCACGTCAAATCGGGGGACGGGCTCCCACGACGCCACTCTCACCCCGGCGGGGTCATTGGACTGGTTCCCCGGCAAGCATTTTTCCCTCGACCACTTGGTGGGCACGGGCCAGTCCTCGCCCTCGGGCGGCGCGACGAAGAAAAACTTCTTCTTCCAGTCGTGAATGGAAGAAGGCAGGGCTACTACCCCTGTCTCGGCGGCGCCCCCCCGTCGCTTTCAAAAACAGAGATAGACCCACCTCGAGTCGCCCGCTCGACCTCCAGAATGATTTTTGAAAATAAGGGAAGAATCAAGGATGGAGAGGCTGAAGGGAACCGCCTGTAGCTTCAGGCGGATCAGGAACCCGAGGAGAATCCTCCATGAGTTCGGCACTAACTGGCCAGCGGCTAACCCGCAGAAGTTCAGCGCTTCGACGACCTCAGAAGAGAAAGGCAGGCACATTCCACCCCAAAAAGCTTCCAAGTACAGGGCGATCTCCCTACCCCGTACTTGGTCTGCCCTCTCTCCCTCCTTGGCCAGACGAAGCGTATAACGTGAGGGGATGTGGAAGCGAGCCCGAGCATTGGCAAGTTCGTCCTCATGCCTCACCCAACACGGCGCGCCGGGGGTAGCGTCTACTGCCTCCTCCCAGGGGGCTGCCCCCGCCGCACGATCCTGGGAAGAGGATCCGATCCCTGCTCCCCGGAAAGACTCGGGCTCAACTAGAGGGTCCCTAGAATCTACTCCTACGATATTTACAGATTCTACGAAAGAAGACATCTAACTTGGAGAAGAGGGATCCTCGGGAAACAAAAGTAGAAGAAAGAAGACGAGCGCCGAGCAATCAGGACTTAGAGCGAGGAAATATGAAGGAGTAGGGGCCCTGGAGTGGGCCCCATCCTTATTTATCACTGCAACCGTCCTCATCCGATGACGCCCTTCATCTCCCGCCAAAGTGTCTCCTCGCGTCCAACGGCCCCGATCGCTCCACTTGTCCTTCCCACACTGGGCCGCATCCCATCAGACGCCGTAGGCCTGCACACGTCGCGTCGGCCAACCGACACTTGACACGCGGACCATCGCTTCAGTGACAGGATGCACGAACCGGCGCACCTTCCTTAAATGCATAGATCTCGCCTTTATTCGCTGGCAGAAAAGACAAATGACATCCCGGGGACGCGATCCGACGAAATCTTAGGAGGGAGCTCACCCCGGGCGGCCCGGCAGTCCACTCTTGACCCGACCCGCCAGCTGGTCGGAACAAGAGTGGGGGGCTAATGATGATACTCTATATTGGCGATCTCTCAGATCAGGACACGTGGCAGATGACGTGTCCCAGAACTTAGAAGAAAGGGCCCACAGGTGCCGACCAGGCCACCCCTGTACCCGACCTGCAAGCACAAGCTGTCTCTCCTCAGAGCCCCTGCAAATTGGCCTCCTCGGCCTCTCAGCTCGCCCTGAGCTATCACAGGACCAAGATGCCTCGGCCCTCCCGCTCGTTTCCGAGCTCTCTCGCCGAGGCCATCTTTCTCGGTCCCCCCGACCGACCAACTCCACCACTCCCAGGCGCAACCGCCGCTCCGCAAATCTCGCCATACGCGGATTCTCCGCCGGCAACATCCCACGTTCCACGCCATCACGATCCCCATTAACGGGCGATCCGCTTATTTCGCGGAGGTGACGTCGGGAGCGTAACTGCCGGCGAGATTCCCGCGCCTGCTACTGCGTGCTATCGCCACTATATAAACCCCCATCACAGAGGGGTCAAGTAAGCTTTTTTCACCCCACTTAGCCGTTACTCTGCTCGGATCTTGTGCTAACTTGATCGTCGGAGGGTCCTCGGTGGTACCAAACCACTCCGGGACTTCCTTGTAGGTACTCGGCGCAAACTTCTCAAAACCACCAATCTCCACAAAACCCATTGAGACCCACACGCAACAGGAGATCCTATCCAAAATCCACCGGGAGATCGACGGAAGACAACATCCGACGGAGACCCGAAAAGGAACTCCATCAATCTCTGTTGAATCTTGCTTCTTAAAACCCTTTTTTTATTTGTATTATTATCTCATCACTAAATTTTCAATTTCATTTGCTAAATTTTATCACAGATTGAAAAAGGTTTGCTAAATTTCATCTTTGATAGTTTCATCATAATCACATTTTCTTATCATTTCTCAATTTTTTGCAGAACATTGACTTAAAGATTCTTGCTAAATTACTGTAGCCACACCTATATCACAAGAATAGTAGGCTTCTGGAAGCAAATATTGAAAGATTAGTCTTTTTTGGTATATTGTTTCAGAAGTATTTAGACACGGTTTCTAGTATTATTTCAGAAGGTGGTGGTGATGGCAGCGGCGGCGGCGATGTTGAGGAGGAGGAAAAAGAATGTGTTGATGGGTTGAGAAGGAGGAGGAAGAAGATGGTGATGGTGTTGAAGCTGACGGTGGCGGTGGCGATGTTGAAGAGGAGGAGAAAGAAGGCTGCGGCGGTGGAGACAGCGGCGATGGCTGGAAAGGAGGAGAAAGAATTATTTTTAAAAGTAAAGTAGAGGGACTGCAAGAGTAATTTATAAGTATAGAAGAGTTATAGGTAAATACTAATTATAAGAGGGACATAGAAAAATATCGAAGTATGAGAAAGGGGGCTAACGGAAAAACCCCCCCAAAATAGTATATATATATTGGGCCTTTATGTTTAAAGCCTATTCAATCCAATAAATGTATTATATGTAATCTAAATAAATCATGTGGACTTTTATATAAAAGAATTTATATTGGGCCTTTCTGTATGAAGAAGCCCAAAATTATTTGTTTACCATGTTTAGCTTAAGAAGAATGGGGGAACGAATATCAGGATACACCCAAATACCATTAAGAGAATGTGGTAGAGCTCTTCGAGCCGTTTTATGAGCTGAAAAATTCAGTAACCTGTCAGAATACTCCAAGACAACATGTGTTGTAGAGTTGATCAGACAACAACACTCATAAACAATATGTGCTATTGTCCGCGTAGATTGGCGATTTGTGATCCAAAGCGCTATATTCTTAGAGTCACTCGTCACTGTGCATTATTTGTCACTTATTTTTATTGCAGATTCAATGGCAAGCTTTACCACCGAGGCTCATTACTACAAATGTGACAAGTAATAATGTGCATTTGGTCACGGTTTGACCCGTGACCAACTTATGATCAAGGTTATAAAAGATTTGGTCACGATCGAAACCGCTATGAATAAAAAAATATGACGGGCTCCACACCCCACTTGTGATTAAAACTCAATCCCCTTTCTTTTTCCCCGATCGAGCCATCATTTTTCCCCCCCAAAAATTTTCACCCTAAAAATTCTCCCGCTCGCCTCCTCGTCGCCCTCTTCTCGCCACCGCCTCCCGCTCGCCTTCTCGTCACTGCCTTTTTGCTCTAAAAATTATCCTGGTTTGCCTAGCTCGCCGCTGCCGCCCCTCCTCCAGAGTCGTCGCCGTCTTTCCTGTCGAAGCCCAAGTTGAAGCTCGTGCCGGCCATCGATCGAGCTCGACAAGCTCACCGCCGCCATCAGCTGTAGCTTCGTGGTGGTCAAGAGGTAAGTTTGTTTGGGTAATTTTATTTTTATCGTTTAGTTTATGATTTTTTGCTAGATCCAGTAAATTTAAAAAAATTTTGCCCTAGCTTCTGTCGTCGCCGGCCTCCTCGAGCTGCCTTGCCTCCGCTCCTGTCTCATCGTCTAGCCTCCTTTCTTCTTAACTAGGTTAGTGTTTTAATTTTTAAATTTTGTTGAATTTTGATAATTCGAATTTTTTTTGTTCTTGTTGATCAATTTCATATTTAAATTTAGGAATTAATTTTTTTCAATTTGTTGCAGCTGTTATTATTGCTAGTAATTTGTTGCAGCTGTTATTATTGCTAGTCTAAGGTTAATTATTGTTTTAATTTTTAAATTTTTTGTACAAGGGTTAGGGGGGTTAGGGGTTAGGGTTAGAGTTTTGGGTTAGGTATAGTGTTAAGGATTGAGTTAGGGTTAGGAATTGAATTAAGGTTAGGGTTGGGGTTAGGTTTAGGGTTAGGTAGTTTAGTGAAACGATGCACTAGTTATGGGTATTTTAGTGACATAACTAAAAAAGTTAATGGTATTTTAGTGTAAAAAAATAAACTTGAAAAGTGGTGTTGTACTAAAAAACTGAACCATACTTTAGTGAAAAATAACGATAATCAAAGGTATTTTAGTGAATTTTATATAGACTTAGTTAATTTAAGAAGATGGGACGTTTATTTAAATATGTTAAAATAGTTTAGTGAAAAACCACCAATAGTTTAGGGTATTTAAGTGAAATTGAATAAATAGATTGCTTAGGTAAAATTTTAAGGCAGTTTAGTGTAAAACAACCATAACAAAAGGTAGTTTAGGGAGAATTTGTTTAGATATTGTATAATACACACAAGCATACGCATACACATACACACACAAGCATACATACACACACATGCACGTGCACGCACACACACAAGAAAATACACACACACGCAGACGAACAAGGTCAAACCTTAATTCATCGTCCTTATTCTTTATATTGAACTCTTGTCAAATCTCATCCTAACTCCAACCCTAAATTCAAAATCTTAAACTCAATTAAGAAAACCATTAACTTAAAAAAATGTATCCTAAACTAAAAACTTCGATGCCTTGAAGTTGAAACGTAAACTTAAAATAATTCAAATTAAATATTAAACTTGCGTATATGATTTTTGATGATAATATGAAATTTTCATATTCTTTTCGATAATTAATCATATGTGAAAATCAAAACGCGACTTAGTTCCCGTCTATCGGTTAATATACGTGCGATATTCGTCATGACATAAAACTACACGAAAATTGTTAAACACCGGACTGTATCGTTCGGTTTCTAACAACTGTCGCGTAATCTATGTGACGAGAATTAATATTCTATCGTATGATAACCAATAGATTTGTTCCGTGTGGACAAATTAGGAATGTATAAAGCAGACACCAGCATTCACTTATGTTTTTCATTCGTTTCGAGATATTTCGTCGGTACCATTCCGCTGGTTCTTCGTGTACAACGATAAAATAGATGTTCGTTTTAATGGTGTTTCACAGCATTGAAACGATTATCTGTTATATTACAGTGTACTCGGAGAACAGCGAGGAGGTGCTGCCGAAATTTTCTCGAAACGGATGAAAGTACAAGTGAATGGGTTATTGGGTTTTCCAAGTGTGTAACACTTTAGAATGCGATTAGTGTTAATTAAGCGATAATACGGGTTTTTAGTAAAAAGATTTACCAAAATAGTTTTCAAATGTTTTATTAAGATTAATCAATATTTTATTATTATTTGTTTTTGCTTACACACACTTGTACATGTTAACATGGGGGTTGTTTAGTGTTAACCTTGTTTAGTGGCCATGACACCTTAAACAAATCCATGCCATGATTAACCTTGCACTTAGATATTTGTGTGTGAGTTATCCTCTTGTTTTGGATTGGGGGGAGGTGGTAAGATGACTTATGAAGATGAGTATGCTTGCATTAATCATGGAGAGAGAGAGAGAGAGTAAGTGTAAGGGTACACCCACCCTACACTCACACTCTCATCCTTATCACACCTCACACTTGTAAGTCCACGGTAGTGCCCCGGTCGTCTAACAGACGCCAAATGCGGAACAAAAACTTTTTACAACTGGCGCTATCGCGTACCGTAACCCGGATCTGCCCTTAAAACTAAACTAACAAACTACAAAGTGGGTAGAAGAGTTATACCGAACGATCCGAGTCCTTCGGTCTTCAACCAATCATCCCACGCTTGTTGCGGCTGCTCCGATTTCCTGAATCTCCAATTTTCTCGTCCAGGTGGTACCACGTCGACGGATCTTTAAACGGGCTCTCGCCTCTGAACCGAGGCAACTCGATCGTCAAGTTTTCTAAAAGAGACGACCAAGATGTTGTAGAGAATGAGTAGAACACTTTGTATCGTTACGTCCAAGGCTATGGACGAACGGTTAATGAAGTTGCCTTTTGGATCGGGTGAAAAGAGAAACCGATCACATCTAATTTCTATGTACCAAAACTTATATCTTTTCAAAACAACAACCATGAGCAATGAGAGGGGGGAGGCCGGCCACTATATAGAGAAGGGGTGAGTGTAGGAGGAGGGAGCGGTGACCACAACAACATGATACTTATCATAACACCTAGTATGAACACATTAATGTAACTAATGAATCATCACCCTTAGTCACCAAAACATTAATGAACATTTAAAGCACAAATGAGTCACATGCCACCTCATCATCCTAGTCACCATCTAGAACCTTCTAGAAACACGACTCACCCCATGACTCACCCTCAAGAAGAAAAGATAAATCTGTATTTAACCGAATGTTAAATACGGCTGATAGAAAACTGGAAACTGGCAACTTCCAAAAGTGATCCTGAAACGAATTTCAGGATAACCCCGTAATGGTATAAACATACCGCATTTGTATTACGACCGAATACAAATGCATCTGAGACAAAGATATTATATCTATACAGTATAATACTCGGATCCGGCTTAAACTAAAGCCGACCAATATTATCTGCCCGAAAAATGACACGTGCGAAAACGCACGTGCATTTTTCGAACTCTGCCATAAAACCATACGGCCTCTACAACGTTTCGCCCGAATTTGGGAAAGTGTCTGTGGGGGACTCTAATGACTCATCAACACACTGGCACTGGGTATAACCACTAGCACGTCAGAGGTACAAGCTGTACGTAACGGTTTGCCTATGTATTGATAGGAAGGGAAGCTGACGAGCGAACTCATCCATAAACCCTACTGAGCCTAACAGTGACAATATACATACAGTCCGGTCCGTTCGTCTATGAGTATCGCATATCTGCCTAGGGGGCTGGTAACGTCAGACCCCCATTAGCGGTATAAGTCGTGTCAGAGAGTGGCCCAGAACACCCTGAGATACTACTGGAGTACCTACCAGTAAATCTCCTGCCTCGGCCGAGGGCTTTGTATAATGGCTCTCCCAGACACAGCGCGATCTCACCCCCAATACCGGGAGAGACGAATCCCCTGCCGATCCGCTCACTTGCCTCCATGTGGCTCGGGACTGTACCCCAAAAAGACCTGTTTGCACGACTCCTTTGAGCCGTGATAGGGTAGAAATCAAACCACAGTGGGAACTCACACGAGACAAATGACGACCTCAGGTCGATGAACTAACCTGTACACATGTCACCAGGGAATTGCTATCTGACGCTAGGTATAATACCAACTAGCAGATTCCCGGCGAGTCCTGTCCGGTGTACTCATAACCCAATGAGCACCTGTATACATCTTAGGTGAACCAACTAACACCAATGGCTTGTGAGACCGGCCATTGCCCCTTGTCGGGGTCTCGACTGTATACACTAGTCTACTCTGGAGTATCGATGCCCTGTCTCGAAACTCCTACGACTAGGGACACTTTAAGGATGTGCTTACAGACCCCAGCTCCCACGTATATGATCGCCATCATACTGCTGGTAGTCAAGCAAGAATCCTATGGGCTCTATCATCATGCAATAGTGAACTAAAGCATGTATACGATGATAAAGACAAACCAGATAACATACTATCATCTCGAGCAAGACTGTCATATCGGTATAGGTCCTGCCTCAATCATTGCAATCACGTACCTGCGATCTAATAATTGACTTTGAGGGCACTATCTCCAACAATCTCCCACTTGCACTTAAGGCTAATTATTGCGATGCCACATACTCACAGCCAGTGTGATACCGAACATCCAACTTCTCTACTAATCAGTTTCACAAAGCTAGTTTGTAAAACTCTTGTGTTCGAGAAATAGCCTCAGTGAGTAGATCCGCCCTGATGTTTCTTTCTATATCTCTCTAAATCTCAAGTTCGCGGAGAAAGCCATCTCCCGAATCGAGTAATACATGTCTTAGAATATGTCTGGATATCTGATGGGACCTAGTTCATAAATGAACTCCAAATCCAAACTTCTTAGACTGTATCGATAACTGAACCTAATCAGTATCCAGCACCATGCCTCCCACAGTATCCTCTTGGACCACCTGTCCATAATACCGTCCCTTGTCAGAGGGAAAACTATAACTCTGTCATCCATGTCACTTTTGAAGCCTGGAATGATAACCGTCTCCCGAAGGAGGCTGCCGTCATCAAATCCGTAGAATATGCACTTATGTTCTAAAACTGCTTCCTTATGTTTCTCCAGAATTGGATCAATATAAACTTATCGCAGCTACTGCAAAAACAATATTTGGTGTGGTACTTGACATCTCATGATTGACTCAATTGCCTAAGCAAGTGATCTGCCAATCATGCACATCCCTTTCTCCTTTAGTCTCTAAGACACCTTTAGAGAGGGTGCCTCCATCACTTGCAGGTACACCACCATGCCAAGAGTCATCTATTCTAAAATTCTATTAGAATATTGTCAAAGTACCCACATTGGGAAACTATCCAAATCTTGATCTAAAGCCATAGATCTAGAAACCAGAATGTCTGATATTATATCCATATCCTTTGTGGAGAAACAACTATGTGACGACCAAAGTACAACCGATCGTAGTATAGGAATTTTACTTCCTACTCTATGTATGTCATCAAAATACCAGGACATCACACCCTACTACCTTTTTTACAGATCCATCCCCTATTCTGATGAAGTCAAAGCCATGACTGTTACATCCAAAATTAGGTGATCTTTCTCCTCTATATTTACTTTAGTCTATAAATAGACATAAGATACTTACCCACTATGCTTCCACTGCTCCCACTGACTACAACAACCCTCTGGCAGAATAATATATACGTGCACTTCTAAAGCTAGTTTAGAACGACGCTATACTTATCCTCTTGCCGGGTCTCATAGTCTGGAACAACAGTAGTGTCAAGTCTGGGAAATCAAGAACCTCCCTGTCACCGTCCTTGAGGCTACCGGAGTACCTCTCGGGTGTCTGAGGTTACCCACCATATCTGCGGAGTGGCTATTGGAATGTCAAACCTGATTGAATATATAGGTCCTATTAAATTTTCCGTAATCGTTTGCGGTTCTGGAATCACTTCCAGTTCTACCATACTCCCACTACTGTTTTATGAAAAAATCCATTTTACTAAAACTGTGGCGTGTTAAGAACAATATCACTATTGATCTTCCAAATGGTAGAAAAATCAACCCTCGACATAGCTCGGGTCAACCCACAAACTGCCATTATAGAAACGTCCCTTGAGTTATCCAGTGTCTGGTTTTAAGTATAAGCTGGACAACTCCCCTTACTTTAACATCGTTAAGAAATGAACCATTCTATATCCAATATAGAAACAGAGGCACTAATTTAATTGGAACCAGATTCAAAACATGCGGCTGTCTCCAGTGCATATCTACTTAATGGAGAGAGGTTAATCAGCATTACTCAAGTTAGGAATCCATCCAATTATGAGTAACCCGAAAGAGAAACAAGTTTCTCAAAACCATTACTATCATCTGAATACCAATCACAAGAATCTACATCTTCGATCTCTTTGAAGAATCCCGATACTTGCGATACCTGGTTCTCTACTTTATTCTTATACTCACAACTTCTCAAAACTTAGATATTGTATTTGAACACTTGTCTAAAACCTAGAGAAGTTACAAGTAAACAGAATATAGTACGAGGACCTGCCCCTTTGTCCTGACGGACACTGGACAATATACAATACTCTGTATAAGTCAGCTGAGTTGAATAACTCAAAACCTGTGTATCGTAGGTTGAAAACTGTACCCAGGCGATTTTCTCAAATATCACCAATTACAACTAATTCCGATATAATGAGGATGATCACCTAATTCCTAATAACTTACTCCCACTGATCATCTGTAAAAACCATACAGATATGAGAATGAAACATGGTAAATACATACCCTGGAGTAAATATCTAATCGGGAAAACAGTTTTCTTTTAACATTGCGCAGTGAAACTGAAACATTAAAATGTCTCGTAGAGATATCCTGGTATTCCTAGTAATGCCTCTTCCATAAACCAATTCATGACTATAACCGTATATTTCTTTGCCATCTGTCTAAATCCCTTTATTTGTCTTTAGTCGTTACCTTCTGTACACCTTCGTTAGGCTAAATGGTTTTCTTCCTTCCCTACCGTTCGGCACCAGCCTATGGTTTGGAAGAAAACTATCCAGTAAGCATAATAGATGTACCCTCCTAATCCTAGGAGTACTCGTAACTTGAGAGAAGGTGATGATAAAAGACAACTGAATAATACCTTATTCTATTAAAGGTGAAATAGGAGTGGCGATGAAGTACGCGGTTTGGTCATGAATGATAACAGTCGCAATTTACTTTGCCCTCTTTCTAATCCCTTTATCTTATCTTTACATATTACATTCTGCACACCCTATTTAGGCTAATTGGTTTTCTTCATTCCCTACCTTTCGGCACCAGCCTATGGTTTGGAATAAGACTATCCAATAAGCGTAATAGGTGTACTCTCCTAAACTAAGGAGCCCTCGCAACCTGAGAGAAGGTGATAACAAAAGACACCTGAATAAACTAATTCTATTTCTCCTGAACCTGGATCCATCCTTAAAGAAGTCCCTTCGAGTTCGTATATAATCATACGATGGATCTATCCAATAGAAGTGGATGTCCGTAGTAATACGGGGTGTTCTGAGAAATACAAAGGGTAAAAGAAGGAGCGGCAATGACTTATGCAACTCAGACAATCCAAAAGCCAGTATTTTAAGAAGGTTCGGTCAACTTGGTCACTGAGTCATAGTCTAGGGTCGGTCAATGGTCGCTGCCAAAGAGAGAGAGAAAAGAAACACTCTGCGTGCACTCTAACCTAAATCAGAATGGTTATCACTTTATCTAATCAGGAAACCTCCCACTGTAATCTCAAATTCTCCTCCAAAACTGAAAGAAGAATTAGTCGGGATCACCCGAAGAGTAAACCAACTCATCAGTGAGAATCGGGATCCAACTATCATCGCATGATAACTTGATGGAAGCCACTCAAGTTATCACACTCCAGAAGGTATGCGCATGCCTGGCAAGTTTGCTGTATGTTTGAAACTCCCGATGTTATTTTTTCCCCATGCTCTTATGACCTTGAATAAGGGCCAACAAATCATAAGTCACATGTCAAGTTCTTCCTGTCATTGTCCTGGTTGATTTGAACCCACCCGTACATACTCTTGACTAAGGGCCAACAAAGTAATAATACTGTCCCAAACCAACGCATTTATCTATGCTACAAATGAATACCCAGCAGCTATTAAACACTATGCCTTGACTAAGGGCCAACAAACATAGCTTGAATACTACTGACCATCCATAAGAAATGACGGAGGGCTACGACTGGTTTTTGGCGAAAAACCTTTAACGTAATGAATTTGATCTCGTTGAAGGAACCTGATAGCTTTTTATAAAAATATAGTAGCGAAAAACTTTTGCTAAAGAGTTCACTCCCGGTGAAGGGATCTCGGCTCTTTCCTCGTGGAATGAGGTGCAGGATATTCTAACTGAATACCGCTATGCAAAGCAACTTGTAATCGACTATAGTAAAGTTATTACCCTGATGTAAACTTCTGCCCAAGGGGTCACTCCCGGTGAAGGGATCTCGGCCCTTGCCTCGTCGAATGAGGTGCAGGATATTCTAAACTGAATATCACTATGCAATACAAAAAGAAACGTCTTTGTAATAACACCTTTTAAAATTTGTTCCAACAACATCAAATATAGGTTTTTTTATCCTTGTATTGATAAGAATCTATGCAGTCCCATCAATCAATCACACCAGAAAAAAACGAAAATAAAATGTACGTATATGCCATCCGCATTCGTCACTGAGTCTCGTCATCACCCGTTAGGTTACTTAACTAACGACAGAGCGGGGGCTGGACTAGCGCGGGTGTAAAACATATAAAACATCTAATAGTATATATACCAATATACAGTAATCGCTCTAGGCATGATAATATGCAACATTATAGAAAAGTAATAAGCATCACAGAACAATACAGATAATCTGGGATCCCCGAGTTTCACAGAGCCGCTGCTGAAACCCGACGTTCCCCTGGTCGTGTGAATAGCCTGTGCAATGAAACCTAGACCCCTACGGGCGTGGCAAGTTACCCACCAAAACCTGAAGCGAGGTAGTCCCTCACAGCATAGTGAATGGAGCACCCGGCACTTCACGGAATCCGGTAAATTGAGCACCCCTCCTTGGGTCAAACTGTACCCCCTACGAGTGCGGCGAATAGTCTGCCAATTCTAGAGTGAGGTCCCTCTGCCTCTCAAAGTCATGAGATACGGACCCGTTGCCCTCCAGAACCCGGCTATCCGTGCACTCCTTCGCGGGATAAACCTAGTACAGAAAATAAAAATATGTACAACGGGTACATCGACCTCTACCCGGTCGTGCCCCAAAAGAATATTATACAACAGGCAGTGACGGCAGTCCACATGTTGGACGCTCGCCCCGCAATATCAAATGTACAAATAAATCCAAACTGCACTATCATTGCACCCTGCTATCCACCACGACAAATCCGCAACATCACAGCACAACACAGAACATCAACGCGAATGTCACGTTCGTAAACCCGTCTAAAAGAACTATAGCAATCAGACGCGGTTTACCGATCAAATGACATTCCCGGTCGGAGATATAAAGTAAGTACTGCATACTAACAAATTTAAAATTTCGATCGACTAAATTTCCCGAAGTGGGCCCCACGTACATCTGCTGTACAGTAATAAAATCCGGGCCCAAAAGAACAGTACTAAAAACCACAATTTCCAATTTAGAAACAACAGGAGAAAAATTGCCAACTGAGTCACCAAACCCACCGCGGTTCCGCGGTCAAAGCCAGGCTTTGACCGCGTTTCCGCGGCCAAAGCCAGGCTCAGTTGGTCGTTTTTCTCCAGTTTTCTATAAAAGCCCTGCTTGATTTTCTGGCATATGTAAAATTATTTTTAGACATCATTTAAAATTAACAGAAACTCAGAATTTGGAATTTGCGGTTTTCGAAAATCCGTTCGATCGATATTTTAAACACGTTAGCACAAGTTAGTATAGCTTAATGGTGAGTCTCTGATACCAATGTAAGTCCACGGTAGCACCCCGGCCGTCTAAAAGACGCCAAATGCGGAACGAAAACTTTTTACAACTGGCGCTATCGCGTACCGTAACCCGAATCTGCCATTAAAGCTAAACTAACAAACTACAAAATGGGTAGAAGAGTTATACCGAACGATCCGAGTCCTTCGGTCTTCAACCATCATCCCACGCTTGTTGCGGCTGCTCCGATCTCCTGAATCTCCAATCTTCTTGTCCAGGTGGCACCGCGTCAACGGATCTTTAAACGGGCTCCCGCCTCTGAACCGAGGCAACTCGATCGTCAAGTTTGCTAAAAGAGACGACCAAGATATTATAGAGAATGAGTAGAACACTTTGTATCGTTACGTCCAAGGCTATGGACGAACGGTTAATGAAGTTGCCTTTTGGATCGGGTGAAAAGAGAAACCGATCACATCTAATTTCTATGTACCAAAACTTATATCTTTTCAAAACAACAACCATGAGCAATGAGAGGGGGGAGGCCGGCCACTATATAGAGAAGGGGTGAGTGTAGGAGGAGGGAGCGGTGACCACAACAACATGATACTTATCATAACACCTAGTATGAACACATTAATGTAACTAATGAATCATCACCCTTAGTCACCAAAACATTAATGAACATTTAAAGCACAAATGAGTCACATGCCACCTCATCATCCTAGTCACCATCTAGAACCTTCTAGAAACACGACTCACCCCATGACTCACCCTCAAGAAGAAAAGATAAATCTGTATTTAACCGAATGTTAAATACGGCTGATAGAAAACTGGAAACTGGCAACTTCCAAAAGTGATCCTGAAACGAATTTCAGGATAACCCCGTAATGGTATAAACATACCGCATTTGTATTACGACCGAATACAAATGCATCTGAGACAAAGATATTATATCTACACAGTATAATACTCGGATCCGGCTTAAACCAAAGCCGACCAGTATTATCTGCCCGAAAAACCATAACGCACGTGCATTTTCCGAACCCTGCCATAAAACCATATGACCTCTACAACGTTTCGTCCGAACTTGGGAAAGTGTCTGTAGGGGACTTTAATGACTCATCAACACAATGACACTGGGTATAACCACTAGCATGTCAGAGGTACAAGCTGTACGTAACGGTTTGCCTATGTATTGATTGGAAGGGAAGCTGACGAGCGAACTCATCCATAAACCCTACTGAGCCTAACAGTGACAATATACATATAGTCCGGTCCGTTCGTCTATGAGTATCGCATATCTGCCTAGGGGCTGGTAACGTCAGACCCCCATTAGCGGTATAAGTCGTGTCAGAGAGTGGTCCAGAACACCCCGAGATACTACTGGAGTACCTACCAGTAAATCTCCTGCCTCGGCCGAGGGCTTTGTGTAATGGCTCTCCCAGACACAGCGCGATCTCACCCCCAATACCGGGAGAGACGAATCCCCTGCCGATCCGCTCACTTGCCTCCATGTGGATCGGGACTGTACCCAAAAAAGACCTGTTTGCACGACTCCTTTGAGCCGTGGTAGGGTAGAAATCAAACCACAGTGGGAACTCACACGAGACAAATGACGACCTCAGGTCGATGAACTAACCTGTACACATGTCACCAGGGAATTGCTCTCTGACGCTAGGTATAATACCAACTAGCAGATTCCCGGCGAATCCTGTCCGGTGTACTCATAACCCAATGAGCACCTGTATACATCTTAGGTGAACCAACTAACACCAATGGCTTGTGAGACCGGCCATCGCCCCTCGTCGGGGTCTCGACTGTATACACTAGTCTACTCTGGAGTATTGATGCCCTGTCTCGAAACTCCTACGACTAGGGACACTTTAAGGATGTGCTTACAGACCCCAGCTCCCACGTATATAATCGCCATCATACTGCTGGTAGTCAAGCAAGAATCCTATGGGCTCTATTATCATGCAATAGTGAACTAAAGCATGTATACGATGATAAAGACAAACCAGATAGCATACTATCATCTCGAGCAAGACTGTCATATCGGTATAGGTCCTGCCTCAATCATTGCAATCACGTACCTGCGATCCAATAATTGACTTTGAGGGCACTATCTCCAACAACACTCTCATTCTATCTCATTCTCATTTCACTCTCTCTCATTCTCAATTATTCTTCATCTCCTTCACTCTCAACTGAAACCCTTACCTTCTCATCACTAAAACCTTGCAAAATTTCATTAAACACGACCAAAACACTTCTCATGTCATGTTTTAGCCTCTAGGATCACTTGGAGCTTGGAAAGCTAGGATCTTTCGAGCAAGTATGGTTAGGTAATGATCTTTAACGGTAAAGTAGGTGTTTTTATTGATGTGTTGCCTTGTAATTGTTGTATAGAACACTAAAAGTATAGTTTTTGTGCACATATCGTATTTTGGTATAGATTTGGGTCTCGGATGAATCTGCTATCAAAATAGGTGTTTGTTGGAAAAGTTGCTATCACAGTGACCTAGTTTTGTGACCTAGAAGCTATCTTAAATACCTGAGACCATTCCCTAAAAACTTGGCCGTAATTTTATTGCTTCTGGCCGCAATTTGCGGCCAGACTGGGGAGTGATGGGTTGTGTCTTGGTCTAGGGGTCTCTATGATTGTATTTGGTCTCGTGGAACATGCAACTTTCACCAATTGTTTGTGTAGAAAATTTTGGGATCACTTTGCTTGTTTCTAGTGTTTCGACTACGCGTGTTACGTTATGTAGGGTTCCTAGGCACTCTAAGGAGGTCTCACAAGGCATCAACCATGCCAATTTCAAATTTTACGGGTGCCGAGAAACCCTAATACGGATCATTAACTAGATATATAGGGGAAACAAACAACTAGTTAACAGCTTAACTAAAAGAACGGAAATACAACCTTTGTAGATCCGGTCCTCCACCTCCAAAGCTCCGCAATGAAGTCTCCTCGCTGTCCAAATGGAAACCCGGGCTCTAGCGTCGGCTTCATCGGAGAAATGGGCGGGCAAGGTCGTCGGCTTCGTGCCGAAGATGATCTACGTCGAAGCATCACAAGATCAAGCTCCACCTTCACCAAGCCAAGAAAACTTGTGAAGGAAACACCCTATACTACTTGGCAAGAGGTAGAGGATGAAGAAATAGGAGGTGGGTTCACTTTAGAATTGGATTTCTCACTCTTTTTCATCAATCACCATTGATGGTCAAGCTTTTTCTTCTTATGAAGAAGAAGAAGAAGATGATGAATAATATGATAAGTTCTTGTGAAAAAGAATAATAAAATCATTCTTATCATAATATTAACCATGGTAATGTGTAGAGAGTTAATCATGGTTAAATGGAATGGTTAGGGTTAAGCATGAGACAAAATGGTCACTTGGTCAAAGTCTTCATGAAGCTTCAAGATGCAAACAAAGAAAGCCACCATTTTTCTCATTATGCTTTTTATTTTCCAAAAAGAATAAATAAATAAATAAATGAATAAGAAAATAAAACCCTAACCATCCATATAACCATGGTTTAATCTTTACACAAATCCAAGTTATCATGCATCATCAAACATGATACAATCTTGTGCACAAAAATATATCACATATACAATGTGCACAAACAAGTGAGAAAAACCATTTAAAGTGAACCAATACTAGTTAATGCAAAGTAATATATCAAATATATATTTATGCATTAAATCATTAAATCAACACTTGATTCAATGATCCGGTCATGTCGCACACAACCGAGTAGTATACAATGTATCGTTTTATCGAATCAATCCTTGATTCGATAACTAGGTTATATCGCATATAACCATTCGACACATTCATCGCGAGAATGAAATACGGTATCACATACACGCATTATTCTCGGTCCCGCACATATCTCATATGCGCTCCTATTTCGTTTTGCTTGAGCCAGGAAACCTCTGTGTAGGACTCTAGAGACTCGTCAATACGCCGGCAGCAGGTGATGATCATATCGAACACCCACAAGCCGCAAGCGGTCTGCTAAACGTAACAGCCACCCGGGTATTGAGCGATCAGAAGATCGACGAGCAAGCCCGCTCACACTCCTGTGAATCCAACCAGTAACACTTACCGTACAGTCCGGTCTCGTCGTCTGATATGTCGCATATCTCGCCTAGGGGTGGTAAACGTCAGACCCCAATAGCTCGATAAGTCGTGTCGATATGAGGTCTATAACAGTTCGAGAAACTACAGGTAACACTTACCAGTAAATCTCAGCAACCCTGGCCAGGGATTTCCGGTTATAGCCAATCGAACACAGCGCAAAATCAACTCCCTATACCGGGAGAGACGAATCCCCTCCTATCGCTCATTGCCTCCATGTGATTCGGGACTGTACCCAAAAACCACCGTTTTGCACGCCCTCTTGGACGTGGTAAGATGGAAATCAAAGCACAGTGGGAACCACACAAGACTCTATGACGATCTCGGGTCAACAAACTACTCTGTACCAGTGTCACCAGAGAACTGCCATCTGACGTAAGGTATAATACCATCTGGGAGTTCTCGGCGAGTCCGTCCAATGTACCCAGTCTCCACTAAGCACCCGTATATCATCTCTGATGTCAAACACCAATGGATGTGGGATCATCCATCGCCCATCTGTATGGGTCGAGAAGGTATACGCTAGTCTACTCTGGTATATCGATGCCCCGTCTCGATATACCCACGACTAGGGACTTTGAAGGATGTACTTATGGACTACCATGTCCCCACTAGTATGATCCGCATCATAGTCCAGGTAGTCAAGTACACATCCTAAGGGCTTTACCAACATGTAACAGAGAGACTATCAGTGTACACGTTAAGGTAAAGTGCAACCAGATAGCATACTATCATATCGAGCAAGAAAGTCCTCCCTATATACGTCCTAGCATCCACTACAATATACATCATATGTACAGTAATGGCCTATAGGGCATACATATAACTAACAATCTCCCACTTGCACTAGGGCCATCTGTAGCAGTGGTTGTAGTATCTCATACTCAACCATCCCATAAAAGTCTCTCTCTGGGAAAAGGCCTTTGTGAGTGGATCCACCGTGTTGTCCTCTGAGTCTACTCTCCTAACCTCGATCACCCTGGAGATCAACTATCTCCATGATCAGGTGACACTGCCTTAGAATATGTCTGGATCACTGATGGGACCGTCGTTCCTTGGCATAAGCCACAACTCCATTGTCTCACAATGGTTGGAACGTAGTTCATCTCATGAACCAATATACACCCAAACATCCTCCTTGGTAGCATCTTAAGTACCGATGTATCCTGCCTTTATCGTCTAGTATGCCACGGTATCTAGCTTGGAACTTTTCCAACATACCGTCCTTTTACTGAGGGTAAAGACAATGCCTGCGACTGACATTCAGTCGTCCTTATCACCCTGGAACATTTCCAGTGATTCTCCCCAGGATCGATTGATACCATCTCACTACAACTAGTGAGAATCCTAACATCCATTTACTTCTATCTCATAGATCAAAACTCAGGATTTAGGAGGTATCACTTTGATCCTATATGGAGAATCATTGTGATAAGCGGAGATTGATCGATCGTAGCATAGGAAACTCCTTCCCTATCAAGAGTATGTCATCCACGTACTCTACAAGGATCGTTACTATACTCTCTACTACCCTTTTGTTTATACAAGGTTCATCTCCCATTTTGATGATGTCAAACTCTTTGACTAAGACATCAAAACAGATGTTCCAACACCGCGATACCTGCTTTATCCTATAAAGCATCTTGTACACGTTTCCACTGCTCCCACTGTCTACGAAGCCCTCTGGCTGTGTACTTATAGACGCTCTCTTCCAAATCATCATTTAGAAAAGCAGTCATGACACCCAACCGCCAGATATCGTAGTCATGGTATGTAGCCGTGGCAAGTAGGATCTGGATGGACTTAAGCATAGCCACTGGAAAAGGTTTCATCATTATCCACGCCTGGTTGATGACGAAAACCTTTAACAAGTCTTGCTTTGAAAGTATCAACTTTTCCACCTACACCAAGTAATCTTCTCAAGATATACTTGCTCCTGATGGGGATTTAACCCTTCAAATATCGCAACCAATGTCCATACTTTGTTGGTGTATAAGGATTCCATCTCAAATCACTAAGCATCCAGCCATTCTTACAGAGTCTTACTCCTGATGGCCAGCTCGAAACTAGTTGGGTCATCATCTCATGATGCAATCCTCGCTCCCACTGTCATAAAGAAACCAAAGTATCTCTCAGGTGGGTGAGGAACCCTACTAGATCGGCGGAGAGGCTGAGGTTCGTTGGTAACTATTGAATCCTTTGGTTTTATCAAATCATCTGCTGTAGTTTGTATAGCTGGAACCTTTCCAGTTCTACATTATAGACCTTGCCTCGAGGTTGTCCGGATTTTGCTTTTTAGACATAGGCCGGTCAACCCCAAATCTTAACTAACTTAAGAGATGGGCTCTTCCCTTATCATATCAAATATGAAGTGGCTGGCAACTGATTTGATTTGAACCCTATTCAATAGGTATGCAGCTTCTCAAGTGCATAACTCCCAAAAAGGAAATAGGTAACTCAGTAGTACTCATCATAGAGCACACCTTATCATATAGGGTGAGATTGCTCCGCCCCGATATACCATCGTGCTATGGTGTATACGGAGGAGTAATGCTGAGAGAGAATCTCATTCTCTTTTAGAAAAGTCCAGGAATTCCATGCACAAGTATTCTCCTCCTTGATCTCATCAAAGGACATAATACTTAAACCCGTATTTTGGTTCTCCACTTCTAACTTATATTCTGTGAATATCTCAAAAGGTTCGGAATTGTGTTTCAACAGGAACATAGGTCTGAATCTCGAAAGATCATCAGAGAATGTAATGAAGTACAAAGAACCAATCCTGGCATATGTAGACAGGGGACCTTACATACATCAACATGTATCATCCCAAGAGTTTACTAACTCTTTCTCTGTTTCCAATAAACAGAGCTGGTGTCATTATATCTTTGTGACATGACTGGAAAGTTTCACAAGATGTAGATTCAAACAGATTTAAATATGCATCTAAAATGTAACTTCAGCTAGTCAGGTCGCATTGATATGACCTAGTCTACAATGCTTCAAGTAGGATTCGTTCATGCCTGAATTCTTCCTCTTGTGTGTGTTCCGTATACTAAAGAACTGTAGTTTGATTTAGAACGTCAATGCTTTTAGATAACGTTCTTGAACCGATCAACTTTTGATATAGGAAATGTTCAAAACATTATCCAACTATACAAAATTTTATCATACAGGGTGACAGTGACCAACAGACTTGGCTGCAACACTTGCCCCGTTTTCTGCCTCATGAAACTTATCACCCGTTCTCAGTTCTCTACCTAGCTGTAGCCCTATGTAACAGATTACATATCTGGGATCCTGATCTGGTATCATATACCCAGGACGCAGAGGATACTGAGAAACAGTTCTTTGTAACGAACACACCCGAAGATGATGCATCAGCATGCACTCTCTTCGTTTGGGCGGTACGGGAATTCTGGTAATCCCCAACTTCCTGCTCTGTCTTATAACAATTATAAGTTGGAGCGGGACCAACGTTCCCCAGCTCAGTATAACAAGCGGGTTCGGTCAATATTCCGTATTATTATCTTGATTAAGGCGTGATATGGTCGCTACCTGGAGAGAGAGAGAAGAAAACACTCAGCGTGCGCTCTTGCAAGATCAGATTGGTTATTATTTTATCTAATCAGGATGGCTCCCACTGTTTTTATCAAATCTTCCTTCAAACCCTAAAAGGAAAGACTAGCCGGGATTAATTACACACTACAAGTTCGCCAATCTTTCAGCCAGGCCAGTGTCGGTACTTTGAGGGAGGTCCCCCGTGCTATCGCACGAACCTAATTACAGTAAACCTCGTTTTTCCAGAGGCGTAACCCCGTTGACACCTTTCTAGACACCTACTTGATCGGCTAATTGTAATATGTAAAACTCTCCCAGGAGTAACTCTTACTCGCAGCGGGTATCGGGATCCAACTATCTCATAGAAGGTATGCAATCTCATTGCAAATTTCAACACTTGAAATTCCCGATAGTTTTGCCCCTAGCGTCCTATGACCTTGACAGAGGTCAACAAACTATAGGCTGCTAGTCAAGTTCAACCCGTCATTTCCTGATTGAAGTAAACCCACCCGCACGACCCTTGACAGAGGTCAACAAGGTCGCACGACTACCCTAAATCAATCACATCATATGCTTATACAGATAAGCACTAATCAGCTACCGCACACTACGCCTTGACAGAGGTCAACAAACGTAGCACGAATACTAACCAGTACATATCTGAAATGACGGAGGGCTACGACAGGTTTTTCTGAAAACCTATTGCGTAATGAACTTGATATCGTTGTAGAATCAAATGATTTTAAAATGGAGTGTTTTTGAGGTTTTTCTAGTTTTGCTAAAGGAGTCACTCCCGGTGAAGGGATCGTCGGTCCTTTCCTCGTCGAATGAGGTGCGGGATATATCATATATATCACTGTGCAAAGAAAAAACTCTTAAAAGCAATCAAAAGACAAACCGAGTATGTAGCATCTGCCAGTTATTGCTAAAGGAGTCACTCCCGGTGAAGGGATCTCGGTCCTTTCCTCATCGAATAAGGTGCAGGATATATCACATATACCGCTGTGCAAAGCAAGAACTGTAGCTACCTGTTTTATTTTTGAAATTCGATTCTACAACATCTTAGGTTTCTTTTATTTTCATTAATCACATTAATGAAGTCCCATCATTTATATACCTAAACATCACAGATAGATATGACGTACACTTATGCCATCCGCATTCGCCTCGATGTCCCCTCGTGCACCGTTAGGTTAGGTAACTAACGGCAGAGCGGGGCAGGGCTAGCGCGGGTGTAAAACATAAGTAACGTCTATATAATATATCATATATACTATATAAAGTATCTATCACAGAACATCACATGATCACATCACAGATATCGCAGCAGAAGAAACATATGAAACATTGGATATACTAGGACGTCCGTGTTTTCAATACGAGCCAGTATAAAACACGGATTCCACGGTCGTGATGAATAGCCAAACCCACACCCCTAGACCCCTACGAGAGCGGCAAGCAACCCTACCAATTCTAGAGTTAGGAGACCCGGACTCGACTCCTCGAGTTGGTCTCCCACTGGACTCCAGAACCCGGTTACTTGTGCTCCCCTCCTTGGGTCTATCCTAGTGCGGAAAAGTAAATAATATACAAAGGTGACATCTTCCGCAACCTGGAAGTGCCCCAATAAAAGAATATTACATACAAGTTTTTACATGAATGAAAATGAAAAACACGCATCTCACATAAAACCCCCCGGCTATTCAAACACGATGATCCAATATAACATATCCAGCAACACATAACATCGCATGTCATCAACGTAAGTAAATATGCCCATCCCAATTGTCGTTGACATATAGCAACGAAACCGGCGATATCACATATTACACTTACGGTCACAGAAAAGAAAGTGTAAAACTACAACAGTTGGAATCCGCATCCTGCATAGACATCGCATGCCTAATCAAATGAATTCCTTAGACATCGCATGCCTAACAATTATAAACCCCGCATTTTAGTCTCAAAATCGAAAACACTTTTCAATATCAAGTCGGGCAATTCAACAAGATTCCCGACAGCCTGATCGAATGCTCGTCGCAAACTTCAGTAGACGGCCGCACCCCCGATACCGTCGACAAAGTGCACTAAGGCGGAACACCGCTACCGTGAGCACCCGAACGGATGCTTTCGGCGATGGGGTTCTCCTACAGTCACTTGGTCGGGACTATGGGGTGTTGCTGTCTATTAAGTTTACCCAGCGAGTATCCGTGTACGCTACGTGATTGCGACGGACTTTTGATCACATCAAAATTCCGTGGCAACCGATCAAGTGAGACTAAAGTGCTATGTTTATAACATTCATTTAGTTATCTCATAACTACTTATGAATTCCAATTATTGTATCCCATTCCAGATAAATAGAAAATGTTAAACTTTCCGATCGAACAATCGAACACCCAAGTTTTCCCGATACAGATCAACTCATGAAATAAGTTTAAAGACATTCACTTCATGCCTCAGTACCAACGGTCCAGCCGTAGAAGGGTCAAGCCAACGCCTCACATGTGGCACGCCGTACTGCCCCAAATCCTAAGGTTCAAAGGGCAGTTCAAGACGGTCACATAATCGAGTTAAGATTTGTTGTCTTCTAAAGGGACCATCGCGTTACTTGCACTACTTAGAACATCTTTAAACCACGGAAAAATCCAACACTTGGAAATTTCCCGACAGGGGAAAAAGTGGGTATGTATATCCGGTCGAACTTTTTAACATATTCTAAAAATACCCGGAAAGCCAGATAGACAAAGTTTGATAATCCGATCGAACAATCGAATCCCCAAAACAACCCCAGAAAACTCAACTGTAGAATAAATATTAAAATATTCCAGAAAATACAGAACTAGAAATTAGGAATTACTGTGCAAATGAGAAAGGCTGATGTGACTAGTTGGCCGCGGAACCGCCGCACAAGCCAGCTTGTGCCGCGGTTCCGCCGCACTTTAAAAGAATCATGAGCACGTGATCCACAGTAATTCATCAAATTCCCTGCTGATTTTTCTGCATATTTTTAATTTCGAAAAAGACCAGATTTCAGAAAATGTACAGAGAGCATTCTTGAGTTAGGGTTTCGGTTCGATCGGACTTCTAACTCCGTCTACGCATCGCCTAAGGCTCTAGCTAGGCTCTGATACCACTGTAGGGTTCCTAGGCACTCTAAGGAGGTCTCACAAGGCATCAACCATGCCAATTTCAAATTTTACGGGTGCCGAAAAACCCTAATACGGATCATTAACTAGATATATAGGCGAAACAAGCAACTAGTTAACAGCTTAACTAAAAGAACGGAAATACAACCTTTGTAGATCCGGTCCTCCACCTCCAAAGCTCCGCAATGAAGTCTCCTCGCTGTCCAAATGGAAACCCGGGCTCTAGCGTCGGCTTCATCGGAGAAATGGGCGGGCAAGGTCGTCGGCTTCGTGCCGAAGATGATCTACGTCGAAGCATCACAAGATCAAGCTCCACCTTCACCAAGCCAAGAAAACTTGTGAAGGAAACACCCTATACTACTTGGCAAGAGGTAGAGGATGAAGAAATAGGAGGTGGGTTCACTTTAGAATTGGATTTCTCACTCTTTTTCATCAATCACCATTGATGGTCAAGCTTTTTCTTCTTATGAAGAAGAAGAAGAAGATGATGAATAATATGATAAGTTCTTGTGAAAAAGAATAATAAAATCATTCTTATCATAATATTAACCATGGTAATGTGTAGAGAGTTAATCATGGTTAAATGGAATGGTTAGGGTTAAGCATGAGACAAAATGGTCACTTGGTCAAAGTCTTCATGAAGCTTCAAGATGCAAACAAAGAAAGCCACCATTTTTCTCATTATGCTTTTTATTTTCCAAAAAGAATAAATAAATAAATAAATGAATAAGAAAATAAAACCCTAACCATCCATATAACCATGGTTTAATCTTTACACAAATCCAAGTTATCATGCATCATCAAACATGATACAATCTTGTGCACAAAAATATATCACATATACAATGTGCACAAACAAGTGAGAAAAACCATTTAAAGTGAACCAATACTAGTTAATGCAAAGTAATATATCAAATATATATTTATGCATTAAATCATTAAATCAACACTTGATTCAATGATCCGGTCATGTCGCACACAACCGAGTAGTATACAATGTATCGTTTTATCGAATCAATCCTTGATTCGATAACTAGGTTATATCGCATATAACCATTCGACACATTCATCGCGAGAATGAAATACGGTATCACATACACGCATTATTCTCGGTCCCGCACATATCTCATATGCGCTCCTATTTCGTTTTGCTTGAGCCAGGAAACCTCTGTGTAGGACTCTAGAGACTCGTCAATACGCCGGCAGCAGGTGATGATCATATCGAACACCCACAAGCCGCAAGCGGTCTGCTAAACGTAACAGCCACCCGGGTATTGAGCGATCAGAAGATTGACGAGCAAGCCCGCTCACACTCCTGTGAATCCAACCAGTAACACTTACCGTACAGTCCGGTCTCGTCGTCTGATATGTCGCATATCTCGCCTAGGGGTGGTAAACGTCAGACCCCAATAGCTCGATAAGTCGTGTCGATATGAGGTCTATAACAGTTCGAGAAACTACAGGTAACACTTACCAGTAAATCTCAGCAACCCTGGCTAGGGATTTCCGGTTATAGCCAATCGAACACAGCGCAACATCAACTCCCTATACCGGGAGAGACGAATCCCCTCCTATCGCTCATTGCCTCCATGTGATTCGGGACTGTACCCAAAAACCACCGTTTTGCACACCCTCTTGGACGTGGTAAGATGGAAATCAAAGCACAGTGGGAACCACACAAGACTCTATGACGATCTCGGGTCAACAGACTACTCTGTACCAGTGTCACCAGAGAACTGCCATCTGACGTAAGGTATAATACCATCTGGGAGTTCTCGGCGAGTCCGTCCAGTGTACCCAGTCTCCACTGAGCACCCGTATATCATCTCTGATGTCAAACACCAATGGATATGGGATCATCCATCGCCCATCTGTATGGGTCGAGAAGGTATACGCTAGTCTACTCTGGTATATCGATGCCCCGTCTCGATATACCCACGACTAGGGACTTTGAAGGATGTATTTATGGACTACCATGTCCCCACTAGTATGATCCGCATCATAGTCCAGGTAGTCAAGTACACATCCTAAGGGCTTTACCAACATGTAACAGAGAGACTATCAGTGTACACGTTAAGGTAAAGTGCAACCAGATAGCATACTATCATGTCGAGCAAGAAAGTCCTCCCTATATACGTCCTAGCATACACTACAATATACATCATATGTACAGTAATGGCCTCTAGGGCATACATATAACTAACACGTTATCCGACACGGTTCGTGTACTTTGTGTAGCTGTTGCTCTTGGGTTGGTTTCGTAGTGTCTCTATGCACGTTAGCCACTAAACGGACACCTGAGAGTTTTGTTTGGAGTTGGTGCGTCGCTCAAACGTAGTTTGCACGTGTTGTTGGTCGATTTCTAATATGCACTTGTTATGTTGTTATATGATTTTAGGATCGCAGGCGGGGATTTCGGATGCTGCGAAGAAGGGAAAGCAAGTAGTTGGTTTTACTTAGCCCAAGATCATCGGTGAGTAGATTTAACATCTACAGGGGAATCGCCCGTATGGCGTTATGCGTCTGGGCTAGATTCAATGACATGATTATTAGTTATAAGTATATGGACATTGATTGTGCATGTGTACCATTGTTGCATAGCTCATTTGCCTATTACATATGGACATAGTATTAATGAGACACAACACCGTTACTGACGGTTCATGTTGCACAAGCACAAATTGTATGCTACACACACACCGTCGGTAATTACCATGACACGCATAACACATATACATATGTGATATTGTATTGGTTAGGGACAATTGAGACAATTGATTCTTATTCCATTGTGCATATGAAATACAGCATACACATATACCTTGCTATACCTACATGCTTACACATATACCTTGCTATAGCTACACGTTCACCTTTATATGATGTTGCATTAGATTTCGGAGAAATTGGGGGACCGCATGATATATTTAATAACTTGATGCATTTAAATAGCGGTTTTCCCTTGTTATGCTCATATTACTGTTTTATATTGCATGTATAAGATCTTCATGGATTTACGCATTGAGATATGGATTTCATGTGATTTTATGGATTTGAGGACCGTGGTATTTAAAGAAATTATGCATTGTTTGAAAAACTTGGTTTCTCTTGATATGATATTTCGATGCATCCACCATGAGTTTTCTCGGTTCTGAGACTTGTGTTAGAAACCCGATTCGAGGAGCGGGAGGCACCGTCAGCGGGTACATGGTGGACCCGGTATAGTTCCCCGGGGCAAGAGGTGATTTTCGTGGTGTAGACGATAAGCCTGGCAGAGGGAGTACTACCTACCTGTGATAGTATTTGGACTCGGCGGATATCTGGAGAATACCGACCGGAGTTATGAGATGGACATAGACCGACCGTTCTGCCGGAGCCCGCGGGCCGATCCCGCAGATGGAGTCCATGATATGAGAATTTACGTGTCGATACTGGATACCAATTTTCATGATGTTTTTGAGTGTCGATGTTGGACACTTAGGTTCCATGAGACTTACAGGATATGATGACCGATCAGAGTGACGGTGCCTGAGGTATTGGGATTTGGAGTGTCGTTGATGGACACTGGTTTTTCCACGATGAGGATTCCGTGATGATGATATGTTTTATCCCATACTCAGCATTTATTGATATGCATTGCTTCATGTTTTAGTGGTACTTGATAGAGTACCTTTCATGACTGTTGCATATACATATTGCCATATTATACTATCAGTTTGCATGTGATAGATTATCGCAGTACGTGCATACCAGCGATTACCTGCATGATGTTATTTACTATTCACGAGTTGGAAACTCACCCCAGTTGTGCCACAGTGTTTTGCAGGTTGTCTCTCAGAGTAGTAGCGGCAGAGCTTCTTCTTATCGTATCATCTTTTGCAGCGGATACCGCTACGGCTGACTGTGAGCAGTTTTGCTATAGGTGGGTTTTGCGGTTATCTGATGATGCTCATTGTATATCTTATTATATCTAGTACTCTCCATCTACTACTTTCATGTATTGACTTAGAGACGAGATGTGAGGACGATATTGTATATTATTTTGTGACTCTGGGTGTCGTATTCGTGTGAGCCGGCCTTTTTATGCAGCTTTATCTTTTATGATGTTTTCACTTTATATCGTCTATTTCTTCGCTACGGCGTCGTATATCTGTTTGTGGTGGTTGTTTCCGCCTTGAGGCGAGATTTGCTCCCGTTTGGGGATGCTATACTTATATCTTATGTTTGTATCCTTTTTGGGGCTAGTTTTTACAAAGGAGGTGCTGCCAAAATTTTAAAGAAAGTAAATTTGGACTTTAAAGAATTTTTACTTGAGATTCCCAAAAGTTTTTAATAATGTTCTTATCACTTACTATTTTTGATGGTTTAGATTTCTGGGTTTTCGGTTTACTTGAATTGCGTTACGCCTGTAGACGTTACGTGATTTAAGTGCCGTCACGTGCCAAATTTCGGGTCGTGATAAAGTGCTCTGGCCATCAAACCGTGGCCGATTGCGGAACAAAAATTTTCAAAACTGGCGCTAACACAACCCGCTACCCGGATCTACCATTAACCCTAACTAGCATTATGTAAAGGAGTTAGAATGGTTATACCAAATGGTCCGAGTCCTTCGGTCTTCAACCATCATCCCAAGCTCTTAGAGATCTCCATGATCAAGCTTGATCTCCGGTCTCTCTCCATAAAAGATGATCCACCCTAGGATTTGTATTCCGAGCTCCTATCTCAATAGCCGAGGTGTAACACCTGAGTTTAGGGTTAGTGGTAATTGTGTGTTAATGTGGGGTTTTTGGTAAAAAGTTTACCAAAATGGGTTTTTAGTGATTTATCTGGTTTTATGGTTATTTTAGTGGAATTTTATCTCGACAGCATACACTTGTGCGCGTTAACTAGGGTTAAGACTAGGGTTGCCATATATTTGAGCTTGTGGGTTAACCATGTTTAAGTTAACCATGGTGGGTTAGGCCCTTGGTTAAGATAATTGAGTTGTTTTGAGCAAATTAGTTTAATTAAGGGTGGTTGGTTTTGACCAAGGGTGTTTAGGATGGTTTAAGGTTGACTTGCTTGAGAGAGTGAGAGAGATGTGATGGTTGTCATGATAGCTTTAAGGTTAAGTCACACCATCTCATTTCAAAACTTTTTCACCTCTCTCTCACTCACACACTCACATCAGCCTAGCCACCAAAAACAACAGCACATCAGCCCTAAAAAATCAGCTTTCAGCCACCAATTCTGCACCAAATCAGCACACAACTGCTGCACAAACAGCCCTAACATCATTGCAACAGCCCACTTCATGAACTCACACACACAACCATCTTTAAATAACCTTGCTTCTGCCACAAAAACAGCCTCAGCTTCAGCTCTTTCCAGCAGCAGCGGCATCAGCTGAAACAGCAACATTATCAGCCCAACACCACACCACATCAGCCCAACACCACACCACATCAACACAAACCACAGAACCAGAGCAACAGCAACAGCAAGCTTCAGATAGTTCAGAAGCAGCATCATCCAGCCAAGAATTTGCAGCACTGGAGCTGTAGCAGCAGCATGACAGCAGCAAAACATCCTTCGTCTTCTTCTCTTTCTCCTCGTTTGTGAGGTTCCTAGGGGGTATAACTTCTAAACTCTTTCCATGTTGCTTAGATTGTGTGTTTGTTTAGCTAGTTTAGTGTTTTGATGGAGTTATAGTACTAGATTGTATTGAGATGTTAGATCTAGTTAAATTAGGGTATCTATAGCTTAATAAACCCTTTTAGATATTAGTTAGTCTGTGTTAGCGTAGTAGTGTCGTTAAAATTAGATAGATAACCATAAATTGCTAAACTTATGGTTATCTAGCTTATATTAGTGTTTATTGTTTGCTTTAGTGGTAATTTTGGGTGTGGGGATTTTCTGGGTAGCTTCATCTGTTGGTACCTGCAACTTTTTAAGTTAGGTCCAGAGGAAAAATCTGGAGCTATAAACGTGTTTTCGATGTTTTAAATCTTGTGCGACACGCGCGTGATACGCGTTGTTCTGTGGCGCGCTGCGCGACACAGCGCGTCGGAGTAGGTTCTGGTGGGTTTATGCGCGTCGCGACGTGTCGTGTGCACGCGCGTTTAGTTTCACGCACGTGTACCCTTTTTATCGACATATCGTGTTTTGCAGTATTTTTCCTTATATGGTGACTTTTGTAAATTCTAGGTTCGCCGGCGGAGACTTCGAGCGCAGCGGAGAAAGGGAAGCAGGTGGTCGGACACACCTAGCACGGGATCACGGATGAGTAGATTTAACATCTACGGGGAACGATGGTTTGTATGGCGCAAGTCGCCCGATAGATTTAGTAAACTTGAAAATAGTAAACTTTGATATTTACTTGTGACATTCGAATAAAAATACTTGCATGATATTTGCTGCAGTTAGGATCTATATGTCGTACCCATATACACAAACTCATTTGTAGGACACATGCACCATTACCAGGTTTTTATATGCAGCACGAGTACTATTCATGTGGACACACACCCTGGTAATTGCCATGTCACGACACTAGATAACTATAAATCTGAAACATGTAAATTGCTTAGACCTGTGCTATTGCAATAAATATTTAAAATGAAATCATAAAAATTGCTATTCTCGTGCATATGTATTATTATATCATTTGCTCATGCCTAATATAAATCATACATTGTAAATTGATACCATAGGCATTCATTATCATTGACATATGCATCCATGATGTTTTCATGAGATTTATGATATTTCTGGATTTCGGGGGAAAGCCGCAAGATTTCAAACTTATAATCTTTTAAAATATAAAAGTTGCGGTTTTCTAGTGATGTAAAGTGTCATCCACCATGAGTTTGCTGTGGTTTTCGAGACCCGTTTCGAGGAGGTGGATGAACCGTCTCGGGTACATGGTGGGCCCGGTATGGTACCCCGGGGCAAGAAGATCGCAGGAGATGGCGTTGAGCCTGGCAGGGACGGATTACCTACCGGTGACTTCATTTGGCATGGCGGATATCCAGAGGATACCGACCGTGGCCGCTAGATTGAGATATGGATATTTGACTTGGATTAGCTGGACGGCTGAGGCCAGAGATACTTAACATGAATACATGAGGTTGAGACAGTTTTGTGGTGTCGTTGCTGGACACAGATTTTTTTGATTCCATGGATATTATGCTGATTTTAAAAAGGAGTTTCAAAAATAGAATAAAGAACAATTCTTATGCCTACCTGATGAGATCTTGAGTTGACTCATATAGCATACATACATGATAGTATATTCATGTGGCATATATACCTGTTATTACATCCATGTGCCATACAGACTTGCTAGTACACTGATGTTGCATACATACCTGCTAGTATATATAGCCATACCTGTTTAGGGATGCGAGGATACTTGTGTGCATGCATGCGATAGCCTTAGTAGATGTTATTTATTACTCACGAGCTGGCAACTCACCCCCGTTGTGCCACAGCTTTTCTGCAGGTCCGTTCCGTCAGCACTGTAGCGGCGGACACTTTTGCCTCCTTTGCTCATTTTGCCTGGACTCGAGGCTTTTGCTTATAGGTAGGTTGTTATCATTTTGTACCCCCCTTATATATGTTCATTGTACCTAGAGTACTCCATCTACTACTACTATTTCAGTTGTACCAGTTTATTTAGATTACTGTATATTGACGTAGAGACGAGGTTGTGAGACTTGTGGATTATATGTTATGCTTGGGGTCGAGCTCACCTGAGTCGACATATTATTTTTACTTGTGCTTTCATACTTACTTATGCACATTGTATTTTACATTGCGTGGGATTTGTGACCGCCTTGAGGCGAAGAGCTAGCTCCCGCTTGGCGATGCCATATTTATGTTATTCACTTGTATTCCTGTTATACCCGTTGGGGGACTATTTTACAAGAAGATTTTGCCGGAAATTTGGGAAAAAGGGAAGTTGTTTTAATAAAAAGAGACTTGATATGACTTAATGAAACAAGTGCTTAAATAAAAATGGTTTTTCCTTCACTCTAATTCTTAATTGGGTTTTGATTTCTGGGCTTCGGCTTACTTATCTTATGGACGCCTTGAGACGTTTCGTAACTTAAGTGCCGGTCACGTTCCGTACTCTGCGGGTCGTGACAAAGTTGGTATCAGAGCCAGGTTTCACCTTTCTGAGTGTAGGATGGCCCTTAGTAGATGGAGTAAGCGACTTAAGCAGGGTAGCATAGCGTACGTATGTCCGCGGCATACTTGCGATACGGTACTCCGCCTAAGTGACTTTAGGATATACTTGCTTGAAATTCCTTCTTCAATTCCGTGTATCCTACGATTCTTTTGCACCATTCTTATTGTCCTGTTTCCTGTACCAGTCACTATACCGCAGAGGGCTACCAAAGCGCAGAGGGCTGCTGCCCGAGACGAGATTCGAGCTGGCTCGTCCGAGGCTAGGATTGAGCAGGGTGGTATGCCTACACCGCAGGGACAGGCTGATCCGCCTTCCCCAGGCCGTATGGATAGGCTTGAGACTGGTATGGAGGAGCTGCGACAGATGATGGGGAATATGCAGGAGCTACGTCAGATGGTAGGATCCATAGTTGCGGCCAGTCGTGCACCGAGGCCGGAGGACGTACCTACTACATCCCAGACTACTATGATACCTGCTCCTACTACTACCACCGTGACCATCCCGGTTTTGCTACAGGAGTTCATGAGGCTGAGACCTCCAGTCTTTACGGGTACCGATGCAGCAGAGGACCCGCAGACGTTCCTTGATAGTTTGGCCAGGATCTGCTGCTCGCTGAGGTGTTCTGATGACCGATGGGTAGAGCTGGCGAGTTTTCGACTAGAGGGCCTCGCACAGATATGGTGGGAGTCAGTTCTGAGAGGTCGAGCTGCAGGTCTACCGCCCATGACTTGGACCGAGTTTACAGCAGTCTTTCTAGCTCGTTTCCTTCCGGAGAGCGTTCGTGACGCCAGAGCTCGTAGCTTTGAGGCCTTGATCAAGACACCAGGAATGACGGTGTCTGAGTATGACGTCCAGTTTACACAGTTGTCCCGATATGCTCCGTATCTGGTGGATACCGAAGCGAAGAGGGTGAAGAGGTTCATATAGGGACTGGATGCCCAGCTATTTCTTGCTATTGGCACCCAGCACTTCGATACCTATTCGGCGGCTATGGATACGGCGTTGTGGATGGAGGCACGTATTTCAGCGACTTCGGCCGTTCCCGGGCCAAAGAGGATTCGTACCGGCATGCCAGATCAGAGGCAGCATGCCAGATTCTTTCTGAGAGATAAGGCCGGCAGAGGGTTTGGACGAGATCAGCTGTATGGTTCATATCCACAGGGACAGCAGGCATCGCCAGGATGTTTTGGATGCGGGAGTCTGCACCATCATATCAGAGACTGCCCGGCGAGACGACAGGGAGTGGCGACGGTTCTGCATGTGACCCTACCACCATCACCGCCCCCTCCTCAGAGAGCTCTACTTCCTGCCACAGGCGATGCTCCACGCCAGTTAGGTGCACCCAGAGGCCGTGGACGCGGCGGACCGATCCAGAGAGGACGAGGAGGCCGAGGCCGAGGCCGAGGTCAGCCCGCTATTGGAGGAGGTCAGGCCCGAGTATTTGTGTTGACACCCCAGGATGCGCAGGCATCCAATGCCGTCGTGACAGGTACCCTATCAGTATGTTCTGTTGATGCAAACGTGTTGTTTGATCCCGGATCCACGCATTCGTACGTTTCCACACACTTCGTGCCGAGTTTGGGTAGAGAGTCCGGTTTGCTTGATCAACCGCTTGTTGTGACCACTCCTGTGGGAGAGTCATTTGTTGCTAGGCACGTGTTCCGATCCTGTACCGTCCGTATTGGCGAGCGAGAGTTGCCTGTCGACTTGATCCTTCTTGAGATATTGGACTTCGACGTTCTTTTGGGCATGGATTGGTTAGCCACGTGCTACGCGTATGTGGACTGCCGCGAGAAGACAGTTAGATTTTGTTTTCCCGGCGAGTCGGCTTTTGTTGTGCAGGGGGACCGTGGTGCCCCCCCTCACATATTGATTTCTTCTCTTCGCGCTGATCAGCTGTTGAGAAAGGGATGTCGGGGATTTCTGGCCTATGTTTGCGATACTAGGGCTACAGATATTCCATTGGACCAGGTTCCGATTGCCTGCGAGTTCCCCGATGTTTTCCCTGATGAGCTGCCAGGACTGCCGCCTGAGCGCGATGTCGAGTTCTGTATTGATTTGATTCCCGGCTCGGGGCCTATTTCTATACCGCCTTATCGGATGGCCCCGGCGGAGCTTAGAGAGTTGAAGGTTCAGCTGCAAGATTTGTTAGATAAGGGACTTATTCGACCCAGTGTTTCTCCATGGGTTGCTCCGGTCCTGTTTGTCAAGAAGAAGGACGGAAGTTTGCACTTATGTATCGACTACCGCCAGCTGAACAAGGTTACCGTGCGGAACAGATACCCGTTGCCACGCATTGATGATTTGTTCGATCAGCTTCAGGGTGCGGGTTATTTTTCGAGGATCGACTTGCGATCAGGATACCATCAGCTGCGAATCCGACAGGAGGATATACCGAAGACAGCTTTCCGTACACGCTATGGCCACTATGAGTTTCTGGTGATGTCGTTCGGACTCACCAACGCCCCAGCAGCATTCATGGATTTGATGAACCGCGTATTCAGGCCGTATCTCGACTTGTTCATCATAGTGTTCATTGATGATATTTTGGTGTATTCTCGGAGCCGAGAGGAGCACGAGCAGCATTTGCGGATTACTTTGCAGACCTTGAGGGAGCACCAGCTTTTTGCAAAATTTTCCAAGTGTGCATTCTGGTTGGACAGCGTTGGTTTCTTGGGTCACGTGATTACGAGAGATAGCATATGGGTGGACCCGAAGAAGATTGAGGCTGTTCAGCAGTGGCCCAGACCGACATCGGCCACGGAGATCCGTAGTTTTCTAGGCCTGGCGGGCTACTACAGGCGATTCGTTCAGGATTTCTCCCGTATTGCTGCACCTTTGACCGGTTTGACCCGGAAGGGAGTTCCCTTCGTTTGGACGGAGGAGTGCGAGCACAGTTTTCAGCAGCTACGGACTTGTTTGACTACGGCGCCAATATTATCATTGCCTTCAGGATCAGGCAGATTCGTGGTTTATTGTGACGCTTCGCGGGTGGGGGTAGGATGCGTTTTGATGTAGCATGACGAGTGATCGCGTATGCTTCGCGACAATTGAAGAAACATGAACAGAACTACCCCACTCACGATTTGGAGACGGCTGCAGTGGTCTTTACACTTAAGATCTGGCGACATTACCTCTATGGCGAGTCGTGCCAAATATTCACTGACCACAAGAGCTTAAAGTATATATTTCAGCAGCGAGACCTGAATCTCAGACAGCGTCGTTGGATGGAGCTGGTGAAAGCCTATGACTGTGAGATCTTGTACCACCCGAGCAAGGCGAATGTAGTGGAGGATGCTTTGAGCAGGAGGTCTGGGGGTAGTCTGTCTTGTTTGCGCGCAGTGCAAAGGCAGTCGTCGGCAGATTGGCAGATTTATGCGACAGCCGAGTTGAGTTCGAGTTCACTTCAACAAGGGGACAGCTTGCGCATGTTCGTGCACGTCCGCAGTTACTTGACCGCATTCGAGAGGCACAGCCCAGTGATGACTGACTTTCAGCGATCATGGAGCAGACTAGGAAGGGCAGAGATTCCGAGTTCGTGATCGGCGATCAGGGAGTACTACGATTCGGGACTCGATTGTGCATACCAGATTCGGAGGGACTGCGACGTGAGATTCTTGAGGAGGCGCATAGATCTACATACAACGTTCATCCAGGTAACACCAAGATGTACCGTGATTTGAGAGATGTCTATTGGTGGGACGGAATGAAGAGGGATGTCACTGACTTCGTATCGAGATGCCTGACTTGTCAGCAAGTCAAGGCCGAGCACCAGAGGCCAGCAGGAGAGTTGCAGCCTTTGCCCATTCCGGAGTGGAAATGGGAGCAGATTTCGATGGACTTCGTTGTGGGTCTACCCAGGACCAGTCGAGGGTACGACTCCATTTGGGTGATCGTGGATCGATTGACGAAAGCGGCTCACTTCCTGCCAGTGAAGACCACTTTCAGTTTTGCTCAGTATGCCCAGATTTACATCGACGAGATCGTGCGGTTACATGGCGTACCGACTTGTATAGTATCAGATCGAGGCACCCAGTTTACCAGCCAACTATGGCAGAGACTTCAGGAGGCATTGGGCACCCGTTTGAGCTTCAGCACAGCATTTCATCCGCAGACCGACGGGCAGTCAGAGCGGACTATTCAGACTCTCGAGGACATGCTCAGAGCGTGCGTTTTGGACTTTGGCGGTAGCTGGGATCGTCATTTACCTTTATTGGAGTTCTCCCACAACAACAGCTTCCAGGATACTATCCAGATGGCACCTTTCGAGGCCTTGTATGGGAGGAGATGCAGATCGCCCGTCTGTTGGACTGAGCTGAGCGAGAGCAGTATTTTTGGACCGCAGATCATGCAGGAGACGACCGAGAAAGTGCAGTTGATTCGAGACCGGATGAGAGCAGCTCAGAGCAGGCAGAAATCGTATACAGACAGGCGCCGTCGCAGATTAGAGTTCGCGGTTGGCGATCATGTTTTTCTGAGGGTCTCTCCGATGAAGGGCGTGATGCGATTTCGGCGAAAGGGAAAGTTTAGCCCTAGATTGGTAGGTCCTTTCGAGATCCTCGAGCGCATCGGCGCTGTTGCATATCGTTTGGCTCTTCCACCCAGCTTTTCAGATGTCCACCCCGTCTTCCATGTGTCGATGCTACGCAGATATCTTCATGTCCCTTCCCACACGATTCAGCATCAGATCGTTCAACTTGAGCCCAACCTTTCGTTCACCGTGCAGCCAGTTGAGATATTAGATCGGAAGGTGAAGAAACTTCGATCAAAGGTCCTGCCGTCGGTGAGGGTTCTTTGGCGCAGCCCGAATGGTGAGGAGATCACTTGGGAGGCCGAGTGAGAGATGCGGAAGAAATTCCCTCATCTTTTTGAAGGTACGCGTAGTTGCATATTTTAAAATTCGGGGACGAATTTTCTTAAGGGGAAAGACTGTAACACCTGAGTTTAGGGTTAGTGGTAATTGTGTGTTAATGTGGGGTTTTTGGTAAAAAGTTTTCCAAAACGGGTTTTTAGTGATTTATCTGGTTTTATGGTTATTTTAGTGGAATTTTATCTCGACCGCACACACTTGTGCACGTTAACTAGGGTTAAGACTAGGGTTGCCATATATTTGAGCTTGTGGGTTAACCATGTTTAAGTTAACCATGATGGGTTAGGCCCTTGGTTAAGATAATTGAGTTGTTTTGAGCTAATTAGTTTAATTAAGGGTGGTTGGTTTTGACCAAGGGTGTTTAGGGTGGTTTAAGGTTGACTTGCTTGAGAGAGAGAGAGAGAGAGATGTGATGGTTGTCATGATAGCTTTAAGGTTAAGTCACACCATCTCATTTCAAAACTTTTTCACCTCTCTCTCACTCACACACTCACATCAGCCTAGCCACAAAAAACAACAGCACATCAGCCCCAAAAAATCAGCTTTCAGCCACCAATTCTGCACTAAATCAGCACACAACTGCTGCACAAACAGCCCTAACATCATTGCACCAGCCCACTTCATGAACTCACACACACAACCATCTTCAAATAACCTTGCTTCTGCCACAAAAACAGCCTCAGCTTCAGCTCTTTCCAGCAGCAGCAGCATCTGCTGAAACAGCAACATTATCAGCCCAACACCACACCACATCAGCCCCACACCACACCACATCAACACCGACACAACTACAGCAACACAAACCACAGAACCAGAGCAACAGCAACAGCAAGCTTCAGATAGTTCAGAAGCAGCATCATCCAGCCAAGAATTTGCAGCACTGGAGCTATAGCAGCAGCATGACAGCAGCAAAACATCCTTCCTCTTCTTCTCTTTCTCCTCGTTTGTGAGGTTCCTAGGGGGTATAACTTCTAAATTCTTTCCATGTTGCTTAGATTGTGTGTTTGTTTAGCTAGTTTAGTGTTTTGATGGAGTTATGGTACTAGATTGTATTGAGATGTTAGATCTAGTTAAATTAGGGTATCTATAGCTTAATAAACCTTTTTAGATGTTAGTTAGTCTGTATTAGCGCAGTAGTGTCGTTAAAATTAGATAGATAACCCTAAATTGCTAAACTTATGGTTATCTAGCTTATATTAGTGTTTATTGTTTGCTTTAGTAGTAATTTTGGGTGTGGGGCTTTTCTGGGTAGCTTCGTCTGTTGGTACCTGCAACTTTTTAAGTTAGGCCCAGAGGAAAAATCTGGAGCTATAAACGTGTTTTCGATGTTTTAAGTCTTGTGCGACACGCGCGTGATACGCGTGATTCTGTGGCGCGCTGCGCGACACAGCGCGTCGGTGGTGGGTTTATGCGCGTCGCGACGTGTCGTGTGCACGCGCGTTTAGTTTCACGCACGCGTACCCTTTTTATCGATATATCGTGCTTTGCAGGATTTTTCCTTATATGGTGACTTTTGTAAATTCTAGGTTCGCCGTCGGAGACTTCGAGCGCAACGGAGAAAGGGAAGCAGGTGGTCGGACACATCTAGCACGGGATCACGGGTGAGTAGATTTAACATCTACGGGGAACGATCGTTTGGATGGCGCAAGTCGCCCGATAGATTTAGTAAACTTGAAAATAGTAAACTTTGATATTTACTTGTGACATTCGAATAAAAATACTTGCATGATATTTGCCGCAGTTAGGATCTATATGTCGTACCCATATACGCAAACTCATTTGTAGGACACATGCACCATTACCAGGTTTTTATATGCAGCACGAGCACTATTCATGTGGATACACACCCTGATAATTGCCATGTCACGACACTAGATAACTATAAATCTGAAACATGTAAATTGCTTAGACCTGTACTATTGCAATAAATATTTAAAATGAAATCATAAAAATTGCTATTCTCGTGCATATGTATTATTATATCATTTGCTCATGCCTAGTATAAATCATACATTGTAAATTGATACCATAGGCATTCATTATCATTGATATATGCATCCATGATATTTTCATGAGATTTATGATATTTCTGGATTTCGGGGGAAAGCCGCAAGATTTCAAACTTATAATCTTTTAAAATATAAAGTTGCGGTTTTCTAGTGATGTAAAGTGTCGTCCACCATGAGTTTGCTGTGGTTTTCGAGACCCGTTTCGAGGAGGTGGATGAACCGTTTCGGGTACATGGTGGGCCCGATACGATACCCCGGGGCAAGAAGATCGCAGGAGATGGCGCTGAGCCTGGCAGGGGACGGATTACCTACCGGTGACTTCATTTGGCATGGCGGATATCCAGAGGATACCGACCGTGGCCGCTAGATTGAGATATGGATATTTGACATGGATCAGCTGGACGGCTGAGGCCAGAGATACTTGACATGAATACATGAGGTTGAGACAGTTTTGTGGTGTCATTGCTGGACACAGATTTTTTTGATTCCATGGATATTATGCTGATTTTAAAAAGGAGTTTCAAAAATAGAATAAAGAACAATTCTTATGCCTACCTGATGAGATCTTGAGTTTACTCATATAGCATACATACATGATAGTATATTCATGTGGCATATATACCTGTTATTACATCCATGTGCCATACAGACTTGCTAGTACACTGATATTGCATACATACCTGCTAGTACATATAGCCATACCTGTTTAGGGATGCTAGGATACTTGTGTGCATGCATGCGATAGCCTCAGTAGATGTTATTTATTACTCACGAGCTGGCAACTCACCCCTGTTGTGCCACAGCTTTTCTGCAGGTCCGTTCCGTCAGCACTGTAGCGGCGGACACTTTTGCCTCCTTTGCTCTTTTTGCCTGGACTCGAGGCTTTTGCTCATAGGTGGGTTGTTATCATTTTGTACCCCCCTTATATATGTTCATTGTACCTAGAGTACTCCATCTACTAATACTATTTCAGCTGTACCAGTTTATTTGGATTACTGTATATTGACCTAGAGACGAGGTTGTGAGACATGTGGATTATATGTTATGCTTGGGGTCGAGCTCACCTGAGTCGACATATTATTTTTACTTGTGCTTTCATGCTTACTTATGCGCATTGTATTTTACATTGCGTGGGATTTGTGACTGCCTTGAGGCGAAGAGCTAGCTCCCGCTTGGGGATGCCATATTTATGTTATTCACTTGTATTCCTGTTGTACCCGTTGGGGGACTATTTTACAAGAAGATTTTGACGGAAATTTGGGAAAACGGGAAGTTGTTTTAATAAAAAGAGTCTTGATATGTCACGACCCGAAAGTACGGAACGTGACCGGTACTTAAATTACGAAGCGTCTAGAGGCGCAACATAACCTAAGTAAGCCGAAGCCCAGAAAACTAAACCATAAAAAGAAGAAGAAGTAAAGGAAAATATGTAGAAAACAAGTTTAAAAGCAACATCCAATTTTCTCAAAAATTTCGGCAGAGTCTCCTTTGTAAAAACTGGCCCCAAACGGGTACAAACAAGAATAATATATATACAAACAATAAAAAGCATCCCCAAACGGGAGCTAGCTCTACGCCAATAGGCGAAAACAACCACACCAATGCACAATAGTATACAACGCCAAAGGGCGAAGCTCAAAACTTAAAAGAAAACAAATCCACCAGATACCATAATAATACAAGCGCGACTCTAAGGTCGAAATAAATAACTGGTCCAGTAAACTTATCAAGTAATACAAGTATGGTTGATGGAGCTTACTAGATACAAATGAAATAATAAAAAGTACAACGGCGGTCCAGATACAAGTGAACCAACCTACCGTGCAAATCACCCTGAATGAAATGATGTGCCAGCAAGCTGCCAGGGAAACCTGTACATCGAACCTGTAATAAAATTTGGCACAACGGGGGTGAGTTGCCAACTCGTGAGTAGAAGATATCTGCGAAAAGAAATCGAATGCACGACGCTATCCTAAGTCATAATAATACACTACTATATCACCAGTCATCTAGTAATGGCAGGATAATAAACTACGTGTAAGTGCAAATGCTCCGTGCTCGTGTCAGTGCCTCAAATAGTAATATGTCATGTGATGAGTATGCATGCACCATGAATGTAAAAGAACTAATCCTGAAATCTGGATATATCTGTATAAGAAATCTTTAGCTTTTATCATGGTAAAATTTGTATAGAAATCTGAAATATCAACGATGAAATCCATGGAAATCCGTATCAAGTATCGACACAAAACATGTAAATCTCAAGTCTCAATACCTCATAATCTCAATATCTCGGGCTCCGTCAATCCGGATCGGCCCATATCATCAAATCTCACGACAACGGTCGGTATCCTCCGGATATCCGCCGCGTCAGACATCACCGGTAGGTAGTCCTCCCCTGCCAGGCTCATCGTCTACAACTCGATCTTCTTGCCCCGGGGTACCATACCGGGCCCACCATGTACCCGAGACGGTTCATCCACTCCTCGAATCGGGTCTCGAAATCCAACAGAAAACATGAAATCTCATGGTGGACGACACATACATCACGAGAAAACCGCAACTTATATTTTAAAAAGAGAGGAGGAGAGAGAAAAGTTTATATATATATATTATTGCGGTTTTCCCCAAAATGCAGAAATCTCATAGAAATCCAAAATCCTAAAATCATGAATAAGTAAATGATAAATGTCGGCATAAGCCCCACAAGACTGCATGATAACATGGAAATGTGAATGCATGAAATGACTAAATAATAAATGCCATGTCTAGACTAACACCCGAGAGTAATCACAATATTGTATCGATCTAGCTGTTAACTGATTCTATCAATAAAAGATAATATGTTCTAAAGTGTACGTGACATAGCAATTACCGATGATGATGTGTGTGAGCCGGCAAATAAGTGTGCGTGGAATATGAGCATCATCGGTAATGGTGCTGGTGTCCTAACAGGCAGAGTTTTATACTGATTATAGAAATATATGTATGAACATGCACCATGATGATTACGGTCTGAAAGTAAAGACGGATGTGTATTAACCACTCATTTGATATACAAGTATAACTACAACTATATGACTCGAGCCTAAACTGGTGTCCATCTAACCTCCTAAGGAACTAAACCTAAGAAACTAGTTAATAAGAAATAAGAGTCCACCTAAGGTCTGAATCCATATCTCTAATAGTCGGCGATCCAGCTTCAATAGCGTCATGTACGTAGTACGGCTTCCTCAAATCAAGAGTGCGGATCAATCATCACATCTATGCCTCGTACGGTAAAATCCATCGTACGGCATCCCAATATCGGGATACGGATTAAGTATCACCTACGTGTCTCATCATTCGTATAATATCATCATCAAATCATGTCATGATAAAGGTACTGTACTGTAATCGCATACATCAATCATATATCATTGCCAGCATAAATATACATCGTTAATTTATCCTCAGAAATATCATGTCACATGTGTCATGTTGTGATTAAGTCACACTTATATCATATCGTAATCAAGTCACACATATATGATATCGTAATCAAGTCACACATATATCATGCCGTAATTTCAGGCACAGGTTACAGTCCAAGTTCTATTTTAGTGTCCCATGTACCTCAATATCATCACCACCCATTATTATTTATGTATACCTATTCATTATCTCATTTTCTAATGATCCGCTAACATCATAACACGACTGTATAGCCAAGAATCACGGTATCAAGCCCAGTTATATTGTTTCATCCCCGTGTATCATATCACATCCTTGTTTCACATATACGTGTTGTGTATATATAAACCTACACCTAGTCCTATATATACACATGCACGTATACACCTGTAACACTTTGAATTTCCGTTAGAATGTCTTTCGTGATAATTAGTGATCGTATGTGTTATTATTTATGTGTTTATAAGATTATTAGTAATATTTAGTAGTGTTAGCATATTGGGAATTTTCTTGTGTTAGTGCACACATGCACACTTAGCCATTTGTGATTTAGGGTTTTGGTAGCATGTTAACCCTTCTTGTGTTGCATGGTTGCTAACTTATTCCCCACCATTTTAATCTTTTCAAAACCCCATTTTTAAATCCAATAAACAAATGAGCATGGTGTTAGGTATGAAACTTTGACTTTTGACCCCTTTTCTTCTCTCTTCTCTCTCTTTCCCTCATTCTGAAACCCAGCAGCAATTCCAGCAGCAAAAACCCCCATTTTTCTCCATATTCTCTTCTCTTTTCATTCCCCTTTGATCCAAACACAAAACCCTATAGATATCAACTCATTTTCTTCACAAAATGATGGAAAAGTGAGGTTTTTGAGGTGTTCAAAGGCAAATCTGCACACTTAGAGGAGAAGCTGGAACTTTTGGTGTTTTGCAAGGTTCTTAGAAGGTATTAACTCATATTAGCACTCCTCTTCCTTAAACTTGCAGTATTCTTTAGTAAAAATCTCATTTTTTGTGCATTTTTGGTGATATTAAAGGATATTTGTGAAGTATATGTTAGATTGGTGTTCTCATAGTTTAGTTAGCTCCTAAAGTATTATTAGAGCTATTTTAACCAGGTTGTATTTCAGGTTTGTACAAAAATACCCTAAAGTTCCATTTTAGTGCAAAAGTGTGGATTTTAACTAGAAATAAGGCCCTGTAGGATCTGCTGCTACCCGAGATATTTCAGAGTGAAACTAGAGGTTACTGTAGCATGTATGGGGGATATAGAGTGCACACACCAAACCTGGGAGCCCAATTCCCTACCCAGGCCGCCGAAATAAGCATTCTGGTCGCAATTTGCGGCCAGATGGGGGAGTTTTGGGTTGGGGTTTGGGGTGATGGTGTCTGTTGCTATGTAGATTATTTTGGTATATATAGTTTTACAATATCTTTTCTGTATCAAAATCTGGAGTAGAATACCTATTTTCCCGTATTTTCAATCTTTCGCGACACGCGTGATACGTGTGTGTGGGTTTCGGTTTCTGCGTATCGTGATGCGTCGGAGTGGCTTCAGGCGCGTAATCACACGTTTTAGCGTATCGCGCACACGCGCGCTTGGTTCACGACACGAGTTACTAGTTCGGCTTTAATGTCGTGTTTGTGTGATGTCAAGCTTATGTATGATGTATTGTGTAATTCTAGGTTCGCAGGCGAGTACAACGGACGCCACGCAGAAGGGAAAACAAGTTGTTGGCTATACCTAGCGAGAGACTACGGTGAGTAGATTTCACATCTACGGGGATATCGCCCGCATGGCGTTCTACGTCAGGGCTGATAGGACCTTATAGCTATATTCACATACATTGACTGTTCATGGCTACTATTTAGTGCATTCTGCATTCCCTGCTATAGGGTTATAAACTAGAATTGATAGAACACCGCACCATTACTAATGGTCCATGTTGCACGAGCACTATCCTGCATGTTACACACACACCGTTAGTAATTGCCATGACACTCACACTGTAGATTTATATCGAATCATTATAATGTAGCTCATCTATATGTGACATGACTTGATGTTCGTACTTAATACATATATCACATCGGATCAGTATATTGTAGCTCATCTATATGTGACTTGACATGATATTCATATTTGATGCACATATCATATCGGATCATTGACTTGCATATTGTTTGCATTACATATGATTTCTGGATTTGGGAACCGTGGCTATTTCAAATATGTAATCATTTAAAAACCCAGTTCCCTTGATATGATATTTCGGTGCGTCCACCATGTGTTTCCTCGGTGCTAGAGTGATATATGTGTGAACCCGAATCGAGGAGCTGGTTGAGGCCGATTACGGGTACATGGTGGACCCGGTATGGTACCCCGGGGCGAGAACGGTTTCGCTGTGTAGTAGACGGTGAGCCTGGCAGAGGGACTACTACCTACCGGTGATTGGTTGGATCTGATAATTATCCGGAGGATACTAATCAGAGTCGATAGATGGATGAGGGGTGATCCGTACTGCCGGGGCCGAGAGCCGATACCGCAGACGGAGCCCGTGGGCTGACCCGGACTGACGGGGCCCGATGGATGAGAATTTGCGTGTCGATGCTGGACACGAGTATTTATGATATTTGGGTGCCGATGTTGGGCACTCGGCATTCTCAGAGATGTACAGGATTTGAGGGCCGATGAGAGTACCGGCGCCTCAGCTATTTGGGGGATCTGGGTGCATTGATGGACACCGATCATATATTCCACGTTGACATTCCGTGTAGATATTATTATTGCTCATGCTCAGCATTTATGATTGTACCTCCTCCTGTAGTTATATTACCTGATAGAGCACTTGCATGATTATTGAACATACTGTTTATCACATATTGATATCATCTGTTGGCATATGATAGAGTAGCGCAGTACGTGCATGCTCGCGATTACCTTTATATGTTATCTATATTCACGAGTTGGCAACTCACCCCCGTTGTGCCACAGTGTTTGCAGGTTGCCCCTCGGAGTAGTCGCGGCAGGCTGCGCTTGCATCTTTTGACACAGATACCTCCATAGTTGGTGTACTAGCTCTTTTGCTGATAGGTGGGTTTTATGCAGTATCTGTTTATCTTTCAGTTATGTACATTGTTGTATCTAGTATTCTCCATATACCATGTATGTATTTGACTTAGAGACAGTGTGAGGACGATGTTGTATATTATGGGTATTCTGGTATTGAGCTCGTTGTGAGCCGACTGTACTTGCAGTTTATTCTATCTGTGATGTTCCCACTTATGGATCTTGATCTTCGCTACGGCGTCGTATATTGCTATCTTGGTGATTGTTTACTTAGATTTCTTATCATGTTAGTAAGTGCTTTCATCTTAAACTTATAACACTCTATACTTTCACTGGTTTGATTTCTGGGTTTTCGGTTCACTTAGTCGCGTTACGCCTGTAGACGTTACGTGGTTAAGTGCCGGTCACGGGCCAAACTTTGGGTCGTGACAAAGTTGGTATCAGAGCGTAGGTTTTACCTTCCGGAGTGTAGGACGACCCTGGTATGATGGAGTAGGTAGCTGCAGCAGGGTAGCGTAGCGTGTGTATGTTCCGCGGTATACTCACGACACGGTACTCCGCCTACGCGACCTTAGGACTTGTTGATTTAAATTCCTTCTTGAGTATATACATTCTTGCGATTCGACTTCCGTATCCTTATCGAATCCTATTGTTCCTTTCAGCCATTATGCTGCCAAAGACTACGAGGGCGCAGAGAGCGGCCGCGAGGGCCGAGATTCGAGTTGACTCGTCGGAGACGAGGACTGATCCGGGTAATACACCGGTTGTGCCCGAGCAGGCTGTTCCTGCCGTAACAGATCAGATTGCTATGTTAGGGGCTGGTGTGCAGGAGATACGCCAGATGATGGGATCCAGTATGCAGGAGATGCGCCAGATGATAGGATCTCTAGTTGAGACACTTCGAGCGCAGCGACCAGAGGTAGTTCCACCCGTTGTAGAGACCGCGGTGGTACCCACAGTTCAGGCAGTTGCACCTGCGACTACAGAGGTTATTACAGTATCGCTGTCAGAGTTTATGAGGCTGAAGCCTCCGGTCTTCACAGGCACCGATGTGGCCGAGGACCAACAGTCTTTCATTGATAGGATGGCGTAGATATATCGTTCACTTAGATGCGCAGATGCGAGATGGGTTGAGTTTGCGAGCTTTCGCCTGGAAGGTCTTGCGCAGAAATGGTGCGAATCAGTCGAGAAGGGTAGAGCAGCAGGTCTTCCTCCTATGACCTGGACAGAGTTCGTGGCGCTATTCCTTGCCCGCTTTCTTCCCCTGAGCATCAGAGATGCTAGAGCACGCAGGTTCGAGTCCTTACGCCAGACGCCAGAGATGTCAGTGGCAGAGTACGATGTGCTGTTCACCGAGCTATCAGTTTATGCTCCGTATCTAGTGGCTACTGAGGAGTTGCGAGTCAAGAGATTTTTCCGAGGCTTGCTTACACCACTATTCCTTGCTATCAGCGCGCAGCATTACGAGACATACGCAGCAGCAGTAGATGCAGTATTATTAGTTGAGGAGCGCCTTGCTGAGACTTCGGCAGTCCCAGAGCTGAAGAGAGTACGTGCAGATACGTCAGTGCAGAGACGGCCTTTCCGGCGTCGTGACAGGCACCTTACAGGTGGCAGAGATTCGAGACGAGGCCGATTGTTTAGCTCCTATCCCCAGTGTTAGTTATATGTATGCCCTAGAGGCCATTACTGTACATTGGATGTATATTGTAGTGGATGCTGGGACATATATAGGTAGGACTTTCTTGCTCGACATGATAGTACGCTATCTGGTTGCTCTTTATCTTAACATGTATACTTTCTGTCTCTCTGATTACATGTTGATAAAGCCCATAGGATGTGTACTCGACTTCCAGGACTATGATGTAGATCATACTAGTGGGGCCTGGGTAGTCCAAGAGTACATCCTTGAAATGTTCCTAGTCGAGGGAATGTCGAGACGGGGCATCGATATTCCAGAGTAGACTAGCGCATATCTTCTCGACCCATGCGATGGGCGATGGATGATCCCATATCCATTGGTGTTTGACATCGAAGATGGTATGCGGGTGCTCAGTGGAGACTGGGTACACTGAACGGACTCGCCGAGAACTCCTAGATGGTATTATACCTCACGTCAGATGGCAGTTCTCTGGTGACACTGGTACAGCTTAGTCTGTTGACCCGAGATCGTCATAGAGTCTTGTGTGTCTCCCACTGTGCTTTGATTTCCACCCTACCACGGCTCTACTGAGTCGTGCAAACAGGTGGTTTTTGGGTACAGTCCCGATTCACATGGAGGCAATGAGCGATAGGAGGGGATTCGTCTCTCCCGGTATTGGGGGTTGATGTTGTGCTATGCTCGACTGGCCATAACAGGAAATCCCTGGCCAGGGTTGCAGTGATATACTGGTAAGAGTTATCAGTAGCTTCACGAATGTTATGGACCCTACGTCGGCATGACTTATCGAGCTATTGGGGTCTGACGTTTACCACCCCTAGGCGAGATATGCGACATATCAGACGAACAGACCGGACCGTACGGTAAGTGTTACTGGTCGGATTCACTGGAGTGTGAGCGGGCTTGCTCGTCGATCTTCAGATCGCTCAATACCCGGGTGGCCGTTACGTTTAGCAGACCGCTTGCGGCTTGCGGATGTTTGATATGATCATCATCTGCTACCGGCGTATTGACGAGTCTTTAGAGTCCTACACAGAGGTTTCCTAGCTCAAGCGAAACGAAATAGGAGCCCATATGAGATATGTGCGGGACTGAGAATAATGCGTGTATATGATACCGTATTCTATTCTCGCGATCAATGTATCGAATGGTTATATGCGATATAACCTAGTTATCGAATCAAGGATTGATTCGATAAGCCGACACATTGGATACTAGCCGGTTATATGCGATATGACCGGATCGTTAAATCAAGTGTTGATTTAATGATTTAATACATAATTATATATTTGATATATTGCTTTACATTAACTAGTATCGGTTCACTTTAAATGGATTTTCTCGCGCGGATGTGCATATTGTATATTCGATATAGTTTTGTGCACATGATTGTATCATGTTTGATGATACATTCTAGCTTGGTTTTGTGTAAAGTGTTAAACCATGGTTAATTAGTGATTAGGGTTTCTTTTTCATTTACTTAATCATTTATTTATTCCTTTTATTTATTTTGGAAAAAGAAAAGATAAAGAGATAAGAATGGTTGCTAGTTTTTGTTTTTATTTGAAAGCTTCTTGAAGCTTTGAACTTAGTCCACCATTCTTGTCTTTTATCTAACCCTAACCACTATCTAACCTAAGTTAAGTCTCTACACTAAACCATGGTCAAAGATATGATAAGTATTGTATTTTCTTTTCCTTTTTGATTTAAAAAAGTTATCATATCTTCTTCTTCTTCATCTTCTTCTTCCATGGTTGTAGCTTGCTACTCCAATGGCAAGTGTTGAATAAGTGTGAGAAATCCAAATCTAAAGTGAACCCAACTCCTATTTCTTCATCTCTACCTCTTGCCAAGTAGTATAGGGTGTTTCCTTCACAAGTTTTTCCGACTTGGTGAAGTTGGAGCTTGTTCTTGCGATGCCTCGACGTAGATCATCTTCGGCACCGAACCGACGATCAAGCCCGCTCATTCTTCGACGAAGCCGACGCTAGAGCCCGGGAGTTTACTTGGACAGCGGAGGCACTTCGTTGCGGAGCTATGGAGGTGGACAAACGGATCTACAAAGGTTGTATTTCCGTTATCTTATAGTTTAGTTGTAAACTAGCTTGCTTGCTTTGCCTATACTTCTAGCCAACGATCCGTTCTAGGTTTCCTCGGCACCGTAATTTTTATAAATTGGCATGTTTGATCACTTGTGAGACTTCACTAGAGTGCCTAGGAACCCTACAGTGGTATCAGAGCCTAGCTAGAGCCTTAGGCGAAGTCCAGACGGAATTTGAAGTCCGAACGAACCCGAAACACCAAACTAAAATTGCTCTCTGGACGAATTCTAAAATCGGGGTTTTTTCCACATTAAAAATATGCAGAGAAACAAGCAGAATAATCTAAGAGTTACTGTGAATTTTTATGCACTGTTTCAATCATTGAGCCGCGGATCCGCGGCACGAGCATGGCTCGTGCGGCGGTTCCGCGGCCAATCTGTCGTTTTGTGTATTCTTGTTTACACAGTAATTCTCAGATTTCTTTGCTAGTTTTCCTGGGAATTTTTAATACTGTTTCAAGAGTTGAATTTTCTGCAGTTGTTTTGGGGATTCGGTGTTTCGATCGGGGTATCAAATTTTGTCTATTTGGCTTTCCGGATAAATTTTAGAATATGTTAAATAGTTCGACCGGATATAAATACCCAATTTTTCCCCTGTCGGGAAATTTCCAATTGTTGGATTTTTCCGAAGTTTAACGACGTTCTAAGTAGTGCAAGTAACTCGATGGACCCTCTAGAAGACAACAAACCTTAACTCGATTATGTGACCGTCTTGAACTGCCCTTTGAACCTTCGGGTTTGGGGCAGTACGGCGTGCCACATGTGAGGCGTTGGCTTGACCCTTCTACGGCTGGACCGTTGTTACTGAGGCACGAACGGAATGTTGTTAGACTTGTTTCATATGTTGATCTGTATCGGGAAAACTTGGGTGTTCGAATGTTCAATCGGAAAGTTTAACATTTTCTAATTATCTGGAATGGGATACAATAATTGGAATTCACAAAAGTTATAAGATAACTGAATGAATGTTATAAACGTAGCACTTTAGTCTCACTTGATCGGTTGCCACGGAATTTTGATGTGATCAAAAGTCCGTCACAATCACGTAGCGTACGCGGATACTCGCCGGGTAAACTTAAATAGACAGTTTCACTCCATAGCCCCGACCAAGTGACTGTAGGAGAACCCCGTCGCCGAAAGCATCCGTTCGGGTGCTCGCGGTAGCGGTGTTCCGCCTTGGTGCACTTCGTTGACTCAGGGGTGTAGCCGTCTACTAAAGTTTGCGACGAGCATTCGATCAGGATGTCGGGAATCTTGTTGAATTGCCCGACTTGATATTGAAAAGTGTTTTCGATAATGAGACTAAAATGCGGGGTTTATAATTGTTAGGCATGCGATGTCTAAGTAATTCATTTGGTCAGGCATGCGATGTCTGAGGAGGTTGCGGATTCCAACTGTTGTAGTTTTACACTTTCTTTTCTGTGACCGTAAGTGTAATATGTGATATCGCCGGTTTCGTTGCTATATGTCAACGACAATTGGGATGCGCATATTTACTTACGTTGATGACATGTGATGTTATGTGTTGCTGGATATGTTATATTGGATCGTCGTATTTGAATAGCCGGGGGGTTTTTATGTGAGATGAGTGTTTTTCATTTTCATTCATGTAAAAACTTGTATGTAATATTCTTTTATTGGGGCACTTCCAGGTTGCGGAAGTAGTCACCGTTTGTATATTATTTACTTTTCTGCACTAGGATAGACCCAAGGAGGGGAGCACAAGTAACCGGGTTCTGGGGTCCAGAGGGAGACCAACTCGAGGAGTCGAGTCTGGGTTTCCTAACCCTAGAATTGGCAGGGTTGCTTGCCGCTCTCGTAGGGGTCTAGGGGTGTGGGATTGGCTATTCATCACGACCGTGGAATCCGTGTTTTATACTGGCTCGTATTGAAAACACGGACGTCCTAGTATATCCAATATTTCATATGTTTCTTCTGCTGTGTTTTATCTGTGATCATGCGATGTTCTGTGTTATGTGACAGGTATTATATATAGTATATATGATATATTATATAGACGTTGCTTATGTTTTACACCCGCGCTAGCCCTGCCTCGCTCTGGCGTTAGTTACCTAACCTAACGGTGCAGACGGGACATCGAGGCGAATGCGGATGGCATAAGCGTACGTTATATTTATCTGTGATGGCTAGGTGGACTTAAATGATGGGATATTCATTAATGAGATTAATGAAAGAAAATAAACCTAATTGATGTTGTGGAATCGAATTTCAAAATAAAACAGGTAGCTACAGTTCTTGCTTTGCATTGCGGTGTTCATTATAGAACATCCTGCACCTTATTCGATGAGGAAAGGACCGAGATCCCTTCACCGGGAGTGACTCCTTTAGCAATAACTGGCAGATGCTACAACCCTCGGTTTGTCTTTGATCGCTTCTATAGTTTCCGCTTTGCACAGTGATATATATGATATATCCCGCACCTCATTCGACGAGGAAAGGGCCGACGATCCCTTCACCGGGAGTGACCCCTTTAGCAAAACTAGAAAAGCCTCAAAAACATTCCATTTAAAAACCATTTGATTCCGCAACGAGATCAAGTTCAAAGCGTTAAAGGTTTTCGCAAAAACCAGCCGCAACCCTCCGTCATTTTAGGAAGTAGAGTACTTAGTATTCGTGCTGTGTTTGTTGACCATAGTCAAGGCACAGTGTACGGTAGCTAAGTGATGTCTTCCTACACCGCATATGATGCGATTAGTTAGGACAGTCGCGTGACTTTGTTGAGCTTAGTTAAGGGTCATGTGGGTGGGTCTAATTAATCACGAAATGACGGGTAGAACTTGACTAGTACTTATGATTTGTTGACCATAGTTAAGGTCATAGGTGCTAGGGGTAAAAACCTTTATCGGGAGTTTCAAGTGTTGAAACTTGCAATGAGATTGCATACCTTCTATGTGATAGTTGGATCCCGATACCCACTGCGAGTAATTGTTACTCCTGGGAGAGTTTTGCACTTTGCAATTAGCCGATCAAGTAGGTGTCTAGAAAGGTGTCAACGGGGTTACGCCTCTGGGAAAATGAGGTTTACATTAATTAGGTCCGTGCGGAAGCACGGGGAACCTCCCTCTAAGTACCGACACTGGCCTGGCTGAAAGGTTGGCGAACTTGTAGAGTGTAATTAATCCCGGCTAGTCTTTCCTTTTAGGGTTTGAAGGAAGATTTGATAAAAACAGTGGGAGCCATCCTGATTAGATAAAATACATAACCAATCTGATCTTGCAAGAGCGCACGCAGAGTGTTTTCTTCTCTCTCTCTCCTGGTAGCGACCATATCACGCCTTAATCAAGATAATAATACGGAATTTTGACTGAACCCGCTTGTTATACTGAGCTGGGGAACGTTGGTCCCACTCCAACTTATAATTGTTATAAGACAGAGCAGGAAATTGGGGAATACCAGATTTTCCGTGCCGCCCAAACGAAGAGAGTGCATGCTGATGCATCATCTTCGGGTGTGTTCATCAAACAGAACTGTTTCTCAGTATCCTCCGCATCCTGGGTATATGATACCGGATCAGGATCCCAGATATGTAATCTGTTATACAGGGCTACAAAAGGGTAGAAAAACTGAGAACGGGTGATAAGTTTCATGAAACAGAAACCGGGGCAAGTGTTGCAGCCAAGTCTGTCGGTCACTGTCACCCTGTATTGCAATACATTGATTCTGAACAAATGCTATTAGATACCGAACCTGATATACAAAATCAAATCAGTCTCTTTATTTCTAAAGAAAGGATATAATTTTGTATTGTTGGATAATATTTTGAACATTTCCTATATCAAAAGTTGATCGGTTCAGGCACGTTATCTAAAAGCATTGATGTTCTAAATCAAACTACAGTTCTTAGTATACTGAACACACACAAGAGAAAGAGTTCAGAAATGAACGGATTCTTCTTGAGGTATTGTAGACTAGGTCATATCAATGCGACCCGACTAGCTAAGTTACATAAAGATGCATATTTAAATCAGTTTGAATTTACATCTTGTGAAACTTGCCAGTCATGTCACAAAGATAAGATGACCATAGCTCCGTTTATTAGAAACAGAGAAAGAGTTAGTGAACTCTTGGGATGATACATGTTGATGTATGTAGGTCCCCTGTCTACACATGCCACGACTGGTTCTTTATACTTCATTACGTTCTCTGATGATCTCTCAAGATTCAGACAAATGTTCCTGTTGAAACACAAGTCCGAACCTTTTGAGATATTCACGGAATATAAGTTAGAAGTAGAGAACCAAAATACGGGTATAAGTATTATGTCCTTTGATGCGATCAAGGAGGAGAATACTTGAGCACGGAATTCCTGGACTATTCTAAAGGAGAATAAGATTCTCTCAGCATTACTCCTCTGTATACACCATAGCACGATGGTATATCAGGGCGGAGCAATAACACCCTATATGATAAGGTGTGCTCTATGATGAGTACTACTGAGTTACCTATTTCCTTTTGGGAGTTATGCACTTAAGAAGCTGCATACCTATTGAATAGGGTTCCAATCAAATCAGTTGCCTACCGCTTCATATGTGATATGGAAAGGGAAGAGCCCATATCTTAAGTTGGTTAAGATTTGGGGTTGTCCGGCCTATGTCTAAAACCATAATCCGGACAAGTTCGAGGCAAGGTCTGTCATGTAGAACTGGAATAGTTCCAGCTATACAAGCTACATCAGATGATTTGGTACAACCAAAGGATTCAGTAGATTCCAACGAACCTCAGCCTCTCCGCCGATCTAGTAGGGTTTCTCATCCGCCTGAGAGATACCTCGGTTTCTCGATGACAGTGGGAGCAAGAATTACATCATGAGATGATGACCCAACTAGTTTCGAGCAGGCCATCGAGAGTAGGGACTCTGTAAGAATGGCTGGATGCTTAGCGATCTGAGATGGAATCCATGTACACCAGCAAAGTATGGACTTTAGCTGCTATATCTGAAGGGTTAAATCCCCATTAGGAGCAAGTATATCTTGAGAAGATTACTTGGTATAGATGGAAAAGTTGAGACTTTCAAAGCTAGACTTGTTAAAGGTTTTCTTCATCGACCAGGCATGGATAATGATGAAACCTTTTTCCAGAAGCTATGCTTAAGTCTATCCAGATCCTACTTATCACGGCTACATACCATGACTACGATATCTGGTGGTTGGGTGTCATGACAGCTTTTCTAAATGATGTTTTAGAAGAGGGAGTCTATAAGTACACAGCCAGAGGGCCTCGTAGACAGTGGGAGCAGCGGAAACGTATGCAAGATGCTTTATAGGATAAAGCAGGCATCGCGGATTTGGAACGTCTGTTTTGATGAAGTAGTCAAAGAGTTTGACATCATCAAAATGGTAGATGAACCTTGTATAAACAAAAAGGTAGTAGGGAGTATGGTGACGATCCTCGTAGAGTACGTGGATGACATACTCTTGATAGGGAAGGAGTTTCCTATGCTACGCTCGATCAATCTCCGCCTATCACTATGATTCTCCATATAGGATCAAAATGATACCTCCTAAATCCTAAGTTTTGGATCTATGAAATAGATTTAATTGGATGTTAGGATTCTCACTAGTTGTAGTGAGATGGTATCAATCGATCCTGGGGAGAATCAATGGAAGGGGTCCAAGGTGATAAAGACGACTGAATGTCAGTCGCAGGCATTGTCTTTACCCTCAGTAAAGGGACGGTATGTTGGAAGAGTTCCAAGCTAGATACCGTGGCAAACTAGACGATAAAGGCTGGTAACATCGCTATTGAAGATACTACCAAAGAGGCAGTTTGGGTGTATAATGGTTCATAAGATGAACTTGGTTCCTGCCATTGTATGACAATGGAAGTGTGGCTTAGGCCCTGGAACCCTGGTCCCATCAGTGACCCAGACATATTCTGAGGAAGCATCACCTGATCATGGAGATAGTTGATCTCCAGGTTGATCGAGGTTAGGAGAGTAGACTTAGAGGACAACACGGCAGATCCACTCACGAAGGCCCTTTTCCCAAAGAGAGACTTTTAGGGGATGGTTGAGTATGTGATACTGCAACCACTGCTACAGATGGCCCTAGTGCAAGTGGGAGATTGTTAGTTATATGTATGCCCTAGAGGCCATTACTGTACATTGGATGTATATTGTAGTGGATGCTGGGACATATATAGGTAGGACTTTCTTGCTCGACATGATAGTACGCTATCTGGTTGCTCTTTATCTTAACATGTATACTTTCTGTCTCTCTGATTACATGTTGATAAAGCCCATAGGATGTGTACTCGACTTCCAGGACTATGATGTAGATCATACTAGTGGGGCCTGGGTAGTCCAAGAGTACATCCTTGAAATGTTCCTAGTCGAGGGAATGTCGAGACGGGGCATCGATATTCCAGAGTAGACTAGCGCATATCTTCTCGACCCATGCGATGGGCGATGGATGATCCCATATCCATTGGTGTTTGACATCGAAGATGGTATGCGGGTGCTCAGTGGAGACTGGGTACACTGAACGGACTCGCCGAGAACTCCCAGATGGTATTATACCTCACGTCAGATGGCAGTTCTCTGGTGACACTGGTACAGCTTAGTCTGTTGACCCGAGATCGTCATAGAGTCTTGTGTGTCTCCCACTGTGCTTTGATTTCCACCCTACCATGGCTCTACTGAGTCGTGCAAACAGGTGGTTTTTGGGTACAGTCCCGATTCACATGGAGGCAATGAGCGATAGGAGGGGATTCGTCTCTCCCGGTATTGGGGGTTGATGTTGTGCTATGCTCGACTGGCCATAACAGGAAATCCCTGGCCAGGGTTGCAGTGATATACTGGTAAGAGTTATCAGTAGCTTCACGAATGTTATGGACCCTACGTCGGCATGACTTATCGAGCTATTGGGGTCTGACGTTTACCACCCCTAGGCGAGATATGCGACATATCAGACGAACAGACCGGACCGTACGGTAAGTGTTACTGGTCGGATTCACTGGAGTGTGAGCGGCTTGCTCGTCGATCTTCAGATCGCTCAATACCCGGGTGGCCGTTACGTTTAGCAGACCGCTTGCGGCTTGCGGATGTTTGATATGATCATCATCTGCTACCGGCGTATTGACGAGTCTTTAGAGTCCTACACAGAGGTTTCCTAGCTCAAGCGAAATGAAATAGGAGCGCATATGAGATATGTGCGGGACCGAGAATAATGCGTGTATATGATACCGTATTCTATTCTCGCGATCAATGTATCGAATGGTTATATGCGATATAACCTAGTTATCGAATCAAGGATTGATTCGATAAGCCGACACATTGGATACTAGCCGGTTATATGCGATATGACCGGATCGTTAAATCAAGTGTTGATTTAATGATTTAATACATAATTATATATTTGATATATTGCTTTGCATTAACTAGTATCGGTTCACTTTAAATGGATTTTCTCGTGCGGATGTGCACATTGTATATTCGATATAGTTTTGTGCACATGATTGTATCATGTTTGATGATACATTCTAGCTTGGTTTTGTGTAAAGTGTTAAACCATGGTTAATTAGTGATTAGGGTTTCTTTTTCATTTACTTAATCATTTATTTATTCCTTTTATTTATTTTGGAAAAAGAAAAGATAAAGAGATAAGAATGGTTGCTAGTTTTTGTTTTTATTTGAAAGCTTCTTGAAGCTTTGAACTTAGTCCACCATTCTTGTCTTTTATCTAACCCTAACCACTATCTAACCTAAGTTAAGTCTCTACACTAAACCATGGTCAAAGAAATGATAAGTATTGTATTTTCTTTTCCTTTTTGATTTAAAAAAGTTATCATATCTTCTTCTTCTTCATCTTCTTCTTCCATGGTTGTAGCTTGCTACTCCAATGGCAAGTGTTGAATAAGTGTGAGAAATCCAAATCTAAAGTGAACCCAACTCCTATTTCTTCATCCTCTACCTCTTGCCAAGTAGTATAGGGTGTTTCCTTCACAAGTTTTTCCGACTTGGTGAAGTTGGAGCTTGTTCTTGCGACGCCTCGACGTAGATCATCTTCGGCACCGAACCGACGATCAAGCCCGCTCATTCTTCGACGAAGCCGACACTAGAGCCCGGGAGTTTACTTGGACAGCGGAGGCACTTCGTTGCGGAGCTATGGAGGTGGACAAACGGATCTACAAAGGTTGTATTTCCGTTATCTTATAGTTTAGTTGTAAACTAGCTTGCTTGCTTTGCCTATACTTCTAGCCAACGATCCGTTCTAGGTTTCCTCGGCACCGTAATTTTTATAAATTGGCATGTTTGATCACTTGTGAGACTTCACTAGAGTGCCTAGGAACCCTACACCCAGGAGGGTCAGCGACCGTCATCGGGATGTTACCGTTGCGGGAGTTCTTATCATCGTGTGTGAGATTGTCCGGAGGTACCCCGGAGTGAGGAGGCAGCACCGCATGTTACATTACCACCTTCACCACCCCAGACGGCATTGCCGATAGTACCTACTGTTACTCCGCATCTGACGCATGCACAGAGAGGTCGTGGTCGCGGAGGATTTGTTCATAGAGGATGAGGTGACCGAGGCAGAGGGCAGCCAGCGGCCGGCAGGGGACAGTTAGTTGCAGGTGGAGGACAGGCGCGAGTTTTTGCTTTAACGCATCAGGACGCGCAGGCGTCCAATGCGGTGGTCTCAGGTATCCTTCCTGTATGTTCGGTTGATGCACACGTGTTATTCGATCCCGGATCCACGCACTCGTACGTATCCATACACTTTGTGCCGAGTTTGGGTAGAGAGTCCGGTTTGCTTGACCAGCCGCTTGTTGTGACTACTCCTGTGGGAGAGTCGTTTGTTGCTAGGCACGTATTCCGATCCTGTACCGTCCGTATTGGCGAGAGAGAGTTGCCGGTCGATTTGATCCTTCTTGAGATGTTGGACTTCGACGTTCTTTTGGGCATGGATTGGTTAGCCACGTGCTATGCTTCTGTTGACTGCCGCGAGAAGACAGTTCGATTTTGTTTTCCCGGCGAGTCGGTTGTTGTTGTGTTGGGGGACCGTGGTGCCACCCCTCACAGTGTGATTTCTTCTTTTCGCGTTGGACAGCTTTTGCGGAAGGGATGTCAGGGATTTCTCGCCTATATTTGCGATACTAGAGCTATAGAGGTTCCGATGGATCAGGTTCCTGTTGTTAGCGAGTTCCCTGATGTGTTCCCTGACGAGCTTCCTGGGCTACCGCCCGAGCGTGATATTTCTTTCTGTATTGATTTGGTTCCTGGCGCGGGGCCTATTTCAGTACCGCCTTACCGGATGGCCCCGGCGGAACTTCGACAATTGAAGGGTCAGTTGCAGGACTTGCTGGATAAAGGACTTATTCGACCCAGTGTTTCTCCTTGGGGTGCTCCAGTCCAGTTCTTCAAGAAGAAGGACGGCAGTATGCGGTTGTGTATCGACTACCGCCAGCTGAACAGGGTGACAGTGCGGAACAAATATCCTTTGCCACGCATCGACGATTTGTTCGACCAGCTTCAGGGGGCAGGATACTTTTCGAGGATCGATTTGCGATCGGGCTACCATCAGCTGCGGGTTCGACAGGAGGACATTCCCAGGACAGCCTTCCGCACACGTTACGGCCATTATGAGTTTTTGGTGATGTCGTTCGGACTCACCAACGCGCCAGCAGCATTTATGGACATGATGAACCGTATTTTCCGGCCGTATCTTGATCTGTTCATCATAGTGTTCATTGACGATATCTTGGTGTATTCTCGGAGTAGAGAGGAGCACGAGCAGCACCTGCGGATTACACTGCAGACCCTGAAGGAGCACCAGCTTTTCGCCAAATTTTCAAAGTGTGCTTTCTGGCTAGACAGCGTAGACTTCTTAGGGCACGTTATTACACGAGATGGTATATGTGTCGACCCGAGGAAGATCGAGGCAGTTCGGAGTTGGCCTAGACCCACGTCAGTGATGGAGGTTCGCAGCTTTCTAGGGCTGGCAGGCTATTACAGGCGATTTGTGCAGGACTTCTCTCGCATTGCTACACCTTTGACCTGTAGGGTTCCTAGGCACTCTAATGGAGTCTCACAAGTGATCAAACATGCACAAATCAAAAATTCCTTGTGCCTACAAACCCTAATACGGATCGTTAACTAGAAATCAAGGCGATGCAAGCAAGTAAACAGAATTATAGCTAAAGGGAAGGGGCTACAACGTTTGTAGATCCGGTCCTCCACCTCCTAGGCTCCGCGATGAAGTATCCTCGCTGTACAAATCGGATCTTGGGCTCTAGCGTCGGCTTCATCGGAGAAAAAGCGGGCAAGGTCATCGACGACGATGCCGAAGATGATCTACGTCGAGGCATTGCTAGATCAAGCTCCAACTTCACCAAGTCAAGAAAACTTATGAAGGAAACACCCTATACTACTTGGCAAGAGGTAGAGGATGAAGAAATAGGAAGTGGGTAGACTTTAGATTTGGATTTCTCACACTTTTTCATCAATCACCATTGATGTAGCAAGCTTTCTTCATGGAAGAAGAAGATGAAGAAGAAGAAGAAGATATGATAAGTTATTTTAAAAATATAAAGTAAAATGATACTTATCATATCTTTAACCTTAGTTAGGTGTAGAGAATTGACTAAGGTTAGTTTGAAGGGTTAGGGTCAAGCATGAAGACAAAATGGTCACTTAGTCAAAGTTTCAAGAAACTTCAACTACAAACAAATCAAGCCACCATTTCATTTTCTTTATCATTTCCTTTTTCCAAAATAAACAAAAAGAATAAATAAATGAATAAGTAAATAAAATGAAACCCTAACCATTCATATAACCATGGTCAATTCTTTACACAAACCCAAGCTTGCATGTATCATCAAACATGATACAATCTTGTGCACAAAAAAATATATCACATATACAATATGCACATCAAGTGAGAAAATCCATTTAAAGTGAACCAATACTAGTTGATGCAAAGTAATATATCAAATATATAATTCTACATTAAATCATTAAATCAACACTTGATTTAACGATCCGGTCATGTCGCATATAACCGGCTAGTATCCAATGTATCGGCTTATCGAATCAATCCTTGATTCGATAACTAGGTTATATCGCATATAACCAATCGATACATTCATCGCGAGAATGGAATACGGTATCACATACACGCATTATTCTCGGTCCCGCACATATCCCATATGTGCTCCTATTTCGTTTCGCTTGAGCCAGGAAACCTCTGTATAGGACTCTAAAGACTCGTCAATACGCCGGCAGCAGATGATGATCATATCAAACACCCACAAGCCGCAAGCGGTCTGCTAAACGTAACGGCCACCCGGGTATTGAGCGATCAAAAGATCGATGAGCAAGCCCGCTCACACTCCTGTGAATCCAACCAGTAACACTTACCGCACAGTCCGGTCTGTTCGTCTGATATGTCGCATATCTCGCCTAGGGGTGGTAAACGTCAGACCCCAGTAGCTCGATAAGTCATGCCGACTTGAGGTCCATAACATTCGTGAAATTACTGATAACTCTTACCAGTATATCACTGCAACCCTGGCCAGGGATTTCCTGTTATGGCTAGTCGAGCATAGCGCAACATCAACCCCCAATACCGGGAGAGACGAATCCCCTCCTATCGCTCATTGCCTCCATGTGAATCGGGACTGTACCCAAAAACCACCTGTTTGCACGACTCAGTAGAGCCGTGGTAGGGTAGAAATCAAAGCACAGTGGGAGACACACAAGACTCTATGACGATCTCGGGTCAACAGACTAAGCTGTACCAGTGTCACCAGAGAACTGCCATCTGACGTGAGGTATAATACCATCTGGGAGTTCTCGGCGAGTCCGTTCAGTGTACCCAGTCTCCACTGATCACCCGCATACCATCTCCGATGTCAAACACCAATGGATATGGGATCATCCATCGCCCATCGCATGGGTCGAGAAGATATACGCTAGTCTACTCTGGAATATCGATGCCCCGTCTCGATATTCCCTCGACTAGGAACATTGAAAGATGTACTCATGGACTATCCAGGCCCCACTAGTATGATCTGCATCACAGTCCTGAAAGTCGAGTACACATCCTAAGGGCTTTATCAACATGTAACAGAGAGACAGAAAGTATACATGTTAAGATAAAGATCAACCAGATAGCGTACTATCATGTCGAGCAAGAAAGTCCTACCTATATATGTCCCATCATCCACTACAATATACATCCAATGTACAGTAATGGCCTCTAGGGCATACATATAACTAACATGACCGGGTTGACCCGGAAGGGAGTTCGCTTTGATTGGACGGCGGAGTGTGAGCACAGTTTCCAGCAGCTACGGGCTCTACTGACTACGACACCAGTGCTATCATTGCCTTCAGGATCAGGCGGATTTGTGGTCTACTGTGATGCTTCACGAGTGGGGCTGGGATGCGTTTTGATGCAGCATGACAGGGTGATCGCGTATGCTTCGCGGCAATTAAAGAAACATGAACAGAATTACCCCACTCATGATCTGGAGATGGCTGCAGTGGTCTTTGCACTCAAGATCTGGCGACATTATCTGTATGGAGAGTCGTGCCAGATATTCACTGACCATAAGAGCTTAAAGTATATATTTCAGCAGTGAGACCTGAACCTTAGGCAGCGCCGATGGATGGAGTTGGTGAAGGACTACGATTGTGAGATCTTGTATCACCCGGGCAGAGCGAATGTAGTGGCGGATGCTTTGAGCAGGAGGCCCGGGGGTAGTCTATCCTGCTTGAGCGCAGTGCAGAGGCAGTCGTCGGCAGATTGGTAGATCTTATGCGACAGCCGGGTACAGTTCGAGTTTACGCCGATCGGAGGACAGATTGCGCATGTTCGTGCGCAGCCCACAGTTGCTTGACCGTATATATGAGGCACAACACAGTGATGACCGCTGTTCAGAGATCAGGACACAGATGGGACAGGGCAGATTTTCCGAGTTCGTGATCGATGATCAGGGGATACTACGATTTGGAGCTAGACTGTGCGTACCAGATGCTGAGGGATTGCGGCGCGAGATTCTTGAGGAGGCACATCGATCGGTATATAGTGTTCATCCCGGTTCCACTAGGATGTACCACGATATGAGGGATGTTTACTGGTGGGACGGAATGAAGAGAGACATTGCAGATTTTGTGTCGAGATGCCTGACTTGTCAGTAAGTCAAGGCTGAGCACCAGAGGCCCGCGGGAGAGCTACAGCTGTTACCCATTCCGGAGTGGAAATGGGAACATATCTCTATGGATTTCATTGTGGGTCTACCCAGGACTAGTCGAGAGTATGACTCCATCTGGGTGATCGTGGATCGTTTGACGAAAGCGGCTCACTTCCTACCGGTGAAGACGACTTTCGGATTTGCTCAGTATGGCCAGATTTACATTGATGAGATTGTACGACTGCACGGAGTTCCGACATGTATCATGTCCGATAGAGGCACCCAGTTTACCAGCCGGTTATGGCAGAGGCTTCAGGAGGCTTTGGGCACTCGCTTGAGTTTCAGTATAGCGTTCCATCCGCAGACCGACGGACAGTCAGAGCGGACTATTCAGACTCTCGAGGACATGCTCAGAGCATGTGTTTTAGACTTCGGAGGTAGCTGGGATCATCATTTGACCTTAGTAGAGTTCTCCTACAACAACAGCTACCAGGAGACCATTCAGACAGCACCGTTTGAGGCTCTTTGTGGGAGGAGATGCAGATCGCCCACCTGTTGGACGGAGCTCAGTGAGAGCAGTATCTTAGGGCCGCAGATTGTGGAGGAGACGACCGCTAAGATCCAGTTGATTCGCGATAGGATGAGAGCAGCCCAGAGTAGGCAGAGATCTTATGCGGACCGTCGTCGGCGCAGACTTGAGTTTTCTGTTGGTGATCATGTTTTCTTGAGGGTCTCCCCAATGAAAGGCGTGATGAGATTTGGGAAGAAGGGGAAACTTAGTCCCAGATATGTGGGCCCTTTCGAGATCCTCGAGCGTGTTGGTGCGGTTGCGTATCGATTAGCCCTTCCGCCCAGTTTTCCAGACGTACACCCCGTATTTCACGTTTCGATGCTCCGCAAATATCTTCATGATCTTTCGCATGCGATTCAGCACCCGACGATCCAGCTTGAGCGCGACCTTTCCTATGCAGAGCAGCCGGTGATGATCTTGGATCGACAAGTGAAGAAATTGAGATCGAAAGAGATACCGTCCGTCAAGGTCCTTTGGCGTGGCCAGAGCGGCGAGGAGGTCACTTGGGAGACCGAGAGCGAGATGACGAAGAGGTATCTCTATCTTTTTGAAGGTGCGTATAGTTAGATTTTTAAATTCAGGGACCGAATTTCTTTAAGAGGGGTAGATTGTAACACTTTGAATTTCCGTTAGAATGTCTTTCGTGATAATTAGTGATCGTATATGTTATTATTTATGTGGTTATAGGATTATTAGTTATATTTAGTAGTGTTAGCATATTGGGAATTTTCTTGTGTTAGTGCACATATGCACACTTAACCATTTGTGACTTAGGGTTTTGGTAGCATGTTAACCCTTCTTGTGTTGCATGGTTGCTAACTTATTCCCCACCATTTTAATCTTTTCAAAACCCCATTTTACAATTCAAATCCAATAAACAAATGAGCATGGTGTTAGGTATGAAACTTTGACTTTTGACCCCTTTTCTTCTCATCTTCTCTCTCTTTCCCTCATTCTGAAACCCAGCAGCAATTCCAGCAGCAAAACCCCCCATTTTTCTCCATATTCTCTTCTCTTTTCATTCCCCTTTGATCCATACACCAAAACCCTATAGATATCAACTCATTTTCTTCACAAAATAATGGAAAAGTGAGGTTTTTGAGGTGTTCAAAGGCAAATCTGCACACTTAGAGGAGAAGCTGGAACTTTTGGTGTTTTGCAAGGTTCTTAGAAGGTATTAACTCATATTAGCACTCCTCTTCCTTAAACTTGTAGTATTCTTTAGTAAAAATCTCATTTTTTATGCATTTTTGGTGATATTAAAGGATATTTGTGAAGTATATGTTAGATTGGTGTTCTCATAGTTTAGTTAGCTCCTAAAGTGTTATTAGAGCTATTTTAACCAGGTTGTATTTCAGGTTTGCACAAAAATACCCTAAAGTTCCATTTTAGTGCAAAAGTGTGGATTTTAACTAGAAATAAGGCCCTGTAGGATCTACTGCTACCCGAGATATTTCAGAGTGAAACTAGAGATTACTGTAGCATGTATGGGGATATAGAGTGCACACACCAAACCTGGAGCCCAATTCCCTACCCAGGCCACCGAAATAAGCATTCTGGCCGCAATTTGCGGCCAGATGGGGGAGTTTGGGGTTGGGGTTTGGGGTGATGGTGTCTGCTGCTATGTAGGTTATTTTGGTATATATAGTTTTACAATATCTTTTCTGTATCAAAATCTGGAGTAGAATACCTATTTTCCCGTATTTTCAATCTTTCGCGACACGCGTGATACGTGTGTGTGGGTTTGGTTTCTGCGTATCGTGACGCGTCGGAGTGGCTTCAGGCGCGTAATCACACGTTTTAGCGTATCGCGCACACGCGCGCTTGGTTCACGACACGAGTTACTAGTTCGTCTTTAATGTCGTGTTTGTGTTATGTCAAGCTTATGTATGATGTATTGTGTAATTCTAGGTTCGCAGGCGAGTACGACGGACGCCGCGCAGAAGGGGAAACAAGTTGTTGGCTATACCTAGCGAGAGACTACGGTGAGTAGATTTCACATCTACGGGGATATCGCCCGCATGGCGTTCTACGTCAGGGCTGATAGGACCTTATAGCTATATTCACATGCATTGACTGTTCATGGCTACTATTTAGTGCATTCTGCATTCCCTGCTATAGGGTTATAAACTAGAATTGATAGAACACCGCACCATTACTAACGGTCCATGTTGCACGAGCACTATCCTGCATGTTACACACACACCGTTAGTAATTGCCATGTCACTCACACTATAGATTTATATCGAATCATTATAATGTAGCTCATCTATATGTGACATGACTTGATGTTCGTACTTAATGCATATATCACATCGGATCAGTATATTGTAGCTCATCTATATGTGACTTGACATGATATTCATATTTGATGTACATATCATATCGGGTCATTGACTTGCATATTGGTTTGCATTACATGTGATTTCTGGATTTGGGAACCGTGGCTATTTCAAATATGTAATCATTTAAAAACCCGGTTCTCTTGATATGATATTTCGGTGCGTCCACCATGTGTTTCCTCGGTGCTAGAGTGATATATGTGTGAACCCGAATCGAGGAGCTGGTTGAGGCCGATTACGGGTACATGGTGGACCCGGTATGGTACCCGGGGCGAGAACGGTTTCGCTGTGTAGTAGACGGTGAGCCTGGCAGAGGGACTACTACCTACCGGTGATTGGTTGGATCTGACAATTATCCGGAGGATACTGATCAGAGTTGTTAGATGGATGAGGGGTGATCCGTTCTGCCGGGGCCGAGAGTCGATACCGCAGACGGAGCCCGTGGGCTGACCCGGACTGACGGGGCCCGATGGATGAGAATTTGCGTGTCGATGCTGGACACGAGTATTTATGATATTTGGGTGCCGATGTTGGGCACTCGGGATTCTCAGAGATGTACAGGATTTGAGGGCCGATGAGAGTACCGGCGCCTCAGCTATTTGGGGGATCTGGGTGCATTGATGGACACCGATCAAATATTCCACGTTGACATTCCGTGTAGATATTATTATTGCCCATGCTCAGCATTTATGATTGTACCTCCTCCTGTAGTTATATTACCTGATAGAGCACTTGCATGATTATTGCACATACTGCTTATCACATATTGATATCATCTGTTGGCATATGATAGAGAGCGCAGTACGTGCATGCTCGCGATTACCTTTATATGTTATCTCTATTCAAGAGTTGGCAACTCCCCCGTTGTGTCACAGTGTTTGCAGGTTGCCCCTCGGAGTAGTCGCGGCAGGCAGGCTGCGCTTGCATCTTTTGACACAGATACCTCCATAGTTGGTGTACTAGCTCTTTTGCTGATAGGTGGGTTTTGTGCGGTATCTGTTTATCTTTCAGTTATGTACATTGTTGTATCTAGTATTCTCCATCTACCATGTATGTATTTGACTTAGAGACAGTGTGAGGACGATGTTGTATATTATGGGTATTCTGGTGTCGAGCTCGTTGTGAGCCGACTGTACTTGCAGTTTATTCTATCTGTGATGTTCCTACTTATGGATCTTGATCTTCGCTACGGCGTCGTATATTGCTATCTTGGTGATTGTTTACTTAGATTTCTTATCATGTTAGTAAGTGCTTTCATCTTAAACTTATAACACTCTATACTTTCACTGGTTTGATTTCTGGGTTTTCGGTTTTAGTCGCGTTACGCCTGTAGACGTTACGTGGTTAAGTGCCGGTCACGGGCCAAACTTTGGGTCGTGACAACACCACGTAGAGTTTCTGTGTGTGCGTGTGTGTATCTATCTGAAACCTACGAATCTTCTCCAACATGTTCATCCTCTGGTAAGGACTTTCTAAATCAATCTAGTCCAACTTAAGGTCATTACTAGGGTCCTACTCACCGAAATTCTAAGGTCACGTCAGGCTTCCTAATGACAATAAGTCCTATTCCTATTCTACGTTTGCGGGGGTGCTAAACGCCATCCACCCGACTTCCCCCCGTAGATATACAGCTACTCACCTGATCCTTATCTGCCGAAAACGATGTCGCCCTCCTCTTCTTCCTCGTCCGAAGTCCACGTGAGGGGTACCTATATGCAAACACATATAATATTGTAAATTGAATCACTGACAAAACCAAAACGACGCACGAAACGCGCATAGGTTAAAACCTATGACCGCTCATGCAAAAGAACCAAATATTGCTCGATATCGGCGTACAAACGCCGATTGATCGAGATAAAACACCAACAAACAACTCGTAGTTTTAAAACTCATTACTTATAATATAAAACATGATTTAATTCATCGAAACCCTAAAAATCGATCAAATCGTCCAATTCCGCAAAAGCTTGAAAATGTCAATTTACCGTTTTACTTCAAAACTTGATGTTTAAAAGAAACTAATGGTCATAATATTCATTAAATAACATAACTAGATTATAGAAACCATTACCACATTTTTCTCACACCATTTTGTCTTAATTTACAATTTCTAGTTTGCAAATTAGCCAAAATTAACACTTGTTAAGCAAAATTTTACAATTCCACTACTAAACTTGATTTTGCATATATTAAAGTGTTAAACCACTCCATGAAACCTTAATAATGAGATAAAGCCCTAATTAGATTTTTAATACTACATTTTAAATTAATTTCTAAAACCTAGTTTACCGAAATAGCATATTTATCACATTATATTAACTAACAATTTGAAACTAATCATTAGATTAGGTATTTCATTCATTTAACATGTTAATATTCTCATTAAAACCATAATATAATGATAAAAACCTTAATTAGAATTTTAACAAACCAATATATATAATTTATAAAAATCTAGTTAGCAAAATTGCTTAATTTAAACAATTTTGAATGAACAATTTACAATATATCAAGCATACAAGATTTTCCACTTATAAAAATTTTAAACTACTTATTATAACCCCTCTTAATTAATAAAATCCTAACTTCATTTTAAAACCCTTTCTAGAATTTCCTAGACAATAAATTATAACTAAATTAACACTTTTAGAATTCTAGTTTAGCACCTTAAACTAAAAACTAAACATTTAGATTAGAGTTATACCTCCCAAGCTTTGAACCTCTTGCAATTAGCCTCTAAATATGTCTTCTTTCTCCTTGTTTTAAACAAATTAGGGTTTGGGAAGAGATGGAAAAGGGTTTAGGTTTGAATTTGTGAAAGAAATTGTGAATTTTTGTGGATTTCGGAGGATTTTTGCAAGGATTTTGATGCAAGAAAATGGGGGATTGGGGGCTGTTTTTCTGCATCCATTTCGACCAGAGGAGAGCAAGGGAGGGATGTGAGGGAAAGGTGTGGAATTTTCTACACAAAAGTCCTTCACAAGATCAATAAATGACCATCACATCAAATTTTACAAAAAACCCCTTTTTAATTCATTTTCAAACCATTTTAAACCACAAAACAACCAAACTTGAAATGTTTTGATAAAATTTTTGTTACACTATATTTTAGTTTATAATTATTCCTAATTATGTAATTTACCCAATTAAATTTGTATTTATCACTAATTTAATGTATTTTTAAAAGCTTAAAATAATATAAAAAAACAATTAATTAAGGAAATTTTTTTTATTAACTAGAAAATTTTAAGTGACAATTTAGTGACCAAATATTAGCAATATCTTATCTAAATTTTGTATAATTAGGGCAATATTGAAAATTACTTATTTCGACTTTTTACGGAAAAGACCGATTATTTTGCCGATTATCGAAAAACTGCCTAAACGATTTTCGAAGCGTTACATGATATGACTTAATGAAACAAGTGCTTAAATAAAAATGGTTTTTCCTTCACTCTAATTCTTAATTGGGTTTTGATTTCTGGGCTTCGGCTTACTTATCTTACGGACGCCTTGAGACGTTTCGTAACTTAAGTGCCGGTCACGTTCCGTACTCTGCGGGTCGTGACACGAGGTGTTAGTTATATGTATGCCCTGGAGGCCATTAATGTACATATGATGTATTTTATAGTGGATGCTTGGACATATATAGGGAGGACTTTCTTGCTCGACATGATAGTATGCTATCTGGTTGGACTTTATTTTAACATGTACACTTATTGTCTCTCTATTACATGTTGATAAAGCCCTTAGGATGAGTACTTGACTACCATGATTATAATGCAGATCATACTAGTGGGGCAGAGGTAGTCGGTAAGTACATCCTTCAATTATTCCTAGTCGTGGGAGTATCGAGATAGGGCATCGATATTCCAGAGTAAACTAGCGTATACGCTTCGCGGCCCATATGATGGGCGATGGATGATCCCATATCCTTTGGTGTTTGACATCAGTGATGGTATATGTTCATATCAGAAAACTGTAGGGTTCCTAGGCACCCTAGTGAGGTCTCACAAGGCATCGATCATGCCAATTTCAAATTTTACGGTGCCTACAAACCCTAAACTACGGAACGTTTGCTAGAAAACTAGGCGAAAAGGCTAACTAGTTAACAATTAACTAAGAGATACAGAAATACAACCTTTGTAGATCCGGTCCTCCACCTCCACGGCTCCGAGATGAGGTCCTCTCCGCTGTCCAAATCAAATCCGGGCTCTAGAGTCGGCTTCGTCGGAGAATGGGCAGGCTAGGTCGTCGATGTCCATGCCGAAGATGATCTACGTCGAGGCATCGCTAGATCAAGCTCACAACTTCACCAAGTCATGAAACTTGTGAAGTAAACACACTCTACTACTTGGCAAGAGGTAGAGGATGAAGAAATAGGAAGTGGGTAGACTTTAGTTTTGGATTTCTCACTCTTTTCCAACACTTGCCATTGATGGGGCAAGCTTTTTCCACTTGAAGAATGAAGAAGAAGAAGGAAAATAGTTATGATAAGTTAATTAGAAAAAGAAAAGAATAATCAAAACTTATCATGACTAAACCATGGTAAAGTGTAGAGATTGAACTAGGGTTAAATCAAATGGTTAGGTTAAGCATGAGATAAGAATGGTGGACAAAGTCAAAGGTTCATGAATCTTCAACTACAAACAAAGAAAGCCACCATTCTTCTCATTTCTTTTTCCAAAAAGAAAATAAATAAATAAATGAATAAATAGATATGAAAAACAAAATCCTAACCATTTAAATAACCATGGTTTAATCTTTACACAAACCAAAAAGCATGTATCATCAAACATGATACAAACAAATGCACAAAATCATATCACATATATAATGCGCACATCCGAGTGAGAAAATCCATCTAAAGTGAACCGATACTAGTTAATGCAAAGTAATATATCAAATATATAATTATACATTAAATAATTAAATCAACACTTGATTCAATGACCCGGTCATGTCGCACACAACCGACTAGTATATAATGTATCGGCTTATCAAATCAACCTTTGATTCGATAACTAGGGTATATCGCATATAACCTAATCGATACATTCATCGCGAGAATGGAATACGGTATCACATACACGCATTATTCTCGGTCCCGCACATATCTCATATGCGCTCCTATTTCGTTTTGCTTGAGCCAGGAAGCCTCTGTGTAGGACTCTAAAGACTCGTCAATACGCCGGCAGCGGATGATGATCATATCAAACATCCACAAGCCGCAAGCGGTCTGCTAAACGTAACGGCCACCCGGGTATTGAGCGATCTGAAGATCGATGAGCAAGCCTGCTCACACTCCAGTGAATCCGACCAGTAACACTTCCGTACAGTCCTGTCTGATCGTCTGATATGTCGCATATCTCGCCTAGGGGTGGTAAACGTCAGACCCCAATAGCTCGATAAGTCGTGTCGATATGAGGCTCATAACGGGTCGAGAAACTACTGGTAACACTTACCAGCAATTCTCTGAGCAGCCCTGGCCAGGGACTTCCTGTTATAGCCAATCGAACACAGCGCAACATCAACCCCCTATACCGGGAGAGACGAATCCCCTCCTATCGCTCATTGCCTCCATGTGACTCGGGACTGTACCCAAAAACCACCGTTTTGCACGCCCTCTTGGACGTGGTAAGATGGAAATCAAAGCACAGTGGGAACCACACAAGACTCTATGACGATCTCGGGTCAACAGACTACTCTGTACCAGTGTCACCAGAGAACTGCCATCTGACGTGAGGTATAATACCATCTGGGAGTTCTCGGCGAGTCCGTCCAGTGTACCCAGTCTATACTGAGCACCCGTATATCTCCTCTGATGTCAAACACCGATGGATATGGGATCATCCATCGCCCATCTGTATGGGTCGAGAAGGTATACGCTAGTCTACTCTGGTATATCGATGCCCCGTCTCGATACACCCATGACTAGGGACTTTCAAGGATGTACTTATGGACTACCATGTCCCCACTAGTATGATCCGCATCATAGTCCAGGTAGTTAAGTACAGATCCTAAGGGCTTTACCAACATGTAACAGAGAGACAATCAGCATACACGTTAAGGTAAAGATCAACCAGATAGCATACTATCATGTCGAGCAAGAAAGTCCTCCCTATATATGTCCCAGCATCCACTACAATATACATCCTATGTATAGTAATGGCCTCTAGGGCATACATATAACTAACAATCTCCCACTTGCACTAGGGCCATCTGATAGCAGTGGTTGTAGTATCTCATACTCAACCATCCCATAAAAATCTCTCTCTGGGAACAGGCCTTTGTGAGTGGATCCGCTGTGTTGTCCTCTGAATCTACTCTCCTAACCTCGATCACCCTGGAGATCAACTATCTCCATGATCAGGTGATACTGCCTTAGAATATGTCTGGATCACTGATGGGACCGGCGTTCCTTGGCATAAGCCACAACTCCATTGTCACACAATGGGAGGAACATAGTTCATCTCATGAACCAATATACACCCAAACACCCTCTTTGGTAGCATCTTAAGTAGCGATGTATCTAGCCTTTATCGTCTAGTATGTCACGGTATCCAGCTTGGAACTCTTCCAACATACCGTTCCTTTACTGAGGGTAAAGACAATGCCTGTGACTGACATTCAGTCGTCTTTATCACCCTGGAACCCTTCTAGTGATTCTCCTCAGGATCGATTGACACCATCTCACTACAACTAGTGAGAATCCTAATATCCAATTAAATCTATCTCATAGATCCAAAACTCTGGATTTAGGAGGTGTCACTTTGATCCTAAGTGGTGAATCATTATGATAAGCGGAGATTGATCGAGCGTAGCATAGGAAACTCCTTCCCTATCAAGAGTATGTCATCCACGTACTCTACGAGGATCGTCACCATACTCCCTACTACCTTTTTGTATATACAAGGTTCATCTACCATTTTGATGATGTCAAACTCTTTGACTACTTCATCAAAACAGATGTTCCAACTCCGCGATGCCTGCTTTATCAGATAAAACATCTTGCACACGTTTCCGCTGCTCCCACTGTTTACGAAGCCCTCTGGCTGTGTACTTACAGACGCACTCTTCTAAATCATCATTTAGAAAAGCAGTCATGGCACCCAACCGCCAGATATCGTAGTCATGGTATGTAGCCGTGGTAAGTAGGATCTGGATGGACTTAAGCATAGATACTTGAAAAGGTTTCATCGTTATCCACGCCTGGTTGATGACGAAAACCTTTAACAAGTCTAGCTTTAAAAGTCTCAATTTTTCCATGTACACCAAGTAATCTTCTCAAGATATACTTGCTCCTGATGGGGATTTAACCCTTCAGATATAGCAACCAAAGTCCATACTTTGTTGGTGTATAAGGATTCCATCTCAGATCACTAAGCATCCAGCCATTCTTACAGAGTCTTACTCTCGATGGCCAGCTCGAAACTAGTTGGGTCATCATCTCATGATGCAATCCTCGCTCCTACTGTCATAGAGAAACCGAAGTATCTCTCAGGTGGGTGAGGAACCCTTACTAGATCGGCGGAGAGGCTGAGGTTCGTTGGTATCTATTGAATCCTTTGGTTCTGTCAAATCATCTTCTGTAGTTTGCATAGCTGGAACCTTTCCAGTTCTACATAACTAACCTTGCCTCGAGTTTGTCCGGATTTTGCTTTTAGACATAGGCCGGACAACCCCAAATCTTAACTAACTTAAGACATGGGCTCTTCCCTTTCCATATCACATATGAAGTGGTAGGCATTGATTTGATTCGAACCCTATTCAATAGGTATGCAACTTCTCAAGTGCATAACACCCAAAAGGAAAAAGGTAACTCAGTATTACTCATCATAGAGCACACCATATCAAATAGGGTGTATCTGCGCCGCCCCGATATACCATCGTGCTATGGTGTATACAGAGGAGTAATGCTGAGAGAGAATCTCATTCTCCTTTAGAATAGTCCAGGATTTTCGTGCTCAAGTATTCTCCTCCCTGATCACATCAAAGGACACAATACTTGTACCCTTATTGGTTCTCTACTTCTAACTTATATTCTGTGAATATCTCAAAAGGTTCTGACTTGTGTTTCAACAAGAACATATGTTTGAATCTAAAGAGATCATCAGAGAACGTAATGAAGTATAAAGAACCAGTCTTGGCATGTGTAGACAGGGGACCTACATACATCAACATGTATCATCCCAAGAGTTCACTAACTCTTTCTTTGTTTCCAATAAACGGAACTTTGGTCATCTTATCTTTGTGACATGACTGGCGAGTTTCACAAGATGTAAATTCAAACTGATTTAAATATGCATATTTATGTAACTTCAGCTAGTCGGGTCGCATTGATATGACCTAGTCTACAATGCCTCAAGAAGAATTCGTTCATGTCTGAACTCTTCCTCTTTTGTGTGTTCCGTATACTAAAGAACTGTAGTTTGATTTAGAACATTAATGCTTTTAGATAACGTGCCTGAACCGATCAACTTTTGATATAGGAAATGTTCAAAATATTATCCAACAATACAAAATTTTATCATTTCTTTACTAATAAAGAGACTGATATGATTTTGTATATCAGGTTCGGTATCTAATAACATTCGTTCAGAATCAATGTATTGGTAATACAGGGTGACAGTGACCAACAGACTTGGCTGCAACACTTGCCCCGTTTTCTGCCTCATGAAACTTATCACCCGTTCTCAGTTCTCTACCTGTCTGTAGCCCTATGTAACAAATTACATATCTGGGATCCTGATCTGGTATCACATACCCAGGACGTAAAGGATACTGAGAAACAGTTCTGTATAATGAACACACCCGAAGATGATGCATCATATGCACTCTCTTCATTTGGGCGGCACGGGAATTCTGGTAATCCCCAATTTCCTGCTCTGTCTTATAACAATTATAAGTTGGAGCGGGACCAACGTTCCCCAGCTCAGTATAACAAGCGGGTTCGGTCAATATTCCGTATTATTATCTTGATTAAGGCGTGATATGGTCGCTACCTGGAGAGAGAGAGAAGAAAACACTCAGCGTGCGCTCTTGCAAGAATAGATTGGTTATTATTTTATCTAATCAGGATGGCTCCCACTGCTTTTTATCAAATCTTCCTTCAAACCTTAAAAGGAAAGACTAGCCGGGATTAATTACACACTACAAGTTCGCCAATCTTTCAGCCAGGCCAGCGTCGGTACTTTGAGGGAGGTCCCCCGTGCTTTCGCACGAACCTAATTAATGTAAACCTCGTTTTCCCAGAGGCGTAACCCCGTTGACACCTTTCTAGACACCTACTTGATCGGCTAATTGTAATGTATAAAACTCTCCCAGGAGTAACTCTTACTCGCAGCGGGTATCGGGATCCAACTATCTCATAGAAGGTATGCAATCTCATTGCAAATTTCAACACTTGAAATTCCCGATAATATTTTGCCCCTAGCGTCCTATGACCTTGACGGAGGCCAACAAACCATAGTCCGCTAGTCAAGTTCAACCCGTCATTTCCTGATTGAATTAAACCCACCCGCACGACCCTTGACGCAGGCCAACAAATTCGCACGACTACCCTAATCCAATCACATCATATGCTTATGCAGATAAGCACCAGTTAGCTACCGCACACTACGCCTTGACGCAGGCCAACAAACGTAGCACGAATACTAACTACTACTTATCTGAAATGACGGAGGGCTACGACAGGTTTTTCTGAAAACCTATTGCGTAATGAACTTGATATCGTTGTAGGATCGAATGAATTTTGAAATGGAGTGTTTTTTAGGCTTTTCTAGTTTTGCTAAAGGAGTCACTCCCGGTGAAGGGATCGTCGGTCCTTTCCTCGTCGAATGAGGTGCGGGATATATCGTATATATCACTGTGCAAAGCAAAAACTCTTAAAAGCAATCAAAAGACAAACCGCGTGTGTAGCATCAGCCAGTTATTGCTAAAGGAGTCACTCCCGGTGAAGGGATCTCAGTCCTTTCCTCATCGAATAAGGTGCAGGATATATCGCATATACCGCTGTGCAAAGCAACAACTGTAGCTGTAAGCCCGCGGGGGCGCCCCGGCCGTCGATCCGACGCCGGAAACGCGGAAAACAAAAACTTTGCGAACTTTGCAAATCGGCACCACCGCGGACCTTTTACCCGGATCGGGCCATTAACCTAGCTAGCTAGCAAAAAGAAAAGAGTAGAGATGCTATACCAAGCGATCCGTGTCCTTCGGTCTTCGTCTCCACTCCGATCTTCCGCGGAATCTCCGTCACCTCCTCGCTCGTCGGAAAAGGCACCACGTAGCCGGAATCTTTTACGGGCTCCCGCCTCTTGACCGAGGCAACTCGGGCGCGAAGTTGGCTAGCCGACGCGTCCAAGGCTTGCTATAGAATAGTGTAGTAGGCATGTCTCTTGGGGTTCTTGAAGTTGCCTAGATGGAAGGATGTGAGGAGGAGAAGAAAGCAACTAAAGAAAATTGTGCTTTGGAATTTTGGTAGCATGAAAATGATATGAAACTTTTTCCTTACTCCAAATGAAATCCCCTCTTCTCCCTCTCTTGAAGTGGCCGGCCCCTCCTCACAAGAATGAGATTGGAGAGAGAAAAAGAAAAACTCTCCAAGAATTATCATGTGAAAAAGAAATGATAAATCAACAAAAGGCTCACATCAATTCCAATCCAAATCAATCCTTCATCTAATCTCATCATCACATAACCATCATATGAAAAGCTAAGAAAGGGACAAGAAAGGTATCTCATGATGATAAGAAGGAACAAAAGCAAGGAAGCCCTCCACAAAAAAGTTATTTGCAAATTGCAAATAACCCCCTCCATCAAAAGTCCGGCCGAGAAGGAATGAAGGAAAACTGGCCGGAACGGAATGCAAACTGGCAACTTCAGAAAACCGATCCCGTAATAAATTACAGGAAAACCCCACTACTGCAAATACATGCCCGCATTTGTATTCGCACTGAACACAAATGCAAAGAGACAAAAACTACACTATCTAATACTAGTATCCGGCTTAAGCCAAAGCCGGCTAGTAAAAACCGTCCGATCACAATCCGTGCAATACCGCACGTATCTGATCGAACCCTGCCATATCTCCATACGGCCTCTACAGCGTTTCGCCCGAAACTTGAGTAACTGTCTGTGTGGTGGACTCTAAAGACTCGTCAATACTATGGCTGTGGATTTAACCACTAGCACGTCAGAGGTATTAGCCATACGTGACGGGCCACCAGCTATTGACCAAAAGGGACGTCGATGAGCGAACTCATCCTGACACCCTACTGAGCCTGTCAGTGACAATATCCGTACAGTCCGGTCCGTTCGTCTATGAGTATCGCATGGCGGGCCTAGGGGGTTGGTAAAAGTCAGACCCCCAAAAGCGGTGCAAGTCGTGTCGGAGTGTAGCCCAGAACACCCTGAGATACTACTGGAATACCTACCAGCAAATCTCCTGCCTTGGCCAAGGACTTTTCATGTTCTGGCTCTCCTAGACACAGCACGACCTCACCCCCAATACCGGGAGAGACGAACCCCTGCAGATCCGCTCACTGCCTCCATGTGGCTCGGGACTGTACCCAACTAAAACCTGTTTGCACGACTCCTTTGAGCCGTGGTAGGGTAGTAATCAAAGTACAGTGGGAACTCACACGAGACAAATGACGATCCCAGGTCGATGAACTAACCTGTACACATGTCACCTGGGAACTGCTATCTGACGTCTGGTATATCCCAACTAGCAGGTTCCCGGCGAGTCCTGTCCGGTGTACTCATAACCCAATGAGCACCTGTATACATCTTAGGTGAATCAACTGACACCAGTGGCTTGTAAGACCGGCCACCGCTCCTCGTCGGGGTCTCGACTGTATACACTAGTCTACTGTGGAGAATCGATGCCCTGTCTCGAAACTCGCTCGACTAGGGACCATTTAAGGATGTGCTTATAGACCCCAGCTCCCACTTATATGATCGCCCTCATACTGCTGGAGGTCAAGCAAGAATCCTAGGGGCTTTATCAACGTGTAATAGCGACTCGTAAGGTCACCTAAAGCAGTACACGATGATAAAGATAAACCAGATAGCATACTATCATCTCGAGTAAGACTGTCCTACCGGGATAGGTCCTCCCCTCAATCATTGCAATCACGTGCCTGTGACCCAATAATTGACTCTGAGGGCACTATCTCCAACAATCTCCCACTTGCAGTCGAGGCTAATTATTGCGATGTCGCATACTCACAGCCCGTGTGATACCGAACACCCAACTCCTCTACTAGTCAGTCTCACAAAGCTCGTTTGCGAAACTATTGCGTTCGAGGAATAGCCTCAGTGAGTGGATCCGCTATGATGTTTTTTTCTATGTCTCTTTATATCTCATGTTCGCAGAGAAAACCATCTCCCGAAATGAGCAATACCTGTCCTAGAAGATGTCTGATGGGACCTAGCTCAAAAATGAACTCCAAATCCAAACTTCTTAGACTGTATCGACAACTGAACTTAATCAGTGTCCTGCGCCATGCCTTCCCTCAGTATCCACTTGGACCTCCTGTCCAAAATACTGCCCCTCGACAGAGGGAAAACTATAACTCTGACAGCCACTCTGCCATCCAGGTCACCTTGAAAGCCTGGAATGATAACCGTCTCCTAAAGGAGGCTGCCGTTATCATATCCCTAGAACATCCACTTATGTTCTAAAACTGCTTCCGACTGTTTCTCCAGGATTGGATCAATATCGACTTATTGCATCTACTGCAAGAACAACATCTGGCGTGGTACTTGACATCTCATGATTGACTCAATTGCCTAAGCAAGTGATCTGCCAATCATGCACATCCCTCTCCCCTTTAGTCTGCAAGACACCTTTAGAGAGGGTGACTCCATCACCTGCAGGTACACTACCGTGCCAGGAGTCGTCTATTCTAAATACTCATAGAATGCGGTCAAAGTACCCAGATTGGGAAACCACCCAAATCTAGATCTAAAACCATAGATCTAGTAACCAGACTGTCTGATTTAATATCCAAGTCCTATATGGAGAAACCACTGTGTGACGACCAAAGTATAACCGATCGTAGTATAGGAATATCACTTCCTGCTCTGTGTATGTCATCAAATACCAGGACATCACACCCTACTACCTTCTTAACAGATCCATCCCCTATTCTGATAAAGTCAAACCTATGACCGTCACATCAGAAATAGACGATCTATCTCCGCTATATCTGCTTAAGTCTATAAATAGACATAAGCCTGATATCCACCAATGCTTCCGCTGCTCCCACTGACTACGACAACCCTCTGGCAGAGTCATATAGACGTACACTTCTAAAACCAGTTTAGAACGACGCTATACTCATCCTCCTGCCGAGTCTCACAGTCTGGAACAACAGCAATGGCAAGTCTGGGTAAACAAGAACCTCCCTGACACCGTCCTTGAGCATACCGAAGTACCTCTCGAGTGCCTGAGGTTACCCACCGTATTTGCGGAGTGGCCAATGGAATGTCAAACCAGATTGAATCTTTAGGTTCTTATCAAATCTTCAGTAATCGTTTGCGGTTTTGGAATCACTTCCAGTTCTACCATACTCCCACTACTGTTTTTCTGAAAAAAAATCCATCTTTGATAAAACTGTGGCGAGTCAAGAACAATATCTCTATTGATCTTCCAGATGGTAGAAAGTCAACCCTCGTCATAGCCCGGGTCAACCCACAAACAGCCATTACTGAAACGTGCCTTGAGTTGTCCAGAGTCTGGTTTTAAGCATAAGCCGGACAACTCCCCGTATATTAACAATGTCAATATATGAACTGTTCTATATCCAAGAAGCAGAGGCACTGATTTAATTGAACCAGATTCAAATCATGCAGCTGTCTCCAGTGCATGTCAACTAAATGGAAGAGAGGCCGATCAGCGTTACTCAACTTAGGAGCACTTCCAATTATGAGTAACCTGAAAGAGAAGTTAGTTCTCTTAATCATTACTATCAACTGAATACCATTCACAAGTATCTACATCTTCGATCACCTTGAAGAATCCCGATACTTGCAATACCTGGTTCTCTTCTGTATTCTTATACCTATAACTCCTCAAAACTTAGACCCTGTGTTTCTACGAAACACATATCTAAGAACTAGAGAAGTTAAAAGTAAACAGAATATAGTACGAGGACCAACCCCTCTGTCCTGATGGACACTGGACAATATACAATACTCTGTATAAGTCCCCTGAGTCTAGTGACTCATTCACTGTGTGTCGTAGGTTGAAAACTGTACTTTTGGTTAAGAAGAATTACACCGCTGTTCAATGCTCCTTACCTAACCATCCACTGGTATAGGTAAATGTCATAGACATAATTTCAAAAAGATATGTCTCACTCTATAAAAATAGACGTACAGATATATCAATTTGAAATTGGTGCACAACAACGGATATTCAAAACCAAATATTTGCCGACCGGCAAACAACCCAGGTGGCTTCCTCAAATATCACCAATTCTAACGAATCCCGATATAATGAGGAGGGTCACATAATTCCCAATAACTTACTCCCACTCATCATCTGTAAAACCATACAGATGTGAGAATCCAACCTGGTAAATACATACCCTGGAGCAAGTGTCTAATTGGGAAATCAGTTTTCTTTTAACAGTACACAGTGAAACTGAAACATTGAAATGTTTCGATGGGGTATCCTGGTATTCCTAGTAATGCCTCTTCCATTATCCAGATTCACAACTATAACCGTATAATTCTTTGCCATCTCTCCAAATCCCTTTACATGTCTTTAGTCATTACCTTCTGTATACCCCTTTAGGCCAAATGGTTTTCTTCCTTCCCTACCGTTCGGCACCAGCCTATGGTTTGGAAGAAGACTATCCAATAAGCATAATGGGTGTACTGTCCTAGTCCTAGGAGCACTCGCAATGCGAGAGAAGGTGAGGATAAAAGACAACCGAATGTACTTAATTCATAGGTGATTTAGGATTGACAAAGAAGTACATGGTTTGGTCGTGAATAGCAGTCGCAATTTACTTTGCCCTCTTACTAATCCCTTGCTTTGTCTGAACTTAATACCATCTGTACACCGTTTAGGCTAATTGGCTTTCTTCATTCCCTACCGTTCGGCACCAGCCTAAGGTCTGGAAGAAGACTATCCAATTTGCGTAATAGGTGTACTATCTCCTAAACCAAGGAGTACTCGCAACCTGAGAGAAGGTAAAAGGAAAAGACAACTGAATAGTCCTATTCGTTTTCTCCAGAACCGGAAACCATCCTCGAAGTCATTCGAGTTCGTATATAACCATACGATGGTTTTATCCAATGGAAGTGGACGTTCGTAGTAATACGGGGTGTCCCGGAGAAAAGGGTAAAAGTAGGAGTGGCAAAGAGGTCTGCAACTCTGACAATCCAAAAGCCAGTGTTAAGAAGGTTCGGTCAACTTGGTCACTGAGTCATAGTCTAGGGTCGGGTCAATGGTCGCTGCCAGAGAGAGAGAAAAGAAACACTCAGCGTGCACTCTAACCTAGATCAGAATGGTTACCAATTTATCTAATCTGGAAACCTCCCACTGTAACGTCAAATTCTTCCCCAAACCTGAAAGAAGAATTAGCCGGGATAACCCGAGGAGTAAACCAACTCATCAGTAGGAATCGGGATCCAACTCTCATCGCATGATAACGTGACGGAATCCGCTCACGTTATCACACTCCAGAAGGTATGCGCATATCTGGCAAGTTTCAGTACTTTTGAAACTCCCGATGTGGATTTTTACCCCATGCTCTTATGACCTTGGCGTGAGGTCAAAATATCATAAGTCACATGTCAAGTTCTACCCGTCATTATCCTGGTTAATTTGAACCCACCCGTACATACCCTTGACGTAGGCCAAAATAGTAGTACGACTGTCCCAAACCAACGCATCTATCTATGCAACAGATAAATACCCGGCAGCTACCAAACACTATGCCTTGGCGTGAGGTCAAAATACATAGCTTGAATACTACCGAATATTTAACTGAAATGACGGAGGGCTACGAATGGTTTCTGGCGAAAACCTTTAACGTAATGAACTTGATATCGTTGAAGGAACGGATAGCTTTTTAGAAAAAATATAGTAACGAAAACCTTCGCTAAAGAGGTCACTCCCGGTGAAGGGATCTCGGCTCTTTCCCCGTAGAATGAGGTGCAGGATATTCCAACTGAATACCACGGTGCAAAGCAAAAGCAATCGGCTATAGTGAAGTTATTGCCCTGACGCAAACTTCTGTCCAAGGGGTCACTCCCGGTGAAGGGATCTCGGCCCTTGCCTCGTTGACTGAGGAGCAGGATATTCCAACTGAATACCACTGTGCAAAACAAAAGAGAACGCCCTTGCAACAACAGCTTTTTAAAAAATGTTCCAACAACATCAGAATAGGTTTGTTTATCTTGCATTGATCCGAATCAATGCAGTCCCATCAATTGATCACACCACAAAGAACGAAAATATACTGATGTACGTATATGCCATCCGCATTCGCCACTGGGTCCCGTCATCACCCGTTAGGTTAGCTTACTAACGACAGAGCGGGGACTGGACTAGCGCGGATGAAAAACATATACAACATCTACTAATATATATATAATATATAGTATTTCGCTCAAGGCGCGATAAAATGCAACACAGAAATGTATAGCAACACAGAACAATACAGATATCTGGGATCCCCGGGTTTCACAGAGCCGCTGCTGAAACCCGACGTTCCCCTGGTCGTGTGGATAGCCTGTGCAATGAAATCCTAGACCCCTACGGGCGCGGCAAGTTACCCGCCAAAACCTGAAGCGAGGCAGCCCCCTTCAGCAACGTGAATGGACCACCCAGCACTTCACGGAATCCGGTAACTTGGGCACCCCTCCTGGGTCAACCCTATACCCCCTACGAGTGCGGCGAATAGCCCGCCAATTCTAGAGTGAAGCCCCCTCCGTCTCAATGCCATGAGATGCGGGCTTGTTGCCCTCTAGAATCCGGCTATCCGTGCACCCCTCCGCGGGGTAATCCTAGTACAGAAAGTAAAATATACATACAACGGGTACATCGACCGCAACCTGGTCGTGCCCCAAAAGAATAATACAAACAGGCAGTGACGGCAGTCCACATGTCGGACGCTCGCCCCGCAATATCAAATGTACATATAAAACAGAACTGTACTACCACTGCAACCAGGCTATCCTCCACGACCGATCCGCAATAACACAGTACAATCACAGAACATCAACGTGAATATCACGTTCGCAAATCCGTCTAACCGGGCTATAGCAGTTAGACGGGATTTACCGATCAAGTGACATTCACGGTCGCAGATATAATGTAAAAACTGTGAACTAGCATGTTTAAAATATCCGATTGAACAAATTTATCAAAGTGGGCCCCACACACTACTGTAGCACTTACAGAAAATCTGGGCCCAAAGAAAATGTCCCAAATGCCCTATTTTCAACACATAAGCTTACTGGGAAAATATGGTGCCACGATTCCTCCTATCCGCCGCGGAAGCGCGGCCAAAACAAGGGTTTGGCCGCCCTTCCGCGGTCGAAGTGAAGAATCATTGGATCGTATTTTCCCATAATTCTTATAATTGCTTGTACATGCCTCTGCAACAACCTGAAAAATTTTAGGAGCTTAAAAAATTTCAACAGAGAACACATGTGCACAAAAATACGGTTTTTGGGGATTTTGTTCGATCGGGTTCTAAACGCGCTAGAGCAAGCTAGGCAAGGTTAATGGCCTGGCTCTGATACCATTGTAAGCCCGCGGGGGCGCCCCGGCCGTCGATCCGACGCCGGAAACGCGGAAAACAAAAACTTTGCGAACTTTGCAAATCGGCACCACCGCGGACCTTTTACCCGGATCGGGCCATTAACCTAGCTAGCTAGCAAAAAGAAAAGAGTAGAGATGCTATACCAAGCGATCCGTGTCCTTCGGTCTTCGTCTCCACTCCGATCTCCCGCGGAATCTCCGTCACCTCCTCGCTCGTCGGAAAAGGCACCACGTAGCCGGAATCTTTTACGGGCTCCTGCCTCTTGACCGAGGCAACTCGGGCGCGAAGTTGGCTAGCCGACGCGTCCAAGGCTTGCTATAGAATAGTGTAGTAGGCATGTCTCTTGGGGTTCTTGAAGTTGCCTAGATGGAAGGATGTGAGGAGGAGAAGAAAGCAACTAAAGAAAATTGTGCTTTGGAATTTTGGTAGCATGAAAATGATATGAAACTTTTTCCTCACTCCAAATGAAATCCCCTCTTCTCCCTCTCTTGAAGTGGCCGGCCCCTCCTCACAAGAATGAGATTGGAGAGAGAAAAAGAAAAACTCTCCAAGAATTATCATGTGAAAAAGAAATGATAAATCAACAAAAGGCTCACATCAATTCCAATCCAAATCAATCCTTCATCTAATCTCATCATCACATAACCATCACATGAAAAGCTAAGAAAGGGACAAGAAAGGCATCTCATGATGATAAGAAGGAACAAAAGCAAGGAAGCCCTCCACAAAAGAGTTATTTTCAAATTGCAAATAACCCCCTCCATCAAAAGTCCGGCCGAGAAGGAATGAAGGAAAACTGGCCGGAACGGAATGCAAACTGGCAACTTCAGAAAACCGATCCCGTAATAAATTACAGGAAAACCCCACTACTGCAAATACATGCCCGCATTTGTATTCGCACTGAACACAAATGCAAAGAGACAAAAACTACACTATCTAATACTAGTATCCGGCTTAAGCCAAAGCCGGCTAGTAAAAACCGTCCGATCACAATCCGTGCAATACCGCACGTATCTGATCGAACCCTGCCATATCTCCATACGGCCTCTACAGCGTTTCGCCCGAAACTTGAGTAACTGTCTGTGTGGTGGACTCTAAAGACTCGTCAATACTATGGCTGTGGATTTAACCACTAGCACGTCAGAGGTATTAGCCATACGTGACGGGCCACCAGCTATTGACCAAAAGGGACGTCGATGAGCGAACTCATCCTGACACCCTACTGAGCCTGTCAGTGACAATATCCGTACAGTCCGGTCCGTTCGTCTATGAGTATCGCATGGCGGGCCTAGGGGGTTGGTAAAAGTCAGACCCCCAAAAGCGGTACAAGTCGTGTCGGAGTGTAGCCCAGAACACCCTGAGATACTACTGGAATACTTACCAGCAAATCTCCTGCCTTGGCCAAGGACTTTTCATGTTCTGGCTCTCCTCGACACATCACGACCTCACCCCCAATACCGGGAGAGACGAACCCCTGCAGATCCGCTCACTGCCTCCATGTGGCTCGGGACTGTACCCAACTAAAACCTGTTTGCACGACTCCTTTGAGCCGTGGTAGGGTAGTAATCAAAGTACAGTGGGAACTCACACGAGACAAATGACGATCCCAGGTCGATGAACTAACCTGTACACATGTCACCTGGGAACTGCTATCTGACGTCTGGTATATCCCAACTAGCAGGTTCCCGGCGAGTCCTGTCCGGTGTACTCATAACCCAATGAGCACCTGTATACATCTTAGGTGAATCAACTGACACCAGTGGCTTGTGAGACCGGCCACCGCCCCTCGTCGGGGTCTCGACTGTATACACTAGTCTACTGTGGAGAATCGATGCCCTGTCTCGAAACTCGCTCGACTAGGGACCATTTAAGGATGTGCTTATAGACCCCAGCTCCCACTTATATGATCGCCCTCATACTGCTGGAGGTCAAGCAAGAATCCTAGGGGCTTTATCAACGTGTAATAGCGACTCGTAAGGTCACCTAAAGCAGTACACGATGATAAAGATAAACCAGATAGCATACTATCATCTCGAGTAAGACTGTCCTACCGGGATAGGTCCTCCCCTCAATCATTGCAATCACGTGCCTGTGACCCAATAATTGACTCTGAGGGCACTATCTCCAACAGTAGCTACCTGTTTTATTTTGAAATTCGATTCTACAACATCTTAGGTTTCTTTTATTTCATTAATCACATTAATGAAGTCCCATCATTTAAGTACCTAAACATCACAGATAAATACGACGTACACTTATGCCATCCGCATTCGCCTCGATGTCCCCTCATGCACCGTTAGGTTAGGTAACTAACGACAGAGCGGGGCAGGGCTAGCGCGGGTGTAAAACATAAGTAACGCCTATATAATATATCATATATACTATATACTGTATCTATCACAGAACATCACATGATCACATCACAGATATCGCAGCAGAAAAATCATATGAAATATTGGATATACTAGGACGTCCGTGTTTTCAATACGAGCCAGTATAAAACACGGATTCCACGGTCGTGATGAATAGCCAAACCCACACCCCTAGACCCCTACGAGAGCGACAAGCAACCCTACCAATTCTAGAGTTAGGAGACCCGGACTCGACTCCTCGAGTTGGTCTCCCACTGGACTCCAGAACCCGGTTACTTGTGCTCCCCTCCTTGGGTCTATCCTAGTGCGGAAAAGTAAATAATATACAAACGGTGACTACTTCCGCAACCTGGAAGCGCCCCAATAAAAGAATATTACATACAAGTTTTTACATGAATGAAAATGAAAAACACTCATCTCACATAAAAACCCCCGGCTATTCAAACACGACGATCCAATATAACATATCCAGCAACACATAACATCACATGTCATCAACGTAAGTAAATATGCGCATCCCAATTGTCGTTGGCATATAGCAACGAAACCGGCGATATCACATATTACACTTACGGTCACAGAAAAGAAAGTGTAAAACTACAACAGTTGGAATCCGCAACCACCTCAGACATCGCATGCCTGACCAAATGAATTTCTTAGACATCGCATGCCTAACAATTATAAACCCCGCATTTTGGTCTCATTATCGAAAACACTTTTCAATATCAAGTCGGGCAATTCAACAAGATTCCCGACAGTCTGATCGAATGCTCGTCGCAAACTTCAGTAGACGGCCGCACCCCCGATACCGTCGACGAAGTGCACCAAGGCGGAACACCGCTGCCGCGAGCACCCGAACGGATACTTTCGGCGACGGGGTTCTCCTACAGTCACTTGGTCGGGGCTATGGAGTGAGGCTGTCTATTAAGTTTACCCGGCGAGTATCCGCGTACGCTACGTGATTGCGACGGACTTTTGATCACATCAAAATTCCGTGGCAACCGATCAAGTGAGACTAAACTGCTATGTTTATAACATTCATTCAGTTATCTCATAACTACTTGTGAATTCCAATTATTGTATCACATTCCGGATAAATAGAAAATGTTAAACTTTCCGATCGAACAATCGAACACCCAAGTTTTCCCGATACAGCTCAACACATGAAACAAGTCTAACAACATTCAGTTCGTACCTCAGTACCAACGGTCCAGCCGTAGAAGGGTCAAGCCAACGCCTCACATGTGGCACGCCGTACTGCCCCAAACCCGAAGGTTCAAAGGGCAGTTCAAGACGGTCACATAATCGAGTTAAGGTTTGTTGTCTTCTAGAGGGACCATCGAGTTACTTGCACTACTTAGAACGTCGTTAAACTACAGAAAAATCCAACACTTGGAAATTTCCCGACAGGGGAAAAGTTTGGTATTTATATCCGGTCGAACTTTTTAACATATTCTAAAATTTATCCGGAAAGCCACACAGACAAAATTTGATGCTCCGATCGAAACACCGAATCCCCAAAACAATTCCAGAAAATTCAACTCTGGAAAAAAATTTAAAAATTCCCAGAAAACTCAGCATCAGACAAAATGAATTACTGTACAAAAAGTGGATGATGACGTCATCAAGTTGCGGCGGAACCGCCGCATAAGGCAGCCTTCTGCCGCGCTTCCGCCGCGGAATTTACTGTTCATTAAGAAAATTTTGCATGGTAATTCTTATTTTTCCCTGCTGAATTTTTTAGCAATTTTTAATTTGGAAAAATCCACGTTTTCAGAAAAAGTACAGAGAGCAATTTTCCGGGTTAAGTTTTGGTTCGATCGGACTTCAAATTCCGTCTGGACTTCGCCTAAGGCTCTAGATAGGCTCTGATACCACTGTAGGGTTCCTAGGCACCCTAGTGAGGTCTCACAAGGCATCGATCATGCCAATTTCAAATTTTACGGTGCCTACAAATCCTAAACTACGGAACGTTTGCTAGAAAACTAGGCGAAAAGGCTAACTAGTTAACAATTAACTAAGAGATACGGAAATACAACCTTTGTAGATCCGGTCCTCCACCTCCACGGCTCCGAGATGAGGTCCTCTTCGCTGTCCAAATCAAATCCGGGCTCTAGAGTCGGCTTCGTCGGAGAATGAGCAGGCTAGGTCGTCGATGTCCATGCCGAAGATGATCTACGTCGAGGCATCGCTAGATCAAGCTCACAACTTCACCAAGTCATGAAACTTGTGAAGTAAACACACTCTACTACTTGGCAAGAGGTAGAGGATGAAGAAATAGGAAGTGGGTAGACTTTAGTTTTGGATTTCTCACTCTTTTCCAACACTTGCCATTGATGGGGCAAGCTTTTTCCACTTGAAGAATGAAGAAGAAGAAGGAAAATAGTTATGATAAGTTAATTAGAAAAAGAAAAGAATAATCAAAACTTATCATGACTAAACCATGGTAAAGTGTAGAGATTGAACTAGGGTTAAATCAAATGGTTAGGTTAAGCATGAGATAAGAATGGTGGACAAAGTCAAAGGTTCATGAATCTTCAACTACAAACAAAGAAAGCCACCATTCTTCTCATTTCTTTTTCCAAAAAGAAAATAAATAAATAAATGAATAAATAGATATGAAAAACAAAATCCTAACCATTTAAATAACCATGGTTTAATCTTTACACAAACCAAAAAGCATGTATCATCAAACATGATACAAGCAAATGCACAAAATCATATCACATATATAATGCGCACATCCGAGTGAGAAAATCCATCTAAAGTGAACCGATACTAGTTAATGCAAAGTAATATATTAAATATATAATTATACATTAAATCATTAAATCAACACTTGATTCAATGACCCGGTCATGTCGCACACAACCGACTAGTATATAATGTATCGGCTTATCAAATCAACCTTTGATTCGATAACTAGGGTATATCGCATATAACCTAATCGATACATTCATCGCGAGAATGGAATACGGTATCACATACACGCATTATTCTCGGTCCCGCACATATCTCATATACGCTCCTATTTCGTTTTGCTTGAGCCAGGAAGCCTCTGTGTAGGACTCTAAAGACTCGTCAATACGCCGGCAGCGGATGATGATCATATCAAACATCCACAAGCCGCAAGCGGTCTGCTAAACGTAACGGCCACCCGGGTATTGAGCGATCTGAAGATCGACGAGCAAGCCCGCTCACACTCCAGTGAATCCGACCAGTAACACTTCCGTACAGTCCGGTCTGATCGTCTGATATGTCGCATATCTCGCCTAGGGGTGGTAAACGTCAGACCCCAATAGCTCGATAAGTCATGTCGATATGAGGCTCATAACGGGTCGAGAAACTACTGGTAACACTTACCAGCAATTCTCTGAGCAGCCCTGGCCAGGGACTTCCTGTTATAGCCAATCGAACACAGCGCAACATCAACCCCCTATACCGGGAGAGACGAATCCCCTCCTATCGCTCATTGCCTCCATGTGACTCGGGACTGTACCCAAAAACCACCGTTTTGCACGCCCTCTTGGACGTGGTAAGATGGAAATCAAAGCACAGTGGGAACCACACAAGACTCTATGACGATCTCGGGTCAACAGACTACTCTGTACCAGTGTCACCAGAGAACTGCCATCTGACGTGAGGTATAATACCATCTGGGAGTTCTCGGCGAGTCCGTCCAGTGTACCCAGTCTATACTGAGCACCCGTATATCTCCTCTGATGTCAAACACCGATGGATATGGGATCATCCATCGCCCATCTGTATGGGTCGAGAAGGTATACGCTAGTCTACTCTGGTATATCGATGCCCCGTCTCGATACACCCACGACTAGGGACTTTCAAGGATGTACTTATGGACTACCATGTCCCCACTAGTATGATCCGCATCATAGTCCAGGTAGTGAAGTACAGATCCTAAGGGCTTTACCAACATGTAACAGAGAGACAATCAGCATACACGTTAAGGTAAAGATCAACCAGATAGCATACTATCATGTCGAGCAAGAAAGTCCTCCCTATATATGTCCCAGCATCCACTACAATATACATCCTATGTATAGTAATGGCCTCTAGGGCATACATATAACTAACAAAAACTGCATTTTAATACCGCTCATTCATTATCTATTTTTTGTATATATCGGTACTTTTAACCAGTGTCTGCTCAGTATTACAGATTACAGATATCCGTGAAAAAATGCTGAAAATACACTTAAAATCACGGATATTACAGTTGTGAGCTGACACTGCAACCAAAACCGCAAACCCACTGATATCCCAAGAGTTATTTTGCAAACAATTGTGTACATAATATTTTGGTCCAACACATAACATGTGTACACACTAACTCTTGGAGCTTGGACCATGGACTTAGGGGGGCTACCACATGATGGCTAGAGCAAGTGGGCATGGTGTGATGTGCATTAAATGCAATAAAGTGTTGATGTGATTCTTATCTATTTGTTTCCCTCCAAAACCTGGGTGCAGACCAAGTCTAATTTGAGAAATCCAGCAGCACCAATATGATATATAGGAGCACACAAGACCACATTTTTAATACGAGCACTGGTGCTCGTATTTGGGCCGAGCACTTTCCCAAATGGTCCGAGCTCGCCGGCCCCACCTCCTCTTGTGGGCCCTAAACTTTCACAGTGCCTCCCATGCTGCCACTTAGTCTTTATTTTATTGTTTGTTGAATCTTCTTTTTTGCCTATAAAAGCAGACCATGGGGCAAAGGAGAAGAGGTCCATGTTTTGTTCATGTTTTGCAACTCTCAAGTTTTCTTTTCTCTTTTCTTGTACATAACTTAGCTTTCCCTTGAGTTCATACCCTTCTCTTGATCTTGCAAGCTCTTTAGTGAGCTTGCAAATTTAAGTTTAGGGTATTGATCTCAAGGTTGTATCTTGGACATAATAAAGATATCATTTTGCACACTTGGGTTCCTAGTCTTTCTTGCTCTTTTTATTCTTGTTCTTTTCATTTCTTGCTCTTTTATTACTTGCTTTTACTTACTTGCACTTACATTCCATGCTTTACTTACTTGCAATTTAAATTCCATGTCATTTAATTACTTTCTTGTAATCTTTTCTTTTCTTTGATTATCTTTTCTTTGCTCTCTTTGGTTTGTTGTGTTGATATTGTGAATATGTGTTGTTAGGAAAAGAAACCGATATTGTAAGTTAAGGTTTCCGTTTCCCATTTCCTTTTCCCGTTATTTTCCATTGAACTCCGTCCAAACCTTACGCAAGCGCTCCGTTAGGCACCTTACCCTACCAAGGTAACGGTGATTCCTAACCGCGACCGGTTGCGTTCGGTTTGGCCGGAGGCGAAAGCAAGAGACAAGAACGGAAGGACAAGGGTCAATAAACCGGATTCCATGAATACCGTGCTTAAGCACCCCAATCCACGTTGTTGCCAATTGCTCTATCTTCAATCGTTAAGTTCGGCTCAAAGGTTTTAGTGCGGATTTTCTTAGCTTACACTATTGCATATTTTCCTAACAACTTTATACTTGCATATAACACATAGGGTAGATAAAGAACTTTTCGCCCACGCGCATTAACTCGTTACGACAAGAACCTAAAACACTCCGTCTCCCTGCGGACGACCCGTACTCATCGCGGCTAGCTGCAAAGTGACACCGTCCTGATCGTTGTTAAACTTTAGAACTTAAAACTCGACATGCCGAAAGCGTGCGATCAAATGACGCCGTTGCCAGGGAGACGGTAACGTTTTAATTCTTGTTGTTTCGGGTTAATCTCTGTACATTTCATCTATACAACTAACCTTATTTTCAAAAACAAACAGAAATAAAATTCAAAAACCAAAACTAAAACAAAAAAACTAACTAAACTAACAATTTTGCACTCTGGATTTCTTACCTGCTTGCACTCTGTGACTAAACAGAAAATACAAACAATACCAGTGTGAGTTTAATAGAACAGTGGGAACACAGAAGAAGTTTGGAGCCCATCTGCCACAAAGGGGCCGGCGACATCTGCTCCATATCCGAGCTCGCCGGCCAGAGCACCACCTTTTGCCTCTAAAATTTTCTCTGTGCTCCATTGTTCTGTTTTTGTCCCATTTTTGTTGTTTGTTTTTTATTATTTTTGTGTGCAGGTATTTGGGCATTCGTATCGCTTTTTCGCACTAATATTCATTTTTTCCGACATTTGTAGATTTTTGCGGATTTGCGAACTACGAGCATGGGGAGCAAAGTGTACATTCAAGGCTAAGGTGATTGTGAAGTACAGTGCCAAAGATCCGGGTAGTTTGAACCGCGCAAGCGAATATTTCAAGCTATTCGGATTTAACTTCAACGGGGGTTTTCTAACCCAAAATCTTAACGGTACGTATTTCTTAAACACCTTCTTCTCAAATCCGATGCATCCACTATAATATTTTTGCAGGATTCTTTGCAAGTTCGCTACCAAACGCCAAAAATTGACTAACCCGTATTTTTTGCAGTGCCGTGCTTAACATAAAAAAAGATTGTTTGATCTTTTGAACAAATTTTTTTTCATTAAATTGCACGTTGCATCCATTAATACAGACTTAAGGGCAAGCGAACCCCACAACATACGGTAAAGGATTTGATTCCCTTTTCCGTGGCCCCACAAATCACGAACTTGAGCATAACGTTTACCCGCACAAATTTTAAAAGAAATTAGACTTTAAGCCTTAAGGACTTCACGCTCACTAGGAGAAGTTAACTGTGTTTAGAACACTGCTTAATGGTATATCGTTCCCGGGGTGTCTAGGAAAGTGTTCACGGCGAAACCGCCAAAAGGGAAAGGGTTATTTGATTAAGGACCTTCGCGAAAGCGTCGGAAAACCTCCCCTTATCTCTGCACTTACCTGGCCTCGTGATCAGTATATCTTGAGCCCGTTTCTCGACACAGTTTTACTTCCCCAATAAGGTTCTTGAGCAGGTCTAGTTGACCTAGATGAACCCTAGACCGAATAGGTGCGTGGTATTTTTGTGTCATGATTGTTTTTGTCCAAATTCTTTTTGTGTGTATTTTTCATTTTTTTGTTAATAACTAACATAAAATAAAAATATAAAAAAAATACACATTCTTTTTCCCATCCTTTTGTTCTTTCTCTCATCATATCATGGGTACCCCACCTCAAAAAACTCTTACCGAACTTTGGTACCCACAACCAGACATCACTTCTTACGGTGCTTGCTTTGGCCGAACCTCGAACGATCCATTCTTGCCTAAAATTTCATTGAGAGATCGGATAGATGCGTCTAGGAAAAACAATTGGACTCCGCAATCCACTTCGTATCAACCGTTTCAAACATTCACCCCTTCTTACGTTGATACCCCTTTTGAGAGTCCGGTTGTAACTCCGAAACCCATGTCTATTGCTGAACATATTAAACAATCTCGTAGCCGATCTTTCACACCTTTCACCACCGTGAATTCTTCGGATCAACAATTCCATTCACCTTCTTATTCGTATGCTGATCCTACCCCTGCCCAACCATTCAATTCCTATCCATCCTACCCGACTTTTGCACCTTCCCTAAACATCGCTTCTGAACAGCCTTTTGGGGGTTTTCAGTATCCAAACAACTTCGAATCTTTTACTGAAACCCCTTCATAACCCATGTCTAGTCTGGAACAGTCTTTGGAAGACTTTAGGGTAGCGTCATACCAACAGATGATGGATTTGAATGCGTCCATGGCCGTCCTCATACAACCTAGTGACCCGGTAGCTAGTTTCCAACTAGCTCCACATTTTCCAATGTATGATGAGGCGGTAGGACAGGTTAAGAATTTGAGTGGAGAGAGTGAGCTATACACCCTTCCAAATCAAACCTACCCAGTCCAAATTGAATCCCACAACTCCGGTTTTGAATGTCTATCTAGTGTCCCAGAGGATTTATCAATTGAAGATAGAATGTTTAATGAGTTGCGCGACTTTGTAGTGTTTGATTTGCCCGATTGTGAAGGGTCCCTTTCGAGTGAAACCACACCCAATCCTTTTGACCTCTACACCTCTACTCTAGAACCTGAATTGATTAATATCCATGCTTTTGTTGAGATGTCTGAGAAATTTGACTTTCACTTGATTGAGGATATTGACGCTGGGAATATTTCGGATGATGAACCCGCTGCTTTAGAGTTTTTCTCTCCAATTCATCATCCCGAGTCATTAACTATTTTTTCCGAACTCCATATGCGTCTTGATTTTGATGAAATTTGCATTGATAAGCTAAATTTTGAGGAGAATTTTGAGAATATTTTTGAGGATGAACCAGTTTTGCTTAATGAGTCAGATTTTCCAATTCATCCTATCCCTGACATTGACCGGGTAACCCTCCTGAACCTTCACCTGATACCCTTCCTCAATCACTTCCCTCCATCCTTTCCATCGTTCCGACTTTACAAGACACCGTATCAATTTCATTTTCTATATCTGGTTTACTAAGTTCGGCGTACCCATGTTTTCTCACGAATCTTGAGGGATTTGACCCAATTTCTCGACGGGTTGATAAATTAGCACAATCACTTTTTACACATCGGTCATTACAAATTGTGCTAATTTATTCACTCCATTTCCACCCGCAAGTTCGTATTTCACTTCTTTCTCCCTTCCGCCATTCTTCTCCTCCACCGAGACCGGATGCCGCTTCCATCCCCATACGGTCTCATGTGTTTCTTATTTCCATTTCTTTTCTCTCCGCATTCTTTCACCAACTGGCACATTATAGCGATAAAATTTTTGAATGGATGGTGCTCACTTTTGGTCTTTGTAAGGCCTTGTATTGCTTGATACTGTGTTCTCTCCCCTCTAACTCTGAACTTCAACGCTTAACAGTGGAAACACTGTTTTACTTAAGTTTAGGGGGGACCTTTTTGTGTATATATATTTGTTTTGTTTTTTGTTTTGTATAAATTTTCTTTTAGGGAGCGCCAGCAATTTTGACCCTCTTGGTGTAGCCTGATAGTGAGAGCACTGTCAAGTTTAAGTTTGGGGGTGTGCTCGGTAAGCTTTCCACCTTCGCATTCATGTGTATATTTTGCATTTGCATACCTATTTAAAAACCCACAAAAGTCGAAATTTTTTCCAAAAATATAAAAACTTTGTCGTTAAGTTAGCTAATAGGGTAACTTAGATTTCTATTCCAAAAGTTTAGTTGATACGTTCGAAATAACTAAATCCTAGGCTTAGAAATTGAAAACCCTAAAAATAACCCTCATTTTGTTTAAACTTGGTGATTATACGTCCTTACAGTTTTTTTTATAGAAGTAGGTAATCTTGAGTTCAGTTCTTGAGTTAAGTCGAGATGAAGAGAAAGTATTGAAACTTTACTGAAGGATATGTCTGAAAAATAGTTTCCATTCTTGAATTCAAATTTAGAAAGTATATACCCTACAAACTGCACATACACGTACCTTGAAACTTGGGATAGTAGAGGATACCCAGAAATACTCTTACCTGAAAGCCTAGTATGGAAGAAAAAACGGTATTTAAAGCTAAACACCAAAAAGAGCATCATTGAAAAATATATCCGGTCTTGAAAAAGAAAAATAAAGAAAAGAAAAATAAATAAATAAACTCAAGACCTGGAAACTGCTAGTTACGCTTTAAGCTCACACATTCAGTAATCGGCCGTTAGTACCTTAAGAAGCATTAATAGTCGCATGAAAGATGTATGACCAGCACCGTCCATCATTAATGAAAAGAAGTAGTATTAAGTATTAGGGCAAGGGTACTATAGCTTGAATTGAATTCTTAAGTGTAGGGGTGAAATTTTACACACACGTAGGGGTATACAATCGATATTTGGAGGAAAGATAGAAATAAAGAATAAGACTTATGTTTTCTGTAAAGTTGATAAAAATTCTTGATTTGAGACCGCACTTTAGAAGGAAAAGTCAGGAGATACCAACTTCTTTCTAAACTTTTTTGAAACGTATAGGATCTGGGGTTAAATAGATTAGAGGCGTGAAACATAAGGGTTGGATATTTTTAACTTAGGATGATAAAGTTTCTAATCTAGATACTAAACTATAGGAGTAGAATCAACGTTAACTTATGAAACTAGCTTGACGGGATTTTATGTGTAGTATCCGCTGAAAACCCTCAGGAGACAACACTCCTCCTACTAGGGACACATAGAGGTTTAACGGCTTGTTGCACGTGCTCAGTGTAATCGCGTTCCCTGCGAAAGTGAGGCTACGATTTTATTTTGCTCGGGATGAGTAAAAGATAAGTTTGGGGGTATTTGTTCATATCAGAAAACTGCATTTTAATACCGCTCATTCATTATCTATTTTTTGTATATATCGGTACTATTAACCAGTGTCTGCTCAGTATTACAGATTACAGGTATCCATGACAAAATACTGGAAAAACACTTAAAATCACGGATATTACAGTTGTGAGCTAACACTGCAACCAGAACTGCAAACCGACCGATATCCTAAGAGTTATTTTGCAAACAAGTGTGTGCATAATATTTTGGTCCAACACATAACATGTGTACACACTAACTCTTGGAGCTTGGACCATGGACCTAGGGGGCTGCTATGGCACACTCATGATGGCTAGAGCAAGTGGGCATAGTGTGATGTGCATTAAATGCAATAAAGTGTTGATGTGATTCATATATACTTGTTTCCCTCCAAAAACTTGGTGCAGACCATGTCTAATTTGAGAAATACAGCAGCACTAATATGATATATAGGAGCACACAAAACCACACTTTCTATACGAGCACCAGTGCTAGGATTTGGGCCAAGCACTTTCCCAAATGGTCCGAGCTCACCGGCCTCACTTCCTCTTATGGGCCCCAAACTTCCACAGTGCCTCCAATGCTGCCACTTGGTCTTTATTTTATTGTTTGTTTAATCTCCTTTTTTGCCTATAAAAGCAGACCATGGGGAAAAGGAGAAGAGGTCCAAGTTTTGTTCACATTTTGTAACTCTCAAGTTTTCTTTTCTCTTTTCTTGTACATAGCTTAGCTTTCCCTTGAGTTCATGCCCTTCTTTTGATCTTGCAACCTCTTTAGTGAGCTTGCAAGTTTAAGTTTAGGGTATTGATCTCAAGGTTGTATCTTGGACATAATAAAAATATCATTTTGCACACCTGGGTTCCTAGTCTTTCTTGCTCTTTTTATTCTTGTTCTTTTCATTTATTGCTCTTTTATTACTTGCTTTTACTTACTTGCACTTACATTCCATGCTTTACTTACTTGCAATTTAAATTCCATGTCATTTAATTACTTACTTGTAATCTTTTCTTTTCTTTGCTTATCTTTTCTTTGCTCACTTTGGTTTGTTGTGTTGATATTGTGAATATGTGTTGTTAGGAAAAGAAATCGATATTGTACGTTAAGGTTTCCATTTCCCATTTCCTTTTCCTGTTATTTTCCACTGAACTCCGCCCAAACCTTACGCAAGCGCTCTGTTAGGCATCCTACCCTACCAAGGTAACGGTGATTCCTAATCGTGACCGATTGCGTTCGGTTTGGCCAGAAGCGAAAGCAAGAGACAAGAACGGAAGGACAAGGGTCAATAAGCCGGATTCTACGAATATCGTGCTTAAGCACCCTAATCCACGTTGTTGCCAATTGCTCTAGCTTCAATCGTTAAGTTCGGCTTAAAGGTTTTAGTGCGGATTTCCTTAGCTTACACTATTGTATATTTTCCTAACAACTTTATACTTGCATATAACACATAGGGTAGATAAAGAATTTTCCGCCCATGCGCATTAACTCGTTACGACAAGAACCTAAAACGCACCGTCTCCCTGCGGACGACCCGTGCTCATCGCGGCTAGCTGCAAAGCGACACCATCCCGATCGCGGTTAAACTTTAAAACTTAAAACTCGACATGCCGAAAGCGTGAGATCAGTATACGGGTGCTCAGTGGAGAATGGGTACACTGAACGACCTCCCCGAGAACTCCTAGATGGTATTATACCTATCGTCAGATAGCAGTTCTCTGGTGACACTGGTACAGGTTAGTCTGTCGACCCGAGATCGTCATAGAGTCTTGTGTGATTCCTACTGTGATTTGATTTCCACCTTACCACGTTCAAGAGATCATGCAAAACGGTGGTTTTTGGATACAGTCTCGAGTCACATGGAGGAAATGAGCGATAGGAAAGGATTTCGTCTCTCCCGGTATTAAGGGTTGATGTTGCGCTATGCTCGATTGGCCATAACAGGAAATTCCTGGCTAGTGTTGCTGAGATCTACTGGTAAGTGTTATTAGTAGTTTCTCGAACCGTTATGGGCCTCACATCGGCATGACTTATTAGGCTATTGGGGTCTGACGATTACCACCCCCAGGCTGTGATATACGACATATCAGATGAAGAGACCGGACTGTACGGTAGTGTTACTGATTGGATTCGCAGGAGTATGAGCAGGCTTGTTTGTTGATCTTCTGATTGCTTAATACTCGGGTGGCCGTTACATTTAGCAGACCGCTTGTGGCTTGTAGGTGACTGATATGATCACTACCTACTGCCGGCGTATTGACGAGTCTTTAGAGTCCTACACAGAGGTTTCCTGGTTCAAACGAAATGAAATAGGATCACACATGTGATATGTGCGGGACTGAGATTAATACGATTATGTGATACCGTATTCTATTCCTGCGATATGTGATATCGGACGGTTATATGTGATATAGCCGGGTTATCGGATCATGTGTTGATTCGATAAGTTGATACATATGATATTAGTCGGTTATATGTGATATAGCTGGATTATTAAATCAAGTGTTGATTTAATAATTTAATTTATAATTATATATTTGATATATTGAATTACATTAACTAATATTAGCTTACTTAAACATTTCTTTTTATCATTTGTGTATACTTAGTGTATATGTGATATATATTAATGTACATTATTTTGTGTCATGCTAGATGCTACATGCTACATGGGTGTATGAGACTCACAACATGCTTTTAATAATCCTAGGGTTTTTATTTATTTAAAAAATTCAAAATTGGTTAGAATTTTGTCATGGTTAGAAGCTTGGAGAAGCTTGTTGAGCCTATTGACTTAGTCCACCAGTTTTGTTTTGCTTAAAATATTTATTAACCTAACCATTATCCTTAGCCATAGTTTAGTCTCTACATGAGTTAGTGTATGACACAAACTCACCCATGGTTTCTATTCTCACCCCATGAGTTTCATTCTCTTCTCCACTTCATCTTCTTCCTCATCTCCAAAAAAGCTTTCTAGGGTTTGGAGAGATGAGAAAATATTGTGAGAAAAATAAATCTAAAGTGAGCAAAATTCCTACTTCATCATCCTCTACTATACTAGCCATTTAGTTTAGGGTGTTTTCTTCACTAAACCCTAATTAGTGAAGAGGTAGGTGTCTCCTCGACGTAGATCATCTTCGGCCTCGAAGACTTCAAGCAAGCTTGTTCCGTTCATCTTGTGGATCCTTTCTAGAGTCCAGGAATTCACTATTTGGAGAGAAGGGACTACTACACGGAGCTATTGAAGTGAAAGACCGGTCTACAAAGGTTGTATTCCTTGTTCATTTAGATGTAAAGGTGTTTACATTGTTGTTTCGTCTAAATTTCTAGTTAAGATTCTAGGTTAGGGTTCTTTAGTACGATAAATTTTTGAAATTGGTATGGACGAAAAACCTTTAACGTAATGAACTTGATATCGTTGAAGGAACCGGATAGCTTTTTACAAATATATAGTGGCGAAAACCTTTGCTAAAGAGGTCACTCCCGGTGAAGGGATCTCGGATCTTTCCCCGTAGAATGAGGTGCAGGATATTCCAACTGAATACCGCGATGCAAAGCAAAAGTAATCGACTATAGTGAAGTTATTACCCTGACGCAAACCTCTGTCCAAGGGGTCACTCCCGATGAAGGGATCTCGGCCCTTGACTCGTCAAATGAGGTGCTGGATATTCGTAACCGAATACCTCTGTGCAAAACAAAAGAGAACGTCCTTGCAATAATAGCTTTTTGAAAAATGTTCCAACAACATCGGATAAGTCTGTTTTCCTTGCATTGATTTTAATCAACGCAGTCCCATCAATTAATCACACCAAAAAGAACGAAAATATGATGTACGTATATGCCATCCGCATTCGCCACTAGGTTCCGTCATCACCCGTTAGGTTACTTAACTAATGACAGAGTGGAGACAGGACTAGCGCGGGTGTAAAATATATACAACATCTACTAGTATATATATCAATATATAATAATCGCTCCAGGCGTGATAAATGCAACATCACAGAACAGTAATAAGCATCACAGAATAATACTGATAATCTGGGAGCCCCGGGTTTCTTTTGAGCCACAAGTGAAACCCAACGTTCCCCTGGTCGTGTGTATAGCATGTGCAATGAAAACCTAGACCCCTATGAGCGCGGCAAGTTACCCGCCAAAACCAGAAGCGAGGCAGCCTCCTTCAGCAAAGTGAATGGACCACCCAGCACTTCACGGAATCCGGTAACTTGAGCACCCCACCTTTGGTCAACCTATACCCCCTGCGAGTGCGGTGAGTAGCCTGCCAATTCTATAGTGAAGCCCCCTCTGTCTCAAAGCCATGAGATGCGGGCCCGTTGTCCTCTAGAACCCGGCTATCCGTGCACTCCACCGCGGGGTTATCCATGTACAGAAAAAAAATATGTACTACGGGTACATCGACCTCAACCCGGCCGTGCCCCAAAAGAATAATATACAAACAAGAAGTGACGGCTGTCTACATGTCGGACGCTCGTTACTCGATATCAAATGTACAAATAAAACGAAACTGTACTAATATTGCATGCAAGCTATCCACCACGACAAATCCGCAACATCACAGCACAACACAGAACATCAACGTGAATGTCACATTCGCAAACCCGTCTAAAAGAGCTATAGCAATTAGACAAAATTTACCGCTCGAATGACATTCACGGTCGCAGATAGAAATGTAATGCACTGTAAACTTTAAACAATGTTAGAAAATATCGAGTCCGAAATAACCCCCGAATAGCCCCAATCAACTTGATAAAACCATATCCAAACTGGGCTAAACAAACAACACCACTGCAACAACATTACAGAGACTAAACCACACTGCAAAGATCAAGCCCAAAGCTCAGACCAAGGCCGGCCTCATCGGATTTTAAGCCTATGTGGCCGGTCCAATTTTTAAGTTAGGGGCTCGTGTTTGCAGGGTGTTCTAGTAGTCCCTTAAGTAGTCTTCTACAATTGTTTAAATATTTTTAGAAGACACTTTGAAATTCGACAGAAACTGCAATGTATCGGGTGATGCTTCGGGTCTGCTTCGGTTTCGATACTTTAACATTGTCTAAACCAACTAGTAAACGGTTAATAGTTTGGCTTTGATACCACGTAAGGCTACGGCAGCGCCCCGGCCGTCAATCCGAGACCAAATGAGGAACAAAAACTTTTTAAAACCGGCGCTATCGTAACCCTAAAACCCGGATCGTTCCATTAACCGTAAATTAGTAAACTGTAAAAGAGTTTGGAGAGATTATACTGATCGATCCGTATCCTTCGGTCTTCAATCTCTACGCCAAGCTCTTCGCTGCTGCACCGATGAAGTACGCTCTCTGATCTCGCTCGTCGAAGTGGCTCCATGTCGAGGATTCTTTATACGGGCTCCCACTTCAAACCGAAACTACTCGGACATCAAGTTTGCCAAAAGAGATGACCAAGAATGAAGTAGTGAGTGTGTGTGAATACTTTGTCTCAATACACCCTAGGTTTCTCAACACATGAGGCATGATAGGGTGGAGGTGAAAGGATTGCCATGGATGAAGAAGTGGTGAGCACAAGTGAAGGCTAAAGAAAAACAACACTTGAAAAAGTGTCTGCTCTTTTTTGTGAGTATGAAGTGAAAAGTATTTGTGATGGCAAGGCAAGAAAAAATCCCAGCACAAAAAATCTAAGCCCTCACAAATATCTCACACTTGCCTCTTGCCATCAATGCACCATGACAAAACTCATGAACCAAGACCATGAGTCACAAGTGAGCACATGCCTCATCGATGCTATATGCCAAAACTTATGCTCACAACTTCTACACAATTAAACATTTAACCTAAATGTTTAACACAAAAAAAGAGAATGGCAACCCTAAAGTAAACTCATAACGAATTACAAGAATACCCCACAACTGTATATACATACCTGCATCCGTATTCTGACTGAATACGAATACTATGAGACGAAAGTAATCCAACAATTTAATACTAGGATCCGGCTTAAACCAAAGCCCACTAGTATGATCCGTCCGATCATGATCCGTGCATGAGTGCACGTATATGATCGAACCCTGTCATAAAACCATACGACCTCTACAACGTTTCACCCGAACTTGGGAAAACTTTCTGTGGGGGACTCTAAAGACTCGTCAATATACTGGCAGAGGGTTTAACCACAAGCACGTCAGTGGCACTAGCTGTACATAACGGATGCCCATGTATTGAGCAAAAGGGAAGTTGACGAGCGAACTCATCCTGAAACCCTACTGAGCCTGTCAATGACAATATCCGTACAGTCCGGTCCGTTCATCTATGATTATCGCATATCGGGCCTAGGGGCTGGTAAACGTCAGACCCCCAATAGCGGTATAAATCATGTCGGACTGTAGCGCAGAATACCCTGAGAAACTACTGGAATACCTACCAGTAAATATCACTTACCCTGGCCAGGGATTTCGTGTAATGGCTCTCCTAAACACAGCGCGATCTCACCCCCAATACCGGGAGAGACGAATCCCCTACTGATCTGCTCATTGCTTCCATGTGGCTCGGGACTGTACCCAACCAAAACCTGTTTGCACGACTCTTTTGAGACGTGGTAGGGTAGTAATCAAAGCACAGTGGGAACTCACACGAGACAAATGACGATCTCAGGTCGATGGACTAACCTGTACATATGTCACCAGGGAACTGCTATCTGACGATAGGTATAATACCAACTAGCATGTTCTCGGCCAGTCTGTCCGGTGTACTCATAACCCAATGAGCACCTGTATATGTCATAGGTGAACCAACTGACACCAGTGGCTTGTGAGACCAGCCACCGCCCCTCGTCGAGATCTCGATCCGTATACACTAGTCTACTCTCGGAGTATCGATGCCCAGTCTCGAAACTCCCACGACTAGGGACACTTTAAGGATGTACTTATAGACTCTAGCTCCCACGTATATGATCGCCATCATACTGCTGACAGTCAAGTAAGAATCCTATAGGCTCTATCAACGTGTAATAGTGATCTGTAATGTCACCCGAAGCATGTACACGATGATAAAGACAAACCAGATAGCATATTATCATCTCGAGTAAAACTGTTCTACCGGTATAGGTCTTCCCTCAATTATTGTAATCACGTGCCTGTGATCCAATAATTGACTTTGAGGGCACTATAGCCAACAATTTGCACCATTCCCTACTCTTTCAGAATGATCACCCATTCTCAGTTCTCTACATTTCCTTAGCCCATATAACATATTACATGAGAGATCCCGATCCGGTATCTAATACCCAGGACATAGAGTGAACTGAGAAACAGTTCTCGATAACAAACACACCCAAAGAAGATGCATCAACATGTTTATTCTTCGTTTGGGCGGTGTAGTAATCCGGATATTCTCCTATTTCCTGTTCAGTCTTATAACAATTATAAGAAAGAACGGAACCAACGTTCCTCTGCTCAGTATAATAAGCGGGTTCGGTCAATACATCCATATTATTATCTTGATTAAGGCCTGACATGGTCGCTACCTGGAGAAGGAGAGAAGAAAACACTTAGCGTATGCTCTTGAAAGATTAGATTAGTTTTTATCTTATCTAATCAGGATGGCTCCCACTGTTTTTATCAAATCATCCTTCAAATCCTAAATGGTAAGACTAGCCGGGATTAATTGCACCTTACAATTTCGCCAATCTTTCAGCCAGGCCAGTGTTGGTACTTTGAGGGAGGTTCCCCGTGCTTTCGTACGGACCTAATTAAAAAAAAACCTCGTTTTCCCAGAGGCATAACCCCGTTAACACCTTTTTAGACACCTACTTGATCGGCTAATTGTCATGTGTAAAAGTCTTTCAGGAGTAACTCTTACTCGCAATGGATATTGTGATCCAACTATCTCATAGAAGGTATGCAATCTCATTGCAAATTTCAACACTTGAAATTCCCGATAATATTTTGCCCCTAGCAACTTATGACCATAACAAGGTCAACAAATCATAAGCGCTAGCCAAGTTCAACCCGTACATTTCATGATTGAATTAAACCCACCCGTACGACCCTTAACAAGGTCAACAAAGTCGTACGACTACCCTAATCCAATCGCATCACATGCTTTAGCAAATAAGTACTAATTAGCTACCGCACACTACGCCTTAACAAGGTCAACAAACGTAGCACGAATACTAATTGGTACTTATCTGAAATGACAGAGGGATACGGCAGGTTTTTAAAAAAACCTTTTGCGTAATGAACTTGATATAGTTGTAGAAACAAGTGATTTTTGAAAAGGAGTGTTTTGAGGTTTTTACTAGTTTTTCTAAAGAGGTCACACCCGGTGAAGAGATCTCGGCTCTTTCCTTATCGAATAAGGTGCATGATATTTCACAAATATCACTATGAAAAGCAACAACTATAGATGCAATCAAAAAACAAAACCGAGTGAGTTGTAGTATTTGCTAGTTTCGCTAAAGAGATCACACCCTATGAAGGGATCTCGGCTCTTTCCTTTTCGAATAAGGTGCTGGATATTCTACAAGGAATACCGCTATGCAAAGCAAAACTAGAGCCACCCTTTTTGAAAATTTGATTCTGCAACATCTTTTAGGTTTCTTTTCTTTCATTAATCTCATTAATGAAGTCCCATCATTTATGCTTCCTAAGCATCACAGAAGAAACGAAAATACAACGTACGCTTATACTATCCGCATTCGCCACAGTGTCCCGTTATACACCGTTAGGTTATTTAACTAACGGCATAGCGGGGCGGGACTAGCGCTGGTGCAAAACATAAGAAACATTTATTATATATCATATATATATAATAATAAAGCAATCGTCTCAAGCATATAAAGTGATCACATCACAGAATATCAGTAGCATAGGATAACATATGAAATATTGGATATATTAGGAGGTCTGTGTTTTATTTTGAGCCTGTATAAAATACGGATTCCACGGTCGCGATGAATAGCCAAACCCACATCCCTAGACCCCTACAAGAGCTGCAGGAAACTCTACCAATTCTAGAGTTAGGAGACCCGGACTCGACTCCTAGAGTTGGTCTCCCACTGGACTCTAGAACCTGATTACTTGTGCTCCCCTCCTTGGGTCAATCCTAATGCGGAAAAGTAAATAATATACAACAATGGTGACATCATTCTCAACCCAGAAGTGCCCTAATAAAGAATATTACATACAATAAATTTTACATGAAATGAAAATAAAAACTCTTATCTCACATAAAACCCCCGGCTATTCAAAAAGCGACGATCCAATATAACATATCAAAGCAACACATAACATCACATGTCATCAATGTAAGTGAATATGTGTATCCCAATTGTCGTTGACATATAGCAACGAAACCGGCGATACACCGCATATTACACTTACGGTCACAGAAAAGAAAATATCAAACTACAACATTTGGAATCCACAATCAGCTTAGACATCATAAACCCGAAATATCACATACTTCGGATTTCATGCCTAACTATATAAATTTCACATATTGTATCACATTCCACATATAGTTAGACGATTTTAAACATTCCGATCGAATCAACAAACACCCAAAATTACCCAAAAATTTCAACCCTTGAGCGGAGTTTAAAAAGATTCAGCACATGCCACAGTAGCAATGGACCAACCGTAAAAGGGTCAACCCTTACCTCACCTATGGCACCGTGGAGCTACCACAAACCCTAAAGTTTGGCGGTGATTCTTACAGTCATAGAATCGAATTAGGGTTTCGTTCTTCTAGAGAGTCCATCGCATTACTTGCATGATGTTTGAATGTTCTTTAACTCGGAAAAAATCCAACTCTTGGAAAATTTTCCGGCGAGGGTTAAAATGGGTATTTGATATCCGTTCGAACTTTTTAACACGGTCTAAAATAACCCAAAAAACTGTTAGAATTACGACTACGAAACACTCCGAGTTGCCATTGCAGAAAGTTAACATCACATGCAAATTTTGCAAAAACAAATAACACCTGAAACACCAAAACCCAGAGCCTGGAACACAGTGCAAATTTCAACCCAGAACACCATAGAAAAACCAAGCAGACCGGATTTCTAGGCTCTTTGGCCGGCCAAAATCCAAGGTCTGGGGTCAAATTTTGTACTGTGTTCATGTTGCATCTCATACAACATTCTGCAATTGTTTAAAAAAAATTTGAAGACTTTATAAATTCGACAGAAACTGGGTAATCTTGTTTCAAGTTTTCGGAGTTGTTTCGGTTTCGTAATCCTACACAATCCGTCTAATTCTCTAGCTAGGCTCTGATACCACTGTAGGTTCCTATACACGACAGCAATGTTTCGGGAGGTATCGTCCATGCCATTTTCAAATTTTTGTCATACTAAAGAACTCTAACCTAGGAAGTTTAAGTAGAGAATCATACGAAACATATTGTAAACTACTTTACAACTAAGTGATTAGGGATTACAACCTTTGTAGTCCGGTCCTTCACTTCTTTAGCTCCTTGTAATGGTCCCTTCGTTGCGATCAATGAACTCCTGGAATCTTGAGAGGCTCCACAAGGTGAATGGTGCATACTTGCTTGAAGTCTTAGAGGCCGAAGATAATCTACGTCGAGGAGACACTAACCCAAGCTACCTCTTCACTGATGTGAGATTAGTGAAGCTAACACCCTATACTAAAGTACTAATCTAGTAGAGGATGATGAAGTAGGATTTTTGCTCACTTTAGAATTGATTTTCTCACTTATTTTAAGCTCTCTCACAAAACCTAGTGTGCTCTCTCTTGAGCTTGAGGAAGAAGAAGCAAATAATGGATGAGACAGTGAATGGCAACCATGGGTGAGAAAATATCTAATATTACTCATATAGAGACTTAACCATGAGTTTAGATAATGGTTGGGTTAACAAATATCTAGTGTAAGACAAAACTAGTGGACTAAGTCAATGGGTCTCAAAACTTCTCAAAGTTTCATGCCATGTGACAAATTTCCAACTAATAATTGAATTACTATAAATAAATAAACCCTACATTATCTTTATCATGGTGTAAGTCTCATACACCCATGTTGCATGTATCATCAACCATGACTCAAAAATGTACAATAATATATATCGCATATATATTATATGCACACTAGTGAGAAAAGAAATGTTTAAGTGAGCTAATATTAGTTAATGTAAACTAGTATATCACATATACAATTATACACTAAATTATCAAATCAACACTTGATTTAATAATCTGGCTATATCTCATATAATCGACTAATATTATATGTATCAACTTATCGAATCAACACTTGATTCGATAATCCGGCTATATCACATATAACCGACCGATACAAAAATCGCGAGAATAGAATACGACATCTCATACTCGTATTCATCTTGGTCCCGCACATATCACATATGTGCTCCTACTTCGTTTTGCCTGAGCCTTTAAAACCTCTGTGTAGGACTCTAAAGACTCATTAATACGCCGGCAGTAGGTGATGATCATATCAAGCACGCACAAGCCGTCAGCGATACTAGCTGGACGTAATGGCTATCCGGCTATTGAGCGATCAGAAGATCAACAAGCAAACCCGCTCTAGCTTCTGTAAAGCCTGTCAGTAACACCACCGTACAGTCCGGTCTCTTCGTCTTAGATGTCGCATATCCAGTCTAGGGGTGGTAAACGTCAGACCCCAATAACTCGATAAGTCATGCCGATACGAGGCTCATAAGAGGTCGAGAAACTACCGATAACACTTATCAGTAAATCTCCAAATCAGCCCTGGTCAGGGACTTCCAGTTTTAGCCAATTGAGCACAGCACGACATCTACCCCCAATACCGGGAGAGACGAAATCCCCTCCTATCGCTCATTGCCTCCATGTGACTCGGGACTGTACCCAAAAACCACCGTTTTGATGTCCTCTTGAATGTGGTAAGGTGGAAATCAAAGCACAGCGGTAATCACACAAGACTCTATGACGATCTCGGGTCTACAGACTAACCTGTACCAGTGTCACCAGAGAACTGCTATTTGACGTCAGGTATAATACCATCTAGGAGTTCTCGGCGAGTCCGTCCAGTATACCCAGTCTCCACTGAGCACCCGTATACCATCTCTGATGTCAAACACCAACGGATATAGGATCATCCATCGCCCATCTCATGGGTCGAGAAGCGTATACGCTAGTCTACTCTGGTATATCGATGCCCTGTCTCGATACACCCATGACTAGGAACATTAAAGGATGAACTTATGGACTACCATGGCCCCACTAGTATGATCTGCATCATAATCCTGTAGTCAAGTACACATCCTAAGGGCTTTACCAACATGTAACTAAGAGACAGTATCAAAAGACAAATATACATATTAAGATAAAGAGAAACCAGATAGCATACTGTCATGTCGAGCAAGAAAGTCCTCCCTATATATGTCCAAGCATCCACTATAATATACATCATATGTACAATAATGGCCTCTACGGCATACATACAACTAACACCCACTGACTACGATAACCCTCTGGTAGAGTCATATACACGTGCACTTCCAAAATCCCATTTGGAAAGACGTTATAGTCACCCACCTGCCAGATATCATAGCCATGAACTATATCAGTGTCAAAACATATCCATATGGACTTCAGCGTAGACACTGAAGTAAAAGTCACATCACAATCTACAACGGGTATTTGATGAAAAGTCTTTACAACAAGTCCAGCCTTATTAGATTAGTATCTTTCCACCTGCACAGATCTCAAAAGATCTACTTGCTCCTAATGGGCTTTACTCCTTAAAGATCACCCAGCAAAATCTAAAATCTATAATTTGTTGAAGTGCGTGGAGTCCATCTTGGATATAAAATACCTGGTCACCTGGAAGTTACCACTTCCTATGACCTGCTGATAACTAGTAGGGCCATCATTACCATGATGCCGACCTCCCTGTCACCGTCTACGAGAAAACCAAAGTGTATCTCGGATGTCTGAGGTCACCTACTAAACTCTGCGGAGTGGCTAACGGTTTGTCAAGTCCAATTGAATCCTTAGGTTCTACTAAATTTTCCGTAACCGTTTGTGGTTCTGGAGTCACTTCCATTTCTACCATACTCCCACTTGTTTCTTTTGCAAAAATATCCTTTTATAAAATGGTGGCGAGTCAAGAACAATGTAACTATTGTTCTTGAAAATGGTAGAAACAAAATCTCAGTGAATGCTCGGGATAATCCACAAACTGTCATTACCAAAGCGTGCCTCGAGTTTGTCCGAATTCTGATTTTAAAAAGAAACCAGATAACTCCATATCTTTACAACCATAAGATATGTAACCTTCATATATCCATATAGAATCAAGGCATAAATTTAGATGGAACCAGATTCAAAAGTTATGCAGTTGTTTCCAGTGCATATTACCTAATGGAAAAAAGCCAATACAACATTACTTATCATGGAGCGCGTCCACGGATGAGTAACCTGTAAGAGAATCAAGTTCTCAATATTACTATAATGGAATACCTAGCATAAGTTTCTACATCTTCGATCACGTCGAAGAATCCCGATACTTCCAACGTATGGTTCTCTAGTTTATTCTTATACCTACAAACTTCTCAAAATCATTAGACCTTGCATTACTACGAATGCGTGTCTGAAACTAGAGAACTCATAGGTAATCCTGAATGAAGTAAGAGTACCAACCCCTTGTCCCGAAGGACACTAGACAACATACACCTCCATGTATAACTCCCAAGAGTATACTAACTCAAATTCTGTGTCTTGTAAATTAAAAATTGTATCTTGGTTAAGAATGTCTTAGACCGTTATTCAATGCACCTTATCTTATCCTCAACTGATAAAGGTAAATGTTTACAACACAATTTTCAAAATGTATATCTCACTTTATAAAAATAATGGTACAGATATTTCATTTTAAAATCTGGTGCATAACAACGGTTATTCGAAACCAAATATTTGCCGTCAGGCAAAAACCAGGCGATTTAATCCAATATCACCGATTACAACGAATTCCAATACTGAGGTTCAAATTGCCTATTTCCCAATATTCTGCTCCTACTCATCATCGGTAACACCGTACAGACGTGAGATCCAAAACTGGTAAATACATATCCTGGAGTCAGAATTGACTAGGAAAATAGTTCTCTATTACATGTACACAGAAAAACTGAAAAATGAAAAATGTTTCATAGGGGATGGTCAGGTATTCCTAGTAATGCCTTCTCAATTATCCAGATTCAAAACAACAGTCGCAATTTCCTTTGCCCTCACTTCAATCTTTTTATGTGTCTCTACATCTTATCTTCTGCACACCATTCCTACGCTAACTGGTTTTCTTTCTTCCCTACATTTTGGCACCAGCCTAAGGTTTGGAAGAAGACTATCCAATAAGCGTAACAGGTGTACACTCCTAATCAAGAAGCTCTCGCAACCTGAGAGAAGGTAAAGGGAAGAAACAACCGAATAATCCTATTCAATTTCTTCAGAACCTGTGGCCATCCTTGACTAAAGTAACTTCTTCGAGTTCGTATGTAATTATACGATGGTCGTTCCAAGCAATATGGATCATCATAGTGATATGACGTATTCTGAAGAAATACAAAGGGTAAAGTAGAAGTGACGTATATATACGAGTTTCTCGCGAATCAAGACAAACCAAAACCAAAAGGTGTAAGAAGGTTCGGTCAAATTGGTTCATAAGTTTTTAATGTACGTCATGAGTCACTGTACCAGAGAGAGAGAGAGAAAAGAAACACTCAGCGTGCACTCTATCAAGACCAGATTGGTTATCACTTTATCTGATCAGGATGGCTCCCACTGTTTTCTCGAATTCTCCTTCAAACCCTAAAATAAGAACTAGTCGGGATCATTTAAGTGAAAAATCTCCCAAGGAGTAATACGTAATCATCAATAAGAATCGAGACCCAACTATCTGTCACGATCCGAAATGGCACGTGACTGGCACTTGAATCATGTGAAGTCTATAAGACCCCACATAATTCAAGTAAGCCAAAAGCCCAGAAATCTAAACCATAGAGTGAAAGAATACTTATTTAAAAGGTAACATATAAATTCACTTTGAAAGTCGTAGTAAGCATTTTTAAAAGTATCAAGTCTTTCCCAAAAATTTCGGCAGAGTTTCCTTTATAAACACTGGCCTCAGATGGGTACAAACAGGAATATACATAAATACTGAATAAAGGCATCCCCAAGCGGGAGCTAACTCTTCGCCAATTGGTGGAAACAACCATGCAAACAAAATACTATACAAAGCCGAAGGGCAAGGATCAAAACTCAGAAAGAAACCAACGCCCTCAAGAAAACCAGAGAAGAATCATAATAATACAAGAGTGCGACTCTAAGGTCGAAAGAATATACATACTGGTCTTCTAAGTCTACCAAATAATACAAGTCTGGTTGATGGAGTTTACTAGATACAACTGAAATAAATACAAGTACAATGGTGGTCACGATACAAGTGAACCTACCTACCCAAGTAATCACCCGGAAGGAAGCAGTGTGCCAGCAGGCTGCAATGAAACCTGTACGGCCAAACCTGCAATAAACTGTGGTACAACGGGGGTGAGTTGCCAACTCGTGAGTAGAAAACATCACCGAGAAGAAATCGCATGTATGACTCTCTCCTAGGGCATACATTAATATCCTCATAATATAACCTGGAATATCTAATAATGGCAAGGGTAATCATCTAAACATAAGTGTAATACCAAGTGCTCATGTCAGTGCCTTAGGTAGCAACACATCACATATATGATGTACGAATGCATTAAGAATGAAAGAAGAATACATCTTAAACGAGAAAACTGTTTTCTTATCTTAGTGAGATTTTTGTGTAAAAAAACTGAAGTATCATCAATGAAATCAACAGAGAATCCTTGTCAAGCATCGACACAAAATATATATCCCAATATCTCAATGTCTCGATATCTCAATATCTCAATATCTCAATATCCACCAATCCGGACTGGCACATATCATCAAATCTCACGAGTACGTCGGTATCCTCTGAATATCCACCACGTCATAAATAACCGGTAGGTAGTGCTCTCCTGCCGAGCTCAACGCCATCATCTGCGACTATCTTGCCCGGGGGTACCGCACTGGGTCCACCATGCACCCGCAGACGGTTCATCCTCCTCCTCGAATCGGGTGTACGATACCGCTCAAGAACCGAGAAAACTCATGTGGACACCTCTCACATCATATCACGAGAAAACCACAAATTTCTATCTTTAGAAATGATAATGAGTTTATAAAATCCTTACGGTTTCTTCAAATCCAGAAATCTCATGGAAAATACGAAATCCCAAACTCGAGAGTAAACATACAGTGAATTACCGGCATAAAGCCCCATAATATTGCATGACAAATGAATATATACATGCATGGGTATCTAAGTAAAGAATGCAATACTAAACTGCATAGTAATGAAATATTGGAACTATCAGCTAGCAAGTTATATCAATGAAGTAATATTCTCTAAAGTGTACGTGGCATGGCAATTACCGATGATGATGTGTGTGAGTCGGCAAGCAAGTGATTGTGGACATACGCATCATCAGTAATGGTGCTTGTGTCCTAACATACGAGTTCATAATAGTTAAGGAAACACATGTATAAACATGCAATGCAATGAGAACGTGAATATAACGGGGAATGAATAGTAAACGCAACATTGAAAAACATACATTTCTATATACGATTCATACAGTTTTTGGTGTTCGAAATCGCACGAATCGTGGTTTTAGAAAAATAGGGGCTACGGGGTCTTTGAGAAAAGATACGTCCTTTGAAAAATCCGTAGTATCCCTCGACCTGCCTTAAAATACTCACGATTCGTTAGTTTTGAAAATAAGTATGACTCGAGCCCAGTATAACATCTACCTAATAAACTATGGGACTAAACTAAGAGACTAATCGAAAGGGTAAGGAAATCCACCTAAAGTCCGAGTCGATATATCTAGTAGTCGGCGATCCCGCCTCAATAGCGTCACGTACGGTAAAATATATAATACGATATCCTCAAGTCAAGAGTGCGGATCAATCATCATATTTATACCTCATACAGTAAAATCCATCGTACGACATCCCAAAATCGGGATACGGGTCAAATATCACATATAATTCATTATTCATATGGTATCATTATCATAATATCCTGAAATTAGGGGTACCGTTCTAAAGTCTAGTACATTCCAATACCATCAAACATATATACTCGTGTGAATAAAAACACATCGCCCATCGATCCACTATAATATCATGTCGTATATCATAACACGACCCAAATCACATAACCGATCTCACGGCATCATGCCCGATCATATCGACTCATCTCCAAGTATCATAAGTATCATATATTATCCTCATCATCCATGTATACATATATGTATATATATGTAACAACGCATCCACATACACACACACACACACACCCAACATATCACGTGTGTGCATGTGTGTATGTGAACCTTTACTCTAGGGTTTCGCAACTAAGAAACTAAACTAAAAGCATTATCTTCCAATTACGCTAAAACTAACCCATGATCTCCTAAAGCCTTTCTTTCTAATTATTCACGTCTCACAACACACACACACACACACACACACACACATATATATAACATATTCGCATGCTACACTACGAAACTGCGGGGGTGCTATACGCCATCCACCCGACTTCCCCCGTAGATATACATCTACTCACCTTGATCCTTGCTTGCCGAAATCGATGTCGCCATGCTCCTCCTTATTATCCGAATCTATGTGAGAGTGCCTACATATATAAACATATAGTATTGTAAATTGAATCATGTACGAAAACCAAAATGGCACACGGATCACACATAGGTTAAAACCTATGGTCTACGCATGCAAAAGAACCAAATAACTGCTGATATCGACGTACAAACGTCAAGTGACAGAGAAAAAACGCAATATCCAAAGTTCAAGTCATTAAAAGTCACAAAACCAAAACATCAACTCAAGAAAATGGTTCCAGATTTAGTCTCAGGTAAAATTAGTCTAAACAAGCAATACAGTGGGGTAGTATATGAAGTATGTGAGCTACAGAACCAATCCTAACACCAATGCCCATAAATGACCCGGCGAAATCCTCCCAAAATTCGGCCTGCTCGGCCATAGCAGGGAGTTGTGGTCTCGTCTTCTTTGGGTGGTCTCCTAGTATCTTAAATAGGTTAATAGAGTTGCTAGTTTGGTTTTGTGAATATTTGTGGACAATAGAGAATCTGGAGTGACCTTAGACATTTGAAATATCTAACTCAAGTTTTAAGGTTTAGTCACTGGTTTGATCTAGTTTTTTAACACTAAAGGGGTTTGTAGTCACCAATTACACTCAATAGCACCAGCACAACTCATGAATCCCCTAAACTTCATCTTGGAATTTTCCAAGATCACTAAACTACACTTAATCAATTCTAAACTAAAATAAAGGCTACGGGAACTCAATTACTACACTAATGGTTTAAAAATTACCTCATTTGGCAACTCAAGAATTTTCTTGAGTTGCCCCAAGTGCTCAAAATCCTAACTTGCTTAGTCCACCATGCTTGTGGTGAGCTTGTGCACAATTTTAATGAAGGGGATATGATGTTTTGATGTGGATTTGGGGGTGTAGTGAGGAGGCAGAGGAGGTGGAGCGAGAGGGAAGCCATGGTGAAGGAGAAGAGGAAGAAGGAGGTGAAGAAAATGAAGTGAAGACAGTGAGCAAAGGTCAAAGAGACCCCTCACCCTCTCACCCTCTCACCTTCTCTCTCTCTCTCTCTCTCTCCTAAGCACATACCTCATGGCATGCCACATAATTCTTTATTCTTTTTCTTTTCTTTTAATCTCCAACAAAAACAAAACAAAACCAAGTAATAAAAGAAAACAAGCATGGTTTTCAAAAAAACAAAAGAAATGTAACAAGTTGTGTAACATGACATGGTCCATGTCATAAGCATAAACAAGCTTAATGCATAATTAGTATTTATTAATTAAGTTTAGCCGTAAACTTGTATGCAATAAATTCTAAAATATCCAAATCGACTTAATACATTCAAAATCAATAATACTGTAGAATTTTCAAATATCTCCCGAATTATCGGTATATAGTTATACCATATCATTAAAACTAATCTCCATACTCTAAAATATTCATACTATTTATTACCTAAATTGTTTAACTTCCCAACATAATATTTTATTTTTCTTAAATGTTACAGTTTTCCCCCCTTAAATAAATTCGGTCCCCGAATTTAAATTAAAACTCCCCCAAATACTAAAACATTTCAGCAAAAAATTCAAGTCGTCGTGGCTTCGACATCATAAATACTTAAAACACATCTTAGCGCAATGCATGCGCATGAAAAATGAGTATATAACTCAAAATCAAAACTCTGTCAAGTATCATGCAATCATCAGAGTTATGGTGAAGATACCAATGTCAAAATCCAATACGAAAACCAACATGATATATATCAAAACTATTACATGTATATAGTACGTATCGTTGTAAATTCGTCAAAACATCTGAAAAGAAATGCATGCCAACCCTTTTTCAAATCGCTGTGCGATGCGCGTATCACAGTACAAGTAGCGGACGTTTATTATAAGAAAATAACTATATATATATATATATATATATATATCCTTTGTTTAACACACACGTCATGCCGTTTTGAAAATAATTTAGAAGGGTTTACTTTGTAAAATGTTTCGTGTCATCTCGGACACATAGGAAAAATATTGAGACTGTAGCTCCTTTTTGGAAATCCCTTCGATAACTATCGATGCATGCAAAAACACATTCAGGTACTGTCCACGGACTAGTTCTGCTCAGCTACTATACCAAATAGTAAATATCATAAACACGTACTGCTCAAAGAAAATCATACTTAATAGTATATGCAATAATGCCACTTGCGTCTGGTGCGCATAGAAATCGAAATCAATGAATGTGACATACATGTGCACAGAAAAAAAATCTAAGTGCAACGGTGTACACGAAAACACCTGTCAAGGGTAACGGGTGTGCCTGACAACAATATCAGGTGTATCTGATATGCATGAAGAATCCCGATTTAGTACATCTGGCGTGTACCAAAATCGCAACAAGCACGCCATGTATGCACAAGAATCCAAATCAAGTGCACAAGGTGTATGAAAACAAATATCGAATATCACAATCGAAATCGACGGTATACAACATACCTCAATTCAAATTAGGTATACCATGGTATACAATCTCTTAACCACGTGCATCGACGTGCACAAAATCGAATCAAAGTACTAAAAGTGCATGAAAACTACATCGAAGGCACAAGTCAAATGACATACATACCACAGGCATGAAATCAAAATCAAACATCTCGAACGACATCAAATCGAAATAGAGTGCAACTGTGGTGCACGAAAACTCAATCATGCAAATAAATCGCCTAAAATACCGAAATCCAAAATGATGGACACATGATATTCGAATTACCAAATCGCAAATCGTAAACACTGTCGTCGATATGTCTTTCCTTCAAAGTCGAGAAGGTGTCGGTGCTTCTAAAGCTAGCAGAGTAAGATGTCTACTTGCCTCCTGTTCATGGTCTGACATCTTGTGCCCTTAGGCCCTCGTCTCTCACTGCGGATTGCCAGTTACATAGTTTCTCGGCTCAACGGCCTAATATGGAATGATGACGGAAATAGTTCCGCTCTGGCATATCCTCTAAAGATCTCTGGCCAACTATCATGGTCTCTCATCATGTCTAGTCGATGATGCCGAACTCTGGCTTACTGGGCGTGTGTGACACGATCGATCCTGGGTCTAAGTCTTCTTGTGTAGAATTCCAGAAGGATTCTGTCGGAGTCTCTCCCAAATCTCGTTTCTGCCGAACTGCCCGGAAGTTATCACTCTTTACCAAATCCATTTCTTGTTTCGGAACAGCTGCATACTCTTCACGACTTCTTCTGAAAGATATGTCCATATTCAACGCCTCTGCATGCGTATCACATCTTTGATGTCGATGGAGTGGAATGTCATCTCATCAAAATCTCGTACGAACCTCTTACTCCACTTTTCTCTAACGTGGACTTATTCAGACTCGTCTCTTCTTAGCTGTATGGACTGTGCTACAAACGGCTATACTCATATCTGGAGTCTCCCTTCTGAAACTATGAACTCGACAACTCAATATTTTGTGGTAGGTATCTAGCCAACTACGCCTTCGGAAACTCTTCCAAATCGTCAGAGGAGTACTCTTCATTCGTCCGTTTTCTATCAACTCTCAATGTGCCTGTGTGAAGTCTTCTCTAGCTGAAATTAATCAATCTGATGACCTCACATCGGGGTATGCAAAAAAACCCACATGTCCTAGTCATTCATCTATGGGTGACTAGCAATATTCTATCATATCCCTAAGTACAAACTCGTGCCGCAATAGCTTCAAACATCTGGGGCGATATCTTGTCAGTCGCAGCAACAACTGCCTCATTCGTCCGCACGGTAAACAATGCCTCAATCCTCAAGAATAGTCGATACATTAACGGTCATCACATTCTAGCCGGTCTCTAGCAATGGCCCAATCCTCTGGTGCTGATCTGAAAGTTCGAGAAATCCTAGTAAAAACAATCCATCAAAACGCTCATGTCACGAAAAACACAATAAAACGACATATCTATGCAATCGTGTGTCACCGGAATTACGCCATGGTCAGTCCTCGTCCATGACGAGCTCATGCTGACCGCAACTATAGCCACGGCTCTCTCTGCCTGTGTAACCATGGTAACAAAAACTACCATCCGACATCGATGAGGATAGATCAAAAGAACGAATAGAATACGGTGCAAAGAAATGTACATCCTAAGGCTTCCTTAAGCGAAGTAGCGTATCGTAAGTATGTCGCGGAACATATACACGGTACGTTACTCTACTTAAGTCACCTACTCCATCAACCAAAGTCAACCTATGCGACGAAAATTCGGGTCTAATACCCCCTCGACCAAGTCTAAGTTCCGTAAGGTCAAGCCTAGGTTCCGAATATATATATAGGCCATAGACTCCGCATAGTCAAATCTAGACTCAAACCAAGGTTAAACCTAGCGCTCTGGTACCAACTTTGTCACGACCCGAAATGATACGTGACTGGCACTTGAATCATGTGAAGTCTATAGGACCCCACCTAATTCAAGTAAGCCAAAAGTCCAGAAATCTAAACCATTTAAAAAGAGAGTGAAAGAATACTTATTTAAAAGTTAACATATAAATTCACTATGAAAGTCGTAGAAAACATTTTTAAAAGCATCAAGGCTTTCCCAAAAATTTCGGCAGAGTTTCCTTTGTAAATACTGGCCCCAAATGGGTAAAAACAGGAATATACATAAATACTGAATAAAGGCATCCCCAAGCGAGAGCTAGCTCTTCGCCAATTGGCGGAAACAACCATGCAAACAATATACTATACAACGCCGAAGGGCGAGGATCAAAACTCAGAAGAAACCAACGCCCTCAAGAAACCCAGAGAAGAATTATAATAATACAAGCGCGCGAATCTAAGGTCGAAAGAATATACATACTGGTCTTCTAAGTCTACCAAATAATACAAGTCTGGTTGATAGAGTTTACTAGATACAACTGAAATAAATACAGGTACAACGGTAGTCACGATACAAGTGAACTCACTTACCCAAGCAATCACTCGAAAGGAAGCAATGTACCAGCAAGCCGCAACGAAACCTGTATGGCCAAACCTGCAAGAAACTGTAGCACACAATAGGGGTGAGTTGCCAACTCGTGAGTAGAAAACATCACCGAGAAGAAATCGCATGTATGACTCTCTCCTATGTCATACAATAATATCCTCATAATATAACCTGAAATAACTAATAATGGTAAAGGTAATCATCTAAACATAAGTGTAATACCAAGTGCTCATGTCAGTGCCTCAGATAACAACACATCACATATATGATGTACGAATGCATTAAGAGTGAAAGCAGAATACATCTTGAATGAGAAAACTATTTTCTTATCTCAGTGAGATTTTTGTGTAAAAAACCGAAGTATTATCAATGAAATCAACAGAGAATCCGTGTCAAGTATCGACACAAAATATATATCCCAATATCTCAATGTCTCAATATCTCAATATCTCGGGCTCCGGCAAATCGGACTGGCCCATATCATCAAATCTCACGAGTACGTTGGTATCCTCCGGATATCCACCACGTCACAAATAACCGGTCGGTAGTGCTCCACTGCCGGGCTCAACGCCATCATCTGCGACCATCTTGCCCCGGGATACCGCATTGGGTCCACCATGCACCCGCAGACGGTTCATCCTCCTCCTCGAATCGGGTGTATGATACCGCTCAAGAACCAAGAAAACTTATGTGGACACCTCTCACATCATATCATGAGAAAACCGTAAATTTCTATCTTTAGAAATGATAATGGGTTTATAAAATCCTTGCGGTTTCTCCAAATCCAGAAATTTCATGGAAAATCCGAAATCCCAAACTCAAGAGTAAATAAACGGTGAATTACCGGCATAAAACTCCATAATATTACATGACAAATGAATATATACATGCATGGGTATCTAAGTAAAGAATGCAATATCTAAACTAGCATAGTAATGATATATTGAAACTATCAGCTAGCAAGTTATATCAATAAAGTAATATTCTCTAAAGTGTACGTGACATGAAAATTACCGATGATGATGTGTGTGAGCTGGCAAGCAAGTGATTGTGGACATACGCATCATCGGTAATGGTGCTGGTGTTCTAACATACGAGTTCATAATAGTTAAGGAAACACATGTATAAACATGCAATGCAATGAGAACATGAATATAACGGAGAATGAATAGTAAATGCAGCATTGAAGAATATACATTTCTATATACGAGTCATACATTTTTTGGTGTTCGAAATCGCACGAATCGTGGTATTAGAAAAATAGGGGTTACGGGGTCTTTGAGAAAAGATGCTTCCTTTGAAAAATCTATAGTATCCCTCGCCCTGTCTTTAAAATACTCACGATTCGTTAGTTTTGAAAATAAGTATGACTCAAGCCCAGTCTAACATCTACCTAATAAACTACGGGACTAAACTAAGAGACTAGTCGAAAGGGTAAGAAAATCCACCTAAAGTTCGAGTCGATATATCTAGTAGTCGGCGATCCCGCCTCAATAGCGTCGCGTACGGTAAAATATATAATACAACAATCTCAAGTCAAGAGTGCGGATCAATCATCATATTTATACCGCGTACGGTAAAATCCATCGTACGGCATCCCAAAATCGGGATACGGGTCAAATATCACATATACCTCATTATTCATATGGTATCATTATCATAATATCCTTGTAAGTCGACGTTAGACACCCCACATGATGCGGGGAGGCGGAATAGGTAAAACAATCATTTTGTTTAAACTAACATCGACTAACTTTACGAATCTTTGCCAAACCGTAACTAACAACAACATAGGAGGGATTAGCTACTATGAAAGAAGATTATACCTAATGAACCAAGCCCTTCTTGTTCTCGTTGACCACCTCCTCGTCAGCCTCCTCTTTGTGATAGAAGATCCACTCGAGAGCTACTTCTCCAAGCTTAACCTCTAACTTGAGGTAACTAGGTAACTAAGAGTGCTAATCAAAGCAACCTAGGGGATACAGAATGGGATTAGGGATCGATTAGTCTTGCTAACCCTTGATCTCAACACATGAGAGGTTAGGGTTAGGGTTTGAAGAGAGAGAGAGCTTGAGGAGAGAGAAGGTGAGAATAAATATGAAATGGAAATTAACTCATTTGTGTATATATATATGAAGCATAAAATATCTTGCACAAAAATATCTTTGCACAAATATCTTCATGCTTTATTTAATACATAATGAATCATCAAATGAGTCATTAAAAGCATTAATGCTTCATTAACTCTCTTTATGAATCATCTCCATGAGTCACAAAACCATTTAATGCATATAACACCTAAGCTCTCCACCTCATCAACCTTCTAGAAGCTTCTTGACAATTTACGAGAACGCCCCTCCTATCCGTGAAGACACGGAAATACTGAGACTGTATAAATTCAATAATGCAATACTAGAATCTGGCTTAAACTAAAGCCCGCTAATGAAAACTGTCCGAATATCGTACGTGCGTGAAAACACGTATGTGTCCGAACCCTGTCGTAAAACCATACGACCTCTATATCGTTTCGCCCGAAGCAGGGAACTCTCTGTGTGGGACTCTAAAGACTCCACTACTACGCTGGCAGTGGGTTTAACCACAGACCGCAAGCGGCACTAGCTGTACGTAACGGTCCCCAGGTAAATGTCGATAAGAAAGCCGATGAGGAAACCCATCCGAACTCCTGCTGAGCCTGATGTGACAATCTCCGTACAGTCCGATCTGTTCGTCTAGGACTATCGCATATCGGGCCTACGGGGGCGGTAAGCGTCGGTCCCCTAAAAGTGGTATAAGTCGTGTCGGAGTGAAGCCCATTACACCTTGAGAAGCTACTGGAAAACCTACCAGTAAATCTCGCTTGCCCTGGCCAGGGACTTTGCGTAATGGCTCTCCAGACACAACGCGATATCAACTCCCAATACCGGGAGAGACGAATCCTGTCTAACCGCCACTGCTTCCAAGTGCTTCGGGGCTGCACCCAACTGCTACCTGTTTGCACGACTCCTTTGAGCCGTGGCAGGGTAGCAATCTAAGAACAGTAGGAACACACTCGAGGCGAAGCAGCAGTGTCAATTCTGCGGACTATGCTATACTCATGTCACCTGGGAACTGTTAACTGACGACGGGTATAATACCAACCAACAGTTCCCTGCGAGTCCTGTCCGGTGTACCCGTAACCCAATGAGCACTGTATACTATCTCCAGTACAATGTACTGATGGCTGTAGGACAGACCATCTCCCCAACTGGGATAAGAAGCGTACACACTAGTCTACTCCGGAGTATCGATACCCTGTCTCGATAATCCTACGACTAGGGACCTGAAAAAGGATGTGCTTGTAGACTACCCAGCCCCCACTAGTGTGACTGCCATCACAACGCTGGTAGTCAAGCAAGATTCTAAGGGATCTATCAATACGTACACACATATTAAGATAGATATAAACCAAGTACCATACTACCATGTTTAGCAAGACTGTTAATATAACTGTGAATATCCCAAGCTTCCATTAAGTAATATACAAGCTAGTATGATACAATAATGGCCCGTAGGGCATATACACTAACAATCTCCCACTTGCACTAGGGCCATGTACTGGCGTATCGAAGACCGATCATCTCGAGTAGCCTCTCGAACTGAATCTGAGGTAAGGCCTTTGTGAATGGATCAGCAGTGTTCTCCTCTGTAGCAACTCTCCGGACCTCGATCTCCCGGCGATTTATGATCTCCTTGATCAGGTGATACCGCCTTAAGATGTGTCTGGATTTCTGATGGGACCTGGGTTCCTTTGCTAAAGCTATAGCTCCGTTGTTGTCACAATACAGCGATATTGGATCAACAATGGTAGGAACCACCTGAAGTTTTGTGAGTAACTTCTTTATCCAGACTGCTTCTTTTGCGGCATCGCAAGCAGCGATATACTCCGCTTCCATCGTCGAGTCAGCAACGGTGTCTTGCTTGGAACTCTTCCAGCACACCGCCCCTCCATTGAGGGTAAAGACATAACCTGATATGGACTTGGAGTCATCCTTGTCACTCTGGAAGCCTGAATCAGCAAAGGACTCGATCTTGAGGTCTTTTCCGTCGTAAACCAAGAACATCTCCTTAGTCCTTCTCAGGTACTTGAGAATGTTCTTTACTACTATCCAGTGCTTCTCCCGTGGGTTTGACTGATACCTGCTTACCACGCTCAGTGCGTAAGCGACATCTGGTCTGGTGCACAACATCGCATACATTATAGAGCCTATCGCAGAAGCGTAGGGTATAATAGACATGCGATCCCTTTCCAGATCAGTCTTGGGAGACATCTATTTGGATAGGGTGATTCCGTGACAAGCCGGTAAATTACCGCGCTTAGAATCTTCCATATACTGAATCTTTTCAGTATAGTGTTGATATACCTGGACTGCGATAGTCCCAACATCCTCTTGGATCTATCACGATAGATCCGGATCCCCAGAATGTAAGAGGTATCACCCAGGTCTTTCATGGAGAACCTTTGTGATAAGAATCCTTTGACAGATTGTAGTATAGGAATGTCATTTCCTATCAAGAGAATGTCATCCACGTACAAGACGAGGAATACGACAGTTCGTGCTACAATTTTACTAAATATACATGGTTCATCTGGATTTTTGATAAAGTCATATTTTTTGACCGTTTCATCAAAACAGATGTTCCAACTCCGCGATGCCTGCTTTAGTCCATAAATGGACTTAAGCAACTTGCGCACTTTCCCGCTGCTCCCACTCTGATTGAAACCCTCTGGCTAATCCATATAGATGCACTCTTCCAAATTACCATTTAGAAAAGCCGTCTTTACATCCATCTGCCAGATCTCATAATCATGGAAGGCGGAAATGGTAAGAAGGATTCGAATGGATTTGAGCATAGCCACTGGAGAAAAAGTTTCGTCATAGTCCAAACCAGGTCTTTGACGAAACCCTTTGCAACAAGTCTAGCCTTATAGGTTTCCACCTATCCATCTACACCAATCTTTTTCTTGAAGATCCATTTGCATCCTATGGGTTTTACCCCATCTGAAGCAAAGTCCAAAGTCTATACTTTGTTGGTGTACATGGACTCCATCTCGATCCGCATTGCATCCAGCCATCGTACCGAGTCGCCGCTCTGGATGGCCTGCTGGAAGCTAGTAGGTTCATCATCATCAATGACGCAATCCTCTCTATCCCCATCTATGAGAAAACCATAGTATCTCTCAGGCGGATGAGACGGCCTACTACTCCTGCAGAGGGGTGCGGGAATGTCCTGTTCTTCTTGAACTACTGGTTCTACCAAACTTTCAGTAGTAGTTTGTGGTTCTGGAATTTCTTCCAGTTCTACTGCGCTCCCACTTGTTTTCTTTTCTAAAAACTGATGTTCTAGAAAATGGGCATTACGAGAAACAAAAACCTTTTGTTCCTCTGCGTAATAGAAGAAATACCCCTTGGAGTTCTTTGGATATCCCACAAACTTACACTGTACTGATCGTGCTTCGAGTTTTTCCGCATGCTGCTTTTTAACAAAAGCTGGACATCCTCATATCTTCAGATACTGAAGATATGGTTTCTTCCCACTCCACATCTGATATGACGTGGTAGGCACAGTCTTGGTACGAGCCCTGTTCAAAAGATATGCTGCTGATTCTAGCACATAACTCCAGAAAGATCGCGGTAACTCAGCATTACTCATCATGGAACGTACCATATCCAATAGGGTTCGATTCCATCTCTCCGATACACCGTTGTGCTGTGGAGTGTATGGAGGAGTAAGCTGAGAGAGAATTCCTTTCTCTTTTAGGTAACCTAGGAACTCGGCGCTTAAGTTTTCACCACCTCGATCAGATCTCAGTGTCTTGATACTTTTGCCGGTTTGGTTTTCTACTTCATTCTTGTATTCTTGGAATTTCTCAAAGGCCTCGGATTTATGTTTCATTAAGAAAATGAATCCATACCTAGAGTGATCGTCCGTAAAAGTAATGAGATATGAAAAACTATCTCTTGCATGTGTAGACATTGGATCACATACATCGTTGTGTATGAGTCCTAAGAGCTCGCTCCCTCTTACTCCATGTCTAGTGAATGGAGTCTTTGTCATCTTTCCTTTGAGACATGATTGACAAGTTGCATAAGATTGATATTCGAACGGATATAAATATCCTTCTCTATGTAACTTAGTTAACCTTGTCTCATTGATATGACCCAGTCTACAATACCATAAGAAAGCCTGATTTATATCTGAAGACTTTCTTTTTAGTGTGTTCTGGACATTGAAAATCTGTAATTGGTTTAATACGTATATACCGTTATCTAGTGTACCGGACCCAATCAAACCATGATTAAGGTGGATGTTAACAACATCGCTTACAAACGTGAAATCATAACCTTCTTTCGATAACAACGAAACTGATATGATATTACACGTTAAACTAGGTACTCAAAAATAATTGCGCAAAACCAAAATATGTCCACTCGTCAATCCTAGGTGATAATCCCCTACGGACACAGCACCCACGCTAACTCCGTTAACAACCTGGAGGGTCATATCACCAACCTTCAGCTCTCTACGGTCTCTCAGTGCCTGCAATGAATTGCATATATGAGATCCTGATCAGGTATCCAATACCCAGGAAGTAGAGTTGATTGACAGACATTTTTCAATTACAAACACACCTGAAGTTGAAGCTACAGCTTGCTTCGGTTCCTGGTTCTTGAAAATTCAAGCTTTGCAATCTTTCTTCCAATGGCCTTTTCTACGACAGTGGAAGCACTCGTCCTTTGCCACTACTGGCGTTGCAACCTTTGACTTTCCCTTAGCTCCCACCTTACCAACATCTCCTCTAGGTTTGGTAGCGGCCTTCATCTTCCTTCCTTTGGCCCTAGCTTTGGACCCGGAAGAGGAAGCACCGCGAACAAATATAGTGGGTGTATCCCTTGCTTTCTGCAAGGTGCCCTCTGCACTCCTCAACATGTTAAGGAGTTCTGGAAGTTCAACTTCTTTTCCTTGAATGTTGAAATTCAGAATAAACTGGGCGTAGGTGGAAGGAAGGGACTGAATAACTAAGTCTGTATAGAGCTCGTTCTCCAAAGTCGTCCCGAGGTCCGCGAGCTCTTCTATATAGCCAATCATCTTTAGGACATGTTCTCCTACAGATGATCCGACGGCCAGCCTCGACTGAAACAAGTTCTTCGAGGTCTCGTATCTTGCTATACGAGATTGCTCTCCATACAGATCTTTTGTATGGAAAAATATGGATTCAAGATCCATATCCTCGTGCCTCCTCTGATGTTCATTATTCATAGAGGCAAGCACGATGCACTTGGCCTTTGCACAATCTAACTCCCAGGTTTTGTGGATTTTCTTATCCGCAATATTGGAATCTGGACCAGGGACAGTAGGTGCCTTAGCAGTAAGGACATACCCCAATTTGTCATAAGTCAAAACCATCTTAACATTCCGGAACCAATCTTTATAGTTTGGCCCTGTCAATATATTTTTCTCTAATAGTAACTTAAGGCTTGTCATGTTTTGGGTCGCTGTAATGAGAGAGAGAGAGAGGGAACACTTTAGCATGATGCTCTTGCAAGTTTAGAGTGGTTTTTAGTTTATCTAAACTGGATGGCTCCCACTGTTTCTCGAATCCCTCTTCAAACTAAAAAGGAAGAACTAGTCAGGACTATTCTCACTGTACAATACTTGCTTAACCATTCAGCCAGGCCGGTGTCGGTACTTCGAGGGAGGTTTTCCAACGCTTTCGCGAAGTTCTTTAATTAAATAACCTCTTTTCTCTGGGGGCATAACCCCGCTGACACCTTTCTCGACACCTACTTGGTTTATAGCATTGATCGTTAAGTGACGAATCTCCTGATGAGTAGCGGATACTCACAGTAGGATCGGGATCCAAATATCATCGTGTGATAAAGCTGAAGGAATCCTACCAAAATTATCATACTCTAAATGGTATGCATCTCTTTGCAAATTCCAGTTTCTTTAGAAATTCCCGATATGGATTTCTGCCCCATGCTCTTATGACCTTGGCGTTGGTCAAAATATCATAAGTCACATGTCAAGTTCTACCCATCATTATCTTGTTAATTTGAACCCATCCATACATATCCCTGACGTTGGCCAAATGATAATACGACTGCCCTAAACTAACTCATCTATCTATGCAAGAAATGAATACCCAGCAGCTACCAAACACTATGCCTTGGCATTGGTCAAAATACATAGCTTGAATACTACTGAATACCCAAATGAAATGACGGAGGGCTACGAATAGTTTTGGCGAAACTGTGAACGTAGTGAACTTGATATGATCGAAGGAACCTGATAACTTTTAAAAGGAGTGGTTAAAGCTCCGCAATTTAAAAAATATCTTCTATTTTAAAATAACCGAGTGGTTTCTTTTAAACTGTTCCAACGATTTAACTTTGGTTTATTTTCTTTGCATTAATATAATACGTCCCATCAATTAACTTATCATTGCAGAAAAAACGAAAATACAACGTCCTCTTATGCCATCCGCATTCGCTACTGGGTCCCGTCATTCACTCGTTAGGTTACTTAACTAACGACAGAGCGGGGGCTGGGCTAGCGTGGGTGTAAAACATAAGTGACGCCTAATAGCTATCATATATAGATATTGTACATTCGTCAGATGCAATAATAAGCATTCCAGATCACAGATGAACATATTGGATTTTCTATGAATCCGCATTCCTTTTGAGCCTGCAAAGAAAGACAGATTACACAGTCGCGATGAATAGCCAAAACCCCACCCTAGACCCCTACGGGTATGGCAAACTACCAACCAAGTACCCGAAGTGAAGCGGTCTCCCTCAATAACGTGAGTAGGCCACTAAACACTTCAAAGTACCCGGTAGTTACTGTACCCCATCTTGGGTCTATCTTAGGAGCAAAAATCAGTAAATGAAATAATACAACGGTGGCTACAACCTCAGCCCGGATGTGCCCCGCAAAACAATATTACAAAAATTTACAAATTACATTTGAATGAAAGAAACACTCGTCTCACATCCCCGGCTATCCATTCACGACAATACAACAAGTCCACAAACACAAACTATTACAGAAATGTGCAACCCCCTGCTAACCGACATACTAGCAGTTAGGGAAGGTTTACGAACACATTAAACAAATCACAGATATAATCATATTAGCCAAACATCTTAGAATTTCGATCAAGCAAACGCAAATGATTCTACTCCAAATACTTTACAGTGCACCTGAAACTTGAGCAGAAACAAAACATTCCAGAAAGAACAAAATCATCACAGAAGAGTTACTGGGGAATTTTGGGCTGACTCGGCCCCAACTCGGCCACAGATCCACGGCGGATCACTTTGGATCGGCCGCGGTTCCGCGGCGGTTTGGACGAGTTATGACCCCAAATTTCTCCAGTAACCTTATATTTCCCTGCTTGTATTTTTAAAGGTCCCTGAAAAATTTTTAGACCCCGTTTTAAAAACGACAAAAACTTGGTAAAATAGATGTTTTTTCCGGTTCGTTTTGCTATCGAATTTCTAACGACTTTGCTAACAAGTTAGTTATAGTTTAGCGAGGCTCTGATACCACTGTAAGTCGACGTTAGACCACATGATGCGGGGAGGCGGAATAGGTAAAACAATCATTTTGTTTAAATTAACATCGACTAACTTTACGGATTTTTGCCAAACCGTAACTAACAACAACATAGGAGGGATTAGCTACTATGAAAGAAGATTAAACCTAATGAACAAAGTCCTTCTTGTTCTCGTTGACCACCTCCTCGTCGGCCTCCTCTTTGTGATAGAAAATCCACCCGAGAGCTACTTCTCCAAGCTTAACCTCTAACTTGAGGTAACTAGGTGACTAAGAGTGCTAATCAAAGCAACCTAAGGGATATAGAATGGGATTAGGGATCAATTAGTCTTGCTAACCCTTGATCTCAACACATGAGAGGTTAAGGTTAGGGTTTGAAGAGAGAGAGCATGAGGAGAGAGAAGGTGAGAATAAATATGAAATGGAAATTAACTCATTTGTGTATATATATATGAAGCATAAAATATCTTGCACAAAAATATCTTTGCACAAATATCTTCATGCTTCATTTAATACATAATGAATCATCAAATGAGTCATTAAAAGCGTTAATACTTCATTAACTCACTTAATGAATCATCTCCATGAGTCACAAAACCATTTAATGCATATAACACCTAAGCTAAACCCCCTCATCAACCTTCTAGAAGCTTCTCGACAATTTACGAGAACGCCCCTTCTATCCGTGAAAACACGGAAATACTGAGACTGTATAAATCCAATAATCCAATACTAGAATCTGGCTTAAACTAAATCCCGATAGTAAAAACTGTCCGAACATCATACGTGTGTGAAAACACGTATGTGTCCGAACCCTGTCGTAAAACCATACGACCTCTATATCGTTTCCCCCGAAGCAGGGAATGTTGGATATAGTGCCCTCAGAGTCAATTATTGGATCGCAGTTGCAATGATTGAGAGAGGACCTTTACCGGTAGGACAGTCTTACTCGAAAGGTTTGTATACTATCTGGTTTGTCTTTATCATTGTGTACATGCTTTAGGTGACATTGTAGTTCACTATTACACGTTGATAGAGAATAGTATACTACCATGGTTTGTTTTTATCATCGTGTAATGGTTTAGGTGACCTTACAGGTCACTATTACACGTTGATAGAGCCCTTAGGATTTTTGCTTGACTGCCAGCAGTATGATGGCGATCATATACGTGGGAGCTGGGGTCTATAAGCACATCCTTAAAAGGTCCCTAGTCGTGGGAGTTTCGAGACTGGGCATCGATACTCCATTAGTAGACTAGTGTATATAGTCGAGACCCCGACGAGGGGCGGTGGCTGGTCTAACAAGCTATTGGTGTCAGTTGGTTCACCTAAGATGTATACAGGTGCTCATTGGGTTATGAGTACACCGGACAGGACTCGCCGGGAACATGCTAGTTGGTATTATACCTGACGTCAGATAGCAGTTCCCTGGTGACATGTGTACATGTTAGTTCATCAACCTGAGATCGTCATTTGTCTCGTATGAGTTCCCACTGTGCTTTGATTACTACCCTACCACGGCTCAAAGGAGTCGTGCAAACAGGTTTTAGTTGGGTACAGTCCCGAGCCACATGGAAGCAGTGAGCGGATCGGCAGGGGTTTCATCTCTCCCGGTATTGGGGGTGAGATCGCGCTGTATCTAGGAGAGCCATTACACGAAGTTCTTGGCTAAGGCAGGAGATTTAGTGGTAGGTACTCCAGTAGTATCTCAGGGTGTTCTGGGCTACACTCCGACACGACTTGTACCGCTTTTGGGGGTCTTACTTTTACCAACCCCCTAGGCCCGACATGCGATACTCATAGACGAACGGACCGGACTGTACGGATATTATCACTGACAGGCTCAGTAGGGTGTCAGGATGAGTTCGCTCATCGACCTCCCTTTTGGTCAATACTTGGTAGCCCGTTACGTATGGCTATTACCTCTGACGTGCTAGTGGTTAAATCCACAGCCAAAGTTTTGACGAGTCTTTAGAGTCCCCCACAGACAGTTTCTCAAGTTTCGGGCGAAACGATGTAGAGGCCGTATGATATATGGCAGGGTTCGATCATATACGTGCGGTAGTGCACGGATCATGATCGGACGGATCATACTAGTAGGCTTTGGTTTAAGCCGGATCCTAGTATTAGATTTGTTGGATTACTTTAGTCTCATCGTATTCGCATTCAGTCGGAATGCAGGTACAGTTATGTATATACAGGTGAGGGGTATCCTTGTGATCCGTCATGAGTTTACTTTAGATGTTGCCGTATCTTTTTATTGTTGCAAACATTTGGATTAATGTTTGCATATGGAAATAATGAGCTAGAATTCATCATGAGATGCATTAAATGTGACATGGACATATATAGTGACTCATGGTCTTTTTTTTGTGTAAAATGTCACATTAGTGTTTGTTTTGTGTGTTGAATTGATAAGAGGAGAGAGAGGGACAGCCATGATATGGTTGTTAGCTCTCATATTATTGTTCAAACTCACTCTTATTTGATCATTCCATCACAAAAGAAAAGAAAGAGAAAAACTTCTTCTTCTTCCTCTTTCTTCTCTAGCTCATAATCTCCATCAATGGCAACACCTTCAACCTCCATCCATCTCATGGATGCAAGAGACAAACTGATCACAAACATTCTCTACATAACCTTGGATACGTCGGCTAGCACACTTCGTGCCCGAGTTGCTTCGGATGAAGCGGGAGCCCGTAAAAGGAATCGATGATGTGGTGCCCTTTCCAACGAGGAGGTCGAGACTGGAGATGTCACGAGGAGCTTGGGATGGTGGCCAAAGACCGAAGGACATGGATCGATCGGTATAGCCTTTCTATCCCTTCTCAAGATAGCTAGTTGTAGGTTAATGGTTCGATCCGGGTTTTAAGCATACGATAACGTTGGTTTCTAGTCTAGAAAAGTTTTCATTTCCGCATTTTGGCCTCGGAATGACGGCCGGGGCGCTACCGTAGACTTACAGGGAAACTCTCTGTGTGGGACTCTAAAGACTCGACTACTACGCTGGCAGTGGGTTTAACCACAGACCGCAAGCGGCACTAGCTGTACGTAACGGTCCTCAGGTAGATGTCGATAAGAAGGCCGATGAGGAAACCTATCCGAACTCCTACTGAGCCTGATGTGACAATCTCCGTACAGTCCGGTTTGTTCGTCTAGGACTATCGCATATCGGGCCTAGGGGGGCGGCAAGCGTCAGTACCCTAAAAGCGGTATAAGTCGTGTCGGAGTGAAGCCCATTACACCTTGAGAAGCTACTGGAAAACCTACTAGTAAATCTCGCTTGCCCTGACCAAGGACTTTGCGTAATGGCTCTCCAGACACAGCGCGATATCAACTCCACCGGGAGAGACGAATCCTGTCTAACCGCCACTGCCTCCAAGTGCTTCGGGACTGCACCCAACTGCTACCTGTTTGCACGATTTCTTTGAGCCGTGGTAGGGTAGCAATCTAAGAACAGTGGGAACACACTCGAGGCGAAGCAGCAGTGTCAAGTCTGCAGACTATGCTGTACTCATGTCACCTGGGAACTGTTAACTGACGACGGGTATAATACCAACCAACAGTTCTTTGCGAGTCCTGTCCGGTGTACCCGAAACCCAACGAGCACCTGTATACTATCTCCAGTACAACATACTGATGGCTGTGGGATAGACCATCTTCCCAACTGGGATGAGAAGCGTACACACTAGTCTACTCCGGAGTATCGATACCCTGTCTCGATAACCCTACGACTAGGGACCTAAAAAAGGATGTGCTTGTAGACTACCCAGCCCCCACTACTGTGACTGCCATCACAACGCTGGTAGTCAAGCAAGATCCTAAGGGCTCTATCAATACGTACACACATATTAAGATAGATATAAACCAAGTAGCATACTACCATGTTTAGCAAGACTGTTAATATAACTGTGAATATCCCAAGCTTCCATTAAGTAATATACAAGCTAGTATGATACAATAATGGCCCTTAGGGTATATACACTAACAATCCTGAAATTAGGGGTACCGTTCTAAAATCTAGTACATTCCAATACTATCAAACATATATCCTCGTGTGAATAAAAACACATTGCCCATTGATCCACTATAATATCATGTCGTATATCATAACACGACCCAAATCACATAACCGATCTCACGGTATCATGCCCGATCATATCGACCCACCTCCAAGTATCATAAGTATCATATATTATCCACATCATCCGTGTATACGTATATATGTGTGTGTGTGTGTGTGTGTACACTAACGCATCTACATATAAATATATATATATATATATACATATATACATATAAACATATACACCCAACGTATCACGTGTGTGCATGTGTGTGTGTGTGTGAACCTTTACTCTAGGGTTTCGCAACTAAGAAACTAAACTAAAAGCACTATCTTCCAATTATGCTAAAACTAACCCATGATCTCCTAAAGCCTTTCTTGCTAATTATTCACGTATCACAACACACACACATACACACACACACACACACACACACACACACACACACACACACACATATATATAACATATTCGCATGCTACACTACGAAACTGCGGGGGTGCTATACGCCATCCACCCTACTTTTCCCGTAGATATATATCTACTCACCTTGATCCTTACTTACCGAACTCAATGTCGCCATGCTCCTCCTTATTATCCGAAGTCCACATGAGGGTTACTACATATTTAAACACATAGTATTGTAAATAGAATCGTGTACGAAAACCAAAACGACACACGGATCACACATAGGTTAAAACCTATGGTCTACGCATGTAAAAGAACCAAATAACTCCCGATATCGACGTACAAACGTCAAGTGATCGAGACAAAATGCAATATCCAAAGTTCAAGTCATTAAAAGTCACAAAACCAAAACAGCAACTCAAGAAAATGGTTCCAGATTTATTCTCAGGTAAATTAGGCTAAACAAGCAATACAGTGGGGTAGTATATGGGTATGTGAGCTACAGAACCAATCCTAACACCAATGCCCACAAATGACCCGGCGACATCCTCCCAAAATCCGGCCTGCTCGACCATAGCAGGGAGTTGTGGTCTCGTCTTCTTTGGGTGGTCTCCTAGTGTCTTAAATAGGTTAAAAAAGTTGCTAGTTTTTCTTGTAAATGTCTATGGTCACTCCAGATTCCCTGTAGTCCACAAATATTCACAAAACCGACATTTGAAATATCTAACTCAAGTTTTAGGGTTTAGTTACTGGTTTGATCTAGGTTTTTAACACTAAAGGGGTTTGTAGTCACCAATTACACTCAATAGCACCATCACAACTCATGAATCCCCTAAACTTCATCTTGGAATTTCCAAAATCACTAAACTACACTTAATCAATTCTAAACTAAAATAGAAGCTTAAGGAACTCAATTACTACACTAATGGTGAAAAAATTATCTCATTTGGCAACTCAAGAATTTTCTTGAGTTGCCCCAAGTGCTCAAAATCCTAACTTGCATAGTTCACCATGCTTGTAGTGAGCTTGTGCACAATTTTAATGAAGGATATATGATGTTTTGATGTGGATTTGGGGGTGTAGTGAGAAGGTAGAGGAGGTGGAGGGAGAGGGCAGCCATGGTGAAGGAGAAGAGGAAGAAGGAGGTGAAGAAAATGAGGTGAAGACAATGAGCCAAGGTCAAAGAGATCCCTCACCCCCCCCTCTCTCTCCCCTAAGCCCATAGCTCATGCCATGCCACATAATTCTTTATTCTTTTCTTTTAATCTCCAACAAAAACAAAACAAAACCAAGTAATAAAAGAAAACAAGCATGGATTTCAAAAAAAACAAAAGAAATGTAACAAGTTGTGTAGCATGACATAGTGCATGTCATACGCATAAACAAGCTGAATGCATAATTAGTAATTATTAATTAATCTTAGCCCTAAACTTGTATGCAATAAATTCTAAAATATCCAAATCAACTTAATACACTCAAAATCAATAATCCTGTAGAATTTTCAAATATCTCCCGAATTATCGGTATATAGTTATACCATATCATTAAAACTAATCTCCATACTCTAAAATATTCATAATATTATTATCTAAATTGTTTAACTTCCCAAAATAATATTTTATTTTTCTGAAATATTACACTATCATCATGTGATAACCTGACGGAATCCACTCAAGTCACCACTCCAGAAGGTATGCGCATGCATGGCAAGTTTCCCTTATGTTTGAAACTCCCGGTATGGTTTTTGCCCCTAACGACTTATGACCTTGACTAGGTCAACATATCATAAGTCGTAAGTCAAGTTCAACCCGTCATTATCCTGGATTAATTAGACCTACCCGTACGAGCCCTTAACTAGGTCAACATGACCGTACGACAGTCCTAACCAATCGCATAACCATGCAGCAGAAAAGTACTACAGAGCTACCAAACACTACGTCTTGACTAGGTCAACATACGTAGCACAAATAGTAAGTAATACTAATCTAAAATGACGGAGGGCTACGGCTGGTTTTTGGCGAAAACCTTTAACGTAATGAACTTGATATCGTTGAAAGAACTCGAGTGGCTTTGAAATGGTGTGGTTTAAGCTCCACATTTTAAAACTAGTAACATAAACTTTTGCTCAAGAGCGAACTCCCAATGAAGGGATCAAGGCTCTTCCCTCATAAAATGAGGTGCGGGATATTCCTAACTAAATACCTTTATGCAAAACAAAAGAATACGACTATGAGTTTTGAAGAAAACCGAGTAGTTTTAAATTGGTTCCAACAATATCATTTAGGTTTATTTTTCCTTGTATTATTCAGATAATGCGTTCCCATCATTTTATGTTTCCAAGCCACAAAAGAAATAACCAAAATAACATGTTTTTTATATCCATTCACCACGGGGTCTTGTCATGCACCGTTAGGTTACTTAACTAACGACAGAGCAGGAGCTGGACTAGCGCGGATGCAAAACATATAGAAGCATCTACTAAATATATATAATATATATATCAACATCACAGGCAGATAATAGTCATCACATAGATAAAATCATCACAAGCATGTAAACAACAATATGGAATAGCGGATAATCTAGGATCCCCATGTTTCATTTGAGCCATAAATGAAACGGGACGTTCCCCAGTCGTGTAGATAGCCAGTGCAATGAAGATCCTAGACCCCTACGAGTGTGGCAAGTTACCCGCCAATCCCCGAAGTGAGGCAACCCTAATCAACAAAGTGAATGGGCCACCCAGCACTTCACGGAATCCAGTAGCTTGAGCATCCCTCCGTGGATCAACCTATACCCCTATGAGTGTGGCGAGTAGACCACCAATTTTAGAGTAAGGCCCCCCGGTCTCAATGCCATGAGATGCGGGCCCGTTGCCTTCTAGAACCCGGCTATTCGAGCACTCCTCCGCGGGGAAATTCTAGTACAGAAAAGAAAATATATATACAACGACGATATCGACCTTAACCCGGTCATACCCCAATAAAAGAATATACAAACTAGCAGTGACTGCAGTCCACATGTCGAACGCTCATCCAACAATAATGAATATACAAATGAATCTTAACTGTACATCTAACATTGCACACAAGAGTATCCATCACGACAATCCGTACAAACCATAACCAGATATATATATAACCGCAGAAGCAAGCAACACGAGAATGTGTGCAACTCCGTCTAAATGAATATATAGCAATTAGACGACGTTCAGCAACACATATATAACATCACAGATACCGATGATGCAAAACTTTCGATTTTTTAAAACTCCCGAGTTGTCCCAAAGCAAAGATGACACAAAGTGAAATCTGAGACAAATCAAACAACACTAAAAATACCATTTTACAAAACCCAGCACGCACTATGAAAACAAGCTCCAAAATGAATAGTACAACCGGCGACACTGGCCAAAACATGATTCTCGTCGGTCCAAACATGATCAAATCTGCTCGTTTTCATTGTGTGTCTCTATCTGGTCTAGAGTAAGCTTCTACACTTATTTAAAAAAAATTCAGAGACCAAAAATATTTCGACAAAAACTGGGTTTTGAAATTCGGAGTTTTCGGTTTTGGAACTTAAGCAATGTCAAACACTAGTTTATGGTGTTTGGGTGGCTCTGATACCATGTTGGGATCCGGCGCCCACACCGTGGAAGCCGCGGCTGAGGCGGAAGCGAAAACAAAAACTTTTTGCGGGCACCGGACACGCACACCCGAGAATTCGATCCAAACACCCTAAACTAGCTAAGCTGAAACATGCAAGGTTGAGAAATTCAACCTTTGTCGCCTGTTCACCCAATTATGGAAGACCCATCCAAGCTCGTAGCCGCCGGAAATGTGCTTGAGCATCGACCATCCTTGCCGAAGATGATCCACCTGAGGGAACGCGGAGGAGGCTCTAACCGACGGTCCAAAGTTACTAGGTTTGGATGGCCGGTGATGTAGGAATACTTCACTATATTTTTCTCTCTAGAATCTTGCTTAAAAATGATAGCAAGAAGAAGAAGGAGATGAGCTATAGGAAACATGAGCCATGGTGGAGGAGATAAGGAAAAATATCATCAAGTCATCTAGTAGAAAGGAATGGCTATAATATACAATCATGATGCAATATTGCATCCAAATGGATTTAACAATATAAAAAGCCAAGCCATGCCTCTTGACCAAGCTCATGCCACTATATTTCCCATTTCATTTTCCAAAAAGGAAAATCAAATATGAGGTGTCCTTCTTCTAGAAATATTCCCATATAAATACGGAATACTTCATCTGGTATATGTATCGCTACATATACGCGTATCCGTAAAAAGTACGGATAGCACCAAAGAGAGAAAATGAATAGTGAACAATAACACTAAAATGCATGTATCAAGATACATATATAAATTATTAAATCAAAATCTGATTTAATAATCCGGCTTAATCCTAAGCTGGCTAGTATTATCAACCATCCGATTAAAGTTTGTGTACTGCGTACACATACGTACCACCGTACGGCTCCTACATCTATCACCTGAACCGGGAAAATACTCTGTGTAGGACTTTAAAAACTCAACAATATGCTGGCAGTGGATTTAATCACTAGCACATCAGCAGCACTAGCCGTACGTAACAGCTACGCGGGTACTTGTCGAAAGTGTCACGACCCGAAAGAGCACGTGACTGGCCCTTGAACCATATGAAGTCTATAGGACTCCATCTGATCCAAGTAAGCCAAAAGCCCAGAAATCTAAAACCATTTTAAGGATAAATAAACAACAAGCAATATACTATACAACGCCGAATGACGAGGATCAAAATTAAAAGAAACCCAGATAAGCATGAAAACTGCAACACTACTAAGCGCGACTCTAAGGTCGAAATAATACATCACTAGTGTCTGAGTCTGAAACAATATACAAGTTTTTGGTTGATGGAATTTCTAGATACAAGAATAATACAAGTACAATGGTGATTCTTGATACAAAAGAACCCACCTACCAAATGCAATTCACCCGCAAGGAAGCAGTGTGCCAGAAATGCCGCAATGAAACCTGTACGGCAACACCTACAAGAACTGTGGCACAACGGGGGTGAGTTGTCAACTCGTGAATAGAAGATATCTACAAGCAGAAATCGAATGCAAGACAAAATCCTAAGTCAATACAATCAGTATATAATATATCCCTCGAGAGTAAGTCTGAGGCATGAAAATGTGGCAATGTAACATCTAATCATGTAGGTAGTGCCAAGTACTCGTGCCAGTGCCTCAGATAATAACATGTCATAAATGTAAGGTATGTCTGCATGAAGTAAACATGATGAAGTATCAAATGGATATCAATACACATATATTAGCGTCCCATTCCACTAATATTGGTGTAAGGGTATATATAACAGCGCCCTCGTACCCTGTTATATATACAAATGAAGTATGATCAATGTAGTCAAGGTCTGTATGTAATCAATGTCTGTATAAACGTGGAACCCGTCCACCCGTCACCCAATGACAATAAACATCATGTATGTAAATATGAGGATATAAACAAAATCATGGAAAAACATCATGAAACCCGTGCCTAGCATCGACACGAAAATCCTCGTCCATATGGGGCTCCGTCTGCGGTATCGGCCCTCGGCCCCGGCAGTACGGGTCAGCCCATGTCCATCTCTGGGCTCCGTCTGCGGTATCGGCCCTCGGCCCCGGCAGTACGGGTCAGCCCATGCCCATCTCTCAACTCTGGTCGGTATCCTCCAGATATCCGCCGAGCTCAAATACAATCACCGGTAGGTAGTATTCCCTCTGCCAGGCTCACCGTCTACTACACAGCGAAACCGTTCTCGCCCCGGGGTACCATACCGGGTCCACCATGTACCCGTAATCGGCCTCATCTAACTCCTCGATTCGGGTTCACACATATCACTCTCGCACCGAGAAAACACATGGTGGACGCACCGAAATATCATATCAAGGGAAACCGGGTTTTTAAATAATTAACTATTTTCTTTGAAATATCCACGGTTCCCCAAATCCAGAATAAACATGGAAACAACATATCTCAATGCGTAATCTAAGCAAGTATGAAGGTATCAATGTATGTGTACAAGTATGAGTATATGACATATAAAGGAAGTGCAAGTATAACAGTATATCATGCAACACGGAAATAATAGTATGCACATTCAAGGTCATATCCTGATGCAATAATGCTACTGTGTGGTGACATGGCAATTATCGATGATGAAGTGTGTGAGCCGGTAAGCAAGTGTACGTGGAACATACGCATCATCGATAATGGTGCTAGTTTCCTAGCAACATGATAGTAATATAACAGTAAACATATGCAAAGCAATATGAATAGCAGGAATATGCGGAATTGAATAATCAACGTAACAGTAAAGAATCTACACCCATATGTATATGTCATGCAGTTATGCCATTTGAAATAAGAATGACTCGGGTCTAGTCTAACATCTACTGTGCAAACTACAGATCTAAGTATCAAGTCAATCAGGAGGGGTAAGGAGACCACCTAAGTCTGAGTCGATATATATATACATAATAGTCAGTGATCCCGCCTCAATAGTATCGCGTACGATACAGTATATCATATACCAATCCTCATGTCATGAGTGCGGATCCATCATCAATATAGGCTCGTACGGTAAGTCGTCGTACGGCATCCCATTAACTGGGTACGGTCAATATCTTATTCCTCTCAACAAATATCAGGTATCACTATCATCATCTCGCATACTCTGGGGTACTGATCTAAGTCTAGTACAACTGATACCATCTACAAAGTATGAATGCGGGGGTAAACACACATCCCAAGCCCGCAAGAATCATATGTCGTATCCCAAATACGAATCATATCACATCACCGATCTCGCGGCACAAAGCCTAATATCGTCGACTCATCTCCAAAGTCATCCAATATCATCATCAACACCGTGTAAGTATAGTGAATATGCAAGGGTGTGCGTGTGGGTGTAAACCTATTCTAGTGTTCGCGACTATGAGCTATACTAGTTTACTTCTAACCCTAAGCTATCCATACTACACCTAACACAACATCCATGACACACTGTACTATCAAGCATAATATATAGTATACCAACTACGGACTGCGGGGGTGCTATACGCCATCCACCCGACTTCCCCCAGTAGATATAATCTACTCACCTTGCGTCTTTATTTGTGGATGTCGCCACGCGCTTGCTTGTCGACCCGAAGTCCTCATGGGGTACCTACACATCAAAGTATCGTATCCGCGTATTAAAACCAAATCAAAGCTAACACGGCACACAAAACCCAAAAAAATACGATAAGGGGCCTATAGGTCAGAACCTATGGGCACGCCTTCAAAACCATCAATCAATCATCGATATCGTCGTATAAACGCCAAATAGTCGAGATAAAACACAATACACAATTTCAGAACTAATAATACGGAATACGGAAACACAAATCTAAAATAGCAACTAAGGAAATAGGCTCCAGATCTCACCCTAGGTCAAACTAGACAAATCTATGCATACCAGGGGTCTAAAATATACATGTAGGAGCTACAGAACAACCACAAGACAAAATAGTGGAACCCAGGCCGCAAATTGCGGCCAAACAGATTAAATCTGCGGCCTGAAAAAGGAAGTGGGGGCTAGGGCTCTGGGGTTAGCTTCCTGGGTGCCTGCACATGTCACTGTCCATCCAATATAATTTTCAGAGTCTCGGGTTGATAGCAGATCTTAAATAACCTTCACAGATTCCACAAACTTTCCGATATCGGTTTCTAAATCCGTATTTCGGGTTTCAACTCTCAGGTTAGGGTCTCAATTCATGCACTAGGGTGTTGGTGTTGTCTCTACTGAACTCAATTTCATATTACAATTCATAATTTCCTCAAACCCTAACTAGGTTTTCCTTAACTCCACAATATCAAACAATATCGGTTCAATCTAAACATGGGGGTATAAGTAATGCTAAAACTAAGCTAATGGTCCAGAAAATATCTCATTTGGCAACTCAAGAATTTTCTTGAGTTGCCCCTAGTGGCCAAAATCCTTGCTTCTTTAGTCCAATGTGTAGATCTAGAGCTTGTGCACACTTTTAATGAAATGGAGATTGGGTTTTGGAATTATTTTTGAGATGATTTGAGGTATTGAAGAGGGGAGGTGGGATGAGGAGCAGGAGCAGCAGCAGCAACTTGAAGGAGAGGGAGAGAAATGAGTGAAGGGAATAATGAAGGAGATGGCTAAGTCCAAAGTCAAAAGAAAACCCATACCTTTCTCTCTCTCACCATACCTCATTTCTTTATTCTTTTCCCATTTTCTTTTCCTTTTTTCTCTCAAAATCCTTCTCCTAAGAATAGTAAACCTAAAGTGAGAAACCATGATAGAAAATGCACAAGTGTAGGAAAATGATATGTGCATGTTTTGCACAAAATTACTAAAAAACCGATTAGCGATTTTTAATCGCGATTAGCACTAAATTAGCATATAACTAATCAATTAAACTTAGAAATGACATAATTCTCTAATTTACCCTATTTTAGAATTTTCCAAAAAATTTTCCCCACTTATTTGTATTTAATTATACCAAATTATTAAAATATTCAATAAAATAATATTAAATTATAAATTTCCCAAAAATAATATTTTTTATTATTTCGAAATGTTACAGAAAGGGGGGTCGACAATCAAGTGCGTCCTTACCCTACTGAGCCTGAATGTGACAATCTCCGTACAGTCCGGTCTCTTCGTCAAAGAGTATCGCATATCGGGCCTAGGGGTGGATAACGTCAGACCCCTACTAACCCGATAAGTCGTGTCTGAGTCTAGCTCATCACCAACTGAGATACTACTGATCAACTATCAATAAATCTCCCCTACCGTGGCCACAGATTTCTGGTGATAGCCAACTGAACACAGCGTGACATCGACTCCTAATACCAGGAGAGATGAATCCCTAACAGTCGACCACTGGCTCCATGTGGCTCAGGACCGTACCCAACTAAAACCTGTTTGCACGACTCCTTTGAGCCGTGGTAGGGTAGTAATCAAAGTACAGTAAGAACTCACACGAGACAAATGACGACTTCAGGTCAAAAGACTAACCTGTACTCATGTCACCTGAGAACTTTCATCTGACGATATATATAATACCATCTAGAAGTTTTCGGTGAGTCCGTCCAGTGTACTCACTTCCAGTGAGCACTTGTATACTATCTTAGGTGACACAACACCAATGGCTTGTGAGACCAGCCACCGCCCCTCATCGGGGTTTCGAAGTGTATACACTAATCTACTCCGGAATATCGATGCCCAGTCTCGATACACCCACCACCAGGGATATTTAAGGATGTGCTTATAGGCTACCCTGCTCTCACGTATATGATCGCCATCATAATGCTGATAGTCAAGAAAGAATCTTATGGGCTCTATTAATATGTAATAGTAATCTGCAATAGCACATAATGCATGTACATGATGATAAAGACAAATCAAATAGCATACTATCATTTTGAATAAGAATATCCTACCCGTATAGGTCCTCTCTCAATCATCACAATCGCGTGCCTGCGATTACAATAATTGACTTGAGGGCAGTATATCCAACAGTTCGTATATCTATTTTTTTCAAGCTCCACCAGTGTTATGACGAGGGGTCCTACTAGGCCCTCTTCCTCCAGGCTAGCTTCAGGTGCTGCTCCATGGACGCTGAAGTGGACTACGTCAGGTGTGTCCGTTGGTAACTACTCAACCAAGTAGGAGGGATTACATGGGAGTAGAAATTCGTACCTACTATAGGTATATGCTCTATATTAGATGGAGTCCATGCCAGACCGACTATATTTGGCAGTTTTTTGCAGCGGCCATGGTATCACATAATCTTTTATACATTTAAATTTAATCGTGGTGTGTGTGTATGTGTATTTAAATTTTTGTAATTTCAGACCCAGGGACATTACAGTTTCATCGGCGTCATCGGCGAGGATGGCGAACCCTACACCGTTCGATGCACATCGAGCCATAGACTGGGTCAGATCTGAGTGCCAGGCTATCAAGAGGAGACGCCAATATGAAGTAAGGAAGTATCATTACATTCTCTAGGCCGTGGCTACTGAGGAGGAGCGGGAGGCGATAATGAAGGCCATTTTTCGGGATGTCCAGAGAGAGGATTGGCCGCAACTAGTCACGTATTACGAGTGCGATGATATTCAGGTATAAATTTAATTTTTATGATTATAATAATATAACATGAAATCATATTCTGTGATATATAATATTATCTTCATTATATTTGCAAGACGACATCGGTTCGTAACAGGGAGAACTGGAACAACGGCGTCAGAGAACACACTATCCCGATCCAAAGGAAGCGGTCGCAGGCTAGCACTCAGCACCAACTCATAAGTATTTTGACGTTAAAGAATATATGTTTTTTTTTTGTGGAAAATTACTTATTGAAATAAATCCTAATTTTATCGCAGAAAAAGAAAGACCCCGTCAATTACACTGCTGTCAGGGGATAGTCCGCGTTACACAGGGGCATGGACGAGTTCATGTTAAGTGTCATATAATCAAGTCGATACTGTATTTAAGTTAACACGTTTATATATATATATATATATATATATAGAATAATGGAGGAAAGATGCCATAGGAGCGAATTTCCTCCTATGGCGTCGAAAAAATATCCCCCCTCTCATTTTTTTCCGACGATCGGCACCCACTATCTTTATCGTTATCATCTAAGATGTGGGTACACCAAATTTCATGTGATTTTACAACTTTTTCACCATTGATTTAGCAATGTAAAAAATTCTATTGTCGGTAAACCGTTAATTTTGAACTCGCTAAATCAACAGTGAAAAAGTTGTAGAATCACATGAAATTTGGTATACCCATATCTTAGATGATAACGATGAAGATGGTGGATGCCGATTGTCGGAAAAAATGAGAGAGAGTGTATTTTTCGACGCCATAGGAGGAAATTCCCTCCTATGGCCTCTTTCCTCCATTATTCTCATATATATATATCTTTTTCACAAACCCAATTCTAAGAGAGGATAGATGCTTTAAGACTTGGCCCCGACGACTCAATTACCGCAATTTTCCCTGTTCTGGATTCGATATTCGGCGGATATAATGGTGGTTATAAGCACGGGGTTGGTCCCGGGCCCACCGACACTTTGCCTGGCGTTCGTCTGTCCACGAGTACGCTGTGGCCCAGACGAGGACAGATGCGGCTGCTGCGTCACAGGAGGAGATTCGTCGGCTCCAAAATCGAATGGAGCAGTAGAATGTGCGGGGGATACGCTTCAGGTGCAGATCGAGGAGCTAAGGCAGTTGAACGCGGAGGCCATCAAATAGGCTATACGAGATGAGTTTGGGAGTATGTTCAGATCACGGGACGATGGAGCTAGATCGTCCCAACGACCATAGATTATTGAATTTTTTACACAAACATTTGTTTTATTGCTTTATTGATTATACGGTTTGGTGTATATATTTTGTTTGTAATTTCATTTGATTCTAATTATATTACTTCTTGATTGTTAAAATTGCATGAGATTTGATCATATAATTATTATCAATCGCTGGTTGTAATTGAAAAGTAACACGTGTAGGGTGTGCAGATTTCAGTTTAAAAAACATATATAATAGTGTATTTGGTCACGGTTAATACCGTGACCAAATAATATATAGTAAATGTTTTAACCGTGACCATAGGATTTTGTAACAGTTACCTGCTAGCAGCAGGCAAGCTTCACTATGGTTTCCCTTGTAAACCGTGACCATAAAGATTATATAGTCACGATTACCTGCTATAGCAGGTATCCTATGTTACGCTTTAACTTTTTCGTCACGGTTATATCCGTGACCATGTATCTCCTAACCGTGACCATATATGTGGACCCAGACTGCTTTTATTTAGTTGTTTGAACCGTTTTTGGTAACGCCACGTATGTGTTCACGGTCTTAACCGTGACTTAAAAAACATATGGTCACGATTACGGGCATAACTAGGATTCTCGCGACGGGGTTTTAGACGACGGTTGTGTTACGGTTTTAACCGTGACCATATTTATGGGATCGCCTGCCTGTTAACTATATATAGCATGTGGAAAAAGCCCTATTCCCTAATCCCATAAGTAGGAATAATCGATGCCAAACAGGATTTTATAATGAGTATACCTCTCTACCAGCATGGTATAATAATTAAAGACCATGGCTTCCACCCCTTCAATTTAAAATGCTATGTTTTTTCCACAAAAAATTTATAGACTTGCTGCGCAAGAATAATTGAGCTCATCGAGATAGCACTCATCACGGGTCATTAAACCAACTCCCAAAATTCCAAATATTGGCAAGAAAATGGTGGTTGCATGCGGAGGAGGAAGTGCTGGAATAATCCCAAATATCGGAAATAATAAAGTGTTGTAACACTCTCAGGTCGGCAAAAATAAAGAGTTGTGATGGATATAAGATATAGATGAACACCCTATCAGAATGTAAGTGTTTTGGATGGAACCTCAACCGTACCGAAAGACTATTTACTCATGCAAACCCAACACTCCAAATACTAAAAAAAAATTCTTTAACACACACCTGGGTTGTGTGTGTATCTAACAAGTTTTCGTGAGACATTTTGAGAAGGCCAAGGTCTGAGGATCAAGGAATAAAGGGCTGCGTGATAAAGTTTCAAACTTCATCTCTCCATGCTTTTACTTTGAAGAATTAGACAAGGACTACGTACACGTTAATTACATTGAAACAACGAAGGGAAAGTATACATTCAAATGTTGGGCTCTTGAGAAAGTCTACACCAAAAGCTCCATCCCTCTCTACACAAGTTGTAGAGATAAATTACATGTACAAAGAGAGTTGTAGAGATGGAACAAATAAAATAAGAAGGAAAAAGAAGAAGAAGAAGAAACTGGCATGCAAAATGCTGTCATCCCTCACGTATGCTAGTCTAGGACCCTCTCTAGACATAATACCTATGGTTATATATATTGATACTCATCATGACTTTATTTAATCCAACTAGCTATGAGATTCTAGGTTGATGTGGAGATTGTAGATATCCTAAAAATTTGCTGAATTATAAAGAGTCTTAGCTCAGTTCATACAAATTTCATCTTCAATGTGAAAGGTCGTAAGTTCGATACCCAAAGGTTTTGATTTCAAGAAAAAAATGAAATACCCTCTAAAATAATAAAATTGCTCAAGAGTAAATTCACATCATTTATGGTAATGACTCTTAAAATTTCACTTCTATTGGGAATTATAAGTTGATATTAATTTGTGTTTTGCAATATATACTGTAAGAGTTGAGATTTTTTGTTTTGAATGAAATGTTGAATTTTCATGGAATACTTTGAAATGCAAGTTTTAAGATACTAAAAAATGCATTTGCCCCTTCATTTTAAAAACTCCCCTCGCAACATGTTCTTCTTATAATACAAAAATCAAAAGGATCATAGAAAATTTCTTTGGCAACAATAACAAGTTGACTTACCATGCATTGGATGATCGTTGATTCATATTACAGGATACAACAACCGGGCGGTTAATTACAATTTCCCTCTCCAAAGGGAGAGATCATGCACCTACAGCTTGATTCTTAACAGGGGTCACATATAAAAAAATAATAATGGGATTTTTTTTTATATACCACCACCAGGGATTTTGAAAAACAACCCCGAAGATCAAAAATTTTAAAAACACCCCCAAAGATTTTAAGGTAACTAAAAAGGATCCTGAAGTTAACTTCTGTTGCTATCGGTGTTAGAACCAGCTGATGTGTTTATAAGATGACATTTTTACCCCTCCTTCTCAAGCATTCCTAGTTCCAGTTATGTGTTGGTTCTTTTTGATTATCATGTGGCGATGGATCGAGAAGAGTCGGAGGAGTAGTTTAGAGGAGATCATGGAGAGGGTCTTGTGAAAAAGAGAATGAATGGATGAGAGAGTGGATGAGAGCGACGCGGCGGATGGGGAGTTGATGATGAAAAGAGATCCTAAGAGAGAGAAGAAAATGGAAATGGTTATAAAAATGTTGTTTGAGATTGAGGGTTTGAGTTAGGGGAAAACTTAGGTGATGGCTTGCTTTTAGGAGAGGGAAAAGAGAGGAGAAACTAAGGTTTTTGCATGATGAGATGAGAGGTGGCATATTTTTGGGGATGATGGGATCTTATGGATTGATGGTAAATTGGACATTTAACATATCTAAAAAAGTTCAAAATAACCATGGTTAATCGTAAATCAGAATCAAACATAAGTAAATGTAACAGAGGGTTGTATTTAGTTTACGGCCAATCTTAAAGGGTTATTTTTTTAAATTTTAATCTTTCGGCGTGTTTTTTCAAAATCCCTTATTTTTTAGGGTTGTATATGAAAGTAACCAAAAATAATAAACATTGTCTATGGCGATCTCAATAATCTAAGAATCACTTAATTCCAAAACTAACTTATATAGATATATATTCTATCTTTTTAAAATCTAAAGTCCAACAATTTATTATAAATTGTAGTTTATAAATATGGCGTTTCATTATTCAATATATTATAATAAGATTTTGTATGAATGGGTGTGGCGCCAACCAGCCAATGGTCAATATATTATGGATCCACAAAGAATCTTACATATATTTATTACTACAAAACCATTAAGAAAAATGAAAGTAATATGCGGTTGTCTTAGGTATACTAGGATGAAGCCAGGGCGATACGGCGGGGTTTTAGAATAATCTATAAAAATAAATAAACAATAAATCATAGAAATAGTTATGTCAATGATCATAACGGTAAAAGTTCATGCCATTTATGTAATAAACAAAACTCATGGCATTTATCTGAAAATATTAAAATTACATGGTATTTGTTTGTAATATTCAAATTCCATGTTATTTATCTAAAATTTATTGGAAGTTCATTGTAGTTATTTGTAATAAAAAAGATTCATAGCATTTATATGCAAAAAATGAAATCTCATTGTATTTATTTAGAATAAACAAAGTCCATAATATTTATCCAAAAATGGTAAAAATTCATAATATTGATTTACAATAAACAAAGTCCATGACATTTATATGGAAAACGATGAAAGAGCATGGTATTTATTTATATAAAACAAAACCCACGGCATTAATCTAGAAAACGGCGGAAGCCATGGACTTTATTTGTAATAAATAAAGTCCATGGTATTTATATCTAGAAAATGATGAAAGCCATGGTAATTATTTGCAATAAATAAAATTTATGGTATCTATATGAAAAGGTCGAATCCTATCGTATTTTAGCGGAAACCTGGCTGTGATAAACGAAGTCCATGTTTTTTTGTTTGTAAACAACAAATTTCATTGTATTTTACCTTTAAAATGTCTAAAACTCATATTTTAGTGAAAATCGGTTTTGAGTTGATGATATAATGGTAAATAAAGAGAAGTTTTGGGTTGTTGGCACAATTGTAAATGGGTAGCGATATTGCCAAATATTAAATTGATAAATCCACATAAAAAATTGTGTATGAACAAAATTAATCCCAACTACAGCATTCTTTAATTATATTGTTGGTTTAATTTACTAAAATACTCCATTGATAACTTAAAAAATACTCCTTTCTAGCACTCATCAATGACATATTAATACAATTTTTTGGGATAATTAATTCAATTTCTAACTGATCGAAATTGATATTTTTTTTCAAATACTAAGTATTTTTGATAGATCATAATGTTTTGCTGAAATATTTTGTTCTAATATCCATCAGTACCACCATTTTCTAAAAGTCATAATCTGAATATATATATATATATATATATATATATATATATATATATATATATATATATATATAATGGTTTTAACAGGCTACTTAAACATAACAGAATACATCCAAGTGATGCAACTTTAACACAAAAAACTTTGAAGAATAAGTGACAAACTATTACAAAAAATTGATGTGTATGACAGGCGTATGTGAATATACCTTTGTTTTACAAATTAATTTTGCCAATTTTACCAACTATTACAAATCAATGCATATTCATTGATATATATTCACTCAAACAAAAGCCTTTAAAATTGAGAGGGAAAGAATGGGTCCGGTGAGACTGGAGGAGAAGGTCGAGGCGATGTCGCGACGGGTGCTGGGTTGCAATTACAGGCGGAGGGGTTTGGTAGATGAGAAGTTTTTTAATATTAATTCATCGGTATAGTCAAAAGTATATTTTAAGTTATTAATTCATCAGCGTGTGGGTAGTAGAGAGAATATCAATGGGAGTATTTTAGTAAATTAAACCAACAGTATAATTAAAGACGGTTGCAGTTGGGGTAATTTTGTTCATGCACAATTTTTTGTGTGCTTTAATCAATTTAAGGTTTGGTAATATCGTTAACTTGTTTATTTTTCCCTACTAAACAAAGAGAGGTCCCGCCAGCGATTTACAATTTTTTCCCTACTACTACATAAATTAAATAATAAAAATTGTTAACTAATTGATTTTTCTATAAACCTAAACCGATAAAAGGTGGGAGGCGGGGGGGGGGGGCAAAGTATGCCTGTTACTCTGCTGTTCACTTTAAACCCTGCGAATCTGACCACCCATCTGGTCTCCCCATGTCTTAATATAAAAACCGTTAAGCATATTTATTTTCATATTTTCTATGGGCATTGAATACCCTTATATATTTCTTACAATATTTTCATTGCATTTAATTAGAGGATTTTTTTAAAGGAAAAATAGTAGGGCAAGACACCTAGCTACTCAATAAAAATAAATTAAAAAATAAAATATTTATAAGACAAAATATGTATGCATCGAGACAGGGACGGATCTATATGGACACCAGAGGGGCACGTGTCCGGCCCCTCTGAAAAGTTGTTGTATTCATGAAACATATAATAGATATATTCATGGCAACAAAATAACAAAAGAATGCTTTAGCTCAAATGGTAAGACTTGCACATTCAATTTTATTGTGGTTTACTTTCTTTGTGAAGGAAAATTTCTTTTTATATTTATAACTAAATTAATTTAAAATTTTGTGACCATTTTTAAAAATTATTTGATAATTTTTATATAATATTTATGTTTAACTTTTTAACCAAACCTTACCATATCCGGTACCCCTCAAGTGAAAAGGGCCCGCCCCTGCATCGAGATAAACCATATATAAGTGTTTGAGCTAATAACTTATGATTTTATTTATGGAACGACGACATATTCATTATTCTTCACACAAATGCAAGCAAAAGATATAAATTCTATACCACACAATAAGAAAATTCTCGATACATCATATAGAAATTACAAACGCCAAAAAATAAGGCTATTATTATTTATATGATCAAACGTTGACGGCTGATCATGTTCCTTCTTTACTTTTGTTCTTATCCAATATATGAATACTAAATAATATTTTCATCAATAATAACACCGTAAGAAGTAGTAATATCCATAATGGCATCATCATCCTCATCATCAAGAGATTTAGTAGAGCACGTTTCAGTTGAACGTTTCGAACCCAATTTATGCTTAGCATTCTTAAGCGAAGAGAAGGATCCGCGCGACAAAAAATGTTAACTAAAAACAATATTAGTAATTAAATTTCTTTTATGAGCCGTTTTCTGATGCAGGTGGTTTGAATCCAGAGGATCTCCTTCCGAGTTCAACTCATTAGAAAAAAACTCTGCACAACTGCATTATCAGAGTAAACAGGTTCATACGCCGTGTGTGGTAATACAGATTTACAATTTTCCTCTTTAGAAAGTGAAGAATTAACCTGAGAATTCACAATATTGGTTGTTTGATTGTTGATATTAGAATCGGAAGACAAGTTTGATTGTTGATATCAGAGATATGCATATTAGAAACTTAATTGTTGATTGTCACGCCCAACCCCAATACAGAGAGTATTGTCCGCTCTGGTCGATACTGCACGGTTTTGTCCTTCGAAGCGAACCGGACCCGACCAGGGGCCACTTCCCAGAAGGTCACCCATCCCAGAACTTCCCTGGCTCGAGCATGCTTAACTACGGAGTTCTCAAGCTTCTGTAGTACCGGTTCTGTAATACCCAGTCCCTATATGTAATTAGCGTATTTTAATAGATAAGTCTTCAGGTTTCCCCCCCAAAAATTTACTACAAATTTTTCCGTATTTTTATAAGGGCCACTGACAAAATTTACTTATTGATACTTCTAATTATTTTAAGTATTTTAAATAAAACCCTAACCCTATTTTCTAACCTCAATTTCCTTTTATAATTTCCTAACCCAAACCCTAACCATACTTCCTTTTCCTTTCAATAAATTTTTCCCTAAACTGATCCATCCCTCTCTCTCTCTCCTTTCAATTAGTCTCATTCCCTCTTATCGAATTCCCATAAGAAAACCCCAGCCCCAGCAAAATAGAGTTAAACAACTAAAGCCAGCTCAACAGAATTTTCCTTTGAATTGAATAAATTTCCCTCAGCCCAAATCCTAACTCCTCTTTTTCTTTCATCTTTTCCCGACCCATCTCCCCATTTTTCCAATTAAATTCCCCTAATTCCCAACCTGGCCCACCTTTCCCGATTTTCCTTTATTCTTTAATTTTAACTCCCAAGCCCGGCCCAAATTCTCCAATTTCATTAATTCTCTATTTTCCATTTAATTCCCAACCTAAGCCGGCCCACTCTCCCTATTTTCTTTCTAAATTCTATTTCCTAGCCGGCCCAAGCCCAGCCCGCGCCCAAACGAATCCCCCTTGCACCCAACCCGACCCGTTCTCTCCTTCTTCCCTACGTAAAATATTTTCCCGCTCCTTCCTTCGCCGCGAGCCCACGTCGCCGCCCACGACGCGCACGTCCCCGAGCCCCGCTCCCCGTCGCGACCACATCTCCGCTCCCTTACCCACGACCGCACGCGCGTTCTCACTTCCATTTCCCCATCGACCCCATCACTCTCTCTCCCTTCACACCCCCTGCACCCGCGACCGACGATCCCCGCTTTGCCTCCTCCATCACTTACCCCCGAACGCCTTCGCCTGCACCCCGAGCTCCTACCCCATCGCCGACGAGCTATCTTGCCTCTTCTACCTCATCCCCTCCTTTTACTCCGACGAACCCCGAGCCCCCCTCACTTCAACCCTCTCCCCTCACTGCACCCCCTTACCGAGCTTCCCCATTGCCCCTCACCTGCTCGCCGGTGCACCCTATCGCCGCTGCACTCACCTCCGACGAGCCCACCTCAACAACCCGAGGCCACCTCACTGCAACGCCCGAGCTCTCTCTCTCTCGTTTCCCCCTCATCACCACCGAGCACCATCGCCCCTTCGACCTCATCGTCGTCAGCCAACGACATCGCCGGCTGCCTCCTTCCACTGCGAGCTTCCCTCCAACCCAGCTCCAGGCCAGCCTCCCATTCCCAAAGCCAAACCATCACCGACGGCCACCCTCTCCATAGCCGAGCCCCTGCCACCTCCTCTCGACGCAAGCGAAGCCATCAAGACCCCAGCGACCAAGCTTCCACTTCCCAAAACCCTTTTGGAAGAGCACCCCTTGCAACCGCTGAGCCATTAAGCAATATCGAGCTCCATCGTCGAGGCCAAGCTTGAATCCCAGCCGCGTGTAGCCGTGTGCAAGTCGCTGTGCTAAACGTGCCGTCGCCGCAGGCTGCCGCCATCATCGCCTTCGTGACCATCGAGCGTCTTCAGGCAAGTTTAATACTTGCTTCATGCTACTTGTATATGTTACAATTCTAGTTACTAATAATTGTCGCATACCCTTTTTACGTGAACCGTATAATTCAAGTGTTCGATGCACGGTCCGATTTGGAAACTCCCGTTAAATTGACGGCAACATATAAAATGTGTTGGCCCGTGTAGCAATGAATATTGTGGTGAAATTTGACTGGAGAATTTAATCGTTACTGGCTTAAACGATTATCCCAAGTACACCCGTTAAAACTGAATATTTCCCGCATCTGAAACTTGTTAAAATCATAAGTAATTGTGTACACATTGAAATGATGCGCTCGAGGGCTCAAATCGAAGCCGACTCGACGAACTAGAACCCTATGGAAGTTTTAAATTGTTTCTGTACTGGTAATATGACGAGAACTGGTTCGGAGAGCGGCTCTGGGCTGCAGTCCAGAGCAGCTCTGGCTGTTGATTTCTATCTCGTAATGCTTACTACTTTGCTACCTGAACTTGTGTATTGCAGAACCCTATACTTTATTGAAGGTGAAACTGTTAGCTAAATAACGCAAGTGATTTCATGCCTTTTTATCATCGTTTACTATTTAAACTGCAATTTAAAAGAACAGGACGTATAGCAGTCCCAAACAGAACTAGAACTGATACTCTAGTGTTGAACAGTGCATAACTTCTGACATAGAGACGCGATTGAGAATCCGTCTGGTTCCTTGGAAACCTTATTGAAAACCCTAAATTTCATTCAACTGTACCGTCGCTAAATTATAATCCCAACTGGGAATAAAATGTGTTACGAAACGTACTTCTGATTCTGAAACCGGATTTCCAACAGTGAACGCTTAAAATGAAATGGCCATATCTAGTGATCCTGAAACCCGATTAACGTAAAACTAATTTTGATGGTTAGATAATTAAACATACTGTTTACTCCTTTTTCATTGTTTCGCTAAATGGTGCATGTATGATTTATGATAAATTATGCAAGTGGTAGTACATCGTTTAATGACATCTTAATCATGCCTTAATTACTGTATTCTCATCACATTATATATATGTCATTACATTGGTAACCTAGCGATCGTGTGCATTACCCAGTGTTAGGTTTTAGTGTTTGATTGTGGCAAGTACGTTAGTGTTTAAGCATGAATGGATAAGTGAGAGTGACACGTACTTGTACACAATCAGTGGACCCTATTTATTTATTGCATTGTCGACGTCTGTGGGACATGTATAAGTGTGACTATAATTGGTATGGGACAATTATGGAAGCACTTGTATGGGTGTCACAGGTAAGGCACCAAACACTATCCATTTATCTTGGGTATCAGTCGGGATAGGCTTGATGGAGATCCTGTCTCCAGTTCTCGTGCAGACTTGTCATGGACCGACCGGTATTTGAGTTTATGGTTGACGTTTGATGTAGACCACGGGGTGTGGGGTAGTTTGAGTGTGAGTTCAGCAGAATCTCGGGAGTCCCATGCCGGCACATATGAAGATATATGGAGATATATAGGGATATCATTGATTATTAGCAAGTGACTCGGGCTCGTGTTCCCTTGTCCTTGGGTTCTACCCTTGGGTGGGGGATACTCACGAGTGGTTGACTCTCACACTTGGACTGACGATAGGCTTAGTGACCTGTACAGTGAGACTTAGAGACTGATAGGGATAGTGACATTGACATGCATTGCTTACTGATTCAACCCCTGACATACTATTTACTGCTTTACTGTTCACCTGCTCTATTAGACACTCGCATTTGGCTACTTCTTGTTCACGTCTTTACTCTTTTGATTACTGTTACATTTTTATTATTATCGTTCGAGTTACCATTTGTGTCCATATATATATATATATATATTGCTATAGTGTCGCTCTGACGACCTGAGTATGCATGCTCAGAGTGAGAAGTAGATCTAGCTTGGACCAGGACCAGACGTACATCGCGGACATCTTGATCAGCTACCCAGAGTTATGCTCTCTTGATCTCCATCTAGTTAGTTCTTTTGTATTTGTTTTGATTTAGTTACTGCATTTCTCATTACCTGTGCATTGTTTACTGATTACCACGTAAAGCTAGAAGCCGGAGTGTGACTACGGCAGGATATTCCCTTGACCGTAGGAGCATGGCTGGCCTTGTCAACCCCCCGTATTCCGTATTTTGGAAAGCGGGGCGTGACATGTTCACTTAAAAGGAGCCTCTGTATTGAGAAGTGGTATCATTCCATTTATAGTACAGATCTGCCCTCTTTCGGAATCCCCATTGTTCTACAGTGGGTCCCACGGACTCAAGAGGTGGCCCCTACGAATTTAAGAGGTGGCCCCCACCCACTTAACATGACACTTGGCGTGGCATTTTGTTCCATGTGGCACTTTACTCCGTGAGCAAGAACCGGGTCCCGACATTCTCCCCACTTTTGAACAATGGTTCGTTCTCGAACCACAGACTTACTATTGAGAGACCAGCTCTGATACCATTCTGTCACGCCCCACCCCCAATACAGAGAATATTGTTCGCTCTGGCCAAAATCGCACGGTTTTGTCCTTCGAGGCAAACCGGACCCGACCAGGGGCCACTTCCCAGGAGGTCACCCATCCTAGGACTTCCCTGGCTCAAGCACGCTTAACTACGGAGTTCTCAAGCTCCTGTAGTGCCGGTTCACTTAAAATGCGTCTCTATATTGAGAAGTGGTATCATTCCATTTATAGAACAGATCTGCCCTCTTTCGGAATGTATTTCGAAAAGTCCCCATTGTTCTACAGTGGGTCCCATGGACTCAAGGGGTGGCCCCCACTGATTCAAGAGGTGGCCTCGCCCACTTAACACGACACTTGGCGTGGAACTTTGTTCCGTATGGCACTTTTCTCCGTGAGCGAGAACCAGGTCCCGACATTGATAGCAGAATTAGAAGCATATACTTCCAGGAGAATCACTTATAAATGGAGAAGTTATTAATGCCTTAGTAAGAAATTTACATATGATCCATTCTTTGGTAGCGCCTGGCATGTCAGATACATTATTGCGAGCATACATAATGTTTTCAACAACATTTGAATGATTTGGAGTGATATATATGTTAAGCTTAGATGCAAGAGCAGCAGGAATTGGAGACATTTTTACCAAATTGCCAGTGGGTTACCATGCATTCATCTTCTTAGTTTTTAGGATGCTTCATTACTTTGGTGGTGGATTAGAATGGATTGCCCCTTATATTGATTTACCTTTTGATTTTTCTTACAATTTTCTTTGGAATAACTATTTTTGGCACTAGTAGTACAATATTTGTAATTCTTGATTCACATTAAAAAAAAAGACGATCACTTGAAAAAAAAATAGAAAATGTTTAATATATAAATACTTTTTTAACCATACCTTATTAAAATCTTTTGTATTGTGAAATCTAAAAAGGAGATGTCTTTGATCCAGCACGATAATCACAATCTTCATGAATGAAATTTCAGTATGTGTGTGTGTGTGCACGATAATCATGCTCTATGATTTTTTTATTGATTGACACTACTCATCATCATCTTTATCATGTAAGATGTGGATACACCAAATTTCATATGATTCCATTACCTTTTCACCATTGAATTAGCAATGCAAAAAGTTATATTGTCGGTAAACCGTTAATTTTGCACCCACTAAATCAACGATGAAAAAGTGATGAGATCATATGAAATTTGGTGTATCCACATCTTACATATTAAATATGATAATGATGGGTGCTGATCGCCGAAAAAATCATGGAGAGTGTATTTTTTTGATACACAGGAGGAAATTCCCTCTTGTCTCCTTTCCTTCGTTACTGTTACTCTCTCTCTCTCTCTCTCTCTCTCTCTTTCCATATATATATATATATATATATATATATATATATATATATAAGCCAATGTCGCGCATCCCGTGGTTCACGGGAAGGTAGAAATTTCAAAAACAGTAATCTTTTGATTACGCAACACCGGCTATTACACCATGATCTTACTAAAGCCTTAACTAGTTAGACTAACTTGAGAATTTATCTACTATGGTAGATTCTTATACCTAGTAGATCAAGTCCTTTGGGTCTTCTTATGGTCCTCTTCAAGGCTCCTTGGTGATCGGATCGAGCTTGCTCCGTCGGTCTTCTCTTGTCAAAGATGATCCACCGCGAAGGTTTGTGCTCCAAGCTTCAACCTCCAAGTGAGATAACTAGGGTAAAAGGTTTGCTAAGCCAACTAACCTAGGAGATGTAGAATGTGTTAATAGATTGTTTGTCTCACTAAACCCTTGGCTCACAACACATGTGAATGTTAGGGTTTAGTATTGAGGAAGAAAATGATGGAGGAGACCTAGAGTGCTCAAGAGAGGAGAGCAACTCAAGAAATATCAAGTGAAGAAAATGAACCATCAAGAGAACAAGGTGTAGAGAATGGCACATATATTATCTCTCATCTCACTCATTGAGCCATGGCAAGAAAAACAATAAAATAAGCACCCATGCCTCAATAGTGATCCCAATCTAATAAAATATACCATGAGCCATTCCCTCCACCATGCCAAGCATGTCTCCTCCATTTTCCACATCATTAATCCATTTACCAAAATGGATAAATCCAATAATGACGTGGCACCTTCTAAAAGCATACATTGACAAATTACAAGAATGCCCCTCATACCGTATATACATATTCGTATCCGAATTCCGAAAAACACGGATACCCTGAGACGATAACAATCCAATAATACAATACTAGAATCCGGCTTAAACCAAAGCCCACTAATATTGTCTGCCTGATCATCATCAGTATACAAGTACACGTACGTGATCGAAGCCCAGGTCATAAAACCATATGATATCTACATTAATTGCCTGAAGTAGGGAAACCCTCTGTGTGGGACTCTAATGACTCGAACCTACGCTGGCAGTGTGTTTAACCACAGGCCGCAAGCGGTACTAGCTGTACGTAACGGTCCCCACGTAGATGTCGATAAGAAGGCCGATGAGGAAAAACCATCCGAACTCATACTGATCCTAAATGTGACAATCTTCATACAGTCCGGTCTGTTCGTCTAAGAGTATCGTATATCGGGCCTAGGGGCAGTAATCGTCAGACCCCTAATAACGCAATAAGTCATGCCAGAGTGTAGCCCAAAACACCCTGAGAAACTACTGGAATACCTACCAGTAAATCTCGCTTGCCCTGGCCAGGGACTTTGTGTAATGGCTCTCCGAACACTGCACGATATCAACCCCCAATACCGAGAGAGACGAATCTTGTCTAACCGCCACTGCCTCCAAGTGCTTCGGGACTGCACCCAGCTACTACCTGTTTGCACGACTCCTTTGAGCCGTGGTAGGGTAGTAATCAAAGTACAGTGGGAACACACTCGAGGCGAAATAGCAGTGTCAAGTCGACGGACTAAGCTGTACTCATGTCACCTGGGAACTGCTACCCGACGATAGGTATAATACTAACCAACAGTTCTCGATGAGTTATGTCCGGTGTACTCGTAACCTAACGAGCACCTGCATACTATCTCCAGTACGACGTACTAATGGCTGTGGGACAGACCATCTCCCCTGCTGGGATGAGAAGCATATACACTAGTCTACTCCGGAGTATCGATGGCCCGTCTCGATAATCCTACGACTAGGGACCTGTATAAGGATGTGCTTGTAGATTACCCAGCCCCCACTAGTGTGACTGCCATCACAACGCTGGTAATCAAGTAAAGATCCTAAGGGCTCTACTAATATGTATAAGCGATATGTTAAAAGAAACACATGCACATATTGAAGTAGAAACAAACCAAGTAGCATACTACCATTTTGAGCAAGACTATCAATACAATTGTGAATATCCCAAGCTTCCATTAAGTAATATACAAACCAGTATGATACAATAATGGCCTCTAGGGCAAATACACTGACAATCTTCCACTTGCACTAGGGCCATGTACTGGCGTATCGTAGACCTATCATCTCGATCAGTCGCTCGAACTGTGTCTGAGGGATGACCTTCGTGAGTGGATCTGCAGTGTTATTCTCCGTATCTACTCTCCTCACCTCGATCTCTCGGCGATCTACGATCTCTCTGATCAGGTGGTACCGCCTTAAAATGTGTCTGGACTTCTGATGGGACCTGGGTTCCTTCGCTAAAGCTATAGCGCCATTGTTGTCACAATACAGTGGTATTGGATCAACAATGGTCGGAACCACTTGAAGTTCTATGAGGAACTTCTTCATCTAGACGGCTTCTTTTGCGGTATCGCAAGTAGATATGTACTCCGCTTCCATCGTCGAGTATGCAACGGTGTCCTGCTTGGACCTCTTCCAACAGACCGCCCCTCCATTGAGAGTAAAGACATAACCCAATATAGACTTGGAGTCATCCTTGTGTCACGACCCAAATTTAGGCATGTGACCGGCACTTAAACCACGTGACGTCAACAGGCGTACGCAATTTAAGTAAGCCGAAACCCAGAAATCTAAACCACCCCAAAAAGGGATAAGTGGAGAAAACATAGATAAAAACCTTCGGAAATCTCATGTAAAAGTCTTTAAACTTAAATTTACTTTCTTAAAAATTTTGGCAGCATCTCCTTTGTAAAAACTAGCCCCGAAAACGGGTACAATATAGAATATAAATAAAGCATCCCAAACGGGAGCAAATCACGCCCAACGGCGGAAAAAACCACCACGGGCATATATACGACGCCGTAGCGAAGAAATATAAATGAAAACAGCATAAGGAGGTAAAACTTCATAACATGGCCGGCTCCCACGAGCACGGCACCCATAGTCATAAAATAATACAACATCGATCCTCATAACTCGTCTCTAAGTTAAATACATGAAGTGGTAGATGGAGAGTACTAGATACAAAAGATAAATAATGAACATCATCGGATAACCGCAAACCCACCTATAGAAAAAGGCCTCACAGCCAACCATAGCGGTATCCGCAAAAGTAGAGATAATAAGAAGCCCTGCCGCGACTACTCTGAGGGTAAATCCTGCAAAACACTGTGGCACAACAGGGGTGGGTTGCCAACTCATGAATAGTAAATAACATCATACTGTAATCGCAAGCATGCATGAACAGCGATAAATCTATCACATGAAATCTGATAGCATAAGTATGGCAATATGGATATACAACAATCATGATTAAGGTACACCATCAGGGTACTACATCTATATTAATAAAAATGCACATCAAATAAATGCTGGGTATGGGATACAACATAACATCATCAATGAATTATCATCGTGGAAAATATTGGTATCTATAAACTATACCCCAAATCCCAATATCTCAGACGCCGTCACTCTGATCGGCCCTCAATCTGTAAATCTCATGGAACCTGAGTGCCCAACATCAACACTCGAAATCTCATGAAAACATATGCCTGTATATATATGTGTGTGTGTGTGTGTCCCTCAACGACACATCAAAATTATGGAACCTGACTGTCCAACATCGACACTCGAAACATCATGAAACCCGTGTCCAGCATCGACACGTAAATACTCATCTCTCAGGCGCCGTCACTAGGACCGGCCCTCATGTCCGTACATCTTATGGAACCTAAGTGTCCAACATCGACACTCGCTATCCACATATCATGTCTGTACATAACTCCGGTCGGTATCTCCCAGATAACCATCGAGTCCAAATACTATCACCGGTAGGTACTAGCCCTTCTGTCAGGCTCATCGTCTATACCACGAAAATCACCTCTTGCTCCGGGGAACCATATCGGGTCCACCATGTACCCGCAGACGGTGCCTACCGCTCCTCGAATCGGGTTTCTAACACAAGTCTCAGAATCGAGAAAACTCATGGTGGACGCACTGAAATATCATATCAAGAGAAACCGGGTTTTCAAACAATACATAAATTTCTTGAAATACCCCCACGGTTCTCAAATCCATAAATCACATGCAATCCATATCTCAGTGCGTAAATCCATGAAAACTGATGTATGCAACATAAAACAACAATATGGGTATATTAAGGGAAAACCGCTCTTTTAAATGAATCCAATTTTAAAATATATCATGCGGTTCCCAATTCCTCCGAAATCAAGTGCAGTATCATATGAGGTGTACATGTAACTATAGCAAAATATGTGTATCTACATGTAAGCAGGTATGCATGATACATTTCATAAGCGCAATAGTACAATAATCAACGTCTCAATATCAAATTACAATACAATACCACTTAGGGGTATATGTAGCTATAGCAAGATATGTAGGTATACATGTAAGTATATTTGCATGATGTACATGTAACTATAGTAAGATATATGTGTAAGCATATAGGTAAAGCCTGTATACTACATTTCATATACGCAACGGAATAATAATCACTGTCTCAATGACAAAAGCCGATACAATATCACATATGTATATATATAGTGCGTGTCATGGCAATTACCGACGGTGTGTGTGTAGCATACAATTTGTGCTCGTGCAACATGAACCGTCAGTAATGGTGTTGTGTCCAATAGGTACCAAGTCAAGGCACAACAGGTAATAATATTCAATGACTCTCATGCGCAATCAACTCATATGCGTATAAACATGTAGCTATAATATCATATCCAGCCCTGACGCATAACGCCATACGGGCGATTTCCCCATAGATGTTAAATCTGCTCACCGATGATCTCGAGCTAAGAAAATCCGACCACCTGCTTCTCTTTCTTCGCAGCGTCCGAAATCCCCGCTTGCGATCCTAAAATTTTACAAACACAACACATAAGGCTAAATATCCTGCGCTGACATAAAGATAACGAAACGCAAGGATAATGTCCACAAGATAAACACACTGTGCATCTAGTGCACATAACGCATACGACGTCGGCACAGCCCTAGCTAAGATCGCTAAACTACACAACCACCAAGCCTAGACCCTGATCGTACCGATCGCGCATTCACAACACAATATTTATCATGGAAGATACTATATATATTATCGCAACGTCAATTGAAACCCATGCCTAATTTTACCGAAAACCTAGCAAGCACTTTTAATCATTTTAGCTCAAGTCTAGAAATTTAAACAATTCTAGCGATCACAATCATCGCAAAGTAGCTTAACTAAGTCACACAAACCTTTACTACAACTTTAATCTCACCCATATAATATTTAGTAAAAGTTAGTTTTCTATTAAGCTTAATTAGAAATTTAGGAAAAATATCATTTAACAATCTCACAACTAGGTTAACTTTTCCAAGTCTACACTTCTCCATTAACTATTTCAACCAATCAAAACCCTAACTTGATCCTCATAACTCTTTCTAGAATTCCCAAAACATGCTAATTAAAGGTTTATTTAAACATAATAACTAGATTAAGGTATTTAAACAACATTAAAGTTTAGGGTTAGGATTTTATACCTCACTTAGATTCACAAACTTGCAACTAAATTTCTAAATTAGCTCCAAAATACTAACTTTCATGAAGATCCAAGCTTGGTTAGGGTTAAAGAATAATGGGTATGGATTTGTATTTGAGTTTATGGGATTATTTGATAATTTTTGATAATTTATTTGAGCTTTAAGAAGTGAAAATGGGGTGAGGGAAGTGATGGGGCAGTAAGGGGGAGGGGCTCGGCCAAGTGGGAAAAAGGAGGAGGTTGTGGAAATTGTGTGGAAATTTCTAGCCTAAGTTCACAATTAATACTCAATTAAAGCACCTCCCATCATGCCACCTTTTAATCTTTATTTAAAAAAATTTCTTTAATCTCAACAAATATCTAGATATTTTCAAGGATATTTTGCAAAGAAGGTTTAATACTTAATCTTGTGATTAAGTTAGCATAGATTCATTTTAGTATAATTAACCCAATCAAATTTATAGTTACCACTAATTAAGTGTATAATTAAAAGTTTATAATAATATTTTAATTAAAAAAAATATTTAAGTGAACTAAAATTTATAAGTGACAACTAAAAACCGCAAACTAGCAATTTCCTACTTAAACTAGGTGCATTTAAATCTATACTGAAAAATGATCACTTCTGGGTTTTTACGGAAAACACGGTTTATTTTTACCTATTATCGGAAAATTCGCCTAAATGATTTCTAAAGCGTTACAATCTTCCCCCTTAAAGAAATTCGGTCCCCGAATTTAAAATTTTCACTACGCATACCCTCGAAGAAATGAGAAAATTTCTTCCGCATCTCGCTCTCAGCCTCCCAAGTGATTTCTTCATTAGTAGGGTCACGCCAAAGAACTTTCACAGATAGCAAGACCTTTGACCGAAGTTTCTTCACCTGCCAATCCAATATAACTACCGGCTGCTCGGTGAACGAAAGATCACGCTCTAGCTGAACGGTCTGATGCTGAATCATGTGAGAAGGATCATGAAGGTATCTACGAAGTATCGACACATGGAAAACGGGGTGAACATCCGGAAAACTGGGCGGAAGTGCCAAACGATAGGCAACGGTACCAACTCGCTCAATGATCTCGAAAGGACTTACAAATATGGGACTGAGCTTCCCCTTTTTCCCAAACCTCATAACGTCCTTCATCGGAGAAATCCGCAGGAATACATGATCCCCCACTGCGAACTTAAGTCTGCGACGACGGTCGGCATAAGACTTCTACCTGCACTGGGCTGCTCTCATCCTGTCCTGAATCAGCTGGATCTTCTCCGTAGTCTCCTGAACTAGTTAGGGTCCCAAAACCCTACCCTCGCTGAGTTCGGTCCAACAGACTGGAGATCAACACTTCCTACCATACAAAGCCTTAAAAGGTGCCATCTGAATAGTCTCCTGAAAGTTATTGTTGTAGGAGAACTCAATCAACGGCAAGTGACGATCCCAACTGCCACCAAAATCACGCACACACGCACGAAGCATATCCTCCAGAGTCTGTATAGTCCACTCTGACTGACCATCGGTCTGCAGATGGAAAGCGGTGCTAAAACTCAACCAGGTACCCAAAGCTTCCTGAAGCTTCTGCCAAAGATGGCTAGTAAACTGGGTGCCCTTGTCGGATATGATGCATGTGGGAACGCCGTACAAACGCCCAATCTCATTTATATACAACTGAGCATACTGAGTATAACCGAAAGTGGTCTTCACTGGAAGGAAGTGGGCCGCTTTCGTCAACCGGTCAACAATCACCCAAATGGAGTCATACCCACGACTGGCCCTGGGAAGACCCACAACGAAGTCCATGGAAATCTGCTCCCATTTCCACTCCGGAACGGGTAAAGGCTGCAACTCTCCTGCCAGCCTCTGATGCTCAGCCTTGACTTGCTGACAAATTAGGCACCTCGAAACAAACTCTGAAACATCACTCTTCATCCCTACCCACCAGTAAATGTCTCTCAAGTCACGGTACATCTTGGTGGAACGTGGATGAACGCTAAAGGTTGACTAATGTGTCTGCTCTAGGATCTCGCGTCTCAACCCATCGGTATCTGGTACACACAAGCGAGTCCCATAACGTAGCACACCCTGGTCATCAATCATGAACTCCGAATCTGTACCCTGCCAAACAAGTGCAAGAATCTCAGACAAACGGGCATCACTGGGCTGCGCCTCACGGATACGATCAAGTAGAAGTGGACGGGCGCGGACGTGAGCATGTTTTTCCCCAGTGGAAGTGAACTCAAACTGTACACTACCATCACACAAGATCTGCCAATCTGTAGAAGACTGTCGCTGAACTGTGCTCAACTGGGACAAACTATCCCTGGGCCTACGACTCAAAGCATCAGCTACCACATTCGCCTTGCCCGGGTGATAAAGGATCTCACAATCATAATCCTTTACAAGCTCCATCCAACGGCGCTGTCTCAGATTCAGATCTTACTGCTGGAAGATTTACTTCAAGCTCTTGTGGTCCGTGTAAATCTAACACGACTCCCCGTACAAGTAGTGTCTCCAAATCTTCAGCGCAAAGATCACCGCGCCCATCTCAAGATCGTGTGTGGGGTAATTCTGCTCGTGCTTCTTCAGCTACCGAGAAGCGTAAGCGATAACTCTATCATGCTGCATCAATACACAACCGAGCCCCACTCGAGAAGCATCACAGTAAACAACATAACCGCCCGATCCAGAAGGTAAAGATAGAACTGGTGCAATTGTCAACCGAGTCTTCAACTGCTGAAAACTCTGCTCGCATGCCTCAGTCCAAACAAAAAGAACTCCCTTCCTGGTCAGTCCGGTCAGCGGTGCAGCAATACTCGAGAAATCCTGCACGAAACGTCGGTAATAACAAGCTAAGCCCAAAAAGCTGCGGACCTCTGTCACAGATACAGGTCTAGGCCAAAGCTGTATAGCCTCGATCATCCTCGAGTCCACAAGAATACCGTCTCCCGTCACCACATGACCCAGGAAGTCAACTCTATCAAACCAAAACGCGTACTTTGAGAATTTAGCATACAGCTGGTGCTCTCTCAATGTCTGCAAAACAATCCTCAAGTGCTGCTCATGCTCCTCTCGACTTTTAGAGTAGACCAGAATGTCATCAATAAACACAATAATAAACTGATCGAGGAACGGCATGAAAATCCGGTTCATCAAATCCATGAATGTTGCTGGGGCATTGGTGAGTCCGAACGACATCACCAAAAACTCATAATGCCCGTAGCGTGTACGAAAAGTAGTCTTCGGAATGTCATCATTCCGAACCCGCAACTGATGATAACCCGATCGCAAATCAATCTTAGAAAAATGTTTTGCACCCTGGAGCTGATCAAACAAATCGTCAATGCGAGATAAAGGATACCTATTCCGTACCGTAACCCGGTTCAATTGACGATAATCAATACACAACCTCAAACTGTCGTCCTTCTTCTTGACGAACAGAACAGGAGCTCCCCAAGACGAAACACTCGGACGCACAAGTCCCCTATCAAGCAACTCTTGCAATTGATCCTTAAGCTCTCTATGCTCCGCCGGGGCCATCTGGTAAGGCGGTATAAAAATAGGTCCCGTGCCGGGAATCAGATCAATGCAAAACTCAATATCGCGCTCTAACTGCAAAGCAGGTAACTCATCGGGAAAAACATCGGGAAACTCTCGCACGATAGGAACCCGTTCCAATGACTCTACTGTGGCTCCAGTATCATGAATGAAAGCCAAGAATCCCTGACATTCCCTCCTCAAAAGCCGACTAGCGCAAAAGGTTGAAATCAAACTGTGAGGGGCGGCACTACAGTCCCTCTGCACAACAAGAACTGACTCGCCGGGAAAAAAAAACATAACTGTTTTCTTGCGGCAGTCCACAGACGTATAGCAAGTAGCTAACCAGTCCATGCCCAGGAGAACGTCGAAATCCAACATCTCAAGAAGGATCAAGTCGACGGACAAATCTCTATCTCCCATACGAACGGCACACGACCGGAACACGTGTCGCGCAACAAACGACTCGCCAACAGGAGTAGTCACGACAAGCGGCTGACCTAGCAAACATGACTCTCGGCCTAACCTCGGCACTAAATGTGTAGAAATATATGAATGCGTAGATCCCGGATCAAATAAAACGTGTGCATCAAAAGAACATACAGAAAGAGTGCCTGAAACTACTGCATTGGATGCCTGTGCGTCCTGATGGGTCAAGGCAAACACTCGAGCCTGCCCTCTACCGGCAACTGGTTGTCCTCTTCTTTTGCTACCCCGTCCTCTCTGAATAAACCCTCCGTGACCATGACCTCTCTGAGCATAAGTCTTACGCGGAGCAACAACAGGCGCAAGAGGCAACGCTCTCTAAGGTGGAGAAGGCGGTAAGGTAACATGTGGTACGGCTGTCTCTTTTTGGCGTATCACGGTACAATCCTTAACGAGGTGATGTAGACTGCCATACCCAAAGCACCCACGCGTCGACTGCTAACCCTCCTGGGGATAAGTGCTGAATAACTGGCCTCGTCCCATATCTCTGCTACTCCCCGTGCCTGAACGAACGCTGTCGCGGTGTATGAACATCTTTCTCCGGGCTGATATACCAGTACGAACCCTCTTCGGTTCCGGAACAACCGACGACTCAGAAAGACGCTCCTCAACTAATAAGGCTGCATCCACCGCTGCTGCATACATGTCACAATGCTGTGCGCTGATAGCGAGGAACAACTGGGTAAGCATGACTCGAACAAACCTCTTGACCTGCATCTCCTCAGTAGCTACCAAATACAGAGCATACACGGCAACTCGGTAAACTGCACATCGTACTCAGCCATCGTCATCCCTGGAGTCTGGCATAACGACTCGAAACTGCACGCTCGAGTATCCCTGACGCTATGCAGAAGAAAATGGGCAAGAAACACTGTCACGAACTCAGCCCAGGTCATAGGAGCAAGACCTGCGGCTCTGCCCTTCGTTAACGACTCGCACCACTTCTGGGCCAGACCCTCCAGATGAAAACTGGCGACTCTACCCATCTCGTGTCGGAGCATCTCAGCGAACGACATATCCTGGCCATCCGGTCGATAAACGATTATGGATCCTCAGCTGCATCAGTGCCTATGAAAACTGGAGGTTTCAGCCTCATGAACTCAGATAACGATACAATGATCACCTCTGTAGCTGTAGGTACAATTGCCTGAACAGTAGGCACCATCGCGGTCCCCGCAACGGGTGGAACAACGTCCTGTCTCTGCGCCCGACTGGCCTCAACCAATGACCCCATCATCTGGCGCATATCCCGCATACCGGCCTCAAGTCTAGCAATACGGTCCATCGACGGTGGATCAATCTGCTCCAGTACAACAGGTGTACCGTCCTGGTCAGTCCTCCTCCAACGAGTCAACTCTGACTTCGGCCCTCGCGGCTGCTCTCTGCGCCCTCGTAGTCTTCGGCGGCATAATTGCTATAAATGAAAATAGGATTCGATAAGAACATAGAAATCGAATCGCAAGTATGTATATAAATTACGGAAGGAATTTTCAAGCAATAAGTCCTAAGGTCACTTAGGCGGAGTACTGTGTCGTAAATATGCCGCGGAACATACACACGCTACGTCACTCTGCTTAAGCTACCTATTACTGTTAGTTATATGTATGCCCTATAGGCCATTACTATACATAGGATGTATATTGTAGTGGATGCTGGGACATATATAGGGAGGACTTTCTTGCTCGACATGATAGTATGCTATCTGGTTGATCTTTACCTTAACGTGTACACTGATTGTCTCTCTGTTACATGTTGGTAAAGCCCTTAGGATGTGTACTTGACTACCTGGACTATGATGCGGATCATACTAGTGGGGACATGGTAGTCCATAAGTACATCCTTCACAGTCCCTAGTCGTGGGTATATCGAGACGGGGCATCGATATACCAGAGTAGACTAGCGTATACCTTCTCGACCCATATAGATGGGCGATGGATGATCCCATATCCATTGGTGTTTGACATCAGAGATGATATACGGGTGCTCAGTGGAGACTGGGTACACTGGACGGACTCGCTGAGAACTCCCAGATGGTATTATACCTTACGTCAGATGGCAGTTCTCTGGTGACACTGGTACAGAGTAGTCTGTTGACCCGAGATCGTCATAGAGTCTTGTGTGGTTCCCACTGTGCTTTGATTTCCACCTTACCACGTACAAGAGGGCGTGCAAAATGGTGGTTTTTTGGGTACAGTCTCGAATCACATGGAGGCAATGAGCGATAGGAGGGGATTCGTCTCTCCCGGTATAGGGAGTTGATGTTGCGCTGTGTTCGATTGGCTATAACCGGAAATCCCTGGCCAGGGTTGCTGAGATTTACTGGTAAGTGTTACCAGTAGTTTCTCAAACTGTTATAGACCTCATATCGACACGACTTATCGAACTATTGGGGTCTGACATTTACCACCCCTAGGCGAGATATGCGACATATCAGACGATCAGACCGGACTGTACTGTAATGTTACTGGTTGGATTCACTGGAGTGTGAGCGGGCTTGCTCGTCGATCTTCTGATCGCTCAATACCCGGGTGGCCGTTACGTTTAGCAGACCGCTTGCGGCTTGTGGGTGCTTGATATGATCATCACCTGCTGCCGGCGTATTGACGAGTCTTTAGAGTCCTACACAGAGGTTTCCTGGCTCAAGCGAAACGAAATAGGAGCGTATATGAGATATGTGAGGGACCGAGAATAATGCGTGTATGTGATACCGTATTCCATTCTCGCGATTTGTGACATTGATCGGTTATATGCGATATAGCCGGGTTATCGGATCAAGTGTTGATTCGATAAGTTGTTACTATTGATACTAGTCGGTTATGTGCGACATGACCGGATCATTGAATCAACTGTTGATTTAATGATTTAATGTATAATTATATATTTGATATATTACTTTGCATTAACTAGTATTGGTTCATTTTAATAGGATTTTCTCACTTGATGCACATTGTATATGTGATATATTTTTGTGCACCTTTTTGTATCATGTTTGATGATACATGCTCACAAGAGTTTGTGTAAAGATTATACCATGGTTATATGAGTGGTTAGGGTTTTGTTTATTTACTTATTCATTTATTTATTTCATTTTGGCAAAAGGAAAATGGTGGCTATATTTGTTTCTTTGTTGAAACTTCTTGAACCTTTGAAAAAGTCCACCATTTTTGTTTCATGCCTAACCTAACCATTCACCTAACTATAGTAAGCTCTCTACACTTGACCATGGTTCATTATATGATAAGTATTGTTTTTTATTATTCTTTTAAAAAAAAAAAACTTATCATATCATATTCATTCTTGCTTCTTCATCTTCATGAAGAAAGCTTGCTACATCAATGGCAAGTTGAGAAAATGAGTGAGAAATCCAATTCTAAAGTGAACCCACTTCCTATTTCTTCATCCTCTACCTCTTGCCAAGTAGTATAGGGTGTTTCCTTCACAAGTTTCATGACTTGGTGAAGTGGGAGCTTGATCTAGTGATGCCTCGACATAGATCATCTTCGGCACGAAGCCGACGACCTTGCCCGCCTATTTCTCCGATGAAGCCGACGCTAGAGCCCGGGATTGCATTTGGACAGCGGAGAGGACTTCATCACAGAGCCGTGGAGGTGGAGGACCGGATCTACAAAGGTTGTATTTCCGTTCACTTAGTTAAAGTAGTTAACTAGTTTCTTTTTCGCCTAAACTTCTAGCCAACGATCCGTATTAGGGTTTCTCGGCACCCGTAAAATTTGAAATTGGCATGGTTGATGCCTTGTGAGACCTCCTTAGTGTGCCTAGGAACCCTACAGTGGTATCAGAGCCTAGCTAGAGCCTTAGGCGATGCGTAGACGATGTTAGAAACCCGATCGAACCCGAAACCCCGACTCTTTCTTGCTCTCTGGACTTTTTTCAAAAACAGGGATTTTTGTGAATTAAAAATTCTCAGAAAATAGAGCAGGAAATTCTAAGAGTTACTGTAGAAAACGAGCCCCTAACTCCACCAATGCGCCGCGGAACCACGGCAATAGCCTCCTTGTGCGGCGGTTCCGCGGCCGTCTGTAATGATTGGGGTGTCGTTTTGGTACAGTAATTCCCGTATCTGTTTCCTATGTTCTTTGGGAAGTTTTAATCTGCACTCAACAGTTGAGTTTTCTGGGGTTGTGTTGGGGACTCGGTGTATCGATCGGATTGTCTAATTTTGTCTATATGTTTTCCAGATAATTATTGAATATGTTAAAAAGTTCGACCGGATATAAATACCCAATCTTTCCCCTGCCGGAAAATTTCCAAGTGTTGGATTTTTCCGTGGTTTAAAAACGTTCTAAGTAGTGCAAGTAACGCGATGGACCCTCTAGAAGACAACAAACCTTAACTCGATTATGTGACCATCTTGAACTGCCCTTTGAACCTTAGGGTTTGGGACAGTACGGCGTGCCACATATGAGACGTTGGCTTGACCCTTCTACGGCTGGACCGTTGGTACTGAGGCACGAAGTGAATGTTTTTAAACCTATTTCATGTGTTGATTTGTATTGGGAAAACTTGGGTGTTTGGATGTTCGATCGGAAAGTTTAACATTTTCTATTTATCTGGAATGGGATACAATAATTGGAATTCACAAGTAGTTATGAGATAACTGAATGAATGTTATAAACATAGCACTTTAGTCTCACTTGATCGGTTTCCACGGAATTTTGATGTGATCAAAAGTCCGTCGCAATCACGTAGCGTACGCGGATACTCGCCGGATAAACTTAATAGACAGCCTCGCTCCATAGCCCCGACCAAGTGACTGTAGGAGAACCCCGTCGCCGAAAGCATCCGTTCGGGTGCTCGCGGTAGCGGTGTTCCTCCTTGGTGCACTTCGCCGACGGTATCGGGGGTGCGGCCGCCTACTAAAGTTTGCGACGAGTATTCGATCAGGATGTCGGGAATCTTGTTGAATTGCCCGACTTGATATTGAAAAGTGTTTTCGATAATGAGACTAAAATGCGGGGTTTATAACTGTTAGGCATGCGATGTCTAAGGAATTCATTTGATCAGGCATGCGATGTCTAAAGAGTTTACGGATTCCAATTGTTGTAGTTTTATACTTTCTTTTCTGTGACCGTAAGTGTAATATGTGATATCGCCGGTTTCGTTGCTATATGTCAACGACAATTGGGATGTGCATATTTACTTACGTTGATGACATGTGATGTTATGTGTTGCTGGATATGTTATATTGGATCGTCGTGTTCGAATAGCCGGGGTTTTTTTTTATGTGAGATGAGTGTTTTTCATTTTCATTCATGTAAAAAACTTGTATGTAATATTCTTTTATTGGGGCACTTCCAGGTTGCGGAAGATGTCACCTTTTGTATATTATTTACTTTTCCGCACTAGGATAGACCCAAGGAGGGGAACACAAGTAACCGGGTTCTGGAGTCCAGTGGGAGACCAACTCGAGGAGTCGAGTCCGGGTCTCCTAACTCTAGAATTGGTAGGGTTGCTTACCGCTCTCATAGGGGTCTAGGGGTGTGGGTTTGGCTATTCATCACGACCGTGGAATCCGTGTTTTATACTGGCTCGTATTGAAAACACGGACGTCCTAGTATATCCAATATTTCATATGATTCTTCTGCTGCGATATCTGTGATGTGATCATGTGATGTTCTGTGATGGATACTGTATATAGTATATATGATATATTATATAGACGTTACTTATGTTTTACACCCGCGCTAGCCCTGCCCCGCTCTGCCGTTAGTCACCTAACCTAACGGTGCATGAGGGGACATCGAGGCGAATGCGGATGGCATAAGTGTACGTCGTATTTATCTGTGATACTTAGATACTTAAATGATGGGACTTCATTAATGTGATTAATGAAAGAAAAGAAACCTAAGATGTTGTAGAATCGAATTTCAAAATTAAAACAGGTAGCTACAGTTCTTGCTTTGCACAGAGGTATATGTGATATATCCTGCACCTTATTCGATGAGGAAAGGACCGAGATCCCTTCACCGGGAGTGACTCCTTTAGCAATAACTGGCAGATGCTACACACTCGGTTTGTCTTTTGATTGCTTTTAAGTGTTTTTGCTTTGCACAGTGATATATATGATATATCCCGCACCTCATTCGACGAGGAAAGGACCGACGATCCCTTCACCGGGAGTGACTCCTTTAGCAAAACTAGAAAAGCCTCAAAAGCATTCCATTTTAAAATCATTTAATTCTACAACGATATCAAGTTCATTACGCAATAGGTTTTCAGAAAAACCTGTCGTAGCCCTCCGTCATTTCAGATAAATCCTGTTTAGTATTCGTGCTGCGTTTGTTGACCTTGTCAAGGTGCAGTGTGCGGTAGCTAACCAGTATTTATCTGCTTATGCATATGATGCAGATTGGGTTAGGGTAGTCGTGCGGCCTTGTTGACCTTGTCAAAGGTCGTGCGGGTGGGTTTGATTCAATCAAGAAATGACGGGTTGAACTTGACTTGCGGTCTATGGTTTGTTGACCTTGTCAAGGTCATAGATCGTTCGGGGCAAAATATTATCGGGAATTTCAAGTGTTGAAATTTTCAATGAGATTGCATACCTTCTATGAGATAGTTGGATCCCGATACCCGCTGTGAGTAAGAGTTACTCCTGGGAGAGTTTTACACATTACAATTAGCCGATCAAGTAGGTGTCTAGAAAGGTGTTAACGAGGTTACGCCTCTGGGAAAACGAGGTTTACATTAATTAGGTTCGTGCGAAAGCACGGGGGACCTCCCTCAAAGTACCAACACTGGCCTGGCTGAAAGATTGGCGAACTTGTAGTGTGTAATTAATCCCGGCTAGTCTTTCCTTTTAGTGTTTGAAGGAAGATTTGATAAAAAGCAGTGGGAGCCGTCCTGATTAGATAAAATAATAACCAATCTGATCTTGCAAGAGCGCACGCTGAGTGTTTTCTTCTCTCTCTCTCCAGGTAGCGACCATATCACGCCTTAATCAAGATAATAATACGGATATTTGACCGAACCCGCTTGTTATACTGAGCTGGGGAACGTTGGTCCCGCTCCAACTTATAAATGTTATAAGACAGAGCAGGAAATAGGGGATTACCAGAATTCCCGTGCCACCCAAACGAAGAGAGTGCATGATGATGCATCATCTTCGGGTGTGTTCATTATATAGAACTGTTTCTCAGTACGTCCTGGGTATTTGATACCGGATCAGGATTCCAGATATGTAATCTGTTACATAGGGCTACAGATAGGAAGAGAACTGAGAACGGGTGATTAGTTTCATGAGGCAGAAAACGGGGCAAGTGTTGCAGCCAAGTCTGTTGGTCACTGTCACCCTGTATTCCAAATACATTGATTCTGAACGAATGTTATTAGATACCGAACCTGATATACAACATCGTATCAGTCTCTTTATTAGTAAAGAAGGATATAATTTTGTATTGTTGGATAATGTTTTGAACATTTCCTATATCAAGAGTTGATCGGTTCAGGCACGTTATCTAAAAGCATTGACGTTCTAAATCAAACTACAGTTCTTAGTATACGGAACACACACAAGAGGAAGAGTTCAGAAATGACGAATCCTTCTTGAGGTATTATAGACTAGGTCATATCAATGTGACCCGACTAGCTGAAGTTACATTAAGATGCATATTTAAATTTGTTTGAATTTACATCTTGTGAAACTTGCCGGTCATGTCACAAAGATAAGATGACCACAGCTCTGTTTATTGGAAACAGAGAAAGAGTTAGTAAACTCTTGGGATTGATACATGATGATGTATGAAGGTCCCTTGTCTACATATGCCAGGACTGGTTCTTTGTACTTCGTTACATTCTCTGATAATCTCTCAAGATTCAGACATATGTTCCTGTTGAAACACAAGTCCGAACCTTTTGAGATATTCACAGAATATAAGTTAGAAGTAGAGAACCAAAATATAGGTATAAGTATTATGTCCTTTGATGAGATCAAGGAGGAGAATACTTGAGCACGGAAATCCTGGACTATTCTAGAGGAGAATAAGATTCTCTCTCTGCATTACTCCTCCGTATACACCATTGCACGATGGTATATCGGGACGGAGCAATCACACCCTATATGATATGGTGCGCTCTATGATGAGTACTACTGAGTTTCCTATTTCCTTTTGGGAGTTATGCACTTATGAAGTTGCATACCTATTGAATAGGGTTCCGATCAAATCAGTTGCCTACCACTTCATATGTGATATGGAAAGGGAAGAGCCCATATCTTAAGTTAGTTAAGATTTGGGGTTGACCGGCCTATGTCTAAAAGCAAAATCTGGACAAGCTCGAGGCAAGGTCTGTTATGTAGAACTGGAAAGGTTCCAGCTATGCAAACTACAGTAGATGATTTGGTAGAACCGAAGGATTCAATAGAAACCAACGAACCTCAGCCTCTCCGCCGATCTAGTAGGGTTCCTCACCCACCTGAGAGATACTTCGGTTTCTCTATGACAGTGGGAGCGAGGATTGCATCATGAGATGATGACCCAACTAGTTTCGAGCTGGCCATCGGGAGTAGGACTCTATAAGAATGGCTGGATGCTTAGCGATCTGAGATGGAATCCTTATACACCAACAAAGTATGGACTTTGGTTGCTATATCTGAAGGGTTAAATCCCTATCAGGAGCAAGTATATCTTGAGAAGATTACTTGGTGTACATGGAAAAGTTGAGACTTTCAAAGCTAGACTTGATAAAAGTTTGCATCATTGACCAGGTATGGATAATGATGAAACCCTTTCAAGTAGCTATGCTTAAGTCCATCCAGATCCTACTTGCCACGGCTACATACCATGACTACGATATCTGGCGGTTGGGTGCCATGACTGCTTTTCTAAATGATGTTTTAGAAGAGAACGTCTATAAGTACACAGCCAGAGGGCTTCGTAGACAGTGGGAGCAGCGGAAACGTGTGCAAGATGTTTTATATGATAAAGCAGGCATCGTGGAGTTGGAACGTCTGTTTTGATGTAGTAGTCAAACAGTTTGACTTCATCAAAATGGTAGATGAACCTTGTATATACAAAATGGTAGTAGGGAGTATGGTGGTGATCCTCGTAGAGTACGTGGATGACATACTCATGATAGGGAAGGAGTTTCCTATGATACGCTCGGTCAATCTCCGCTTATCACAATGATTCTCCATAAAGGATCAAAGTGATACCTCCTAAATCCTGCGTTGTGAATCTATGAGATAGATCTAATTGGATGTTAGGATTCTCACTAGTTGTAGTGAGATGGTATCAATAGATCCTGGGGAGAATCACTGGAAGGGTTCCAGGGTGATAAGGACGACTGAAAGTCAGTCACAGGCATTGTCTTTACCCTCAGTAAAGGGGCGGTATGTTGGAAGAGTACCAAGCTAGATACCGTGGCTAACTAGACGATAAAGGCTGGATACATCGCTACTTAAGATGCTACCAAAGAGGCAGTCTGGATGTATATTTGTTCATGAGATGAACTTAGTTCCTCCCATTGTGTGACAATGGAGTTGTGGCTTATGCCAAGGAACGCCGGTCCCATCAGTGATCCAGACATATTCTAAGGCAGTATCACCTGATCATGGAGATAGTTGATCTCCAGGGTGATCCAGGTTAGGAGAGTAGACTCAGAGGACAGCACGGCGGATCCACTCACAAAGGCCTTTTCCCAGAGAGAGACTTTTATGGGATGGTTGAGTATGAGATACTACAACCACTGCTATCAGATGGCCCTAGTGCAAATGGGAGATTGTTAGTTATATGTATGCCCTAGAGGCCATTACTATACATAGGATGTATATTGTAGTGGATGCTGGGACATATATAGGGAGGACTTTCTTGCTCGACATGATAGTATGCTATCTGGTTGATCTTTACCTTAACGTGTACACTGATTGTCTCTCTGTTACATGTTGGTAAAGCCCTTAGGATGTGTACTTGACTACCTGGACTATGATGCGGATCATACTAGTGGGGACATGGTAGTCCATAAGTACATCCTTCACAGTCCCTAGTCGTGGGTATATCGAGACGGGGCATCGATATACCAGAGTAGACTAGCGTATACCTTCTCGACCCATATAGATGGGCGATGGATGATCCCATATCCATTGGTGTTTGACATCAGAGATGATATACGGGTGCTCAGTGGAGACTGGGTACACTGGACGGACTCGCCGAGAACTCCCAGATGGTATTATACCTTACGTCAGATGGCAGTTCTCTGGTGACACTGGTACAGAGTAGTCTGTTGACCCGAGATCGTCATAGAGTCTTGTGTGGTTTCCACTGTGCTTTGATTTCCACCTTACCACGTCCAAGAGGGCGTGCAAAACGGTGGTTTTTTGGGTACAGTCCCGAATCACATGGAGGCAATGAGCGATAGGAGGGGATTCGTCTCTCCCGGTATAGGGAGTTGATGTTGCGCTGTGTTCGATTGGCTATAACCGGAAATCCCTGGCCAGGGTTGCTGAGATTTACTGGTAAGTGTTACCAGTAGTTTCTCAAACTGTTATAGACCTCATATCGACACGACTTATCGAACTATTGGGGTCTGACGTTTACCACCCCTAGGCGAGATATGCGACATATCAGACGATCAGACCGGACTGTACGGTAGTGTTACTGGTTGGATTCACTGGAGTGTGAGCGGGCTTGCTCGTCGATCTTCTGATCGCTCAATACCCGGGTGGCCGTTACGTTTAGCAGACCGCTTGCGTCTTGTGGGTGCTTGATATGATCATCACCTGCTGCCGGCGTATTGACGAGTCTTTAGAGTCCTACACAGAGGTTTCCTGGCTCAAGCGAAACGAAATAGGGCGCATATGAGATATGTGCGGGACCGAGAATAATGCGTGTATGTGATACCGTATTCCATTCTCGCGATTTGTGACATTGATCGGTTATATGCGATATAGCCGGGTTATCGGATCAAGTGTTGATTCGATAAGTTGTTACTATTGATACTAGTCGGTTATGTGCGACATGACCGGATCATTGAATCAACTGTTGATTTAATGATTTAATGTATAATTATATATTTGATATATTACTTTGCATTAACTAGTATTGGTTCATTTTAATAGGATTTTCTCACTTGATGCACATTGTATATGTGATATATTTTTGTGCACCTTTTTGTATCATGTTTGATGATACATGCTCACAAGAGTTTGTGTAAAGATTATACCATGGTTATATGAGTGGTTAGGGTTTTGTTTATTTACTTATTCATTTATTTATTTCATTTTGGCAAAAGGAAAATGGTGGCTATATTTGTTTCTTTGTTGAAACTTCTTGAACCTTTGAAAAAGTCCACCATTTTTGTTTCATGCCTAACCTAACCATTCACCTAACTATAGTAAGCTCTCTACACTTGACCATGGTTCATTATATGATAAGTATTGTTTTTTATTATTCTTTTAAAAATAAAAAAAACTTATCATATCATATTCATTCTTGCTTCTTCTTCTTCTTCATCTTCATGAAGAAAGCTTGCTACATCAATGGCAAGTTGAGAAAATGAGTGAGAAATCCAATTCTAAAGTGAACCCACTTCCTATTTCTTTATCCTCTACCTCTTGCCAAGTAGTATAGGGTGTTTCCTTCACAAGTTTCATGACTTGGTGAAGTGGGAGCTTGATCTAGTGATGCCTCGACGTAGATCATCTTCGGCACGAAGCCGATGACCTTGCCCGCCCATTTCTCCGATGAAGCCGGCGCTAGAGCCCGGGATTGCATTTGGACAGTGGAGAGGACTTCATCACGGAGCCGTGGAGGTGGAGGACCGGATTTACAAAGGTTGTATTTCCGTTCACTTAGTTAAAGTAGTTAACTAGTTTCTTTTTCGCCTAAACTTCTAGCCAACGATCCGTATTAGGGTTTCTCGGCACCCGTAAAATTTGAAATTGGCATGGTTGATGCCTTGTGAGACCTCCTTAGTGTGCCTAGGAACCCTACAATTACATCATACCAAGGTCATCTTACACTCCGAAAGGTAAAACCTAGCGCTCTGATACCAACGTTGTCACGCCCCACCCCCAAACATAGATGGTATTATCCGCTCTGGCCGAAACCGCACGGTTTTGGCTCTTTGAATGAACCCGGGGCTAGTTCCCAGTAGGTCACCCATCCCAGAATTTCTCTGGCTTAAGCACGCTTAACTATGGAGTTCTTCAAACTTCGGAGTTCCGATTCATCCAAAAGGCGCCTCTGTGTTATAGGAGTGGTATCATTCCATTTATAGTTAAGATTGTGCCTCCTTTCGGAATGGAATTCGATACTCCCCATTGTTCTACAGTGGGTCCACGTGTGTTTCCATATCAGTTACATCCCCACCTTGATACCGGATAATATCTCACTTCTCACGGGGTAGGTGGTATTCATCCCCAACTCCACCTGGGGTATTACATCCCCCCACTTAGAACAATGGTTTGTCCTCGAACCACATACCTACTTTTGAGAGACCGGCTCTGATACCATATTTGTCACGACCAAAATTTAGGCATGTGACCGGCACTTAAACCACGTGACGTCAACAGGCGTACGCAATTTAAGTAAGCCGAAACCCAGAAATCTAAACCACCCCAAAAAGAGATAAGTGGAGAAAACATAGTTAAAAACCTTCGGAAATCTCAAGTAAAAGTCTTTAAACTTAAGTTTACTTTCTTAAAAATTTCGGCAGTAGCTCCTTTGTAAAAACTAGCCCCGAAAACAGGTACAACATAGAATATAAATAAAGCATCCCAAACGGGAGAACATCATGCCCAACGGCGGAAACAACCACCACAAGCATATATACGACGCCATAGCGAAGAAATATAAATGAAAATAGCATAAGGAGGCAAAACTTCATAACAAGGCCGGCTCCCATAAGCACGGCACCCAGAGTCACAAAATAATACAATATCGATCCTCACAACTCGTCTCTAAGTCAAATACATGAAGTGGTAGATGGAGAGTACTAAATACAAAAGATAAATAATGAACATCATCGGATAACCGTAAATCCACCTATAGCAAAAGGCCTTACAGCCAACCGTAGCGGTATCCGCAAAAGTAGAGATAATAAGAAGCCCTGTCGCGACTACTCTGAGGGTAAATCTTGCAAATCACTGTGGCTAAACGGGGGTGAGTTGCCACCTCGTGAATAGTAAATAATATCATACTGTAATCATAATTATGCACGAATAACGATAAATATATCACATGAAATCTGATAGCATAAGTATAGCAATATGGATATGCAACAATTATGATCAAGATACACCATCAGGGTACTACATATACATGAATAAAAATGCATATCAAATAAATGATGGGTATAGGATACAACATGACATCATCAATGAATCATCATCGTGAAAAATACTGGTGTCTATCAACTACACCCCAAATCCCAATACCTCAGGCGCCGTCACTCTGATCGGCAATCAATCTGTAAATCTCATGGAACCTGAGTGCCCAACATCAACACTCGAAATCTCATGAAAACATATGCATGTATATATGTGTGTGTGTGTGTGTCCGTCCCTCAACGACACATCAAAATCATGGAACCTGAGTGTCCAACATCGACACTCGAAACATCATGTAACCGGTGTCCAGCATCGACACGCAAATACTCATCTCTCAGGCGCCGTCACCAGGACTGGCCCTCATGTCCATACATCTCATGGAACCTGAGTGTCCAATGTTCATATCAGAATATTGCATTTTATACCGCCCATTCTTACGCTCGGTTGTTTATAGGTAGGTGCTTTTAATCAGTGTTTGCTACATAATTGCAGAATACAGGTTCTCGGCTCTGAACAGTGAATATCATGGAAAAGTACGACAAACTCCGGATTACTGCCAACAACAGATAAAACACGGGTCTCCGCTCTTTATCCGTGTGTTGCCACATACCAGTTAAGGGACAAGATGGCAAATCAATTGTCATATCATGCACAAAGCTCTAGGTCAACACAAGATCCAAGAAATCTACACGGAGCTCGAGACAATCATGGCAAAAGATTCACATCACATCACCTTTTTGTTGTGCTAGAATTCTGGAAATATTGTGAAAAGATTCTGAGAAAAGTCATATACCACACTAAAGAGGACAATAAACCAGGGACCCCGACCAAAGCCCAAAACCCAAATCCTCTAAAGGGCCGCGGATCCGCGGCCAATAGTGGGTATTGGCCGCGGAAACGCGGCCGTACTGTGGCATCAGCATGTCGTATTTTGGGGGCTTTTTGGTAACTTCCCATTGGTTCTGTTGGTTGCCCTAGATCTTCAACTCCCTGCCTATAAAATACAGCAAAACTTGCCAAAGCCAAGGGTCATTCTTTTGTTCCTCTTTTTGTTAGGATTTAGTCTTTTTCTTCTTCTTCTTCATTCTTTTTCCATGAAAATTGTAGTGAGAGCTTTTTGAGTGGGAGATCAATGAAGATGAAGGCTTTTGTATCATTCTCTTTTGTTTAATTTTCCCTTGAGATTCCTCTTGATCATTCAACCTCTTCATTGAGCTTGAATGGCTAAGGGTTAGTTATTGATCTCAAAGGTCGTATTTTCTTATGGAACAAGCGCTTCATTTCACATGCGTTCTCTACCCTTCTCTTGATCTTGCAACCTCTTGATTGAGCTTGCAAGTTTAAGGGTTGGCTATTGATCCCATGCTTGTCTTGAGTTCTATGTTCTTGTAATTTCTTTCTTGCTTATTTATTACTTGCTTTTTATTCTTTCTTGCATTTTTCATTCTTGTCTTTTATTACTTGCAATTTTATTCATGCACTTAATTACTTGTAATCTTTTCTTTTCTTTGTTCTTTTCTTTCTCTCTTTTTTGTTCATATTGTGAATGGTTGTAATTATCGTTGTTAAGAAGAAATACGATTTTGTAAGTTAAGATTTTCTTTTCTCATTTCCTTTTCCCGTTATTTTCCATTGAACTCCGCCCAAACCATACGCAAGCGCTCCGTTAGGCACCCTACCCTAACAAGGTAACGGTGATTCCTAACCGCGACCGGTTGCGTTCGGTTTGGCCGGAGGCGAAAGCAAGAGACAAGAACGGAAGGACAAGGGTAAATAAGCCGGATTCCACGAATACCGCGCTTAAATCCCCTAATCCACGTTGTTGCCGATTGCTATAGCTTCAATCGGTCAAGACTCGGCTCAAAGGTTTTGAGTACGGATTTCCTTAGCTTACAATCTCGTATTTTTTTCTTAACAACTTCATACTTGCAAATAATACACATAGGTTAGAATCGAACAACTCATACAAATTCTTTATTGACTCGTCTAAAACAAGAAAGGACATACAACTATCTCCCTGTGGATCGACCCGTGCTCAACCGGCTAGCTGCATAGCGACCCCGTCCTGATCGCGGTAAACTTTAGAACTTTGAACATCCGACACGCTTTTGGCGTGCGATCAAATGTAAAAAAAAAAAATATCACATTCTTTTTCCACTCCTTTTCTCTGCCTTTCTTTCCTTCTCTCTTCATATCATGGGTACCCCACCTCGCAAAACTCTTGCCGAACTTTGGTACCCACAACCAGACATTACTTCTTACGGTTCTTGCTTTGGCCGAACTTCGAACAATCCATCCATGCCAAAAATTTCATTGAGAGATCGGATAGACGCGTCTAGGACAAAAAATTTGACTCCGCAATCAACTTCGTATCAACCATTTCAAACATTCACCCCTTCTTACGTTGATACCACTTCTTCAAGTCATGTTGCAACTCCAAGACCTATGTCTATTGCAGAACGTATTGAACAATCTCGTAGCCGATCTTTCACTCCTGTCACCACTTCAAATTCTTGGGATCAACAATTTCATTCACCTTCTTATCCAAATGTTGATCCTACCCATGTCCAACCATTCAATTCCTACCAGTCCTACCCTACTTTTTCACCTTCCCTAGACATTGTTTCTGAACCGCCATTTGGGAATTTTCAATATCCAAACAACTTTGAATCTTTTACTGAAACCCCTTCACAACCAATGTCTAGTCTAGAACAGTCCTTGGAAGACTTTAGGGTAGCGTCAAGCCAACAGATGATGGATTTGAATGCGTCCATGGCCGCTCTCATACAACCTACTGACCCGGTAGCTAGTTTCCAGCTAGCTCCAAATTTTCTAATGTATGATGAGGCGGTAGGACAGGCTGTGAATTTGAGTGGAGAGAGTGAGCTGTACCCCCTTCCAAATCAAACCTACCCGTTTCAAATTGAATCCCACAACTCCTGTGTTGAAAGTCTATCAAGTGCCCCAACTGAATTATCAATTGAAGATAGAATGTTTAATGAGTTGTGCGACTTCGTAGTGTTTGATTTACCTGATTGTGAAGGGTCCCTTCCAAGTGAAACCAATCCAGATCCTTTTGACCTCTACACCTCCATCTTAGAACCAAAATCGATTGAAATCCATGCTTTTGATGAGGTGTCTGAGAATATTGATTTTCACTTGATTGAGGATATTGACGCTGGGGATATTTTGGATGATGAACCCGTAGATTTGGCTGAGTTTGTCTCTTCAAATCATCATCCTGAGTAATTAAATGTTTTTCCCGAACAACATATGCGTCTGGACTTTGATGAAATATGCATGGATGAGCTTAACTTTGAGGAGAATTTTGAGAATGAAACAGTTCTAGATGATGAGTCGGATTTTCCAATTCATCCTGTTCCTTTCACTGACTGTGTACACCCTCCAGAACCCTTAACCGATACCCTTCCTCAACCACTTCCCTCCATCCTTTCCATCGTTCCGACCTTGCAAGAACCCGTACTATTTTCACTTCCTGTGTCTGGTTTACCGAGTTCGGCGTACCCATGGGTTCTTACGAATCTTGAGGGATTTGACCCAATCTCTCGCCGGGTTAATAGATTAGCACAATCGCTGTTTACACATCGCTCATCACAAATTGTGCTAATCTATTCACTCCATTTGCACCCTCAAGTTCGTACTCCACTTCTTTTTCCCTTCCGCCATTCTTCTTCTTCTGATATACCGAGACCGTATCCCGCTTCTATCTCCATACGGTCTCGTGTATTCTCCATCTCTTTTCTCTACGCCTTCTTCCACCAACCTGTACATTATAGCGATAAAATCTTTGAATGGTTGGTGCTCACTTTTGGCTTGTGTAAGGCCTTGTATAGCTTGATACTGTTCTTTCCCCCCTAAATCCTGAATTTCAACGCTTAACAGTGGAAACACTGTTTTACTTAAGTTTGGGGGGGACACTTTTTTTTGTATATATTTTTGTTTTCCTTTTTGTTTTGTATATAATTTGTTGCTAGGAAGCGCCGGCAATTTTAACCCTCTTGGTATAGCCTGACAGTGAGGGCACTGTCAAGTTTAAGTTTGGAGGTGTGCTCGGTAAGCTTTCTTCCTTCGCATTCATATGTATATTTTGCATCTGCATATTAAATCCATAAAATCCATAAAAATCTGAAAATTTTCTAAAAATATAAAAACTTTTTTGTCAAGTTAGATTGTGGGAGGACTCTGATTCAACATTTCGACGGTTTTGTTTGATAAAATAAGAATAACTAAATCTTATGTTTAGATTTTGAAAACCTGAAAAATAACTCTCCTTTGAAGTTAACTATAGCTGATATACGTCTTTACATCACACTACACGTGTTGTGAGTCTTGGAAATTAGATGACAAGTCTTTTATGTTTAAAAACTTTTAAATAAGATAAATGATTTTCTGAGGATCAAATAGGTTTGTTCTGAAATAAGTAATATATCAAGAATAGTTTATGAAGTGAGTGAATATGAAGGAATGTTATTGATGCCTTAATTGGAACTAAGTCTGAAAAATAACCCACCTGAAACTTGATTGGAATGATTACACACCGAACCCACTAAACATGTCTTTTATCCAAAAAATAATTGAACTACCGGTTATATCTCCGTTCGTATTAAATCATCTGATTTTCACGTCAAACTGTCTTTTGTTTTTGGACCTAGGTAACTTGAGTAATTAAGTCCGCTGGGGTGTTTCTACACCTAATGCCCTAAAACCAACTGGTTTGGGTGCATTGGCCTAAAGCTCGCTAAGAAGCCTAGAAAGTCCAGTTTAAAACAAAGTCAAGCAAGTGTTCCCTCCGAGTTAAAATTCCTAAATGGTTCTTTGTGTGAGAATAATCTTGATAAAAGACAGGCTTTCATAAAAAATTTAGCGGAGATATGAAGGTTTTACTCCATGATAAAGACTATTGCACGTTCACAGAGGTGTGTTTGAAATGAAAACAAGAAAAAGGTGGAGTGAAGAATAAGACCTAGTTTCCTGTTAGGGAAGATAGAAATTCTGAAGTTGAAACTTTACTGGAAAACGAAACTTGAAAAATGCTTATCTCTTTATAAAACTTATGTGATCCTTTTAAAATAGTTATCTGGGCTTTATTGTGTGACATAATGACTTTATTCGACCTTTCGGGAACTTAACGACACTATTTGCACTGCACGTAAAGACATATAAAATCTGTAGTTAAATAAGAAGCGAGGTGTGAAAAATAAAGGTTCGATAGTCTAGACTTAGGATAATAGAATTGTTATTTTCTGAAACAAAACTTTAGGGGTTTGAATCTTAGTTATTTTACAAAACTAGCTTGACGGGATTTTGTGGGTAGTATCCGCTGAAAACCCTCAGGAGACAACACTCCTCCTACTAGGGACACCTAGAGGTTTAACGGCTTGTTGCACATGCTCAGTGCAATCGCGTTCCCTGCGAAAGTGCGGTTATCTTTTTATTTTTGTGAATAATTGGTTTTGCTCGGGACGAGCAAAAGTTAAGTTTGGGGGTATTTGTTCATATCAGAATATTGCATTTTATACCGCCCATTCTTACGCTCGGTTGTTTATAGGTAGGTGCTTTTAATCAGTGTTTGCTACATAATTGCAGAATACAGGTTCTCGGCTCTGAACAGTGAATATCATGGAAAAGTACGACAAACTCCGGATTACTGCCAACAACAGATAAAACACGGGTCTCCGCTCTTTATCCGTGTGTTGCCACATACCAGTTAAGGGACAAGATGGCAAATCAATTGTCATATCATGCACAAAGCTCTAGGTCAACACAAGATCCAAGAAATCTACACGGAGCTCGAGACAATCATGGCAAAAGATCCACATCACATCACCTTTTTGTTGTGCTAGAATTCTGGAAATATTGTGAAAAGATTCTGAGAAAAGTCATATACCACACTGAAGAGGACAATAAACCAGGGACCCCGACCAAAGCCCAAAGCCCAAATCCTCTAAAGGGCCGCGGATCCGCGGCCAATAGTGGGTATTGGCCGCGGAAACGCGGCCGTACTGTGGCATCAGCATGTCGTATTTTGGGGGCTTTTTGGTAACTTCCCATTGGTTCTGTTGGTTGCCCTAGATCTTCAACTCCCTGCCTATAAAATACAGCAGAACTTGCCAAAGCCAAGGGTCATTCTTTTGTTCCTCTTTTTGTTAGGATTTAGTCTTTTTCTTCTTCTTCTTCATTCTTTTTCCATGAAAATTGTAGTGAGAGCTTTTTGAGTGGGAGATCAATGAAGATGAAGGCTTTTGTATCATTCTCTTTTGTTTAATTTTCCCTTGAGATTCTTGCTTTCTCTTGATCATTCAACCTCTTCATTGAGCTTGAATGGCTAAGGGTTAGTTATTGATCTCAAAGGTCGTATTTTCTTATGGAACAAGCGCTTCATTTCACATGCGTTCTCTACCCTTCTCTTGATCTTGCAACCTCTTGATTGAGCTTGCAAGTTTAAGGGTTGGCTATTGATCCCATGCTTGTCTTGAGTTCTATGTTCTTGTAATTTCTTTCTTGCTTATTTATTACTTGCTTTTTATTCTTTCTTGCATTTTTCATTCTTGTCTTTTATTACTTGCAATTTTATTCATGCACTTAATTACTTGTAATCTTTTCTTTTCTTTGTTCTTTTCTTTCTCTCTTTTTTGTTCATATTGTGAATGGTTGTAATTATCGTTGTTAAGAAGAAATACGATTTTGTAAGTTAAGATTTTCTTTTCTCATTTCCTTTTCCCGTTATTTTCCATTGAACTCCGCCCAAACCATACGCAAGCGCTCCGTTAGGCACCCTACCCTAACAAGGTAACGGTGATTCCTAACCGCGACCGGTTGCGTTCGGTTTGGCCGGAGGCGAAAGCAAGAGACAAGAACGGAAGGACAAGGGTAAATAAGCCGGATTCCACGAATACCGCGCTTAAATCCCCTAATCCACGTTGTTGCCGATTGCTATAGCTTCAATCGGTCAAGACTCGGCTCAAAGGTTTTGAGTACGGATTTCCTTAGCTTACAATCTCGTATTTTTTTCTTAACAACTTCATACTTGCAAATAATACACATAGGTTAGAATCGAACAACTCATACAAATTCTTTATTGACTCGTCTAAAACAAGAAAGGACATACAACTATCTCCCTGTGGATCGACCCGTGCTCAACCGGCTAGCTGCATAGCGACCCCGTCCTGATCGCGGTAAACTTTAGAACTTTGAACATCCGACACGCTTTTGGCGTGCGATCAACATCGACACTCGAAATCTCATGAAAACATATGCCTGTATATATGTGTGTGTGTGTGTGTGTGTGTCCGTCCCTCAACGACACATCAAAATCATGGAACCTGAGTGTCCAACATCGACACTCGAAACATCATGAAACCGGTGTCCAGCATCGACACGTAAATACTCATCTCTCAGGCGCCGTCACCAGGACTGGCCCTCATGTCCATACATCTCATGGAACCTGAGTGTCCAACATCTTCACTCGCAATCCACATATCATGTCTGTACATAACTCCAGTCGGTATCCCCCAGATAACCACCGAGTCCAAATACTATCACCGATAGGTACTAGCCCTCCTGCCACGCTCATCGTTTATACCACGAAAATCACCACTTGCCCTGGGGAACCATACCGGGTCTACCATGTACCCGCAGACGGTGCTTACCTCTCCTCGAATTATGTTTCTAACACAAGTCTCAGAACCGAGAAAACTCATTGTGCACGCATTGAAATATCATATCAAGAGAAACCGGGTTTTCAAACAATACATAAATTTCTTGAAATACCCCCACAGTTCTCAAATCCATAAATCACATGAAATCCATATCTCAATGCATAAATCTATGAAAACTGATGTATGCAACATAAAATAGCAATATGAGCATATTAAGGGAAAACCGCTCTTTTAAATGAATCCAGTTTTAAAATATATCATGCGGTTCCCAATTCCTCCGAAATCAAGTGCAGCATCATATGAGGTGTACATGTAACTATAGCAAGATATGTGTATCTACATGTAAGCAGATATGTATGATGCATTTCATAAGCGCAATAGTACAATAATTAACATCTCAATCTCAAATGACAATACAATACCATTTAGGGGTATATGTAGCTATAGCAAGGTATGTGGGTATACATGTAAATATGTTTGCATGATGTACATGTAACTATAGTAAGGTATATGTGTAAGCATGTAGGTATAGCCTGTATACTATATTTCATATACGCAACGGAATAAGAATCACTGTCTCAATGACAATAACCGATACAATATCACATATGTATATATGTAGTGCGTGTCAAGATAATTACCAATGGTGTGTGTGTAGCATACAATTTATGCTCGTGCAACATGAACCGTCAATAATGGTATTGTGTCCAATAGGTACCAAGTCAAGGCACAATAGGTAATAATATGCAATGACGCTCATGCGCAATCAACTCATATGCGTATAAACATGCAGCTATAATATCATAGCCAGCCATGACGCATAACGCCATACGGACGATTTCCCTATAGATGTTAAATTTACTTACCGATGATCTCGAGCTAAGAAAATCCGACCACCTGCTTCCCTTTCTTCGCAGCGTCCGAAGTCCCCGCTTGCGATCCTAAAATTTCTCAAACACAACATATAAGGCTAAATATCCTGCACCGACACAAAGATAATGAAACGCAAGAATAACGTCCACAAGATAAACACACTATGCACCTAGTGCACAAAATGCATACGATATTGGCACAACCCTAGCTAGGCCGCTAAACTATACAACCACCAAGCCTAGACCCCGATCGTACCGATCGCGCATTCATAACACAATATATATCATGGAAGATACTATATATATTATCGCAACGTCAATTGAAACCCACGCCTAATTTTACCGAAAACCTAGTAAGCACTTTTAATCATTTTAGCTTAAGTCTAGAAGTTTAAACAATTCTAGCAATCACAATCATCGTAAAGTAGCTTAACTAAGTCACACAAAGCTTTACTACAATTTTAATCTCACCCATATAAGATTTAGTAAAAGTTAGTTTTCTATTAAGTTTAATTAGAAATTTAGGAAAAATATCATTTAACAATCTCACAACTAGGTTAAGTTTTCCAAGTCTACACTTCTCGATTAACCATTTCAACTAATCAAAACCGTAACTTGATCTTCATAACTCTTTCTAGAATTCCCAAAATATGCTAATTAAAGCTTTATTTAAATATCTAATAACTATATTAAGGTATTTAAACAACACTAAAACTTAGGGTTAGGATTTTATACCTCACTTCGATTCATAAATTTGCAACTAAACTTCCAAATTAGCCTCCAAAATGCTTACTTTCATGAAAATCCAAGCTTGGTTAGAGTTAAAGAATAATGGGTATGGATTTGTATTTGAGTTTGTGGGATTATTTGATGATTTTTGATGATTTATTTGATCTTGAAGAAGTGAAAATGGGTTGAGGGAAGTGATGGGGCAGCAAGGAGGAGGGGCTCGGCCAAGAGGGAAAAAGAAGGAGGTTGTGGAAATTGTGTGGAAATTTTTAGCCTAAATTCACAATTAATGCTCAATTAAAGCACCTCCCATCATGCCACCTTTTAATATTTATTTAAAATTTTTTCTTTAATCCCAACAAATATCTAGATATTTTCAAGAATATTTTGCAAAGAAAGTTTAATGCTTAATCTTATGATTAAGTTAGCATAACATAGATTCACTTTAGCATAATTAACCCAATCAAATTTGTAATTACCACTAATTAAGTGTATAATTAAAAGGTTATAATAATATTTTAATTAAGGAAAAATATTTAAGTGAACTAAAATTTTCAAGTGACAACTAAAAACCGCAAACTAGCAATTTTCTAGTTAAACTAGGTGCAGTTAAGTCTATACTGAAAAATGATCACTTCTGGGTTTTTACGGAAAACACGGTTTATTTTTACCTATTATCGGAAAATTCGCCTAAACGATTTCTAAAGCGTTACACCTTGTCACTCTGGAAGCTGGAGTCAGCAAAGGCCTCGATCTGGAGGTTTTTTCGCTATACACCAAGAACATCTCCTTAGTCCTTCTCAGGTACTTGAGAATGTTCTTTACTGCTATCCAGTGCTTCTCCCCTGGGTTTGACTGATACCGGCTTATAACGCTCAATGCGTATGCTACATCTGGTCTGGTACACAACATCGCATATATTATAGAGCCTACCGCAGAAGCGTAGGGTATAGTTGACATGCGATCCCTTTCCAAATCAGTCTTTGGAGACATCTCTTTGGAGAGGGTGATTCCGTGACAAGCCGGTAGATTACCAGGCTTACATACTGAATCTTTTCAGTATGGATGTACCTTGACTGTGAAAGTCCCACTATCCGTTTAGATCTATCACGATAGATCTGGATCTCCAGAATGTAGGAGGCATCACCCAGGTCCTTCATGGAGAACCTCTGTGACAAGAATCCTTTGACTGATTGTAGTATAGGAATGTCATTTCCTATCAAGAGAATGTCGTCCACATACAAGACGAGGAATATTACAGTTCTCCCTACAATCTTACTATAAATACATGGTTCATCTGAATTTTTGATAAAGTCGAATTCTTTGACTGTATCATCAAAACAGATGTTCCAACTCCTCGATACCCGCTTTAGTCCATAAATGGATTTAAGCAACTTACACACTTTCCCGTTGCTCCCACTCTGAATGAAACCCTCTAGCTGATCCATATAGACGGACTCATCTAAATTTCCATTTAGAAAAGTCGTATTTACGTCCATCTGCCAGATCTCATAATCGTGGAAGGAAGCAATGGTAAGACGGATCCGAATGGATTTGAGCATAGCCACTAGAGAAAAGGTTTCATCATAGTCCAAACCAGGTCTTTGACGAAAACTTTTTTCAACAAGTCTAGCCTTATAGGTTTTAACCTGTCCATCTACACCAATTTTTTTTTCTGAAAATCTATTTGCAGCCTACGGGTTTTACCCCATCTGGAGCAATGTCCAAAGTCCATACTTTGTTGGTGTACATGGACTCCATCTCGGTCCGCATTGCATCCAACCATTTTATTGAGTCGCCACTCTGAATGGCTTGCTGGAAGCTAGTAGGCACATCATTGTCAATGATGCAATTCTCTCGATTCTCGTCTATGAGAAAACCGTAGTATCTCTCGAGCGGATGAGACTGCCTACTACTTCTGCGGAGTGGCGCTGGAATGTCCTGTTCTCCTGAAACCTCTGGTTCTACCAAACTTTCAGTAATATCTTATGGTTCTGGAATTTCTTCCAGTTCTATTGCGCTCCAACTTTTCTGATTTTATAAAAATTCAGATTCCAAGAAGTGAGCATGACGAGAAACAAAGACATTTTGTTCCTATGCGCAATAGAAATAATACCCTCTGGAGTTCTTTGGGTATCCCACAAATTTACATAGTACCAGCATGCCTCAAGTTTGTCTGCATGCTGCTTTTTAACAAAAGATGGACATCCCCATGTCTTAAGGTACTTAAGATAGGGTTTCTTCAGATGTGGTAGACACAGTCTTGGTAGGAACCTTATTCAGAAGCTATGCAGCTGATTCTAGTGCATAACCCCAGGAGGATCGCGGCAACTCAGTGTTACTCATCATGGAACGAACCATATCCAATAGGGTTCAATTTCTCCTTTCCGATACACCATTGTGTTGTGGCGTATATGAAGGAGTAAGCTGAGAGAGAATTCCATTCTCTTTTAAATAATCTAGGAACTCGGCACTCAAGTATTCACCACCTCGATCAGATCTCAGTGTCTTGATACTTTTGCCTGTTTGTTTTTCCACTTCATTCTTGTATTCCCGGAATTTTTCAAAGGCCTCGGATTTATACTTTATCAAGAAGACATGTTCATACCTAGAGAAATCATCCATAAAAGTAATGAAATCGGAATAACCATTTCGTGCATGTGTAGACATTGGACCAAACACATCGTTGTGTATGAATCCTAAGAGCTTGCTTGCTCTTACTCCGCGTCCAGTGAACGGAGTCTTTGTCATCTTTCCCATGAGACAAGATTGACAAGTTGTATAAGACTGATATTCGAACGGATCCAAATATACCTCTCTATGTAGCTTCGTCAACCGTGTTTCATTGATGTGACCCAGTCTACAATGCCATAAGAAAGCCTGATTTAATTCTGGAGACTTTCTTTTAAGTGTGTTCTGGACACTGAAAATATAAGATTGATTTAATATGTATATACCATTATCTAATGTACCTGACCCAATCAAAGTTTGATTTAGGTGGATGTGGATCACATTGCTTTCAAATGTAAAATAACATCCTTCCTTAGAAAGTTTGGATACAAATATGATGTTACAAGCTAGACTAGGTACATACAAACAGTTACGTAGAATCAATATCTGCCCACTTGTCAATCCAATGTGATATTCCCCTACGGATTCAGCGTACACGCTCATTCCGTTAGCAACCCTGAGAGTCATATCACCTAACCCGATAACTCTATGGTTTCTTAAAACCTGTAATGAATTACAGATATGAGATCCTGATCCGGTATCTAGTACCCAGGAAGTAGAGTTAATTGACATACAATTTTCTATTACAAATACACCCGAAGTCGAAGCCACAACATACTTCGGATCCTGGATTCTGGCTTTTAAAGCCCTGTAATCTCTCTGCCAATGCCCTTTCCCGTGATAATAGGAATATTCCTCCTTCCCTACTGTTAGCCTAGAAACTTTTTCCCTTCCCTGTCCTTCTACCTTACTGACACTGCATATCAGCTTTGTGGAGGTCTTCTTCTTCTCACCCTTTTCTTTCGCCATGGATGTAGCAAAGGAAGATTCCCCAATAAGCTGAGTGGGTGTTACCCTGGTTTCCTTCAGCCCTCAATTGGAATTATAACTTTCTTCCTCTGGGCAAAAGATGGTAGGGACTGTAGAAACAAGTCAGTATATGACTCGTTCTCCAACGTAGTCTCTAGGTCCATGAGCCTTTTAATATAGCTAGTCATCGTAAGGACGTTGTCTCCTACAGATGGCCTAACAGCCAATCTCGCTTGAAGCAATTCTTTCGAGGTCTCATATCTTACGATACGAGACTGCTCTCCATATAAATCTTTGTTATGGAGAAAGATAGAAACTAAGTCCATCTTCTCGTGCTGTCTCTGGTTTACACCATCTACTGAGGCCAACACGAGACACTTGGCGTTCACACTATCCTTTTTCTTTGTCTTACGGACATCAATATCTGTGACGGTGGAAACTGGACCTGAGACGGCGGGGGTTTGAGTAGTAAATAGGTGTCCCGGCTTGTCATGGACAATGGACATCTGGACTGACCTTTGCCAGTCATTATAGTCAAATTCAGTCATTTTATTATCTAGATGTAAGCTATGTCTGGTCACGGGGTCGCTGCAGGAGAGAGAGAAGAAAACACATAGCATGATGCTCTTGCAAATTTAGATTGGTTTTTAATTTATCTAAATAGGATGGCTCCTACTGTTTCTCGAATCCTTCCTCAAACCATAAAAGAAGAATTAGTCAGGATTAATCTCACCGTACAATACTTTCTTAACCGTTCAGCCAGGCTAGTGCCGGTACTTCGAGGGAGGTTTTATGACACTTTCACGAAGTTTCTTAATTAAATAACCTCTTTTCCCTGGAGGCGTAGCCCCGCTAATACTGTTCTAGACACCTACTTGGTTTATAGCATCGATCGTTAAGTGAAGAATGTCCCGAGAAGTAGCGGATACTCACAGTAGGATCGGGATCCAAATATCATTGTGTGATAACCCTGAAGGAATCCTACCAACATTATCACACTCCAAATGGTATGCATCACCAGCAAGTTTCAGTTTCTTTAGAAACTCCCGATGTGAATTTTTGCCCCATGCTCTTATGACCTTGATGAAAACCAACAAATCATAAGTCATATGTCAAGTTCTACCCATCATTGTCCAGGATAATTTGAACCCACCCGTATATACCCTTGACGAAGGTCAACAAGGTAATACGACTGTCCCAAACCAACGCATCTATCTATGCTACATATGAACACCCGGCAGCTACCAATAACTATGCCTTGACGAAGGCCAACAAACATAGCTTGAATACTACTGACTATTCATATGAAATGACGGAGGGTTACGAATGGTTTTGGCGAAACCGTGAACATAGTGAACTTGATATAATCAAAGGAATCTGATAGCTTTTAAAAGGAGTGGTTTAAGCTCCGCATTTAAAAGTCTGTTGTTTTAAAATAACCGAGTGGTTTTAAAATTTATTCCAACGATTCAGTTTTGGTTTGTTTGCTTTGCATTAATGTAATGCAGTCCCATCAATTAACCTACCATTGCAGGATACAACGAAAATACAACGTACGCTTATGCCATCCGTATTCGCCACGGGGCCCCGTCATCACCCGTTAGGTTACTTAACTAACGACGGAGCGGGGGTTGGACTAGCGCAGATGCAACTATTATATAATATATATATAATAATATCCATTCGTCAGACGCAATGATAGGCATTCCAGATCACAGATGAACACGTTGGATATACTAGGAATTTCGCGTTTCATTTGAGCCTGTAACGAAAGACGGATTCCACGATCGTGATGAATAGCTAAAACCCCATCCTAGACCCCTACGGGTGCGGCAAACTACCCACCAAATACCCGAATTGAAGCAACCTCTCTCAACAAAGTGAATAGGCCATTAGGCACTTCAAAGTACCCGGTAGTTTTTACACCCCACCTTGGGTCTATCCTAAGAGCAAAAACAGTAAAAGAAATAATACAATGGTGGCTACAACCTCAACCCGGATGTGCCCCGCAAAAAATAATATTACATCACTTTATAAATTTCCATCGAATGAAAGAATGAAAACTCTCATCTCACATCCCCGGCTATTCATCCATGACGATCCAACAAGTTCATATACACAAACCATCACAACAACATCACAGATATGTGCAACCCCGACTAATCGACGTATAGCAATTAGTCGACGTTTCCAAATACATATATCAAACACAGAAGATCCGATTAGCTAAAGTACTTAGAATTTCGATCGATTACCAAATTTGAATTTACCTCAAGTACAACACAGAACACAAAAGATTCTGGGTAGAAACAAAGTATCAGAAAAATCACAAAACACCAAGATAGACAAACTGGAGGAAAAACGGTCGACTCGGAGTCGACTCGGCAGCGGATCCGCGGCGAAACGCATGGTTTCGCCGCGCTTCCACGGCGGTCTAACCGAGTTACGATCTCGTTTTTCTTGGGTATCCTACTAAAAGCCTGCATGTATTTTTAAGGTCCCTGAAAACATTTTTGGACCAGTTTTGAAAATCGACAGAAACTGTGCAATTTTGATGCATTTTTGCGATTTTTCCGGCGATCAAATTTCTAACACTTTGCTAACTAGGTAGTTAGGGTTTTATAGGCTCTGATACCACTGTAAGCCAATGTTGCGCACCTCGCGGTTCGCGGGGAGGCGGAAATTTCAAAAACGGTAATCTTTTGACTACGCAACACCGGCTATTACACCATGATCTTACTAAAGCCTTAACTAGTTAGACTAACTTGAGAATTTATCTACTATGGTAGATTCTTATACCTAATAGATCAAGTCCTTCGGGTCTTCTTGCGGTCCTCTTCAAGGCTCCTTGGTGATCGGATCGAGCTTGCTCCGTTGGTCTTTTCTTGTCAAAGATGATCCACCGCGAAGGTTTATACTCTAAGCTTTAACCTCCAAGTGAGGTAACTAGGGTAGAAGCTTTGCTAAGACAACTAGACTACAATATATAGAATGTGTTAATGGATTGTTTGTCTCAGTGAACCCTTAACTCACAACACATGTGAATGTTAGGGTTTAGTATTGAGGAAGAAGATGATGGAGAAGACCTAGAGAGCTCAAGAGAGGAGAGAAACTCAAGAAATATCAAGTGAAGAAAATGAACCATCAAGAGAATAAGGTGTAGAGAATGGCACATATATTATCTCTCATTTCACTCATTGAGCCATGGCAAGAAAAACAATAAAATAAGCACCTAAGCCTCAATAGTGATCCTAATCTAATAAAATATACCATAAGCCATTCCCTCCACCATGCCAAGCATGTCTCCTTCATTTTCCACATCATTAATCCATTTAACAAAATGGATAAATCCAATAATGATGTGGCACCTTCTAGAAGTATACCTTGACAAATTACAAGAATGCCCCTCATACCGTATATACATACCCATATCCGCATTGCGAAAAACACGGATACTCTGAGACGATAACAATCCAATAATACAATACTAGAATCCGGCTTAAACCAAAGCCCGCTAGTATTGTCTGCCTGATCATCATCATTGTACAAGTACACGTACGTGATCGAAGCCCAGGTCGTAAAACCATACGACGTCTACATCAATTGCCTGAAGTAGGGAAACCCTCTGTGTGGGACTCTAAAGACTCGATACTACGCTGGCAGTGGGTTTAACCATAGGCCGCAAGCGGTACTAGCTGTACGTAACGGTCCCCAGGTAGATATCGATAAGAAAGCCGATGAGGAAAACCCATCCAAACTCCTACTGAGCCTGAATGTGATAATTTTCGTACAGTCCGGTCTGTTCGTCTAAGAGTATTACATATCGGGCCTAGAGGGGCGGTAATCGTCAGACCCCTAATAACGCAATAAGTCGTGCCGGAGTGTAGTCCAAAACACCATGAGAAACTACTGGAATACCTACCAGTAAATCTCGCTTGCCCTGACCAGGGACTTTGTGTAATGGCTCTCCAAACACTGCACGATATCAACCCCCAATACCGGGAGAGACGAATCCTGTCTAACCGCCACTGCCTTCAAGTGCTTTGGGATTGCACCCAACTACTACCTGTTTGCATGACTCTTTTGAGTCGTGGTAGGGTAGTAATCAAAGTACAGTGGAAACACACTCGAGGCGAAATAGCAGTGTCGGGTCGACAGACTAAGCTGTACTCATTTCATCTGGGAACTGCTACCCGACGATAGGTATAATACCAACCAACAGTTCTCGACGAGTCTTGTCCGGTGTACTAATTGGAACGAGATTTAGCGTGCTTGCGCTTTTTTAAAAGATGAATCAAAAATATTTGTTAACCGCAATCAAGAATGGCGTCGCTTGGTAGCTAGCCGGTGAGTACGGGTCGGTCCACAGGGATTTTGTGTATTCTCTAATCGTTCTAACGAGTTAATTCCGATTGGTGTCGGATTAATTAAATCTAAAAACTAAAGTTTATCTAAATCTTGCTAGGGTTAGCTTTAGGTTAAGTTTGGAAATTGAAGATTTCCTCACCGCTTTTAATGCCCTAATTTAGATCTCTTTAGGTGTTATGGTAACAATTAATAAAGGGGATTAGTTCCATCGGGAAGAAACCATGTTTCTTCCTCTAGGTTCTAGTCCTTCCTTTCTTAATTCTTACCCTAACCTCCATGAAAAACATACGCCACCGGTCGTTTATACTACGGTATCACCGTTATCTCGAGAGGTAAGGTGCCGTAGGGAACGATGTGTGTATGTATGCATGGAGTTCTATTAATTATATGTGATGGGGCAAGAAAGGGGTGAGAGATTTCATCTCTCAAGCCTTCCCCAAATCTAACCCTAACAAGTGAGGAGACCACTCGCTCATTAGGTAATTGAAAAACATCTCTAACTATCTAAGTAGGGTAAAGAATGAAAACTCTATACTAAGGCAGAATAAAAATTAACTAGGGCAATTAAATAAAACTACTTATTTTATTGATGGCTCTCTCCAAACATTTACACAGGAATTTTCAGATCTGAATAGATGAATAAAAAGAGGCATAACCTAAAAAAAGTTTTAGGGCTTCTATTTATAGATTCATAGAAACCCTAGATTTCAATCGACGCACATCTGCTTTTACAATTTTACCCCCTAAGAAACCTAACTAATGTACTGACGCACCGACACAAGAATTCTGCACCGACTCGGGCACATCATGGCCACGGATCCGCGGCCCAAGCCCCTGTTTGGCCGCGGTTCCGCGGCCATGTAGTGGGCTTGTGGGCTCAATTTCTCAGGGAATCTTCTGCTGCATTTTTCCTTCTATTTTCTTCAGTTTGTTCTTCAGAATGTCTTCTGGTTCTCTTCCAGATCTTCACAGTGAATAATTGTGGTGGACTTTTACCGTTGCTTCGTGACGAAGTCTTGAACCTTGCTCTATTTTTGTACTCTGTGAACTTATTTATTGATCTTCGTTTATTCTCCAAAATGTAGGCTTGATCAAGATTCTTCCATTCGTTGGTTGTAGTCTCACTTTTGTATCGTCTTTTCATCCTTTTCACTGTTTTTTTTTTTCCGAGAACCTTTAACCTGCAACCATGTAGCAGACATGGGTCAAAAGCACATGTTTATTTGTAAACTGAATAAGAATGGGGAATAAAATATTGCAAAATTATGGTATGAACAAATACCCCAAAACTTATCTTTTGCCCGTCCTCGAGCAAACCTAGTTTTATTCTCAGCAAAATCCTAACCTCACTTTCGCAGGGAAACGCGATTGCACTGAGCTCGTGCAACAAGCCGTTAAACCTCTAGGTGTCCCTAATAGGAGGAGTGTTGTCTCCTGAGGGTTTTCAGCGGATACTACCCACAAAATCCTATCAATTTGGCCTATTAAATTTTATTCTCCAATTAGGTTTTCCAACAAGGAATTCTATTATCTTCGACTCATAAATTATCCACCCGTATTCTTCACACTTCCTTATCACTTAACTTAAGATTATATATATTCTTGTGAATTTACTTAGGTTTTAGCATCTTTTAAGTTTTCCTTCTAGGGTTCTATCTCAACTTAGCAATTTTTATCATCTCTATTAAAGATATAAGTCTTATCTTTCATCCCTATCTTTTATCTAAGTCCCAATCACATACCCCCACATGTGTGTATATATCACCCCTACACTTAGAAATTCAAATCAAGCTATCATACTCTTGTCCGTCGTCCAAAACACTTATTAATTGGTGAATTTTTAGATGAAATTTGCTCACACATCTTTCATGCGACCGTTAATACTTCTTGAGATACCAACAACCGATTACAAAATGTGTTTGCACATTAAAACGCAATCCTAGTCTTGTAACACCTAAGACGTTAGCAGTGACTCCCAAACCAGTTGCTCTAAGGCACTAGATGATAAAGAACCCTCGCTAAATATTTTTTCTATTTTGCAGCCTTAAATAATTACAAAAACCAGTGTTCATTTTTTTATTTCTTTATTCACACTAGAATTTTTATTTTATTTTTCTTCGTACTAAGGATTTTAGACAAGAGCATTTCAATGTCTCTTCTACTATTCCAAGTTTCAAGGTTCGTGTTTATGCAATTTGTAGGGTATATATTTTCAGAATTTAGACTTAAGCTTAGGAATTATTTTTCAAACTTATACTTTAATAAAAATATCAATACTTTTCCCTTATTTTAACTTAGCCCAAGAAGTGAACTCAAAATTTGCCTATTTCTAAATAAACTACAAAAACATATACTTTCTACCGTTAACTTTTAAGAAAGGTTATATTTAGGGTTTTTAATTTACTAAGTATAAGATCTAGTTGTTCCTAACTAGTTAATCTTTTTGTCAAACTCAAGTCAATTATGGCCAAAATTGAATACTTTAATTTTTATAATTTTTGAAATTTTCAGTTTTTATGGGTTTTAAAATAAGTATGCAAATGCAAAAATATACATATGAATGCGAAGGAAGAAGGTTTACCGAGCATACCCCCAAACATAAACTTGACAGTGTTCTCACTGTCAGGCTATACCAAGAGGGTCAAAATTGTCGGCACTCCCTTGTTTATTTATTTATAAATTTTTTTTTATTGTTAAAAAAAAATATATATATATATATACAACAAGGTCCCCCCCAAACTTAAGTGAGATAATGTTTCCACTGTTTTAAGCGTTAAAGTTCAAAGTTAGGGAGGAGAAAAATCAAACTATACAAGGCCTTACACAGACCAAAGGTCAGCACCAACCATTCAAAAATTCTATCGTGATAATGGTAGGGTTGGTGAAAGAATGGAGTGTACAGAAAGGAGTTGAGAAACACATGAGACCGTATGGCAAGAATGGTGGAATATGGTCTTGGTGGAGGAGAAGAATGGCAGAAGAGAGAAAGAAGTGTGGTTCGAACTTGAGGGTGTAAATTGAGTGAATGAATTAGCACAATTTGTGATGACCGATGTGTTAAAAGCGATTGTGTTAATTTATCAACCCGTCGAGAAATAGGGTCAAATCCCTCAAGATTCGCGAGAAAACATGGGTACTTTGAACTTGGTAAACCATCCATTGAGAATGGAAACGCGACAGATTCTTGCATGGTCGAACGATAGGAAGGATGAAAGGGAGTGATTTAGGGATAGTATTATTCTCACCTAAGTAATCTGTCTCGAACTTGAAAGATTCCATCAAAGGTTCGAAATGACTGTAAGCAACCGAGTCTGATGGTTCGACTAACTCATCTGAAAATTCAAAGGACTCAAACTCGGACGGTGAGTCTTCAAAATCGTCCGAAAAAGTGAAGCACTCGTAATCGTTATCGGCTGTGAGAACTGTATCAGATTCAAAGAGGTACGCACTAGTGGCGTCCAAACTGCTATGATCGAGGAGAAATTTTTCAAGCTCACAGTCCTCCTGCGTGATCTTTTGCATGGTCGGAACGATGGAAAGGAGGGAGGGTGATTTAGGAAGTATAACAGTTAAAGGTTCAGTAGGATGAATTGGAAAATCCGACACATCAAACAAAACTGGTTCATCCTCAATACTATCCTCAATACTCTCCTCATAATTCTCCTCAAGAGTTATCCCATCCATGCAATTATTATCAAAATCAAGACGCAGATGAGATTCGGGAGAAACATTTAATAACTCGGGATGATGAATTGGAGATAAAATTTCAGTCAAATCTACGGGTTCATCATCCAAAATATTCCCGGCGTCAATATCCTCAATCAAGTGAAAATCAATTTTTTTAGACACCTCATCAAAAGCATGGATATTTATCAATTCAGGTTCTAGATTGGAGGTGTAGAGATCAAAAGGATTGGTGACGGTTTCACTCGAAAGGGGCTATTCACAATCTGGCAAATCAAGCACTAGAAAGTCGCACAACTCATTACACGTTTATCTTTAACTGGTGAATCATTTGGGACACTTGTTTGAAAACCGGAGTTGTGGGATTCAATTGAGGAAGGGTAGGTTTGATTTGGAAGTGTGTAGAACTCACTCTCACCACTCAAATTCTTACTCTGTCCAACCGCCTCATCATACATTGGAATTTTTCGAGCTACTTGGAAACTAGCTACCGAGTCACTAGGTTGTATAAGGGCGGCCATGGACGCATCCACATTTCTCATCATTTGGTTTGTCGCTACCATATAACCTTCCAACGACTGTTTTAGACTAGACATGGGTTGTGAAGGAGTTTCAGTAAAATATTCAAAATTGTTTGGATACGTGAAACTCCCAAATAGCTGTGTAAAAGCAATGTCTAGGGAAGGTGCGGAAGTTGGGTAGGACTGATAGGAATTGAATGGTTGGACAGGAGTAGGATCAAAAGATGAATGGACTTGTTGATCCCAAGAACTAGAAGTGTTGAAAGGAGTGAAAGATCGGTTACGAGATTGTTCAATGTGTTCAGCGATAGACATGGGTTTCGGAGTTACAACAGGACTCGAAAAAGGGGTATCAACGAAAGAAGGCGGTGAATGTTGAAATGGTTGATACAAAATGGATTGTGGAGTCGAACTGTTTCTCCTAGACGTTTCTATTCGATCTTTCAAAGAAATTTTGGGCATGGAAGGGTCGTCCGTAATTCGACCAAAACAATTCGCGTAGGAAGCAAAGTTTGGTTCAGGGTACCAAAGTTCGGCAAAAGATTTGTGAGGTGGGGTACCCATGATGTAGGAAAGAGAAGAAAAAAGAATGTGGGGTGCACGGATTTCTTAGCGATAAGTTGCAAGTTTTTTTGTAAAAATTTTTCCTTTTTTTCTTTTTGTGTTTTTTTATGTGGAGCTTTTGTAAAAAAGATTTTCGATAAAAGGTTTAGACACACGTTCAATCAATCACAAATGCACAATCAAGCCTAGATCTAGGGTCACCTAGGTCAGCTAGACAGCTCCTAACTGTTCCAAAGGACAAGAAGTAAGACCTCAAACCGCCTCTTCACCGCCAATTGTGGCCAGGTAAGTGCCAGGTAAGTGGGAGACTCTCCACCACGTAAGTAGTGGACCTAATTAAGTAACCACTTGTTTTAGACACACTTGCCTAGACACCACAAAGTCAGGTTGGATCAACGGTCGATGCCTACAATAGTCCTCTGTCCGATTGAGCGCGAAGTCCTTAGGGCCGAGTCTAATATTTTTTCTTTAATTAAAAGATGGTCAATGCAATATGCCAATGTAATTTCTGGGGTCTTGGGAAGGGTGATGAAATCCCCACTCAATCTGGATTGGTTTCAAGCCCCTTAAAGTCAGATTAAAAATATGCAAAGCAGTAACAATCACTTGCAATCAAATTTTAGTGCGGCGCAAAGAATCCTGCACAAGATCAATTATTAGAAGGGGAAGAGATTTTTTTAGCGCAAAGAATCCTGCAGGAGATTTTACAGAGGAGATATTGGGATTTGCAGAGGAGGAGAGAGAAAACAAACACATCAACTTGCATGTATATAGATATAAATGTTACGGTCTAGTGCGCAGACTCTTGAAAGTCAGGTGGTTCCTAGTTATATCTAGAGATTTTTCAACCTGATGACGTCACCAGGCGGCGGCGGTTCCGTGGCAAGGAGGGTGTTCTGGCGGCGGAAACGCGGTCACGTGGACGGTTCAGATCTCAGGGAATTTTTGGAGATGATGATGTCACCAAGCCGCCGCGGATGCGCGGTCAGAACAGGGTTGGCGCAGCGGAAACGCGGCGGCGGCGGCGGTTTGATTCCCGAGATTTCTTCTTCTGCTCTGTTTTTATTTTCCTCTTTTTTTCAGATCGGCCGTTTTCTGTTTCGATCTCTGGATTTTTCCAGATCTGAATTTGTTCTTCGGTCCTGCAAAATTCAAACAAAAATACCTTTCAGACAATAAAAAGATGATAAATTTTTATATTTTTTAATTTTTCAGTTTTTATGATTTTTATATTTTATATTAACCCGAAATTGCAAAAAGAAAATACTACGCCATCCCCGGCAACGGCGCCATTTGATTAGAACGAGATTTAGCGTGCTTGCGCTTTTTTAAAAGATGAATCAAAATATTTGTTAACCGCAATCAAGAACGGCGTCGCTTGGTAGCTAGCCGGTGAGTACGGTCGGTCCACAGGGATTTTGTGTATTCTCTAATCGTTCTAACGAGTTAATTCCGATTGGTGTCGGATTAATTAAATCTAAAAACTAAAGTTTATCTAAATCTTGCTAGGGTTAAGTTTAGATTAAGTTTGGAAATTGAAGATTTCCTCACCGCTTTCAATGCCCTAATTTAGATCTCTTTAGGTGTTATGGTAACAATTAATAAAAAGGATTAGTTCCATCGGGAAGAAACGATGTTTTTTCCCCTAGGTTCTAGTCCTTCCTTTCTTAATTTTTACCCTAACTTCCATGGAAAACATACGCAACCGGTCGTTTATACTACGGTATCACCGTTACCTCGAGGGGTAAAGTGCCGTAGGGAACGGGGTGTGTATGTATGCATAGAGTCTTATTAATTATATGTGATGGGGCAAGAAAGGGGTGAGAGATTTCATCTCTCAAGCCTTCCCCAAATCTAACCCTAACAAGCGAGGAGACTACTCGCTCATTAGGGAATTGAAAAGCATCTCTAACTATCTAACTAGGGCAAATAATGAAAACTCTATAGTAAGGCAGAATAAAAATTAACTAGGGCAATTAAATAAAACTACTTACTTTATTGATGGCTTTCTCCAAACATTTATACAGGAATTTTCAGATCTGAATAGATGAATAAAAAGAGTCATAACCTAAAAAAGGTTTTAGGGCTTCTATTTATAGATTCATAGAAAATCTTGATTTACAATCGACGCACATCAGTTTTTACAATTTTACCCCCTAAAAAACCTAACTAATGCACCGACGCACCGACACAAGAATTCTGCACCGACCCGGGCACATCATGGCCGCGGATCCGCGGCCCAAGTCCCTGTTTGGCCGCGGTTCCGCGGCCATGTAGTGGGCTTGTGGGCTCAATTTCTCAGGGAATCTTTTGCCGCATTTTTCCTTCTATTTTCTTCAGTTTGTTCTTCAGAATGTTTTCTGGTTCTCTTGCAGATCTCCACAGTGAATAATTGTAGTGGACTTTTACCGTTGCTTCGTGACGAAGTTTTGAATCTTGCGCTGCTTTTGTACTCTGTGAACTTATTTATTGATCTTCGTTTATTCTCCAAAATGTAGGCTTGATCATGATTCTTCCATTCGTTGGTTGTAATCTCACTTTTGTATCGTATTTTCATCCTTTTCACTGTTTTTGTTCCGAGAACCTGTAAGCTGCAACTATATAGCAGACATGGGTCAAAAGCACCTGTTTGTTTGTAAACTGAATAAGAATGGGGAATAAAATAATGCAAAATTATGGTATGAACATGTACTCGTAATCTAACGAGCACATGCATACTATCTCCAGTACGACGTACTAATGGCTGTGGGACAGAACATCTCTCCTGCTGGGATAAGAAGCGTATACACTAATCTACTCTGGAGTATCGATACCCCGTCTGGATAATCCTACGGGTAGAGACCTGTATAAGGATGTGCTTGTAGATTACCCAACCCCCATTAGTATGACTGCCATCACAACGCTGGTAATCAAGCAAAGATCCTGAGGGCTCTACTAATATGTATAAGCGATATGTTAAAAGAAACACATGCACATATTGAAGTAGAAACAAACCAAGTAGCATACTACCATTTTGAGCAAGACTGTCAATATAACTATGAATATCCTAAGTTTTCATTAAGTAATATACAAACCAGTATGATACAATAATGGCCTGTAGGGCATATACACTAACAATATATATATATATATATATATATATATATATATATATATATATATATATATAGAGAGAGAGAGAGAGAGAGAGAGAGAGAGAGGTTAATGGAGAAAAGAGGCCATAGGATGGAATTTCCTTCTATGGCGTCGAAAAAATACACCCTCCCTCATTTTTTCTGACGATCGGCACACACCATCTTCATCGTTATCAACTAAGATGTGGGTATGCAAAATTTCATGTGATTCTACAACACACCGTTGATTTAATGGTTTCAAAATTAACGGTTTAGATGATAACGATGAAGATGATGGGTGTCGATCGGCGGAAAAAATGAAGGAGCATGTATTTTTTCGACGCCATAGGAAGAAATCCCCTCCTATACGGCATCTTTCATCCATTATTCTCATATCTATATATATATATATATATATATATATATATATATAATTCTCACCTTTTATGGGGTCCAAATGTGAGTCATGATTCATATAATTCTCACATTTTATGGGGTCCAAATGTGAGTCATATGATTCATCAAAAAATAAAATGCATGCTTAACTAATTTATACTTACAAGAGAAAAAAAAAAAGTGAAAGTATTTTTTAATTACGTGAGGACTAAGAGATCGAAGCTACGTACTTGTCATTTACTGCACAGCACAACCCCCGTTTACGTGGAGGGGATGTAATTGAATTTTAATTAATAAAATGCCGTCTCTTTGATGCCATTTAAACTCTGCATCTTCAAGAAAATTGTCCATGTACACATTACTATACTAGCTAATGGATTAGGAAAACAAATTAATATTTATGTCTGACACCATGTTAATTAATTTAAATTAAAAACACATGCATCTAAGTCAGAAGTTGATCACAAAAGGCATTTCTCTAATTTACTCCCATTTGATCAAATAATTTTTGTTTTGTTATAGTGCCCTGACCTTTTCGTTGCTTCCAAAACTCATTTTTAAAACTTCAGCAAATTTGAAATTTAACTCTTTGCTGTACGTTGACGTATGTGCATATGGCTCTCTCTCCCTCTCTTTCTTCAAATACTTAAAAGCTAAGAGAATTGGCCCTATTGTCACCACATCTCTCTCTTTCTCTCTAGTTTATTTCCTTCACTCGTCTCCTCCTCCCCCTCTCCTTCCTCAACTCAAACTCCTCCATTCTTTTTATGGAATGATTTCCTCTTTAAAATCTCCCCTCATTGACTATGAGTAACTCGATCACCCCTAGAGCTCATCCTACGCTCCGACAAGTCTACGACCGAGGATAAAACTTTATTCCGAAAACCTTTTCTCAACGCTCAGACGTAGAAAAACGGAGTTGTTAGTGTGTGTAGAGTCCAGTGACATTGGAGTCGAGTTATGTTCTTGAGTTACTAAAAAGTTGTCTCAAAAAGGCTCCATCAAATCAAGTTGTGACCCTAGTTCTTGAATTGATGTGATTTTCTAATTTATTTTCTAGATATTTGTTGTTCCCCCCCCCCCCCCCCCCCCTCCCCTTTGTCAGAAGAAGAAATGGAAAGAGCAAGGAGTTTTCCAGAAAAGGACAAAAAAGGTTTGATCCTCAAAACCCTGGAGCATTGCAAGTCGCTTGGTCACAAGAGGAACACCTCAGGTGCACACGTGACTAAGGCCGGGTCTTCGCCTCGGGCCGCACCCGGAGGGTGCATAACCTTTTACGTTGGGCCCGGTAAGGAGCGGTTTGCGATCCGAACAGAATGTGTGAACCATCCGCTTTTTAAAGAGCTGCTTGACGAGTCTGAGAATTTATACGGATATGCATGTGAAGGCCCGATCGAGCTGCCGTGTGACGTGGATCGCTTTGACCGGGTTCTTTGGGAGATCGACGAGCAAGTTGACAAGGTAGTGAGATCACCAAGGTGTAGTTTCCCCGCATCACCTTTTCGCGGGTTCACTAAAGTCAATGCGGGTTATCAGGTTCTTAACCCGTCAAGGCTAGTGGCTGCAGGTCGGTTCTAAATGGGTTAGGTCAATCATTAAGTGCTTCTATATAAAAAAAATGTTTTAGTCTAAGGGGCTTATATGTAATTATACATGAAAACTATGAGGTTGTTACATGTATAATTAATATACTAAACCTTTATTGCAATGTATTTTATGTATAGTTAAATCCTGTATCCAACTTATATGTAATACAAGTATAGTTGTCAATAAAAGCATTGTTGTGAGCTAACCAAACTTTGTTTATGCTACCCATTATATGTATATATAAACAAACTTTGTGATGGCATCAATTAATGATAATTAGTTGCTTGGGCAAGGACAAAGTTAACAATATGTTATAAATATTTTGGTCCTTTTCCCCTTTTTTTGTTATCTCTTATTTTTCATGTACGTTTTTTTCTTCTGTTATCTCTTGACTTTTTGTATAACATATTTACTTAATTTACCTTTTTATTGTATACATAAACGGTTTGGAAATACAATTACTTGGTCCTTCTTGCCTATATATAAGAGCCTATAAGATGTAATGTCTAAAATTTCAGCGAAGGTAAAATATTAGGATATATTTTTTATTTAGATTAGCTGACATACACAGGTAGATGTGATGAACATGATGTATTTATATTGTTGTGTCTAAAAGCAATTGCGGTGCGGGGAGGAACGGAGGGAGGTTAGGGCCTATTAGGATATGTTTCTTTTATTATTTTTCTTTCATTTCTTTTTCTTTTTTGGCTACGTGTGTATGCATGCATGCATGCATGCATCTATGTAGGGTGAAAGAAAGAAGTTGGCTTGGCACGAATCTTAAAGTACAGGTGTATGGTCCAAAGGGGCTGGGAAGGTCAACGGAGGTGGAGGAGACCAGGGCTCAACTGTAGCCCATCACCATCGGCTCCCAATTATTGCCCCCCATTCCATTCCCTTTCATTTCATTTCAAAATCAAAGTCAATGCATTATATATATATATATAGGGCACCCAATAAGACCTAGCTAATTGATGAGTTGACCTCGCCCCATTTAATTAATTTCACTATCATTTAAAAGTTTAGTAATTTATGAGACGTATCCTATTAATTGGCCTTTGTCAAGTGCCGAAAATAATCGTCCTAGAAAAATTTCCTCAAATCATGCCCCCTTTCGAGATAAGGTAAATTGTTTGATAATCCTTCAATGTTTTATCATTTCTGCATTTAATTTGATACCTTATAATTTTCTTATCAACTTTAATATCTTAATTTATTTGGTTGTTCGCACTTTGCAAGCTTTTGTTTCTACTATCATGTCTATTTTGCGTCGGTTTTCTCCTAGTATCATGTAGATAAGCAATTATTGAAATGATTCACAATAAATAAATCGATTCAAAATTGACATGGATAAAAACATAAGGTGGTAATGTGCGAATAGAGAATGCATTAAGGTACTAAAGTGTTGAGGAAAAGCTATAAAGTATTAAAATGCATTAATGGTAAAACATAGAGAGATTATTGAGCAATTTACCCTTCAAAATATTAAGAAACATGCATGTTTACAGATTAAAAATAGAGTTCCAAATCTATAATTCCTAATAATTAATTAGCATATTGAATATCTTCATGTTTATGCAAGTTTCAAGAGAATTAGTAAAAGGTTAAATTAGGGATTTCACATCTATATTTAATTTTTAAGATTTCAGAAAATTTACAAAAGTATAAGAGAAGGCTAGTATTGTGAGACGGCAGCAGTAATGTTATCTAAAATTTAGAATAAATTCAGTCATCATTTTTTTCCCGTAAGATGTTCCTATTTCATATGAAGAGTATATCTACTTTTGCCGCCAAGGCAAAAACCGTATTTTGCCGCCAAGGCAATAGAAACGAACTATCCACTTGAGATAGGAGCATGATCGTTTATAGGGTGTTTGGATAAGAAAAAGGCTATTTACAATAACATTTAGTATATTGGACCATATACTCTTGATTTTTGTTGATTAAACATTAATCTATGAAGTTATATTCAATTTAAAGTTTTTTCCCCAGCTCTTACTTCATGATGTATGACTAAAATTTTGTTATTGGAATATGTTTTCGATGTGGAAAAAAAAATGAACCAATCACAATAAATAAAAGCCACTTACCATTAGGGCCACACAATGTCATGATTAAAATGGTATATAATTATATTCTATATATTAAAATGCTCCAATATTTTATTTTATTTTATTTTATTTTCTTTTCGGGGTTTTGGGGGTGGGGATTTTTTGGGGGAGCATGCTCCCTGTTGTAGGACGATTATAGAAGAGTGTAACCATTAATTGTTCGTGAGCAAATTTCTAGCTTGCTCCACAAAACTCTTTTATTTGGGCCTAGATTTGATGAATTTCTGCCATTTGAGAAGTTTATGGAGTCTTAGATGTTTAATGACAGATTAATTTGGCTAGTTTTCAATATTTTTTCTTTTTTCTTTTCTTTACTTTCTTTCCTATTTGTATTTGGGTGTTTACAATTGTTCTTTACAACTGCATATTCTTAAGCTTATATATGTTGGTGTTGGCTATTGGGCTTCCTACAGCCCGTCTAGTGACCATATATATAGATATGATATATGGGGTAAGGTAAATTAATCGAAGAGGGTTAAGTAATTAAGAGATTAATTAAGACAAACCGAGAGCGATTTAGGAGATCCAACTTGTGAGCCGTCGTTTTCTTCCATCATCCTTGTTCTACTACGGTTGGTTAGCGGGGTAATTACGTGGTGGATTCTCAATCGATTAGAGTGTGGTTTCTTTCCGCCCGTTGCGTGGAGGAGGATCAAGAACGTAACATGGGTGAGGATAACAATCCCACCATCGGTTCAGGTATTCCGGTAAAACCCCTGTATAGATATGTAATTGTTTCCGCTGCCATGATTTTGTCATGTTTATGTATCTTTGCACCTTTTTGCAACATTGGTATTAGAGTCATGTATGCCTACGTTCGTAGATATTAGATCTTTTTTTTAAAATATTGCAACTCAAAAGTTGCGTTTTATTGATATAAAATTAAAATTTTATTTTTTATTGATTTGACAGATCTATGATTGTTAGGGTTAATGATTGTGATGGATATTTATAAATCTATCAATTTTTATTGCATCATAAACCAATCTAAATTATATCTAGTTTTTTGGTGGCGCTTTGATATTTGGTACTTGTTTCTTGGTGTGGAATTGGCCATGAGACAAATTGTGAGAATAATTTTCAAAAAAAAATGGATCTTGGTTTTGTGTAAAATTTTTATTTCTTTTGATGAGAATTATATGACGATTATGTCACAAAAGTTTCAAAATCCTAACCTTAATATTTAGATAAACAGGTGGGATTTTTTTTGGATTTTGGCAGGGACCAAATTTTATTTTAACAAAAAAAAAAAAAATTCGGGACGAGAGGAAATTTTCTCAAATATTTTTGATTTGGTAAAGGTCAAATTATTATTTCGAAAAAAAAAAAAATTTAAAATTAAGCTAAGTTTTTTATGGATTTACAAGATTTTTTTTGGTATTTTAATATTTTTAATCTGAAAAACAAAAAATGTAGGTTATTTTTAAAAAAATATAGATTTTTTTTTGGAGAGCAAGCCCTCAAACCCGAGTTGAGCTCAAAAAAGAGGGGCTCAATCCTGAGCCGGGCTCAGGTTTGGTTCAAACCCGAGCGGGGCTCGGTTTTTTTGAAATATTTTATAAAAAATCCAGAAAAATAAGAAAAATTATTTTTTGAGTTTTCTTATTTTTTGAATTTTCCACTCAGATTTTGGGGTTAGATGTAGGGTCTTTACCTTTTAACTCTGGAAGTTGCCTTTTTCAAAAAAAATTGTTGCTCATCTGAAGTTTCAAAATTTTATTCTCCCATAAAATTTTGGAGATTTGATGGATTGTTATTCCAGTGGGAGTGCCAGGGGGGTGTGCCAAGTTTCTTGAGAATTGAAAAACCCTAATAAAACTGACAAGATTAAATAAGGTAGTTTAATAAACAGTGAAATTTGTTAGATTGTTTGTTACATACTGTGGAGTTGCATACTTAATGAATAAAGACGTATGTTGCATTCTTAGTAGAAATTTTACAAATTTCAAGTGGGAGATTTTGTGAGGAGACGTGGGTCTAGATTCAACTACCCAATCTACTCTGTTTCCAGAAAATCTATAATCCGTTATTCGATTATTTTAACACAATTTTAAACTTTACATTTTTGGAGAATGCGGTTGGGGCCTTAGGCACTTTTCTTTTCTTCAGGGTATTGCTTTGTTATTGTTACTAAGAGGAATTGAAAACGAAATATTATTTAGAAAAGAACGATACTTAGCAAATGCCGATAGTCTTAACGCATTCATAATAAAGTCAAGATATCGTCATCTTCACTAAAGGTGAGATGGTAAATGACGATAATATAATAAAACGAAAACATTACTTGAACAAGCTGAAAGACTTGGACGCTAGTGACAACAAGGTGGCGGCGATGTAGCGGGGCTTCACGACACAGCACCATCAAGATGCAACGATTTTCGGAAGATTGACACATTTAGGATCGTTTTACGAGTTGGACGTGATGAAGAACGATGTCATTAGTGATCATAAGATTTATTAACAAGCACTCGCAGTTTATGCTGAGCGGTAGTTACAGGATATCTATGCGCCAAGGGATAAGTTGTGCGATTGTTACGGGGTAATCTACGCGACATAGCAACGTTACATTATTTCTTGGTTTAACCTTATTTTCACATTGTTGGGATGCGGCAGCGTCCCGGCCGTCAAACCGACGCCAAATGCGGAACAAAAACTTTTTACGAAACCGGCGCCACCGTGACCCAAATACCCAGATCGTTCCATTAACCGTATTCTAGCAAACTGTAAAAGGAGTTTGGAAATTAACCAATCGATCCGTGTCCTTCGGTCTTTAATCTCCGCACCAAGCTCCCCGCTGCTGCGTCGACGAAGTCCGCTCCCCGATCTCGCTAGTCGATGTGGCACCACGTCAATGAATCTTTATACGGGATCCCGCCTCGAACCGAGGCAACTCGGACATGAAGTTTGCTAGCCGACATGTCCAAGAATGAAGTAGAGAGAGTATATAATCTTTTGCCTCAAGGATGGAGTTGCCAATTTAGATGGAAATGTGAGCAAAGAATTTTGTTAGGAGAAAAAGAGAACGAGCTTGCAAGAATTGGGCTCGGCCAGTGAGTGGAAAAAGTTCTCTGGGAATTTTCCAGTGAAGAGGTGGTGTGTAAAAAACTCCACGATCAACGAAAAATGCATCACCACAGAATTAATGCCTCTCCCCCCTAAAGCTCACTCGTCCACCACAAAAAAACCCCTGGCTTTTTAAAGGCTGGCGAAATTCCAGGAAACACCCCCCCCCACTACAAAAAAAAGGGAATGAAAACCAAGTGATGGATGAAGCGGCCCTGCCTAATAAATGACCATGCCCCCACCCACAGTGCAAGGAATGGTCAAGGGAAAAAGGTCAATGCTCACATATAAATAATCATGGATCAATGTGTTTTAAAACCGGAAAAGAAAACTGGCGACTCCCAAAATAATCCCGTAACGAATTACGAGGTTACACGTCAGCTGTAAACACATACCCGCATTTGTATTCCGGACGAATACAAATGCAACGAGACAAAAATATTCCTACACTTTATAATACTAGAATCCGGCTTAAACCAAAGCCCGCTAATATTATCCGTCCGATCATGATCCGTGCACAAGTGCATGAATATGATCGAACCCTGCCATAAAACCATATGGCCTCTACAACGTTTCGCCCGAACTTAGGAAACTATCTGTAGGGGACTCTAATGACTCATCAATACACTGGCACTGGGTATAACCACTAGCACGTCAGAGGCACTAGCTGTACGTAACGGTCGCCTATGTATTGATCGGAAGGGAAGCTGACGAGCGAACTCATCCAGAAACCCTACTGAGCTTGACAGTGATAATATCCGTACAGTCCGGTCTGTTCGTCTATGAGTATCGCATATCGGGCCTAGGGGGCTGGTAAACGTCAGACCCCCAATAGCTGTATAAGTCGTGTCAGAGAGTAGCCCAGAACACCCTGAGATACTACTGTGATACTTACCAGTAAATCTCGATTACCTTGGCCAGGGATTTCGTGTAATGGCTCTTCTAAACACAGCGCGATCTCACCCCCAATACCAGGAGAGACGAATCCCTGACGATCCGCTCACTGCTTCCATGTGGCTCGGGACTGTACCCAACTAAAAACTGTTTGCATGACTCCTTTGAGCCGTGGTAGGGTAGTAATCAAAGCACAGTGGGAACTCACACGAGACAAATGACGATCTCAGGTCGAAAGACTAACCTGTACACATGTCACCTGAGAACTGCTATCTTACGATATGTATAATACCAACTAGCATGTTCCCGACGAGTTTTGTCCGGTACACTCATAACGCAAGGAGCACCTGTATACATCTTAGGTGAACCAACTGACACCAATGGCTTATGAGACCGGCCATCTCCCTTCGTCGGGGTCTCGACTGCATACACTAGTCTACTCTGGAGTATCGATGCCCTGTCTCGAAACTCCCACGATTAGGGACACTTTAAGGATGTGCTTATAGACCCCAGCTCCCACGTTCATGATCGCCATCATACTGCTGGCAGTCAAGCAAGAATCCTATGGGCTCTAACAACATGCAATAGTGAACTAAAGCATGTACACGATGATAAAGACAAACCAGATAGCATACTATCATCTCGAGCAAGACTGTCCTATCGGTATAGGTCATCCCTCAATCATTGCAATCACGTACCTGCGATCCAATAATTGACTTTGAGGGCACTATTTCCAACACACATAAGGAGTCGAACCACGTAATGTGGATACACTTAAGAGTTATATCATCATTGATCCGGGATCTGAAGAGTGCTGCTCCAGTTAGACTGTTGAGCGACAGCAATAAACGGTTATATGTTTTTCTACTCGATATATGAAACAGTTAGTTATATGAAAAGTGAATGTGATGACGTTTGTTAGTACGTTTGAGTAACTGAGATTTAAGATTTAATCTCTATTGTCTATAGAACTAAGAGCGCTGCTGATATTTTGACCGGGTCAACAGTGTGCAAGGGCAGACGTCCTACAGAAGAGTTCAATTGAGCTAAAAAACCAGGAATAATGCGCCAACAATTTATGTGATCTGATATGGGAAAATATGTTGGCAATAATAAAAATAATAAGTGTAAGAACCCTAGTGCTCGTTTCGGAAGACTCGCGGCGAAGACGGAAACGAAAAAAAAATTATAGCAAGCACTAGCGAGCTATACTCTAGAATCGATTCTAAATACTAAACTAGATATCTAAATATACAAGGTTAGGGGGCTAGCTACCTTTGTAGCATTTTCTCGCAATTGCGGAAGACCCCTACACCGCTCCAAGGACGCTAGCATGGCTTCGTAATCGCCGGGAACAAGTTTGGTTGTCGATCTTCCTTGTCGAAGATGATCCATCCGAGAGAACATGAATCAAGCTCTAATTTCACACTAATGAATCAAGTGAAGCAACTCACAATCAAACTTTGCTAAGAAATGATCGTGGGAGTGATGCAGTGAAGAATCTCATGGTTTTCTCTTTTTGCAAAATATTCCTCTCATTTTAAGAAGCTTAACCATTAAAGAAGAAGAGAGAAGGAAGAAGAAGTCATGAATAAAACCCCTTTTTCTTTTCTTTTCCTTTCTTTTCATTTATTTGTGTAGAGTGGGTAGATGGGTGACTCACCTAATAAGTCACCCATCTACACTCTTCACAAAGATTCCATATGTGAGTGGAAAATATGTGTACACTCACACACAAATACACACACACACATAAGAAAATGTAACGTTTTAAAAATTATTAGAATAATTATAAATTAATTAGCGGTATAACATGCATTTTTCAATAAAACTAGTTAATAATTATTTCCACAATGTGTATATATATATATATATATATATATATATATATATATGAGTGTGTGTGTATTTATTCAATTAATTATTTATTAAATTATTTTAAATGCACCTATACATTAATCTAGTAAGTATAGGTTAAAATATGTTTATGCAACCATGACACTTAAAACACAAATTAAAATGGTTAATATATTTTTAAATCTAGGACGGTTCTAGAAAATTTGAGAAAAAGAGAAAATAAAAATGAAAATGGGAAAATAAGCATGGTGCATTAAATGAGGAGTGGTGTTGAGCCATGACGAGAATTTTCTGTCTTTCTAGACTCTTACCTCACGCATTCTCTTCTTCTTCAACTCCTTAACTAAAACCTTTCCCCACCTCCCAAAAACTCTATACAAATCACCACAAAATTCTTCACTAATCATTTCAATAATCCAATTTTAACCTCTTCAAGAGTTCATTTGGAAACAAGTCTTCATTTTGTGGCACTCTTTTCAAGTAACGATCACCTTCTGGTCAATTTTAAGGTATGAGTCAAGTTTAAAACACGTTTTGCTAATCCTTTGCCTTAATCATTCCTAATCTAGATTAAAGGTTGTGTTTTATGTAATCTTGAAGTTTCAAGTGAGGTTTAGGGTTAAGTTTGGGGTTGTAATGACTTCTAGGGTAATCATGACCTAAATTAGGTTAGTTAAGAGTAGTTTAAACCCTTATATTCTTGTTTAACTATCAAGTCTTCACTAAAACACCTTAAAGTTTTAAATTAGTGCCAAAATTTGTTTTAGTTAAAGATTAAGGTTTAAACGAGATCTGCTATTAAACTAGTGATTGAAGAGAAAAGTTGCAATTACTGAAAATTATTTATAGTACCAGGAATTCACCCTCAAAACCCGAGCCCTCCCCTTCACCTTCTGGCCGCCAAAATATTGCATTTGGCTGCAATTTGCGGCCAAGTTGGGGAGTCTGGTTGTAGGTCTTTTTCGAGAGCTCTCTGCAACTCCAATTAGGTCTCTGGTATGTGCAAATTTCTCTAGTTGTACCTATAAGAAAATATGGAACCATTTTACCTTAAATTACGCATTTTGTTAACACGCGATACGATATTCCGATTCTTGTTTTGGTGATCCCTTTGGATAACAGCCCTTAGGGGTAGTCTTAGACGATGTTGCAGACGCTTAACGCACCAAGTTCACACGTGTTATCTCGTGAGAGTTAGTTCGTTCGTGTAGTATTTGATTTCGTGTCATATCGGATTTCTAGCCTCACGTATTACATTTTGTGCGATTCTAGGATCGGTTGCGGAGACGTCGGATACGGTTAGGAATGAAAAGGAAGTGGTCGGATTCAAGTAGCCGAGACCATTCCAGTGAGTAGATTTAACATCTATGGGGGAATTGTTTGGATAGTGTAAAGTGCCCGATAGTTAGAATCTAGTAACAAGCATTATATACATATACCTATACTCAATTCTATATTGCATACACATCATCATGCTCATTGATATCATCACACTAGGACACTTGCACCATTGCCAATGGTTCATGCCGCACGTGCACTATCTTATATATACACACACGCCATTGGTAATTGCTATGTCACGTACACTATAGAACTCGCTTGATAACTTACATTTTGCATTGCATCATTATTGACATATAACTCTTCAAATTATTCATCTAGCTTGCATCATATTAATATCATGTACATTCACCATCATCGCTATATTCATTTATTATGATGTTCTTGGAGATTTCCGTTTTCATGAGATTTCTGGATTTGGGAAACCGCATGTGAATTTTGAAAACTTATGATCATTTTAAAAGAAAAATGCAGTTTTCCTTGATATGATATGTGGCATCCACCATGAGTTTTCTTGGTTCCAAGTTATGTGTATACCCAATTCGAGGAGAGAGGAGGCACCGTTTGCGGGTACATGGTGGACCCGGTACAGTACCCCGGGGTAAGAAGATCGTATAGAGAGATGTTGAGCCTGGCAGGGGAACAATACCTACCGGTGATTGTTTAGCCCGTTGGATATCCGGAGGATACCGATCAGAGTCGTGTGGTTCGGATGGATTTGAGGGCCGATCTGAGAGGCGGCACCCGAGATATTGAGATTTTTGAGTGTCGATGCTAGTCACGGGATTATGTTGTTTTTATTGATGATACTTTTGGTTCTACCATATTAAAATTAATTAAAACATACTCAGTTTCTTATAGTAGCTATACCCAGATTTCATGCTTGATCGCTTATTCATGTTGCATCTATACTAGTACATCGCATCATAATTCATACTTAGGACCTGACGCCTTTATGTACATGCTTGCGATTGTCACATATGTTGTTACTTATTACTCACGAGCTGACAACTCACCCCCGTTTTGCCACAGTGTCTTGCAGGACCGACCTGTCAGTATAGTCGTGGCGGGGCACACTGCTACTACTTTTGCTACTTCTACTGCTACCGTTATTTTTGGTCGTGATATTTTTTAGGTGGGTTGCGATTATTCTTTTTTTTACACCTTGTATATTTTCTCTTTGTATCTAGTATACTCCATCTACCACTTGTATATTTGATTTAGAGATGAGACTGTGAGACTTGTATTGATATCTGGTGTCGAGCTCGTGCGAGCCGACTTTTATGTTTTCATTGTGGGTGTTGTTTTCTTTTCTTACTTCTTTATTTTTTTCGCACTATGATGATATATGTCTTGGTTGTGATTGTGTTCAGCGGGATGGCTTTGAGATTGCTCTCAAGTGGGGATGCTTTTATATATATCATGCTTATGTATATTTTTGTTATGTAACGGTTTGGGATCAGATTTTACAAAGGAGATGTTGCCGAAATTTTTATAATAATATAGATCTTTAAAAAGGTTTTGATATGATCCTTCTACTTTTAAAATTGGTATTTTGAAATAAGTATTTTACCACTCTACTTTATTTCACGGTTTAGATTCTGGGTTTTTGGCTTACTTGAACTACGTTACTCCTTTAGACGTTGTGTGATTTAAGTGCCGGTCACGTTTCACATTTAGGTCATGACAAAGTTGGTATCAGAGCCAGGTTTTACCTTTCTGACTGTAGGATGGCCCTTGGTATGATGGAGTAGGTAAGTTAAGCAAAATGACGTAGCATGTGTATGTTCCGCGGCATACTCACGATACAATACTCCGCCTAAGTGACCTTAGGATATTTTCTTGTAAGTCCTTTTTCGATTCCATATATCCTTTAGTTCCGATTGCTATGTTCTTACTGAATCCCGTTTCTTGTTCCATCCACTATGCCACCGAAGACTATGAGGACCGACCAGGGCAGTATGCCTACTCCTCAGGGACAGATTGATCCTCCTTCTCCAGACCAGATTGCTAGGCTGAAGGCGAGTATTCAGGATTTACTCCAGATGGTTGGATCTTTGGTCGAGGTCAGCCAAGCATAGAGATCTGATGATGTTTCGCCTACTACGGGGACCGTGATAGTACCTACTGCTCAGACAGTTGTACCTGCCGCTGCCGAGACTATCGCAGTATCACTATAGGAGTTTATGAGGCTGAAGCCTCCGTTTTTCACTGGTACAAACGCAGTAGAGGATCCACAGTCGTTCCTCGACAGGATGACCAGGATTTGTTGTTCCTTGAGGTGTTCTGATGTGATATTGGTCGAGCTTGCTAGTTTCCGTCTGGAGGGTCTTTCCCAGACTTGGTGTGAGTCCGTTTAGAGAGGTTGAGCTGTTGGGCTTCGTCCTATGACCTGGGATGAGTTCACGATGGTTTTTCTTGCTCTTTTTCCTCCGCAAAGTGTCAGGGATGCCCGAGCTCGCAGTTTTGAGTCTTTGCGCAAGACTCCTAGTATGACCGTGGCCGAGTACGACATCCAGTTCACCCAGCTATCTAGATATGCCCCTTATTTGGTGGACCCCGAAGAGAAGCGCATCAAGAGGTTTGTGCGAGGTCTTGACACACAGTTGTTCCTTTCTATTAGCACCCAGCACTTTGACACCTATGCAGCAGCGATTGACGCAGCCATACTAGTGGAGGAGCGTGTTACCGAGACAATGACTGTTCTGGGACCGAAGAAGATTCGTACTAGTGTATCTGCTCCTGAGCAGTTTGGCAGAGGCCGCGGCGGATTCTTTCTAGGCCGTGGCGGCGGCCGATGCATGATACGTGGCCAGTTATTTAGCTCTTACTTACCAGGTCAGCAGCCATCGCCAGGATGTTTTCGGTGTGGGAGTCCGCATCACCGTGTCAGACATTGTACTGTGAGGCGCCAGGGTAAGGCAGCAGTTCCACATGTCACCTTACCACCTTCACCTCCTCCTCCGGGAGCTTTACCTCATACACCCGTTGTTACTCAATGCTATACCGATGCTCCGAGAGGCTGTGGTTGTGGCGGTCCTGTTTAGAGAGGACGAGGTGACAGAGGAAGAGGACAGCCGGGTACCGGTAGAGGACAGGCCTGAGTTTTTTCTGACTCCTCAGGATGCGCAGGCAACGAATGCAGTTATGACAGGTATTCTTTCAGTATGTTCTTTCGACGTGCGCATATTGTTCGACCCTGGTTCCACACACTCTTATGTATCCACACACTTCGTACCGAGATTGGGCCGAGATTCATCTTTGTTAGATCAACCACTAGTTGTGATTACTCATGTAGGAGAGTCTTTTATCACTCGATATGTGTTTCGGTCGTGTTCCGTTCATATTGGGGATAGAGATTCTTCTGTTGATTTGATTCTTCTTGACATGTTACACTTCGACGTCCTACTCAGCATGCACTGGTTAGTCACTTGTTATGCATTCGTGGACTGCCGTGAGAAGGCGTTCAGATTTAGTTTTCCGGGTGAGCCAGTTCTTATTATTAGACTGTAGTGCCACCCTTCCCAGTTTAATTTCTGCCCTTTGCGTTAGTCGGCTCTTGAGGAAAGGATGTCGGGGATTCTTGGCATATATTCGTGATGCTGGAGCCACATAGGTCCCGTTGGACCAGGTTCCGATTGTGAGAGAGTTTCCCGATGTATTTCCTGATGAGTTACCCGGGTTGCCGCCGGAGCGCGATATCGAGTTCTGCATCGATTTGATTCTCGGCACGGGGCCTATTTCTATACCGCCTTATCGGATGGCCCCGGCGGAGCTTAAAGAGCTCAAGGATCAATTCCAAGATTTGCTTGATAAGGGACTTATTCGACCGAGTGTGTCGCCTTGAGGAGCTTCTATCTTGTTCGTTAAGAAGAAGGACGACAGTATGAGATTGTGCATTGATTATCGTCAGCTAAACTGAGTTACGGTGTGGAATAGGTATCCTCTATCTCGCATTGACAATTTGTTCGATCAGCTCCAGGGTGCGGGACATTTTTCGAAGAATGACTTGTGGTCGGGTTATCATTAGTTGCGGGTCCAAAATGATGACATTTCGAAGACTGTTTTTCGGATGCGCTACGGGCATTACGAGTTCTTGGTAATGTTGTTCGGGCTCACCAATGCCCCAGCAGCGTTCATGGACTTGATGAACCGAATCTTCAGGCCGTTTCTCGACCAGTTTATTATTGTATTCATTGACGATATTCTGGTGTATTCCAAGAGTTGAGAGGAGCATGAGCAGCATTTGAGGATTACATTGCAGACATTGAGAGAGCACCGGCTGTTTGCTAAATTCTCGAAGTGTACTTTCTGGCTTGATAGTGTTGACTTCTTAGGTCATGTGGTTATGAAAGATGGTATACGAGTGGACCCGAAGAAGATCGAGGCCATACATCATTGGCCCAGACCTGTTTCAGTGATAGAGGTTCGCAGCTTCTTGGGCTTAGCCGGTTATTACCGACGTTTTATACAGGATTTCTCTCATATTGCTGCACCGCTGACCGGACTGACTCGGAAGGGAGTTCCATTTCTTTGGAATGAGGCATGTGAGTAGAGTTTTCAACAGTTGAAGACTCATTTGACGACCGCACCAGTTCTATCTTTGCCTTCAGGCTCAGGCGGCTATGTTGTTTATTGTGATGCTTCTCGAGTAGGTCTAGGCTGCGTGTTGAGGCAGCATGGCAGAGTCATCGCTTATGCTTATCGGAATTTGAAGAAGCACGAGCAGAACTATCCCACTCACAATTTAGAGATGGCCGCGGTGGTCTTTGCGCTCAAGATTTGGAGGCATTACTTGTACGGCGAGTCGTGCTAGTTCTTTACGGACCACAAAAGCCTGAAGTACATCTTCCAGTAGCGGGATCTGAATTTGAGGCAGGGCCGTTGGATGGAGCTCGTGAAGGACTATGATTGTGAAATCCTTTATCACCCGGGTAAGGCAAATGTTGTAGATGATGCTTTGAGTCGGAGGCTAGGAGGTAGTTTGTCCCATTTGAGCACAGTTTAGAGACAGTCTTCTACAGATTGGCAGATCTTATGTGACATCAAAGTACAGTTCGAGTTCACTTCCACAGGAGGACAGCTTGCTCATGTCCGTGCCCGTACACTTTTACTTGATCGCATCCGGGAGGCACAGTCCGACGATGCTCGCTTGTCTGAGATTATGGAGCAAGTTTGGCAGGGGAGAGTTTCGGAGTTTGTGATTGATGGCCAGGGAGTGCTATGATTTGGGACTCGTCTATGTGTACTAGATTCTGAGGGGCTAAGACGTGAGATTTTAGAGGAGGCACATCAGTTAGCATACAACGTTCATCCGGGTTCCACCAAGATGTATCGTGATTTGAGAGATGTCTACTGGTGGGAAGGGATGAAGAGAGATGTTTCTGATTTTGTTTCGAGATGCCTGATTTGCCAGCAAGTCAAGGCTGAGCACCAGAGATCGGCAGGAGAGTTACAGCCTTTGCCCATTCCGGAGTGGAAGTGGGAGTAGATCTCTATGAATTTCATTGTGGGTCTCTACCTAGGTCCAGTCGAAGGTATGACTCTATTTGGGTGACTGTAGACTGGTTGACGAAAATGGCTCACTTCCTTCCAGTGAATACCACTTTCAGATTTGCTCAGTATGCTCAGTTATATATTGATGAGATTGTACGGCTACACGGCGTTCCGACTTGCATTGTTTTCGACAAAGGTATCCAGTTTACCAGCCGTCTTTGACAAATACTTCAGGAGGCTTTGGGTACCCGTTTGAGTTTCAGTACCGCTTTCCACCAGCAGACCGATGGTCAGTCAGAGCGGATTATATAGACTCTCGAGAATATGCTCCGAGCATGCGTACTAGATTTTGGTGGCAGTTGGGATCTTCACTTGCCCTTGATAGAGTTCTCCTATAATAGCAGTTTTCAGGAGACGATTCAGATGGTACCTTTCGAGGCCTTGCATGGGAGAAGGTGTCGATCGCCAGTTTGTTGGATCGAGCTCAGTGAGAGCAGGATTTTGGGACCGCAGTTTGTCCAGGAGACTACAGAGAATATTCGGTTGATTCAGGATAGGATGAGAGTAGCCCAGAGCAGGAAGAAGTTTTATGCTGATCGTCGTCGTCGCAGACTTGAGTTCATAGTGGGTGATCATGTTTTCTTACGGGTCTCGCCGATGAAGGGTGTGATGAGATTCGGAAAGAAGGGGAAAGTTAGTCCCAGATATGCGGGTCCTTTTGAGATTCTTGAGCGAGTCGGTATCATCGCCTATCGCTTAGCACTTCCGTCCAGTTTTTCGGATGCACACTCCATATTTCATGTATTGATACTTCGTAAGTACCTTCATGATCCTTCTCACGCGATTCAGTATCAGACGATCTACCTGGAGCGTGATCTTTCTTTCACCGAGCAGCCTGTCGTTATCCTGTACCGGCAAGTGAAGAAACTACGGTCAAATGTTTTACCATCCGTGAAGGTTCTATGGCGTGGCCCGAATAGCGAAGAGGTCACGTGGGAAGCAGAAAGAGAGATGCAAAAGAAATTTCCCATCCCTTCGATGGTATGCGTAGTTAGATTCTAAATTCGGGGACTGAATTTCCTTAAGGGGGGAAGATTGTAAGGTTTTAAAAATTATTTAAAATAATTATAAATTAATTAGCGGTATAACATGCGTTTTTTTATAATAAAACTAGTTAATAATTATTTCCACATATGTATATGCGTGTGTGTGTGTATATATATATATGTATTTATTCAATTAATTAATTATTTAATTATTTGATTATTTATTTATTTAGTGAATTATTTTAAATGCACCTACACATTAATCTAGTAAGTATAGGTTAAAATATGTTTATGCAACCATGACACTTAAAACACAAATTAAAATGGTTAATATATTTTTAAATCTAGGATGGTTCTAGAAAAATTAAGAAAAAGAGAAAATAAAAATGAAAATGGGAAAATAAGCATGGTGCATTAAATGAGGAGTGGTGTTGAGCCATGGTGAGAATTTTCTCTCTCTCTAGACTCTTCCCTCACTCATACTCTTCTTCTTCTTCTTCAACTCCTTAACTAAAACCTTTCCCTACCTCCCAAAAACTCTACACAAATCACCACAAAATTCTTCACTAATCATTTCAATAATCCAATTAAAACCTCTTCAAGAGTTCATTTGGAAACAAGTCTTCACTTTCTGGCACTCTTTTCAAGTCAGTATCACCTTCTAGTCAATTTCAAGGTATGAGTCAAGTTCAAAACATGTTTTGCTAATCTTTTGCTTTAATCATTCCTAATCTAGATTAAAGGTTTTGTTTTATGTAATCTTGAAGTTTCAAGTGAGATTTAGGGTTAACTTTGGGGTTGTAATGACTTCTAGGGTAATCATGACCTAAATTAGGTTAGTTAAGAGTAGTTTAGAGCCTTATAGTCTTGTTTAACTATCAAGTCTTCACTAAAACACCTTAAAGTTTTAAATTAGTGTCAAAATTAGTTTTAGTTAGAGATTAAGGTTAAAACAAGATCTGCTATTAAACCAGTGATTGCAGCGAAAAGTTGCAATTACTGAAAGCTAGTTATAGGACTAGAAATTCACCCTTAAAACCTGACCTCGCCTCCTCCTTCTGGTCGGCAAAATATTGCATTTGGCCGCAATTTGCGGCCAAGTTGGGGAGTCTGGTTGTAGGTCTTTGTCGAGAGCTCTTTGCAACTCCAATTAGGTCTCTGATATGTTCATCTTTCTCTAGTTGTACCTATAAGAAAATCTGGAACCATTTTATCTTAAATTAGGCGTTTTGTTAACATGCGATACGATATTCCGATTCTTGTTTTGATGTTCCCTTTGGATAACAGCCCTTAGGGGTAGTCTTTGACGATGTTGCACATGCTTAACGCACCAAGTTCACACGTGTTAACTCGTGAGAGTTAGTTTGTTCGTTTAGTATTTGATTTCATGTCATATCGGATTTCTAGCCTTACATATTAAGTTTTGTGTGATTCTAGGATCGGTTTCGGAGACGTCCGATGCGGTTAGGAAAGAAAAGGAGGTGGTCGGATTCGAGTAGCCGAGACCATTCCGGTGAGTAGATTTAACATCTTTGGGGAATCGTTCGGATGGCGTAAAGCGCCAAATAGTTAGAATCTAGTAACAAGCTTTATATACATATACCTATACTCAATTCCATATTGCATACACATCATCATGCTCATTGATATCATCACACTAGGACACTTGCACCATTGCCAATAGTTCATGCCGCACGTGCACTATCTTATATATACACACACGCCATGCCATTGGTAATTGCTATGTCACGTACACTATAGAACTCGCTTGATAACTTACATTCTGCATTGCATCATTATTGACATATAAATCTTCAAGTTATTCATCTAGCTTGCATCATATTAATATCATGTACATTCACCATCATCGCCATATTCATTTATTATGATGTTCTTGGAGATTTCCATTTTCATGAGATTTCTGGATTCGGCAAACCGCATGTGAATTTTGAAAACTTATGATCATTTTAAAAGAAAAATGCGGTTTTCCTTGATATGATGTGTGTCGTCCACCATGAGTTTTCTCGGTTCTGAGTTATGTGCATACCCGATTCGAGAAGAGAGGAGGAACAGTCTGCGGGTACATGGTGGTCCCGGTACGGTACTCCGGGGCAAGAAGATCGTATAGAGAGACGTTAAGCCTGGCATGGGAACAATATGTAAGTCTACAGTAGCGCCCCGACCGTCTATCCGAGGCCAAAATGCGGAAATGAAAACTTTTCATAAACTTGAAACCGGCACTATTGCAGACTTTAATCTCGGATCGAACCATTAACAGAAACTAGCTAACTAGAGAAGGGTTAGAAAAGCTATACCGATCGAACCGTGTCCTTTGGTCTTTGGCCACCAACCCAAGCTTCTCGCGGCATCTCCGATCTCCGGTCTTCTTCGGAAGGGCACCACATCAATGAGTCTTTTTACGGGCTCCCGCTTCGTCCGAAGCAACTCGGACACGAAGTTTGCTAGCCGACGTGTCCAAGGTGTTGTAGAGAATATGTGTGATCACTTTGTCTCTTGCATCCATTGATTCTCAACGCATGAGAGTGTATGGATGGAGGTTTAAGATGAAGCCATCAATGGAGGTTGTGAGTTAGAGGAAGAAGAAGAAGCCTTTCTTTTTCTTATGTCTTCTATGATAAAATGAGAGAGTGAGATGAAATAATACAAGAGCAAACTCTCCCCTCTTGGCTGCCCCCCTCTCTCTACTTATCATATCAACTCATAAATCAATCAATAATGTGACACATGCACAAAGAAAGAGACCATGAGTCATCACTTGTGCATATGTCACAATTAATGCTCCTAATCATGACTTTTAGCTCATTATTTCCATTTGTAAACATTAACCCAAATGCTTACAACAATAAAAAGATACGACAACATCTAAAGTAAACTCGTGACGGATCACAAGGATACTCCTCACCTGTATATACATACCTGCATCCGCATTCCGACCGAATGCGAATGCGATGAGACTAAAGTAATCCAACAAATTTAATACTAGGATCCGGCTTAAACCAAAGCGCACTAGTATGATCCGCCTGTTGGATATATGTATGCCCTGGAGGCCATTATATGATAGTGGATGTATTTATACATGTATATATATATATATATATATATTCAGTGTACATTCTTGCTCGACATGATAGTATGCTATCTGGTTCTTCTTTATCTGACATGTTGATTTGACCATGCTTTTATTCATTCACACATGTTGATAAAGCCCTGAGGATATAAGCTTGATTACTGTGATTATGATGGAGATCATACTATTAGGACAACTGTAGTTTATAAGCATATCCTGAAATTTCCCTAGTCGTAGGTATATCGAGACGGGGCATCGATATACCAGAGTAGACTAGCGTATATGATACTAGACCCATATGATGGGCGATGGATGTTCCCACATTCATCGATGTTTGACATCGAGATCGTATACGGGTGCTCAGTGGTGACTGGGTACACTGGACGGACTCACCGAGAACTCCTATATGGAATTATATCTATCGTCGGATAGTAGTTTTCAGGTGACACTGGTGCACGTTAGTCTGTAGACCCGAGATCGTCATAGAGTCTTGTGTGTTCTCCCACTGTACTTTGATTACCACCCTACCATGGCTCCACTGAGTCATGCAAACAGGTGGCCGTTGGGTACAGTCCCGAGACACACGAAGGCGATGAGCGATAGGAGGGGTTTCGTCTCTCCCGGTATTGGGAGTTGATGCTGTGCTGTGCTCGACTGGCTATATCAGTAAGTCCTTGGCCAGGGCTGTTGAGATTTACTGATAAGTGTTATCAGTAGTTTCTCGATCTATTATAGACCATCCATCGGCACGACTTATTGAGTTATTGGGGTCGACGTTTCCATCCTTAGACTTGATATGCAGCATATCTGACGAAGAGACCGGACTGTACGGTAGTGTTTCCGGTTGGCTTGACGGGAGTTGTAACAGGTTCGCTTGTTTTCTTCTGATCGCTCAATACCCGGGTGGCCGTTACGTTTAGCTGACCACATGCGGCTTGGGGGTGCTTGATATGATCATCACCCACTGCCGGCGTATTGACGAGTCTTAGAGTCCCATAATGGAGTTGCCTAGTCCAGGCGAAACGATATGGTGTGCATATGAGATATGCGCGTGGACCCGGTTAAAATGCGTATATTAGATACCGTATATTAATCGGGCGGTTTGCTTTTAGGCGGGTCGTATGTGATATGACCGGGTTGCTAAATCAAGTGTTGATTTATCATTGACCATTAGTTTCTCACTTGAAATCCTTTCTTGTCTTTTGTTGTATGCATGCATGTATGCATTCATTCTTATTCATGCACATATAGATGTGCATGCACACATACATGCATACATCATTCTATCATGGTTGTTGATATAGTGGATGGTGGCAATATAAGACTCACACCCTTTATAAAATATATGGATATTATTTTTGGAAAAGGAAAATGAAAATGGAAATTGATTATCATGGTTTAATTTTTTTATTCTTGCCCTAACCCAATAGTTTAACCATAATTCATTTTCTATGGTCATTTTTGTTCCAAACTAAAATATCTAGATATTTTATAACCATGGTTAAGAATGAGAGATAGAAAATATATATATATTCTCTTTTCTCATTTTTATTTACAAGCTTATCATTATCTTGAGTTTTATAAGCCATCATCTTCTTTCTCCTTTCTCTCTTGCTCTCTAGTTTTCTCAAGTGAGCAAAAGAGTTACCAAGTTAGGATTTTGAAGTGAGAAAACCAACCATAACACCATTCTACACTAGTCTTGCCCATTAGTGTAGAGTGTTTCCTTCCATTTCTTCTCTTGATCTTGTGAAGCTTCAAGTTTGGACAAAGAGAACTCCGGGTGGATCGTCGTGGACCTAGAGAATCTCAAGCGGACCTTTTTCCAACCCTCAAATAGCCAAGGAGTCTAGCGTAGGGAGCTACAAAGGTTGTACTCTCAAAACCCTAGCTTTTTCTACTCGTGTTTGTGTTAAAGTTTAGTTGCCCTAATTTTTCTAGCATGATCCTTATGATTGTTTCTTTAGCACCATCTAAATTTTAAATATGGCATGTGTGTTGCCTCCAAACCCTTGTAGTGGTGTTGTAGGAAACCCTTCATGGTATCAGAGCCAAGCTAGAGCCTTAGGCGACGTTTAGGCGAAGTTAAAACTTCGATCGAACCCCGAAATACGCATTTTAACCCTTCTCTGTACATTTTTTAAAATTGTGTTTTTTCAGAATTAAAAATACTTAAAAAATTCTCAGGAAAATCTAAGCAAAACTGTAAAATACGAAGCCATAATCCGTACATACCGCCGCGGAACCGCGACCATACCTTGCTTGGCCGCGGATCCGCGGCCGTACAGGAGCATTATAGCCTCGTTTTTGTACAGTATTGTTCTTAACTGCTTGTACATATTTTTGGGTATTTTTAATCTGACTCAAGTGTTGAGTGTTCTGGGGATTATTTTGGATTCGTTGATTCGATCGGAATATTTAATTTCGTGCTGTTTTCGGGTAATTTAGAAAGTATTAAAAAGTTCGAACGGATATCATTAACTCACTTTTTCCCGGCAAGTAAAACTTTAAAGTGTTGAATTTTTTCTCGAGTTTAAATCTTTCGGAAATACGTGCAAGTAACGTGGTGGACCCTCTAGAAGAACACAAACCTTAACTCAATTATGTGACCGTCTGAACTGCCTCTGAACCTTAGGGATTGGGGCAGTACGGCGTGCCACATGTGAGGCGTTGGCTTGACCCTTCTACGGCTGGATCGCTGCTACTGTGACATGTTCCGGGATTTTTGAACTCCGCTCAAGTGTTGAGCTATTAAGGAAATCTTGGGTATTTGATTATTCGATCGGAAAGTTTAATACTGTCTATTTATCTGGAATGTGATACAATATGTGGAATTCATATAGTTAGGCATGAAATGCGAAGTATGTGATATTTCGGATTTGCGATATCTAAAGTGATTGTGGATTCCAAATGTTGTAGTTTCACACTTTCTTTTCTGTGATCGTAAGTGTAGTATGCCGCATATCGCCGGTTTCGTTGCTATACATCAACGACAATCGGGGTACGCATACTTACTTATGTTGATGATATATGATATTATGTGTTGCTGAGATATGATGTGCAGGATTGTCGCGATTGAATAGCCGGGTTTTTTTTATGTGAGATGAGAGTTTTCTTTTCATTCATGTAAAATTCAAATGTAATGTAATATTCTTTTATTTGGGACACTTCCGGGTTGAGGTTGATGCCACCAGTGTTGTATATTATTTACTTTTCCTCATTAGGATAGACCTAAGGAGGGGAGCACAAGTGACCGGGTTCTGGGGTTCAGTGGGAGGCCATCTCGAGGAGTCGAGACCGGGTCTCCTAAACTCCAGAATTGGTAGGGTCGCTTGCCTCTCTCGTAGGGGTCTAGGGGTGTGGGCTTGGCTATTCATCGCAACTGTGGAATCCGTATTTTCTATTGTTGGCTAAATACTAAATACGGACGTCCTAGTATATCCCACATTATATCTGTGTTTCTGCTTCCTGTATACTGTGATGTGATATCTGAGACGAATGATATATTATATATGAGATATATAGTAGACGTTGCTTATGTTTTACACCCACGCTAGTCCCGTCCCGGTATGCTGTTAGTTAAGTAACCTAATGGTGCATAACGGAACATTGCGGCGAATGCGGATGGCATAAGCGTACGTTGTATTATCGTTTCTTTTCTGTGATTGGCTTAAGGACTTAAATGATGGGGCTACATTAATATGATTAATGTAAAGAAAATATACCTAAAAAGATGTTGTAGAATCAGATTTGAAAACCACTCGGCTCTTTATGAAAAAGCTATATTTCAAAACTGCGGAGCTCAAGCCACTCCTTTTGAAAAGCATTTGATTCTACGACGATATCAAGTTCAAAGCGTTAAAGATTTTCTTAAAAATCATCCGCAACCCTCCGTCATTTTAGGAAGTAGAGTACTTAGTATTCGTGCTACGTTTGTTGACTATAGTTAAGGCGTAGTGTACGGTAGCTAAGTGATGTCTTCCTACACTGCATATGATGCGGATTAATTAGGACATTTGTTCATATCATAATATTGCAATTTATATTCCCCAATTCTTATTCGTTTTATAACTAAACAGGTACTTTTGACGCACGTTTGTTGCATGTTACAGGCTACTGGTTTTTGGAGCGAAGATAGTGAAAGAAACAGAAGAAGACACAAAAAGGGACTTTTGACCAACAAGTAGACGGATCCTAGTCAAGCCGAGACTAAAAACAGTTCATATAGGTACAAGGCAACGCAAGGTCCAAACATGTCAAAGTGAAACGGTTAAAAGACCAATACAAAATTTCACTGAAGATCTGGAGAAGAATAAGAAGCCAAACAGAGAAATAGGATGAAGAAATAACAAGCCCAGACAACTACAATGAAGCCCAGAAAAGATGGTGAGGTGATCTCACCAAAGGGCCGCGGAATCGAGGCCCAAACCCCCCCATACCGCGGTTCCGCGGCCGTTTGTTGCCCGTGTCGGTGCAAATTTTGCGTGTCGGTGCGTCGGTGCGGGTGTTGGGATTTTCCGTGGGAATATCTGTAAAATCATGTGTGCGAGAATCTGTAACCCTAGTTTCCCTGTTTACTTATAAATTGTAATCTCAAATCTGTAAAACCTATGCCTCTTTTCAATAAACAAATTCAGATCTGTTCTGTATTATTGCTTGGAGGGAGCCATCAATAAAAATTAGTAAGTTAATTTTATTTCTTCGCTTTTAATTCTCTTTTAATTAGAATGTCTTTTAATCACCTAATGAGCGAGTAATCTCCTCGCTTGTTAGGGTTAGCCTTAGAGAAAGGTTTGAGAGATGGGATCTTTCACCCCTTTCATGCCATTTCATACCTAAGAATTAGAACTCCATGCATGCACGCACACCCAGCTCCCTACGGCACCTTATCCCTCGAGGTAATGGTGACACCGTAGTGTAAAGGACCGGATGCGTGTGTTTTCCATGGAGGTTAGGGTAAGTATCGATAAAGGAAGGACAAGAATCTAGAGGAAGAAATATCTTCCCAAAAGATTCTAATCCACTTTATTGATAATTACCACAACATCTAATAGATCTAAAATAAGGCATTGAAAGCGGTGAGGAAACCTTTAATCTCCCAACTTCCCCTAAACCTAACCCTAACAAGACTTTAATTTAGATTAATTTAGTTTAGTGATAGATTTAGGTTTTAAATTTAATCAATCCAAACAACATTTGGAATCAACTCATAAAAACACATTATGAAAATTACACATCTCTGTGGATCGACCCGTACTCACCGGATAGCTGCAAAGCGACGCCGTTTCTGATTACGGTAAATACAAATTTTTGGACAAATCAAATGGCGCCGTTGCCGGGGATGGCGTAAAATTTCTTTCTGTGTAATTTCGGGTTGATATAAATTTTAAAATTATAAAAATCTGAAAATAGAAAAAAAAATAAAAAATTTTTATCAATTTTTATCTTTTTGAAGGGTTTATCTTTTGAATTTTGCAGGAATAGCGAAGATTCTCGGATCTGGAAATTTACAGAGGGCAAAATAGAAAAATTCATATCAGAACAGAAGGGAAAGTTCACAACAGAGCAGTACAATTTTTTTCAGGAGCTGATCCCGTCACCAGACCGGGAAACCGCGGCAAAAGTGGGCCCCAGACCGCGGAACCGCGGCGGTTTAGCCTCCTCTCTGCGCGAAATTTGCTCGGTTTGTCTTCTCCTTCTCCCCTCTGTAACCTACAATATATCCACTGTGAAAATTTTTTGCAGGAATTCTTTGCGCTAAAAATCTTCTCTCCCCTTCTAAATAACAGATTTTCTGCAGGTTTCTTTGCGCCGCGCTAAAAAATTGATTGCAAGTGAATTTTATTGTTTTGCATAATTTAATCGGACTTTAAGGGGCTAATTGACCAAACTCAGATTGGGTGGGGATTTCATCACCCTTCCCAGGACCCCAGAAAACACTTAAAGCATTTGCATTGACCACAATTAATTAAAAAATACTAGACTCAGCCCTAAGGACATCGAGCTCAATAGGAAAAGGACTAGTATAGGCATCGACCGTTTATCCTAACTGACTTTGCGGTGTCTAGGCAAGTGTGTCTAGGCTAGTGGTTATTAATTAGGCCCATTGTTGTGGTTCCTTCCCACTTACCTGGCACTTACCTGGCCGTAATTGTCGGTGAAGAGGCGGTTTGAGGTCCTATTTCTAGCCCTAGTTAGGAGCTGTCTAGCAGACCTAGGTGACCCTAGATCTAGGCCTGATTGTGCATGTGTGGTTGATAGCAATTGCGTCATAAGTCCCTTTTCAAAAATCTCTTTGCAAGCATTCTCACATAAATAAAAAGAAAAAAAAGAAAAATCTTTTCAAAACTTGCAACTTGTCGCTAAAGAAATCTTGCACCTCACTTCTACCATTTCTTCTCATTGACGTTATCTTACCTCCACATTTTGTCTTTCTTTTTTCTGACTACACTACTCCATTAGTGTATGTCACTTTGGACTAGGGATACTAACGCCTGATTAGTCCGTGTTTCGTTGGTACCGACCGACGAACCTTTCGACACCGAAGTCGAAATTCCCTCCATTTCCTTACCTCTACCTTCAAATTCTTCTTTCGAAGGTATGTCGGGATTCAACCCCAACGATACCTTACTGACGGGAATGATTCCACCTCCGTTAGGTGCGAATAACCCGAATCTTCCATCTGTTGTAGCGCCCGCACGAGTCGCGCTCTAGGATCTCTTTTACCCCGTCCGCACTTCTTTACCTACATGTCTTTCACCCCCACCGGCAAATGGGGACAATTTTGAAATAAAACCACATTTCATCAATATGCTGCCAAAATTTCATGGTTTGGAATCTGAAGATGCATATATCTTTATCAATAAATTCCAAAATGTGTGCGCTATGATGAAAACGACCCAATTAAGTGATGACGCTATAAGGCTAAGGGTCATTCCTTTTACCTTATGTGACCTAGCCGAGAAGTGGCTATATAGCACCGCATCACATTCCATTAGAAATTGGGACGAGTTTGTGAAAGCTTTTCTGAAAAAGTTCTATCCTCATCACAAAACTGCTAAAATCCGTAACGAGATTATACAATTTTCTCAGCTTCCTTCCGAACCATTTTGGAAGTGCTTCGAGAGATTTAAAGACCTACTTGTTCAATGCCCTCATCATGGGATCGAAAGTTGGCAACTTTGCCAAACATTATATGAGGGATTGAACTCGGCAACGAAGCAGTTGCTAGAAACCATATGTCAAGGTCATTTTCTCTCCAAGTCTAGCGACGAAGCGTGGCAGTTTCTCAAGGATCTTAGTGAACAAACAATTCAGTGGGAGAGCACAAAGACCACCTCATCTTCTTCTGGTCAATCTAGGGCAGGCATACATCAAGTAGATATGTCAATTGCTATGAAGGCCGAGATGGCCGCACTTATGAAAAAGCTAGAAGCCATTGAGACCAAAATCTCATCGTCTTCTCCTGCCCCTGCTTTAACTCCACGAACTGTTTGTGCTTGTTGTGCGGATCCATCGTATCTAACCGAAGAGTGTCCTTATAATGCATCTACTCAAGGACAGGATCAAGTCAATACTGCATTTCAGCAACGACAAAGAAACGATCCGTACTCTTCGACATACAATCCGGGGTGGAGGAGTCACCCAAATTTCGCTTGGAACCAAAATCAACAATTCCAAGGAAATAACAATTTTCAAAGACCTCCTCCTCCACAACAACAACAAGCACCTTCACAAACTCAAAACCAGCAACCTTTCCAACAACAACCTTATACAAATCAAATGAACAATTTGGTTCAACCAAATGATGATAAGGTTATCTCGCTAGAAAAAAGTCTAGATGCCTTTCTCAAGCAATCTACAGAATCCGCAGCAAGATTTGAAAATTATGTTCAGTCTTTGATGCATAACAATGCTTCACACGATCAAAGTATCAAATCTATTGAGGCACAAATTGCACAATTAATTGCTGCGTTGAGCGAGAGAGAAAAGGGAAAGCTTCCATCTCAACCATTGCCAAATCCCGATCACACACAAAACGCATATCACAATCACAATGTAAATGCGGTGACCACATTGAGATCCGGAAGAGTGTTGCAGAATAATATGGGTATTAGTGATGACATCCCCGCCGGTTCTTCTTCTTCTTCTTCTTCTCCATCGTCATCTTCCCCTTCTTCATTTTCTTCACCTTTTTCTTCACCTTTTTCTTTAGAGCCTATTCTCCACCCTTCACACGGCTCTACTTCTTCTAACTCGAACGGACCCATTTCTCACAACACGAACACATCTACACGAGGTGCCGTTCCTACTCCACATTCTACTCCACAGACATTTGACTCAACAAATCTTCAAAATGCTCCATTTCCAAACAGGTTGAGTCCCAATAAACCAACTGCACAAATGGAGAAGATTGTGGAGTTATTTAAGCAGGTTAGCATAAATATACCTCTCTTGGATGCAATCCAACAAGTCCCTTCATACGCGAAAATCTTAAAGGGCTTATGCACCTCGAAGAGAAAGTCATCTCAAGTACCCAAGAAAGTGCTAGTGGCTAGTGCAGTGAGCAATGCTATTAACCACCCTCAAACCTTACCCCAAAAACGAAAGGACCCCGGCTGTCCTACGATTTCAATCACAATTGGGGATAAGAAAATTAATCGAGCACTTTTAGATCTTGGGTCTAGTGTTAACCTGCTTCCCTACTCCGTGTATGAACAATTAGGGGTTGGAGAGTTGAAACCCACTCGTTGTACTCTCCAAATGGCTGATCGATCAATCGCCCATCCAAGGGGTGAGCTAGAGGATGTGTTGATCAAAGTTGGGGAGTTCATATTCCCCGTTGATTTTATTGTTATGGATACACAACCTGTTGCTAACCCACGGAACCAAATTCCAGTGATTCTCGGTCGACCATTTTTGGCCACTTCCAATGCTGTGATAAACTGTCGCAATGGCTCCATGACTCTATCCTTTAGGAAGATGTCTAGTGAGTTCAATATTTATAAGATGGGAAGTCTGCCCCCCGTGCCTAAAATTAGTACACGAGAAGTTTGCTCTATTCACGAAATCACGCAGGAGGATTGCGAGCTTGAAAGATTTTTATTTGACGAAGACAGTTTTGACACCACTAGAGCGTCCCTCCTTGAGCCTACCACCGTTGACACAACCGATATTGATTATGAATGTTTCACTTTTTCGGATGATGACGACTCACAGCCCGAATATGAGTCTTTTGAATTTTTGGATGAGTTAGTCGAACCATCCGAATCGGTTGTTTGCAGTGATTTCGAACCTGTGTTGGAGTCCTTCGAGTTCGAGTTAGATTCCGCAATGATTCTTTCGCCTCCGAAACTCGAACTCATGTCCTTACCGCCTCACCTTAAATATGCTTACATAGGTGAGAATGAGACTTTTCCCATTATAATATCAGCCTCTCTAGCCTTCGAGCAAGAGAACGCTATTTTAAAGGTCTTACAAGATAGGCGGCAAGTTTTCGGTTGTACTATGGCGGACATCGAGGAGATCAGTTCCCCTATAATTGAATATCATATGCAATTGATGGATGATACCAAGTCAATAGAGGACCCACAGAAACATTTTGGGGGTATTGTGGTGAGTCAACCTCCTCCTTTAGAAGTTGAACCACCCCCATTTCTTTTAATAAGCTATGAGAATGCCAATATTCCACTGATTGCTGATCATTCACATTCTCGTTTTGATGCATCACCACCTCCTGTATATTCACCTCCACACCTTCCATACCACCACTTCTATCTTCCCCAATTCTTTTTGGATCGCTACGACTTATTCTTCCACCAACCGATACTCTTTACTGATAAATTTTTCAACTGGTTGGTGTTGACGTTTAGTCTATGCAAAGTTTGGCAGTAATGTCTAATATAGTTTAAATAAAGTTTGGGGGAGGGCCTTTTTGTATATATTTTTGTTTTTCTTAACAATAAAAATTATAAATAAATAGAAGTGCCGGTATTTTGACCCTCTTGGTTTAGTATGACAGTGAGGACACTGTCAAGTTCAAGTTTGGGGGTATGCTTGGTACGTCTTCTTCCTTCGCATTCATTTGTAAATATTTTTGCATTTGCATATTTATTTGAAAACCCATAAAAATTGAAAAATTCAAAAATTTATAAAAATTAATGTATTCAATTTTGGCTAATTGACTTGAGTTTGATAAATAAGTTAACTAGCTTGGAACAACTAGATCTTAGATTTAGTAAATTAAAAATCCTAAAAATAACCTTCTTTAAAATTTAACGGTAGAAAGTATATGCCTTGTAGTTTATTTAGAAATAGGCAAATTTTGGGTTCACTTCTTGAGCTAAGTCGAAATAAGGGAAGAGTATTGATGTTCTAATTAGAGTATAAGTTTAAAAAATAGTTCCTTGCTTAAGTCTAGATTCTGAAAACGTATACCCTACAATTTGCACATTCACGCACCTTGAAACTTGGAATAGTAGAAGAGACCTTGAAATGCTCTTGTCTAAAGTCCTTAGTACAATGAAAAAGAAAGGAAAAAAAAAGGTGAATAAAGAAAAATGGACACTGGTTTTTGTGATTACTTAAGGCTGTGAAAAATAGAAAAATATTTAGCGAGGGTGCTTCATCACCTAGTGCTTTAGACCAACTGGTTTGGGAGTCACTGCTAAAGCCTTGGGGGTTGCAAAACTAGGAAGTACGTTTTAATGTGCAAACACATTTTGTAATCGGTCGTTGGTACCTCAAGAAATATTAACGGTCGCATGAAGGATGTGGAAGCAAAATTCTATTAAAAATTCACTAATTAATAAGTACTTTGGACAATGGACGAGAGTACGATTGCTTGATTTGAATTTCCAAGTGTAGGGGTGATTTATACACACACGTGGGGATATGTGATTAAAGTTTAGATAAGTGAAAGGAATGAAGAATAGAACTTGTATCTTTAGTAGAGTTGATAGAAATTCCTAAGTAGAGATGAAACCCTAGAAGGAAGACTTAAGAGATGCCGAAAGCTAAGTAGGTCTACATAACATATATAATCTTAAGTTAAATAATTAGGAAGTGTGAAGAATACGGGTGGATAATTTGCGAGTCAAAAGATAATAGAATTCCTTCTTAGAAAACCTAATTGGAGAACAAAAGTCAATGGGCCGAGTTGATAGGATTTTGTGGGTGTAATCCGCTGAAAACCCTCAGGAGACAACACTCCTCCTACTAGGGACACCTAGAGGTTTAACGGCTTGTTGCACGTGCTCAGTGCAATCGCGTTTCCCTGCGAAAGTGTGGTTAGGATTTTAGTGAATAAAATAATAAGTTTGCTCGAGGACGAGCAAAAGATAAGTTTGGGGGTATTTGTTCATATCATAATATTGCAATTTATATTCCCCAATTCTTATTCGTTTTATAACTAAACAGGTACTTTTGACGCACGTTTGTTGCATGTTACAGGCTACTGGTTTTTGGAGCGAAGACAGTGAAAGAAACAGAAGAAGACACAAAAAGGGACTTTTGACCAACAAGTAGACGGATCCTAATCAAGCCGAGACTAAAAACAGTTCACATAGGTATAAGGCAACGCAAGGTCCAAACATGTTAAAGTGAAACGGTTAAAAGACCACTACAAAATTTCACTGAAGATCTGAAGAAGAATAAGAAGCCAAACAGACAAATAGGATAAAGAAATAACAAGCCCAGACAACTACAATGAAGCCCAGAAAAGATGGTGAGGTGATCTCACCAAAGGGCCGCGGAACCGCGGCCCAAACCCTCCCATGCCGCGGTTCCGTGGCCGTTTGTTGCCCGTGTCGGTGTAAATTTTGCGTGTCGGTGCGTCGGTGCGGGTGTTGGGATTTTCCGTGGGCATATCTGTAAAATCATGTGTGCGAGAATCTGTAACCCTAGTTTCCCTGTTTACTTATAAATTGTAATCTCAAATCTGTAAAACCTTATGCCTCTTTTCAATAAACAAATTCAGATCTGTTCTGTATTATTGCTTGGAGGGAGCCATCAATAAAAATTAGTAAGTTAATTTTATTTCTTCGCTTTTAATTCTCTTTTAATTAGAATGTCTTTCAATCACCTAATGAGCGAGTAATCTCCTCGCTTGTTAGGGTTAGCCTTAGGGAAAGGTTTGAGAGATGAGATCTCTCACCACTTTCATGCCATTTCATACCTATGAATTAGAACTCCATGCATGCACGCACACCCAGCTCCTTACGGCACCTTATCCCTCGAGGTATGGTGACACCGTAGTGTAAAGGACCGGATGCGCATGTTTTCCATGGAGGTTAGGGTAAGTATCGATAAAGGAAGGACAAGAATCTAGAGGAAGAAACATCTTCCTAAAAGATTCTAATCCACTTTATTGATAATTACCACAACATCTAATAGATCTAAAATAAGGCATTGAAAGCGGTGAGGAAACCTTTAATCTCCCAACTTCCCCTAAACCTAACCCTAGCAAGACTTTAATTTAGATTAATTTAGTTTAGTGATAGATCTAGGTTTTAGATTTAATCAATCCAAACAACATTTGGAATCAACTCGTAAAAACACATTAAGAAAATTACACATCTCTGTGGATCGACCCGTACTCACCGGTTAGCTGCAAGGCGACGCCGTTTCTGATTACGGTAAATACAAATTTTTGGACAAATCAACATTCATGCGACTTTGTTGACCATAGTTAAGGGTCATGTGAGTGGGTCTAATTAATCAAGAAATGACGGGTAGAACTTGACTAGTACTTATGATTTGTTGACCATAGTTAAGGTCATAGGTACTAGGGGTAAAAACCATATCGGGAATTTTAATAGTTGAAATTTGCAATGAGATTGCATACCTTCCATATGATGGTTGGATCCCGATCCCACTATGGGCAATAGTTGCTCCCAGGAGAGTTTTGTAGTTTACAATTAGCTAACCCATTAGGTGTCTAGAAAGGTGTTAACGGGGCTACGCCTCTGGGAAGACGGGGTTTATTTTAATTAGGTCCGCGCGAAAGCATGAGGAACCTCCCTCAGGTACCGACACTGGCCTGGCTGAACGGTTAGCGAAGTTGTAGACTATAATTAATCCTGGCTAGTTTTCTTTTTAAGGTTTGAAAGAAAAACTTGATTAAAGCAGTGGGAGATATCGATTAGACAATATAATAACCAATCTGATCTTTGCAAGAGCTTTCGCTGAGTGTATTCTTTTCTCTCTCTTAATGGCAGATACCAATGACAGGACTCAAGCTTCTACTAGATAAAAATAAACCGAATGAGACCAATTATAAAGACTGGCTGAGGAATCTGAACATTGCCTTGACTTATGATAAGGTATCATATGTCCTCACGGCTCCAGCCCCGCCCGTCCCAGGTCCAAAATCCTCAGTTGCGGATATTGAAGTCCGCAAGACATGGGACGCTGACTGTGCCACGGCCAAATGTCTCGCGCTTGCATCGATGGATAACACACATCAAAAGCAACACGAGAATATGGACATTCACGCCATATTCCTCCATACAAAGGAGTTGTATGGAGAGCAATTCCGCGTATTACGATACGAAGCATCAAAGAAATTGTTTCAGATGCGCATGGCCCCTGGCACACCAGTAGGAGAACATGTTCTGAAGATGATAGCTCTCATAGAAGAGCTTGAGGACCTTGGATGGACGATGGACAATGAACAATATACGGATATTATTCTGTAGTCCCTCCCCTCCACCTTTGCTCAATTTATAGTTAACTTCAACATGCACAACATGGAGAAGGAACTACCTGAACTACTTAATATGTTAAGGAGTGCAGAGAGCACACTGAAATCAGTGAAAACTCCCGTTTTGAGTGTTGGGCAATCTTCTTATTCTCGCCCAAAGGCTAAGGCCAAGGGAAAGATGAAGAAGAAGCCCACCAAGCCTAGGGGTGGAGTTAAAAAGGTTAAGGGGAAGGACAAGTCCAAAGCTGGAGAATCGGTGAAAGGGGAATGTTATCACAGCCACAAAACAGGACATTGGAAGCGCAACTGCACGGAGTACTTAAATCTCAAGAAGAAGCATGGGGATGCTTCCGCTTCAGGTGTGTTTGTGATAGAAAACTGTTTTTCAATAAACTCTGCTTTCTGGGTATTAGATACCGGTTCAGGTTCTCACATTTGCAATTCTTTGCAGGGGCTGAGAAATAGCAAGGTTTTGAAGACAGGTGACCATACTCTCTGCGTTGGAAATGGTTCCAATGTACATACAGTCGCAGTGGGAGAGTATCATTTGGGGTTGCCGTCTGGGTGTATATTGGTTTTGAACCCATGTTATTTTGTACCAAGTATGCTTTGTAATATAATATCTGTTTCTTTGTTAGACAATGAAGGATATAATTTTGTATTGCAGAACAATGTTATGAACATTCACCTGAATCAAATGTTGGTTGAGTATGGTACACTTAATAACGGGATATACGTCCTAAATCAACACACAGTTTTCAGCATACAACACACTAATAAAAGAAAACTTTCAGAAATAAATGAAGCTTTTCTTTGGCACTGTAGACTTGGTCATATTAATGAAACAAGACTAAACAAGTTACACAAAGATGGATATTTAAACCCTTTTGAATATAAATCTTATGCGACTTGCCAGTATTGTATCAAGGGTAAAATGACCAAAACTCCGTTTACCGGACACGGAGAAAGAGCTACTGAGCTCCTAGGCCTTTGTCACGACCCAAAATTTAGCCCGTGACCGGCACTTAACCACGTAACGTCTACAGGCGTAACGCGACTAAGTGAACCGAAAACCCAGAAATCAAACCAGTAAAAGTATAGAGTGTTTTAGGTTTTAAATGGAAACAATCACTAAGATAACAATATACGACGCCGTAGCGAAGATCAAGATCAACAAGTGGGAGCATCACAGAAAAAGTAACTGCATAAGAAAAGTCGGCTCATAACGAGCTCGACACCAGAATACCAATAATATATATCATCGTCCTCACACTGTCTCTAAGTCAAATACATACATACATGGTAGATGGAGAATACTAGATACAACAATATACATAACTGAAAGATAAACAGATACCGCACAAAACCCACCTATCAGCAAAAGAGCTAGTACACCAACTATGGGGTATCTGTGTCAAAAGATGCAAAACGCAGCCTGCCGCGACCACTCCGAAGGGCAACCTGCAAATACTGTGGCACAACGGGGGTGAGTTGCCAACTCGTGAATAGAAACAACATATAAAGGTAATCGCGAGCATGCACGTACTGCGCTACTCTAACAAATGTCAGCAGATGATATCAATGCGAGGTAAGCAGTATGTACAATAATCATGCAAGTCCTCTATCAGGTGATATAACTACAGGATTGTTAGTTATATGTATGCCCTAGAGGCCATTACTATACATAGGATGTATATTGTAGTGGATGCTTGGACATATATAGGGATGACTTTCTTGCTCAATATGATAATATGCTATCTGGTTACTCTTTACCTTAATGTGTACACTGATTGTCTCTCTGTTACATGTTGGTAAAGCCCTTAGGATGTGTACTTGACTACCTGGAATATGATGCGGATCATACTAGTGGGGACATGGTAGTCCATAAGTACATCCTTTAAAGTCCCTAGTCATAGGTGTATCGAGACGGGGCATCGATATACCAGAGTAGACTAGCGTGTACCTTCTCGACCCATACAGATGGGCGATGGATGATCCCATATCCATTGGTGTTTGACATCAGAGATGATATACGTGTGCTCAGTAGAGACTGGGTACACTGGACGGACTCGCCGAGAACTCCTAGATGGTATTATACCTTACGTCAGATGGCAGTTCTCTGGTGACACTGGTACAGATTAGTCTATAGACCCGAGATCGTCATAGAGTCTTGTGTGATTCCCACTGTGCTTTGATTTCCATCATACCATGTCCAAGAGGGCGTGCAAAAAGGTGGCTTTTGGGTACAGTCCCAAATCACATGGAGGCAATGAGCGATAGGAGGGGTTTCGTCTCTCCTGGTATAGGGAGTTGATGTTGCGCAGTGCTCGATTGGCTATAACAGGAAGTCCTTGGCCAAGGCTGCTTTAGAGATTTACTGGTAAGTGTTACCAGTAGTTTCTCGACCCGTTATGAGCCTCATATCGACATGACTTATCGAGTTATTGGGGTCTGACGTTTACCACCCCTAGACAAGATATGCGACATATCAGACGAACAGACCGGACTGTACGGTAGAGTTACTCGTTGGATTCACTGGAGTGTGAGCGGGCTTGCTCGTTGATCTTCTGATCGCTCAATACCCGGGTGGCCGTTACGTTTAGCAGACCGCTTGCGGCTTGTGGGTGTTTGATATGATCATCACCTGCTGCCGGCGTATTGACGAGTCTTTAGAGTCCTACACAGGGGTTTCCTGGCTCAAGCGAAACGAAATAGGAGCGCATATGAGATATGTGCGGGACCGAGAATAATACCAGTATGTGATACTGTATTCTATTCTCGCGATTTGTATCATCGGTCGGTTGTATGTGATATAGCCGGGTTACCGAATCAAGTGTTGATTCGATACATTGATACACATGATATTAGTCGGTTATATGCGATATGACCGGATCGTTAAATCAAGTGTTGATTTAATGATTTAATGTATAATTATATATTTGATATATTACTTTACATTAACTAGTATTGGTTCACTTAAAATTGATTTTCTCACTTGAATGTGCACATTGTTTATATGTGATATATGCAAGTGTACATGTTTGTATCATGCTTGATGATACAAACAAGTTGTGTGTATGAGACTTGAACCTTATCAAGGTTGGATTAGGGTTTACTATTTTCCTAAACAAATAACAAAAGAGTGTGACTTTGGTCAAAGTTATCAAGCTTCATGAAGTTTGATGAACATTGACAAAGTTAACTCTTTTGTCATTTGTTCAAGATATTAGCTAACCCAACCCTTAGCCTTATGCTATGGTTAATTCTCTACATGAGTTAAGCATGAGGGCTTAACTCAACCATGGTGCCATAATTAAAAGGATAAGTGTTCATATTATTCTTTTAATGGAAATGATTCTTTCTTCTTCTTCATCTTCATCAAGCTCACAAAAGCTTGAGAGCTTCAATGGTGCCATGGGAAAAAGAGTGAGAAATCCAATTCTAAAGTGAACCCATTTCCTATTTCTTCATCCTCTACCACTTGACAAGTAGTATAGGGTGTTCTCTTCACAAAGTTTTCGACCAAGTGAAGGAATAGCTTGAGTTTGAGTCTCCCCGACGTAGATCATCTTCGGCCTCGAAGTCAATGACCTAGCCCGATCATTTCTCCGATGAAACCATCGCAAGAGTCCAGGACCCGATGATCGCAGTGGAGGGTCGCCATCTCGGAGCTAAAGAAATGGTGGAGCGGATCTACAAAGGTTGTAATCCCTTTCACTTAGCAATAAAGTTGTTTACTTGCTTGCTTTTCGCCTTAACTTCTAGTTAACGATCTAGTTTAGGGTTTCTCGGCACCGGAAAATTTTTGTTTGGCATGGTTGATGCCTTGTGGAACCTCTTGAGAGTGCCTAGTAACCCTACAGTGGTATCAGAGCCTAACTAGAGCTTTAGGCGATGTGTTAACGAAGTTAAAACTCCGAACGAACCCGATACGTCCAAGTTTACCCCCTCTCTGTACATTTTTTCAAAACTGTGTATTTTCTGAATTAAAAATACTTGAAAAATAAAGCAGGGAAATATAAGAATTTTGGTGAAAAACGAGCTCCTTATTCTTCCAAACCGCCGCGGAACCGCGGCCATACCATGCTTGGGCCGCGGATCCGCGGCCGTACAGAGGCATTAGGTCAGTTTGTTTGCACAGTAATTCTTATATCTTAAGGTGCTATTTTATGGGTATTTTTAAACTGACTCAAGTGTTGAGTTTTCTGGGGGTTTATTTTGTAATCGTCGATTCGATCGGAGAATTTAATTTTGTTATGTTTTCCGGATATTTTTAGAACATGTTAAAAAGTTCGACCGGATATAAATACCCATTTTTTCCCCTGCCGGGAAATTTCCAAGTGTTGGATTTTTCCGTAGTTTGAAAACGTTCTAAGTAGTGCAAGTAACGCGATGGTCCCTCTAGAAGACAACAAACCTTAACTCGATTATATGACCGTCTTGGACTGCCTTTTGAACCTTAGGGTTTGGGGCAGTACGGCGTGCCACATGTGAGGCGTTGGCTTGACCCTTCTACGGCTGGACCGTTGGTACTGAGGCATGAACTGGATGTTTTTGAACTTATTTCAAGAGTTGAGCTGTTTCGGGAAAACTTGGATGTTTGATAATTCGATCGGAAAGTTTAACATTTTCTATTTATCTGGAATGTGATGCAATATTTGGAATCCACAAGTAGTTATGAGATAACTGATTTGAATGTTATAAACATAGCACTTTAGTCTCACTTGATCGGTTGCCACGGAATTTTGATGCGATCAAAAGTCCGTCGCAATCACGTAGCGTACGCGGATACTCGCCGGGTAAACTTAATAGACAGCCATACCCTATAGCCCCGACCAAGTGACTGTAGGAGAACCCCGTCGTCGAAAGCATCCGTTCGGGTGCTCGCGGTAGCGGTGTTCCGCCTTGGTGCACTTCGTCAACGGTATTGGGGGTGCGGTCGTCTACTAAAGTTTGCGACGAGCATTCGATCAGTTTATCGGGAATCTTGTTGAATTACCCGACTAGATATTGAAAAGTGTTTTCGATATTGAGACTAAAATGCGGGGTTTATAATTGTTAGGCATGTGATGTCTAAGGAATTCATTTGTTTAGGCATGCGATATCTAAAGAGTTTGCGGATTCCAACTGTTGTAGTTTTACACTTTCTTTTCTGCGACCGTAAGTGTAATATGTGATATCGCCGGTTTCGTTGCTCTATGTCAACGGCAATTGGGATGCGCACATTTACTTATGTTGATGACATGTGATGTTATGTGTTGCTGGATATGTTATATTGGATCGTCGTGTTTGAATAGCCGGGTTTTTTTTTATGTGAGATGAGTGTTTTTCATTTTCATTCATGTAAAAACTTGTATGTAATATTCTCTTATTGGGGCACTTCCAGGTAGCGGAAGATGTCACCCTTTGTATATTATTTACTTTTCCGCACTAGGATAGACCCAAGGAGGAGGGCATAAGTAACCGGGTTTTGGAGTTCAGTGGGAGACCAACTCGAGGAGTCGAGTCCGGGTCTCCTAACTCTAGAATTGGTAGGGTTGCTTGCCGCTCTCGTAGGGGTCTAGGGGTGTGGGTTTGGCTATTCATCGCGACCGTGGAATCCGTGTTTTATACTGGCTCGTATTGAAAACACGGACGTCCTAGTATATCCAATATTTCATATATATTTCTTCTGCTGCGATATCTGTGATGTGATCATGTGATGTTCTGTGATAGATACAGTATATAGTATATATGATATATTATATAGGCGTTACTTATGTTTTACACCCGCGCTAGCCCTGCCCCGCTCTGCCGTTAGTTACCTAACCTAACGGTGCACGAGGGGACATCGAGGCGAATGCGGATGGCATAAGTGTACGTCGTATTTATCTGTGATGTTTAGGTACTTAAATGATGGGACTTCATTAATATGATTAATGAAAGAAAAGAAACCTAAAGATGTTGTGGAATCGAATTTTCAAAAACAGGTAGCTAAAGTTCTTGCTTGCATCGCGGTGTTCCTTGTAGAGCATCCTGCACCTTATTCGATAAGGAAAGGACCGGGATCCCTTCACCGGGAGTGACTCCTTTAGCAATAACTGGCAGATGCTACAACCCTCGGTTTGTATTTTGATTGCTTCTATAGTTTTTGCTTTGCACAGTGGTATATATGATATATCCAGCACCTTATTCGATGAGGAAAGGGCCGACGATCCCTTCACCGGGAGTGACCCCTTTAGCAAAACTAGAAAAGCCTAAAAAACACTCCATTTTAAAATCATTTGATTCTACAACGATATCAAGTTCATTACGCAAAAGGTTTTCTTAAAAACCTGTCGTAGCCCTCCGTCATTTCAGATATGTACTGGTTAGTATTCGTGCTACGTTTGTTGACCTCTGTCAAGGCGTAGTGTGCGGTAGCTGATTAGTGCTTATCTGTATAAGCATATGATGTGATTGATTTAGGGTAGTCGTGCGACCTTGTTGACCTCTGTCAAGGGTCGCGCGGGTGGGTTTACTTCAATCAGGAAATGACGGGTTGAACTTGACTAGCAGCCTATGGTTTGTTGACCTCTGTCAAGGTCATAGGACGTTAGGGGCAAAATATTATCGAGAATTTCAAGTGTTGAAATTTGCAATGAGATTTCATACGTTCTATGAGATAGTTGGATCCCGATACCCACTGCGAGTAAGAGTTACTCCTGGGAGAGTTTTACACATTACAATTAGCCGATCAAGTAGGTGTCTAGAAAGGTGTCAACGGGGTTACGCCTCTGGGAAAATGAGGTTTACTGTAATTAGGTCCGTGCGAAAGCACGGGAAACCTCCCTCAAAGTACCGACACTGGCCTGGCTGAAAGATTGGCGAACTTGTAGCGTGTAATTAATCCCGGCTAATCTTTCCTTTTAGGGTTTGAAGGAAGATTTGATAAAAACAGTGGGAGCCATCCTGATTAGATAAAATAATAACCAATCTGATCTTGTAAGAGCGCACGCAGAGTGTTTTCTTCTCTCTCTCTCCAGGTAGCGACCATATCACGCCTTAATCAAGATAATAAAACAGATATATTGACCGAACCCGCTTGTTATACTGAGCTGGAGAACGTTGGTCCCGCTCCAACTTATAAATGTTATAAGACAGAGCAGGAATTAGGGGATTACCAGAATTCCCGTGCCGCCCAAACGAAGAGAGTGCATGATGATGCATCATCTTCGGGTGTGTTCGTTACACAGAACTGTTTCTCAATGCCCTTTACGTCCTGGGTATATGATACCGGATCAGGATCCCACATATGTAATATATTACATAGGCTACAGAAAGGTAGAGAACTGAGAACGGGTGATAAGTTTCATGAGGCAGAAAACGGTGCAAGTGTTGCAGCCAAGTCTGTTGGTCACTGTCACCCTGTATTACCAGAATACATTGATTCTGAATAGATGTTATTAGATACCGAACCTGATATATAAAATCATATCAGTCTCTTTATTAGTAAAGAAGGATATAATTTTGTATTGTTGGATAATGTTTTGAACATTTCCTATATCAAGAGTTGATCGGTTCAGGCACGTTATCTAAAAGCATTGACATTCTAAATCAAACCACAGTTCTTAGTATATAGAACACACACAAGAGGAAGAGTTCAGAAATGAACGAATCCTTCTTGAGGTATTGTAGACTAGGTCATATCAATGCGACCCGACTAGCTTAAGTTACATATAGATGCATATTTAAATTAGTTTGAATTTACATCTTGTGAAACTTTCCAGTCATGTTACAGAGATAAGATGACCATAGCTCTGTCTATTGGAAACAGAGAAAGAGTTAGTGAACTCTTGGGATGATACATATGATGTATGAAGGTCCCCTGTCTACAAATGCCAAGACCGGTTCTTTGTACTTCATTACATTCTCTGATAATCTCTCAAGATTCAGACATATGTTCCTGTTGAAACACAAGTCCGAACCTTTTGAGATATTCATAGAATATAAGTTAGAAGTAGAGAACCAAAAACGGGTAAAAGTATTATGTCCTTTGATGTGATCAAGGAGGAGAATACTTGAGCACAGAATTCCTAGATTATTCTAAAGGAGAATGAGATTCTCTCTCAGCATTACTCCTCCGTATACACCATAGCACGATGGTATATCGGGGCGGAGCAATAACACCCTATGTAATATGGTGTGCTCTATGATGAGTACTACTGAGTTTCCTATTTCCTTTTAGGGAGTTATGCACTTATGAAGTTGCATACCTATTGAATAGGGTTCCGATCAAATCAGTTGCCTACCACTTCATATATGATATGGAAAGGGAAGAGCCCATCTCTTAAGTCAGTTAAGATTTGGGGTTGTCCGGCCTATGTCTAAAGAGCAAAATCCGGACAAGCTCGAGGCAAAGTCAGATCTGTGGAAGTTTGTTGGATATCCCAAGCATACGCAAGGGAATATCTTTTACCTAACCGAGGAACAAAAATGTTTTGTTTCTCAACATGCCACCTTTGTGAAAGGGAATTTCTTGTGAAGAAATTATTGGTTATGAGGTAGAACTGGAAACAGTTCCAGCTATACAAACTGCAGCTGTTGATTTGGTAGAACCAAACGATTCAATAGCAACCAACGAATCTCAGCCTCTCCACCGATCTAGTAGGTTTCCTCACCCACCTGAGAGATACTCCGGTTTCTCTATGACAGTGGGAGTGAGGATTGCCTCATGAGATGATGACCCAACTAGTTTCGAGCTGGCCATCAGGAGTAGGACTCTGTAAGAATGGCTGGATGCTTATCGATCTGAGATGAATCCTTATACACCAACAAAGTAAGGACTTTGGTTGCTTTATCTGAAGGGTTAAATCCCCATCAGGAGCAAGTATATCTTGAGAAGATTACTTGGTGTACATGAAAAAGTTGAGACTTTCAAAGATAGACTTGTTAAAGGTTTGCATCATTGACCAGGTATGGATTATAATGAAACCTTTTCTAAGTAACTATGCTTAAGTCCATCCAGATCCTACTTGCTACGGCTACATACCATGACTACGATATCTGGCGGTTGGGTGTCTTGACTGCTTTTCTAAATGATGATTTGGAAGAGAGAGTCTATAAGTACACAGTCAGAGGGCTTCGTAGACAGTGGGAGCAGTGGAAACGTGTGCAAGATATTTTATGTGATAAGGCAGGCATCGCGGAGTTGGAACATCTGTTTTGATGAGTTAGTCAAAAAGTTTGACATCATCAAAATGGTAGATGAACCTTGTATATACAAAAAGGTAGTAGGGAGTATAGTGGTGATCCTCGTAGATTACGTGGATGACATACTCTTGATAGGGAAGGAGTTTCCTATGCTACGCTCGATCAATCTCCGCTTATCACAAGGATTCTTCATATAGGATCATAATTATACCTCCTGAATCCTGGATTTTGGATCTATGAGATAGATCTAATTGGATGTTAGGATACTCACTAGTTGTAGTGAGAAGGTATCAATCGGTCCTGGGGAGAATCACTGGAAAGGTTCCAGGGTGATAAAGATGACTGAATGTCAGTCACAGGCATTGTCTATACCCTCGGTAAAGGGACGGTATGTTGGAAGAGTTCCAAGCTAGATACCATGGCATACTAGACGATAAAGGCTGGACACATCGCTACCAAAGATGCTACCAAAGAGGAAGTCTGGGTGTATATTAGTTCATGAGATGAACTTCGTTCCTCCCATTGTGTGACAATGGAGTTGTGGCTTATGCCTAGGAATGCCCGTCCCATCAGTGATTCAGACATATTCTTACGCACTATCACCTGATCATGGAGATGATTGATCTCCAGGGGATCGAGATTAGGAGAGTAGATTCAGAGGACGACACGGCGGATCCACTCACGAAAGGCCTTTTCCCACAGAGAGACTTTTATGGGATGGTTGAGTATGAGATACTACAACCACTGCTATCAGATGGCCCTAGTTCAAGTGGGAGATTGTTAGTTATATGTATGCCCTAGAGGCCATTATTATACATAGGATGTATATTGTAGTGGATGCTTGGACATATATAGGAATGACTTTCTTGCTCGATATGATAGTATGCTATCTGGTTACTCTTTACCTTAACTTGTACACTGATTTTCTCTCTGTTACATGTTGGTAAAGCCCTTAGGATGTGTACTTGACTACCTGGAATGTGATACGGATCATACTAGTGGGGACATGGTAGTCCATAAGTACATCCTTCAAAGTCCCTAGTCGTGGGTGTATCGAGACCGGGCATCGATATACCAGAGTAAACTAGCGTGTACCTTCTCGACCCATACAGATGGGCGATGGATGATCTCATATCCATTGGTGTTTGACATCAGAGATGATATACGGGTGCTCAGTAGAGACTGGGTACACTGGACGGACTCGCCGAGAACTCCCAGATGGTATTATACCATACGTCAGATGGCAGTTCTCTGGTGACACTGGTATAGGTTAGTCTGTAGACCCAAGATCGTCATAGAGTCTTGTGTGATTCCCACTGTGCTTTGATTTCCATCATACCACGTCCAAGAGGGCGTGCAAAAAGGTGGCTTTTGGGTACTGTCCCGAATCACATGGAGGCAATGAGCGATAGGAGGGGTTTCGTCTCTCCCGGTATAGGGAGTTGATGTTGCGCAGTGCTCGATTGGCTATAACAGGAAGTCCTTGGCCAAGGCTGCTTTAGAGATTTACTGGTAAGTGTTACCGGTAGTTTCTCGACCCGTTATGAGCCTCATATCGACATGACTTATCGAGTTATTGGGGTCTGACGTTTACCACCCCTAGACGAGATATGCGACATATCAGACGAACAGACCGGACTGTACGGTAGTGTTACTCGTTGGATTCACTGGAGTGTGAGCGGGCTTGCTCATTGATCTTCTGATCGCTCAATACCCGGGTGGCCGTTACGTTTAGCAGACCGCTTGCGGCTTGTAGGTGTTTGATATGATCATCACCTGCTGCCGGCGTATTGACGAGTCTTTAGAGTCCTACACAGGGGTTTCCTGGCTCAAGCGAAACGAAATAGGAGCGCATATAAGATATGTGCGGGACCGAGAATAATACCAGTATGTGATACTGTATTCTATTTTCGTGATTTGTATCATCGGTCGGTTGTATGTGATATAGCCGGGTTACCGAATCAAGTGTTGATTCGATACATTGATACACATGATATTAGTCGGTTATATGCGATATGACCGGATCGTTAAATCAAGTGTTGATTTAATGATTTAATGTATAATTATATATTTGATATATTACTTTACATTAACTAGTATTGGTTCACTTAAGATTGATTTTCTCACTTGAATGTGCACATTGTTTATATGTGATATATGCAAGTGTACATGTTTGTATCATGCTTGATGATACAAACAAGTTGTGTGTATGAGACTTGAACCATATCAAGGTTGGATTAGGGTTTACTATTTTCCTAAACGAATAACAAAAGAGTGTGACTTTGGTCAAAGTTATCGAGCTTCATGAAGCTTGATGAACATTGACAAAGTCAACTCTTTTGTCATTTGTTCAAGATATTAGCTAACCTAACCCTTAGCCTTATGCTATGGTTAATTCTCTACATGAGTTAAGCATGAGGGCTTAACACAACCATGGTGCCATGATTAAAAGGATAAGTGTTCATATTATTCTTTTAATGGAAATGATTCTTTCTTCTTCTTCATCTTCATCAAGCTCACAAAAGCTTGAGAGCTCCAATGGTGCCATGGGAAAAAGAGTGAGAAATCCAATTCTAAAGTGAACCCATTTCCGATTTCTTTATCCTCTACCACTTGCCAAGTAGTATAGGGTGTTCTCTTCACAAAGTTTTCGACCAAGTGAAGGAATAGCTTGAGTTTGAGTCTCCCCGACGTAGATCATCTTCGGCCTCGAAGTCAATGACCTAGCCCGATCATTTCTCCGATGAAACCATCGCAAGAGTCCAGGACCCGATGATCGCAGCGGAGGGACGTCATCTCGGAGCTAAAGAAATGGTGGAGCGGATCTACAAAGGTTGTAATCCCTTTCACTTAGCAATAAAGTTGTTTACTTGCTTGTTTTTCGCCTTAACTTCTAGTTAACGATCTAGTTTAGGGTTTCTCGGCACCGGAGAATTTTTGTTTGGCATGGTTGATACCTTGTGGAACCACTTGAGAGTGCCTAGTAACCCTACAAGGATGAGATGCAATAATGAATGCTGAGCATGGGAATATAACACCTACACGGAATGTCAAGGTGGAATATATATATATATATATATATATATATATATATATATATATATATATATGCACCGCAAATCCCAACAACCCAGACGCCGGCACTCCCATCGGCCGTCAAATCCTGTACATCCCTGAGAATCACGAGTGCCCAATATCGGCACCCAAATATCATCAATACTCGTGTCTAGCATCGACACGCAAATCCTCCTCTATCGGGCATCCGTCAGTCCGGGTCAGCCCTCTCTCAATATATCGGGCATCCGTCATTCCGGGTCATCCCTCTCTCAATATATCGGGCATCCATTAGTCCGGGTCAGCCCTCTCTTAATATATCGGGCACCGTCAGTCCGGGTCTGCCCTCTCTCACTATATGGGGCATCCGTCAGTCCGGGTCAGCCCTCTCTCACTATATAGGGCATCCGTCAGTCCGGGTCAGCCCTCTCTCACTATATCGAGCATCCGTCAGTCCGGGTCAGCCCTCTCTCAATATATCGGGCATCCGTCAGTCCGGGTCAGCCTTCTCTCACTATATCGGGTATCCGTCAGTCCGGGTCAGCCCTCTCTCAATATATCCACTCTAGCACCGAGAAAACACAGGGTGGACGCACCGAAATATCATATCAAGGGAACCGGGTTTTTAAATGATTACATATTTGAAAAGGCCACGGTTCCCAAATCCAGAAATCACATGTAATCCCAACCAATATGCATGTAAAGGTGATGTGATATGTGCATCAAGTATGAATATCATGTCAAGTCACATAAAAAATGAGCTACAGCATAATGATCCGGTGTGATATATGCATCAAGTATGAATATCATGTCAAGTCACATAAAAGATGAGCTACAGCATAATGATCCGGTGTGTGTGTAACATGCAGGGTAGTACTCGTGCAACATGAACTGTCAGTAAGGGTGCGGTGTTCTATCAATTCTAGTTTATATACAAATAGCAGGAAATGCAGTATGCACTAATTAGTAGCCATGAACAATCAATGTATGTAAATGTAGCTATAAGGTCCTATCAGCCCTGACGTAGAACGCCATGCGGGCGATATCCCCGTAGATGTTAAATCTACTCACCGTAGCCTCCCGCTAGGTATAGCCGATGACTTGCTTCCCCTTCTTCGCGGCGTCCGTCGCACTCGCCTGCGAACCTAGAATTCCACAGAATATCACGCATAAGCTCAAACCATACAAACACGACATTTAAGGTCAACTAGAAACCCGTGTCGCAAACCAAGCGCGTGTGTGCGCGATACGCTAAAACGTGTCATTACGCGCCTTAAGCCACTCCGACGCGTCGCGATACGCAGAAACCCCAAACCCACACACGCGTATCACGCGTATCGCGAAAGATTAAAAATACGGGAAATATGGTATTCTACTCCAGATTTTGGTACAGAAATGATATTATAAATATATATATATACCAAGATACTACAAATAGCAGCAGACTCCAGTGGACCAAACCCCAAATCCCAACTCACCCATCTGGCCGCAAATTGCGGCCAGAATGATTATTCCGGCGGCCTGGGTAGGGGGGTGGGCTCCCAGGTTTTGTGTGTGCACTCTATACCCCCCATACATGCTACAGTAATATCTAGTTTTTCTCTGGAACATCTCGGGTAGTAGCAGATCCTACAGAGCCTTAAATCAAGTTAAAATCCACACTTTTGCACTAAAATGGAACTTTGTGGTATTTCTGTGCAAACAGAAACAAACCTGGCCTACAATAGCTCTAATAACACATAATAGAGCTAACCAAACTAACAAAACCCTAATCTAACATGTGAATCACAAATATCCTTTAATATCACTAAAAATGCACAAAAATGAGATTTTTGCTAAAGAATACTACAAGTTTATGGAAAAGGAGTGCTAACATGAGATAATACCTTCAAAAGACCCTATGAAACACCAAAAATCCCATCTCTAACATAAAGTGTGCAGTTTTGCCTCCAAACACCTCAAAAAGCTCACTTTTCCATAGTTTTATGATGAAAATGTGTTGATTGTGTAGGGTTTTTGTGTAGGGATCAAAGAGAAGTGAAAAGAGAAGGAAAGTGTGATGAATTTCTGATGTTGCTGCAGCCTCTCTGCAGAGAGTTCCAGAAAAATGAAAAAGAGAGAAAAGAGAGAGAAGGAAATGGGTCAAAAGTCAAGTTCTTTACCTAACCCCCATGCCTCATTGTTTTATTTGGATTTTGATATTTAAAAAGGGTTATGACTTGATAAAAGGGTGGGGGGAAAAATAATAGCAACCATGCAACAAAAGAATGGCTAACACTTTAAACCTAGGTCTCAAAAAGGCTAAGTGTGCAAGTGTACACAACAAAGCAAAATTTCCCAATTTGCTAACACGACTAAAAATAACTAGCAATCCTATGTACACATATATAATAACACGCACAGTTACTAATTATAACGAAAAACATTCTAACGGAAAAAATTCAAAGTGTTACAATCTACCCCCTTAAAGAAATTCGGTCCCCGAATTTAAAAATCTAACTATACGTACCTTCAAAAAGGTGGGGATACCTCTTCCTCATCTCTCTCTCGGTCTCCCAAGTGACCTCCTCGCCGCTCTGGCCACGCCAAAGTACCTTGACGGACAGTATCTCTTTTGACCTCAATTTCTTCACTTGTCGATCCAAGATCATCACCGGCTGCTCTGCATAGGAAATGTTGCGCTCAAGCTGGATCGTCGGGTGCTGAATTGCATGCGAAGGATCATGAAGATATCTGCGGAGCATCGAAACGTGAAATATGGGATGCACGTCTGAAAAGCTGGGCGGAAGGGCTAATCGATACGCAACCGCACCAACACGCTCGAGGATCTTGAAGGGGCCCACATATCTGGGACTAAGCTTCCCCTTCTTCCTAATGTAAGTGCACGGCGGCGCCCCGGCCGTCAATCCGACGCCGGAATGCGGAAGCGGTGAATAACTAAAATTTTGCGGACTTTGCAAACCGGCACCACCGCGCACTAAACTCCGGATCGAACCATTAACTAGTCTAAGCTAACTAGAAGAGGGGAAAGAGATGTACCGACGATCCAAGTCCTCCGGTCTTCTCGTCATGGTCCCGATCTCCTGCGGAAAAGTCCCGTCTCCTCCTCGTCGCCGGAAGTGCACCACATCGCCTTCTTCGTTTACGGGCTCCCACCTCAATGCCGAGGCAACTCGGGCACGAAGCCGGCTACTCGACGTGCCCAAGAATCGCTGTAGAATGTGTAGTAGAAGAAGTCTCATTTTTGGGGTTGTGGAGTTGCCATTTGTGGAGGGATAGAACTTGGGGGTTTGTGGATTGAACTTGTGGGATTTTTGCAACATGAAATGAGCCAAAACCTCCCCACAAAAATTTGGGACAGCCCCTACTATGTTTGGCCGGCCATGAGAGGTGAGGAGAAGAGCATGGAGTGAGGGAGTGATATGATATATATACCAAAAGATCAAAAACCACAACCATGATCAAAAAGAGAAAGAAAGGAATGGTTATGATATCAAGCAATGATCACAAGCAAAACCAACACTCATCCAACCATCATCACCAAACTCATCATCAACAACCATGATGATCACTAAAAGTCAAGCAATCATGAAGCTAGAAGTCAAGGTCAATGAGAGGCTATCATGATAAAACAAAGATGCAAAGACCCCCTCCACAAATGCCTATTTGCAACAATGCAAATAAGCCCTCCTCCACCAATCTTCGGCCAATGAACGGAACAATGGAAATTGGCCGAAACGGAAAGCAAACTGGCAACTCCAGAAAACTGGTCCCGTAATAAATTACAGGAAAACCCCGATACTGTGCATACACACCCGCATTTGTATTTCGACCGAAATACAAATGCAATGAGACAAAATCTACACTGTACTAAACTAGGACCGGCTTAAACCAAAGCCGGCTAGTAATATCCATTCGATCCTGATCCGTGCAATACCGCATGTATCTGATCGAACCCTGCCATATACCTATACGGCTACTAGTACAAACCGTCCGATCCTGATCCGTGCAATACCGCACGTATCTGATCGGACCTTGCCATATCTCCATACGGCCTCTACAACCTTTCGCCCGAAAGCTGAGTAACTGAAATGTGGGGGACTCTAAAGACTCGTCAACACCTTGGTTGTGGATTTAACCACTAGCACGTCAGAGGTATAAGCCAATACGTGACGGGCTACCAGGTACTGACCAAATGGGACGTCGATGAGGAAGCTCACCCCGACACCCAACTGAGCCTGTCAGTGACAATATCCGTGCAGTCCGGTCCGTTCTTCTATGAGTATCGCATGGCGGGCCTAGGGGGTTGGTAAAAGTCAGACCCCCAAAAGCGGTACAAGTCGTGTCGGAGTGTAGCCCAGAACACCCTGAGATACTACTGGAATACCTACCAGTAAATCTCCTTGCCTTGGCCAAGGACTTTGTGTAATGGCTCTCCTAGACACAGCACGACCTCACCCCCAATACCGGGAGAGACGAACCCCTGAAGATACGCTCACTGCCTCCATGTGGCTCGGGACTGTACCCAACTAAAACCTGTTTGCACGACTCCTTTGAGCCGTGGTAGGGTAGTAATCAAAGTACAGTGGGAACTCACACGAGACAAATGACGATCCCCAGGTCGATGAACTAACCTGCACACATGTCACCAGGGAACTGCCATCTGACGTCTGGTATATGACCAACTAGCATGTTCCCGGCGAGTCCTGTCCGGTGTACTCATAACCCAATGAGCACCTGTATACATCTTAGGTGATCCAACTGACACCAGTGGCTTGTGAGACCGGCCACCGCCCCTCGTCGGGGTCTCGACTGTATACACTAGTCTACTAATGGAGTATCGATGCCCAGTCTCGAAACTCCCACGACTAGGGACCTTTTAAGGATAAGCTTATAGACCCCCAGCTCCCACTTATATGATCGCCCTCATACTGCTGGTGGTCAAGCAAGAATCCTAGGGGCTCTATCAACGTGTAATAGCGACGTGTCAGGTCACCTCAAGCAGTACACGATGATAAAGGTAAACCAGATAGCATACTATCATCTCGAGTAAGACTGTCCTACCGGGATAGGTCCTCCCTCAATCATTACAATCACGTACCTGTGACCTAATAATTGACTCTGAGGGCACTATCTCCAACAATCTCCCACTTGCACTCAAGGCTAATTATTGCGATGTCGCATACTCACAGCCCGTGTGATACCGAACATCCAACTCCTCTACTAGTCAGTCTCACAAAGCTCGTTTGCGGAACTATTGCGTTCGAGGAATAGCCTCAGTGAGTGGATCCGCTTAGTTGTTTCTTTCTATGTCTCTCTCTATCTCAAGTTCGCGGAGAAACCTATCTCCCGAAATGAGCAATACCTGTCTTAGAATGTGTCTGGATGTCTGATGGGACATAGCTCATAAATGAACTCCAAATCCAAACTTCTTAGACTATATCGTCAACTGAACTTAATCAGTATCCTGCGCGCCATGCCTCCCTCAGTATTGCCTTGGACCACCTGTCCAAAATACTGCCCCTCATCAGAAGGAAAACTATAACTCTGACAACCTTCTTGTCGTCCATGTCACCTTGGAAGCCTGGAATGATAACTGTCTCCTGAATGAGGCTGTCGTTATCATCTCCCTAGAACATCCACTTATGTTCTAAAACTGCTTCCGACTGTTTCTCCAGGATTGGATTAATGTCAACTTATTGCATCTAGTGCAAGAACAACATCTGGTGTGGTACTTGACATCTCACGATTGACTCAATTGCCTGAGCAAGTGATCTGCCAATCATGCCCGTCCCTCTCCCCTTTAGTCTGTAAGACACCTTTGGAGAGGGTGACTCCATTACCTGCAGGTACACTACCGTGCCAGGAGTCGTCCATCCTAAATACTCTTAGAACGCTGTCAAGTACCCTTATTGGGAAACCACCCAAATCTAGATCTAAGACCATAGATCTAGTAACCAGTATGTCTGATATAAAATCCATTTCCTTTGTGGAGAAACCACTGTGTGACGACCAAAGTATAACCGATCGTAGTGTAGGAGTTTCCTTTCCTACTCTGTGTATATCATCCAAATACCAGGATATCACACCCTACTACCTTCTCAACAGATCCATCCCCTATTCTGATGAAGTCAAACCCATGACTGTCACGTCAGAAATAGATGATCTATCTCCGCTACATCTGCTTTAGTCTATAAATAGATATAAGCCTGATGTCCACCAATGCTTCCGCTGCTCCCACTGACTACGACAACCCTCTGCCAGAGTCATATAGACGTGCACTTCTAAAACTAGTTTAGAACGACGCTATACTCATCCGCCTGCCGGGTCTCGCAGCCTGGAACAACAACAATGGCAATTGTGGGTAAACAAGAACTTCCCTGTCACCGTCCTTGAGGCTACCGGAGTACCTCTCGGGTGCCTGAAGTTACCCACCTTATCTGCGGAGTGGCCAATGGAATGTCAATTCAGATTGAATCTTAAGGTTCCTTATCAAATCTTCAGTAATCGTTTGTGGTTCTGGAATCACTTCCAGTTCTACCATACTCCCACTACTGTTTTCTGAAAAATCCATTTTTAATAAAACTGTGGCGAGTCTAGAACAATATTGCTATTGTTCATCCACATGGTAGAAAATCAACCCGCGTCATAGCCTGGGTCAACCCACAAACAGCCATTACAGAAACGTGCCTTGAGTTGTCCAGTGTCTGGTTTTAAGCATAAGCCAGACAACTCCCCGTACCTTAACAATGTTAAGATATGAACTGTACTATATCCAATGTAGAAACAGAGGCACTGATTTAATTTAACCAGATTCAAATCATGCAGCTATCCCCAGTGCATGTCAACTAAATGGAAGGAGGCCGATCAGCGTTACTCAACTTAGGAATACTTCCAATTATGAGTAACCTGAAAGAGAAGCAAGATCTCTTAATCATTACTATCAACTGAATACCATACACAAGTATCTACATCTTCGATTTCTTTGAAGAATCCCGATACTTGCTATACCTGGTTCTCTACTCTATTCAAATACCAATAACTTCTCCAAATTCGGACCCTGTGTTTCCACGAAACACCTGTCTAAAAACTAGAGAAGTCATAAGTAAACCGAATATAGTACGAGGACCAACCCCTCTGTCCTGATGGACCCTGGACAACATACAATACTCTTTATAAGTCCCTTGAGTCTAATAACTCATTCACTGTGTGTCGTAGGTTGAAAACTGTACTTATGGTTAAGAAGAATTACACCGCTGTTTTAATGCTCCTTACCTAACCATCCACTGATATAGGTAAATGTCGTAGACATAATTTCAGAAAGGTATATCTCACTCTATGAAAATAGACGTACAGATATATCATTTTGAAATTGGTGCGTAACAGCGGATATTCAAAACCAAATATTTGCCGACCGGCAAACAGCCCAGGTGATTTCCTCAAATATCACTGATTACAACGAATCCCGATATAATGAGGATAATCACCCAATTCCCAATAACTTACTCCCACTCATCATCTGTAAAACCATACAGATGTGAGAATCGTACCTGGTAAATACATACCCTGGAGTAAGTATCTAATCGGGAAATCAGTTTTCCTTTAACATTACACAGTGAGACTGAAACATCGAAATGTTTCGATGGGGTATCCCGGTATTCCTAGTAATGCCTCTTCCAGATTCACGACTGTAACCGTATAATTCTTTGCCACCTCTCCAAATCCCTTCATATGTCTTTAGTCTTTACCTTCTGCACACCCCTTTAGGCCAAATGGTTTTCTTCCTTCCCTACCGTTCGGCACCAGCCTATGGTTTGGAAGAAGACTATCCAATAAGCATAATGGGTGTACTGTCCCAATCCTAGGAACACTCGCAATGAGAGAGGGTGAAGATAAAAGACAACCGAATAAACCTTATTCCTATTTCTCCTGAACCAGAATCCATCCCCGAACTGGAACAAGTTCCATTCGAGTTCGTATATAACCATACGATGGAGTATCCAAATAAACTGTGGATCTTCGTAGTGATACGGAGTGTCCTGGAGAAATACAAAGGTGATGTGGGAGTGGTAAAGAAATATTTGGTTTGGTCGTGAAAATCTGTTGCAATTTACTTTGCCCTCTTACTAATCCCTTGCTTTGTCTGAACTTAATACCTTCTGCACACCATCGTTATGCTAATTGGTTTTCTTCATTCCCTACCGGTCGGCACCAGCCTAAGGTTTGGAAGAAGACAATCCAATTTGCGTAATAGGTGTACTACCCCTAAACCAAGGAGTACTCGTAACCTGAGAGAGGGTAAAAGGAACAGACAACTGAATAATCCTATCCGTTTTCTCCAGAACCGGAAACCATCCTCGAATAAATTCTTTCGAGTTCGTATCTAACCATACGATGGTTTTGTCCAATGGAAGTGGACGTTCGTAGTAATACGGGGTGTCCTGGAGAAAAAAAGGGTAAAAGTAGGAGTGGCAATGAGGTCTGCAACTCTGACAATCCAAAAGCCAGTGTAAAGAAGGTTCGGTTAACTTGGTCTCTGAGTCATAGTCTTAGGGTCGGGTCAATGGTCGCTGCCAAAGAGAGAGAGAGAAAAGAAACACTCAGCGTGCACTCTAACCTAGATCAGAATGGTTACCAATTTATCTAATCTGGAGTCCTCCCACTGTACCTCAAATTCTCCTCCAAACCTGAAAGAAGAATTAGTCGGGGTCACCCGAGGAGTAAACTAACTCATCAGTGGGAATCGGGATCCAACTCTCATCGCATGACAACGTGACGGAATCCGCTCACGGTGTCACACTCCAGAAGGTATGCGCATATCTGGCAAGTTTCAGTACTTTTGAAACTCCCGATGTGATTTCTGCCCCATGCTCTTATGACCTTGACGAAGGTCAACAAATCATAAGTCACATGTCAAGTTCTACCCGTCATTATCCAGGGTTAATCTGAATCCACCCGTACAAGCCCTTGACGAAGGTCAACAAGGCTATACGACTGTCCCAAACCAACGCATCTATCTATGCAGCAGAAAGGTAACAGGCAGCTACCATACACTATGCCTTGACGAAGGTCAACAAACATAGCATGAATACTACGTGCTACCCGTCTGAAACGACGGAGGGCTACGAATGGTTTCTGGCGAAAACCTTTAACGTAATGAACTTGATATCGTCGAAGGAACGGATAGCTTTTTAGAAAATATAGTGACGACAACCGTTGCTAAAGAGGTCACTCCCGGTGAAGGGATCTCGGCTCTTTCCCCGTAGAATGGGGTGCAGGATATTCCAACTGAATACCACGGTGCAAAGCAAAAGTAATCGGCTATAGTGAAGTTAATGCCCTGACGCAAACTTCTGTCCAAGGGGTCACTCCCGGTGAAGGGATCTCGGCCCTTGCCTCGTCGACTGAGGAGCAGGATATTCCAAATGAATACCACGATGCAAAACAAAAGTGAACGTCCTTGCAATAACAGCTTTTTGAAAAGTGTTCCAACAACATCAGATTAGGTTTGTTTTTAATTTTGCATTGATCCAAATCAATGCAGTCCCATCAATTGATCACACCACAAAGAACGAAAATATACTGACGTACGTATATGCCATCCGCATTCGCCACTGGGTCCCGTCATCACCCGTTAGGTTAGCTAACTAACGGCAGAGCGGGGACTGGACTAGCGCGGATGAAAAACATATACAACATCTACTAATATATATACCAATATATAGTATATCGCTCAAGGCGTGAATAAAATGCAACATCACAGAAAATGAACAGCATCACAGAAACAATACAGATATATGGGATCCCCGGGTTTCACAGAGCCGCTGAAACCCGACGTTCCCCTGGTCGTGTGGATAGCCTGTGCAATGAAATCCTAGACCCCTACGGGCGCGGCAAGTCACCCGCCAAAACCTGAAGCGAGGCAGCCCCCTTCAGCGCCGTGAATGGACCACCCAGCACTTCACGGAATCCGGCAACTTGGGCACCCCTCCTGGGTCAACCTGTACCCCCTACGAGTGCGGCGAATAGCCCGCCAATTCTAGAGTGAAGCCCCCTCCGTCTCAATGCCATGAGATGCGGGCTTGTTGCCCTCCAGAACCCGGCTATCCGTGCACCCCTCCGCGGGGCAATCCTAGTACAGAAAGTAAAATATACATACAACGGGTACATCGACCGCAACCAGGTCGTGCCCCAAAATAATAATACAAACGGGCAGTGACGGCAGTCCACATGTCGGACGCTCGCCCCGCAATAACAAATGTACATAATACAACAACAACTGTACTAGCATTGCATCCAGGCTATCCCCCACGACCGATCCGCAACATCACAGCAAATACATAGAACATCAACGTGAAAGTCACGTTCGCAAATCCGTCTAACCGGGCTATAGCAGTTAGATCGGATTTACCGATCGAGTGACATTCACGGTCGCAGATATAATGTAAATACTGTGAAAAATGTGTTTAAAATATCCGACCGATCAAATTATATCAAGTGGGCCCCAAAACAATACTGTAGCAGTTACAGAAAATATGGGCCCAATTTAAATATTCCAGAAACCCAAATTTAAGCCCAGAAGCCCACTGTAAAAAACCCAACCCACTGATCCCTGTAGACTGCGGCGGAAGCGCGGCCAAACATGGGTTTTGGCCGCCCTTCCGCGGTCACGTGAGAGGAACAGTACGTCGAATTTGAACAGTGTTCTTAGAATTTCTAGCACAGTACTTTTATGCAACCTGAAAAATTTTTGGAGACAGAAAAATTTCAACAGAAACTGTCGTGGGTGTATTGGGGTTTTCGGACATTTCGATCGATCGGAACAGAAAAACACATTACACAAAGCTAGACTAAGTTAATGGGGAGTCTCTGATACCACTGTAAGTGCACGGCGGCGCCCCGGCCGTCAATCCGACGCCGGAATGCGGAAGCGGTGAATAACTAAAATTTTGCGGACTTTGCAAACCGGCACCACCGCGCACTAAACTCCGGATCGAACCATTAACTAGTCTAAGCTAACTAGAAGAGGGGAAAGAGATGTACCGACGATCCAAGTCCTCCGGTCTTCTCGTCATGGTCCCGATCTCCTGCGGAAAAGTCCCGTCTCCTCCTCGTCGCCGGAAGTGCACCACATCGCCTTCTTCGTTTACGGGCTCCCACCTCAATGCCGAGGCAACTCGGGCACGAAGCCGGCTACTCGACGTGCCCAAGAATCGCTGTAGAATGTGTAGTAGAAGAAGTCTCATTTTTGGGGTTGTGGAGTTGCCATTTGTGGAGGGATAGAACTTGGGGGTTTGTGGATTGAACTTGTGGGATTTTTGCAACATGAAATGAGCCAAAACCTCCCCACAAAAATTTGGGACAGCCCCTACTATGTTTGGCCGGCCATGAGAGGTGAGGAGAAGAGCATGGAGTGAGGGAGTGATATGATATATATACGAAAAGATCAAAAACCACAACCATGATCAAAAAGAGAAAGAAAGGAATGGTTATGATATCAAGCAATGATCACAAGCAAAACCAACACTCATCCAACCATCATCACCAAACTCATCATCAACAACCATGATGATCACTAAAAGTCAAGCAATCATGAAGCTAGAAGTCAAGGTCAATGAGAGGCTATCATGATAAAACAAAGATGCAAAGACCCCCTCCACAAATGCCTATTTGCAACAATGCAAATAAGCCCTCCTCCACCAATCTTCGGCCAATGAACGGAACAATGGAAATTGGCCGAAACGGAAAGCAAACTGGCAACTCCAGAAAACTGGTCCCGTAATAAATTACAGGAAAACCCCGATACTGTGCATACACACCCGCATTTGTATTTCGACCGAAATACAAATGCAATGAGACAAAATCTACACTGTACTAAACTAGGACCGGCTTAAACCAAAGCCGGCTAGTAATATCCGTTCGATCCTGATCCGTGCAATACCGCACGTATCTGATCGAACCCTGCCATATACCTATACGGCTACTAGTACAAACCGTCCGATCCTGATCCGTGCAATACCGCACGTATCTGATCGGACCTTGCCATATCTCCATACGGCCTCTACAACCTTTCGCCCGAAAGCTGAGTAACTGAAATGTGGGGGACTCTAAAGACTCGTCAACACCTTGGTTGTGGATTTAACCACTAGCACGTCAGAGGTATAAGCCAATACGTGACGGGCTACCAGGTACTGACCAAATGGGACGTCGATGAGGAAGCTCACCCCGACACCCAACTGAGCCTGTCAGTGACAATATCCGTGCAGTCCGGTCCGTTCGTCTATGAGTATCGCATGGCGGGCCTAGGGGGTTGGTAAAAGTCAGACCCCCAAAAGCGGTACAAGTCGTGTCGGAGTGTAGCCCAGAACACCCTGAGATACTACTGGAATACCTACCAGTAAATCTCCTTGCCTTGGCCAAGGACTTTGTATAATGGCTCTCCTAGACACAGCACGACCTCACCCCCAATACCGGGAGAGACGAACCCCTGAAGATACGCTCACTGCCTCCATGTGGCTCGGGACTGTACCCAACTAAAACCTGTTTGCACGACTCCTTTGAGCCGTGGTAGGGTAGTAATCAAAGTACAGTGGGAACTCACACGAGACAAATGACGATCCCCAGGTCGATGAACTAACCTGCACACATGTCACCAGGGAACTGCCATCTGACGTCTGGTATATGACCAACTAGCATGTTCCCGGCGAGTCCTGTCCGGTGTACTCATAACCCAATGAGCACCTGTATACATCTTAGGTGATCCAACTGACACCAGTGGCTTGTGAGACCGGCCACCGCCCCTCGTCGGGGTCTCGACTGTATACACTAGTCTACTAATGGAGTATCGATGCCCAGTCTCGAAACTCCCACGACTAGGGACCTTTTAAGGATAAGCTTATAGACCCCCAGCTCCCACTTATATGATCGCCCTCATACTGCTGGTGGTCAAGCAAGAATCCTAGGGGCTCTATCAACGTGTAATAGCGACGTGTCAGGTCACCTCAAGCAGTACACGATGATAAAGGTAAACCAGATAGCATACTATCATCTCGAGTAAGACTGTCCTACCGGGATAGGTCCTCCCTCAATCATTACAATCACGTACCTGTGACCTAATAATTGACTCTGAGGGCACTATCTCCAACACCTAAACCTCATCATGCCTTTCATTGGGGAGACCCTCAAGAAAACATGATCACCAACAGAAAACTCAAGTCTGCGCCGACGACGGTCCGCATAAGATCTCTGCCTACTCTAGGCTGCTCTCATCCTATCGCGAATCAACTGGATCTTCGCGGTCGTCTCCTCCACAATCTGTGGCCCTAAGATACTGCTCTCACTGAGGTCCGTCCAACAGGTGGGCGATCTGCATCTCCTCCCATAAAGAGCCTCAAACGGTGCCATCTGAATGGTCTCCTGGTAGCTGTTGTTGTAGGAGAACTCTACTAAGGGCAAATGATGATCCTAGCTACCTCCGAAGTCTAATACGCATGCTCTGAGCATGTCCTCGAGAGTCTGAATAGTCCGCTCTGACTGTCCGTCGGTCTGCAGATGGAATGCTGTGCTGAAACTCAAGCGAGTGCCCAAGCCTCCTGAAGCCTTTGCCATAGCTAGCTTGTAAACTGGGTGCCTCAATCGGACACGATACATGTCGGAACTCCGTGCAGTCGTACAATCTCATCAATGTAAATCTGGGCATACTGAGCAAATCCGAAAGTTGTCTTCACCGGTAGGAAGTGAGCCGCTTTCGTCAAACGATCCACGATCACCCAGATGGAGTCATACCCTCGACTAGTCCTGGGTAGACCCATAATGAAGTCCATAGAGATCTGTTCCCATTTCCACTCCGGTATGGGTAATGGCTGTAGCTCTCCCGCGGGCCTCTGGTGCTCAGCCTTGACTTGCTGACAAGTCAGGCATCTCGACACAAAATCTGCGATGTCTCTCTTCATTCCGTCCCACCAGTAAACACCTCTCAAGTCATGGTACATCTTGGTGGAACCGGGATGAACACTATATACCGATCGATGTGCCTCCTCAAGAATCTCGCGCCGCAATCCCTCAGCATCTGGTACGCACAGTCTAGCCCCAAATCGTAGTACCCCCTGATCATCGATCACGAACTCGGAAAATCTGCCCTGTCCCATCTGTGTCCTCATCTCTGAACAGCGGTGATCACTGTGCTGTGCCTCATGTATACGGTCAAGCAACTGTGGGCGTGCACGAACATGCGCAATCTGTCCTCCGATCGACGTAAACACGAATTGTACCCGGCTGTCGCATAAGATCTGCCAATCTGCCGACGACTGCCTCTGCACTGCGCTCAAACAAGAAAGACTACCCCCGGGCCTCCTGCTCAAAGCATCCGCCATTACATTCACCCTGCCCGGGTGATACAAGATCTCACAATCGTAGTCCTTCACTAACTCCATCCATCTGCGCTGTCTAAGGTTTAGGTCTCGCTGCTGAAATATATACTTTAAGCTCTTGTGGTCAGTGAATATCTGGCACGACTCTCCATACAGATAATGTCGCCAGATCTTAAGTGCAAAGACCACTGCAGCCATCTCCAGATCATGAGTGGGGTAATTCTGTTCATGTTTCTTTAATTGCCGCGAAGCATACGTGATCACCCTGTCATGCTGCATCAAAACGCACCCTATCCCCACTCGTGAAGCATCACAGTAGACCAAAAATCCGCCTGATCCTGAAGGCAATGATAGCACTGGTGTCGTAGTCAGTAGAGCCCGTAGCTGCTGGAAACTGTGCTCACACTCCTCCATCCAATCAAAGCGAACTCCCTTCCGGGTCAACCCGGTCAAAGGTGTAGCAATGCAAGAGAAGTCCTACACGAATCGCCTGTAATAGCCTACCAGCCCTAGAAAGCTGCGAACCTCCATCACTGACGTGGGTCTAGGCCAACTCCGAACTGCCTCGATCTTTCTCGGGTCTACACATATACCATCTCGTGTAATCACGTGCCCCAAGAAGTCTACGCTGTCTAGCCAGAAAGCACACTTGGAGAATTTGGCGAAAAGCTGATGCTCCCTCAAGGTCTGCAGTGTAATCCGCAGGTATTGCTTGTGCTCCTCTCTACTCCGAGAATACACCAAGATATCGTCAATGAACACTATGATGAACAGATCAAGATACGGCCGGAAAATACGGTTCATCAAGTCCATGAATGCTGCTGGCGCGTTGGTGAGTCCGAACGACATCACCAAAAACTCATAATGGCCGTAACGCGTACGGAAAGCTGTCCTAGGAATGTCCTCCTGTCGAACCCACAGCTGATGGTAGCCTGATCGCAAATCGATCCTCGAAAAGTATCCTGCCCCCTGAAGCTGGTCGAACAAATTGTCGTTGCGTGGCAAAGGATACCTGTTCCGCACTGTCGCCCTGTTCAGCTGGCGGTAGTCGATACACAAACGCATACTGCCGTCCTTCTTCTTGACAAACAGGACTGGAGCACCCCAAGGAGAAACACTGGGTCGAATAAGTCCCTTATCCAGCAAATCTTGCAATTGACCCTTCAATTCTCTAAGTTCCGCTGAGGCTATCCGATAAGGCGGTACAGAAATAGGCCCCGCGCCAGGAACCAAATCAATACAGAAAGAAATGTCACGCTCGGGTGGTAGCCCAGGAAGCTCGTCAGGGAACACATCAGGGAACTCGCTAACAACCGGAACCTGATCCATCGGAACCTCTGTAGCTCTAGTATCGCAAACATAGGCGAGAAATCCCTGACATCCCTTCCTCAAAAGCTGTCCAGCGCGAAAAGAAGAAATCACACTGTGAGGGGTAACACCACGGTCCCCTAACACAACAACAACCGACTCGTCGGGAAAACAAAATCGAACTGTCTTCTCGCGGCAGTCAACAGAAGCATAGCACGTGGCTAACCAATCCATGCCCAAAAGAACGTCGAAGTCCAACATCTCAAGAAGGATCAAATCGACAGGCAACTCTCTCTCGCCAATACGGACGGTACAGGATCGGAACACGTGCCTAGCAACAAACGACTCTCCCACAGGAGTAGTCACAACAAGCGGCTGGTCAAGCAAACCGGACTCTCTACCCAAACTCGGCATAAAGTGTGTGGATACGTACGAGTGCATGGATCCGGGATCGAATAACACGTGTGCATCAACCGAACATACAGGAAGGATACCTGAGACCACCGCATTGGACGCCTGTGCGTCCTGATGCGTCAAACCAAAAACTCACACCTGTCCTTCACCTGCAACTAACTGTCCCCTGCCGGCCGCTGGCTGCCCTCTGCCTTGGTCACCTCGTCCTCTATGAACAAATCCTCCGCGACCACGACCTCCCTGCGCATGCGTCTGACGCGGAGTAACAGTAGGTACCATAGGCAAGGCCGTCTGGGGTGGTGAAGGTGGTAGTGTGACGTGCGGTGCTACTACCCGGATCAGTCCTTGTCTCGGACGAGTCAACTCGAATCTCGGCCCTCGCGGCCGCTATCTGTGCCCTCGTAGTCTTTGGAGGCATAATGGCTGAAAGGAAAAGTAGGATTCGATAAGGATGCTGAAATCGAATCGCAAGAATATATATACTCAAGAAGGAATTCAAATCAATAAGTCCTAAGGTCGCTTTGGCGGAGTACCGTGTCGTGAGTATGCCGCGGAACATACGCACGCTACGCCACTCTGCTTCAGCTACCTACTCCATCATACCAGGGTCATCCTAGAAACACTCCGAAAGGTAAATCCTACGCTCTGATACCAACTTTGTCACGACCCAAAGTTTGGCCTGTGACCGGCATTTAACCACGTAACGTCTACAGGCATAACGCGACTAAGTGAACCGAAAACCCAGAAATCAAACCAGTAAAAGTATAGAGTGTTTTAGGTTTTAAATGGAAACAATCACCAAGATAACAATATACGATGCTGTAGCGAAGATCAAGATCAACAAGTGGGAGCATCACAGAAAAAGTAACTGCATAAGAAAAGTCGGCTCACAACGAGCTCGACACCAGAATACCAATAATATACATCATCGTCCTCACACTGTCTCTAAGTCAAATACATACATACATGGTAGATGGAGAATACTAGATATAACAATATACATAACTGAAAGATAAACAAATACCGCACAAAACCCACCTATCAGCAAAATAGCTAGTACACCAACTATGGGGTATCTGTGTCAAAAGATGCAAAACGCAGCCTGCCGCGACCACTCCGAAGGGCAACCTGCAAATACTGTGGCACAACGGGGGTGACTTGCCAACTCGTGAATAGAGATAACATATAAAGGTAATCGCGAGCATGCACGTACTGCGCTACTCTAATAAATGTCAGCAGATGATATCAATACGAGGTAACCAGTATGTATAATAATCATGCAAGTCCTCTATCAGGTGATATAACTACAGGATGAGATGCAATAATGAATGCTGAGCATGGGAATATAACACCTACATGGAATGTCAAGGTGGAATATATATATATATATATATATATATATATATATATATATATATATATATACACACCGCAAATCCCAACAACCCAGACGCCGGCACTCCCATCGGCCCTCAAATCCTTTACATCCCTGAGAATCACGAGTGCCCAACATCGGTACCCAAATATCATAAATACTCGTGTCTAGCATCGACACGCAAATCCTCCTCTATCGGGCATCCGTCAGTCCGGGTCAGCCCTCTCTCAATATATCGGGCATCCGTCAGTCCGGGTCAGCCCTCTCTCACTATATCGGGCATCCGTCAGTCCGGATCAGCCCTCTCTCAATATATCCACTCTAGCACCGAGAAAACACAGGGTGGATGCACCGAAATATCATATCAAGGGAACCGGATTTTTAAATGATTACATATTTGAAAAGGCCACGGTTCCTAAATCCAGAAATCATATGTAATCCCAACCAATATGCATGTAAAGGTGATGTGATATGTGCATCAAGTATGAATATCATGTCAAGTCACATAAAAGATGAGCTACAGCATAATGATCCGGTGTGATATATGCATCAAGTATGAATATCATGTCAAGTCACATAAAAGATGAGCTACAGCATAATGATCCGGTGTGTGTGTAACATGCAGGGTAGTACTCGTGCAACATGAACTGTCAGTAAGGGCGCGGTGTTCTATCAATTCTAGTTTATATACAAATAGTAGGAAATGCAGTATGCACTAATTAGTAGCCATGAACAATCAATGTATGTAAATGTAGCTATAAGGTCCTATCAGCCCTGACGTAGAACGCCTGCGGGCGATATCCCCGTAGATGTTAAATCTACTCACCGTAGCCTCCCGCTAGGTATAGCCGATGACTTGCTTCCCCTTCTTCGCGGCGTCCGTCACACTCGCCTGCGAACCTAGAATTCCACAGAATATCACGCATAAGCTCAAACCATACAAACACGACATTTAAGGTCAACTAGAAACCCGTGTCGCAAACCAAGCGCGTGTGTGCGCGATACGCTAAAACGTGTCATTACGCGCCTTAAGCCACTCCGACGCGTCGCGATACGCAGAAACCCCAAACCCACACACGCGTATCACGCGTGTCGTAAAAGATTAAAAATACGGGAAATAGGGTATTCTACTCCAGATTTTGGTACAGAAATGATATTACAAATATATATATATATATACCAAGATACTACAAATAGCAGCAGACTCCAGTGGACCAAACCCCAAATCCCAACTCACCCATCTGGCCGCAAATTGCGGCCAGAATGATTATTCCGGCGGCCTGGGTAGGGGGGTAGGCTCCCAGGTTTGTTGTGTGCACTCTATACCCCCCATACATGCTACACTAATATCTAGTTTTTCTCTGGAACATCTCGGGTAGTAGCAGATCCTACAGAGCCTTAAATCAAGTTAAAATCCACACTTTTGCACTAAAATGGAACTTTGTGGTATTTCTGTGCAAACTGAAACAAACCTGGCCTACAATAGCTCTAATAACACATAATAGAGCTAACCAAACTAACAAAACCCTAATCTAACATGTGAATCACAAATATCCTTTAATATCACTAAAAATGCACAAAAATGAGATTTTTGCTAAAGAATACTACAAGTTTATGGAAAAGGAGTGCTAACATGAGATAATACCTTCAAAAGACCCTATGAAACACCAAAAATCCCAGCTCTAACATAAAGTGTGCAGTTTTGCCTCCAAACACCTCAAAAGCTCACTTTTCCATAGTTTTGTGATGAAAATGTGTCGATTGTGTAGGGTTTTTGTGTAGGGATCAAAGAGAAGTGAAAAGAGAAGGAAAGTGTGATGAATTTCTGATGTTGCTGCAGCCTCTCTGCAGAGAGTTCCAGAAAAATGAAAAAGAGAGAAAAGAAAGAGAAGGACATGGGTCAAAAGTCAAGTTCTTTACCTAACCCCCATGCCTCATTGTTTTATTTGGATTTTGATATTTAAAAAGGGTTATGACTTGATAAAAGGGTGGGGGAAAAATAATAGCAACCATGCAACAAAAGAATGGCTAACACTTTAAACCTAGGTCTCAAAAAGGCTAAGTGTGCAAGTGTACACAACAAAGCAAAATTTCCCAATTTGCTAACACGACTAAAAGTAACTAGCAATCCTATGTACACATATATAATAACACGCACAATTACTAATTATCACGAAAAATATTCTAACGGAAAAAATTCAAAGTGTTACAGCCTCATACATAGTGATGTATGTGGGCCAATGTCTACACAGGCTAGAGGCGGTTTTTCATACTTCATTACTTTCACTGACGATTTCTCAAGATTCGGTCATGTATTTTTATTAAAGCACAAATCCGAAACTTTCGAGAAATTCACTGAATATAAACTCGAAGTAGAAAAACAAACCGGCTTGAGTATCAAAATGCTTCGATCAGATCGAGGTGGGGAGTACCTCAGTACAGAGTTTGCAAACTTCCTAAAAGAGAATGGGATTCTCTCTCAGCTCACTCCTCCTTACACACCACAGCACAACGGTGTGTCTGAACGACGGAATCAGACCCTATTAGATATGGTCCGATCCATGATGAGTGATGCTGAGTTACCCGTCTCATTTTGGGGGCATGCATTGGAGACTGCAGCATTTCTACTGAACAGGGTCCCAACCAAAACCGTGTCTACCACACCATATGAGATATGGCATGGAAAGAGACCATCTCTTAAGAGAATTAAGATTTGGGGTTGCCCGGCCTATGTTAAAAAGCAGAATCCGGACAAACTCGAGACACGGTCGGTCATGTGTAATTTTGTAGGGTATCCAAAGAATTCTTATGGATATCTATTCTACCACAAGGAGGAACAAAAGGTGTCTGTTTCTTAGTATGCCACATTATTGGAAAAAGAGTTTTTCACAGATAAAGCCGATGGCAATGTGGTAGATCTAGAAGAGGTTACACAAACTACAAATGATGACTTGGTTGAACCGGCTGTTGCAATAGAAACTGAGGAACCTCGACCACTCCGTAGGTCTGGTAAGACTTCTCGCCCACCGGAGAGGTACTACAGTTTCCTCATTGATGGTGACAGAGAAGATTGCATCATGGAGGATGATGATCCTACCAGTTTTCAGCAAGCTATCATGAGTGGAGACTCTGTGAAGTGGCTGGATTCCATGAGATCCGAAATGGAGTCTATGTACACCAACAAAGTATGGACATTGGACGTTGTACCCCTGGGGTAAAACTTGTGGGGTGTAAATGGATCTTTAAAAGAAAGATTGGTGTAGATGGGCAGGTAGAGACCTATAAGGCAATACTTGTGGCGAAGGGTTTTCGTCAAAGACCAGGTTTGGACTATGACGAGACTTTTTCTCCCGTAGCCATGCTTAAATCCATTCGGATCCTACTTGCTATTGCTGCTCACTACGACTATGAAATCTGGCAGATAGACGTTATAATGATATTTCTAAATGGAGATTTAGAAGAATGCGTTTATATGGATCAGCCAGAGGGCTTCATTGACAGTGGGAGCAGTGGAAAAGCATGTAGATTGCTTAAATCCATATATGGGTTAAAGCAGGCATCACGGAGTTGGAACATCTGTTTCGATGATGTTATCAAAGAGTTTGATTTCATCAAAAATCCAGATGAACCTTGTGTTTATAAGAAGGCTGTAGGGAAAGCTGTCACATTCCTCGTATTGTACGTGGATGACATTCTTTTGATAGGAAATGATATTCCTATGCTACAGTCGGTCAAATCTTTCTTATCACTAAGGTTCTCCATGAAGGACCTGGGTGATGCCACATACATTCTGGGCATTAGGATCTATAGGGATAAATCTAAGTGGTTATTGGGATTGTCCCAAACCAGGTACATCAACACCATCCTAAAAAGGTTTAGTATGGAAGACTCCAAGCGGGGTGCCTTACCCGCTTGCCATGGGGTCACTCTCTCCAAGGATTCTTGCCTAAAGACCGATAAAGAGAGAGCTCGCATGAGCATTATACCCTATGCTTCGGCAGTAATATCTATAATGTATGCGATGTTATGTACACGCCCAGATGTAGCTTATGCACTTAGTGTTGTAAGCAGGTATCAATCCAACCCAGGGGAGAATCACTGGATAGCTGTGAAGAACATACTTAAGTACTTACGAAGGACTAAAGAATTGTTCTTGGTGTATGGTTATGGAGATCTCTAAATGGAGGCCTTTACCGATTCGAGCTTCCAGAGCGATAAGGACGACAGCAAATCTATCTCCGGGTTTGTATTTACCCTCAATGGAGGGGCGGTAAGTTGGAAGAGTTCCAAACAGGATACCATTGTAGACTCTACGATGGAGGCTGAGTACATTGCTGCAAATGATGCCGCCAAGGAAGTCGTCTGGATGAAGAAGTTTGTCTCGGAGTTAGGAGTAGTTCCAACCATTATTGATCCAATACCATTGTATTGTGATAATAACGGGGCTATGGCGTTAGCCAAGGAGCCCAGGTCCCATCAGCGGTCTAGACACATCCTGAGGCGTTTTCATTTGATCCGGGAGATTGTAGATCGCCGCGAGATCGAGATTAGGAAAGTAGACACAAAGAATAACACTGCGGATCCACTCACCAAGGCCCTCCCTCAGCCGCAGCATGAGCGACTTTTTGGGATGTTGGGTATGAGATACGCCAATAACTGGCCTTAGTGCAAGTGGGAGATTGTTGGATATATGTATGCCCTAGAGGCCATTATATGATAGTGCATGTATTTATACATGTATATATATATTCAGTGTACATTCTTGCTCGACATGATAGTATGTTATCTGGTTCTTCTTTATCTGACATGTTGATTTGACCATGCTTTTATTCATTCATACATGTTGATAAAGCCCTGAGGATATAGGCTTGACTATTGTGATTATGATGGAGATCATACTAGTGGGATATCTGTAGTTTATAAGCATATCCTGTAATGTCCCTAGTCGTAGGTATATCGAGACGGGGCATCGATATACCAGAGTAGACTAGCGTATATGATACTAGACTTATATAATGGGCGATGGATGTTCCCACATTAATCGATGTTTGACATCGAGATCGTATACGGGTGCTCAGTGGTGACTGGGTACACTGGACGGACTCACCGAGAACTCCTATATGGAATTATATCTATTGTCGGATAGCAGTTCTCAGGTGACACTGGTGCAGGTTAGTCTGTAGACCCGAGATCGTCATAGAGTCTTGTGTGTTCTCCCACTGTACTTTGATTACCACCCTACCACGGCTCTACTGAGTCGTGCAAACAGGTGGCAGTTGGGTACAGTCCCGAGATACACGAAGGCGATGAGCGATAGGAGGGGTTTCGTCTCTCCCGGTATTGGGAGTTGATGCTGTGCTGTGCTCGACTGGCTATATCAGTAAGTCCCTGGCCAGGGCTGTTGAGATTTACTGATAAGTGTTATCATTAGTTTCTCGATCTGTTATAGACCATTCATCGGCACGACTTATATAGTTAGTGAGGTCGACGTTACCATCCCTAGACTTGATATGCAGCATATCTGACGAAGAGACCGGACTGTACGGTAGTGTTTCCGGTTGGCTCGACGGGAGTTGTAACAGGTTCGCTTGTTTTCTTTTGATCGCTCAATACCCGGGTGGCCATTACGTTTAGCTGACCGCTTGCGGCTTGGGGGTGCTTGATATGATCATCACCCACTGCCGGCGTATTGACGAGTTTTAGAGTCCCACAATGGAGTTGCCTAGTCCAGGCGAAACGATGTGGTGCGTATATGAGATATGCGCGTGGACCCGGTTAAAATTCGTGTATTAGATACCGTATATTAATCGGGCGGTTTGCTTTTGGTCGGGTCGTATGTGATATGACCGGGTTGCTAAATCAAGTGTTGATTTATCATTGACCATTAGTTTCTCACTTGAAATCCTTTCTTGTCTTTTGTTGTATGCATGCATGTATGCATTCATTCTTATTCATGCACATATGGATGTGCATGCACACATACATGCATACATCATTCTATCATGGTTGTTGATATAGTGGATGGTGGCAATATAAGACTCACACCCTTTATAAAATATATGGATATTATTTTTGGAAAAGGAAAATGAAAATGGAAGTTGGTTATCAAGGTTTAATTTTTTATTCTTGCCCTAACCCATTAGTTTAACCATGATTCATTTTCTATGGTCATTTTTGTTCCAAACTAAAATATCTAGATATTTTATAACCATGGTTAAGAATGAGAGATAGAAAATATATATATTCTCTTTTCTCATTTTTATTTACAAGCTTATCATTATCTTGAGTTTTATAAGCCATCATCTTCTTCCTCCTTTCTCTCTTGCTCTCTAGTTTTCTCAAGTGAGCAAAAGAGTTACCAAGTTAGGATTTTGAAGTGAGAAAACCAACTACAACACCATTCTACACTAGTCTTGCCCATTAGTGTAGAGTGTTAGCTTCCATTTCTTCTCTTGATCTTATGAAGCTTCAAGCTTGGACAAAGAGGAGTCCGGGTGGATCGTCGTGGACCTAGAGGATCTCAAACGGACTTTTTTCCAACCTTCAAGTAGCCAAGGAGTCTAGCGTAGGGAGCTACAAAGGTTGTACTCTCAAAACCCTAGCTTTTTCTACTTGTGTTTGTATTAAAGTTTAGTTGCAATAATTTTTCTAGCATGATCCTTATGATTGTTTCTTTAGCACCATCTAAATTTTAAATATGACATGTGTGTTGCCTCCAAACCCTTGTAGTGGTGCTGTAGGAAACCCTTCACCGCTCGATCATGATCCGTGCACTACTGCACGTATATGATCGAACCCTGCCATATATCATACGGCCTCTATAACGTTTCGCCCGAAACTTGAGAAACTGTCTGTGGGGGACTCTAAAGACTCGTCATTACTTTGGCTGTGGATTTAACCGCTGGCACGTCAGTGGTACTAGCTGTACGTAACGGGCTACCAGGTACTGACCAAAAGGGAGGTCGATGAGCGAACTCATCCTGACACCCTACTGAGCATGTCAGTGACAATATCCGTATAGTTCGGTCCGTTCGTCTATGAGCATCGCATGTCGGGCCTAGGGGTTGGTAAAAGTCAGACCCCCAAAAGCGGTACAAGTCGTGTCGGAGTGTAGCCCAGAACACCCTGAGATACTACTGGAATACCTACCAGTAAATCTCCTGCCTTGGCCAAGGACTTCGTGTGATGGCTTTCCTAGACACAACGCGATCTCACCCCCAATACCGGGAGGGACGAAACCCCTGCCGTGTTGGATATAGTGCCCTTAGAGTCAATTATTGGATCACAGGCACGTGATTGTAATGATTGAGGGAGGACCTATGCCGGTAGGACAGTCTTACTCAAGATGATAGTATGCTATCTGGTTTAACGTTATCATCGTGTACTGCTTTAGGTGACTGATTGAGTGATTTAGCGTGCTTGCGCTTTCTAAAAGATAGATCAAAAATATTTGTAACCGCAATCAAGAACGGCGTCGCATGAAGCTAGCCGGTGAGTACGGTTCGGTCCATAGGGATGTTGTGAATCTCCTAGTCGCGCTAACGAGTTAATTTCGAAGGGTGTTCGGATTGATTATTAAATCTAAAAACTAAATCTATCTATACTAAAATTATCTAGATCTAAATCTTGCTAGGGTTAGGTTTAGGAATGATTTGGAAATGCAAGTAAATCTCAACGCTTTCTATACCCGAATGAAGATCTATGAGGAGTTATGGTAATTATCAATAAAGGGGATTATATCCATTCGGGAAGGTGTTCCTTCCTCTAGGTTCTTGTCCTTCCTTTAGAGATCCTTACCCTAACCTCCATGGAAAACGCGTGCAACCGGGCCTTTATACTACGGTATCACCGCTACCTCAAGGGATAGGGTGCCGTAGGGCGCGGAGTGTGCGTGTATGCATGGAGTCCTATAGATTCTATGTGATGGGTAAGAAAGGGATGAGAGATCTCATCTCTCAAAAGCCTTTCCCAAAGCTAACATCTAAGGCAAGGAATTAAAATCTAACTAGAGCAATTAAATAAAACTACTTACAGATGGCTCTCTCTAAATATCAACACAGGGTTGTCAGATCTGGATTCATGAATTGAAAAGAGGCACCGATGCTCTCCAAAAGAATTCTAAAATTTATTAATGAAGGGAGGCAAGAAAAGAATACAATGATTTGGGCTTCTATTTATAGGAGATAGAAACCCTAGGTTATAATTGATTCGCATGTCTACATTTACCAAAATATCCTTAGGAAGACCTAGTCAAAGTAGACTTCCAAGCTTTGGTAAAATTTTATGTCTGGAAATTTTGGAACTGATTTTGGGTTTCTTGGGCTTTTTATTTCTTTGGATCTTTATTCAATTTGGCTTCTCTATTTCTTCTAGATCTCCAGTGAACAATTGAAGTGGACTTTTAACCGTTTGCTTTGTAATCTTGGACCTTGCGTTGCCTTGTACTGATCTTTTGTGTAGGCTTGATTAAGATCCTTCTATTTGTTGGTCAAAGTCCCTTTTTTGTGTCGTCATTTGTCTTTTTCACTGTTTTCGCTCCAAGAACCTGTAACCTGTAATATGTAGTAGACATGCGTCAAAAGAACCTGTTTATTTATAAAACGAATAAGAATGGGGAATATAATAATGCAATATTATGGTGTGAACAAATACCCCCAAACTTATCTTTTGCTCGTCCTCGAGCAAACTTATTTTTATTCACTAAAATCCTAACCGCACTTTCGCAGGGAAACGCGATTGCACTGAGCACGTGCAACAAGCCGTTAAACCTCTAGGTGTCCCTAGTAGGAGGAGTGTTGTCTCCTGAGGGTTTTCAGCGGATTACACCCACAAAATCCTATCAATTTGGCTTTTCGACTTTAATTCTCCAATTAGGGTTTCTAACAAGGAATTCTATTATCGTTGACTTGTAAATTGTCCACCCATATTCTTCACACTTCCTTATCATCTAACTTAAGATTATATATATCCTGTAGACCTACTTAGCTTTCGGCATCTCTTAAGTTTTTCTTCTAGGATTCCATCTCCACTTAGGAATTTTTATCAACTCTACTAAAGATACAAGTTCTATTCTTCACTCCTTTCTCTCATCTAAACTCCAATCACATATCCCCACGTGTGTGTTTAAATCACCCTTACACTTGGAAATTCAAATCAAGCAATCATACTCTCGTCCATTGTCCAAAGTACTTATTAATTGGTGAATTTTTAAATGAATTTTGCTTACACATCCTTCATGCGACCGTTAATACTTCTTGAGGTACCAACGACCGATTACAAAATACGTTTGCAGTTTAAAGCGTAATTCCTAGTCTTGCAACACCCAAGGCTTTTAGCAGTGACTCCCAAACCGGTTGGTCTAAGGCACTAGGTGATGAAGCACCCTCGCTAAATATTTTTCTATTTTTGCAGCCTTAAGTAATCACAAAAACCAGTGTCCATTTTTTTTCTTTATTCACACTTTTTTTCCTTTTATTTTCATTGTACTAAGGACTTTAGACAAGAGCATTTCAAGGTCTCTTCTACTATTCCACGTTTCAAGGTGCGTGATTGTGCAAATTGTAGGGTATACATTTTCAGAATCTAGACTTAAGCTAGGAACTATTTTTGAAACTTATACTCTAATAAGAACATCAATACTTTTCCTTTGTTTCTACTTAGCCCAAGAAGTGAACTCAAAATTTGCCTATTTCTAAATAAACTACAAAAACATATACTTTCTACCGTTAGACTTTAAGGAAGGTTATTTTTAGGGTTTTTAATTTACTAAGTCTAAGATCTAGTTGTTCCTAGCCAGTTAACCTATTTGTCAAACTCAAGTCAATTGGCCAAAATTGAATACATTAATTTTTATAATTTTTGAAAATTTTCAATTTTTTATGGGTTTTCAAATAAGTATGCAAATGCAAAAATATGTACAAATGAATGCGAAGGAAGAAGACGTACCGAGCATACCCCAAACTTGAACTTGACAGTGTCCTCACTGTCATGCTAAACCAAGAGGGTCAAAATGTCGGCACTCCCCTGTTTATTTATTTATAGTTTTTTTTATATTTTTAATGTTTTGAATTTTTTTTTATTTTTATAGAAAAAGAAAACAAAAAATATATATACATATATACAACAAGGCTCCCCCCAAACTTAAGCTTGGCCTTACACAAGCCAAAGGTTAACACCAACCATTCAAAAATCTTATCGTGGTAATGGTATAGTTGGTGCAAGAATAGGGTGTGGAGGAAAGAAATGAGAAACACGCGTGACCGTGTGGGAAGAAGGGTAGAATACGGTCTCGGTGGAGGAGAAGAATGGCGGAAAGGAGAAAGAAGTGGAGTACGATCTTGAGGGTGTAAATCGAGTGAATAAATTAGCGCAATATGTGATGACCGATGTGTTAAAAGCGATTGCGCTAACCTATCAACCTGTCGGGAAATGGGGTCAAATCCCTCAAGATTCGCAAGAAAACATGGGTACGCCGAACTTGGTATAGGAGATGAAAGCGTAACGGTCACTTGCACGGTCGGAACAATAGGAAGGACGAAAGGGAGTGAAGTAGGGATAGTATCTTTCTCACCGTAGTAAACTGTTTCGAACTTGAAAGATTCCATTAATGGTTCGAAACTACTATAATCAACCGAGTCTGATGGCTCATCTGAAAATGTAAAGGACTCAAACTCGGGCGGTGAGTCATCAACATCGTCCGAAAAAGTGAAACACTCGTAGGTGTTATCAGCTGTGAGAATTGTGTCAGATTCAAAGGAAAAGGTTTCAAGCTCACAGTCTTCAAGCGGGGTAGGAACGATGGGAAGGAGAGAGGGTGATATAACAGTCAAAGGTTCAGGAGGATGAATTGGAAAATCAGACACATCAAACAAAAATGATTCAACCTCAATATTATCCTCAAGACTCTCCTCAATACTATCCTCAATATTTAACTCATCTATGCCATTATCATCAAAATCTAGACGCATATGAGATTTGGGAGAAACATTTAATAACTCAGGATGATGATTTGAACATAAAATCTCAATTAAATCGACAGGTTCATCATCCAAAATCTTCCCGGCGTCTATATCCTCAATCAAGTGAAAATCAATTTTCTTAGACACCTCATCAAAAGCATGAATATCTATCAGTTTAGGTTCTAGATGGGAGGTGTAAAGATCGAAAGGATTAGGTGCGGTTTCACTCGAAAGGGGTTCCTCACAATTTGGCAAATCAAGCACTACAAAGTCGCACAACTCATCATTTTGGACACATGTTTGAAAATTGGAGTTGTTGGATTCAATTGGGTATGGGTAGGTTTGATTTGAAAATCCTCTCACATTCTCTCTCTGTCCAACCGCCTCCTCATACATTGGAAAATTTGGAGCTAGTTGGAAACTAGCTACCGGTTCACTCGGTTGCATAAGGACGGCCATGGACGCTTCCACATTCCTTACCATTTTGTTTGTTGCAGCAATATAAGCCTCCAACGACTCTTCCAAACTAGACTTGGATGGTGAGGGGGTTTCGGTAAAAGATTCAAAATTATTTGGATATGTGAAACTCCCAAAAGGCTGTGTAGAAACAGGGTCTAGTGACGGTGGGAAAGTCGGGTAAGACCGGTAGGAAGTGGGTGGTTGGGCAGGGGTAGGGTCAACATATGGATAAAAAGGTGAATAGTCGTGTTGATCCCTAGAACTGGATGAGTGGAGAGGGGTGAAAGATCGACTGCGAGATTGAGCAATATGCTCAGCAATGGACATCGACCTAGGAGTGACAGAAGGACTTGAAGAAGTGGTATCAACATATGTAGGTGGTAAAGGTTGACTCGGTTGACACAAAGTGGGTTGAAAAGTCAAACTATTTCTCCTAGACGCCTCTATTTGATCTTTCAAAGATTTTTTTGGCAAGGAGGGATCGTCTTTAAATTGACCGAACAAATTGACATACGACGCAAAATTAGGTTCGGGATACCAAAGTTCGGCAAGTGATTTATTATGTGGGGTACCCATGTTAGAAGAATGAGAAAAGGAAGAAGGTAGGTGGTGCAAGTAGGGTGCAAGGATTTCTTAGCGACAAAATTTTTGGAAGCTTTTATAAAAATTTTCCTTTTTTCCTTTTTCTCTTTATTTGAGACTGTTTGCAGAAAAAAAATTTCGATAAAGGGCTTAGACACAAATGTAATCGGCCAGAAATGCACAATCAGACCTAGATCTAGGGTCACCTAGGTCAGCTAGACAGCTTCTAACTGTTCCAAAGGGCTAGAAATAGGACCTCAAACCGCCTCTTCACCGCCAATTGCGGCCAGGTAAGTGCCAGGTAAGTGGGAAGGAACCACACTGTGGGCCTAATTAAAAACTACTAGCCTTGACACACTTGCCTAGGCATCGCAAAGTCAGGTTAGGATAAACGGTCGATGCCTATACTAGTCCTCTGTCCTATTGAGCGCAACGTCCTTAGGGCTGAGTCTAGTATTTTTTAATTAAGATATGGTTAATGCAAATGCCTTATGTGATTTCTGGGGTCCAGGAAAGGGTGATGAAATCCCCACCCAATCTGAATTGGTCAAAAATTCCCTTAAAGTCAGTTTTAAAGATATGCAAAACAGAAAAATCACTTGCAATCAAAGATTTTTATTTTATGCGCGGCACAAAGAATCCTGCACAAGATTGTTATTTGGAAGGGGAACGATTTTTTAAGCGCAAAGAATCCTGCAGGAGATTTTTCAGAAGATATATCGGAGATTTGCAGAGGAGGAGATCGGAATACTTACAGAGTTTTTTTTAACGGCGCTTCTGACCTTTTTTTGGGGAACCGATCAATCTACTTCACCGCGGAACCGCCGCTAATTGCCGTTTTAGACCGCGGATCCGCCGCGGTCTGGTGGATTCGCCAGTTTTTTTTGTCACCAAATCTCCACGGTTGACTTGTTGACTCGATCCTCCAAATTTCTTCTGTTCCTCGATTGTTGTGATCTTCTGTTTGTTCGGATTTGATATTTGCTGTTTTTAATCTCTGTAGATTTCCAGATCCGAATTTGTTCATAGATACTGCAAAATTCATACAAAAACACCCTTCCAAAAATAACAGATAATATATTTTTTATATTTTTTGGATTTTTTATATTTTTATGATTTTTTAAATTTTATGATTAACCCGAAATTGCGAAAAGGAAAGTTCTACGCCATCCCCGGCAACGACGCCATTTGATTGAATGATTTAGCGTGCTTACGCTTTCTAAAAGATAGATCAAAAATATTTGTAACCGCAATCAAGAACGGCGTCGCATGAAGCTAGCCGGTGAGTACGGGTCGGTCCACAGGGATGTTGTGAATCTCCTAGTCGCGCTAACGAGTTAATTCCGAAGGGTGTTTGGATTGATTATTAAATCTAAAAACTAAATCTATCTATACTAAAATTATCTAGATCTAAATCTTGCTAGGGTTAGGTTTAGGAATGGTTTGGAAATGCAAGTAAATCTCAACGCTTTCTATACCCGAATGAAGATCTATGAGGAGTTATGGTAATTATCAATAAAGGGGATTAGATCCATTCGGGAAGGTGTTCCTTCCTCTAGGTTCTTGTCCTTCCTTTAGAGATCCTTACCCTAACCTCCATGGAAAACGCGCGCAACCGGGCCTTTATACTACGGTATCACCGCTACCTCGAGGGATAGGGTGCCGTAGTGCGCGGAGTGTGCGTGTATGCATGGAGTCCTATAGATTCTATGTGATGGGTAAGAAAGGGATGAGAGATCTCATCTCTCAAAAGCCTTTCCCAAAGCTAACATCTAAGGCAAGGAATTAAAATCTAACTAGAGCAATTAAATAAAACTACTTACAGATGGCTCTCTCCAAACATTAACACAGGGTTGTCAGATCTAGATTCATGAATTGAAAAGAGGCACCGATGCTCTCCAAAAGAATTCTAAAATTTATTAATGAAGGGAGGTATGAAAAGAATACAATTATTTGGGCTTCTATTTATAGGAGATAGAAACCCTAGGTTACAATTGATTCGCATGTCTACATTTACCAAAATATCCTTAGGAAGACCTAGTCAAAATAGACTTCCAAGCTTTGGTAAAATTTTATGTCTGGAAATTTTGGAACTGATTCTGGGCTTCTTGGGCTTTTTATTTCTTTGGATCTTTATTCAATTTGGCTTCTCTATTTCTTCCAGATCTCCAGTGAACAATTGAAGTGGACTTTTAACCGTTTGCTTTGTAATCTTGGATCTTGCGTTGCCTTATACTGATCTTTTGTGTAGGCTTGATTAAGATCCTTCTATTTGTTGGTCAAAGTCCCTTTTTTGTGTCGTCTTTTGTCTTTTTCACTGTTTTCGCTCCAAGAACCTGTAATATGTAGTAGACATGCGTCAAAAGAACCTGTTTATTTATAAAACGAATAAGAATGGGGAATATAATAATGCAATATTATGGTGTGAACAGTGACCTTACATGTCACTATTGCGCGTTAATAGAGCCCTTAGGATTCTTGCTTGACGGCCAGCAGTATGATGTCGATCATATACGTGGGAGCTGGGGTCTATAAGCACATCCTTAAAAGGTCCCTAGTCGTGGGAGATTTCGAGACAGGGCATCGATACTCCAGAGTAGACTAGTGTATATAGTCGAGACCCCGACGAGGGGCGGTGGCCGGTCTCACAAGCCACTGGTGTCAGTTGGTTCACCAAAGGTGTATAAAGGTCTCGAACGGATTTTCCAAAAACCACGTGTCCATGTGATAGTTTCTGTCGATTTTTTCCTGTGCTCGAAAAATTATTTGGTATATTGGAAAATTACGTGCAGGGTTTTCTAAGAAGACTGCAGAAAAATGGTGGCATGAAAGCACTGTAGCGCTGCGGAACCGCGGCCGTAACCCCACTTTGGCCGCGGTTTCGCCGCCGAACAGTAGCTGCGCTGCACCATTTTTCTATAGTGCTCTTTATACTTGGAATTGGGGTTTTTGGTATATTCTGTTTGGGCCCAGATTTATTTTGAGTGCTACAGTTGTGCTTGCGGCCCACTTCGGGAAATTTAGTTGATCGAAACTTTTAAACATGTTAGTTCACAGTATTTACATTATATCTGCGACCGTGAATGTCATTTGATCGGTAAATCCTGTCTAATTGCTATAGTCCTTTTAGACGGATTTGCGAACGTGACATTCACGTTGATGTTCTGTGTTGTGCTGTGATGTTGCGGATTTGTCGTGGTGGATAGCCTGGATGCAATGGTAGTACAGTTTTGGTATTATTATGTACATTTGATATTGCGGGGCGAGGGTCCGACATGTGGACTGCCGTTACTGCCTGTTTGTATATTATTCTTTTGGGGCACGACCGGGCTGATGTCGATGTACCCGTTGTATATATTTTATCTTCTGTACTAGGATTACCCCGCGGTGGGGTGCACGGATAGCCGCGTTCTAGAGGGCAACGGGCCCGCATCTCATGGCTTTATGACGGAGGGGGCTTCACTCTAGAATTAGCGGGCTATTCGCCGCACTCGTAGGGGGTACAGGTTGACCCAAGGAGGGGTGCTCAAGTTACCGGATTCCGTGAAGTGCTGGGTGGTCCATTCACGTTGTTGAAGGGGGCTTCCTCGCTTCAGGTTTTGGCGGGTAACTTGTCGCACCCGTAGGGGTCTAGGATTTTATTGCATAGGCTATCCAAACGACCAGGGGAACGTCGGGTTTCAGTAGCGGCTCTATGAAACCCGGGGATCCCAGATATCTGTATTGTTCTGTGATGCTTATTACATTTCTATGATGTTGCATTTTATCATGAATTGAGCGAATATTATATATTGATATATATACTAGTAGATGTTGTATATGTTTTGCACTCGCGCTAGTCCAGTCTCCGCTCTGTCGTTAGTTAAGTAACCTAACGGGTGATGACGGGACCCAGCGGAGAATGCGGGTGGCATATACGTACATCGTTTTTTTGTTCTTTATTGGTGTGATCAATTGATGGGACTGCGTTGATTCGGATCAATGCAAGCTAAACAAACCTATTCTGATGTTTTTGGAATATTTTTCAAAAAGCTGTTATTGTAAGGACACTCTCTTTTGTTTTGCACTGTGGTATTCGGTTATGAATATCCAGCACCTCAGTCGACGAGGCAAAGGCCGAGATCCCTTCACCGGGAGTGACCCCTTGGACAGATGTTTGCGTCAGGGTAATAACTTCACTATAGCCGATTACTTTTTGCTTTGTATCGTGGTATTCAGTTGGAATATCCTGCACCTCATTCTACAGGGAAAGAGCCGAGATCCCTTCACCGGGAGTGACCTCTTTAGCAAAGGTTTTCGCCACTATATTTTTATAAAAAGCTATGCAGTTCCTTCAACGATATCAAGTTCATTACGTTAAAAGTTTTTCGCCAAAAAATAGACGTAGCCCTCCGTCATTTCTTACAAATATTACTTAGTATTCGTGCTGTGTTTGTTGACTGTGTCAAGGCGTAGTGTACGGTAGCTAAGTAGTGTTCGTTTGTGGCATATTAATGGGATTGGTTAGGACAGTCGTGCGGCCTTGTTGACTGTGTCAAGGGCTTGTACGGGTGGGTTTAATGCAATCCAGGATAATGACGGGTTGAACTTGACTAGGACTCTTTGATTTGTTGACCGTGTCAAGGTCACTTAGGTCCTAGGGGTAAAAATCACATCGGGAGTTTCTAAAGAAACTGAAACTTGCCAGGAATGTGCATACCTTCTGGAGTGTGATAACGTGAGTGGATTCCGTCACGTTATCATGCGATGATAGTTGGATCCTGATTCCTACTGATGAGTTGGTTTACTCCTCGGGTGATCCCGACTAATTCTTCTTTCAGGTTTGGAGGAGAATTTGAGGTTACAGTGGGAGGTATCCTGATTGGATAAATTGATAACCATTCTGATCTAGGTTAGAGTGCACGCTGAGTGTTTCTTTTCTCTCTCTCTTTGGCAGCGACTATGGCCCGACCCTAGACTATGACTCAGTGACCAAGTTGACCGAACCTTCTTAAAACACTGGCTTTTGGATTGTTAGAGTTGCATACCTCATTGCCACTCCTACTTTTACCCTTTTCTCCAGGACACCCCGTATTACTACGAACGCCCACTTCCATAGGATAAAACCATCGTATGGTTATATACGAACTCGAAGGAACTTGTTCCAGATTCGAAGATGGTTTCCGGTTCTGGAAAAAACGAATATAACTATTCAGTTGTTTTTTCCTTTTACCTTCTCTCAGGTTGCGTGTGTTCCTTGGATTAGGACAGTACACCTATTACGCTTATTGGATAGTCTTCTTCCAAACCATAGGCAGGTGCCGAACGGTAGGGAATGAAGAAAACCAATTAGCTTAACGATGGTGTACAGAAGGTGATAAGTTAAGACAAATAAAGAGATTAGTAAGAGGGCAAAGTAAATTGCGACTGCTATTCACGACCAAACCAAGTATTTCATTACCACTCCTACTTCACCTTTGTTTTTCTCCAGAACACTCCGTATCACTACGAAGATCCACAGTTATTGGATACTCCATCGTATGGTTATATACGAACTCGAAGGAACTTGTTCCAGTTCGGGGATGGATTCTGGTTAAGGAGAAATAGGAATAAGATTTATTCAGTTGTCTTTTATCTTCACCTTCTCTCGCATTGCGAGTGCCCCTAGGATTGGGACAGTACACCCATTATGCTTATTGGATAGTCTTCTTCCAAACCATAGGCTGATGCCGAACGGTAGGGAAGGAAAAAAACCATTTAGCCTAAAGGGGTGTACAGAAGGTAATGACTAAAGACATATAAAGGGATTTGGAGAGATGGCAAAAAAATATACGGTTACAGTTGTGAATCTGGATAATGGAAGAGGCATTACTAGGAATACCCGGATACCCCAACGAAATATTTACATGTTTCAGTTTCACTGTGCATTGTTAAAAGAAAACTGATTTCCCAATTAGTACTTACTCCAGGGTATGTATTTACCAGGTTTGATTCTCACATCTGTATGGTTTTTCAGATGATGAGTGGGAGTAAGTTATTGGGAATTAGGTGATCATCCTCATTATATCGGAATTCGTTGTAATTGGTGATATTTGAGGAAATCGCCTGGGTTGTTTGCCGGACGGTAAATATTTGGTTTTGAATATCCGTTGTAATGCATCGATTTCAAATTGATATATCTGTACGTTTATTTTTATAAAGTGAGATATAACTTTTTGAAATTATGTTTATGACATTTACCTATATCAGTGGATGGTTAGGTAAGGAGTATTAAACAGCGGTGTAATTCTTCTTAACCATAAATACAGTTTTCAACCTACGACACACAGGGAATGAGTTATTAGACTCAGTGGACTTATACAGAGTATTGTATGTTGTCCAGTGTCCATGAGGACAGAGGGGTTGGTACTCGTACTATATTCTGTTTACTTGTGACTTCTCTGGTTCTTAGACTTGTGTTTCGTAGAAATGCAAGGTCTAAATTTTGAGAAGTTATAGGTATATGAATAAAGTAGAGAACCAGGTGTTGCAAGTATCGGGATTCTTCAAGGTGATCGAAGATATAGATACTTGTGTATGGTATTCAGTTGATAGTAATAGTTTTTGAGAAACTTGTTTCTCTTTCAGGTTACTCATAATTGGATGCACTCCTAAGTTGAGTAATGCTGATCGGCCTCTCTCCATTTAGTTGACATGCACTGGAGACAGCTGCATGATTTGAATCTGGTTCCAATTAAATCAGTGCCTCTGTTTCGATATTGGATATAGAACGGTTCATATCTTAACGATGTTAAGGTACGGGGAGTTGTCCGGCCTATGCTTAAAACCAGACTCTGGATAACTCAAGGCACGTTTTTGTAATGGCTGTTTGTGGGTTGACCCGGGCTATGACGAGGGTTGACTTTCTACCATCTGGAAGATCAATAGTGATATTGTTCTTGACTCGCCATAGTTTTAATAAAAATGGAATTTTTTCAGAAAACAGAAGTGGGAGTATGGTAGAACTGGAACTCATTCCAGAACTGCAAACGATTACTGAAAATTTGATAAGAACCTAAACATTCAATCTGGTTTGACATTCCATTGGCCACTCCGCAGATATGGTGGGTAACCTCAGGCACCCAAGAGGTACTTCGGTAGCCTCAAGGACGGTGGCAGGGAGGTTCTTGTTTACCCAGACTTGGCATTGCTGTTGTTCCAGACTGTGAGACCCAGCAGGAGGATGAGTATAGTGTCGTTCTGAACTGGCTTTAGAAGCGTACGTGTATATGACTCTGCCAGAGGGTTGTCATAGTCAGTGGGAGCAGCGGAAGCATAGTGGACAAGTGGCTTATGTCTATTTATGGACTAGAGCAGATATAGCAGAGATGGATCATCTATTTCTGATGTGACAGTCATAGGTTTGACTTCATCAGAATAGGGGATGGATCTGTTAAGAAGGTAGTAGGGTGTGATGTCCTGGTATTTGGATGACAGACACAAAGTAGGAAGTGAAATTCCTATACTACGATCGGTTATACTTTGGTTGTCACACAGTGGTTTCTCCACAAAGGATATAGATATTATATCAGGCATTCTGGTTACTAGATCTATAGTTTTAGATCTAGATTTGGGAAGTGTCCCAATCAGGGTACTTAGACAGCATTCTAGAGGTGTTTTAGAATGGACGACTCCTGGCACGGTAGTGTACCTGCAGGTGATGGAGTCACCCTCTCTAAAGGTGTCTTACAGACTAAAGGGGAGAGGGATGCGCATGATTGGCAGATCACTTGCTTAGGCAATTGAGTCAATCATGCGATGTCAAGTACCACACCAGATGTTGTTTTTGCATGAGCTGCAATAAGTTGATATTAATCCTATCCTGGAGAGACATTCGGAAGCAGTTTTAGGACATAAGTAGATGTTCTAAGGAAATGATAACAACAGTCTCTTTTAGGAGACAGTTATCATTCCAGGCTTCCAAGATGAACTGGATGACAGAGTGACTGTCAGAGTTATAGTTTTCCCTCGGACGAGGGGCAGTGTTTTGGACAGGTGATCCAAGGAGACACTGAGGGAGGCATGACGCAGGATACTGATTAAGTTCAGTTGACGATACAGTCTAAGAAGTTTGGATTTGGAGTTCATTTATGAGCTAGGTCCCATCAGACATCCAAACGTATTCTAAGACAGGTATTGCTCATTTCGGGAGATGGCTTTCTCCGCGAACTTGAGATAAAGAGAGACATAGAAAGAAACATCAGAGCGGATCCACTCACTGAGGCTATTCCTCGAACGCATTAGTTTCGCAAACGGGTTTTGTGAGACTGATTAGTAGAGGAGTTTGTTGGAGATAGTGCCCTCAGAGTCAATTATTGGATCACAAGCACGTGATTGCAATGATTGAGGGAGGACCTATCCCGGTAGGACAGTCTTACTCGAGATGATAGTATGCTATCTGGTTTATCTTTATCATCGTGTACTGCTTTAGGTGACCTGATATGTCGCTATTGCACGTTGATAGAGGCCCTAGGATTCTTGCTTGACGACCAGCAGTATGATGGCGATCATATACGTGGGAGCTGGGGTCCATAAGCACATCCTTAAAAGGTCCCTAGTCGTGGGAGTTTCGAGACTGGGCATCGATACTCCATTAGTAGACTAGTGTATACAGTCGAGACCCCGACGAGGGGCGGTGGCCGGTCTCACAAGCCACTGGTGTCAGTTGGTTCACCTAAGATGTATACAGGTGCTCATTGGGTTATGAGTTCACCGGACAGGACTCGCCGGGAACCTGCTAGTTGGTCTTGTACCAGATGTCAGATAGCAGTTCCCTGGTGACATGTGTACAGGTTAGTTCATCGACCTGAGATCGTCATTTGTCTCGTGTGAGTTCCCACTGTACTTTGATTACTACCCTACCACGGCTCAAAGGAGTCGTGCAAACAGGTTTTAGTTGGGTGCAGTCCCGAGCCACATGGAGGCAGTGAGCGGATCTGCAGGGGTTCGTCTCTCCCGGTATTGGGGGTGAGGTCGCGCTGTGTCTAGGAGAGCCATTACGCAAAGCCCTCGGCCGAGGCAGGAGATTTACTGGTAGGTATTCCAGTAGTATCTCAGGGCGTTCTGGGCTACGCTCCGACACGACTTGTACCGCTTTTGGGGGTCTGACTTTTACCAACCCCCTAGGCCCGCCATGCGATACTCATAGACGAACGGACCGGACTGTACGGATATTGTCACTGACAGGCTCAGTTGGGTGTCGGGGTGAGCTTCCTCATCGACGTCCATTTTGGTCAATAGCTGGTGGCCCGTCACGTATTGGCTTATACCTCTGACGTGCTAGTGGTTAAATCCACAACCATAGTATTGACGAGTCTTTAGAGTCCACCACACTTTCAGTTACTCAGCTTTCGGGCGAAACGCTGTAGAGGCCGTATGGAGATATGGCAGGGTCCGATCAGATACGTGCGGTGTTGCACGGATCAGGATCGGACAGTTTTGTACTAGTGGCCGTATAGTTATATGGCAGGGTTCGATCAGATACGTGCGGTATTGCACGGATCAGGATCGAACGGATTTTACTAGCCGGCTTTGGTTTAAGCCGGTGCTAGTTTAGTACAGTGTAGATTTGTCTCATTGCATTTGTATCCGGTCGGAATACAGATGCAGGTGTGTATGCACAGTGTCGGGGTTTTCCTGTAATTTATTACGGGACCAGTTTTCTGGAGTTGCCAGTTTGCATTCCGTTCCGGCCGGTTTTCCTTTGTTCTTTCCCGGCCGGACTTTTCTGATGGAGGGGGTAATTTGCAGTTTTGCAAATTACACTTTGTGGAGGGGTTTTATGCAATTGTGTTGATTATGATGGCTTTCATATCTTGCACATTGACTTGATTTAAATGTGATTTGAAATAGGTATGGGTTTGATTGGATGTGAGTATGGTTGATGTTTTGTTGACCTTGGATGTGGTCACCTTTTCTTTGTTCCTACCATCACCTCCCTTGTATTAGATTTTCCCTTCACCATTTTCCATAAGAGATTGGCCGGCCACTTGTTTTGGAGGATGATGGATCATTTCATTTTTGGTGAGGGTGTGGGAAAATTATTGTTTCATATCATTTTTCATTGCCTCAAAAATCCCTAAGTTCATATCACCTTGATTCCTCCATCATGGCAACAAAAACCCCATTGAGACAAAGCGTATTCTACACTACACATTCTACAGCTTATCTTGAGCATGTCGAGTTGCCGGCTTCATGCTCGAGTTGCCTCGGTATTGAGGCGGGAGCCCGTAAAAGACGAAGGCGATGTGGTGCCCTTTCCGGCGAGGAGGCGACGATGTGGAGGCAACACTTTCCGCGGGAGATCGGGACGATGACGAGAAGACCGGAGGACTCGGATCACTCGGTATACTTCTTATCCCATCTCTTGTTTGCTAGTTAGGTTAATGGTAAACGATCCGGGTTTTCTTTGTCCGCGGTAGCGCCGGTTTCCGAGCAAGGAAAAATTTTGATTCCGCATTTTGGCCTCGAGTAAGACGGCCGGGGCGCTGCCGTGGCGCAACATGGTATCAGAGACACGCCATTAACCTAGCCTAGCTTGTTCTAATGTGTTTTTCAGTTCCGATCGATCGAATGTTCCAAAAACCCGTATTGCTTCACATCAGTTTTCTGTGGAATTTTTTCAGTCTCAAAAATTTTTTTCAGGTGGCAGAAAATTGATGTACAAGATATTTTAAGATACCTGGAAAAATACGATGCACTGTTCCCTCCATTGTAGCGCGGAAGCGCGGCATAACCCTACTTCGGGCCGCGCTTCCGCCGCTGATTGGAGAGTTCAATGGGCCGTATTTTTCTAGTGGGCTTCTGGACTTATTATGGGGGTTTTGGAATATTAAAATTGGGCCAATTATTTCTGTGAGTGCTACAGTATTGTTTGGGGCCCACTTGTTAATTTTTTGGTCAATCGGAAAATTTTAAACACATTATTTCACAGTGTTTACATTATATCTGCGACCGTGAATGTCACTCGATCGGTAAATCCGGTCTAACTGCTATAGCCCGGTTAGACGGATTTGCGAACGTGACTTTCACGTTGATGTTCTATGTTTATGCTGTGTTGTTGCGGATCGGTCGTGGGGGATAGCCTGGATGCAATGCTAGTACAGCTTTGTTGTATTATGTACATTTGATATTGCGGGGCGAGCGTCCGACATGTGGACTGCCGTCACTGCCGTTTGTATTATTCTTTTGGGGCACGACCTGGTTGCGGTCGATGTACCCGGTGTATGTATATTTTACATTCTGTACTAGGTTTGCCCCGCGGTGGGGTGCACGGATAGCCGGGTTCTGGAGGGCAACGAGCCCGCATCTCAGGGCATTGAGACCGAGGGGGCTTCAGTCCAGGATTGGCGGGCTATTCGCCGCACTCGTAGGGGGTACAGGTTGACCCAGGAGGGGCGCCCAAGTTACCGGATTCCGTGAAGTGCTGGGTGGTCCATTCACGGTACTGAAGGGGGCTGCCTCGCTTCAGGTTTTGGCGGGTGACTTGCCGCGCCCGTAGGGGTCTAGGATTTCATTGCACAGGCTATCCACACGACCAGGGGAACGTCGGGTTTCAGCAGCGGCTCTGTGAAACCCGGGGCTTCCAGATATCTGTATTGTTCTGTGATGCTGTACATTTCTGTGATGTTGCATTTTATTCACGCCTTGAGCGAAATACTATATATTGGTATATATATTAGTAGATGTTGTATATGTTTTACATCCGCGCTAGTCCAGTCCCCGCTCTGCCGTTAGTTAGCTAACCTAACGGGTGATGACGGGACCCAGTGGCGAATGCGGATGGCATATACGTACGTCAGTATATTTTCGTTCTTTGTGGTGTGATCATTTGATGGGACTGCATTGATTCGGATCAATGCAAGTTAAACAAACCTATTCTGATGTTGTTGGAACACTTTTTCAAAAAGCTGTTATTGCAAGGACGTTCACTTTTGTTTTGCATCGTGGTATTCATTTGGAATATCCTGCTCCTCAGTCGACGAGGCAAGGGCCGAGATCCCTTCACCGGGAGTGACCCCTTGGACAGAAGTTTGCGTCAGGGCATTAACTTCACTATAGCCGATTACTTTTGCTTTGCATCGTGGTATTCAGTTGGAATATCCTGCACCTCATTCTACGGGGAAAGAGCCGAGATCCCTTCACCGGGAGTGACCTCTTTAGTAAAGGTTTTCGTCACTATATTTTCTAAAAGGTTATCCAGTTCCTTCAACGATATCAAGTTCATTACGTTAAAGGTTTTTCGCCAAAAACCAGTCGTAGCCCTCCGTCATTTCAGATTAGTATTACTTAGTATTCGTGCTGCGTTTGTCGTGCATTGCCGTGGCGTAGTGTTCGGTAGCTATGTAATGCTTTTCTGTCACATGGATAAGTGGATTGGTTAGGACAGTCGTGCGGTCTTGTTGGCATTGTCAAGGACTCGTACGGGTGGGTTTAATGCAATCAAGATAATGACGGGTAGAACTTGACTAGGACTCTTTGATTTGTTGGCATTGTCAAGGTCACTTGGGTCCTAGGGGTAAAAACAATCATCGGGAGTTTCAAAAGAACTGAAACCTGCCAGGTATGCGCATACCTTCTGGAGTGTGGTGACGTGAGTGGATTCCGTCACGTTATCATGCGATGATAGTTGGATCCCGATTCCCACTGATGAGTTGGTTTACTCCTCGGGTGATCCCGACTAATTCTTCTTTCAGGTTTGGAGGAGAATTTGAGGTACAGTGGGAGGTTTCCAGATTAGACAAAGTGGTAACCATTCTGATCTAGGATAGAGTGCACGCTGAGTGTTTCTTTTCTCTCTCTCTGGCAGCGACCATTGACCCGACCCTGGACTATGACTCAGTGACCAAGTTGACCGAACCTTCTTAACACTGGCTTTTGGATTGTCAGAGTTGCTGACCTCATTGCCACTCCTACTTTTACCCTTTTCTCCAGGACACCCCGTATTACTACGAACGTCCACTTCCATTGGACAAAACCATCGTATGGTTATATACGAACTCGAAGGACTTCGAGGATGGTTTCTGGTTCTGGAGAAAACGGATAGGATTATTCAGTTGTCTTTTCTTTTCACCTTCTCTCAGGTTGCGAGTACTCCTTGGTTTAGGAGTAGTACACCTATTACGCAAATTGGATAGTCTTCTTCCAAACCTTAGGCTGGTGCCGACCGGTAGGGAATGAAGAAAACCAATTAGCATAACGATGGTGTGCAGAAGGTATTAAGTTAAGACAAAGCAAGGGATTAGTAGGAGGGCAAAGTAAGTTGCGACTGATATTCACGACCAAACCAAGTATTTCTTCGCTAATCCTAAATCAACTTTGTATTTCTCCAGGACACTCCGTGTCACTACGAAGATCCACAGATTATTGGATACTCCATCGTATGGTTATATACGAACTCGAAAGGAACTTGTTCCAGTTCGGGGATGGATTCTGGTTCAGGAGAAATAGGAATAAAGTACATTCAGGTGTCTTTTATCTTCACCTTCTCTCGCATTGCGAGTGTTCCTAGGATTAGGACAGTACACCCTTTATGCTTTTTGGATAGTCTTCTTCCAAACCATAGGCTGGTGCCGAACGGTAGGGAAGGAAGAAAACCATTTGGCTTAAAGGGGTGTACAGAAGGTAATGACTAAAGACAAATAAAGGGATTTGGAGAGGTGGCAAAGAATTTTACGGTTATAGTTGTGAATCTGGATAATGGTAGAGGCATTACTAGGAATACCAGGATACCCCATCGAAACATTAAAATGTTTCAGTTTCAACTGTGTACTGTTAAAAGAAAACTGATTTCCCGATTAGACACTTACTCCAGGGTATGTATTTGCCAGGAATAATTCTCACATCTGTATGGTTTTACAGATGATGAGTGGGAGTAAGTTATTGGGAATTGGGTGATCATCCTCATTATATCGGGATTCGTTGTAATCGGTGATATTTGAGGAAGTCACCTGGGTTGTTTGCCGGTCGGCAAATATTTGGTTTTGAATATCCGCTGTTGTGCACCAATTTCAAATCGATATATCTGTACGTCTATTTTCATAGAGTGAGATATACCTTTTGATATTATGTCGATGACATTTACCTATATCAGTGGATGGTTAGGTAAGGAGCATTAAACAGCGGTGTAATTCTTCTTAACCATAAGTACAGTTTTCAACCTGCGACGCACAGTGAAAGAGTTGTTAGACTCAGCGGACTTATACAAAGTATTGTATGTTGTCCAGTGTCCATTAGGACAGAGGGGTTGGTCCTCATACTATATTCTGTTTACTTTTAACTTCTCAAGTTCTTAGACATGTGTTTCGTAGAAACACAGGGTCTAAGTTTTGAGGAGTTATAGGTATTTGAATAGAGTAGAGAACCAGGTGTAGCAAGTATCGGGATTCTTCAAAGAGATCGAAGATGTAGATACTTGTGTATGGTATTCAGTTGATAGTAATGATGAAGACAGATTGCTTCTCTTTCAGGTTACTCATAATTGGAAGCATTCCTAAGTTGAGTAACGCTGATCGGCCTCCTTCCATTTAGTTGACATGCACTGGAGACAGCTGCATGATTTGAATCTGGTTCAATTAAATCAGTGCCTCTGGTTCTATATTGGATATAGAACAGTTCATATCTTAACCATGTTAAGGTACGGGGAGTTGTCCGGCTTATGCTTAAAACCAGACTCCGGATAACTCAAGGCACGTTTCTGTAATGGCTGTTTGTGGGTTGACCCAGGCTATGACGAGGGTTGACTTTCTACCATCTGGCAGATCAATAGAAATATTGTTCTAGACTCGCCACAGTTTTATTAAAAAATGGATTTTTTCAGAAAAAGTAGTGGGAGTATGGTAGAACTGGAAGTGATTCCAGAACCACAAACGATTACTGAAGATTTGATTAGGAACCTAAAGATTCAATCTGATTTGACATTCCATTGGCCACTCCGCAGATACGGTGGGTAACTTCAGCCACCCGAGAGGTACTTCGGTAGCCTCAAGGACGGTGACAGGGAAGTTCTTGTTTACCCACACTTTCCATTGTTGTTGTTCCAGGCTGCGAGACCCGGCAGGAGGATGAGTATAGCGTCGTTCTAAACTAGCTTTAGAAGTGTACGTCTATATGACTCTGGCAGAGGGTTGTCGTAGTCAGTGGGAGCAGCGGAAGCATTGGTGGATTTCATGCTTATGTCTATTTATAGACTAAAGCAGATATAGCGGAGATAGATCATCTATTTCTGATGTGACAGTCATGGGTTTGACGTCATCAGAATAGGGGATGGATCTGTTGAAAAGGTAGTAGGAAGTGATATTCCTATACTACGATCGGTTATACTTTGGTCGTCACACAGTGTTTTCTCCACATGGGACTTGGACATTATATCAGACATATTGGTTACTAGATCTATGGTTTTAGATCTAGATTTGGGTGGTTTCCCAATCAGGGTACTTTGACAGCATTCTAAGAGTATTTAGAATGGACGACTCCTGGCATGGTAGTGTACCTGCAGGTAATGGAGTCACCCTCTCTAAAGGTGTCTTATAGACTAAAGGGGAGAGGGATACGCATGATTGACAGATCACTTGCTTAGGCAATTGAGTCAATCATGAGATGTCAAGTACCACACCAGATGTTGTTCTTGCAGTAAGTGCAATAAGTTGATATTAATCCAATCCTGGAAAAACAGTCGGAAGCAGTTTTTAGAACATAAGTGAATGTTCTAGGGATATGATAACGGCTGTCTCCTTTAGGAGACGGTTATCACTCCAGGCTTCCAAGGTGACATGGATGACAAGGAGGTTGTCAGAGTTATAGTTCTCCCTCTGACAAGGGGCAGTATTTTGGACAGGTGGTCCAGGGCAATACTGAGGGAGGCATGGCGCAGGATACTGATTAAGTTCAGTTGACGATACAGTCTAAGAAGTTTGGATTTGGAGTTCATTTATGAACTAGGTCCCATCAGACATCCAGACATTCCAAGACAGGTATTGCTCATTTCGGGAGATGGCTTTCTCCGCGAACTTGAGATATAGAGAGACATAGTAAGAAACATCACAGCGGATCCACTCACTGAGGCTATTCCTCGAACGCAATTGTTTCGCAAACGAGCTTTGTGAGACTGACCAGTAGAGGAGTTGGGTGTTCGGTATCACACGGGCTGTGAGTATGCGACATCGCAATAATTAGCCTTGAGTGCAAGTGGGAGATTGTTGGAGATAGTGCCCTCAGAGTCAATTATTGGATCACAAGCACGTGATTGCAATGATTGAGGGAGGACCTATCCCGGTAGGACAGTCTTACTCGAGATGATAGTATGCTATCTGGTTTATCTTTATCATCGTGTACTGCTTTAGGTGACCTGATATGTCGCTATTGCACGTTGATAGAGGCCCTAGGATTCTTGCTTGACGACCAGCAGTATGATGGCGATCATATACGTGGGAGCTGGGGTCCATAAGCACATCCTTAAAAGGTCCCTAGTCGTGGGAGTTTCGAGACTGGGCATCGATACTCCATTAGTAGACTAGTGTATACAGTCGAGACCCCGACGAGGGGCGGTGGCCGGTCTCACAAGCCACTGGTGTCAGTTGGTTCACCTAAGATGTATACAGGTGCTCATTGGGTTATGAGTTCACCGGACAGGACTCGCCGGGAACCTGCTAGTTGGTCTTGTACCAGATGTCAGATAGCAGTTCCCTGGTGACATGTGTACAGGTTAGTTCATCGACCTGAGATCGTCATTTGTCTCGTGTGAGTTCCCACTGTACTTTGATTACTACCCTACCACGGCTCAAAGGAGTCGTGCAAACAGGTTTTAGTTGGGTGCAGTCCCGAGCCACATGGAGGCAGTGAGCGGATCTGCAGGGGTTCGTCTCTCCCGGTATTGGGGGTGAGGTCACGCTGTGTCTAGGAGAGCCATTACGCAAAGCCCTCGGCCGAGGCAGGAGATTTACTGGTAGGTATTCCAGTAGTATCTCAGGACGTTCTGGGCTACGCTCCGACACGACTTGTACCGCTTTTGGGGGTCTGACTTTTACCAACCCCCTAGGCCCGCCATGCGATACTCATAGACGAACGGACCGGACTGTACGGATATTGTCACTGACAGGCTCAGTTGGGTGTCGGGGTGAGCTTCCTCATCGACGTCCATTTTGGTCAATAGCTGGTGGCCCGTCACGTATTGGCTTATACCTCTGACGTGCTAGTGGTTAAATCCACAACCATAGTATTGACGAGTCTTTAGAGTCCACCACACTTTCAGTTACTCAGCTTTCGGGCGAAACGCTGTAGAGGCCGTATGGAGATATGGCAGGGTCCGATCAGATACGTGCGGTGTTGCACGGATCAGGATCGGACAGTTTTGTACTAGTGGCCGTATAGTTATATGGCAGGGTTCGATCAGATACGTGCGGTATTGCACGGATCAGGATCGAACGGATTTTACTAGCCGGCTTTGGTTTAAGCCGGTGCTAGTTTAGTACAGTGTAGATTTGTCTCATTGCATTTGTATCCGGTCGGAATACAGATGCAGGTGTGTATGCACAGTGTCGGGGTTTTCCTGTAATTTATTACGGGACCAGTTTTCTGGAGTTGCCAGTTTGCATTCCGTTCCGGCCGGTTTTCCTTTGTTCTTTCCCGGCCGGACTTTTCTGATGGAGGGGGTAATTTGCAGTTTTGCAAATTACACTTTGTGGAGGGGTTTTATGCAATTGTGTTGATTATGATGGCTTTCATATCTTGCACATTGACTTGATTTAAATGTGATTTGAAATAGGTATGGGTTTGATTGGATGTGAGTATGGTTGATGTTTTGTTGACCTTGGATGTGGTCACCTTTTCTTTGTTCCTACCATCACCTCCCTTGTATTAGATTTTCCCTTCACCATTTTCCATAAGAGATTGGCCGGCCACTTGTTTTGGAGGATGATGGATCATTTCATTTTTGGTGAGGGTGTGGGAAAATTATTGTTTCATATCATTTTTCATTGCCTCAAAAATCCCTAAGTTCATATCACCTTGATTCCTCCATCATGGCAACAAAAACCCCATTGAGACAAAGCGTATTCTACACTACACATTCTACAGCTTATCTTGAGCATGTCGAGTTGCCGGCTTCATGCTCGAGTTGCCTCGGTATTGAGGCGGGAGCCCGTAAAAGACGAAGGCGATGTGGTGCCCTTTCCGGCGAGGAGGCGACGATGTGGAGGCAACACTTTCCGCGGGAGATCGGGACGATGACGAGAAGACCGGAGGACTCGGATCACTCGGTATACTTCTTATCCCATCTCTTGTTTGCTAGTTAGGTTAATGGTAAACGATCCGGGTTTTCTTTGTCCGCGGTAGCGCCGGTTTCCGAGCAAGGAAAAATTTTGATTCCGCATTTTGGCCTCGAGTAAGACGGCCGGGGCGCTGCCGTGGCGCAACAGAGTTGGGTGTTCGGTATCACACGGGCTGTGAGTATGCGACATCGCAATAATTAGCCTTGAGTGCAAGTGGGAGATTGTTGGATATAGTGCCCTCAGAGTCAATTATTGGATCACAGGCACGTGATTGCAATGATTGAGGGAGGACCTATGCCGGTAGGACAGTCTTACTCAAGATGATAGTATGCTATCTGGTTTATCTTTATCATCGTGTACTGGTTTGGGTGACCTTACAGGTCACTATTGCGCGTTGATAGAGCCCTTAGGATTCTTGCTTGACGACCAGCAGTATGATGGCGATCATATACGTGGAAGCTGGGGTCTATAAGCACATCCTTAAAAGGTCCCTAGTCATGGGAGCTTTCGAGACAGGGCATCGATACTCCAGAGTAGACTAGTGTATATAGTCGAGACCCCGACGAGGGGCGGTGGCCGGTCTCACAAGCCACTGGTGTCAGTTGGTTCACCTAAGATGTATACAGGTGCTCATTGGGTTATGAGTACACCAGACAGGACTCGCCGGGAACATGCTAGTTAGTTTTATACCTGACGTCAGATAGCAGTTCCCTGGTGACATGTGTACAGGTTAGTTCATCGACCTGAGATCGTCATTTGTCTCGTGTGAGTTCCCACTGTACTTTGATTACTACCCTACCACGGCTCAAAGGAGTCGTGCAAACAGGTTTTAGTTGGGTACAGTCCCGAGCCATATGGAGGCAGTGAGCGGATCTGCAGGGGTTCGTCTCTCCCGGTATTGGGGGTGAGGTCGCGCTGTGTCTAGGAGAGCCATTACACGAAGTCCTTGGCCAAGGCAGGAGATTTACTGGTAGGTATTCCAGTAGTATCTCAGGGTGTTCTGGGCTACACCCCGACACGACTTGTACCGCTTTTGGGGGTCTGACTTTTACCAACCCCCTAGGCCCGCCATGCGATGCTTATAGACGAACGGACCGGATTGTACGGATATTGTCACTGACAGGCTCAGTAGGGTGTCAGGATGAGTTCGCTCATCATCCTCCCTTTTGGTCAATACCTGGTAGCTCGTTACGTACGTCTAATACCTCTGACGTGCTCGTGGTTAAATCCACAGCCAAAATATTGACGAGTCTTTAGAGTCCCCCACAGACAGTTTCTCAAGTTTCCGGCGAAACTCTGTAGAGGCCGTATGGATATATGGCAGGGTTCGATCATATACGTGCGGTATTGCACGGATCATGATCGGACGGGTAATACTAGCGGGCTTTGGTTTAAGCCGGATCCTAGTATTATACAGTGTAGATTTTGTCTCATTGCATTTGTATTCGGTCGAAATACAAATGCGAGTATGTATATACAGTCGCGGGGTTTTTCCTGTAATTTATTACGGGATCGTTTTTTGAAGTTGCCAGTTCGCATTCCGTTTCGGCCATTTTTCCTTTCTTCCTTCTTTGGCTGAAAATTGATGGAGGGGCTTATTTGCAAATGTGCAATTAATAATGTAGAAGACTTTTTGTGGCACATGGTTGGTGATGGTTCTAGCTTCCATTGACTTCCTTTTGTTAATCATTGCTTGCTTTATGGAGATGGGAATGTGATGTGATATGATTAGGAAATGGGTGTGACATTCTTCATGATTATCATCATTCTCTTTCTTGCATTATTGATCCACTCCCTCCTCTTCTCATATGCATGGCCGGCCATTCTTGATGGGGGGCTGTCCAAATTTTTAGAAGTGGGATTTTGATCTTTTTTTCTTTGCACAAAATCCTTTTGGTTCATCTAAAAAGCTTTCTCCTTCACCTCCACTCCAAAATGGCAACTTCGTCAACCCCTTGGGACAAAAGAGTTCTACACTATTCTACAGCAATCTTGGACATGTCGGCTTGCCAACTTCGTGTCCGAGTTGCCTCGGTCCAGAGGTGGGAGCCCGTAAAAAGACTCGGTGATGTGGTGCCCTTTCCGACGAGGAGATCGAGACCGGAGATTCCGCGAGGAGATCGGGATGGTGGCCGAAGACCAAAGGACACGGATCGCTCGGTATAGCTCTCTACCCTTTCTCTTGTTAGCTAGTAGTGGTTAATGGTCCGATCCGGGTTTATAGTCCGCGGTAGCGCCGGTTTCTAGTTTTAGAAAAGTTTTTTTTTCCGCATTTTGGCCTCGGACAGATGGCCGGGGCGCTACTGTGGTCTTATATGCCGATCCGCTCACTGCTTTATGTAGCTCGGGACTGTACCCAACTAAAACCTGTTTGCACGACTCTTTTGAGACGTGGTAGGGTAGTAATCAAAGCACAGTGGGAACTCACAAGAGACAAATGACGATCTCAGGTCGATGAACTAACCTGTACACATGTCACCAAGGAACTGCTATCTGACGTCAGGTATAATACCAACTAGCATGTTCCCGGCGAGTCCTGTCCGGTGTACTCATAACCCAATTAGCACCTGTATACATCTTAGGTGAACCAACTGACACCAATGGCTTGTGAGATCGGCCACCGCCCCTCGTCGGGGTCTCAACTGTATACACTAGTCTACTAATGGAGTATCGATGCCCAGTCTCGAAACTCCCACGACTAGGGACCACTTTAAGGATGTGCTTATAGACCCCAGCTCCCACGTATATGATCGCCATCATACTGCTGACCGTCAAGGAAGAATCCTATGGGCTCTATCAACGTGCAATAGTGACCTGTAATGTCACCTAAAGCATGTACACGATGATAAAGATAAACCAGATAGCATACTATTATCTTGAGTAAGACTGTCCTACCGATATAGGTCCTCCCTCAATCATTGCAATCACGTGCCTGTGATCCAATAATTGACTCTGATGGTACTTTATCCAACACAATACCTACCAGTGATTGTTTGGCCCGGCGGATATCCAGAGGATACCGACCGGAGTCGTGTGATTTAGATAGATTTGAGGGCCGATCTGAAAGACGACACTTGAGATATTAAGATTTTTGAGTGTCGATGATTGACATGGGATTATGTTGTTGTTATTGATGATACTTTTGGTTTTACCATATTAAAATTAATTAAGACATACTCAATTTCTTAAAGTAGCTATACCCAGATTTTATGCTTGATCACTTATTCATGTTGCATCTATACTAATACATCACATCATAATTCATACTTAGGACCTGACGCCTTTACGTACATGCTTGCGATTGTCACATATGATGTTACTTACTACTCATGAGATGGAAACTTACCCTCGTTGTGCCACAGTGTCTTACAGGACCGACCCATCAGTATAGTCGCGAAGGGGCACACTGCTACTAGTTTTGCTACTTCTACTGCTACCGTTATTTTTGGACGTGATATTTTGTAGGTGGATTGCGATTATTCTTTTGTTTTCTACCTTGTATATTTTCTCTTTGTATCTAGTATACTCCATCAACCACTTGTATATTTGACTTAGAGACGAGATTGTGAGACTTGTATTATATTGATATCTGGTGTCGAGCTCGTGTGAGCCGACTTTTATGTTTTCATTGTCGGTGTTGTTTTCTTTTCTTACTTCTCTATTTTCTTCGCACTATGATGATATATGTCTTTCTTGTGATTGTGTTCCACCGGATGGCGTTGAGATTTCTCCCAAGTGGGGATGCTTTTATATGTATCATTCTTATGTATATTTTTGTTATGTAACGGTTTGGGATCATATTTTACAAAGGAGATGCTGCCGAAATTTTTATCATAACTTGGATCTTTAAAAAGGTTTTGATATGATCCTTCTACTTTTAAAATTGGTATTTTGAAACATGTATTTTACCACTCTACTTTTTTTCTGGGTTTTCGGCTTACTTGAATTACGTTACGCTTTTAGACGTTGGGTGATTTAACTGCCGGTCACGTTCCACATTTGGGTCATGACAACAGACATGTATCAAAATACATATACCCATATTTTTACCAAAATACGAATACTGTATTCGTATAAAAATACGAATACCCGTATTCATATTGAGACAAAAATACCTGTATTCGTATTAATATATAAATACCCGTATTTATATAAATACTCGTATTCGTATCAAAATTCAAATACCGTTATGAATACCAAAAGAGAGATATATACTAGTTTACAATGATCCGTCTATCTTTCAAACCTGCCAATATTATCAAAACGTCCGATTAAATTACGTGCACTAAATACATGTATTTAATCGAACCTAAGTGCGTATTAAAATACGCACACACATTATATCGTTTTGAAAGTGTTTATTACCACCACCACTGGGTTTTACTAGCATTAAGCATGCCATTTAAAAAATTTTGGGGTGCTAATTAACACTAACCTAGAATCTAAACTAGATGATTAGGGTTTTAGCTTGATATAAACAAAACTATACTAAGAGAAAGAGGCTACAACCTTTGTAGACCGTGTCCTTCTCTTCTCAAGCTCCGTGTAGTAGTCCACGTGACTCCACTAGGCTCCACTTGAAGCTGGATCGAGCTTCCTTTGCGATCTTTGTGCCGAAGATAATCCACCTGAAGCTCCGCTAATCCAAGCTAGCTCTTCACTAAACTCTTTAGTGAAGGAAACAAACTACACTTAATTGCTAATCAAGTGTAGGATGGTGATGTAAGGGTTTTGTTTGCTCACTAGGGTTCTCACAAGCTCAAGGTTTTACAACTAATGTGAGGGATTGAGCTTGGAGGAGCTGAGGAAGAAGATGAAGAGAGCTAGAGAGCAAGAGCTCATGTAAGAAAAAGAACAAGTGTAGAATGGCTTCTCCTTTTGTGTTCACTTATTGAAGCATCTATCTTTTTCACAATAAAAAGTGCAACCATGCTTCTATAGTAAACACAAATGAATAAAAAAATATAAAGTCCATGCTTCACCCCATTCCTCAAAAGTCTCCCCATTTCCCCCATCCTTTTCTATTTTCTAAAAATAGAAAATCAACCAAGCTTCATATATATATATATATATCACACACACACACACACATATATATATATAAAGATAAGCAAATAATTAGTGAGCAATAAAATTAGTTAATATATAATTATATCAAATATAAATATATATCATATTATTAAATCAACACTAGATTTAATAATCAGGTTATATCACATATAACCGACTAATATCATTTATCTGTATAACATATTATCAAATCAACACTTGATTCAATAATCCGGTTATATCACATATAACCTAAATGATATCAAATAACCGCCAGATTAAAATACGGTATCACATACTCATATTTAATCAGGCAGCCGCACATATCAGCATATGTGCCCTACTTCTTTTCGCTTGAGCTAGGAAACTTCTGTGTGGGACTTTAAAGACTCGTCAATACGCCAGCAGTAGGTAATGATCACATCAGTTACCCTCAAGCCGTCAGCGGTACTAGCTGGACGTAACGGCTACCCAGGTATTGAGCGAATAGAAGATCAACAAGCAAGTTTGTCCAAACTCCCATGAAGCCAATAAGTAACATTTACTGTACAGTCCGATCTCTTCATCTGATATGTCGCATATCGAGTCTAGGGGTGGAATCGTCAGACCCTAGTAACTTGATAATTCATATCGATGTATGGCTCATAACGGTTCGAGAAACTACTGATAACTCTTACCAGTAAATCTCATCAGCCCTGACCAGGGACTTACTGTTATAGCCAATCGATCATAGCGCAACATCAACTCCCTATACCGGGAGAGACGAAACCCCTCCTATCGCTCATTACCTCCATGTGATTCGGGACTGTACCCAAAATCCACCTGTTTGCACGACTCCTTTGAGCCATGGTAGGGAGGAAATCAAAGCACAGTGGGAATCACACAAGACCCTATGACGATTTCGGGTCTACAGACTGACCTGTACAAGTGTCACCAGAGAACTGCTATCTGACGATAGGTATAGTACCAACTAGGAGTTCTCAGCTTGTCCTGTTCGGTATACCCATTATCTAATAAGCACTTGTGTGCAATCTTTGATTTCAAACACCAATGGTTATGGATCAACCATCGCCCCATTCAGGCTCAAGAAACATACACACTAGTCTACTATGGAATATCGATTCCCTGTCTCGATACTCCCTCGAATATGAACAATTAAAGGATGTGCTTGTGGACTACACAAGTCCCAGTAGTATGATCCGTATCATAGTCCTGGTAGTTAAGCAAACATTCTAAGGGCTTTATCAACATGTATCAGAGAGACAGTATAATAATACTAGTGTACATGTTAAGATAAAGAGCAACCAGATAGAATACTATCATGTCGAGCAAGAAAGTCCTCTATATATATGTCTAAGCATCAACTATCATACAATAATGGGCTCCAGGGCATACATATTCCTAACACGTTTTTCCTAAACCAGGAAACCTTCTGTGTGAGACTCTAAATTCTCGATAATACGCTGGCAGTGGGTTTAACCACAAGAACATCAGCGGCACTAGCTGTACCTAACGACTACCCAGGTATTGAACAAAAAGAAGGTCGACGAGCAAACACATCTATATGCTTACTGATCCTATAAGTGGCAATCTCCGTATAGTCTGGTCTTTTCGTCTAAGAGTATCGCATACGGGGTCTAGGGGTAGATAATATCAGACCCCTAATAACCCAATAAGTCATGTCGGTGTAAAGCCCATTACTAAACCGACAACTACTGATCTCCAATTAGTAAATCTCATCTGTCCTGAACATGGACTTATGGTGATGGACATCCAACCATAGCGCAACATCGATTCCTTATACCGGGAGAGACGAATCCCTGATGATCGCTCACTGCCTCCATATGGCTCGAGACTGTACCCAACTAAAATCTGTTTGCATGACTCAATAGAGTCGTGGTAGGGTAGTAATCTAAATACAGTGGGAACTCACATGAGACAAATGATGATCTCAGGTCAACAGAGTATTTGTACTCATGTCAACTGAGAACTACTATCTGACGATAAGTATAGTACCATCTAGAAGTTCCCGGTGAGTCCGTCCGGTGTACTCACCTACAGTGAGCACATGTATACAATCTTAGGTGCAACACACCAATGGTTATGAGACCTGCCACCGCCCCTCATCGGGGTCTAAAAACGTATACACTAGCTTACTTTGGAATATCGATGCCCAGTCTCGATACTCTCATGACTAGAGATATTTAAAAATGTACTTATAGACTACCAAGCTCTTACAAGTATGATCGTCATCATAACTTTGGTAGTCAAGCAAAGATCCTACGGGTTTTATCATTATGTATTAACGACACGTAATAACTAGTAAAACACATACACATTAATGATAAAGACAAACCAGATAGAATACTATCATATCAAGTAAGGTTGTTTTACCTGTATAGGTTCTCTTTCAATTATCATAATCGCCAACTTTCGATTAAAATAATTGCATTGAGGGTACTATAGCTAACAATAAGTACAAATGTTTGACTGTGGGAATTTGAACCACTCCACTCGTCAGGATACTGAGTGGAAGTAGGCCTTCTGCTAGGAGCAGAAAAGTTTGTGGAAGCAAATTATATGTCGAGAACATATTGTAAGTCGATGTCGCGCACCCCGCGTGTTCGTAGGGAGGTGGAATATTCAAAAAACGTTTTTTCAAAGCTCACAACACCGACTTGAACTCCAGGATCGTTGCTAAACCTTAACTAGCTAACTTGTTATGAGGTTTAACTACTCGGATAGAAGTTATTCCTCATGATACATGTCCTTCGGGTCTTCTTTGTTGTCCTCCTCCTCGCCACAAGCTCCGAGGATTGAAACGGATCGGGCAACCTCGACGGCCTCCTCGAGTCAAAGACGATCCACCCGAGAGTCTATAGTCCGAGCTCCTACCTCAACCGAGGTAACTACGACATTTAGTTCGCTAAACTATATGTCCTAGATGATGTAGAGAATGAAGATGGATTAATATGTCTCTGATAGCCTTAGGTTTCTCAACTTATGAGATATGAAAGGCTTAGAGGAAGAAGAAGGAGCTTGAGGAAAAGCTAGTGAAATGAACAAAAGAAAAGGCTTGGCTCATTTGTGATGAATAATGCATACTAAATATGTGTCCACAAAATATGTAGCATCCAAAATAAATATCTAGCATGCTTGATACAAATATCTAGCAAGTATCATCATTACAAGATGAGTCATGCCATGAGTCATACCATGAGTCATGGTCAATCTTTTGTCAAGCCTCCACTTCATAATGTTTAATCCAAAAGGAAATAAAGCATAATGAGGTGTCTCCTTCAAGAAGCTTTCCCGAGAAAATTACGAGAAAGCCCCTCATCCATATATACATACCTGCATCCGTATTCCGAAGAATACGAATACAAAAGAGACGAAAATAATCCATCAGTATAATACTAGGACCCGGCTTAAACCAAAACCCACTAGTATTATTCGCCCGAATATCATACGTGCACAAGTACAAGTATGTGTTCGAAGCCCTGCCGTAAAACCATACGGCCTCTACACCTTTTTCCCGGTGCAGGGAAACCCTTGCTGGGTTCCTTAGCATCCTCACCATGTTTTCTAAGGCATCTAGCATGCAATTTTAAAAAATCTAGAGTGCTAAGCAACCCGGACCAAGGATCTAACTAGAGGATTAGGGTTATAACTAATATGTAAACTACTTTACACTAAGTGAAATGGGAATACAACCTTTGTAGACCGGTCCTTCACTTCTAAAGCTTCGTGTAGTAGTCCCTTTTCCTCCAAGTAGTGGTGTCCCGGACTCTCCTTTGGCTCCACTAAGTGAAAGGAACGAGCTTGCTCAAGGATCTTCGAGGCCGAAGATGATCTACGTCGAAGAATCTTTAACTCAATCTACCTCTTCACTAATTGATGAACTAGTGAAGAAACAACCTATACTAAATGGATAGTTTGGTATAGATTGGTGAAGTAGGAATTTTGCTCACTTTAGAATAATTTTTCTCTCACTCTTTTTTTCCTTACCCAAAGCTAGAGAGCAAAATGAAGGAGATGAAGAAAATGAACTCAAGAATGATCTTGTATCAACCATGGGTGAGAAAATATCATATATAACTCATGTAGAGACTAAAACATGGCTAAAGATAATGGTTAGGTTAAGAAATATCTAGAGTAAAACAAAATTAATGGCCTAAGTCAATGGTTTCCACAAGCTTCTCCAAGCTTCAAGCCATGACTAATTACCACCTAATTTTGATTTTCCTTTAATAATTAAAACCCCACATTATCTTAAGTATGGTATGAGTCTCATACACCCAAGTCCAATGTATCATCTAGCATGACGCAAAATAAATACATTAACATATATCACATACATATTAAATGTATAAAGAGAAAACATTTTCTTAAGTGAGCTAATATTAGTTAATGTATATTAATATATTAAATATATAATTACACATTAAATTATTAAATCAACACTTGATTTAATAACCCGGTTGTATCGCATACAACTGACTAATATCATTTATATGCATATCATATATACATATAACATATCATTGAATCAACACTTGATTCAACAATACGGTTATATCACATATAACCTATATCGCGAGATTAGAATACTGTATCACATAAACGTATTAATCTCGGTACCACACATATCACATATGTGCCCTACTTCATTTCGCATGAGCTAGGAAACCTCTGTGTAGGACTGTAATGACTCATCAATACGCTGGCAGTAGGTGATGATCATATCAGCCACCCATAAGTCATCAGCGGTACTAGATGGATGTAACGGCTACCCGGGTATTGAGCGATCATAAGATCAACAAGCAAGCTTGTCAATATTCCTGTCAATCCAACAACAACACTACCGTAAAGTCCGGTCTCTTCGTCTGATATGTTGCATATCTAGTCTAGGGGTGGTAAAAGTCAGACCCCAGTAACTTGATAAGTCATGCCAATGTGAGGCTCATAACGGGTCGAGAAACTCTTGATAACACTTATCAGTAAATCTTCGTATCAGTCCTGGCCAGGGACTTCCTGTTATGGCCAATCGAGCACAGTGCAACATCAACCCCCCAATATCTGGAGAGACGAATCCCCTCCTATCGCTCATTGTCTCCATGTGACTCGGGACTATACAAAAAAACCACCGTTTTGCACGCTCTCTTGAACGTGGTAAGGTGGAAATCAAAGCACAGTGGGAATCACACAAGACTCTATGATGATCTCGGGTCTACAGACTAACCTAAACCAGTGTCACCTGGGAATTGCTATCTGACGTCAGGTATAATACCATCTAGGAGTTCTCGGCGAGTCCTGTTCAGTGTACCCAGTCTCCACTGAGCACCCGTATACCATCTTTGATGTCAAACACCAATGGATATGGGATCATCCATCGCCCATCAAATGGGTCAAGAAGCGTATACACGAGTCTACTCTGGAATATCGATTCCCTGTCTCGATACACCTTCGACTAGGAACAATTAAAGAATGAACTTATGGACTACCCTTGCCCCACTAGTATGATCTGCATCATAGTCCTTGTAGTCAAGTATACATCCTAAGGGCTTTATCAACATGTGAGAGCAAGACAGTATCACAATACTAGTCTACATGTTAATATAAAGAGTAACTAGATAGCATACTATAATGTCGAGCAAGAAAGCCCTCCCTATATATGTCCAAGCATCCATTGTAATATACAATCATGTACAACAATAGCCTCTAGAGCATACATACAACTAACAATCTCCCACTTGCACTAAGGCCAGTTGTTGTAGTATCTCATACCCAACGTCCCCAAAACTCTCAAACTGTATCTGGGGTTTTGGCCTCTGTGAGTGGATCCGCGGTGTCATTCTTCCTATCAACTCTCCTGACCTCGATCGCCCGGAGATCAACCATCTTCCTAGTCAGGTGATACTGCCTAAGAATATGTCTGGATCACTGATGGGACCGGGGTTCCTAGGCCAAACCCACAGCTCCATTGTCACCATAATGGTTGGAACCAAGTTCATCTCATGAACATCTATACCCAGACAACCTCTATGGTAGCATCGTTGGCAGCGATGTATTCACCCTTTATGCCCTAGATGCCGTTACTGTATCATACTAGTTTGTATATTACTTAATGGAAGCTTGGGATATTTACAGTTGTATTGACTGTCTTGCTAAAAATGGTAGTATGCTACTTGGTTTGTGTCTACTTTAATATGTGCATGTGTTTCTTTTAACATATCGCTTATACATATTAGTAGAGCCCTTAGAATCTTTGCTTGATTACCAGCGTTGTGATGGCAGTCACACTAGTGGGGGCTAGGTAGTCTATAAGCAACATTCTAAACAGGTCCCTAGTTGTAGGATTATCGAGATGGGGTATCGATACTCCGGAGTAGACTGGTGTATACGCTTCTCATCCCAGCATGGGGAGATGGTCTGTCCTACAGCCATCAGTACGTCGTACTGGAGATAGTATGCATGTGCTCGTCAGGTTACGAGTACTCCGAACAGGACTCGCAGGGAACTGCAGGTTGGTTCTATACCCATCGTCAGATAGCAGTTCCCAGGTGACATGAATACAGCTTAGTCCGTCGACTTGACACTGCTACTTCGCCTTGGGTGTGTTCCCACTGTACTTAGATTACTACCCTACCACGGCTCAAAGGAGGCGTGCAAACAGGTAGTAGTTGGGTGCAGTCCCGAAGCACTTAGAGGCAGTGGCGGTTAGACAGGATTCGTCTCTCCCGGGATTGGAGGTTGATATCGCGCTGTGTATGGAGAGCCATTACGCAAAGTCTCTGGCCAGGGCAAGCGAGATTTACTGGTAGGTTCCAGTAGTTTCTTAAGATGTAATGGGCTTCACTCCGATACGACTTATACCGCTATTAGGGGTCTGACGTTTACCGCCCCCTAGGCCCGATATGCGATAGTCCTAGACGAACATACCGGACTGTACGGAGATTGTCACATACAGGCTCAGTAGGAGTTCGGATGGGTTTCCTCATCGTCCTTCTTATCGACATCTACCTGGGGACCATTACGTACAGCTAGTACCGCTTACGTCCTGTGGTTAAACCCACTGCCAGCGTAGTGTCGAGTCTTTTGAGTCCCATACAGAGAGTTTCCCTGCACCGGGCAAAAGGTGTAGAGGCCGTATGGTTTTACGGCAGGGCCGCGATCACTTACGTACACTTGTGCACGTACTATGATCGGGCAGATAATACTAGCAGGCTTTGGTTTAAGCCGGATTCTAGTATTATACAGATGGATTTATTCAGTCAAAGATTATCCGTGTTTTTTGGAAATACGGATGGGAGGGTCAGTCTCGTAATTTGTCGGGAAGCTTCTATAAGGAGGTGACTCATTTGTGTTTATTTCTTTTAGGATTTAAACTAAATGAGGTGGAGGAGATGAGGTGTAGTTTACATTAAATGCTTAATGACTCATGAGGTGATTCACCATTAGAATTAAATGAAGCATGCTAGATATTATCTTGATATTATCAAGAGAGATATTTGTATGCTTCATATTATTCTAGCATGAGCATTATTCATTTCATAATCACAAAACACTTCTCTCTCCTCAAGTCTTCATCTTTTTCCTCAAACCCTACAAGCTCTCATGAGTTGAAAATCCTAGGATTTAAAGTGACTAAGTAATCCATCTAAACACTCTACACTCTCTAGGACTTCTAGATTAGCAAACTAGAAGCCGTAGTTATCTAAGATTCGAGATAGGAGCTCGGACTATAGACTCTCGGGTGGATCGTCTTTGACTCGAGGAGGCCGTTGAGGTACCCATGTTCCATAGAGCCTACGAGGTGTGGAGGATAGCGACGAAGACCCGAAGGACAAGTAACTTGAAGTATAACTTCGAATCCGAGTAGTTAAACCTCTCGTAATTTGCTAGTAATGGTTTAGATACGATCCGTGTACTCAAGTCCGTGTTACGAAGCTTTGATAATTGTTTTTCATATATTCCGCCTCCCCGCAAACACGTAGGGTGCGTGACATGGACTTACAATGGTATCAGAGCCTACTAAACCTCTACTTGCTTGTTAGCAACTAATTAGAACTTCGATCGTCGGAAAAACACGAAAACTTAATCCCGGATCCCTATAGTTTCTGTCGATTTTAAACTTGTAAAAAAAATTATTTCAGAAGTATGAAAATTCACAGCAGGGAATTCTAAGAATACTGGAGAAATACGAGTTGCTAACTCGGTGGGACTACCGTGGAAGCGCGGCGGATTGGTGCAATTCCCCGCGGATCCGCGGCCGAGTCGACTCTGAGTTGATTCGTATTTACACAGTTTGTCTTATTTTTCGGTGTTCTGTTTTCCTGTATATTTTGTTTCTGCCCAGGTTTTTTCAGTGCTGGCTTGCATTTGGGGTAGACACGGAAAAAGGCTGTCGATCGTAATTCTAAGTTATTTGCTAATCTGGTTTTATCTGTGATGTTTAATGTGTTCGTAAACCTCCGCTAATTGCTAGTATGTCGGTTACTTGGGGGTTGCACATTTCTATAATAGATATTGGTTTGTGGATATGGACTTCATTGGATTGTCATGGATGAATAGCCGGGGATGTGAGATGAGACTTTTTATCTTTCATTCGATGTAAATTGTTATATGTTGTAATATACTTTTGCGGGGCACTTCCGGGTTGAGGTTGTAGCCACCGTTGTATTATTTCATTTACTGTTTTATGCTCCTAGGATAGACCCAAGATGGGGTGCACAAACTACCGGGTACTTTGAAGTGTTTAATGGCCTACTCACGTCGTTGAGGGAGACTGTTTCACTTCTGGTACTAGGCGGGTAGTTTGCCGCACCCGTAGGTGTCTAAGGTGGGGTTTGGCTATTCATCACGACCGTGTAATCCGTCTTTTGTTGCAGGCTCAAACGAAACGCGGATTCCTAGTATATCCAATATGTGCATCTGTGATCTGGAATGCCTATTATTGAGTCTGACGAATGTACAATATCTATATATGATATCTAGTAGGTGTTGCTTATGTTTTGCATCCGCGCTAGCCCAGCCCCCGCTCTGTCGTTAGTTAAGTAACCTAACGGGTGAATGACGGGGCCCAGTGGCGAATGCGGATGGCATAAGCGGACGCTGTATTTTCATTGTTTTCTGCAATGATAGGATAAATGATGGGACACATTATATTAATGCAAAGAAAGAAAACCAAAGCTGAATCGTTGGAACAAATTTAAAAGAAACCACTCGGTTATTTTAAAAGAGCAGAATTTTTAATTGCGGAGCTTTAACCACTCCTTTTAAAAAGCAATCAGGTTCCTTCGATTATATCAAACTCACTACGTTCACGGTTTCGCCAAAACCAGTCGTAGCCCTCCGTTATTTCATATGGATGGTCAGTAGTATTCAAGCTATGTTTGTTGGCCTTCGTCAAGGCATAGTGTTTGGTAGCAGCTGGGGTATTCATATGTAGCATAGATAGATGTGTTGGTTTGGGACAGTCGTATTACTTTGTTGGCCTTCGTCAAGGATATGTACGGGTGTGTTCAAATTAACAAGGATAATGATGGGAAGAACTTGACATGTGACTTATGATTTGTTGGCCTTCGTCAAGGTCATAAGAGCATGGGGAAAAAATCCATATCGGGAGTTTCTAAAGAAACTGAAACTTGCTAGTGTTGCATACCATTTGGAGTTTGATAATGTTGGTAGAATTCCTTCAGCATTATCACATGATGATATTTGGATCTCGATCCTACTGGGAGTATCCGCTACTCATCAGGAGATTCGTCACTTAACGATCAATGCTATAAACCAAGTAGGTGTCTAGAACAGTGTCAGCGGGGATACGCCTCCAGAGAAAAGATGTTATTTAATTAAGGAACTTTGCGAAAGCGTCGTAAAACCTCTCTCGAAGTACCGACACTAGCCTGGCTGAACGGTTAAGCAAGTATTGTACGGTGAGATCAGTCCTGGCTAATTCTTTTTTATGGTTTGAGTAAGGATTCGAGAAACAATGGGAGCCATCCAGTTTAGATAAACTAAAAACCAATCTAAACTTGCAAGAGCATCATGCTAAAGTGTTTTCTTCTCTCTCTCTCAACTGCAGCGACCATGTGACCATGACTAGGTTACATCTAGATAACAAGTTGACTGAATCTGAGTTTTATGACTGGCAAATGTCTATCCAGATGTCTATTGCCTATGACAAGATGGACCACCCTATTACTACTCAAGCCCCCACCATCCCAGGTCTAGTTTCCACCGTCGCGGATATGGATATCCGTCAGATAAGGGAAAAGGACAGTGCGAATGCCAAGTGCCTCGTGTTGGCTTCAGTAGATATTGTATACCAAAAGCAGCACGAGAAGATGGACTCATTTTCCATCTTCCTCCATAACAAAGATTTATATGGAGAGCAATCTCGTATCGCAAGATATGAGATCTCGAACGAAATGCTTCAAGCGAGGTTGGCTATCGGGTCATCTGTAAGGGACGACGTCCTTACGATGACTAGCTATATTGATGAGTTCACGGACCTGGAGACCACGTTGGGAAGCGGGTCATATACTGACTTATTTCCACAGTCTCTATGCTCTACTTACACCCTGAAAGAAACCAGGGAGACACCCGCTCTACTTAATGGGGGACCTTCTTCTTCTGCATCCAGGGCGAAAGCAAAGGGTGAAAAGAGGAAAACCTCCACAAAGCCGATATACGGTGTCAGTGAAGTAGAAGGAAAGGGAAGAGCAAAAGTTTCGGGACTTGGTGTAGGGAAGGAGGGATGTTCCTATTGTTATGAGATGGGGCATTGGCTGAAAGATTGGAGGGCTTTAGAAACCAGTAGCCAGGATTCAAAGCATGTTATGGCTTCGGCCTCGGGTGTGTTTGTAATTGAGAACTTTTTGTCAATTAACTCAACTTCCTGGGTACTAGATACCGGAGCAGGATCTCATATCTGTAATTCATTACATGCTTTGAGAAACTGTAGGGTTATCAGGGTAGGTGATTTGTCTCTCAGAGTTGCGAACGGAATGAGCGTGAACGCTGAATCTGTTGGAGATAGTGCCCTTAGAGTCAATTATTGGATCACAGGTACGTGATTGCAATGATTGAGGGAGGACCTATCCCGGTAGGACAGTCTTACTCAAGATGATAGCATGCTATCTGGTTTATCTTTATCATCGTGTACTGCTTTAGGTGACCTGACAGGTCACTATTACACATTGATAGAGCCCGTAGGATTCTTGCTTGACTGCCAGCAGTATGAGGGCGATCATATACGTGGGAGCTGGTAGTCTATAAGCACATCCTTAAAAGGTCCCTAGTCGTGGGAGTTTCGAGACAGGGCATCGATACTCCAGAGTAGACTAGTGTATACAGTCGAGACCCCGACGAGGGGCGGTGGCTGGTCTCACAAGCCACTGGTGTCAGTTGGTTCACCTAAGATGTATACCGGTGCTCATTGGGTTATGAGTACACCGGACAGGACTCGCCGGGAACATGCTAGTTGGTCTTATACCTGACGTCAGATAGCAGTTCCCTGGTGACATGTGTACAGGTTAGTTCATCGACCTGAGGATCGTCATTTGTCTCGTGTGAGTTCCCACTGTACTTTGATTACTACCCTACCACGCTCAAAGGAGACGTGCAAACAGGTTTTAGTTGGGTACAGTCCCGAGCCACATGGAGGCAGTGAGCGGATCTTCAGGGGTTCGTCTCTCCCGGTATTGGGGGTGAGGTCGCGCTGTGTCTAGGAGAGCCATTACACGAAGTCCTTGGCCAAAGCAGGAGATTTACTGGTAGGTATTCCAGTAGTATCTCAGGGTGTTCTGGGCTACACTCCGACACGACTTGTACCGCTTTTGGTGGTCTGACTTTTACTAATCCCCTAGGCCCGCCATGCGATGCTCATAGACGAACGGACCGGACTGTACGGATATTGTCACTGACAGGCTCAGTAGGGTGTCAGGATGAGTTCGCTCATCGACATCCCTTTCAGTCAATAGCTGGTGGCCCGTCACGTATTGCTAATACCTCTGACGTGCTAGTGGTTAAATCCATAGCTATAGTATTGACGAGTCTTTAGAGTCCCCCACATTCAGTTACTCAAGTTTCGGGCGAAACGCTGTAGAGGACGTATGGAGATATGGCAGCGTTCGATCAGATACGTGTGGTATTGCACGGATCAGGATCGGACGGTTAGTACTAGAGGCCGTATGGAGATATGGCAGCGTTCGATCAGATACGTGCGGTATTGCATGGATCAGGATCGGACGGTTAGTACTAGAGGCCGTATGGATATATGGCAGGGTTCGATCAGATACGTGCGGTATTGCACGGATCAGGATCGGACGGATAATACTAGCCGGCTTTGGTTTAAGCCGGATCCTAGTATAGTACAGTGTAGATTTTGTCTCTTTGCATTTGTATTTTTGTCGGAATACAGATACGGGTGTGTATACACAGTATCGGGGTTTTCCTGTAATTTATTACAGGACCAGTTTTCTGGAGTTGGCAGTTTGCTTTCCGTTTCGGCCATATTTCTTTGTATCCTTCATTGGCCGAAGATTGGTGGAGGAGGGCTTATTTGCATTTGTGAAAATAAGCAATTTGGAAGGGGGTCTTTGCATATTGTTGGATCATGATGGAGGACCGTCCCTTGACTTTCCATGGTTCATGATTGCTTGACTTTGTGAGCAATCATGGTTGTTGATGATGGTTGTTTTGGAGTGTGGATTTGTTGGTGATCATTTTCTTTTCATGATCACATTTGATTCCCCTCCCTTGCATTATTGTGAGGCTCTCCCCCATTCACTCACCCCCCCTCTCTCCAAGTTTGGCCGGCCATATGAAGGGGGCTGTCCCATTTTTGGTGTGGTGATTTTTTGGTTGATCTCATATGATTTTCCTTCACCAAAATTCCCAAGAAAAACTCCATAGTTCATCCCTCCACCAAATGGCAACCTCCACTACCCCAAAATGAGACATCAGTTCTACACACATTCTACAGCAAACCTTGGGCACGTCGGCTCGCCAACTTCGTGCCCGAGTTGCCTCGGTATAGAGGTGGGAGCCCGTAAAAGAAGCAGGCGACGTGGTGCCCTTCCGGCGACGAGGTGGAGACCGGAGATTCCACGGGAAGATCGGGATGACGACGAGAAGACCGAAGGACACGGATCGCTCGGTATATCTTTCTACCCCCGTTCTTATGTTAGCTAGATCTAGTTTAATGGCCCGATCCGGGTTCTAGTGCGCGGTGGTGCCGGTTTGCTAGTTTGCAAAGTTTTTCGTTTCCGCACTCCGGCGTCAGATTGATGGCCGGGGCGCCGCTGTGCACTTACAGTGGTATCAGAGACTCACCATTAACATAGTCTAGCTTTGTCTAACGTGTTTACATTTCCGATCGAATAAAAATCCGAAAACCGCGTTTTCATGTACAATCAGTTTCTGTCGAAATTTTTTTGTCTCGAAAAATTTTTCAGGGTGTTGCAGAATATTGTGCAGGGAATTTTAAGCCTCCTGTAAAAATTTGGTCACGCGATCTCATTATTCCACCGCGGAACAGCGGCCAAACCCATGCTTGGGCCGCGGTTCCGCCGCTGTTTTAACTCTTCAGTGCACCAATTTTTTACAGAGGCCTCCTGACTTGAAAATTGGGTTTTTGGAACATTCTTTTTGGGCCCAGAATTTCTTTAAGTGCTACAGTACAGCTTGGGGCCCACTTGGTAAAATTTGATCGATCGAAAATATTAAACACTTTAGTTCACAGTATTTACATTATATCTGCGACCGTGAATGTCACTCGATCGGTAAATCCTGTCTAACTGCTATAGCCCGGTTAGACGGATTTGCGAACGTGACATTCACGTTGATGTTCTGTGTTATGCTGTGATGTTGCGGATTGGTCGTGGGGGATAGCCTGGTTGCAATGCTAGTACAGTTTTTGTTGTATTATGTACATTTGATATTGCGGGGCGAGCGTCCGACATGTGGACTGCCGTCACTGCCTGTTTGTATTATTATTTTGGGGCACGACCAGGTTGCGGTCGATGTACCCGTTGTATGTATATTTTACTTTCTGTACTAGGATTACCCCAAAGTGGGGTGCACGGATAGCCGGGTTCTAGAGGGCAACAAGCCCGCATCTCATGGCATTGAGATGGAGGGGGCTTTACTCTAGAATTGGCGGGCTATTCGCCGCACTCGTAGGGGGTACAGGTTGACCCAGGAGGGGTGCCCAAGTTACCGGATTCCGTGAAGTGCCTGGTGGTCCATTCACGTTGCTGAAGGGGGCTGCCTCGTTTCAGGTTTTGGCGGGTAACTTGCCGCGCCCGTAGGGGTCTAGGTTTTCATTGCACAGGCTATCCACACGACCAGGGGAACGTCAGGTTTCAGTAGTGGCTCTGTGAAACCCGGGGATCCCAGATATCTGTATTGTTCTGTGATGCTGTACATTTCTGTGATGTTGCATTTTATCACGTCTTGAGCGAAAATTATATATTGATATATATTAGTAGATGTTGTATATGTTTTGCATCCGTGGTAGTCTAGTCTCCGCTCTGTCGTTAGTTAGCTAACCTAACGGGTAATGACGGGACCCAGTGGCGAATGCGGATGGCATATACGTACATCAATATATTTTCGTTCTTTGTGGTGTGATCAATTGATGGGACTGCGTTGATTCGGATCAATGCAAGCTAAAAACAAACTTATTCTGATGTTGTTGGAACACTTTTTCAAAATGCTGTTATTGTAAGGACGTTCTCTTTTGTTTTGCATCGTGGTATTCAGTTGGAATATCCTACTCCTCAGTCGATGAGGCAAGGGCCGAGATCCCTTCAACGGGAGTGACCCCTTGGACAGAAGTTTGCGTCAGGGCAATAACTTCACTATAGCCGATTACTTTTGCTTTGCATCGTGGTATTTAGTTGGATTATCCTGCACCTCATTCTACGGGGACAGAGCCGAGATCCCTTCACCGGGAGTGACCTCTTTAGCAAAGGTTTTCGTCACTATATTTTTAAAAAAAGCTATCCGTTCCTTCAACGATATCAAGTTCATTACGTTAAAGGTTTTCGCCAGAAACCATTCATATCCCTCCGTCGTTTCATATGGGTGGTCAATAGTATTCAAGCTGTGTATGTTGGCCAAAGTCAAGGCACAGTGATTGGTAGCTATTAGGGTATTCATATGCAGCATAGATAGATGCGTTTGTTTGGGGGCAGTCGTATTACTATTTTGGCCAAAGTCAAGGGTATGTACGGGTGTGCTCAAATTAACCTGGAGAATGACGGGTAGAACTTGACATGTGACTTATGATATGTTGGCCAAAGTTAAGCTCATAAGAGCATGGGGAAAAAATCACATCGGGAGTTTCTAAAGAAACTGAAACTTTCCAGATATGCGCATACCTTCTGGAGTGTGATAGCATGAGCAGGTTCCGTCATGTTATCATGCGATGATAGTTGGATCCCGATTCCCACTGATGAGTTAGTTTACTCCTCGGGTGATCCCGACTAATTCTTCTTTTAGGTTTGGAGGAGAATTTGACGGTACAGTGGGAGGTTTCCAGATTAGATAAATTGGTAACCATTCTGATCTAGGTTAGAGTGCACGCTGAGTGTTTCTTTTCTCTCTCTCTTTGGCAGCGACCATTGACCCGACCCTAAGACTATGACTTAGTGACCAAGTTGACCGAACCTTCTTAAACACTGGCTTTTGGATTGTCAGAGTTGCATACCTCATTGCCACTCCTACTTTTACCCTTTTCTCCAGGACACCCCGTATTACTACGAACGTCCACTTCCATTGGACAAAACCATCGTATGGTTATATACGAACTCGAAGGAATTTATTCGAGGATGGTTTCCGGTTCTGGAGAAAACGGATAGGACTATTCAGTTGTCTTTTCCTTTTACCTTCTCTCAGGTTGCAAGTACTCCTTGGTTTAGGAGATAGTACACCTATTATGCAAATTGGATAGTCTTCTTCCAAACCTTAGGCTGGTGCCGACCGGTGGGGAATGAAGAAAACCAATTAGCCTAACGATGGTGTACAGAAGGTATTAAGTAAAGACATAATAAGGGATTAGTAAGAGGGCAAAGTAAATTGCGACTGCTATTCACGACCAAACCAAGTATTTCTTCGCCAATCCTAAATCACCTTTGTATTTCTCCAGGACACTCCGTATCACTACGAAGATCCACAGTTTATTGGATACTCCATCGTATGGTTATATACGAACTCGAAAGGAACTTGTTCCAGTTCGGGGATGGATTCTGGTTCAGGAGAAATAGGAATAAGGTTTATTCGGTTGTCTTTTATCTTCACCTTCTCTCGCATTGCGAGTGCTCCTAGAATTAGGACAGTACACCCATTATGCTTATTGGATAGTCTTCTTCCAAACCATAGGCTGGTGCCGAATGGTAGGGAAGGAAGAAAACCATTTGGCCTAAAGGGATGTACAGAAGATAATGACTAAAGACATATAAAGGGATTTGGTGAGGTGGCAAAGAATTACACGGTTACAGTTGTGAATATGGATAATGGAAGAGACATTACTAGGAATACCGGGATACCCCTACGAAACATTTCAATGTTTCAGTTTCACTGTGTACTGTTAAAGGAAAACTAATTTCCCAATTAGACACTTGCTCCAGGGTATGTATTTACCAGGTATGATTCTCATATCTGTATGGTTTTACAGATGATGAGTGAGAGTAAGTTATTGGGAATTGGGTGATCATCCTCATTATATCGGGATTCGTTGTAATCGGTGATATTTGAGGAAGTCACCTGGGTTGCTTGCCGGTCGGCAAATATTTGGTTTTGAATATCCGTTGTTGTGCACCAATTTCAAATTGATATATCTGTACGTCTATTTTCATAGAGTGAGATATACCTTTTTGAAATTATGTCTGTGACATTTACCTATATCAGTGGATGGTTAGGTAAGGAGTATTAAACAGCGGTGTAATTCTTCTTAACCATAAGTACAGTTTTCAACCTACGACACACAGTGAATGAGTTATCAGACTCAAGGGACTTATACAGAGTATTGTATGTTGTCCAGGGTCCATCAGGACAGAGGGGTTGGTCCTCGTATTATATTCGGTTTACTTATGACTTCTCTAGTTTTTAGACAGGTGTTTCGTGGAAACACAGGGTCCGAATTTTGAGAAGTTATAGGTATTTGAATAAAGTAGAGAACCGGGTATTGCAAGTATCGGGATTCTTCAAAGTGATCGAAGATGTAGATACTTGTGTATGGTGTTTAGTTGATAGTAATGTTTAAGAGAACTTGCTTCTCTTTTAAGTTACTCATAATTGGAAGCATTCCTAAGTTGAGTAACGCTGATCGGCCTCTTTCCATTTAGTTGACATGCACTGGAGACTGCTGCATGATTTGAATCTGGTTCAATTAAATCAGTGCCTCTGGTTCTATATTGGATATAGAACAGTTCATATCTTAACGATGTTAGGGTACGGGGAGTTGTCCGGCCTATGCTTAAAACCAGACTCTGGATAACTCAAGGCACGTTTCTGTAATGGCTGTTTGTGGGTTGACCCGGGCTATGATGAGGGTTGTCTTTCTACCATCTGGGAGATCAATAGTAATATTGTTCTAGACTCGCCACAGTTTTAATAAAAATGGATTTTTTCAAAAAACAGTAGTGGGAGTATGGTAGAACTGGAAGTGATTCCAGAACCACAAACGACTGAAGATTTCATAGGATCCTAAAGATTCAATCTGGCTTGACATTCCATTGGCCACTCCGCAGATAAGGTGGGTAACCTCAGGCACCCGAGAGGTACTCCGGTAGCCTCAAGGACGGTGACAGGGAGGTTCTTATTTACCCACACTTGCCATTGCTGTTGTTCCAGACTGTGAGACCCTGCAGGAGGATGAGTATAGCGTCGTTCTAAACTTGCTTTAGAAGTGTACGTTTATATGACTCTGCCAGAGGGTTGTCGTAGTCAGTGGGAGCAGCGGAAGCATTGGTGGACAGGTGGCTTATGTCTATTTATAGACTAAAGCAGATATAGCGGAGATAGATCATCAATTTCTGATGTGACAGTCAAAGGTTTGACTTCGTCAGAATAGGGGATGGATCTGTTGAGAAGGTAGTAGGGTGTGATGTCATGGTATTTGGATGACATACACAGAGTAGGAAGTGATATTCCTATACTACGATCGGTTACACTTTGGTCGTCACACAGTGGTTTCTCCACATGGGACTTAGACATTATATCAGACATACTGGTTACTAGATCTATGGTTTTAGATCTAGATTTGGGTGGTTTCCCAATCAGGGTACTTAGACAGCATTCTAAGAGTATTTAGAATAGACGACTCCTGGCATGGTAGTGTACATGCAGGTGATGGAGTCACCCTCTCTAAAGGTGTCTTATAGACTAAGGGGAGAGGGATGTGCATGATTGGCAGATCACTTGCTTTGGCAATTGAGTCAATCATGAGATGTTAAGTACCACCCCAGATGTTGTTCTTACGGTAGGTGCAATAAGTTGATATTGATCCAATCCTGGAGAAACAGTCGGAAGCAGTTTTAGAACATAACTGGATGTTCTAGGGATATGATAACGACAGCCTCATTCGGGAGACAGTTATCATTTCAGGCTTCCAAGGTGACCTGGACGACAAGGAGGTTGTCAGAGTTATAGTTTTCCTTCTGATGAGGGGCAGTATTTTGGACAGGTGGTCCAAGGCAATACTGAGGGAGGCATGGTGCAGGATACTGATTAAGTTCAGTTGACGATACAGTCTAAGAAGTTTGGATTTGGAGTTCATTTATGAGCTAGGTCTCATCAGACATCCAGACATATTCTAAGACAGGTATTGCTTATTTCGGGAGATAGCTTTCTCCGCGAACTTGAGATATAGAGAGACATAGAAAGAAATATCTGTTGGAGATAGTGCCATCAGAGTCAATTATTAGGTCACAGGTACGTGATTGCAATGATTGATGGAGGTCCTATCCCGGTAGGACAATCTTACTCGAGATGATAGTATGCTATCTGGTTTACCTTTATCATCGTGTACTGCTTTAGGTGACCTGACAAGTTGCTATTACACGTTGATAGAGCCCCTAGGATTCTTGCTTGACCACCAGCAGTATGAGGGCGATCATATAAGTGGGAGCTGGGGTCTATAAGCATATCCTTAAATGGTCCCTAGTCGTGTGAGTTTCGAGACAGGGCATCGATACTCCAGAGTAGACTAGTGTATACAGTCGAGACCCCGACGAGGGGCGGTGGCCGGTCTCACAAGCCACTGGTGTCAGTTGGATCACCTAAGATATATACAGGTGCTCATTGGGTTATGAGTACACCGGACAGGACTCGCCGGGAACATGCTAGTTGGTCATATAAAAGACGTCAGATGGCAGTTCCCTGGTGACATGTGTGCAGGTTAGTTCATCGACTTGGGGATCGTCATTTGTCTCGTGTGAGTTCCCACTGTACTTTGATTACTACCCTACCACGGCTCAAAGGAGTCGTGCAAACAGGTTTTAGTTGGGTACAGTCCCGAGCCACATGGAGGCAGTGAGCGTATCTTCAGGGGTTCGTCTCTCCCGGTATTGGGGGTGAGGTCGTGCTGTGTCTAGGAGAGCCATTACACGAAGCCCTCGGCCGAGGCAAGGAGATTTACTGGTAGGTATTCCAGTAGTATCTCAGGGTGTTCTGGGCTACACTCCGACACGACTTGTACCGCTTTTGGGGGTCTGACTTTTACCAACCCCCTAGGCCCGCCATGCGATGCTCATAGACGAACGGACCGGACTGTACGGATATTGTCACTGACAGGCTCAGTAGGGTTGTCAGGCTGAGTTCGCTCACAGACGTCCCTTTTAGTCAATACCTGGTAGCCCGTTACGTATTGGCTTATACCTCTGACGTGCTAGTGGTTAAATCCACAACCAAGGTGTTGACGAGTCTTTAGAGTCCCCCACATTCTGTTACTCAGCTTTCGGGCGAAAGGTTGTAGAGGCCGTATGGAGATATGGCAAGGTCCGATCAGATACGTGCGGTATTGCACGGATCAGGATCGGACAGTTTGTACTAGTGGCCGTATGGATATATGGCAGGGTTCGATCAGATACGTGCGGTATTGCACGGATCAGGATCGAACGGATATTACTAGCCGGCTTTGGTTTAAGCCGGATCCTAGTATAGTACAGTGTAGATTTTGTCTCATTGCATTTTGTATTTCGGTCGAAATACAGATGCGGGTGTGTATGCACAGTATCGGGGTTTTCCTGTAATTTATTACGGGACCAGTTTTCTGGAGTTGCCAGTTTGCTTTCCGTTTCGGCCGATTTCCATTGTTCCGTTCATTGGCCGAAGATTGGTGAAGGAGGGCTTATTTGCATTGTTGCAAATAAGTGGTTGTGGAGGGGGTCTTTGCATCTTTGTTTTATCATGATGGTTTTCATGATGAGCACCATCACTTGACTTTCCTTTTTCATGATTGCTTGACTTTGGATGTCATCATGGTTGTTGATGATGATGAGGGGTGAGGTTGGTGGAGTGTAGTTTTGTTTGAGTGATCATTTCCTTTTGCATGATAGACTTCTCTCTCTCTCCCTTGTATTATTGGATGGCCTCTCACTTCTCACTCTCCATTCATTCCTCCCCTCACCAAGATGGCCGGCCCAAGCATGAAGGGGGGCTGTCCAACATTTTTGGAGTGGGGTTTTTGGTTCATTTCATGTTCCAAAATCCCCAAAGTTCCTCCACATACTTCTTGTTTTCATCCCTCCACCAAAAGGCAATTCCGATAACCCCAAATGAGACACAAGCCTTTACATTATATTCTACAGTAAATCTTGGGCACGTCGAGTAGCCGGCTTCGTGCCCGAGTTGCCTCGGCATTGAGGTGGGAGCCCGTAAAAGAAGTAGGCGATGTGGTGCACTTCCGGCGACGAGGAGGAGACGGGACATTCCGCAGGAGATCGGGACGATGACGAGAAGACCGGAGGACTTGGATCGTCGGTATATCTCTATTCCCTTTCTTGTAGATAGCTAGGACTAATTAATGGTTCGATCCGGGTATTAGTGCGCGGCGGTTTGCCAGTTCAAGAAAATTTAAAGTTTATCACCGCTTCCGCATTTGGCAGTCGGATTGACGGCCGGGGCGCCGCCATGCACTTACAGTGGTATCAGAGCCTCGCCATTAACTTAGTCTAGCTTGGTTTAATGTGTTTTGCATTTCCGATCGACCAAAATTCCAAAATTCGCATTTTTTCTTGCATCAGTTTTTTGTTAAAATTTTCTAGTGTCGAAATTTTTTTCAGGTTACAGAAAAGTGATGTACTGGAAAATATAAGAGATCTGTGAAAATTCGATGAAGTGTCTCTACAGTAGGAGCGCGGAACCGCGACCAAACCCCCCCTTGGGCCGCGGTTCCGCCGCACTCTATTGGGTTCACTGCACCAAATTTTTACAGAGGCTTTCTGGGGTTAAAATTGGGGTTTTGGAATATTAATTTTGGGCCCAGAATTTCTTGATGTGCTACAGTTGTACTTGGGGGCCCACTTGTTAAAGTTTGATCGATCGGATATTTTAAACACATTATTTCACAGTATTTACATTATATCTGCGACCGTGAATGTCACTCGATCGGTAAATCCGGTCTAACTGCTATAGCCCGGTTAGACGGATTTGCGAACGTGACTTTCACGTTGATGTTCTGTTTTTGCTGTGATGTTGCGGATCGGTCGTGGAGGATAGCCTGGATGCAATGCTAGTACAGTTGTGGTTGTATTATGTACATTTGATATTGCGGGGCGAGCGTCCGACATGTGGACTGCCGTCACTGCCTGTTTGTATTATTATTTTGGGGCACGACCAGGTTGCGGTCGATGTACCCGGTGTATGTATATTTTACTTTCTGTACTAGGATTGCCCCGCGGAGGGGTGCACGGATAGCCGGGTTCTAGAGGGCAGCAAGCCCGCATCTCATGGCATTGGGACGGAGGGGACTTCACTCTAGGATTGGCGGGCTATTCGCCGCACTCGTAGGGGGTACAGGTTGACCCAGGAGGGGTGCCCAAGTTGCCGGATTCCGTGAAGTGCCGGGTGGTCCATTCACGTCGCTGAAGGGGGCTGCCTCGCTTCAGGTTTTGGCGGGTAACTTGCCGCGCCCGTAGGGGTCTAGGATTTCATTGCACAGGCTATCCACACGACCAGGGGAACGTCGGGTTTCAGCGGCTCTGTGAAACCCGGGGATCCCAGATATCTGTATTGTTTCTGTGATGCTGTACATTTTCTGTGATGTTGCATTTTATCACGCCTTGAGCGAATATAATATATTGGTATATATATTAGTAGATGTTGTATATGTTTTGCATCCGCGCTAGTCCAGTCCCCGCTCTGTCGTTAGTTAGCTAACCTAACGGGTAATGACGGGACCCAGTGGCGAATGCGGATGGCATATACGTACATCAGTATATTTTCGTTCTTTTTGGTATGATCAATTGATGGGACTGCGTTGATTCGGATCAATGCAAGTTAAAACAAACCTAATCTGATGTTGTTGGAACACTTTTCAAAAGGCTGTTATTGCAAGGACGTTCACTTTTGTTTAGCATCGTGGTATTCAGTTGGAATATCCTGCTCCTCAGTCGACGAGGCAAGGGCCGAGATCCCTTCACCGGGAGTGACCCTTTGGACAGAAGTTTGCGTCAGGGCATTAACTTCACTATAGCCGACTACTTTTGCTTTGCACCGTGGTATTCAGTTAGAATATCCTGCACCCCATTCTACGGGGAAAGAGCCGAGATCCCTTCACCGGGAGTGACCTCTTTAGCGAAGGTTTTCGTCACTATATTTTTAAAAGCTATCCGTTCCTTCAACGATATCAAGTTCATTACGTTAAAGGTTTTCGCCAGAAACCATTCGTAGCCCTCCGTCGTTTCAGACGGGTAGCACGTAGTATTCATGCTATGTTTGTTGGCCTTCGTCAAGGCATAGTGTATGGTAGCTGCTTGTTGCCTTCCTGCAGCATAGATAGATGCGTTGGTTTGGGACAGTCGTATAGCCTTGTTGGCCTTCATCAAGGGCTTGTACGGGTGGGTTCAAATCAACCTGGACAATGACGGGTAGAACTTGACATGTGACTTATGATTTGTTGGCCTTAGTCAAGGTCATAAGTGCATGGGGCAAAAATCACATCGGGAGTTTCAAAAGAACTGAAACTTGCCAGATATGCGCATACCTTCTGGAGTGTGATGACATGAGCGGATTCCGTCACGTTATCATGCGATGAGAGTTGGATCCCGATTCCCACTGATGAGTTAGTTTACTCCTCGGGTGATCCCGACTAATTCTTCTTTCAGGTTTGGAGGAGAATTTGAGGTACAGTGGGAGGATTCCAGATTAGATAAATTGGTAACCATTCTGATCTAGGTTAGAGTGCACGCTGAGTGTTTCTTTTCTCTCTCTCTTTGGCAGCGACCATTGACCCGACCCTAAGACTATGACTCAGTGACCAAGTTGACCGAACCTTCTTAACACTGGCTTTTGGATTGTCAGAGTTGCAGACCTCATTGCCACTCCTACTTTTACCCTTTTCTCCAGGACACCCCGTATTACTACGAACGTCCACTTCCATTGGACAAAACCATCGTATGGTTATATACGAACTCGAAGGGATTTATTCGAGGATGGTTTCCGGTTCTGGAGAAAACGGATAGGATTATTCAGTTGTCTTCTCCTTTTACCTTCTCTCAAGTTGTGAGTACTCCTTGGTTTAGGAGATAGTACACCTATTACGCAAATTGGATAGTCTTCTTCCAAACCATAGGCAGGTGCCGACCGGTAGGGAATGAAGAAAACCAATTAGCCTAACGATGGTTTACAGAAGGTATTAAGTTAAGACAAAGCAAGGGATTAGTAAGAGGGCAAAGTAAATTGCGACTGATATTCACGACCAAACCAGGTATTTCATTACCACTCCCACTTCACCTTTGTATTTCTCCAGGACACTCCGTATCACTACGAAGATCCACAATTTATTGGATACTCCATCGTATGGTTATATACGAACTCGAAAGGAACTTGTTCCAGTTCGGGGATGGATTCTGGTCCAGGAGAAATAGGAATAAGGTTTATTCGGTTGTCTTTTATCTTCACCCTCTCTCATTGCGAGTGTTCCTAGGATTGGGACAGTACACCCATTATGCTTATTGGATAGTCTTCTTCCAAACCATAGGCTGGTGCCGAACGGTAGGGAAGGAAGAAAACCATTTGGCCTAAAGGGGTGTGCAGAAGGTAAAGACTAAAGACATATGAAGGGATTTGGAGAGGTGGCAAAGAACTATACGGTTACAGTCGTGAATCTGGAAGAGGCATTACTAGGAATACCAGAATACCCCATCGGAACATTTCAATGTTTCAGTTTCACTGTGTAATGTTAAAGGAAAACTGATTTCCCGATTAGATACTTATTCCAGGGTATGTATTTACCAGGTACGATTCTCACATCTGTATGGTTTTACAGATGATGAGTGGGAGTAAGTTATTGGGAATTGGGTCATTATCCTCATTATATCGGGATTCATTGTAATCGGTGATATTTGGGGAAATCACCTGGGCTGTTTGCCGGTTGGCAAATATTTGGTTTTGAATATCCGCAGTTATGCACCAATTTCAAATTGATATATCTGTACGTCTATTTTCATAGAGTGAGATATACCTTTCTGAAATTATGTCTACGACATTTACCTATATCAGTGGATGGTTAGGCAAGGAACATTAAACAGTGGTGTAATTCTTCTTAACCATAAGTACAGTTTTCAACCTACGACACACAGTGAATGAGTTATTAGACTCAAGGGAGTTATACAGAGTATTGTATGTTGTCCAGGGTCCATCAGGACAGAGGGGTTGGTCCTCGTACTATATTCGGTTTACTTATGACTTCTCTAGTTTTTGGACAAGTGTTTCGTGGAAACACAGGGTCCGAATTTTTAGAAGTTATAGGTATTTGAATAGAGTAGAGAACCAGGTGTAGCAAGTATCGGGATTCTTCAAATAGATCGAAGATGTAGATACTTGTGTATGGTATTCAGTTGATAGTGATGATTAAGAGATCTTGCTTCTCTTTCAGGTTACTCATAATTGGAAGTGCTCCTAAGTTGAGTAACGCTGATCGGCCTCCTTCCATTTAGTTGACATGCACTGGAGATAGTTGCATGATTTGGATCTGGTTCAGTTAAATCAGTGCCTCTGGTTCTATATTGGATATAGTACAGTTCATATCTTAACGGTGTTAAGGTACGGGGAGTTGTCCGGCTTATGATTAAAACCAGACGCTGGACAACTCAAGGCACGTTTCTGTAATGGCTGTTTGTGGGTTGACCCAGGCTGTGACGAGGGTTGACTTTCTACCATCTGGATGAACAATAGCAATATTGTTCTAGACTCGCCACAGTTTTATTAAAAATGGATTTTTTCAGAAAAACAGTAGTGGGAGTATGGTAGAACTGGAAGTGATTCCAGAACCACATACGATTACTGAAGATTTTATAGGAACCTAAAGATTCAATCTAGTTTGACATTCCATTGGCCACTCCGCAGATAAGGTGGGTAACTTCAGGCACCCGAGAGGTACTACGGTAGCCTCAAGGACGGTGACAGGGAAGTTCTTGTTCACCCACAATTACCATTGCTGTTCTTCCAGGCTGCGAGACCCGGCGGGAGGATGAGTATAGCGTCGTTCTAAACTAGTTTTAGAAGTGTACGTGTATATGACTCTGCCAGAAGGTTGTCGTAGTCAGTGGGAGCAGCGGAAGCATTGGTGGACAGGTGGTTTATGTCTATTTATAGACAAAAGCACATGTAGCGGAGATAGATCATCTATTTCTGACATGACAGTCATGGGTTTGACTTCATCAGAATAGGGGATGGATCTGTTGAGAAGGTAGTAGGGTGTGATGTCCTGGTATTTGGATCACATACACAGAATAGGAAAGGAAACTCCTATACTGCGATCGGTTATACTTTGGTCGTCACACAGTTGTTTCTCCACACAGGACTTGGATATTATATCAGACATACTGGTTACTAGATCTATGGTTTTAGATCTAGATTTGGGTGGTTTCCCAATCAGGGTACTTAGACAGCATTCTAAGAGTATTTAGAATGGACGACTCCATGCACGGTAGTGTACCTGCAGAAGATGGAGTCACCCTCTCTAAAGGTGTCTTATAGACTAAAGGGGAGAGGGATGTGCATGATTGGCAGATCACTTGCTTAGGCAATTGAGTCAATCAAGAGATGTCAAGTACCACACCAGATGTTGTTCTTGCACTAGATGCAATAAGTTGACATTGATCCAATCCTGGAGAAACAGTCGGAAGCAGTTTTAGAACATAAGTGGATGTTCTAGGAATATGATAACGACAGCCTCATTCGGGAGACAGTTATCATTCCAAGCTTCCAAGGTGACATGGACGACAAGGAGGTTGTCAGAGTTATAGTTCTCCTTCTGACGAAGGGCAGTATTTTGGACAGGTGGTCCAAGGCAATACTGAGGGTGGCATGGCGCAGGATACTGATTAAGTTCAGTTGACGATACAGTCTAAGAAGTTTGGATTTGGAGTTCATTTATGAGCTATGTCCCATCAGACATCCAGACACATTCTAAGACAGGTATTGCTCATTTCGGGAGATGGCTTTCTCCGCGAACTTGAGATATAGAGAGACATGGAAAGAGACAACAAAGCGGATCCACTCACTGAGGCTATTCCTCGAACGCAATAGTTTCGCAAACGAGCTTTGTGAGACTGACTAGTAGAGGAGTTGGGTGTTCGGTATCACACGGGCTGTGAGTATGCGACATCGCAATAATTAGCCTTGAGTGCAAGTGGGAGATTGTTGGAGATAGTGCCCTCAGAGTCAATTATTAGGTCACAGGTACGTGATTGCAATGATTGATGGAGGTCCTATCCCGGTAGGACAATCTTACTCGAGATGATAGTATGCTATCTGGTTTACCTTTATCATCGTGTACTGCTTTAGGTGACCTGACAAGTTGCTATTACACGTTGATAGAGCCCCTAGGATTCTTGCTTGACCACCAGCAGTATGAGGGCGATCATATAAGTGGGAGCTGGGGTCTATAAGCATATCCTTAAATGGTCCCTAGTCGTGTGAGTTTCGAGACAGGGCATCGATACTCCAGAGTAGACTAGTGTATACAGTCGAGACCCCGACGAGGGGCGGTGGCCGGTCTCACAAGCCACTGGTGTCAGTTGGATCACCTAAGATATATACAGGTGCTCATTGGGTTATGAGTACACCGGACAGGACTCGCCGGGAACATGCTAGTTGGTCATATAAAAGACGTCAGATGGCAGTTCCCTGGTGACATGTGTGCAGGTTAGTTCATCGACTTGGGGATCGTCATTTGTCTCGTGTGAGTTCCCACTGTACTTTGATTACTACCCTACCACGGCTCAAAGGAGTCGTGCAAACAGGTTTTAGTTGGGTACAGTCCCGAGCCACATGGAGGCAGTGAGCGTATCTTCAGGGGTTCGTCTCTCCCGGTATTGGGGGTGAGGTCGTGCTGTGTCTAGGAGAGCCATTACACGAAGCCCTCGGCCGAGGCAAGGAGATTTACTGGTAGGTATTCCAGTAGTATCTCAGGGTGTTCTGGGCTACACTCCGACACGACTTGTACCGCTTTTGGGGGTCTGACTTTTACCAACCCCCTAGGCCCGCCATGCGATGCTCATAGACGAACGGACCGGACTGTACGGATATTGTCACTGACAGGCTCAGTAGGGTTGTCAGGCTGAGTTCGCTCACAGACGTCCCTTTTAGTCAATACCTGGTAGCCCGTTACGTATTGGCTTATACCTCTGACGTGCTAGTGGTTAAATCCACAACCAAGGTGTTGACGAGTCTTTAGAGTCCCCCACATTCTGTTACTCAGCTTTCGGGCGAAAGGTTGTAGAGGCCGTATGGAGATATGGCAAGGTCCGATCAGATACGTGCGGTATTGCACGGATCAGGATCGGACAGTTTGTACTAGTGGCCGTATGGATATATGGCAGGGTTCGATCAGATACGTGCGGTATTGCACGGATCAGGATCGAACGGATATTACTAGCCGGCTTTGGTTTAAGCCGGATCCTAGTATAGTACAGTGTAGATTTTGTCTCATTGCATTTTGTATTTCGGTCGAAATACAGATGCGGGTGTGTATGCACAGTATCGGGGTTTTCCTGTAATTTATTACGGGACCAGTTTTCTGGAGTTGCCAGTTTGCTTTCCGTTTCGGCCGATTTCCATTGTTCCGTTCATTGGCCGAAGATTGGTGAAGGAGGGCTTATTTGCATTGTTGCAAATAAGTGGTTGTGGAGGGGGTCTTTGCATCTTTGTTTTATCATGATGGTTTTCATGATGAGCACCATCACTTGACTTTCCTTTTTCATGATTGCTTGACTTTGGATGTCATCATGGTTGTTGATGATGATGAGGGGTGAGGTTGGTGGAGTGTAGTTTTGTTTGAGTGATCATTTCCTTTTGCATGATAGACTTCTCTCTCTCTCCCTTGTATTATTGGATGGCCTCTCACTTCTCACTCTCCATTCATTCCTCCCCTCACCAAGATGGCCGGCCCAAGCATGAAGGGGGGCTGTCCAACATTTTTGGAGTGGGGTTTTTGGTTCATTTCATGTTCCAAAATCCCCAAAGTTCCTCCACATACTTCTTGTTTTCATCCCTCCACCAAAAGGCAATTCCGATAACCCCAAATGAGACACAAGCCTTTACATTATATTCTACAGTAAATCTTGGGCACGTCGAGTAGCTGGCTTCGTGCCCGAGTTGCCTCGGCATTGAGGTGGGAGCCCATAAAAGAAGTAGGCGATGTGGTGCACTTCCGGCGACGAGGAGGAGACGGGACATTCCGCAGGAGATCGGGACGATGACGAGAAGACCGGAGGACTTGGATCGTCGGTATATCTCTATTCCCTTTCTTGTAGATAGCTAGGACTAATTAATGGTTCGATCCGGGTATTAGTGCGCGGCGGTTTGCCAGTTCAAGAAAATTTAAAGTTTATCACCGCTTCCGCATTTGGCCGTCGGATTGACGGCCGGGGCGCCGCCGTGCACTTACAATATCAAGGCGGATCCACTCTCTGAGGCTATTCCTCGAACGCAATAGTTTCGCAAACGAGCTTTGTGAGACTGACTAGTAGAGGAGTTGGGTGTTCGGTATCACACGGGCTGTGAGTATGCGACATCGCAATAATTAGCCTTGAGTGCAAGTGGGAGATTGTTGGAGATAGTGCCCTCAGAGTAAATTATTGGATCACAGGCACGTGATTGCAATGATTGAGGGAGGACCTATCCCGGTAGGACAGTCTTACTCAAGATGATAGTATGCTATCTGGTTTATCTTTATCATCGTGTACTGCTTTAGGTGACCTGACAGGTCGCTATTACACGTTGATAGAGCCCCTAGGATTCTTGCTTAACTGCCAGCAGTATGAGGGCGATCATATACGTGGGAGCTGGTAGTCTATAAGCACATCCTTAAAAGGTCCCTAGTCGTGGGAGTTTCAAGACAGGGCATCGATACTCCAGAGTAGACTAGTGTATACAGTCGAGACCCCGACGAGGGGCGGTGGCCGATCTCACAAGCCACTGGTGTCACTTGGTTCACCTAAGATGTATACAGGTGCTCATTGGGTTATGAGTACACCGGACAGGACTCGCTGGGAACATGCTAGTTGGTCTTATACCTGACGTCAGATAGCAGTTCTCTGGTGACATGTGTATAGGTTAGTTCATCGACCTGAGGATCGTCATTTGTCTCGTGTGAGTTCCTACTGTACTTTGATTACTACCCTACCACGCTCAAAGGAGACGTGCAAACAGGTTTTAGTTGGGTACAGTCCCGAGCCACATGGAGGCAGTGAGCGGATCTTCAGGGGTTCGTCTCTCCCGGTATTGGGGGTGAGGTCGCGCTGTGTCTAGGAGAGCCTTTACACGAAGTCCTTGTCCAAGGCAGGAGATTTACTGGTAGGTATTCCAGTAGTATCTCAGGGTGTTCTGGGCTACACTCTGACACGACTTGTACCGCTTTTGGGGGTCTGACTTTTACCAACCCCCTAGGCCCGCCATGCGATGCTCATAGACGAACGGACCGGACTGTACGGATATTGTCATTGACAGGCTCAGTAGGGTGTCAGGATGAGTTCGCTCATCGACGTCCCTTTCGGTCAATAGCTGGTAGCCCGTCACGTATGGCTAATACCTCTGACGTGCTAGTGGTTAAATCCACAGCCATAGTATTGACAAGTCTTTAGAGTCCCCCACATTCAGTTACTCAAGTTTCGGGTGAAACGCTGTAGAGGCCGTATGGAGATATGGCAGTGTTCGATCAGATACGTGCGGTATTGCACGGATCAGGATCGGACGGTTAGTACTAGAGGCCGTATGGAGATATGGCAGCGTTCGATCAGATACGTGCGGTATTGCACGGATCAGGATCGGACGGTTAGAACTAGAGGCCGTATGGATATATGGCAGGGTTCGATCAGATACGTGCTGTATTGCACGGATCAGGATCGGAGGGATAATACTAGCCGGCTTTGGTTTAAGCCGGATCCTAGTATAGTACAGTGTAGATTTTGTCTCATTGCATTTGTATTTCGGTCGGAATACAGATGCGGGTGTGTATACACTGTATCGGGGTTTTTCTGTAATTTATTACGAGACCAGTTTTCTGGAGTTGCCAGTTTGCTTTCCGTTTCGGCCATATTTCTTTGTATCCTTCATTGGCCGAAGATTGGTGGAGGAGGGCTTATTTGCATTTATGCAAATAAGCAATTTGGAACGGGGTCTTTTCATATTGTTGGATCATGATGGAGGACCATCCCTTGACTTTCCATGGTTCATGATTGCTTGACTTTGTGAGCAATCATGGTTGTTGATGATGGTTGTTTTGGAGTGTGGATTTGTTGGTGATCATTTTCTTTTCATGATCACATTTGATTCCTTTCCCTTGCATTATTGTGAGGCTCTCCCCCATTCACTCACCCCCCTCTCTCCAAGTTTGGCCGGCCATATGAAGGGGGCTGTCCCATTTTTGGTGTGGTGATTTTTTGGTTGATCTCATATCATTTTCCTTCACCAAAATTCCCAAGAAAAACTCCATAGTTCATCCCTCCACCAAATGGCAACCTCCACTACCCCAAAATAAGACATCAGTTCTACACACATTCTACAGCAAACCTTGGGCACGTCGGCTCGCCAACTTCGTGCCCGAGTTGCCTCGGTATAAAGGTGGGAGCCCGTAAAAGAAGCAGGCGACATGGTGCCCTTCCGGCGACGAGGTGGAGACCGGAGATTCCGCGGGGAGATCGGGACGATGACGAGAAGACCGAAGGACACGGATCGCTCGGTATATTTCTCTACCCCCGTTCTTATGTTAGCTAGATCTAGTTTAATGGCCTGATCCGGGTTCTAGTGCGCGGTGGTGCCGGTTTGCTAGTTTGCAAAGTTTTTCGTTTTCGCACTCCGGCGTCGGATTGACGGCCGGGGCGCCGCTGTGCACTTACAGAATCCGTGGGAGAATATCGCCCAGGTTTGACAAGTGGGCATATATTGATTCTACATAACTGTTTGTATGTACCTAGTTTGAATTATAATATCATATCAGTATCCTCACTTTCGAGAGAGGGATATGATTTTACATTCATAAGCGATGTGGTTCACATCCACCTAAATCAAGTTCTGATTGGGTCCGGTGCATTAGATGACGGTATATACGTATTGAATCAAGCTCAGGTTTTCAATGTCCAGAACATACTTAAAAGAAAGTCTCCGGAAATAAATCAGGCTTTCTTATGGCATTGTAGACTAGGTCATATCAATGAAACACGGTTGAATAAGTTACATAGAGAAGGATATTTGAATCCGTTCGAATATCAATCTTATGCTATTTGTGAATCTTGTCTCATGTGAAAGATGACAAAGACTCCATTTACTGGACACGGAGTAAGAGCGAGCGAGCTCTTGGGACTCATACACAGTGACGTGTGCGGTCCAATGTCTACACATGCGCGAGGTGGTTATTCCTACTTCATTACTTTTACGGATGATTTCTCTAGGTATGGACATATCTTCTTGATGAAGCATAAATCCGAGGCCTTTGAGAAATTCCGGGAATACAAGAATGAAGTGGAAAACCCAACAGGCAAAAGTATCAAGACACTGAGATCTGATCGAGGTGGTGAATACTTAAGTGCCGAGTTCCTGGGTTACTTAAAAGAGAATGGAATTCTCTCTCAGCTTCCTCCTCCATACACACCACAACACAATGGTGTATCGGAAAGGCGGAATCGAACCCTATTGGATATGGTTCGTTCCATGATGAGTAAGGATGAGTTACCGCGATCTTTCTGGAGTTATGCACTAGAATCAGCTGCATATCTTTTGAAAATGGTTCCAACCAAGATTGTGCCTACCACACCATATCAGATGTGCAGTGGGAAGAAACCCTATCTTCAGTACCTGAAGACATGGGGATGTCCAGCTTTTGTTAAAAAACAGCATGCGGACAAGCTTGAGGCACGTTCAGTGCAGTGTAAGTTTGTGGGATATCCAAAGAACTCTGAGGGGTATTGTTTCTATTACGCAGTGGAACAAAAGGTTTTTGTTTCTCATCATGCCCACTTCTTGGAAGCTGAATTTTTAGAAAATCAGAAGAGTGGGAGCGCAATAGAACCGGAAGAAATTCCAGAACCACAAGCTGTTACTGAAAGTATGGTAGAACCAGAAGTTTCAGAAGAAAGGGACATCCCAGCGCCTATCCGCAGAAGTAGTAAGTAGTTTCATCCGCCCGAGAGATACTACGGTTTTCTCATAGATGGTGATAGAGAAGATTGCATCATTGACAATGATGACTGATTGATACGAATTCTCGGTTGTGTGGTTTAGAAAATGAATATAGAAATCACAACCAAAAATATTTGACCGCAATTAATAACGGTGTCGAATGTAGCGCGTTAGTAAGTGCGGAACGTCCACAGGGAAAGTGTAATCGTTCGTGTTTCGATTTAGATGAGTCGAAAATTTAAAGGAAAGAAAAGAAACAATTCATGATTTGTAAATTGAATTTCAAGAATTAGAAAAATCTAGATCTAAGAAAACATTAAATTCAAGAATTGAGATGTGATGATTTCCAAACCAGCAATCAAGATTCGAAGTGTGGCTCGTAGGAGTCGATTGGATCTATAGATGTGATGAGATCTAATGATTACATACTTTTATCCATTAACGAATTGATACTAGATTGTTGACGATTTATCGAGGTTAAGGATCTTGCGAAGAAACTAGGGTTTCCTCATCTCATCCTTTGCCCTTTCGATGAATCTCATTCACAAACTAGCTTCTCGTAAATCAATTGATCGATCGTTGATCTCTAGTTTCGAGCGAACACAATCAAGAGAGCATCGCATCGAAACTAGGTCATCGATCATTCGATTTCCAAGAATTTACAAACGTTATAGGACTTAAGAATTGTAAAAGAATCTAAATCATCATCATTCTATCGATCATATCGACTCCTTTAAGAGTGGAGTTTTACTCAAACATTATCACAAAGAACACATTCAAGAATCTAGATTGAGTCATAATGCTTGAATTCAAAAGATAAGCAAGATAAAAGAATTATCACCTTTATTATATCAACAATTAGTTACAACTCTCAAAACTACAAGAGGAAGGAACTTGATCGTTGAGTTTGGCGTCGCTCGGCTCCTTGAGTCACGGATCGGCTTGGATCACTTGCTCGGATGAACTCCGGCGTTGCTCTCTAAAGGATCTAGGCTTCTTGCTTTGATTGAACTCGGAATTCTTGATCTTGGATTGGAATTGGAATTAGGGTTAGGGTTTTGATGCGCAAGTCGTGTCACTCAACTTATGGGTGGAAGAATTGTTCATCTTTCAACAACCTTTTGATCCTAGATCTAGGTTTCCTTTTATAGGCCTTGTAACCCTAGATCTAGGATTCAAAATTCAAATTTCCCTCCAAAAGTTTGTTAGAGAGAGAGGCTTCTAGATGAAGTTAGTTGGAGGGAGGCTTCTAGAACTAGGTTGTTAGGCCGAGCCTTCTAAATGAAGCCACGTGGAGTTTCTGGAGAGTTCTGGGAGCTTGGCCATTAGAAATAAGCACATGGGGGAAAACTGAGCTGCTAATGACGTCATCATGCTGCGGATCCGCGGCACGTGCCTGCTCCGGCCGCGGATCCGCGGTCACGTGAGCGCTTTAGTGTGCACAATTTCCTGTACTGCCTTCTGATGTCTTCTTGGTATTTATCTGACATGTTGAATATTATAGTTCCCTCTGTATAAATGCCAGATCAAAAATCTTAGACTTGGCGTAATTTTGATCAGCAATTTTGACAATTTTGGCTCGGTTCCTGGAATTTCCTGCACAGACTTCGAAACAAGTGTTGCGCTATACAAGGATGATGCAATGCCATGATAAACACTCAATTTCCCTCGAAATGCTGGTTTTAGTATACAACACAAGTAATCTGGTATTTTACGGGTGTTTTGCTAATATGTGTAATATGCAAACCGAACACTTCTAGATGAGTGCAAATGATAGGGAAATTGACGTGTTAAAAATACAATATTTTCGACTGATCAATGACCCTACTAGATTCCAGCAAGCCATTCAGAGCGGCGACTCAGTAAGATGGCTGGATGCAATGCGGACCGAAATGGAGTCTATGTACACTAACAAAGTATGGACTTTGGACATTGCTCCAGATGGGGTAAAACCCGTAGGATGCAAATGGATCTTCAGAAAGAAGATTGGTGTAGATGGACAGGTTGAAACCTATAAGGCTAGACTTGTTACAAAGGGTTTTCTTCAAAGACCTGGTTTGGACTATGACGAAACCTTTTCTCCAGTGGCTATGGTCAAATCCATTCGGGTCCTTCTTGCCATTGCCGCTTTCCACGATTATGAGATCTGGCAGATGGACGTAAAGACGGCTTTTCTAAATGGTAATTTAGAAGAATGCGTCTATATGGATCAGCTAGAGGGATTCATTCAGAGTGGGAGCAACGGTAAAGTGTGCAAGTTGCTTAAGTCCATTTATGGACTAAAGCAGGTATCGCGGAGTTGGAACATCTTTTTTGATGATACTGTCAAAGAATACGACTTTATCAAAAATCCAGATGAACCATGCATATATAGTATGATTGTAGGGAGAGCTGTAGTATTCCACGTTTTGTACGTGGATGACATTCTCCTAATAGGAAATGATATTCCTATGTTACAGTCAGTCAAAGGATTCTTGTCATAGAAGTTCACCATGAAGGACCTGGGTGATGCCACCTACATTCTTGGGATCCAGATCTATCGTGATAAATCAAAGAGGATGTTGGGACTTTTGCAGTCCAGGTACATAGATACCATATTAAAAAGATTCAGTATGGAAGATTCTAAGCGCGGTAACCTACCGGCTTATCACGGAATCACCCTTTCCAAAGAGATGTCTCCCAAGACTGATTTGGAAAGGGCTCGCATGTCGATTATACCCTACGCTTCTGCGGTAGGCTCTAAAATGTATTTGATGTTATGTACCAGACCAGATGTAGCATACGCATTGAGCGTTGTAAGCCGGTATCAGGCAAACCCATCGGAGAAGCACTGGATAGCAGTAAAGAACATTCTCAAGTACCTGAGGAGGACTAAGGAGATGTTCTTGGTGTATGGAGGAAAGGACCTCCAGATCGAGGCCTTTGCCGACTCCAGCTTCCAGAGTGACAAGGATGACTCGAAGTCTATGTCGGGTTATTTCTTTACCCTCAATGGAGGGACGGTCTATTGGAAGAGTTACAAGCAGGATACCGTTGCTGACTCGATGATGGAAGCGGAGTACATAGCCGCTTGTGATGCCGCAAAAGAAGCTGTCTGGATGAAGATGTTCCTCACAGAATTTCAGGTGGTTCCTACCAGTGTTGATCCAATACCTCTATATTGCGACAACAACGGCTCTATAGCTTTAGCGAAGGAACCCAGGTCCCATCAGAAGTCCAGACACATCTTAAGGCGGTATCACCTGATCAGGGAGATCATAGATCGCCGGGAGATCGAGGTGAAGAGAGTAGATACGGAGAATAACACTGCTGATCCTTTCACAAAGGCCATTCCTCAGACGCAGTTCGTGAGGCTATTCAAGATGATAGGTCTGCGATATGCCAGTACATGGCCCCAGTGCAAGTGGGAGATTGTTAGTGTTTATGCCCTAGAGGCCATTACTGTATCATACTAGTTTGTATATTACTTAATGGAAGCTTGGGATATTCACAGTTGTATTGACAGTCTTGCTAAAAATGGTAGTATGCTACTTGGTTTGTGTCTAATTTAATATGTGCATGTGTTTCTTTTAACATATCGCTTATACATATTAGTAGAGCCCTTAGGATCTTTGCTTGATTACCAGTGTTGTGATGGCAGTCACACTAGTAGGGGCTGGGTAGTCTTTAAGCAACATCTTATACAGGTCCCTAGTTGTAGGATTATCGAGATGCGGCATCGATACTCCGGAGTAGACTGGTGTATACGCTTCTCATCCTAGCATGGGGAGATGGTCTGTCCTACAGCCATCAGTATGTCGTACTGGAGATAGTATGCTGGTGCTCGTTAGGTTATGAGTATACAGGACAGGACTCGCAGGGAACTGCAGGTTGGTTCATACCCATCATCAGATAGCAGTTCCCAGATGACATGAGTACAGCTTAGTCCGTCGACTTGACACTGCTACTTCTCCTCGGGTGTGTTCCCACTGTACTTAGATTACTACCCTACCACGGCTCAAAGGAGTCGTGCAAACAGGTAGTAGTTGGGTGCAGTCCCGAAGCACTTGGAGGCAGTGGCGGTTAGACAGGATTTGTCTCTCCCGGGATTGGGGGTTGATATCGCGCTGTGTATGGAGAGCCATTACGCAAAGTCACTGGCCAGGGCAAGCGGGATTTACTGGTAGGTTCTAGTAGTTTCTCAAGGTGTAATAGGCTTCACTCCGACACGACTTATACCGCTATTAAGGGTATGACGTTTACCGCTCCCTAGGCCCAATATGCGATAGTCCTAGACGAACAGACCAGATTGTACGGAGATTGTCACATATATGCTCAGTATGAGTTCGTATGGGTTTCCTCATCGTCCTTCTTATCGACATCTACCTGGGGACCGTTATGTACAGCTAGTACCGCTTACGGCCTGTGGTTAAACCCACTGCCCGCGTAGTGCCGAGTCTTTAGAGTCCCACACAGAGAGTTTCCCTACACCGGGCAAAAAGTGTAGAGGCCGTATGGTTTTACGGCAGGGCCACGATCACTTATGTACACTTGTGCACGTACTATGATCGGGCAGATAATACTAGCAGGCTTTGGTTTCAGCCGGATTCTAGTATTATACAGATGGAATTATTCAGTTAAAGATTATCCGTGTTTTTCGGAAATACGGATGGGAGGGGCAGTCTCGTAATTTGTCGGGAAGCTCCTAGAAGGAGGTGACTCATTTGTGTTTATTTCTTTTAGGATTTAAACTAAATGAGGTGGAGGAGATGGGGTGTAGTTTACATTAAATGCTTAATGACTCATGAGGTGATTCACTATTAGAATTAAATGAAGCATACAAGATATTATATTGATATTATCAAGAGAGATATTTGTATGCTTCATATTATTCTAGCATGAGCATTATTCATTTCATAATCACAAAACACTTCTCACTCCTCAAGTCTTCATCTTCTTCCTCAAACCCTAAAAGCTCTCATGAGTTGAGAATCCTAGGGTTTAAAGTGACTAAGTAATCCATCTAAATACTCTACACTCTCTAGGACTTCTAGATCAGTAAACTAGAAGCCGTAGTTATCTCAGATTCGAGATAGGAGCTCGGACTATAGACTCTCGGGTGGATCTTCTTTGACTCGAGGAGGCCGTTGAGGTACCCATGTTCCATAGAGCCTACGAGGTGTGGAGGACATCGATGAAGACCCGAAGGACAAGTAACGTGAGGTATAATTTCGAATCCGAGTAGTTAAAGCTCTCGTAGTTTGCTAGTAATGGTTTAGACATGATCCGTGTGCTCAAGTCCGTGTTACGAAGCTTTGATAATTATTTTTCATATATTCCGCCTCCCCGCGAACATGTGGGGTGCGTGACATGGACTTACACTTGCATGTGAGCCCTCTCCAAATCAGTCTTGGAGGACATCTCTTTGGAGAGAGTGATTCCTGAGGTTGTGGGTAAATTCCCATGCTTGTAATCTTCCGTACTAAACCTCTTTAGTATGGTGTCAATGTACCTGAATTGGGACAATCCCAACACCCGGTTAGATCTATCTCTATAGATCTTAATCCCCAGGATGTAGGAGGTATCACCCAAATCCTTCATGGAGAATCTTTGTGATAAGAGGAGCTTGACCGAGTGTAGCATAGGAACACCATTTCTTATCAAGAGTATGTTATCCACGTACGATACGAGGAAGACAACCTTACTCTTTACAACCTTCTTGTATATACAAGGTTCATATACCATTTTGATGAAGTCAAACTCTTTGACTGCCACATCAAAATAGATGTTCCAACTCCGCGATGCCTGCTTTAATCCGTATTTTGATTTAAGCAACTTACACACCTTTCTGCTGCTCCCACTATCTACGAATCCCTCTGGCAGTGTCATGCACACGCTCTCTTCTAAATCATCATTTAGAAAAGTGGTCTTGACGTCGATCTGCCAGATTTCGTAATTATAGTATGCAGCAATGGCAAGTAGGATCCGGATGGACTTAAGCATAGCTACTGGAGAAAATGTTTCATCAAAATCCACACCTGGTTATTGACGAAAACCTTTTGCAACAAGTCAAGCTTTGAAAGTCTCAACTTTTCCATCTACACCAATAATCTTCTCAAGATCCACTTGCTCCCGATGGGTTTTACCCCTTCAAATGCAACTACCAAAGTCCATACTTTGTTGGTGTATATACCTTACATCTCAGATCGCATAGCATCCAGCCATTTCACAAAATCCCCAATTGTGATGGCTTGCTCAAAACTAGTTGGGTCATTATCTTCCATGATGTAATCTTCGCTTCCACTATCATTGAGAAAACCGCAGTATCTCTCAGGCGGATGAGAAACCCTATTAGATCTGCGGAGAGGCTGAGGTTCGTCGGAAGCTATTGAATCCACCGGTTCTACCAAATCATCAGCTGTAAGTTTGTCTAGCTGGAACTCATTCCAGTTCTACCGCATGACCACTAATTGCTTCCATAAGAAATTCCTTTTCTAAAAAGGTGGCATGCTGAGAAAAAACACCTTTTGCTCCTCAGTGTGGTAGAAGATATACCCTCGCGAATGTTCGGGATATCCAACAAACTTATACAGTATCGACCTTGCCTCGAGCTTGTCCGGATTTTGCTTTTCAACATAGGCCGGACAACCCATATCTTAACTCGTTTAAGAGATGGTCTCTTCCTATTCCATATCTCATATGGAGTGGTAGGCACTGATTTGGATGGAACTCCATTCAATAGGTATGCAGCTTCTTAAGCGCATAACTCCAAAAGGAAATGGGTAACTCAGCAGTACTCATCATAGAGCATACCATATCTAATAGGGTGCGATTCGTCTGTCCCGATACACCGTTGTGCAGTGGTGTATACGGAGGAGTAAGCTGAGAGAGAATCCCATTCTCTCTTCAATAATCCAGGAACTCCATGCGTAAGTATTCTCCTCCCCGATTAGATCGAAGGATTTTAATACTTTTACTCGTTTGGTTCTCCACTTCGTACTTATATTCCTTGAATTTCTCAGAAGCTTCAGACTTGTGTTTCAACAGGAACACATGTCTGAATCTTGGGAGATCATCGGTGAATATAATGTAGTACGAGGAACCATTCCTGGCATGTGTAGACATGGGACCGCATGCATCACTATGTATCAGTCTTAAGAGTTCACTAACACTTTCTCCGTGTCCGGTAAACGGAATTTCGGTCATTTTGCCTTTGAGACATGACTGGCAAGTATTATAAGATGTAAATTCAAACTGATTCATTTAAAAATATAATTAAAGGACTTGGCATTTTTATAATTTATTATACACAGTTTCGATAAAAATCCGATTAGTGCACTGCTAATCGCGATTAAGCCAAATCCGTGTTTCTACAGTTTTCATGGTTAGTGCACCATGACATGTTTCACTTGGTTACATGTTGTTTCATTTCATTTGGGTTATGTGAGATGGTTTATTGGTGGTGAGGAAAAAAAGAACAGTAAAAAAGGGACATAATGATTAGGGTAGGTAGACTTTTGGAGAGAGAGTGTGTGTGTGAATAATAGTGAGAGAGAGAGCGGGGGGCTGCTGCTAAACCCTTGGCCCATCATTTTCTCCTCCTTCTTCTTCATTCTCCAACCTCACTTCCCTCCTCAAATAACACTAGATCCATCTCCAAATAATCCCCAAAACCCTACACTCCCTTCACAAAAATTAATCCCCATCTCTTCCTCTACACTTTGAACCGAGCAAAGTGCGATTTCGACGACATTGGGAAGTTAGTGCTGCCTAGAGGGGACTAAATGAGGTATAACTTCTTTCTTTTAGTTTAATTTTGTACGATGTCGTATTTTAGTGTCGTTTTGTGACATCGACAACCTGCTGTGACCCCGAGACTTGTTGGTGAAAACAAACAATGTAGTAATGTTGTAATTATGACTCTGAGTACACACTTGTGACCACGACCCTTCCTGCTCGGTTTTGGTCGGCGACTATGGGGGTAATTCCGGCGACCCCGGGTGGGTAGATGAGTTAGGGCTTGGGTTCTGTAGGGTAGTTACCTGAAGGTGTTTAAGGGTGTTTGGTCCTACTATATTCTTCTATTATGAAAATAGGTGAAATCTGGGAACTGTTAGGGGTGTTTACATGACCATGGTGACATGTTTTCTGACCTGAACCATAGATTTGAACCCGATGCACGAGCTTAGGAATTGTTCCGTATCAGTTTTGTGACTTTTAGTGTGCCTATAGGGTACCTGGAGCAACCCATGGAAATTTTGAGAGTAGCAAACAATACTAGAGACCAAATTAAGTTACTAGGAGACCACTCTGACCAGATGAACCCAAACAGGGACCCTTGGGCCGGCGACCTCGGATTTTAGGTGGGAGTGGCCGACCACTTGCTGAGGGTAGGCGTCTAGGTTGGTCCAGTAGGTCATATATACTACATACATCACCCTAGACTTGTTTTCTTGCCTTTATTTGACCTGAGTCAAAATCTGGGAACACTTGTGTGCGATTTAGGATATGTTTTCCGTATTTTGAATGATGAGTTTTGATATTTGGATTTGTTTTTGGTTGTCGCATGTTTGTACATCGACAACAAGGGTTGTTTGGTTGATTTTGTACGTGTATGCTATAGGTTCTAACCTATGAGCAAGGCGCGTGCCGTTTTGGATTTTAGAACTTGATTTTAATAGTGTTGCGATATGTATTGTTATTGTAGGTACCTTCGTGTGGATTCCGAGGCGATGGAGCGTGGCATCAACGACTTCGGCAAGCGAAGACCACGGTGAGTAGATCTATATCTACGGGGGAAGTCGGGTGGATGGCGTATAGCACCCCGCAAAGTTTTGATGGAAAACTGATTTCTAGAATATGGTTAATGAAACCTAGATTAGAAAACTAGGGTTAGAATGAAGATAGCTATGAAACCATATTAGAAACTAGAGGATAGTTAGAAGTGATATGTTTCGACTATTATAGGATGACGGAATTAGAGGATGACGTTTGTCGATTTTGCCGTTTAGGGTACTGTAGGACTAGATAGTCGATGTAGATGTGTCATCCGAACCGAACTTTTTTCTAAACCGAAGAATCATATGTATCTTTTAAATATATACCCTGAGGGACGTTAAGGATTTTCAAATGATATCTTTTCCTTAAAAACACCGTAACCCCTATTTTCAAAACTACGATTCGCTTCTTTAAAAATCTGATTGTATGGTTCGGGTGTGTATGTTAGATTAGATACTTATACTTATAGTAGATAGAATGTTTATGTAAACTCGACTTGATGAGAGATATAAATGCGATGAAAGAATATAAGACTGATATGAGGATTTGATGATATGTTAGTATACGGATGCGAGTCGATCGAGATGATTTATACACTGCCGGTCCCCTGATATTCGATTATTGCGGATGTGACCTGGGGCATAGGTATATATATATATATATATATAAAATGTTGTAAATCATGGATTATAGGCCGTACGTGATATTAGGCCGTACCCTCATTTGTCTTATAGGATGATAGGATCCCTATTAGCTTAATGCCGCCGTACGATGATTTTCCGTGCGTGATGTGTTTGACTTGATGTTTGATCCATACCCTTGACTAGAGGCTGCCATACGATGTATTATACCGTACGCGATGTTGTTAGGCTGGATGCCAATTGATAGATTTACCGACTCGATCGTATAGATACATATACCCGTCAGTTTTTGCATATGAATACCTTATGCTGCATTCATATTATTCTCATCGCCTTTCTTATACCTGTGATAGTACACCCGCACCATTATCGATGATGCGTATGTTACACGTACACAGATTGTAGGCTCACATACTTCATCATCGAAAATTGCCATGTCACTACACAGTAGGATTACTGCATCATGATATTGTTAGTGTATATGCCCTAGAGGCCATTACTGTATCATACTAGTTTGTATATTACTTAATGGATGCTTGGGATATTCACCTTGTATATACAATCTTGCTCAAAATAGTAGTATGCTACTTGGTTTGTTTCTACTTCAATGTGTACTTGTGTTTATTTCAGTATATCACTTATACGCATTAGTGGAGCCCTTAGGATCTTTGCTTGATTACCAGCGTTGTGATGGCAGTCACACTAGTGGGGGCTGGGTAATCTATAAGCACATCCTTATACAGGTCCCTAGTCGCAGGACTATCGAGACAGGGCATCGATACTCCGGAGTAGACTAGCGTATGCGCTTCTCATCCCAGTGTGGGAGATGGTCTGTCCCACAGCCATCAGTACGTCGTACTGGAGATAGTATACGGGTGCTCGTTGGGTTACGAGTACACTGGACAGGACTCGTCGGGAACTGACAGGTTGGTATTATACCTATCGTCAGTTATCAGTTCCCAGGTGACATGAGTACAGCTTAGTCCGCTGACTTGACACTGGCACTTCGCCTCAAGTGTGTTCCCACTGCACTTTGATCACTACCCTACCACGGCTCAAAGGAGTCGTGCAAACGGGTGGTGGTTGGGTGCAGTCCCGAAGCACTTGGAGGCAGTGACGGTTAGACAGGATTCGTCTCCCCCGGTATTGGGGGTTGACATCGCGCTGTGTCTAGGAGAGCCATTACACGAGTAGTCCCTGGCCAGGGCAAACGAGATATACTGGTAGGTTTCCAGTGTTATCTCAGGGTGTTTTGGGCTTCACTCCGGCACGACTTGTACCGCTATTGGGGGACTGACGATTACCACCCCCTAGGCCCGCCATGCGATGTATCAGACGAACAGACCGGACTGTACGGAGACTGTCACATTCAGACTCAGTAGGAGTTCAGATGGGGTTTCACCTCGTCAGCCTTCTTGTCGACATCTACCTGGGGACCGTTATGCACAGCTAGTGCCGCTTGCGGTCTGTGGTTAAACCCACTGCCAGCGTAGTGTCGAGTCTTTAGAGTCCCACACAGAGGGTATTCGCCTCTGGGCAAAACAGAGTAGAGGTCGCATGGTTTTGCGACAGGGTTCGTTCTCATCCGCGCACTTGTGCACGTTTGGAGTCCGGACGGATTATACTGGCAGGCTCTGGTTTGAGCCAGATACTAGTATATATATTTGGGGTTGCTTTTATATCTTGGTATTCTTGTTTTTCGGAACGAGAATGCAGGTGTGTATGCACAGTTGATTGAGGAGGAGAATGAGGTTTTTCATTAGGGTTTCGGAACGGGTGCGTATGCACAGTTGACAGTCTTTATTTTCCAAACCCTAATGGATTTATTTATTATCTATTAATAATAATAATTAAATGAGAATTATGTTATGGTTGTTCTTTGTTGACTTGTTGACCTTGGTTGACTTGTTGACCATTGACCACTTTCATGCCTTCAAAAGTCTTCCTTGATTTATGCTTACATTTTTAAATGAAGCATGGTTGTGGTCATTCCAAACACTACCATCAACTATTCTCATTTTCAATTATTATCATTTAGATAATATTATTCTTTTGCATTATGGTTGCAAGAAGAGAAAATAATAGCTCATTCTATCATTCTCATTCTCTCTCCTCTCTTCATCTTCTTCTTCCTCTAGTCAAGAGAAACCTTCTCATGAGTTGAGAATCCTTCTCTTGAAAAACAAAAGCAACCCTTAGACACTCTCTACTCACTCTAGGATCAAGGGTCTAGCAAGCCGGCGATTCTAGTTCACTCCAAGTACGAGAAAGAGCCCAAAGGTCGAGCCTTCGAGGTGGATCCATCTTCGACGGGAGAAGGCGACAAAAAGAGAACCATCAACCTCTACAAGGTTTGAAGAAGAAGGAGTTCAAGTTTAGGTATAACCATCTTCCATAGTAGCTAACTCTCTTTAGCTAGAATGCTAGTTTTAGTTTAGACAACGATCCCGACCAAGTTTAGTCCATGTTGCCTCTTGCGATAAAAATTCGTTTTTTATACCGTTTCCGCCTCCCCGTAAGCACCGGGGGTCGCAATATGGACTTACAGTGGTATCAGAGCCTAACTAAACTTAAACTAGCTTGGTAGTGAAGTGTAACGAAGTTCGGAACCGAAAAATCGCAAAACCGGAAAACTAAAAACCTGAGTTTCTGTTGATTTTTTTTTGGCTCAAAATGAAAAACTTTATACTCTAAAAATCGTCTCAGGGTTTTGTAAGAACACCCACCAAAAACGATAGCATGATTCCTCCAAAGAGCCGCGCTTCCGCGGCCTCACCTGTTCATTAGGCCGCGGAACCGCCGCTGTTTAATGTCTTCTCTGCATCGTTTTTCGTGCAGTGTTCTTCTGTGTTGGTTTTGGGATTTTTAAGATATATTATATGTGCCCAGATTTTCCAGAACTGAAATTCACTTTTGGGGTCCTATAATTCCGTATTTTTCCGAACTTCACTGCACTTTGGCTATGTTGGTTATATCTGTGATGTTTGCATGTATTGAACGTCGGCTAATCGCTATAAGACGATTAGTCGGGGTTATACATGATCTGTAATGTGCTGGAATGTGTATATAAATATGTTGGATTGTCGCGGGTGAATAGCCGGGGGTTGTGAGACGAGAGTTTTCTTTTCTTGCAATTCATTGTAAATGTAAATTGATGTAATTATATTATTTGTTTGGCCGCACAACCGGGTCGGGGTTGTAGCCGTCATTGTATAATTCTTTTTACTGTTTTTGCTCCTAGGATAGACCCATGGAGGGGTGCACAAACTACCGAGGACTTGGCGGGTAGTTTGCCGCACCCGTAGGGGTCTTGGGTGGGGATTTGGCTATTCACCGCGACCGTGTTATCTGTTTTTGTTACAGGCTCGTACAAATTACAGATTGCTAGTATATCCAATGTATTTATCTGTGATCTGAAATGTCTATCATTGCTTTCTATTTAGGCGTTGCTTATGTTTTACAGACGCGCTAGCCCAGCCCCCGCTCTGTCGTTAGTTAAGTAACCTAACGGGTAATGACGGGGCCCCGTGGCGAATGCGAATGGCATAAGCGTACGTCATATTTTGGTTGTTTTCTGCAATGGTAGGATTAAATGATGGGACGCATTAAAAGTACTAATGCAAGAATATCACGCATTAAAAGAACTAATGCAAGATAATAAACCAAGTTTAAGTCGATGGAACACTTTCGAAAAACCACTCGGTTCTTTTCAAAACTAACTTTTAAATGCGGAGCTTGAGCCACTCCTTCTAAAAGCTATCTCGTTCCATCGATTATATCAAGTTCACTACGTTCACGGTTTCGCCAAAACCATCCGTAGCCCTCCATCATTTCAGTTAAATATTCGGTAGTATTCAAGCTATGTATTTTGACCTCACGCCAAGGCATAGTGATTGGTAGCTGCCGGATATTTATCTGTTGCATAGATAGAATGCGTTGGTTTGAGACAGTCGTACTGCCATTTTGGCCTACGTCAAGGGTATGTACGGGTGGATTCAAATTAACCTGGATAATGATGGGACGAACTTGACATGTGACTTATGACATTTTGACCTCACGCCAAGGTCATAAGAGCATGGGGCAAAAATCCACATCGGGAGTTTCATAAGTACTGAAACTTGCTAGATTTGCATACCATTTGGAGTGTGATGATTATGGTAGGATTCCTTCATTTTCGTCACGCGATGATATTTGGATCCCGATCCTACTGTGAGTATATGCTACTCCTCGGGAAATTTCTCACTTAACGATCAATGCTATAAACCTAGTAGGTGCCTAGAAAGGTGTTAGCGGGGTTACGCCCCCAGGGAAAAGAGGTTCTTTAATTAAGGAACTTCGCGAAAGCGTTGGAAAACCTCCCTCGAAGTACCGACACTGGCCTGGCTGAACGGTTAAGCAAGTATTGTACGGTGGGATTGATCCTGACTAATTCTTCCTTTATGGTTTGAGGAGGGATTCGAGAAACAGTGGGAGCCATCCTGTTTAGACAAATTAAAAACCACTCTAAACTTGCAAGAGCATCATGCTGAGTGTTTCTTCTTCTCTCTCCTAATTGCAGCGACCAATCAACATGACTGGACTTAAGTTACTCCTAGATAAAAACAAACTGACAGGGCCAAACTACAAAGATTGGCTCAGGAATGTCAAGATAGCAATCACTTATGACAAGCTGGGGTATCTTCTTACCACCAAAGCTCCCCCTGTCCCTGGTCCAACTTCCAGTGTCGCGGATAAGGAAATCCGCAAGACTTGGGAGATTGATAGCGCGAAGGCCAAGTGCCTCCTGCTTGCCTCGATGGACAACGAACATCAGAGGAGGCATGAGAATATGGACATGGAGTCCATATTGCTCCATACAAAAGAACTGTATGGAGAGCAATCACGTATCGCAAGATACGAAGCGTCGAAAAAGTTGTTTTCGACAAAGATGGCCGTCGGATCATCAGTAGCCGAGCACGTGCTAAAGATGATCGGCTACATTGAGGAGCTCGCTGACCTAGGGATCACATTGGAGAGTGAACTATATACGGATATAGTTCTCCAGTCCCTTCCTTCCACTTACGCCCAGTTTATACTGAACTTCAACCTACAAGAAAAAGAGGTTGAACTATCAGAGCTCCTCAACATGCTGAGGAGCGCAGAGGGCACCCTACAGAAAAGTAGGGATACATCCACTTTGTTTGTAGGAGGATCATCTTCTTCTAGGTCCAAGGCGAAAGCCAAGGGAAAGAAGAAGAAGGCCCCCGCCAAACCAAGGGGCGGTGTTAGTAAAGTGGATACGAAGGGAAAAGGTAAAGCAACAAAGATAGCGGGGAAGCTTGTGGATAAGGAAGAATGCTTCTTTTGTCATAAGAAAGGACACTGGAAGAATGATTGCAGGGCCTGGAAGGCCAGAACACAGGAATTGAAGCAGGTTGCAGCTTCAGCTTCAGGTGTGTATGTTATTGAAAACTGTCTTTCAATAAACTCTACTTCCTGGGTATTGGATACCGGATCAGGATCTCATATCTATAATTCTTTGCAGGCGTTGAGAAACCGTAGGGATTTGAAGGCAGGTGACATGACCCTCAGAGTTGCGAACGGAGCTAGCATGGATGCTAAAGCCGTGGGGGACTATCACCTGGGAATGTCAGATGGACATGTTTTGGTTTTGCGTAATTGCTTTTTTGTACCCAACGCAACTTGTAATATCATTTCTGTATCTTTAGTTTCTAAAGAAGGTTATGAATTTGCGTTTGTAAGTAATGTTGTAAACATTCACCTTAATCAAGTATTGATTGGGTCAGGTACTCTGAGTAATGGTATATACGTGTTAAACCAACCACAGATTTTCAACGTCCAGAATACACACAAAAGAAAGTCTCCAGAAATAAATCAGACTTTCTTATGGCATTGTAGATTGGGTCACATCAATGAGAGAAGGTTGACGAAGTTACATACAGAAGGGTATTTGAATACGTTCGAATATCAATCGTATGCCACTTGTCAATCCTGTCTCAAGGGAAAGATGACAAAGACTCCGTTTACTGGACATGGAGTAAGAGCGAGCGAGCTCTTGGGACTCGTACACAGTGACGTGTGCGGTCCAATGTCTACACATGCCCGAAGCGGACATTCTTACTTCATTACTTTTACGGATGACTTCTCAAGGTACGGTTATGTCTTCTTAATGAAACATAAGTCCGAGGCCTTTGGAAAATTCCAGGAGTATAAGAATGAAGTAGAGAAACAGACCGGCAAAAGTATTAAGATTCTAAGATCGGATCGAGGTGGAGAATACTTAAGTGCCGAATTCCTGGACTATTTAAAAGAGAACAGAATTCTCTCTCAGCTTACTCCTCCATACACCCCGCAACATAACGGTGTATCGGAGAGACGGAACCGCACCCTATTGGATATGGTGCGGTCCATGATGAGTAACGCTGAGTTACCGCGATCATTCTGGGGATATGCGCTAGAATCAGCCGCATACCTTTTGAACCGAGTCCCCACTAAGACTGTGCCTTCCACACCATATGAAATGTGGAGTGGGAAGAAACCCTATCTTCAATATCTGAAGGTCTGGGGATGTCCGGCTTTTGTCAAAAAGCAGCATGCGGACAAGCTCGAGGCACGCTCAGTACTGTGCAAGTTTGTGGGATACCCAAAGAACACCAGGGGGTATCTTTTCTACTACGCAGAGGAACAAAAAGTCCTTGTTTCTCGTAATGCCCACTTTCTAGAACACCAGTTCTTGGAAAAGGAGATTAGTGGGAGCGCAGTAGAACTGGAAGAAATTCCAGAACCACAGACTATTACTGAAAGGTTAGTGGAACCAGAGGGTTCAACAGAACAGGACATTCCTACGCCGCTCCGCAGGAGTAGTAGGCAGTCTCATCCGCCCGAGAGATACTACGGTTTTCTCATAGACGGGGATAGAGAGGATTGCATCATAGATTATGATGAGCCTACTAGCTTCCAGCAGGCCGTTCAGAGCGTTGACTCAGTGAAATGGCTGGATGCAATGCGGACCGAAATGGAGTCCATGTACACCAACAAAGTATGGACGTTGGACATTGCTCCAGACGGGGTAAAACCCGTAGGATGCAAGTGGATCTTCAAAAGGAAGATTGGTGTAGATGGACAGGTTGAGACCTATAAAGCTAGGCTGGTAGCAAAGGGTTTTCGTCAAAGACCTGGCTTGGACTACGACGAAACCTTTTCTCCAGTAGCCATGCTGAAATCCATTCGGATCCTTCTTGCCATTGCTGCCTTCCACGATTATGAGATCTGGCAAATGGACGTAAAGACAGCTTTTCTAAATGGAAATTTAGAGGAGTGTGTCTATATGGATCAGCCAGAGGGTTTCATTCAGAGTGGGAGCAGCGGAAAGGTGTGCAAGTTGCTTAAGTCCATCTATGGACTAAAGCAGGCATCGCGGAGTTGGAACATCTGTTTTGATGAGACAGTCAAAGAATTTGGCTTTATCAAAAATCCAGATGAACCATGCATCTATAGTAGATTTGTAGCGAGAACTGTAGTATTCCTCGTTTTATACGTGGATGACATTCTCTTGATAGGAAATGACATTCCTATGCTACAATCTGTCAAGGGGTTCTTGTCACAAAGGTTCTCCATGAAAGACCTGGGTGATGCCTCATACATCCTGGGGATCCGGATCCATCGTGATAGATCCAAGAGGATATTGGGACTTTCTCAGTCCAGGTACATCGACACCATAGTGAAAAGATTCAGTATGGAAGATTCCAAGCGCGGTAACCTACCGGCTTGTCACGGGATCACCCTCTCTAAAGAGATGTCTCCCAAGACTGATTTGGAGAGGGATCGCATGTCTATTATACCCTACGCTTCTGCGGTAGGCTCTATAATGTATGCGATGTTGTGTACCAGACCGGATGTAGCTTATGCACTGAGTGTGGTAAGCCGGTATCAGTCTAACCCTGGGGAGAAACACTGGATAGCAGTAAAGAACATTCTCAAGTACCTGAGAAGGACTAAGGAGATGTTCTTGGTGTATGGCGGAAAAGACCTCCAGATCGAGGCCTTTGCTGACTCCAGCTTCCAGAGTGACAAGGATGATTCCAAGTCCATGTCGGGTTTTGTCTTCACCCTCAATGGAGGGGCGGTGTGTTGGAAGAGTTCCAAACAAGAAACCGTTGCAGACTCGACGATGGAAGCGGAATACATCGCTGCATCTGATGCCGCAAAAGAAGCTGTCTGGATGAGGAAGTTCTTGAAAGAACTTCAGGTGGTTCCGTCCATTGTTGACCCAATACCTCTGTATTGCGACAACAACGGGGCTATAGCTTTAGCGAAGGAACCCAGGTCCCATCAGAGATCCAGGCACATCTTGAGGCGGTATCACCTGATCAGGGAGATCGTGGATCGCAAGGAGATCGAGGTTCGGAGGGTTGCTTCAGAAGAGAACACTGCAGATCCATTCACCAAGGCCTTGCCCCAGACTCAGTTCGAGCGGCTGATCGAGATGATAGGTCTTCGATACGCCAGTTCATGGCCTTAGTGCAAGTGGGAGATTGTTAGTGTATATGCCCTAGAGGCCATTACTGTATCATACTAGTTTGTATATTACTTAATGGATGCTTGGGATATTCACCTTGTATATACAATCTTGCTCAAAATAGTAGTATGCTACTTGGTTTGTTTCTACTTCAATGTGTACTTGTGTTTATTTCAGTATATCACTTATACGCATTAGTGGAGCCCTTAGGATCTTTGCTTGATTACCAGCGTTGTGATGGCAGTCACACTAGTGGGGGCTGGGTAATCTATAAGCACATCCTTATACAGGTCCCTAGTCGCAGGACTATCGAGACAGGGCATCGATACTCCGGAGTAGACTAGCGTATGCGCTTCTCATCCCAGTGTGGGAGATGGTCTGTCCCACAGCCATCAGTACGTCGTACTGGAGATAGTATACGGGTGCTCGTTGGGTTACGAGTACACTGGACAGGACTCGTCGGGAACTGACAGGTTGGTATTATACCTATCGTCAGTTATCAGTTCCCAGGTGACATGAGTACAGCTTAGTCCGCTGACTTGACACTGGCACTTCGCCTCAAGTGTGTTCCCACTGCACTTTGATCACTACCCTACCACGGCTCAAAGGAGTCGTGCAAACGGGTGGTGGTTGGGTGCAGTCCCGAAGCACTTGGAGGCAGTGACGGTTAGACAGGATTCGTCTCCCCCGGTATTGGGGGTTGACATCGCGCTGTGTCTAGGAGAGCCATTACACGAGTAGTCCCTGGCCAGGGCAAACGAGATATACTGGTAGGTTTCCAGTGTTATCTCAGGGTGTTTTGGGCTTCACTCCGGCACGACTTGTACTGCTATTGGGGGACTGACGATTACCACCCCCTAGGCCCGCCATGCGATGTATCAGACGAACAGACCGGACTGTACGGAGACTGTCACATTCAGACTCAGTAGGAGTTCAGATGGGGTTTCACCTCGTCAGCCTTCTTGTCGACATCTACCTGGGGACCGTTATGCACAGCTAGTGCCGCTTGCGGTCTGTGGTTAAACCCACTGCCAGCGTAGTGTCGAGTCTTTAGAGTCCCACACAGAGGGTATTCGCCTCTGGGCAAAACAGAGTAGAGGTCGCATGGTTTTGCGACAGGGTTCGTTCTCATCCGCGCACTTGTGCACGTTTGGAGTCCGGACGGATTATACTGGCAGGCTCTGGTTTGAGCCAGATACTAGTATATATATTTGGGGTTGCTTTTATATCTTGGTATTCTTGTTTTTCGGAACGAGAATGCAGGTGTGTATGCACAGTTGATTGAGGAGGAGAATGAGGTTTTTCATTAGGGTTTCGGAACGGGTGCGTATGCACAGTTGACAGTCTTTATTTTCCAAACCCTAATGGATTTATTTATTATCTATTAATAATAATAATTAAATGAGAATTATGTTATGGTTGTTCTTTGTTGACTTGTTGACCTTGGTTGACTTGTTGACCATTGACCACTTTCATGCCTTCAAAAGTCTTCCTTGATTTATGCTTACATTTTTAAATGAAGCATGGTTGTGGTCATTCCAAACACTACCATCAACTATTCTCATTTTCAATTATTATCATTTAGATAATATTATTCTTTTGCATTATGGTTGCAAGAAGAGAAAATAATAGCTCATTCTATCATTCTCATTCTCTCTCCTCTCTTCATCTTCTTCTTCCTCTAGTCAAGAGAAACCTTCTCATGAGTTGAGAATCCTTCTCTTGAAAAACAAAAGCAACCCTTAGACACTCTCTACTCACTCTAGGATCAAGGGTCTAGCAAGCCGGCGATTCTAGTTCACTCCAAGTACGAGAAAGAGCCCAAAGGTCGAGCCTTCGAGGTGGATCCATCTTCGACGGGAGAAGGCGACAAAAAGAGAACCATCAACCTCTACAAGGTTTGAAGAAGAAGGAGTTCAAGTTTAGGTATAACCATCTTCCATAGTAGCTAACTCTCTTTAGCTAGAATGCTAGTTTTAGTTTAGACAACGATCCCGACCAAGTTTAGTCCATGTTGCCTCTTGCGATAAAAATTCGTTTTTTATACCGTTTCCGCCTCCCCGTAAGCACCGGGGGTCGCAATATGGACTTACAGATATGACTCTTCGCACATTCATATTTGCGTACATACACATTGTATATTCATATTGGTGCACATATACATTGATACACCCATATTTGCGCACATACACATTGTTTATTCATATTGGTGCACATATACATTGATACATCTATACTTGCGCATATACATATTGTGCCTACATAGATAATTGATTTTATTAGGAAATTGGGAACCGCATGTTATATTTTAAAAACCGGAATCATTTAAAAGAGCGGTTTTCCCTTAATATGTCATATCACTGTTCCATGTTGCATGATTTACGGATATGCTTACATCTCTATTATATGTCGCATAGGTCATGCTATATGATTTTACGCATTGAGATATGCTGTTTTCATGAGATTTCTGGATTTGAGAACCGTGGACATTTTAAAAGAGATTATGTGTTGTTTAAAAAACCCGGTTTCTCTTGATATGATATTTCATTGTGTCCACCATGCGTTTTCTCGGTTCTGAGATGTGTGACATGTGAAACCCGATTCGAGGAGGCGGATGAGGCTGATTGCGGGTACATGGTAGACCCAGTATGGTACCCCGGGACAAGAAGGGGATGCTGTGTATACAGACGGTGATCCTGGCAGAGGGACTACTACCTACCGGTGATAGTATTTGTGCTCGGCGAATATCCGGAGGATACCGACCGGAGTCGAGAGATGATATGGGCCGATCCGGACTGACGGAGCCCGTGGGCCAATCCGGACTGACGGAGCCCGATATATGAGGATTTTCGTGCCGATGCTGGGAACGGTTTTCATGATGTTTTCGAGTGTCGATGCTAGGCACTCAGGTTCTATGATTTTGATGTGTCGCGAGGGACACCGTTGATTTATATCCTTATACTCTCATGCACACTCTTTTATGATGTTTACGTGCATACAGACATTGATTATATGGGTGGACGAGATCCACATGCATACATACATTGATTACATGGATGGATGAGATCCACATGCATACATACCTTGATTATACTGTTGGATGTTATCCACATGCTTATAGGCATTGACTTCTTTGTTGGCACACATACCGACCCGGTAACCCTAGATATCATAGTATTACCTTTATGATATAGTTGACCTAGGAGTCGTTATTTATTCGATTTTCTACTTGTCGATATATTTCTATTCACGAGTTGGCAACTCACCCCCGTTGTGCCACAGTTCTTGCAGGTTGCTCGCTTGGATCAGTAGCGGCTTCGCTGGCACACAGTCGCATCCAGGTGTTTTGCACTAGTAGGTGGGACATTTATATCGTACCCACTCTTGTACCTATATTTCATTATTGTATCTAGTTAACTCCATCAATCAAATTTAGTAAATTGTTTAAGTAATGAGATTTAGTGGGATTGTGGTTGCGAGACTTAGAGCGAGGGTTTTTTTCGCTACTTGTGATATTTATGTCTTGCTTTACTTTATCTTTTGTGGTGAACTTCGTCGTTGGGTATCGTATACTTATTTTTACTGTATTGCATGGTTGTGATCCATCGTTTGGCGAAGAGCTAGCTCCCGTTTGGGGATGCCTTTATCATTATTATGTATTTGTGGTTTTGGATCAAAATATACAAAGGAGGTGGTGCCAAAATTTTTAAAAGACGAAACACGTTTTCAAATTAGTAAATTTCACTTGCATCATTCATGTTCCTTTTCTATGCTTTAAGAAAACTCGATTTCATTATACCTTTATTTCAAAACCTCACCTCCTTTATTTTTCTTAAAAGGTTTAGATTTCTGGGTTTCAGCTGACTTGAATTCCGTTACGCCTTTAGACGTTGCGTGATTCAAGTGCTGGTGACAAGCTAATATTTCGGGTTGTGACAAAGTTGGTATCAGAGCGTTAGGTTTAACCTTTGTTCGAGTCTATGTTTGACTATGCGGAGTCTAGGACGGGTATGTATTTCGGAACCTAGGCTTGACCTTACGGAACTTAGACTTGAACGGGAGGGGGGGTATTAGACCCGAACTTTCGTTACATAGGCTGACCCTGATTGATGGAGTAGGTAGCTTGAGTAGAGTGACGTACCGTACGTATGTTCCGCGGTATATTTACGATACGATACTCCACTTAAGAAACCTTAGGATATACATATTTTGAGATCTGTGATTCTCTTCGTATCCTTGATTATACATCCATTTGGGATCCTTGATTTTATTTGTTCTATGATCATACTCTCATTGATGCTTTTCCTTCTTATGATCATGTATCCATTCCGGATCTGTCGTTTCCTTTCATGCCATTGATCTGCTTTTTTCGATACTCGATTGAGGTTCCTGTCACCATGTTTGAGCGCAGATTGAGCTGCTGCTAGTGTTGCGGTCAGGGCAAGCTCGTCTGGTACGAGGGCCGACCATTGTGTTTTCTGGTGACATGGGGACGTCTCGACGTAGTGTTGTGTTGTGACCTCCTGTTGAGGCGAGTGTTTGGTTTTGCGCCGGATGATCGAGCCATCGATAGAGCTGCCAGTTGCGAGAGGACTGTCGATGTACAGCATACCCCAGAGATATTGATGTCGCCTACCGTGCAGACAGATGACCCAGCTGTTGCTGAGATTGATAAGATGTCTCTTCCAGAGCTTACGATCTGAGATCGCCGGAGCTTCCGGGCAGAAATGCGACAGATGATAGCTAGCCTATCCCGAGTTAAGAGACGAAGGTGATTCGTCAGATTGATGCGCCGATGTAGGCCCAGTTGAGTTGAAGATTTCCAGTGTGGAGAGTTTTACTCAGATCTAGAGCAGACCGATTCAGAGATGACCGTCGATGTACCGTCTTTCCTGGAGGATTGAGGCATTGTTTAGCGTGCAGATGGAGAGTATTCGCATGTCGGCTAGGTGAAGTTAAAAAGTTCGAACGAGTGTCAGAAACCCACTTTTCCCAAGTTTAAAGTGTTCGGAGGAACATGCAGGTATTCTGTGGACCCTCTAGAAGAATGAAACCCTAACTCGACATGATGACCATGGAACCACTTTGAACCTTAGGGTTTGTGGCAGTTTAGCGGTGCCATCAGTGGGGCTTAGGTTTTTCCTTCTACGACTGGTCCAGAGGTGCTGTGGTATGTACCAGATATTTTTAGGCCGCGCTCAGGTGTTGAGCCTTCGGGAAATCTTGGGACCTCGATGACTCGATCGAAAAGTTTGACTTCGTCCAGATATCATATGATAAGAGATCAGCAAGCTGACCAGTTTCGGATAGAGGACCTCAACCAGATGCGTTGTGAGTTGATCGAGAACGGACGAGTATTGAGTATTCCTCCGATGGTTGGGACGAGTTACGAGGATATGTTCGGCCGGATATCTTCTACAGAGCGATGAAGATAACAAGTTAGTGACATCGAGTCCATGTGAGAGACTCCGAATTGACCGTGGTTGAGGATAGTTGCAGCGCGCAGATAGCATAACGCGACGTCAAGATGGACGATAATAAAGGCGAGCGGATCCAGAGTTTCGTGCGAGATGCTGACGAGCTGTTATTACTCCCCATCGAGATTAGAGATCTGATATGTATACAGAGGCGTTGGGATACGGCCAATTCCCGAGGAATGTTGCGTTGAAATGCAGATGTCCAGAAAACGAGAAAGTATTATGTAAGAGTACCAGCCTCCGTACAGTTCGGCATAAGCGAGATCGGGAGAGATCTTATGCAGGATTCCTTCTGGGACACTGTTGCAATGAGATTGCACCCATGATCAGATGTGTCACGTATATTCAGAGAGCCAGAGGCCGATGCCAGTGGCGTGCTGCCTTATAAGTGGTCGTGATGATTGACCAGGAGATGACCAGAGAAGTGCCAGAACGGAATCGTCCACGTTAGCACACCTGATAGGGCCGATGAGCCGATGGATTGCGAGATTGGTAATCTGTAGAGAAAAGGAAGACCCAGAGACAGGAGACGCCAGACCGTGAGCAGGAGGCGAGTGGATATTCTTGTTCTGCCGGTTTTAGGCGCACCGATTCATTTTTTCGACATTGTAGGAGGTGTACCTCAATGTCATTTATTGCGATTTGCGTTGTGATCCGAGTATCCCGCTTATATCGCTTAGATTTGAGTTTTGATGATTAAGTTTCATGATATTGATTTCGTGCACCATGGCTGCACCTACTGGGTATTCACATTTTGTGCATAGTTATAGCTCTTGATATATATTTTATACACCATTGTGTTGATTTATGATTTTTGCCCAGTTATTGCACTTAAATATCGTTTTGTGCCTTGGATGCACCTGTTTATGACTTCATGGATTTCCTACCGTTGAGTTGATTTTGTGCTTATGGTACGTATTCGATTTGGTTTTTGCACTCGGTATAGTTCACATATGCTTGCAGTGCATTGATACGTATTTTGTGCACCACAGTTGCGCCTGACTTCGTTTTGATGTCATTTGAGATATTTATTGTGATTTCATGCCCAGGGCATGCATATGATTTGATTTATGCTTTTAGCATAGTTTTCATGCACTTTTAGTATTTGATTTGCTTTTGTGCATGCTGATGCACATGGTTGTGAGATTATATACCACGGTATACCTGATTTGGATTTGGATCAAAATGTGTTGTATACCGTCGATTTCGATTTGATACTCGATATTTATTTTGTGCACCTTATGCATCTGATTGGATTCTTGTGCATGATCGGTGCTTGATATTGGATTTCATGATTTCGTGCATGTTGGATGCACATGATTGAGATTTTCGTGCACAATAGATGCACCAGGTATTGTTGTCGTGCACACCCGTTGCAGTGGACAGATGCTTTTGTGCACACCCGTTGCACTTAGTTTTGCTTTGTGTGTATGGTGGCACCTGTGTTTGGATTTGATTTCCATGCGCACCAGACGCATATGATTATTGGATACGCCTTTTGAGGCTGATTTTGCTTTTGAGCACTTTGTTTTCATGATGGGCACTATATTGTGTAGTAGCCAAACAAGACTGATCTGAGGACTGTACCTGAGTACTTTGCATGCATTAAAAGCTTACTAAGAGGTTTTCAAAGGAGCTATAATCTCGCTATTTCCTACGTGTCCGTGAGCGACGCGAACGTTTTTAAAGGAAAACCTTTTGGGATATTTTGAAAACGACGGAACGTATATTTAGCAAAACATATATGGACATATATTATTACTTTAAAATAAGCGTCCGTCACTTAGGCCGTGAGTTACGCATCACACGACGATTTGGAAAAGATTTTTTTTGCATGAGTTTTATTCAGTTCTTGAAAGTTTTCTAAGGATGCGTACTATACACGTATTATAGTATTTGACTAGCGTATATTGGATTTCAATAGTAGATTCGAGATCTGTATCTCTATTGTAACTCCGAGGATATGCGTGCAAATCCGATGATTTGCATGACGCTTGACAGAGTTAGATTTTGTGTTTTGTACTCGTTTTCATGCGCACTTGACGCGCTGTGTTGTTTTTGCGTTTTCCATGATTTCGGAGCCCCGTTGATTTGAGCTGATTATTGAAATGTTTTAGATTTTGGGGGTTTAAATTTAAATTCGGGGACCGAATTTACTTAAGGGGGGAAGATTGTAACATTTCAGAAAATATAAAATATTATTTTTGAAATTTAATATTAAAATAATATATTTCCCGAAAAATGCCCGATTTGCGAAATTGGGGTTTTCAAAAAAGGGTATAAATATATACCAATATTTTTGAAATAATTGGAAATTAAAATGATTTATTCATTTAAAAATATAATTAAAGGACTTGGCATTTTTAAAATTTATTATACACAGTTTCGATAAAAATCCGATTAGTGCACTGCTAATCGCGATTAAGCTAAATCCGTATTTCTACAGTTTCATGGTTAGTGAACCATGACATATTTCACTTGGTTACAGTTGTTTCATTTCATTTGGGTTATGTGTGATGGTTTATTGGTGGTGAGAAAAAAAAAAAGAAAAGTCAAAAAGGGACATAATGATTAGGGTAGGTAGACTTTTGGATAGAGAGTGTGTGTGTGAATAATAGTAAGAGAGAGAGAGGGGGGCTGCTGCCAAACCCTTGGCCCATCATTTTCTCCTACTTCTTCTTCATTCTCCAACCTCACTTCCCTCCTCAAATAACCCTAGATCCATCTCCAAATAATCCCCAAAACCCTACACTCCCTTCACAAAAATTAATCTCCATCTCTTCCTCTACACTTTGAACCGAGCAATGTAGGATTTCGACGATATTGGGAAGTTAGTGCTGCCTAAAGGGGACTAAATGAGGTGTAACTTCTTCCTTTTAGTTTAGTTTTGTACGATGTCGTATTTTAGTGTCGTTTTGTGACATCGACAACCTGTTGTGACCCCGAGACTTGTTGGTGAAAACAAACAATATAGTAATGTTGTAATTGTGACTCTGAGTACACACTTGTGACCACGACCCTTCCTGCTCGGTTTTGGCCGGTGACTATGTGGGTAATTCCGGCGACCCCGAGTGGGCAGAGGATTTAGGGCTTGGGTTCTGTAGGGTAGTTACCTGAAGGTTTTTAAGGGTGTTTGGTCCTACTGGATTCTTCTATTGTGAAAATAGGTGAAATCTGGGAACTGTTAAGGGTGTTTACATGACCATGGTGACATGTTTCCTGACCTGAACCATAGATTTGAACCCAATGCACGAGCTTAGGAATTGTTCCGTATCAGTTTTGTGACTTTTAGTGTGCCTATAGGGTACCTGGAGCAACCCATGGAAATTTTGAGAGTAGCAAACAATACTAGAGACCAAATTAAGTCACTAGGAGACCACTCTGACGAGATGAACCCGAACAGGGACCCCTGGTCCGGCGACCTCGGATTTTAGGTGGGAGTGGCCGGCCACTTTCTGAGGGTAGGGGTCTAGGTTGGTCCAGTAGGTCATATATACTATATACATCACCCTAAACTTGTTTTCTTGCCTTTATTTGACCTGAGTCAAAATCTGGGAACACTTTGTGTGTGATTTAGGATATGTTTTCCGTATTTTGAATGATGAATTTTGATATTTGGATTCGTTTTTGGTTGTCGCATGTTTATCCATCGATAACAAGGGTTGTTTGGTTGATTTTGTACGCGTATGCTTTAGGTTCTAACCTATGAGCAAGGCGCGTGCCGTTTGGGATTTTAGAACTTGATTTTAATAACGCTACGATATATGTTGTTATTTTTAGGTACCTTCGCGTGGATTCCGAGGCGACGGAGCATGGCGTCAACGACTTCGGCAAGTTAAGACCATGGTGAGTAGATATATATCTACGGGGGAAGTTGGGTGGATGGCGTATAGCATCCCCGCAAAGTTTTGATGGAAAACTGATTTATAGAATATGCTTATGGAAACCTAGATTAGAAAACTAGTGTAACATTTCAAAAAAATAAAATATTATTTTTAGGAATTTTTATAATTTAATATTATTTTAGTGAATATTTTAATATTTCGGTATAATTAAATACCGATAAATTGGGCAAAAATTTGGAAAATTATGGAAATTATTTAAAAGAGGGTGTTTTATGGAATTATGCCATTTTAAAGTTTTTATGATTAATTATATGCTAATTTAGTGCTAATCGCGATTAAAAATCGCTAATCGCGTTTTAAGCTTATTTTGTGCAAACATGCACCATATCTTTTTTTCACTTGTTACATTTTCTTATGGCTTTCCTACATGTTTTATTTCATGGTTGTTGGTTTATTAGAGGGGAGAAAAGAAAAGAAAAGAAAGGAAAAGGATTAAAATATATAGGTATGGGTGAGAGAGAGAAGGTTTTTTTTACCATTGACTTGTTTGAACCATTCCTCCATCATTCTTACCTCATTTCCTCTTTCCCTCTTCCTTGGTTGCTGCTGCTGCTGCTGCCCTAGCTCCTTCCCCCTCTTTAACTCCTCAAAACACATCCAAAAACACTCCAAAACATAATCTCCTTTTCACAAAAAAGATGCACAAGCTCGAGGGAAACACATTGGACCAAGAAAGCAAGGATTTTGGCTACTTGGGGCAACTCAAGAAAATTCTTGAGTTGCCAAATGAGGTATTTTTTAACCACTAGATTAGTTTTCCCATTACTTATACCCCCATGTTAGATTAAAACCGATATCGAGTGGTTTTATGGACTTAGAAAATTCTAGTTAGGGTTGATGGGAATTGAGAGTGGTGATGGGTAATTAAGCTCAGTAGAGGCCACACAAACCCCCTAGTGCTAGAATTCTGACCTAAAACAGAGACTAGAAACCCGGAATACGGATTTATAAACCGATATCGGAAGAATTCTGGAATCTGTGAGAGTTAATTGAAATCTGCTATCATTAGAAGACTCTGAAAATTATTTTGCTTGGACAGTGATACATGCAGGCACCTAGGAAGATACCACCAAAACCCTAGCCCCTAACTCCCAACTACGACCGCAAATTTAATCCCTCTGGCCGCAATTTGCCTCCAGACCTGGGTGGAATTGCCTCGTATTGATTCTGTGGTCCCCTCATCTATAAATTAGATCCCTGGCATATGCAAAATTGTCTAATTTTACCTAGGGAGAAATCTGGGACCCTTTTCTTAAGTTGGTGTTTTGATGCATGTTTCTGTATTTCGTATTTTAAATTCTGGATTTGCGTATTAGTGTTTTACCTCGATCACTTGACGTTTGCACGACGGGATCGAGGGTCGTTTGATGGTTTCGAAAGCGTTGTCCATAGGTTCTAACCTATAGGCCTTAGCGTATCATTTTGGTTTTCGTGTGTCGTTTTAGTTTTGATTTGGTTCTAATGCGATGCGTTACGTGTGATATGTAAGTACCCCACGACGATTCGAGACGATGAAGAAGATGATGGCGACATCAACATCGACAAGCAAGACGCAAGGTGAGTAGATTATATCTACGGGGGAAGTTGGGTGGATGGCGTATAGCACCCTCGCAGTTCGTTGTTTAGTATAGTTTATATATACTATTTATGATAGCTTATAGTGTGTGACATGGTCATTCAGGATATGATTAGGTGTACTATGGATAGAATAGGGTTTAGATATAAACTAGTATAGTTTCCTAGATGCGAACCCTATAATAGGTTTACACTCACACGCACACACATGCTTATTGTTATACATATACCTACATGATGAGAATAGTGGATGATTTTTGGAGATGAGTCGATGAGATTGGGCGTAGTGCCATGAGATCGGTGATATGATGTGATTCGTATTTGGGATACGACATGTGATTTTAGCGGGCCTTTAGACGTGTGTTTCACCCACACACTTATACTTATATAGATGGTATCGATTTGTACTAGACTTAGATCAGTACCCCAGATCATGTGATATGATGATAAGGATACCTGATAATTGATGAGAGGATTGTGATATTGACCCGTACCCAGCTTTTGGGATGTCGTACGATGATTTACCGTACGAGCTTTATATTGATGATAGATCCGCACTCATGACTCGAGGATGTCATATGATATTGTATCGTACGTGGTACCTTTGAGGCGGTATCACCGACTATTATGTTTATATATATATATATACCGACTCAGATTTTGGTGGTTTCCATACCCCTCCCGATTGACTTGTTAGTTAGAGCTGTAGTTTTTCTAGTAGATGTTAGGCTAGGCCGATATCATACCTATTTCAAAAACTAACGAATCGGGAGTATTTCAAAGATAGGCACAGGGATACTACGGACATTTTCAAAAGACACATCTTTTCTTTAAAACACCATAGCCCTTAATTTACTAAAACCCCCGATTTGTCTTATTTCAAAAGTCAAACTGTATGACTTTTTATATTGATGCAGATGCGTCACTGTTGCATTTATTAGTCGATTTCTGCATATTCTTGTTATTCGCATCGCATCGCATGTGCAAATGATTATTGTTATATAAAAATCATGCTGTTAGGACACCAGCACCATTATCGGTGATGCATATGTTCCATGTATACCTGCTTGCCGGCTCACACACTTCATCATCGATAATTGCCATGTCACTACACTGTAGTACTGTTGCATTCAGGATATGACCCTTGCATGGCATACTCGTGCACCTACCTGTTGCACACTCATACTTGTACACATACATATTTGTACATACATAGATGATTCTGGTTTGACTTGGAGATCTGGGAACCGCAAGATACTTTCTAAAATTGATTCATTTTAAAGAGCGCATTCCCTCAATATGTGCATATTACTATTCCATATTGCATGATATGCTTACATTTCTTTTACATGTCGCATGCATCATGCTTTTGATTATACGCATTGAGATATGTTGTTTCCATGATATTTCTGGATTTGGGAACCGTGGATATTTCAAAAGAGAGTATGTAATTGTTTTAAAAACCCGGTTACCCTTGATATGATATTTCAGTGCGTCCACCATGTGTTTTTTCGATGATGAGAGTGACATGTGAAACCCGATTCGAGGAGTGGACGAGGCCGATTGCGGGTACATGGTGGACCCGGTATGGTACCCAGGGGCGAGAATGGATCTGCTGTGTAGCTAGACGATGAGCCTGGCCGAGGGACCACTACCTACCGGTGATAGTTTTTAGGCTCGGCGGATATCCGGAGGATACCGACCGGAGTCATGAGATGGATTTGAGGGCCGACCAGGGTGTGCGGCGCCCGAGATATATGAGGATTTACGTGCCGATGATGGGCACGGTTTTCATGATGTTTTCGAGTGTCGATGCTAGACACTCAGGTTCCATGATTTTGATATGTCGCGAGCGACACATGTTGATTTACATCCTCATACTTCCATGCATATGCTTTATGATATTTATATGCATGATGCTTATTGTCATTGGGTGACACATGGACGAGATCCACATACATACAGACATTGATTACATAGTTGACATTGATTCATATTGATTACATTGATCATACCTCATATTTATGATATGTTATTACTTGAGGCACTGGCACGAGCACTTGGCACTACACTCATGTATAGATGTTATAATGCCACCTTATCATGCTTCAGACTTATTCATTTGAGGTTTATATATATATCCGATCGTATTGACCTAGGATTATGTCATGCATACGATTTCTGCTTCATGATGTTTTCTACTCACGAGTTGGCAACTCACCCCCGTTGTGCTACAGTTCTTGCAGGTTTTGCCGTACAGGTTCCATGGCGGCACTTCTGGCACACTGCTTCCTTTGCGGATGATTTGCTTTGGTAGGTGGGTTCTTTTGCATCAGAACCACCATTGTACTTGTATTATTTTATTCGGTTGTATCTAGTAATTCCATCAACCAAAACTTGTATATTGTTTCAGACTTAGAAAACCAGATATGTATTATTTCGACCTTAGAGTCACGCGTTGTAGTATTATGGCTTTCACGTTGATTTTGAGATTCTTTTGAGTTTTGATCCTCGCCCTTTAGCGTTGTATATTATATTGCTTGCGTGGTTGCGACCGTCGATTGACGAAGAGCTAGCTCCCGCTTGGGGATGCCTTTTATTGTACATATATATATTATTCTTGTTGTACCCCGTTTGGGGCCAGTTTTACAAAGGAAACTCTGCCGAAATTTTTAGAAAAGATATGGAGGATTTAAAATGCATATTCGGCTTATCTATTTTAAAACCCTTGTTTTAAAAACTTGTTTTCTTCACTTCTTAAAACTATTTCCTTTATTTATTACTTAAAAATGGTTTTACATTTCTGGGCTTTTGGCTTACTTGGATTAGATGGGGTCCTATAGACTTCATATGATCCAAGTGCCAGTCACGGGCTATTTCGGGTCGTGACAAAGTTGGTATCAGAGCGCTAGGTTAACCTTGGTTCGAGTCTAAGTTTGACTATGTGGAGCCTAGAGCGTTTATATATATACAGAACTTAGGCTTGACCTTACGGAACTTAGAATTAGTCGATGGGGTATTATACCCGAACTTTCGTCACGTAGGATGACCCTTTGTTGATGGAGTACGTAGCTTGAGTAGAGTGACGTACCGTACGTATGTTCCGCGGCATATTTACGATACGCTACTCCGCTTAAGAAACCTTAGGATGTACATTTCCTTGCACAGTATTATATCCATTCCTATGATCTATCCTCATCGATATTGGTTATGATTTTGCTGCCACAATTGCACGGGCAGAGAGAGCTACGGCTAGAGTTGCGTCAGCTTGAGCTCCTCATGGACGAGGACTGACCAAGGCGTGATTCCAGAGACGTATTATTGTATAGAGGCGTCGCTTTATTGTGTTTTCGCGCCATGAGCGTTCGACAGATCGCTTTTACGAGATTTCCCGGATGTGCTGATCGACACCAGAGGATCAGGCTACTGCTAGAGGCCAGCCATAATTTGATGACCATTGATATATCGCTTACTCAGGATGATAGAGGCGCTGTTTAGTGTACAGACGAATGAGCCAGTTGCTGCTGCAAATGATGAGATATCGCCCAGACTTTGGAGCTACTGCAGCATGGGTATATACCCACAGATATGATGGAAGGTCACTAGTCACTCGAGGATAAACGACTAGGACATATGGTTCGTTCGCTTACCTCGATGCGAGGTCATCAGATTGATTGATTCCAGCTAGAGACGACTTCACGCAGGTTCGTTGGTAGTCGATGGAGGCAATCGAATGTCAGAAACCCATATTCCAAGTTTAAAGTATTCGGAAAGACATGCAAGCGATTCTATGGACCCTCTAGAAGAATGAAATCCTAACTCGACATAATGACCGTGTGAAAGCCTTTGAACCTTAGGGTTTGCAGCAGTTCCGTGGCGCCATTAGTGAGGCTTGGGTTTGCCCTTCTACGGCTGGACCACCGATACTGAGGTATGTACTCGATACTATTAAACTGTACTCAAGATGTTGATCTCTTGGGGGATTATGAGGTTTTGACAAATCGATCGGATGGTTCGACATCTTTCGGATATCATGTGATGGGGTACACTGCTTGGGAGACTCCAGATACGAGTATAGCCGTTGGAGTGCAGTCCATGCAGCCACGAGGAGACAAGTCCGAATCAGTCGACATTGGAACAAGTGGAGTAAAGAGCTCGCACGAGATTTCGACGAGATGACGTTCTACTCCGCTGACATCAGAGATGCGATACGCATGCAGAGGCGTTGGGATGCGACCAGTTTCCAAGGAAATGCTGTGCTGAGGACGCAGATGATCAGAGAAGTGCCAAGACGGAATCGCCCTCGTTAGCACACCTGACAGGGCCGATGAGCAGATTGATTGCGAGATAGGTAATTGATCAGTCGAAAATACTGCATCTTTAAACCAGCAATTTCCCTATCATTTGCATTCATCTAGAAGTGTTCGGCATTCATATTACACATATTAGCAAATCAGTCGTAAAATATCAAATTGCATGTGTTAGACTTTAAAACCGGCACTATAAGGGAAATTGACTGTATTTCATAGCATCGCATCATTCTTGCATATCGCAACTTGTGTTTCGAAGTCTGTGCAGGAAATTCCAAGAGATCGAGCAAAATTACATAACAAAGACTGCTAAAAATACGCCAACTCAAGCATATGGAATCTGGCAATGATCTAAAAGGCATTCAGAGAATAAACATATCAGAGAATAATCCCAAAGATAGAAGGAAGCAACACTGCAAGATTGAAGCCCTGAGGCTCCAACATAGCCGCGGAACCGCGGCGGGAGCCGGCTTGCGTCGCGGTTCCGCGGCGGCCTTGCCACGTCAGCTCCCCATTTTTAGTGCATAACTCTTCTCTCAGGGCCCACATTCATTTCATATACTTCAAAATCCAGAGAATTCTCGAAGCTTCTGCCAGATCAGCAAGGATGATTAATTAAGCTAATCTTGATTAAGCTCCTAATAAACTATTTCTAGAAGCTCCCTCCTAACTAACTACTTCTAGAAGCCTCTCCCTATAACAAACTTTTGGAGGGAAATTCAAATTTGAATCCTAGATCTAGGGTTTTGGAAGTCTATAAATAGGAGTCTAGATCTAGGGTTAATGGCTAATCAATCTTGGGGTTAAATCCTAGAACTAATCTTCAATCAATAGTTAGTTCTTCATCCTCCCATAAGTTTAGTGACAAGACTTGTGCCAAACCCTAACCCTAATCCAAAGCCCAAATTCAAGATCCTTTGAGTGCAAGCCAAGCAAGTCTTCATCGATCCTTTAGAAGCGAAGCCGGACTTCAATGGAGCACGAGATCCAAGCCGATCCACGACTCAAGGAGCCGAGCGAAGCTAGAATCGACGATCAAAGTTCCATCCTCTTGTAGTTCTTGAGAGTTGTAACTAATTGTTGATATAATAAAGGTGAAGATTCTTTAAACTTGCTTATTTTCAATTCGAGCATTATGATTCATTTTATATTCTTGAATGTATTCTTCGTGATGATGCTTGAATTAAACTCCGCTCGTGGAGGAATCAAAACGATTGTAGAATAATGATATTGACGAATCTTTAAACGTTTTCTTAAGTCTTATAACAATTGTAAATTCTTGAAAATTGAATGATTGATGATCTAGATCGATGTGAATGCGTTCTTGATTCCTTTCGCACGATCTAGAGATCAACGATTGATCATTCGATTTCCTAGAAGCTATCTAGTGAATGTGATTCATAGAATGGACAAAGGATCGGATGAGGAACCCTAATTCTTTGCAAGATCCTTGATTCTCGATGAATCTACATCGATTTAGCATCAACTTGTTAATGGATAAGAAATCGTATTCTTGAATCTTCTTCACATCTACAATCTAATCGATTCCTACGAGCTTTACTTCAAATCTTGAAACCTAAATCAATTGCAATTCTATCTCTCTTAATTCTTGATGTTTATAGTTTTCTTGATTCTTGATTAGACTTTGATTCTTGAAACTCATCGATAAAAATCTTGAATCGTTTTTTCTTTTCTTTACTTTTAAATTTTCGATTCAAAATAAAACAAAATACGAACGAATCGTGCAATCCCTGTGGACGATCCGCACTCACTAATGCGCTACAATCCGACACCGTTATTGATTGCGGTCAAATATTTTTGGTTGTGATTCTATTCACTTTTCTAAAACACTGACACAAACGGAAATAAGATCAATCAAATGGCGCCGTTGCCGGGGATTGCGCGCTAATTCGTTCTTTATTTGAAATTTGAATTGAAAGATTTATTCCATTATAAATTTTACATCAAAATTCACGCAAAAACTAATACGAGTTGTTGTGATTTTTGCGAGGAAATCTGGAATCATTGGAGCTGTGGAATTTTTTTTCAGAATATTGAAGAGGACTCAGGAGCTGAACCTAAGCTCTTTGGAAAAGTTTCGTTCAAAGATCAATTCGAACCACCGCGTTTCCGCGGCATAAGAGCTTCATTACGGCGGTTCCGCGGCCTCCTCAAGGCATTACTGCACCAAATTTGCTCAGTAACCCTCTCACTTTCTTATCTCCTCCTAAATCTGCTCCAATTAACATTTTTTTGCAGGTTTCTTTGTAAAAATCGCAGCGCCGCAAAAAGCAAAATTAAATTGTGCGTGTTTTGATTTTGTGGTTGTTTGCATAACTAATACGGACATTAAGGGGCAAAGACCAAATCCAGATTAGGTGGGGAGTTCATTACCCTTCCTAAGCCCCGAAAATCGCAAAAATTGCATCCGCATTTACCCTCATTAATTAAAAGAAATCTATAGATGACTCTAAGGACCGTCGCGCTCACTTAGGACAGAAGAAGGCCGTGGGTAATTCATTGGTTATCCGCGTTTCTCTTGTGGTGTCTAAGGCAAGTGTGTCGAAGGCTAGTGGTTACTTAATTAGGCCCACTACTTACGTAGTAGAGAACCTCCCACTTACCTGGCACTTACCTGGCCATAGGAGAGACAAAGAGGCAGTGGAGGATTTATCCTGCGACTTGTCTTTTGGCAGTTAGGAGCGGTCTAGAGCTTTGACCTAGGTGACCACTAGATTTTAGGGTTTTGCTTGTTGCATTTGTTGTAATCGCATCATATTTTCAAAAATCCGTATCATTTTTTTTAAAAACAAACACTAATCACATTCTTTCCCCTAATTATAAGTCACGCTGCCACTTGTACTAACCCTTTTTAGTGCAAGATAGGCAGGTCACGGGATTCTAGTGCCCGTTTAGTCCGCGTTCCCTTGATCGACCCAAAAGTCGGTATTTCTACATTTACCTTTTCTTTACCCACCACCATACCCACTTCGATGGATCCGTCTCCATCGAACTTCTTTTCCACTACTCTGCCGCCGTCCGTTGGTGCGCAGAATCCACCCCGCATCTCTCTCCAAGAGAGGTGCTATCCTACACGAGGTCCCCTTTCCACCCGTCTTTCCATTCCACCAGCCAACGGGGAAAATTTTGAAATTAAACCCCAATACATCAACCTTCTACCAAAATTTCACGGTCTCGAGTCTGAAGAAGCATATGCCTTTATCACCAAATTTGAAAATGTATACGCAATGATGGGTACCTCACAGCTTTCTATGGATACTATGCGTCTACGTCTTCTCCCATTCACTTTGTGCGATATAGCCGAGAAGTGGCTGTATAACACTACCGCACATTCCATTTCAAACTGGGGAGAATTCGTCAAAGCATTCCTTAAGAAATTCTACCCATACCAAAAGACAGCTCGAGTCCGTAGCGAAATCAATCAATTCACCCAGCTTCCAAATGAACCATTTTCAAAATGTCTTGAACGCTTCAAGGATCTGTTAGTCCAATGTCCACATCACGGAATCCCTAGATGGGAACTGTGCAGAATCATTTCCGAGGGCATTAATCCTAACACAAGACAGACCCTTGAATCCATGTGTCAAGGCAACTTCATGACCAAAGATGATGGGAAAGCCTGGAAATTTCTAGAAGATTTCGCTGAAAAATCTTTGCAGTGGGAGGGTGTGAATCAATCGTCTAGGGAGGGCAATGATATTTCCATAGGAGTTAGAGCTGACATTTCAGCTATACACAAGAAACTCGAGAATATGGAAAACAAATTTTTAGCCGCCGCCCTAAATCAAATGTCACTCTCCAAAATTGTATGTGGATGCTGTTCTGATCCTTCTCACTTGACGGAAGAATGTCCACGAAATTCTCTGTTTTAAGGTCACGAGCATACCAATTTCGCATTTCAAAGACCTAGAAACGATCCATTTTCTTCCACATATAATCAGGGTTGGAGGAATCACCCAAATTTTGCTTGGAACCAATCACAAAATCAAAATACGGTTCATAACCAACACAATTTCCAAAGGGTCCCTCCACCACAACAGCAACTACCACAATTGAGTCAGCACCCCTTCCAAGCACAAAACTTCCAATATCTGGTCAACACACCTGCACTATCTAGTCCTTTACAGTTGACCGGGACTGATGAATCCTCTTCATTTGCACAATACATGAATTTGGTCTTAACAAATATCATGCAAGTTTCGGCTGAAATGAAGTCTTCTGTCGATAAAATTGAGAAAAACTCTGCGTCCCAAAGCGAGAGTATTAAATCGATGGAAGCACAAATTGCACAACTAAAAGCCGAAATGAGTGCAAGTGAGAAAGGGAAACTTCCAGTTCAACCTTTGCCCAATCCTGGCTATTCACATCATGTGAATGCAATCACGTTGAGATCTGGAAGAGTGCTTGACAATCACGTTGGGGAAGAAATTGATGACACCGAAAAATCTATCGATGATACCCCGGCTGAGACCTTTCCTTCCACTTCTACTTCTAATTCTGACCCCAGTTCTTCTACACCACCATTTTCTTCCGAGCCTATTCTCCGTTTCCCACAAGGCTCGACACCTCAGCCCATCTCTTCTAGTACACAGAAAACGATCCCCACTCCTATTCTGAGATCGTTTCCACCCACACGATCTTCTCCAATGTTGGACCATGACCTTATTGCCCAAGCTCTTTACCCAAATCGGTTAAGGGGAAACACACTAAGTCCATAAATGGAGAAGATCACTGAAATGTTTAAACAGGTTAACATCAACATTCCTCTTCTAGATGCAATCCAACAAGTCCCCGCTTATGCGAAAGTTCTTAAAGACTTGTGCACTAGAAAGAGAAAGAAACAAGTGCCCAAGAAGATATTCATAGCAAAGACTGTAGACACGGCTTTCCCTCAACAATTACCAAGAAAACGTAAGGATCCTGGCTATCCTACTATTTCCATTTCTATTGGGGAAAAACACATCAACCGTGCTCTACTCGACCTTGGCGCAAGTGTTAACCTGCTTCCTTTCTCAGTCTATGAGCAGTTAGGGATCGGAGAGTTGAAACCAGCTCATTGCACTCTCCCGATGGCTGACCGATCAATCACCAAACCTAGGGGTGAACTGGAGGATGTGTTAATAAAAATCGGGGAATTTATATTCCCTGTGGACTTTATTGTAATTGATACACAGCCTGTAGCGAACCCTCGGAATCAAATTCCGGTGATTTTAGGTCGCCCCTTTTTGGCCACTTCTAATGCTATCATCAACTGTAGTAATGGTTCTATGACCCTATCTTTCGGGAATAGGTCAATAGAGCTGAACATTTACAAGTTGAGAAGTGTACCCTCCGAACCTACTGCTCTTGTCTGTTCTGTCGACTTAATGGATGTCGACAGCAGCGAATTTTATGATCCTCATGGTTCTTATCTTGACTCTTTTCATACGTTGTTGTTTGACCCAACTATGTATCATACACATACGGACTCTTCCACCGAGATGTCCGGGTCAACAACCAACACTGATTATGAATTGCTTTTAGAGTCTGAAGATCACCCCGCACTTTGTGATGACATTATTCTTCGGGGTATTGATGAGACTTTTGAGGAAATCTTCGGTGATGAACTCGCATTTTTGAATGACACGGGTGCTGAGATGAATCATCTCCCAAACATTGAAATTGAACCTCCACCCCTTCTTCTGAACTGTAAAAAGAATGCGAGCAATCCATCACATTCACTGCATCGTCTCTCCAAAATGAGACGCACACACATTCTATTCCACCACTTACCCTTTCCCCACTTCTTCTTCCACCAACCAGAGAACTGCATTGATAAAATTTTTGAATGGTTGGTGTTAACCTTCGGTCTTTGCAAAGCTTGGCATCGACCAATGATTCTTAACCCCCTCATATGATCTTCAAAGATGAACATTGCTTAATTCAAGTTTGGGGGGGCATTTTTCTGGCTCTTGAAAAGAAAATTTTTACAAAATGATGAGCCGAAAATAAGTTTGGGGGAAGTTCTTCACTTAAATATTTTCCCCCCACTAATAAATTCCTCCTAAGATTACAGGTTTTTCGAGATTTAGCAGATGGAAACAGTGAGGACACTGTTGAAAACAAGTTTGGGGGAGGTTTGTGCTTATCTTTGCATCATTCGCATATCATTTGCATAAGCACAAAACATTTCTTTAAAAACCCATAAAAATTTAAAATTTTCAAAATATAAAAATATTTTAATATTTAAACATTTTTTGTACATAAATAAGATAATGAAAGATTAGATAGTGAAAAATTACATCCATGAGATTAGAAAAATTTAAGAAAACTAAGAAAATTAGAAGTTTTCTTATACGAACTAGTAATAAGTAGTTATGAGCAGTTGTCCCAAGGATTAGTAAGATGAAGGAAGTCACTAATCTGAGGACAAAAATAAGTCTGAAAAATAGTTTCTATTCTTGAAACCAAACATTTTGAACGTTGATACCCTGCTATTCGCACTTACACACGTCTTGAAGCCTGGGATAGTAGAGGATACCTTGAAATGCTCTTGTCTTAAAGCCAAAAGTATGAAGGAAATAAAAAATGAAAAAAATATAAAGTGGTGAGAAAAATGAACACTGGTTTTGTTATCGCCAAGGCAGCAATAAAAAAATATAGCGAGGGTGCCTCTTCACCTAGTGCCCTAAGGCCAACTGGTCTGAGAGTCACTGCTAAGCCTTAGATGGTGCAAGACGAGGAAAATACACCAAATAAGCAAGCACATAAGTAATCGGTCGGTTAGTACCTCAAGAAGTATTAACGGTCGCATGAAAGTGTGTGAGCAATCTCATCTAAATATTCATTAATTAAAAAGTACTGAGGCTGATGGGCAAGAGTATGATGGCTTGAATTGAATTCTCCGGGTGTAGGGATGTCTTTACACACACGCAGGGTTATATGATCGATGTTTGGAAAAAAATTAGGAATGAAGAATAAGACGATGTTTTATTGAGGGAGGACGTGATTTCTGACATCTTTTCATGACTATTAAGATAGGGCTCATGACAACCGAAAAGATAGCTTAGTTGGAAACCCTAATTTTCAAAGTATTTCTTTTACAATTCTTATCTTTAAATGTAAATTTCATGATCTTCCTTTTATTATTGGATTTTATGGGTGCAATCCGCTGAAAACCCTCAGGAGACAACACTCCTCCTACTAGGGACACCTAGAGGTTTAAACGCTTGTTGCACGTGCTTAGTGCAATCGTGTTGCCTACCAAAGTGTGCTAGTTAGTTTTTCTTTTTCTTTATTTTTCTCCTACTTTTTAATAAAAAGTTCGCTCGAGACGATCGAAAATAAGTTTGGGGGAATTTGATCAGTCAAAAATACTGCATCTTTAAACCGGCAATTTCCCTATCATTTGCACTCATCTAGAAGTGTTCGGCATTAATATTACACATATTAGCAAATCAGTCGTAAAATATCAAATTGCATGTGTTAGACATTAAAACCGGCACTATAAGGGAAATTGACTGTATTGCATAGCATCGCATAATTCTTGCATATCGCAACTTGTGTTTCGAAGTCTATGCAGGAAATTCCAAGAGATCGGGCAAAATTACATAACAAAGACTGCTAAAAATACGCCAACTCAAGCATATGGAATCTAGCAATGATCTAAAAGGCATTCAGAGAATAAACATATCAGAGAATAATCCCACAGATAGAAGGAAGCAACACTGCATGATTGAATCCCTGAGGCTCCAACATAGCCGCGGAACCGCGGAGGGAGCCGGCTTGAGCCGCGGTTCGGCGGCGGCCTTGCCACGTCAGCTCCCTATTTTCAGTGCATAACTCTTCTCTCAGGGCCCACATTCATTTCATATACTTCAAATTCCAGAGAATTCTCGAAGCTTCTGCCAGATCAGCAAGGATGATTAATTAAGCTAATCTTGATTAAGCTCCTAACAAACTATTTCTAGAAGCTCCCTCCTAACTAACTACTTCTAGAAGTCTCTCCCTATAACAAACTTTTGGAGGGAAATTCAAATTTGAATCCTAGATCTAGGGTTTTAGATGTCTATAAATAGGAGCCTAGATCTAGGGTTAATGGCTAATCAATCTTGGGGTTAAATCCTAGAACTAATCTTCAATCAATAGTTAGTTCTTCATCCTCCCACAAGTTTAGTGACAAGACTTGTGCCAAACCCTAACCCTAATCCAAAGCCCAAATTCAAGATCCTTTGAGTGCAAGCCAAGCAAGTCTTCATCGATCCTTTAGAAGCGAAGCCGGACTTCAACGGAGCACGAGATCCAAGCCGATCCACGACTCAAGGAGCCGAGCGACGCTAGAATCGACGATCAAAGTTCCATCCTCTTGTAGTTCTTGAGAGTTGTAACTAATTGTTGATATAATAAAGGTGAAGATTCTTTAAACTTGCTTATTTTCAATTCGAGCATTATGATTCATTTTAAATTCTTGAATGTATTCTTCGTGATGATGCTTGAATAAAACTCCGCTCGTGGAGGAATCGAAACGATTGTAGAATGATGATGTTGACGAATCTTTAAACGTTTTACTTAAGTCTTATAACAATTGTAAATTCTTGAAAATCGAATGATTGATGATCTAGATCGATGTGAATGCGTTCTTGATTCCTTTCGCACGATCTAGAGATCAACGATTGATCATTCGATTTCCTAGAAGCTATCTAGTGAATGTGATTCATAGAATGGACAAAGGATAGGATGAGGAACCCTAATTCTTCGTAAGATCCTTGATCCTCGATGAATCTACATCGATTTAGCATCAACTTGTTAATGGATAAGAAATCGTATTCTTGAATCTTCTTCATATCTACAATCTAATCGATTCATACGAGCTTTACTTCAAATCTTGAAACCTAAATCAATTGCAATTCTATCTCTCTTAATTCTTGATGTTTATAGTTTTCTTGATTCTTGATTAGACTTTGATTCTTGAAACTCATCGATAAAAATCTTGAATCGTTTTTTCTTTTCTTTACTTTTAAATTTTCGATTCAAAATAAAACAAAATACGAACGAATCGCGCAATCCCTGTGGACGATCCGCATTCACTAATGCACTACAATCCGACACCGTTATTGATTGCGGTCATATATTTTTGGTTGTGATTCTATTCACTTTTCTAAAACACTGACATAAACGGAAATAAGATCAATCAGTAATCCGCAGAGGAGATAAGGACCCAGAGACAGAGGACGCCAGACCATGAACAGGAGGCAAGTAGATATCTTGCGCTGCTAGCATTGGATGCACCGACACCTTCTCGACCTTGAAGGAGGAATTATATCGACGACGGTATTTATGATTTGTGATTTTGTGATTCGATTATCACGTATCCGTCATTTTGGATTTCGGTATTTTGGGCGATCTGTTCGCATGATTTGGTCTTGATGGCTGAGTTCCATGATATTTGTTTTCGTGCACCCTGGTTGCACCTACTGGGTATTTACATTTTGCGCACAGTTATTACGCTTGATGTATTGCTTGTGATTTCATGCCTATTTTATGCCGGTGATTTGATTTACGCTTCCAGCATAGTTTTCATGCACTTTTAGTGTTTTGATTTGATTTGTGAACGCTGATGCACATGATTGTGAGCTTATACACTGCGGTATACCTGATTTGGATTGCGCCGTATAGTATACCGTCGATTTTGATTATGATATTGATGTTGATTTCTTGCACTCCGTGCATTTGATTTGGATTTTCGCGCGTGTTGAGCGCATGTTTTGAGATACGATTTTGGTGCACACCAGATGCACTAAATCGGGATTCCTTGTGCATGTCAGATGCACCTGATTTTTCTATCAGGCACACACGTTGCCTATGACAGATGTTTCGTGCACACCCGTTGCACCTAGATGTTGTTTCTATGCACATGTATGGCACATATGTGGATTTCGATTTCCGTGCGCACCAGACGCACAGGGTATTCTTATATACATTTTTGGGATATATTTTGCATGCATTGATAGTTATCGAAAGGATTTCCAAAAAGAGAGCTATAGTCTCAGTATTTACCTACGTGTCTGATATGACACGAAACGTTTAAAATAAGGAAACCTTTCTAAATTGTTTTCAAAAAGGCGGAACGTACATATTAGACAAGGATATATACGTATATGATTATTTTATTATAATAGACGTCCGCCACTGTGCAGTGTTATGCGCATCGCACAACGACTTAAAAAGATTTGGCATGCCTTTACTTCAGCTATTTACATGTATAGTTCTGATTTATATCATATTGGTTTTATTTTGGATTTGACATTTGTGACTTTACCATGACTCCGATAATTGCTGGATGCTTGACGGAGGTTTGATTTTGAGTTATCTTCTCATTGTTCATGCGCATGCATTGCGCTACGATGCGTTTTCTGTATTGATGATTTCGGAGCCCCGACGACTTGGACTTTCATTTGAAATGTTTTAGAATTTGGGGGTTTAAATTTAAATTCAAATATGGGGACCGAATTTCTTTAAGGGGGAAGATTATAACATTTCAAAAAAATAAAATATTATTTTTGGGAATTTTTATAATTTAATATTATTTTAATGAATATTTTAATATTTCGGTATAATTAAATACTGATAAATTGAGAAAAAATTTGGAAAATTATGGAAATTATTTAAAAGAGGGTGTTTTATGGAATTATGCCATTTTAAAGTTTTTATGATTAATTATATGCTAATTTAGTACTAATCGCGATTAAAAATCGCTAATCGCGTTTTAAGCTTATTTTGTGCAAACATGCACCATATCTTTTTTTCACTTATTACATTTTCTTATGGCTTTCCTACATGTTTTATTTCATGGTTGTTGGTTTATTAGAGGGGAGAAAAGAAAAGAAAAGAAAGGAAAAGGATTAAAATATATAGGTATGGGTGAGAGAGAGAAGGTTTTTTTTTTTACCATTGACTTGTTTGAACCATTCCTCTATCATTCTTACCTCATTTCCTCTTTCCCTCTTCCTTGGTTGCTACTGCTGCTTCCGCCCTATCTCCCTCCCCCTCTTCAACTCCTCAAAACACATCCAAAAACACTCCAAAACATAATCTCCTTTTCACAAAAAAGATGCACAAGCTCGAGGGAAACACATTGGACTAAGAAAGCAAGGATTTTGGCCACTTGGGGCAACTCAAGAAAATTCTTGAGTTGCCAAATGAGGTATTTTCTGAATCACTAGATTAGTTTTCCCATTACTTATACCCCCATGTTAGATTAGAACCGATATCGAGTGGTTTTGTGGACTTAGAAAATTCTAGTTAGGGTTGATGGGAATTGAGAGTGGTGATGGGGAATTAAGCTCAGTAGAGGCCACACAAACCCCATAGTGCTAGAATTCTCACCTAAACCAGAGACTAGAAACCCGGAATACGGATTTAGAAACCGATATCGGAAGAATTTTGGAATCTGTCAGAGTTAATTGAAATCTGCTATCATTAGAAGACTCTGAAAATTATTTTGCTTGGACAGTGATACATGCAGGCACTTAGGAAGATACCACCAAAACCCTAGCCCCTAACTCCCAACTACGACCGCAAATTTAATCCCTCTTGCCGCAATTTGCAGCCAGACCAGGGTGGAATTGCCTCGTATTGATTCTGTGGTCCCCTCATCTATAAATTAGACCCCTGGCATATGCAAAATTGTCTAATTTTACCTAGGGTGAAATCTGGGACCCTTTTCTTAAGTTGGTGTTTTGATGCATGTTTCCGTATTTCGTATTTTAAATTCTGGATTTGCGTATTAGTGTTTTACCTCGATCACTTGACGTTTGCACGACGAGATCGGGGGTCATTTGATGGTTTCGAAAGCGTAGTCCATAGGTTCTAACCTATAGGTCTTAGCGTATCATTTTGGTTTTTGTGTGTCGTTTTAGTTTTGATTTGGTTTTAATGCGATGCGATACGTGTGATATGTTGATACCCCACGACGATTCGAGACGATGAAGAAGATGATGGCGACATCAACATCGACAAGCAAGACGCAAGGTGAGTAGATTATATCTACGGGGGAAGTCAGGTGGATGGCGTATAGCACCCCCGCAGTGCGATGTTTAGTATAGTATATATATACTATTTATGATAGCTTATAGTGTGTGACATGGTCATTCAGGATATGATTAGGTGTACTATGGATAGAATAGGGTTTAGATGTAAACTAGTATAGTTTTCTAGATGCGAACCCTAGAATAGGTTTACACTCACACGCACACACATGCTTATTGCTATACATATACCTACATGATGAGAATAGTGGATGATTTTTGGAGATGAGTCGATGAGATTGGGCATAGTACCATGAGATCAGTGATATGATGTGATTCGTATTTGGGATACGACATGTGATTTTAGCGGGCCTTTAGACGTGTGTTTCACCCACACACTTATACTTATATAGATGGTATCGATTTGTACTAGACTTAGATCAGTACCCCAGATCATGTGATATGATGATAAGGATACCTGATAATTGATGAGAGGATTGTGATATTGACCCGTACCCATCTTTTGGGATGCCGTACGATGATTTACTGTACGAGCTTTATATTGATGATAGATCCGCACTCATGACTCGAGGATGTCATATGATATTGTATCGTACGCTATACCTTTGAGGCGGGATCACCGACTATTATGTTTATATATATATATATATATATATATATATGTATCGACTCAGATTTAGGTGCTTTCCATACCCCTCCCGATTGACTTGTTAGTTAGAGCTGTAGTTTTTCTAGTAGATGTTAGGCTAGGCCGATATCATACCTATTTCAAAAACTAACGAATTGTGAGTATTTCAAAGATAGGCACAGGGATACTACGGTCATTTTCAAAAGACGCATCTTTTCTTTAAAACACCGTAGCCCTTAATTTACTAAAAACCCCGATTCGTCTTATTTCAAAAGGCAAACTGTATGACTTTTTATATTGATGCAGATGCGTCACTGTTGCATTTATTAGTCGATTTCTGCATATTCTTGTTATTCGCATCACATCGCATGTGCAAATGATTATTGTTATATAAAAATCATGCTGTTAGGACACCAGCACCATTATCGATGATGCATATGTTCCACGTACACCTGCTTGCCGGCTCACACACTTCATCATCGATAATTGCCATGTCACTACACTGTAGTACTGTTGCATTCAGGATATGACCCTTGCATGGCATAGTCGTGCACCTACTTGTTTTACACTCATACTTGTACACATATATATTTGCACATACATAGATGATTCTGGTTTGACTTGGAGATCTGGGAACCGCAAGATGCTTTCTAAAACTGATTCATTTTAAAGAGCGGTTTCCCTCAATATGTGCATATTACTATTCCATATTGCATGATATGCTTACATTTCTTTTACATGTCGCATGCATCATGCTTTTGATTATACGCATTGAGATATGTTGTTTCCATGATATTTCTGGATTTGGGAACCGTGGATATTTCAAAAGAGAGTATGTAATTGTTTTAAAAACCCGGTTATCCTTGATATGATATTTCAGTGCGTCCACCATGTGTTTTATCGGTGCTGAGAGTAACATGTGAAACCCGATTCGAGGAGTGGACGAGGCCGATTGCGGGTACATGTATATGTCACACACTTCATCATCGATAATTGCTATGTCACTACACAGTAGGATTACTGCATCATGATATGACTCTTCGCACATCCATATTTGCGCACATACACATTGTATATTCATATTGGTGCACATATACATTGATACACCCATATTTGCGCATATACACATTGTATATTCATATTGGTGCACATATACATTGATACATCTATACTTGCGCATATACATATTGTGCCAATATAGATAACTGATTTTATTAGGAAATTGGGAACCGCATGTTATATTTTAAAAACTGAAATCATTTAAAAGAGCGGTTTTCCCTTAATATGTCATATCACTGTTCCATGTTGCATGATTTACGGATATGCTTACATCTCTATTATATGTCGCATACGTCATGCTATATGATTTTACGCATTGAGATATGCTGTTTTCATTAGATTTCTGTAGTTGAGAACCGTGGACATTTTAAAAGAGATTATGCGTTGTTTTAAAAACCCGGTTTCTCTTGATATGATATTTCAGTGCGTCCACCATGCATTTTCTCGGTTCTGAGACGTGTGACATGTGAAACCTGATTCGAGGAGGCGGGTGAGGCCGATTGCGGGTATATGGTGGACCCGGTATGGTACCCCGGGGCAAGAAAGGGATGCTGTGTATACATACGGTGAGCCTGGCAGAGGGACTACTACCTACCGGTGATAGTATTTGGGCTCGGCGGATATCCGGAGGATACCGACCGGAGTCGAGAGATGATATGGGCCGATCCGGACTGACGGAGCCCGTGGGCCGATCCGGACTGACGGAGCCCGATATATGAGGATTTTCGTGCCGATGCTGGGCACGGTTTTCATGATGTTTTCGAGTGTCGATGCTAGGCACTCAGGTTCCATGATTTTGATGTGTCGCGAGGGACACCGTTGATTTATATCCTCATATATTCATGCACACTCTTTTATGATGTTTACGTGCTTACAGACATTGATTATATGGGTGGACGAGATCCACATGTATACATACATTGATTACATGGATGGACGAGATCCACATGCATACATACCTTGATTATATTGTTGGATGTTATCCACATGCTTATAAGCATTGACTTCCTTGTTGGCACACATACCGACCCAGTCACCCTAGATATCATAGTATTACCTTTATGATATAGTTGACCTAGGAGTCGTTATTTACTCGATTTTCTACTTGTCGATATATTTCTATTCACGAGTTAGCAACTCACCCCCGTTGTGCCACAGTTCTTGCAGGTTGCCCGCTTGGATCAGTAGCGGCTTCGCTGGCACACAGTCGCATCCGAGTGTTTTGCACTAGTAGGTGGGACATTTGTATCGTACCCACTCTAGTACCTATATTTCATTATTGTATCTAGTTAACTCCATCAATCAAATTTAGTAAATTGTTTAAGTAATGAGACTTAGTGGGATTGTGGTTGCGAGACTTAGAGCGAGGGGTTTTTCGCTACTTGTGATATTTATGTCTTGCTTTCCTTTATCTTTTGTGGTGAAGTTCGCCGTTGGGCGTTGTATACTTATTTTTACAGTATTGCATGGTTGTGATCCGCCGTTTGGCGAAGAGCTAGCTCCCGCTTGGGGATGCCTTTATCATTATTATGTATTTGTGGTTTTGGATCAAAATATACAAAAGAGGTGCTGCCAAAATTTTTAAAAGACGAAACACGTTTTCAAATTAGTAAATTTCACTTGCATCATTCATGTTCCTTTTCTATGCATTAAGAAAACTCGATTTCATTATACCTTTATTTCAAAACCTCACCTCCTTTATTTTTCTTAAAAGGTTTAGATTTCTGGGTTTCAGCTTACTTGAATTCCGTTACGCCTTTAGACGTTGCGTGATTCAAGTGCTGGTCACGAGCTATATTTCGGATCGTGACAATAAGATAGAGCGGAACCAACATACCCCAACTCAGTATAACAAGCGGGTTCGGTCAATACATCCATATTATTATTTCGATTAAGGCGTGACATGTGTAGGGTTCCTAGGCACACTAATGAAGTCTCACAAGACATCAACCATGCCAATTTTAAATTTTATGAGTGCCGAGAAACCCTAATACGGATCGTCGACTAGAATTTTAGGCGAAACAATAAAGTAGTTAACATCTTAACTAAAAGAAGAAAGCTACAACCTTTGTAGATCCGGTTATCCACTTCCTTAGCTCCATGTAGTCGTTCCCTCGCTGTCCATCTCGAATCCCGAACTCTCTCATCGGCTTCATCGGAGAAATGAGCGGACTAGTCGTCGGCTTCGATGCCGAAGATGATCTACGTCGAGGCTACACTGGATCAAGCTCCGACTTCACCTAGTTGTGAAACTTATGAAGAAAACACCCAAGACCATTTGGCAAGAGGTAGAGGATGAAGAAATAGGAGGTGGGTTCACTTTAGAATTGGATTTCTCACTTTAGAACTCAAGATGCCATTAATGGAGTCTAGTTTTCTTTCTTGAAGAAGAAGGAGAAGATGAAGATAGAATATGATAAAAGTATTTTCATAATAGAAAAGAAATCAATACTTATCATATCCTAACTAAGGTCAAGTGTAGAGAATAGACCATGGTAAGTGGGAATGGTTAGGGTTAAGCATGAAGACAAAATGGTCTCTTTAGTCAAAGCTTCATGAAGCTTCAACAAGCTTCATGAAAAGAAAACATTTTGTTTTCATTTATCTATTTAAATAAATAAAGAATGGATAAATAAATGAGTGAATAAATCAAAACCCTAACCATTATCATAACCATGGTACAATTCTTTACACAAAGCCAATATTCATGCATCATCAAACATGATACAATCAAGTGCACAAAAGTATATCACATATACAACTTGTGAACTTCAAGTGAGAAAATCCATTTAAAGTGAACCAATACTAGTTAATGCAAAGTAATATATCAAATATATAATTATACATTAAATCATTAAATCAACATTTGATTCAATGATCCGGTCATGTCGCACATAACCAACTAGTATCCAATGTATCGATTTATCGAATCAATGATTCGATAACTAGGTCATATCGCATACAACCAATCGAAACATTTATCGCGAGAATGAAATGCGGTATCACATACACGCATTATTCTCGGTCCCGCACATATCTCATATGCGCTCCTATTTCGTTTCGCTTGAGCCAGGAAACCTCTGTGTAGGACTTTAAAGACTCGTCAATACGCCGGTAGCAGATGATGATCATATCAAACACCCACAAGCCGCAAGCGGTCTGCTAAACGTAACGGCCACCCGGGTATTAAGCGATCAGAAGATCGACGAGCTAGCCCGCTCACACTCCTGTGAATCCAACCAGTAACACTTACCGTACAGTCCGGTCTGTTCGTCTGATATGTCGCATATCAAGTCTAGGGGTGGTATACGTCAGACCCCAATAACCGATAAGTCGTGCCGATGTGAGGCTCATAACGGGTCGAGAAACTACTTGTAACACTTACCAGCAAATCTCTGATCAGCCCTGGCCAGGGACTTCCCTGTTACGGCCAATCGAGCACAGCGCAACATCAACCCCCAATACCGGGAGAGACGAAACCCCTCCTATCGCTCATTGCCTCCATGTAACTCGGGACTGTACCCAAAGACCACCGTTTTGCACGCCCTCATGGACGTGGTAAGGTGGAGATCAAAGCACAGTGGGAATCACATAAGATTCTATGACGATCTCGGGTCTACAGACTAACCTGCACTAGTGTCACCTGAGAACTGCCATCTGACGTGTGGTATAATACCATCTGGGAGTTCTCGGCGAGTCCGTCCAGTGTACCTAGTCTCCACTGAGCACCCGTATACCATCTCTGATGTCAAACACCAATGGATATGGGATCATCCATCGCCCATCTCATGGGTCGAGAAGCGTATACGCTAGTCTACACTGGTATATCGATGCCCCGTCTCGATACACCTACGACTAGGGACCATGAAGGATGTACCTATGGACTACCATGTCCTCACTAGTATGATCTGCATCACAGTCCAGGTAGTCAAGTACACATCCTAAGGGCTTTACCAACATGTAACTATAAGACAGTTTAAAGAGACAAGTGTACATGTTAAGATAAAGAGTAATCAGATAGCATACTATCATATCGAGCAAGAAAGTCATCTCTATATATGTCCAAGCATCCAATATAATATACATCATCTGTACAATACTGGCCTCTAGGGCATACATACAACTAACAATCTCCCACTTGCACTAGGGCCAGCTGCTGTAGTATCGCATACCGAGCATCCCGAAGAGTCTCTCAAACTGTATCTGGGGAATGGCCTTCGTGAGTGGATCCGTCGTGTTGTTCTTCGTGTCAACCCTCCTGACCTCGATCTCCCGGCGATCAACTATCTCCCGGATCAGGTGATACCGCCTCAGAATATGCCTGGATCGCTGATGGGACCTGGGTTCCTTGGCCAAAGCCACTGCTCCATTGTTATCACAATACAAAGGTATTGGATGCTCAATGGATGGAACCACTCCAAGTTCAGTAATGAACTTCTTGATCCAGACAGCCTCTTTGGCAGCATCGTTGGCAGCGATGTATTCAGCCTCCATCGTCGAGTCTGCCACGGTTTCCTGCTTGGAACTCTTCCAGCTAACCGCCCCTCCGTAAAGGGTAAAGACAAATCCCGACTGCGACTTAGAGTCGTCCTTATCACTCTGGAAGCTCGAATCGGTAAAGGACTCCACTTGGAGTTCTCCGTTACCATACACCAAAAGCAACTCTTTAGTCCTTCGCAAGTACTTGAGAATGCTCTTCACAGCTGTCCAGTGACTCTCTCCAGGATCAGCTTGATACCTGCTCACTACACTTAGTGAGTATGCTACATCAGGTCTGGTACATAGCATCGCATACATGATAGAGCCTACAGCCGAAGCATAGGGTATCCCTTGCATGCGAGCTCTCTCCAAATCAGTCTTGGGAGACATCTCTTTGGAGAGAGTGACTCCAGAAATCGTGGGTAAATTCCTACGCTTGGATTCTTCCATACTAAAGCTCTTTAGTATGGTGTCAATGTACCTGGATTGGGACAATCCCAATATCCGTTTGGATCTATCTCTATAGATCTTAATTCCCAATATGCAGGAGGCATCACCAAGATCTTTCATCGAGAATCTTTGTGATAAGAAGAGCTTGACTGATTGCAGTATAGAAATATCATTTCCTATCAAGAGTATGTCATCCACGTACAATACGAGGAAGACAACCTTACTCTCTGCCACCTTCTTGTAAATACAAGGTTCATCTGGGTTTTTGACGAAATCAAACTCTTTGATAACGACGTCAAAGCAGATGTTCCAACTCCACGATGCTTGCTTTAATCCATAAATGGATTTAAGCAGCTTGCACACCTTCCCGCTGCTCCCACTGTCTACGAAGCCCTCTGGCTGAGTCATGTACACGCACTCTTCTAAATCACCATTTAGAAAGGCGGTCTTAACATCCATTTGCCAGATTTCGTAGTCATGATATGCAGCGATGGCAAGCATGATCCGGATGGATTTAAGCATAGCCACTGGAGAAAAGGTTTCGTCATAGTCCATACCTGGTCTTTGACGAAAACCTTTTGCAACAAGTCTAGCTTTGAAAGTCTCCATTTTCCCATCTACACCAAGTTTTTTCTTGAAGATCCACTTGCTCCCAATGGGTTTTACCCCTTCAGGAGCAACTTCCAAAGTCCATACTTTGTTGGTGTACATGGATTCCATCTCGGACCGCATAGCATCCAGCCAGTTCACTGAGTCCCTACTCGTGATGGCCTGCTCGAAGCTAGTTGGGTCATCATCCTCCATGATGCAATCCTCGCTCCCACCATCCATGAGAAAACCGTAGTATCTCTCAGGTTGGCGAGGAACCCTACTAGATCGGCGGAGAGGCTGAGGTTCATTGGGAGCTACTGAATCTTCTGGTTCCACTAAATCTTCAGTTACGGTTTGTGTATCTGGAACTTCTTCCAACTCTACCACTTTGCCACTAATTTCTTTTTCAAGGAATTCCTTTTCTAAAAAGGTGGCATGTCGAGAAACAAACACTTTTTGTTCCTCTGTATGGTAGAAGAGATATCCATGTGAATGTTTGGGATATCCCACAAACTTGCATAGAACTGACCGTGCCTTGAGTTTGTCCGGATTTTGCCTTTTGACATAGGCCGGGCAACCCCATATCTTAACTCGTTTAAGACATGGTCTCTTCCCTCCATATCTCTTATGGTGTGGTAGGTACAGATTTAGATGGAACTTGATTCAATAGGTATGCTGCTGTCTCCAGCGCATATCCCCAGAAGGAAATAGGTAACTCAGCTGTGCTCATCATAGAGCGCACCATATCTAATAGGGTGCGGTTCCTCCGTTCTGATACACCGTTGTGCTGTGGTGTATATAGAGGAGTCAGTTGAGAGAGAATCCCATTCTCTTTTAGGAAGTCCAGGAATTCATTGCTCAAGTATTCACCTCCTCGATCAGATCGTAGGATTTTAATACTTTTTCCGGTTTGGTTCTCAACTTCTTGTTTATATTCTCTAAATTTCTCAAAAGCTTCTGATTTGTGTTTCATCAGGAACACATACCCGAACCTAGAGAGATCGTCAGTGAATGTAATGAAGTATGAAGAACCATCCCTGGCATGTGTAGACATGGGATCGCATACATCACTATGTATTAGTCCCAAGAGTTCCGTAACTCTTTCTCCGTGTCCCGTAAACGGAGTTTTGGTCATCTTGCCTTTGAGACATGACTGGCAAGTGTCATAAGATGAAAATTCAAACGGATTTAAATATCCATCCTTATGCAACTTAGCCAGTCGTGTCGCATTGATGTGACCCAGTCTACAATGCCACAAGAAGGATTCGTTCAGTTCAGAACTCTTCCTCTTGTGTGTGTTTGCTATACTTAGAACTGTAGATTGATTTAGAACATAAATGCCATTGCACAACGTGCCTGATCCAACCAACTTTTGGTTACGGAAAATGTTCATAACATTATCCTGTAATACAAAATTATATCCCTCTTTACTCAATAAAGAAACTGATATAATGTTGCATATCAGCTTCGGCATGTAATAGCATTCGTTCAGAACCAATGTATTACCAGTTGGTAATGCAAGGTGATATTCCCCGACAGTCTTAGCTGCAACAATTGCACCATTTCCAACTCTAATGTCTTTATCACCTTCTCCAAGTTCTCTACCTTTCCTGAGCCCATGTAATTGATTACATATATGGGATCCTGATCCGGTATCTAATACCCAGGACGTAGAGCAAATGGAGAAACAGTTCTCAGTAACGAACACACCCGAAGAAAATGCATAAACATGTACTTTCTTCTCTCGGGCGACATAGGAATCCTGGTATTCCCCTATGTCCTGTTCATTCCTATAACTCTTATAAGAAAGAACGAAACCAACGTTCCCCAGCACAGTAAAACATGCGGGTTCAGTCAATACATCCATATTATTATCTTTATTAGGGCATGACATGGTCGCTACCTGGAGAGAGAGAGAAGAAAACACTTTAGCGTATGCTCTTACAAGATCAGATTGGTTATTATCTTATCTAATCAGGATGGCTCCCACTGTTTTTATCAAATCTTCCTTCAAACCCTAAAAGGAAAGACTAGCCGGGATTAATTACACACTACAGGTTCGCCAATCTTTCAGCCAGGCCAGTGTCGGTACTTTGAGGGAGGTCCCCCGTGCTTTCGCACGAACCTAATTAATATAAACCTCGTTTTCCCAGAGGCGTAACCCCGTTGACACCTTTCTAGACACCTACTTGATCGGCTAATTGTAATGTGTAAAACTCTCCCAGGAGTAACTCTTACTCGCAGTGGGTATCGGGATCCAACTATCTCATAGAAGGTATGCAATCTCATTGCAAATTTCAACACTTGAAATTCCCGATAATATTTTTGCCCCTAGCGTCCTATGACCTTGACAAAGGCCAACAAATCATAGTCTGCTAGTCAAGTTCAACCCGTCATTTCTTGATTGAATCAAACCCACCCGCACGGCCCTTGACAAAGGCCAACAAGGTCGTACGACTACCCTGAAACAATCTGCATCACATGCATAAGCAGATAAGTACTATTCAGCTGCCGCACACTACGCCTTGACAAAGGCCAACAAACGCAGCACGAATACTAAACATGACTTATCTGAAATGATGGAGGGCTACGCAGGTTTTTCTGAAAACCATGAGCGTAATGAACTTGATATCTTTGTAGAATCAAAATGAAGTTTTGAAATGGAGTGATTTTGAGGCTTTTCTAGTTTTGCTAAAGGGGTCACTCCCGGTGAAGGGATCGTCGGCCCTTTCCTCGTCGAATGAGGTGCGGGATATATCATATATATCACTGTGCAAAGCAGAAACTATAGAAGCAATCAAAAATCAAACCGAGTGTGTAGCATCTGCTAGTTATTGCTAAAGGAGTCACTCCCGGTGAAGGGATCTCGGTCCTTTCCTCATCGAATAAGGTGCAGGGTATATCATATATACCGCTATGCAAAGCAAGAACTGTAGCTACCTGTTTTGTTTAAAATTTGATTCTACAACATCTTAGGTTTCTTTTCTTTCATTAATCACATTAATGAAGTCCCATCATTTAAGTCACCTAAACATCACAGATAAATACGACGTACATTTATGCCATCCGCATTCGCCTGGATGTCCCCTCGTGCACCGTTAGGTTAGGTAACTAACGACAGAGCAGGGCAGGGCTGGTGCGGATGCAAAACATAAGTAACGTCTATATAATATATCATATATACTATATACTGTATCTATCACAGAACATCACATGATCACATCACAGATATCGCAGCAGAAGAAACATATGAAACATTGGATATACTAGGACGTCCGTGTTTTCAATACGAGCCAGTATAAAACACGGATTCCACGGTCGTGATGAATAGCCAAACCCACACCCATAGACCCCTATGAGAGCGGCAAGCAACCCTACCAATTCTAGAGTTAGGAGACCCGGACTCGACTCCTCGAGATGGTCTCCCAATGGACCCTAGAACCCGGTTGCTTGTGCTCCCCTCTTTGGGTCTATCCTAGTGCAGAAAAGTAAATAATATACAAAAGGTGACAGCTTCCGCATCCTGGAAGTGCCCCGAATAAAAGAATATTACATACAAGTTTTTACATGAATGAAAATGAAAAACACTCATCTCACATAAAAAACCCCGGCTATTCAAACACGACAATCCAATATAACATATCAAGCAACACATAACATCACATGTCATCAACGTAAGTAAATATGCGCATCCCAATCGTCGTTGACATATAGCAACGAAACCGGCGATATCACATATTACACTTACGGTCACAGAAAAGAAAGTGTAAAACTACAACAGTTGGAATCCGCAACCTCTTTAGACATCGCATGCCTAATCAAATGAAATACTTAGACATCACATGCCTAACAATTATAAACCCCGCATTTTAGTCCCATTATCGAAAACTCTTTTCAATATCAAGTGAGACTAAACCGCTAGATTTATAACATTCATTCAGCTATCTCATAACTGTTTGTGAATTCCAATTATTGTATCCCATTCCGGATAAATAGAAAATATTAAACTTTCCGATCGAACATTCGAACACCCAAGTTTTCCCGAAACCGTTCAACACATGAAATAAGTCCAAAGACATTCACTTCATGACTCAGTACCAACGGTCCAGCCGTAGAAGGGTCAAGCCAACGCCTCACATGTGGCACGCCGTACTGCCCCAAACCTTAAGGTTCAAAGGGCAGTTCAAGACGGTCACATAATCGAGTTAAGGTTTGTTGTCTTCTAGAGGGACCATCGCGTTACTTGCACTACTCAGAACGTCCTTAAACCACAGAAAAATCCAACACTTGGAAATTTTCCGGCAGGGGAAAAGTTGGGTATTTATATCCGGTCGAACTTTTTAACATATTCTAAAATATCCGGAATGCCACATAGACAAAATCTGATAATCCGATCGAATCATCTAAGCTCTAAAACACCCCAGAAAACTCAACTCTTGAGTTCAGATTAAAAAATCCCAGAAAACTCAGCACCCCAATTAACAAATTACTGTGCAAAATTGGATGGATGATGTCATCTTTTGGCCGCGGAACCGCCGCAGAAGCCAGGCTTCTGCCGCTGTTCCGCCGCTCTTTTAACAGATCATGGGATAAATTTTGCACCGTAATTCTTAGAATTCCCTGCTGAATTTTTTAAGCATTTTTAATCTGGAAAAAACCCAGTTTTTGAAAAAAGTCCAGAGAGCATCTCGGGAATTAGGGTTTCGGTTCGATCGGGTTTCAAACGTCGTCTAGACTTCGCCTAAGGCTCTAGCTAGGCTCTGATACCACTGTAGGGTTCCTAGGCACACTAATGAAGTCTCACAAGGCATCAACCATACCAATTTTAAATTTTATGAGTGCCGAGAAACCCTAATACGGATCGTCGACTAGAATTTTAGGCGAAACAATAAAGTAGTTAACATCTTAACTAAAAGAAGAAAGCTACAACCTTTGTAGATCCGGTTATCCACTTCCTTAGCTCCATGTAGTCGTTCCCTCGTTGTCCATCTCGAATCTCGAACTCTCTCATCGGCTTCATCGGAGAAATGAGCGGACTAGTCGTCGGCTTCGATGTCGAAGATGATCTACGTCGAGGCTACACTGGATCAAGCTCCGACTTCACCTAGTTGTGAAACTTGTGAAGAAAACACCCAAGACCACTTGGCAAGAGGTAGAGGATGAAGAAATAGGAGGTGGGTTCACTTTAGAATTGGATTTCTCACTTTAGAACTCAAGATGCCATTAATGGAGTCTAGTTTTCTTTCTTGAAAAAGAAGGAGAAGATGAAGATAGAATATGATAAAAGTATTTTCATAATAGAAAAGAAATCAATACTTATCATATCCTAACTAAGGTCATGTGTAGAGAATAGACCATGGTAAGTGGGAATGGTTAGGGTTAAGCATGAAGACAAAATGGTCTCTTTAGTCAAAGCTTCATGAAGCTTCAACAAGCTTCATGAAAAGAAAACATTTTGTTTTCATTTATCTATTTAAATAAATAAAGAATGGATAAATAAATGAGTGAATAAATCAAAACCCTAACCATTATCATAACCATGGTACAATTCTTTACACAAAGCCAATATTCATGCATCATCAAACATGATACAATCAAGTGCACAAAAGTATATCACATATACAACTTGTGAACTTCAAGTGAGAAAATCCATTTAAAGTGAACCAATACTAGTTAATGCAAAGTAATATATCAAATATATAATTATACATTAAATCATTAAATCAACATTTGATTCAATGATCTGGTCATGTCGCACATAACCGACTAGTATCCAATGTATCGATTTATCGAATCAATGATTCGATAACTAGGTTATATCGCATACAACCAATCGAAACATTCATCGCGAGAATGAAATGCAGTATCACATACACGCATTATTCTCGGTCCCGCACATATCTCATATGCGCTCCTATTTCGTTTCGCTTGAGCCAGGAAACCTCTGTGTAGGACTCTAAAGACTCGTCAATACGCCGGTAGCAGATGATGATCATATCAAGCACCCACAAGCCGCAAGCGGTCTGCTAAACGTAACGGCCACCCGGGTATTAAGCGATCAGAAGATCGACGAGCTAGCCCGCTCACACTCCTGTGAATCCAACCAGTAACACTTACCGTACAGTCCGGTTTGTCCGTCTGATATGTCGCATATCAAGTCTAGGGGTGGTATACGTCAGACCCCAATAACCGATAAGTCGTGCCGATGTGAGGCTCATAACGGGTCGAGAAACTACTGGTAACACTTACCAGCAAATCTCTGATCAGCCCTGGCCAGGGACTTCCCTGTTACGGCCAATCGAGCACAGCGCAACATCAACCCCCAATACCGGGAGAGATGAAACCCCTCCTATCGCTCATTGCCTCCATGTAACTCGGGACTGTACCCAAAGACCACCGTTTTGCACGCCCTCATGGACGTGGTAAGGTGGAGATCAAAGCACAGTGGGAATCACACAAGACTCTATGACGATCTCGGGTCTACAGACTAACCTGCACAAGTGTCACCTGAGAACTGCCATCTGACGTGTGGTATAATACCATCTGGGAGTTCTCGGCGAGTCCGTCCAGTGTACCCAGTCTCCACTAAGCACCCGTATACCATCTCTGATGTCAAACACCAATGGATATGGGATCATCCATCGCCCATCTCATGGGTCGAGAAGCGTATACGCTAGTCTACACTGGTATATCGATGCCCCATCTCGATACACCTACGACTAGGGACCATGAAGGATGTACCTATGGACTACCATGTCCCCACTAGTATGATCTGCATCACAGTCCAGGTAGTCAAGTACACATCCTAAGGGTTTTACCAACATGTAACTATAAGACAGTTTAAAGAGACAAGTGTACATGTTAAGATAAAGAGTAACCAGATAGCATACTATCATATCGAGCAAGAAAGTCATCTCTATATATGTCCAAGCATCCAATATAATATACATCATCTGTACAATACTGGCCTCTAGGGCATACATACAACTAACAACATGGTCGCTATCAGGAGAGAGAGAGAGAGAAGAAAACACTTTTTATATGCTCTTGCAAGATTAGATTGGTTATTATTTTATATAATCAGGATGACTCCCACTGTTTTTATCAAATTTTCCTTCAAACCCTAAAAGGTAAGACTAGTCGGGATTAATTACACCCTACAAATTCACCAATCTTTCGGCCAGGCCAGTATCGGTACTTTGAGGGAGGTTCCCCGTGCTTTCGCACAGAACTAATTAAAATAAACCTCGTTTTCCTAGAGGCATAACCCCATTAACACCTTTCTAGACACCTACTTGATCGGCTAATTGTAAAGTGCAAAATTCTCACAGGAGCAACTCTTACTCGCAGTGGGTATCGGGATCCAACTATCTTATAGAAGGTATGCAATCTCATTGCAAATTTCAACACTTGAAATTCCCGATAATGTTTTTCCCTTAGCGTCCTATGACTTTGACGGAGGCCAACAAGCCATAGGCTGCTAGTCAAGTTCAATCCGTACATTTCATGATTGAATTAAACCCACCCGCACGACCCTTGACGGAGGCCAACAAAGTCGCACGACTACCCTAACCTAATCTCATCTTTTGCTGCAGATAAGCACTAGTTAGCTACCGCACACTACGCCTTGACGGAGGCCAACAAACGTAGCACGAATACTAAGTAGTACTTAGCTGAAATGACGGAGGGCTACGACAGGATTTTAAGAAAACCTTTTGCGTAATGAACATGATATCATTGAAGAAACAAATGATTTTGAAAAGGAGTGTTTTTGAGGCCTTTTCTAGTTTCTCTAAAGAGGTCACTCCCGGTGAAGGGATCTCGGCTCTTTCCTCATCGAATGAGGTGCTAGATATTCATCAAGGAATACCACTATGCAAAGTAAGAATTAGAGCTACCCTTTTCGAAAATTTGATTCTACAACATCTTTAGGTTTCTTTCTTTTTCATTAATCTCATTAATGAAGTCCCATCATTTTTGATTCCTAAGCATCACAGATAAAGAAACGAAAATACTTATATAACGTACGCTTATGCCATCCACATTCGCCACGAGGCCCCATCATGCACCGTTAGGTTACTTAACTAACGGCAGAGCGGGGGCAGGACTAGCGCGGATGCAAAACATATGCAACGTTTATGATATATCATATATATAATATAAAGCATTCTTCTCATCATATAAAGTGATCACATCACAGAACATTGCAGCAGAAGTCAACATATGAAATATTGGATATACTAGGAGGTCCGTGTTTTAAATTAAGCCAGTAATAAAACACGGGTTCCACGGTCACGATGAATAGCCAAACCCACATCCCTAGACCCCTACAAGAGCGGCAAGCAACCCTACCAATTCTAGAGCTAGGAGACCCGGACTCGACTCCTCGAGATGGTCTTCCACTGGACTCTAGAACCCGGTTACTTGTGCTCCCCGCCTTGGGTCTATGCTAATACGGAAAAGTAAATAATATACATCAATGGTGACATTATCCTCAACCCGGAAGTGCCACAATAAAAGAATATTACATATAAGTTTTTACATAAATGAAAATGAAAAACTATCATCTCACACAAAACCCCCCGTCAATTCAAATACGGCGATCCAATATAACATATCATAGCAACACATATCATCACATGTCATAACCGTAAGTAAATATGTGTATCCCAATTGTCGTTGACATATAGCAACGAAACCGGCGATACACCACATATTACACTTACGGTCGCAGAAAAGAAAGTGAAAACTATAATAATTGGAATCCGCAACCAGCTTAGACATCATAAACCCGAAATATCACATACTTCGGATTTCATGCCTAACCAAATGAATTCCTTAGACATCATAAACCCGGAATATCTCATATTCTGAATTTCATTCCTAACCTTATAAACCCCGCATTTTAGTCTCGATATTGAAAACACTTTTCAATAACCAGTCAGGTAATTCATCATGATTCCTGACAACCTGATCGAATGCTCGTCGGAAACTTTAGTAGATGGCCGCACCCCCTGATGCCGAACGAAGTGCACTTAGGCGGAACACCATGGCCGCGAGCACCCGGGAGGATGCTTTTGGCAATTGGGTTCTCCTACAGTCAATTGGGTTCTCCTACAGTCACTTACCCGGAGAGTATCCGCGTACACTACGTGATTGCGACAGAGTTTTGATCTGTTAGTATGATATGCCCTAGAAGCCATTATTGTATAGTACTAGTTTGTATATTACATTTTGGAAGCTTGGGACATATACACAGATTTATAACAGTCTTGCTCAATATGGTAGTATGCTACTTGGTTTGTATCTATCTTAATATGTGTATATGTTTCTTTTGATATATCGCTAGTACATATTGATAGAGCCCTTAGGATTTTTTCCTTGACTACCAGCGTTGTGATGGCAGTCACACTAGTGGAGGCTGGGTAGTCTATAAGCACATACTTTTACAGGTCCCTGGTCGTAGGATTATCGAGACAGGGCATCGATACTCTAGAGTAGACTAGTGTATACGCTTCTCATCCCAGGAGGGGAGGTGGTCTGTCCTATAGCCATCAGTACGTCGTACTGGAGATAGTATACAGGTGCTCGTTAGGTTACGAGTACACTGGACAGGACTCGCTGGGAACTATTGGTTGGTATTATATCTATCGTCAGTTATCAGTTCCCAGGTGACATGAGTACAGCTTAGTCCGTTGCCTTGACACTGTCACTTCGCCTCGAGTGTGTTCCTACTGTTCTTAGATTACTACCATACCACGGATCTATTGAGTCATGCAAACAGGTAGTAGTTGGGTGCAGTCCCGAAGCACTTGGAGGCAGCGACGGTTAGACATGATTCGTCTCTCCCGGTATTGGGAGTTGATATCGCGCTGTGTCTAGGAGAGCCATTACACAAAGTCCCTGGCAAGGGCAAGCGAGATTTACTGGTAGTGTTTCCAGTAGTTTCTCAGGGTGTTCTGGGATACACTCCGACACGACTTGTACCGCTATTAGAGGACTGAAGTTTACCGCCCCTAGTCCCGACATGCGATACTCTTAGACGAACAGACCGGATTGTACGGAGATTGTCACATTCAGGCTCAGTAGGAGTTCGGATGGGTTCACCTCATCGGTCTTCTTATCGACATCTACCTAGGGACCGTTATGTACAACTAGTACTGCTTATGGCCTGTGGTTAAACCCACTGCCAGCGTAGTGTCGAGTCTTCAGAGTCCCACACAGAGGGTCGTTCACTTTTGGGCAAAACAGAGTAGAGGTCGTATGGTTTTACGACATGGTTCGTTCACATATGCGTACTTGTGCGTGTTCGCTGTCCGGGCAGACATTGCTAGTGGGATTTGTTTTAAGCCAGATCCTAGTATTTGTTTTGGGATTGGTCTTGTCTCATTGTATTCGTGTTTCTTCGGAACACGAATGCGGGTACGTACGTACAGTTGACTGAGGCGGAGAGGGAGACACCTCATTAGGGTTTTTGACCATTGACCTGATCAAAACCCTAATGAGAATGAGAAATATAATTAATAATATTAATTAAGTTTAATTGTATCATGGTTAGAATTGGTTTGACCATTTGACTTGTTGACTTACTTTGACCTAGATATTTTTCTTTTTCTTTTTGTTAAGCATAAGATGCTTCTTGAAGCATGCTTAGCATTAAATATGAAATGATAGTGGTCAAATCAATTCACCATCACAATTTTCTTAATTAATATTGTTATTATCATATATTTATCATATGAGAGTAAGGTTCATTGCATTCTATCATGCTCTTTCTTTCTCATAGTTAGCTCTCCTTCTTCCTCTCTCAAAGCTTAAGTGTTTCATGTGTTGAATATCATAAGCTTTTGAGACTAAACCACCAAAACACCTCTCTACTCACTCTAGGGTTCTTATTCTAGCAAGCCAAGCACTCTAGTTACTTCATTGTTGAGGTAGGAGCTCAAGGTACCTTTGGGTGGATCTTTCTTTGGCAAAGAGATGACGAAGAGGAGGAGCCGTCTACACCACTCAAAAGAGCACACAAGAAAAGAAAGCAACACAAGAAGAGAAGGAGTTCAAGCTTTTGGTATAACCTCTTAACCTAGTAGTTAAAACTCCTTGTATGTTTGTTAGTTTTTGTTCAGTAAAGATCCTTCATGGTTAGTCTATGTTTCATTGTGATAAAAATTTGATTTTTACTTTTTCCGCCTCCCCGTAAGTAACGGGGTGGGTAACATAGACTTACAGTGGTATCCGAGCTTAGCTAAACAACAACTAACATGTTAGCAAAGTCTTTAGAACTTCGATCCCGGAAAAATCACAAAATACATCCAAAATTTGTATTTTCTGCCGATTTTTAAAATAGGTCTAAAAATATTTTCAGAGACCTGAAAAATACGTGCAGGATTTTTTAGGGACACCCAAGAAAAACGAGCTTGTGACTCGGTCAGACTGCCGCGGAAGCGCGGCGAAACCATGGGTTTCGTCCCGGATCCGTGGCCGAGTCGACTCGGAGTCAACTCGTTTTTCCTGCAGATTGTCCAGATTGATGTTTTGTGATTTTCAAGATACTTTGTTTCTGCCCAGATTCTTTTGAGTACAGTGTTGTATTTGGGGTGGTTTCAAATTAGAATATTGATCGAAATTCTATAAACTTTAGCTAATTGGATTATATTTGTAATGTGATATATGTACTGAATGTCTACTAATTGTTATACGTCGATTAGTGGGGGTTGTACATATCTGTGATCTGTGATGTTGGATTGTGTATATGAACTTGTTGGATCGTCATGGATGAATAGCCGGGGGTGTGAGATGAGTGTTTATTTATCTTTCATTTGATGTAATTTATAATTTGATGTAATATTATTTCATGGTCGCACATCTGGGTTGAGGTTGTAGCCACCATTGTATATTATTTTTTTTACTGTTTTTGCTCCTAGGATAGACCCAAGGTGGGGTGCACAAACTACCGGGTACTTTGAAGTGCTGAGTGGCCTACTCACGTTGTTGAGGGAGGCTGCTTCACTTCGGGTATTTGGCTGGTAGTTTGCCGCACTCGTAGGGGTCTAGGGTGGGGTTTGTCTATTCATCGCGACCATGTAATCCGTCTTTCGTTGCAGACTCGAACGAAACGTGGATTCCTAGCATATCCAATGTGTTCATCTGTGATCTGGAATGGCTATCATTGCGTCTGACGAATGTTTATATCAATATATGATATCTAGTAGGCGTTGCTTATGTTTTGCATCCGCGCTAGTCCAGCCCCCGCTCTGTCGTTAGTTAAGTAATCTTACGGGTGATAACGGGGCCCAGTGGCGAATGCGGATGGCATAAGCGTACGTTGATCAGTCGAAAATATTGCATTTTTAACACATCAATTTCCCTACTCTTTGCAATCATCTAAAGGTGTTCAGTATGAATATGGCACATATTAGCAATTTGTCTGTAAAATATCAAATAACATGTGTTATACATTATAACCGGAATTTTGAGGGCAATTGTGTGTTTATTATTGCACGCATGATCTTTGTGTATCGAACACTTGTCTCGAGATTGTGTGCAGGAAATTCTCTAGGTAAAAGAGCCGGAACTGCTAAAAGTGCTGATAAAATACACCAAGTCCAAGACTTGTGATCTGGCAGTAAACAAGAAAGATTTATAAAATTCCAGACATCAGTAAAGTACCATGAATACATCACAAATCAGCACTGAAGATTCCATGCACCAAGCTCCTCAAACTGCCGCGGATCCGCGGCCGCGTCAACTCGTTGGCGGCAGAATGTTTTCTCAAGCTTCTCCGTTCAATAGTGTCATATCCCGAAAGTACGGAATATGACCGGCACTTAAACTACGAACGTCTCAAGGCGTACGTATTGTAAGTAAGACGAAAACCCAGAAATCCAAACCAAGAAAAGTAGTAGAGTGTAGGAAAAACCATTTTAAATCAAATAGTTTGCAACATATGCCGAGATGCGCATTTTAAAATCACAAATCTTTTCTAAAAATTTCGGCAGAGTTTCCTTTGTAAAAATTGACCCCAAGCGGGTACAAAACCTGATAAAGCACATGTAATGAAAATGCATCCCCAAGCGGGAGCTAGCTCTTCGTCAATCGACGGTCACAACCACGCAAGGAATATAATATACAACGCCTAAAGGCGAGGATCACAACAGAAAAGGAAACTCAAAACAGCATGAAATCCATAGAATACAACGCGCGACTCTAAGGTCGAAAGAATAAACAACACTGGTCTCTATCTCCGAAATAATACATGTTTGGTTGATGGAACTTCTAGATACAACTGAAATATAATATACAATGTATAATGATGGGTACGATACAAATAAACCCACCTACTAGCAAGTCACCCGAAAGAAGCAGTGCCAGCAAAGCCGTAATAAAACCTGTACGGCAAAACCTGCAAGAAACTGGGCACAACGGGGGTGAGTTGCCAACTCGTGAGTAGAAAAAAATCTATGAACAGAAATCGCATGTATGACGCAATCCTAGGTCATACGATCATAATATATAATCCTCAAATATAGAACCAGCAGCCTATAACAATGGCTAGGGTAAATATCTAACCCAAGTGAAATCTCAAGTGCCCTTGTCAGTGCCTCAGGTAGCAATGTATCATATGGATGATGTATGAATGCATGAAACAGAATGCATGTACTGAAGAAAACTGCTTTCATAAATTAGTGAGATTTCTGTATTTTTAAAATGAGGTATCATAAATGAAATCAGCATAAACAGTGCCTAGCATCGACACAATCCAAATATCTCGATATCTCTGTGTCGCAATCTCTGTACCTCAATATCTCAAAATCTCAAAGTCTCAATCACAATATCTAGGGCGTCGTCAGTCCAGACCGGCCCCTACCATCCATCTCAAGACCACGACGGTATCCTCCGGATATCCGACGCGTCGGGTAAAATCACCGGTCGGTAGTGCTCCCTTGCCAGGCTCAACGCCATCTCCTGCGATCTTCTTGCCCCGGGGTACCGCACCGGGCCCACCATGTACCTGCAATCGGCCTCATCCGCCTCCTCGAATCGGGTTTCACATGTCGCTCTCAGTACCGAGAAAACACATGGTGGACGCACTGAAATATCATATCAAGGGTAACCGGGTTTTTAAAACAATTACATATCTCTTTGAAATACCCACGGTTCCCAAATCTAGAAATATCATAGAAACAACATATCTCAATGCGCATAATCAGAAAACATGATGTATGTGACATATCAATGAAGTGCAAGTATAACAGTATATCATGGAACATGGAATAATAGTATGCACATACAAGGGTCATATCCTGATGCAATAATACTACTGTATAGTGACATGGCAATTACCGATGAAGATGTGTGTGAGCCGGCAAATAAGTGTACGTGGTACATACGCATCATCGGTAATGGTGCTGGTGTCCTAACAACATGATATCAACAATAGAATATGAATCACCATAAGTATGCGATGTGGTGCAACAATAATAATGTGAGGGAGCTGAATACTAAACACAGTGATAGCTAAACTGCATCTAATGTCATAAGAGTCATACAACTATACCAACTATAGGGCTGAGCTAATAGGCTAACTACAGGTAAGGGAAACCGCCTAATCTCTGAGTCGATACATACATACATACATATATATATATATATATATATATATATATATATATATATATATATATATATATTAGTCGGTGATCCCGCCTCGATAATATCACATCCGATACCATATCTCTATAATCAGTTATTCCCAAGTCAAGAGTGCGGATCAAAAATCAATATATAGCTCGTACGTGAATCCGTCGTACGGCATCCCCAAATCTGGGTACGGGTCAATATCACCTTCGTCATATCATTCATCTGGTATCCTCCTTATAAAAGAGCATAATCCGGGTACTGACCTATGTCTAGTACAATGCTAATATCATCACTATAATCATGATCTGACTACTGATCGACAGTCTCGTATAAATCGATATCATTAGCACATATCATCACAAGGAGTATACATCGCCCAATGCGGCCTATCATAAATATCTTGTCTTATCATATCATATCATATCCCGTAATGCAATCACATGTCGATCATTTTATATGTATAACTATTCATATGGTATCGTCGTCCAAGATCCACTATAACATCGGGACGTATCTCAAGTACGAATCCTGCCATATCACCGATATCACAATCTCAGCTCAAATATCATCGAATCATCTCAATCCCAAGTATCATCCTCAAGTCCGTATGTGAACACATAGTCCCATACCCATGTGAACACATAACTAAATAGAATCCCATAAGCATATATGAAATAAGGATGTATGCAAGTATGTATGTGTGTGTGTATATGTAGTGCAACCACTACTCTAGGGTTTCGCAACGATATACCAAATATCCATCATAAACATCATCATTAATCCCAAACAACATATAATAATTGTAGGTGTGTATACGCATCTGTATACATCACCACGAACTGCGGGGGTGCTATACGCCATCCACCCGACTTCTCCCCGTAGATATAAACTACTCACCTTGCTTATGCGTGCCGATGCCGACGTCGCCATTTGCATCTCCAACGCCTCGACATCACGTGGGGTACCTACAAAGATATCACAAACGCTAAAGCACATGAAAACCATGTCGGAAACCAAAACGGACATGCTACGCCCATAGGTAAAAACCTATAGCCTCGCATGCAAACACAGCAAATAATCCCTTGCCGTTGGCGTTCAAATGCCACCCGACAGAAACGAATCACCAAATACCAAAAACTATGCTAAAATAAGTCGTAAATCATGCGCCAACTCAAGAAAATCAACCCAGATTCTACCCTGATTGGAATCAGACAAAACTGCACATACCCAGGGTCAAGTCTACAGGAAATAGGGCCATGCACAAAAACGAGGGGGTTTCATCCTGGTCTGGCCGCAAATTGCAGCCAGAAGGGATTAATCTGTGGCCTGGAATAGGAGTTGGGGGCTGGGGCTTTGTGTGGTGGTTATAGGGTGCCTGCACAGCATACTGCCAAGTCAATTTTATTTTAGGGGTCCCGAGGTGAAAGCAGATTCTAGAAAGGTCACAAAGTCGACAAAATCGCTAAATTAGGCGAAGTCGAACAAATCTGGTATATAACTGGAATCTGAGGTAATTCTGGGGTTAACTGGTCTCAATAGCACCAAGTCAAGCTATACTAACAATTGAAACCATCTCTTGGCCACATCTCACTCAAAATCACTAAAACTAGCACTAAACTACATAGCAAACACTAACTAAACCATACTATTACCTAAGTTAAACAAGCAAGGGAACAAGTTTAGGGATTATACCTCTAGAGATCCTAGGATGAAGGAGAAGAGAGGAAGGAGAAGTGTGTTGGTGCTGCTGAAGTGCTGCAGCTGTGCTGCTGCTACAGCTTCAAGTGCTGCTATTGCTGCTGTTCTGGGCTGAAGCTTCTTGCAATGTGCTGATGCTGTTGTTTTGGTGTGAGGTTGTTGTTGCTGTTGCAGCTGCTACTGTTGTGGCTGATGTTTTTGTTGTTGGTGCTGTGTTGCTTTTGTGGTGAAGTGTGAGAGTGAGAGATGCGAGTGAGATGAGAGGGTGAAAGATGTGTAAAAGTTTTTAAATGAAATGGAGGGTGACATAACCCTAGAGCCACCACTCTCCCTCTCTTAATAAATGCTAGCATGCCCAAAACCATCATGTCCCTCTCTCTCTCTCTCTCTCTCTCTCACCTACCTACTAGTCAACCCCTATCCTAATCAAATTTAAAAACTAAAACCCTTAATTAAACCCAATCAACATAACGAAATGGTTTAAACCACCATGGTCATCTAAGCATGGTTTAACCCTAGGCTTAACCCTTAGCTAACATGCACATGTGTGTGCAGTCGAGATAAACTTCCAGTAAAATATTCATAAAACCAGATAAAATATTTAAAAGCCGTTTTGGTAAACTTTTTACCAAAACCCCCACTTTAACACACAATTACCACAAAACACCAACTCAGGTGTTACAAATAGCCAAACTTCTTCAAAACACTTCGGTCTCCAGAGATCTCCAAAAGCTTCTCTTCTAACCGCCAAGCTTCTTGTGCAAGCCTAATACCTACCAAGCTTCTCAAGCAAGCTAGCTAACTACCATAATCTAGAAGCTTCCTTCATAACTACCAAGCTTACAAGGGAAGCTAAACCTAGCTTAGCTGTAGGGTTCCGAGGCACTCTTACAAGGGTCTATAAGGCATCAACCATGCCCGATTCAAAATTTAGACGTGCCGAACAACCCAAAGCCGGGATCATTGCTAGATAATTAGGGTTTAACATGCAAGTAAACATATTTACAATTAAGAGTGGGGGATTAGAACCTTTTTAGTCCGCTCCTTTGCATCATAAGCTCCGAGTAGTTGTCCCTTCGTCGCGATCCATGATCTCCCGGACTTAAGAGAAGCTCCACAACCCGAATGATCCATGCTTGCTTGTAGTCTTCCTTTTCTCCGATGATCTACCTCGAAGTTTCTTTAACTCAAGCTCTCACTCACTAATGAGGTGAACACCCTAATCTTATTGGCTAGATTAGATGAGGATGATGAAGTAGGATTTATGTTCTCTTTTATTATCAAATTCTCACACCAATCCATCACAAAATGAAAACCTAGAAAGCTTTTTCAAAGCTCAAGGAAGAAGAAGAAGCATAGAATCCTTTTGTGATGAATAATGAAAATGTAATCATGATTACAAAAGCAACCATGGTTCAATATGAGAAGGCTAACCCATGTAGAGATTTAACCTAGGGTGAAGGGTTTGGGTTGGGATAGAAATATCTAGCAAAATATCAAGCATAATATCTTTGCTAGAAACAAAGTATAACCTTCTAGAAGCATCATGAAAGAGCTGACCCAAATCAAACCCTAACCATGTTTAATCTCCACTAAACATGTTGCATTAGTAATCATAGTATGTTACAATATTATATATCACATATATAATATATATTTGTAACAAAAGAAAATAATACAATTAACATATATCGCATATATATCAATGTATTATCCGGTGAGAAAATGAAATAATAAAGCGATCCAATATTAGATAATGTAATGCAATATATCATATATATTATTATACATTAAATTATCGAATCAACACTTGATCCGACAATCCGGCTATATCGAATATAACCGACTAATATATCATGTACCGATTTATCGAATCAACACTTGATCCGATGATCCGGCTCATATCAAAATATCGCGAGAATATAATACGGTATCTCATATCGTATTATCCTCGGTTCTGCACATATCACATATGTGCTCCTACTCCGTTTTTCCTGAGTCAAGAAACCTCTGTGTAGGACTCAAAAGAATCGTCAATACGCCGGTAGCAGGTGATGATCGTATAAAACACCCACAAGCTGCAAGCGGTCAGCCAAACGTAACAGCCACCCAGGTATTGAGCGATCATAAGATCAACAAGCAAGCCTGTACATTATCCTGTGAATCCAAGCAGTAACACTCCCGTACAGTCCGGTCTCTTCGTCTGATATGTCGCATATCTAGTCTAGGGGTGGTATACGTCAGACCCCAGTAACCGATAAGTCGTGTAGATGTGAGGCTCATAACGGGACGAGAAACTACTGGTAACACCTACCAGTAAATCTCTAAATCAGCCATGGCCAGGGACTTCCAGTTATAGCCAATCGAACACAGCACAACATCAACTCCCTGTATCGGGAGAGACGAATCCCTTCCTATCGCTCATTGCCTCCATGTGATTCGGGACTGTACCCAAAAGCCACCGTTTTGCACGCCTTCTTGGACGTGGTAAGGTGGAAATCAAAGCACAGTGGGTAACACACAAGACTCTATGACGATCTCGGGTCTACAGACTAACCTGTACCAGTGTCACCAGAGAACTGCCATCTGACGTGAGGTATAATACCATCTGGGAGTTCTCGGCGAGTCTGTCCAGTGTACCCAGTCTCCACTGAGCACCCGTACACCATCCTTGATGTCAAACACCGATGGATATGGGATCATCTATCGCCCATCATATGGGTCAAGATGCGTATACGCTAGTCTACTCTGGTGTATCGATGCCCTGTCTCGACACACCCTTGACTAGGAACAGTTATAGGATGTACTCATCGACTACCGTGGCTCCACTAGTATGATCTCATCATAGTCCCAGTAGTCGAGTACATATCCTAAGGGCTTTATCAACATGTGAGAGTAAGACAGTAAACTAATATAAGTAAACATGTTAAGATAAAGTGAAACCAAATAGCATACTATCATGACGAGCAAGAAAGTCCTCTCTATATATATCCAAGCATCCATTATAATATACATCATATTTACAACAATGGCCACTAGGGCATATACATAACTAACAATCTCCCACTTGCACTAAAGGCCAGCTGCTGTAGTATCTCATACCTAGCATCCCGAATAATCTCTCAAACTGTATCTGGGGAATGGCCTTTGTGAGTGGATCCGCAGTGTTGTCCTTCGTATCAAATCTCCTGACCTCGATCTCCCGACGATCAATTATCTCCCTGATCAGGTGATACCGCCTCAGAATATGTCTGGACTTCTGATGGGACCTGGGTTCCTTGCCCAAAGCCACAGCTCCATTGTTCTCGCAATATAAAGGTATTGGATGCTCAATGGACGGAACCACACCAAGTTCAGTGATGAACGTCTTTATCCAGACAGCCTCTTTGGCAGCATCGTTGGCAGCGATGTATTCAGCCTCCATCGTCGAGTCTGCAACGGTATCCTGTTTGGAACTCTTCCAACACACCGCCCTTCCATTGAGGGTAAAGACAAATCCTGAGTGCGACTTAGAGTCGTCCTTATCACTCTGGAAGCTGGAATTGGTAAAGGACTCCACCTGGAGTTCTCCGTTACCATACACCAAGAACATCTCTTTAGTCCTTCGTAAGTACTTGAGAATGTTCTTCACAGCTATCCAGTGACTCTCTCCAGGATCTGCTTGATACCGACTCACTACACTTAGTGAGTATGCTACATCGGGTCTGGTACATAGCATCGCATACATGATAGAGCCTATTGCCGAAGCATAGGGTATCCCTTGCATGCGAGCTCTCTCCAAATCAGTCTTAGGAGACATCTTTTTGGAGAGAGTGAGTCCTCAGATCGTGGGTAGGTTCCCATGCTTGGATTCTTCCATACTAAACCTCTTTAGTATGGTGTCAATGTACCTAGATTGGGACAATCCCAGTATCCGTTTAGATCTATCTCTATAGATCATTATTCCCAGTATGCAGGAGGCATCACCTAGATCTTTTATTGAGAATCTTTGTGATAAGAAGAGCTTGACCGATTGCAGCATAGGAATATCATTTCCTATTAAGAGTATGTCATCGACGTACAATACGAGGAAGATAACCTTACTCTTTGCAACCTTCTTATAGATACAAGGTTCATCTACATTTTTGATGAAGTCAAACTCTTTGACTAAAACATCAAAGCAGATGTTCCAACTCCGCGATGCTTGCTTTAACCCATAAATGGATTTAAGCAGCTTGCACACCTTTCCGCTGCTCCAACTATCTACGAAGCCCTCTGGCTGTGTCATGTACACGCTCTCTTCTAAATCACCATTTAGAAAGGCGGTCTTAACTTCCATCTGCCAGATTTTGAAATCATGGTATGCCGCAATGGCAAGTAAGATCCGGATGGACTTAAGCGTAGCCACTGGAGAAAAGGTTTCGTCATAATCCACACCTAGTCGTTGACGAAAACCCTTTGCAACAAGTCTAGCTTCGAAAGTCTCTACTTTTCCATCTGCACCAAGTTTCTTTTTAAAAATCCATTTTCTCCCAATGGGTTTTACCCCTTCAGGAGCAACTTCCAAAGTCCATACTTCGTTGGTGTACATAGATTCCATCTCAGATCGCATTGCATCCAGCCACTTCACAGAGTCACCACTCGTGATAGCCTGCTCGAAAGTGGTCGGGTCATCATCTTCCATGATGCAATCCTCGCTCCAACCATCAATGAGAAAACCGTAGTATCTCTCAGGTGGATGAGAAACCCTACTAGATCGGTGGAGAGGCTGGAGTTCATCGGGTACTACTGAATCCTCGGGTTCCACCAAATTTTCAGTTTGAGTTTGTGTAGCCGGAATTTTTTCCAGTTCTACCTCATCGCCACTAATTTCTTTTGCAAGAAATTCCTTTTCCAAAAAGGTGGCTTGTCGAGAAACAAACACCTTTTGTTCCTTATGGTGGTAGAAAAGATATCCATATGAATGTTTGGGATATCCCATAAACTTGCATAGAACTGATCGTGCCTCGAGTTTGTTTGGATTTTTCCTTTTGACATAGGCCGGACAACCCCATATTTTAACTCGTTTAAGACATGGTCTCTTCCCACTCCATATCTCATATGGTGTGGTAGGTACAGATTTAGTTGGAACTTGATTCAATAGGTATGCTGCTATCTCCAGCGCATACCCCCAGAAGGAAATAGATAACTTAGCATTGCTCATCATAGAGCGCACCATATCTAATAAGGTGCGATTCCTCCGTTCTGATAAACCGTTGTGCTGTGGTGTATAAGGAGGAATAAGCTGAGAGAGAATCCCATTCTCTTTTAGATAATCTAGGAACTCTTTGCTTAAGTATTCACCTCTTCGATCAGATCGAAGGATCTTAATACTTTTGCCCGTTTGGTTCTCTACTTCGTGCTTATATTCTCTGAATTTCTCAAAAGCTTCAGACTAGTGTTTTATCAGGAACACATGTCCGTATCTTGAGAGATCGTCAGTGAACGTAATGAAGTAGGACGAACCGTTCCTGGCATGTGTAGACATGGGACCGCATACATCACTATGTACCAGTCCTAAGAGTTCTGTAACTCTTTCTCCGTGTCCACTAAACGGAGTCTTGGTCATTTTGCCTTTGAGACATGAATGACAAGTATCATAAGATGATAATTCGAACGGATTCAAATATCCATCCTTATGTAACTTAGCTAGCCGTGTCGCATTGATATGACCAAGTCTACAATGCCATAAGAAGGATTCGTTCATTTCTGAACTTTTCCTCTTGTGTGTATTTTGTATATTAAGGACTGTATTTTGATTGAGAACGTATATGCCATTATGTAACGAGCCTGATCCAATTAACTTTTGATTCAGGAATATGTTCATAACATTATCCTGTACTACTGTTGGGGTAAAAATTTACACCACGGTTTACCGAGTCAAAGTCAAGGTCAATCCCAAGCCAGGTGGGCTCAAGCCCGGGTCAAGTGGGCCCATGCCCAACTCGAGTCCGAAACGTGAATCGGCCGACCCTCCCCATGCTAAAATATAAATCATGTCATAAATAATTTTTATGTAATTTTTTATACTTGAATGTAAACAAAATGGGCATAAAGCCAATATTTTGTAAGCCCATGGCTTATGTGCAAAAATGAAATGGCACATGAGCCATGGGATGGCAAAATGCCATTTTGTGAAGCCCAAGGGGCTATGTGTAAAATGTATGGCCTATAAAGGCAAAAATAATGAAAATATCTAACAACTTTTTCTCTCTCTAAAAAAAAAGTTTCCAGATCTGAGATCTATTCTTCTTCTTCAAGGTTCCAAAACCTTCTTCTTTCTCTTGAATTAAATCAAGAGTTTTACTCCTCTTTTTATAAAACAAATTAGTTTTTCACCACAAAACCCACAAAGGGGAACTTGGATCTGTCATTAGATCTTAAAAAGGAGAGATTTTGAGATTTCACATCTCTTGATCTTCAAGATCCAGCAAGCAACAGGAGGAAGAAGAAGAACATCTTTCATTAAACCCCCAAAGAAAAAAATACATTCAGGAGTCCAACTCCTCTCTGATTTCTCTTTTGAGAAATCTTTCTTTTTGAGGCTAAAAGCCTCTTATCCTCGCCAGCGCGCAGCGCAAGTGCGCAAAGCGCCCGCGTGCCGACATGTGGCGCGCGCGCTTGCGCACCTGCGCGCTTGCGCAAGTGCGCAAAGCGCCCGCGTGCCGACACGTGGCGCGCGCGCGCGCTTGCGCACCTGGGCGCAGCGCTTATGCGCAAAGCGCCCGCGTGCCGACACGTGGCGCGCGCGCTTGCGCACCTGCGCGCAGCGCTTATGCGCAAAGCGCCCACGTGCCGACACGTGGCGCGCTTGCGCCTGAGCGCACAGCACCTAAGCGCACAGCGCTCAAGGCGCTGGCCCCACGCATCCCTTGGATGCCTTTCCCCCCTCTATTTATGTACATACATATACATATATATATGTATACAAACTCACACATATACATACTCCGCAACATTCTCCCCCTCCAAAATTTTTTTTCAGGCCGGGGCGCTGCCCCGAACCCCGCAAGGGGGCTGCTAGCCCTCTTGACCCCCAGCCCGCTATCCGGGTAGCAGGACCCCCGTAAAAACTCTGCGTGGCTCCCGATATATCCAAAACCCCCTTTCAAAACAAAACACACGTACACTGCACATTGAGTTCGCATGACCAGTTTAACCCGTTAATCGGAGGTTCTCTCGCCCCAAAGGCGAGGGGTAATTAACGGCAGCTTAGTTCCCGGCTGCCGGAGATTTGGATCCCCACAATCATTAAACCCCGGCCTACCCTAGGCAGGGGGAATCTGTAGTACGCCTGACAAGCGCGCGCGTATTCCCATCTCAATGGGGTGACGAAAAACACCCTACAGGTTCTGGCACGCCCGGTGGGACCAATCTCTCCTCCCATATTTCGGGTTGAGCGTTCATGCGAACTCAATCAATATACATACCTATATTTATACTAAAAATAATGCTTTTTTCATGCAGGATTTTCAAGCGATCACCTTTCAACAATGTCTCCGAAGATGAACTCAGCTCCCGTCTCCTACACAATGAAGATAGACTCCAGGACGGTCCTCCCGGCCAGTCTCGGGCGACAATGGGAGGAGCCGCTGCTACCATTCGGCTCTATTCTGTTCATGCCAGTTGGCGCCATCCCAGCTCCTCAAGCCCCGGTGGCAGACAAACCGGTCTCGAAAGGCAGGAGACCAAATGTGGTGATCTCAAGGGCGCCCCAACCCAAACGAAAGTCGGTGTCTGAACGATTTTCCTTGGCCCCAGCTGGGGGAAAGGCCATTAACACCAATAAACCTACAACGCGTCCTGAGCAAGCTCCAGCGGTGTCCTTGACCACTGCTCGATCGGGTGTCTTCTCTAAGCTCCCCTCTGATCAACTCACAATGGCTTCCCGGGTAGCAGATGCCGGCCAAGCCTTCAAAATCGAGAAGCTGAGGGAGAAAAGGCTCAGATATAGAGCCAACAAAAGGGCTAGGGCTACTGCCAGGCTAAACCTCATGAGGTTCGAAGAACAGGGTTACCCCGCCAAAGATGAGGGGATGGCTGAATGTGTTATCCACACTGTCTACGTGGTGGGCACGCGCAGCAAGAGCAAGGACGGGGCTACCACATCTCAAATCCAATCTGGCTTTAATGTGGTTGCCACTTCCCAAGAACAGCCGCCTCCGCTGGATGATGAAAACCCTCTCGATGAGGCTGATAGGCAGAGAGAGCCCTCAATTCATAAGGAGTCAGGCTCGGAAAGCGAAGATGAGCCAACTTTCCGTCCTAAGACCACAGAGCAGCAACTTCTCCAAGAGCTCCGAAAACAGCTCAGAAGCAAAGATAAGGAGATGGCCAAGCTCTACTCAAAGATCGACGACTTGACAAATGTCGTCTTACGGCTTACGGCCCAACTTGCCTCTCAGCCGCCCAATCAAGCACAGGGCTCAGCTCATGAACCGGGAAACGGTGTCCCAAAGCAACCGACGCCTATTCCCTCAAATCCAAAAGTGGGCGGACCCCATGAAAGTCAATCGCATCCTATCTCAGGAAATGTCTTGGCTACCGATGACAGTAGCCCGCTAACTCAAGATCAAATCATGGATTTGGTTGCCAGCAAAGTCAAAACATTGGTGGCTGAAGCCGAAGCGCAAAAAGATATCAGCAGTAGTGGGAGACCATATCCTGCTCAGTATGATCTCGTGGAATTTCCTAGCGGCTATGTCATCCCTAAATTCGGAAGATTCGATGGGACGGGAAATGCGAATCAACACATCGCCCACTTCAAAGCCTCTTGCGGGAATACTGGGGGCAATGATGCGCTTCTCCTCCGCCAGTTCGTTAATAGCCTGACCGATGTTGCTTTCGACTGGTACGCGAGCATACCAGATGGCTCCGTTACTACTTTCGTCCAAATGGAATCTTTGTTTCGACAAAGGTTCATGAGCGTCAGCGATAAGATCACCATTGCCGAGCTCGTAAGGACCAAGCCCAAGAACAACGAAAGCAACACGGATTTTATAACCCGATGGCGCAATCTCTCCATCAAATGTGAACCACCGATAGAGCAGGACCAATCTGTCAGTCTCCTCGTCGGAAATCTCAACAATTGGATGGCCCCGTTTCTATGCACCGCGGGTCTCAAAACATTCCAAGAGCTGACCAGGAAAGTTCAGATGCTGGAGCGCTCAAAGCAGGAGTCCTCCTCGGATTCCCAAAATAACAATAGGTCATGGAGAAACCGAAAGGACGATAATCGCAAAGGCGGAGATCCCGACGATTCTGAATCTTTCAATGCTTCGGCTAACCGAAATAAGCAAGGGTTGAGCGGGCCTAATGCCAACCAGCTTCGGAAGCCAATGTTCGGAGAGGGGGGAGAATCTCCACTGAAAGAGAAGCTGGATAAGGTCTATTCCTTCAGAAGGGACAAAATCCGTAAAATATTCAAAGACGCCCTGAAGAACGGTCTACAACTGCCAGAGTCAAAAAGACCGCAGGAAGCGAATAGGACCGACGACCCCAAATACTGCCCCTATCACAGAGTGATAGGTCATGCCATTGAGGACTGCTTCGTCTTCAAAGATTGGGTCGAAAAGCAATACAAGGCAGGAGAGATAGAACTATCCAAAGGCGTGTTAACAAACAGTCAAGCTGTAACCGCCAATTTCATACAAACGGAGACCGAAGTTCTTCGTGAAACCGATTCTCTCAGGCATCTGCCTTTCTCTGAAAACAATCGACCACCACGTCATTAAACTGGGAACAATCGACCTCTAAGTCGTTAAACTGGGAATGTAAAAAAAATGTAAATAAAAAAAAATGTGTAAATAAAAGAAAAATAAAGAAAAGCCGAAATGATGGGGCAACTCGCAATAAAAATCAGCGAGTAAAAATGAAAATGAAAATAAAGCCGAAATGATGGGGCAACTCGCAATAAAAATCAGCGAGTAAAAATGAAAATGAAAATAAAGCCAAAATGTTGGGGCAACCGCGAATAAATAGCCGAAATGATAGGGCGATCGCGACCTTCGCGATAAGAAAAGCTGAAATGATAGAGCAATCGCGGTAAAATAAAAAAAAAAAAAACAAAAACAAAAAAAAAACAACAAAAAAAAAAACAAAAACAAAAAAAAAACAAGGGCGGATGATGGGTTGCTCCTGGCATTATTCCAGTGCAGCAATGCAGACGCCAAACAAAATCCAATTTCCCAAAATTCTTTCAGCCCTACGGCCAGTCCCCAAATTGATTACCGTATACAATCCACGGGCTCAAATAATTCTCAGCATACCCATGCCCCACCGCAACCACCAGTTACGCGGCTGGTCTCCGCCTTTGAAATTATGCTTCATTGGAAAGACCCACTCATGTGTCCTCACGATGCATGTGGAGAACAAACCTTCGTGAGATCCTTACGACTCACCAAGGAAAAACACACTTAGGAGTCCTCACGACTCTTAAGGAGAAAATACACCTGCGGGATCCTTACGACTCGTAGGGAGAAAATGCTTTTATGGGACCCTCGCGGCCCATAAAATTGAAAATTCTTAGGTGATAGGGATCCAAACCTGTCTCCTTAGCCATCGCTCCCCAATCCCCAAGTGGCGAATGATGAGTCGCTCCTGGTACCATATTCCAGTATAGCGATGCAGACGCCAACCAAATTCCAAATCTCATACCAACGGCGAATGATGAGTCGCTCCTGGTACCATATTCCAGTGCAGCGATGCAGACGCCAACAAAGTCCTGAAATGTTTCTGGCCCTACGGTCTGGATCATACATCCTGCAAAACCGTATACAATCCACGGGCGTAAAACAATCCCAACCTCTCCCAAGTCCTACCGGTGAGACCACATTCAAAGTCCCAAAAAAAAAAAAATCCCAAATCCTCCCGGGGCAAATGATGAGTTGCTCCTGGCATTATACCAGTGCAGCAATGCAAATGCCAAACAAAAACCAAAATCCCAAAATCCTCTAAATGACAGATGATGATTCGCTCCTGGTACCATATTCCAGTATAGCGATGCTGATGTCAACCCAAATCAAAATCAACAAGTCAACTTCAACTCCGACACCGCAAGAAGCGGAGCAAGTCAAGTCTACCCCTGACATTGCAAGAAGCAGAGCAAATCAAATCAACCAACAAGCTCTGCGTCGGAATCATGCTTCGTCTCAGAATGTGCACCCCGTGTCGAAATGATGGTTCGCCTCGGTGTATCTGCCTTCCCTGTCGGAATTATGCTTCGGCTCGGAATCAACCAACGACCTCCTCGTCGGAATTATGCTCCGCCTCGGAATCAAGTCAACCAGCAAGCTCTGCGTCAGAATTAAGCTTCGTCTCAGAATGTGCACCCCGTGTCGAAATAATGGTTCGCCTCGGAGTATTTGCCTTCTCTGTCGGAATTATGCTTCGCCTGAGAATCAACCTCCGCATCGAAATTATGCTTCGGTTAGAATGTCTGTCACCCTTCGGAATGATGCTCCGAATCTTGGAATTATACTCCGCAAATTGGAATGATGCTCCGCTCATCGGAATGATGCTCCGATCCTTGGAATTATGCTCCGCCCTTCGGAATGATGCTCCGAATCTTGGAATTATGCTCCGCAAATTGGAATGATGCTCCGCTCATCGGAATGATGCTCCGATCCTTGGAATTATGCTCCGCCCTTCAGAATGATGCTCCGAATCTTGGAATTATGCTCTGCAAATTGGAATGATGCTCCGCTCATCGGAATGATGCTCCGATCCTTGGAATTATGCTCCGCCCTTCGGAAAGATGCTCCGAACCCTGGAATCATACTCCGCCCTTCGGAATAATGCTCCGAATCCTGGAATTATGCTCCGCTCTTCGGAACGATGCTCCGAACCCTGGAATAATGCTCCACCCATCGGAACGATGCTCCGATCTCTGGAATTATGCTCCGCTCTTCGGAAAGATGCTCCGATCTCTGGAATCATACTCTGCCTTTCGGAATGATGCTCCGAACCCTGGAATCATGCTCCGCTCATCGGAATGATGCTCCGATCCCCGGAACCATGCTCCGCCCATCGGAATGATGCTCCGATCCCTAGAATCATGCTCCGCCCTTCGGAATAATGCTCCGAATCCTGGAATTATGCTCCGCTTTTCGGAACGATGCTCCGAACCCTGGAATAATGCTCCGCCCATCGGAACGATACTCCGATCTCTGGAATTATGCTCCGCTCTTCGGAAAGATGCTTCGATCTCTGGAATTATGCTCTGCCTTTCGGAATGATGCTCCGAACCCTGGAATCATGCTCCGCTCGTCGAAATGATGCTCCGATTCCCGGGAATCATGCTCCCCGGGATGATGTTTCGCCTCTGGAATGATGTTCCACCTCGAAATTCAGCTTCAAGATCCATCAATTTCATGCACACAACTCAAATGTGCGGTGTGCATTTATTGATGGGGGGCACTTTGTTGGGGTAAAAATTTACACCACGGTTGACCGAGTCAAAGTCAAGGTCAACCCCAAGCCAGGTGGGCCCAAGCCCGGGTCAAGTGGGCCCATGCCCAAGTCGAGTCCGAAACGTGAAGCGGCCGACCCTCCCATGCTAAAATATAAATCATGTCATAAATAATTTTTATGTAATTTTTTATGCATGAATGTAAACAAAATGGGCATAAAGCCAATGTTTTGTAAGCCCATGGCTTATGTGCAAAAATGAAATGGCACATGAGCCATGGGATGGCAAAATGCCATTTTGTGAAGCCCAAGGGGCTATGTGTAAAATGTATGGCCTATAAAGGCAAAGATAATGAAAATATCTAAGAACTTTTTCTCTCTCTAAAAAAAAAGTTTCCAGATCTGAGATCTATTCTTCTTCTTCAAGGTTCCAAAATCTTCTTCTTTCTCTTGAATTAAATCAAGAGTTTTACTCCTCTTTTTATAAAACAAATTAGTTTTTCACCACAAAACCCACAAAGGGGAACTTGGATCTGTCATCAGATCTTAAAAAGGAGAGATTTTGAGATTTCACATCTCTTGATCTTCAAGATCCAGCAAGCAACAGGAGGAAGAAGAAGAACATCTTTCATTAAACCCCCAAAGAAAAGAATACATTCAGGAGTCCAACTCCTCTTTGATTTCTCTTTTGAGAAATCTTTCTTTTTGAGGCTAAAAGCCTCTTATCCTCGCCAGCGCGCAGTGCAAGTGCGCAAAGCGCCCGCGTGCCGACACGCGCCGCGCGCGCTTGCGCAAGTGCGCAAAGCGCCCGCGTGCCGACACGTGGCGCGCGCGCGCGCTTGCGCACCTGCGCGCAGCGCTCTTGCGCAAAGCGCCCGCGTGCCGACACGTGGCGCGCGCGCGCTTGCGCACCTGCGCGCAGCGCTCTTGCGCAAAGCGCCCGCGTGCCGACACGTGGCGCACGCGCGCCTGAGCGCACAGCACCTAAGCGCACAGCGCTCAAGGCGCTGGCCCCACGCATCCCTTGGATGCCTTTTCCCCCTCTTTTTATGTACATACATATACATATATATATGTATACAAACTCACATATATACATACTCCGCAACATTCTCCCCCTCCAAAAAAAATTTTCAGGCCGGGGCGGTGCCCCGAACCCCGCAAGGGGGCTGCTAGCCCCCTTGACCCCCAGCCCGCTATCCGGGTAGCAGGACCCCCGTAAAAACTCTGCGTGGCTCCCGATATATCCAAAACCCCCTTTCAAAACAAAACACACGTACACTGCACATTGAGTTCGCATGACCAGTTTAACCCGTTAATCTGAGGTTCCCTCGCCCCAAAGGCGAGGGGTAATTAACGGCAGCTTAGTTCGCGGCTGCCGGAGATTTGGATCCCCACAATCATTAAACCCCGGCCTACCCTAGGCAGGAGGAATCTGTAGTACGCCTGACAAGCGCGCGCGTATTCCCATCTCAATGGGGTGACGAAAAACACCCTACAACTACAAAATTATATCCTTCTTTACTTAATAAAGAAACTGTTATAATGTTGCACATCATGTTCGGTATATAATAGCACTCATTCAGAATCATTGTATTACTACTTGGTAATACAAGGTGATATTCGCCAACTGCTTTGGCTGCAGTACTTGCACCATTCCCTACTTGTAAGGAATGATCACCTTTTTCCAGTTCTCTACCTTTACGTAACACACGCAACATTTTACATATGTGGGATCTCGATCCGGTATCTAATACCCAGGATGTAGGGTGAACTGAGAAACAGTTCTCAATAACTAACACACCCGAAGAAGATGCATCAGCATGCTTGTTCTTTGTTTGGGTGGTATGAGAATCCAGATATTCTCCTGTTTCCTGCTCAGTCTTATAACTCTTATAAGAAAGAACGGGACCAACGATCCCCTGCTCAGTATAATAAGGAGGTTCAGTCAATACATCAATATTATTATCTTGATTAAGACCTGACATGGTCGCTACCTGGAGAGAGAAAGAAGGAAACACTTTAGCGTATGCTCTTGCAAGATTAGATTGGTTATTATCTTATCTAATCAGGATGTCTCCCACTGTTTTTATCAAATCTTCCTTCAAACCCTAAAAGGTAAGATTAGCCGGGATTAATTACACCCTACAATTTCGTCAATCTTTCAGCCAGATCAGTGTCGGTACTTGAGGGAGGTTCCCCATACTTTCGCGCGGACCTAATTAAAATAAACCTCGTTTTCCCAGAGGTATAACCCCGTTAACATCTTTCTAGACACCTACTTGATCGGCTAATTGTTCTGTGTAAAATTCTCCCAGGAGTAACTCTTACTCACAGTGGGTATCAGGATCCAACTATCTCATAGGAGTTATGCAGTCTCATTGCAAATTTCAATACTTGAAATTCCCGATAATGCTCTTGCCCCTAACCCCTATGACCTTGACAAAGGCCAACAAACCATAGGATGTTAGTCAAGTTCAACCCGTCATTTCTTGATTGAAATAAACCCACCCGCACGACCCTTGACAAAGGCCAACAAGGTTGTACGACTACCCTAATCCAATCGCATCACATGCTTAAACAGATAAGTACTAGTCAGCTACTGTACACTACGCCTTGACAAAGGCCAACAAACGCAGCACGAATACTAAATAGTCTTTATCTGAAATGACGGAGGGCTACGTAGTTTTTTCTGAAAACCATGAGCGTAATGAACTTGATATCGTTGTAGAAATAAGTGATTTTGAAAACGAGTGTTTTTGAGGCCTTTCTAGTTTCGCTAAAGAGGTCACTCCCGGTGAAGAGATCTCGGCTCTTTCCCTATCGAATAAGGTGCAGGATATATCATATATACCGCTGTGCAAAGCAAGAACTATAGAAGCTGCCAAAACTAAACCGTGAGTTTGTAGCATCTGCCAGTTTTGCTAAAGAGGTCACTCCCGGTGAAGGGATCTCGGCTCTTTCCTCACCGAATAAGGTGCAGGGTATATCATATATACCGCTATGCAAAGCAAAACTGTAGCTACCCTTTTTATAAAGTTTTGATTCTATAACATCTTTTAGGTTTCTTTTCTTTTTATTAATCTCATTTATATATCCCATCAGCTTATACTTCCTAAGCATCACAGAAGAAACAAAAGCAGTAATATTTATATATCAGCATATATATATAGTATAAGCATTCGTCTCAGGCAGTAATATGATCTCATCAAAGAACATTGCAGCAGAAGATAACATATGAAATGTTGGATATACTAGGACATCCGTGTTTTATTTCGAGCCTTTATAAAACACGGATTCCACGGCCGCGATGAATAGCCAAACCCACATCCCTAGACCCCTACGAGAGCGGCAAGTAACACTGCCAATTCTAGGGTTAGGAGACACGGTCTCGACTCCTCGAGATAGCCTCCTACTGTATCCCAGAACCCGGTTACTTGTGCTCCCCTCCTTGGGTCTACCTAATGCGGAAAAGTAAAAAATATACACTGGTGACATCAACCTCATCCCGGAAGTGCCCCAATAAAAGAATATTACATACAAATGAATTTTACATGAATGAAAATAAAAACCCTCATCTCACAAAAAACCCCCGGCTATTCAGAATACGACGATCCAATATAACATATCACAGCAACACATAATATCTCATATCATCAACGTAAGCAAATATGCGTATCCCGACTGTCGTTGATGTATAGCAACGAAGCCGGCGATACACCACATACTACGCTTATGGTCACATAAAAGAAAGTGTAAAACTACAACATTTGGAATCCACAATCTCTTTAGACATCGTAAATCCAAAATATCACATACTTCGCATTTCATGCCTAACTATATGAATTCCACATATTGTATCACATTCCAGATAAATTGATAATATTAAACTTTCCGATCGAATAATCAAATACCCAAGATTTCCTAAATAGCTCAACACTTGAGCGGAGTTCCAAAAATCCCAGAATATGTCACAGTAGCAATGGTCCAGCCGTAGAAGGGTCAAACCAACGCCTCACATGTGGCAACGCCGTACTGCCCCAAACCCTAAGGTTTAGAGGTGGTTCGGACGGTCACATAATCGAGTTAAGGTTTGTGTTCTTCTAGAGGGTCCACAGCATTACTTGCACGTTTTTCCGAAAGATTTAAACTCAAGAAAAATTCAACACTTGAAAGTTTTTTTTGTGTCGGGAAAAAGTGAGTTAATGATATCCGTTCGAACATTTTAATACTTTCTAAATTATCCGGAAAACTGCACGAAGTTAAACTTTCCGATCGAATCAACGAATACATAAAAATCCCCAAAACACTCAACACTTGAGTAATATTAAAAATATCCAGAATCATGTATAAGTACCTACGGATGTACTGTGCCAAAAAGCTAACCCTAATTCTACTGTGCTGCCGCGGAACCGCCGCGCAAGGCATGGTATTGCCGCGGTTCCGCGGCACTTTAGTGGAATTTTGGTGTCTTTTTTCAAAGTAACTCTTATAATTCCCTGCAGATTTTTTGAGTATTTTTAATACAGAAAAATCACATTTTTACAAAATTTCCAGAGAGGGGGTCAAAACGGACGTTTCGGGGTTCGATCGGACTTTTAATTTCGTATACACGTCGCCTAATGCTCTAGCTAGGCTCTGATACCACTGTAGGGTTCCGAGGCACTCTTACAAGGGTCTATAAGGCATCAACCATGCCCGATTCAAAATTTAGACGTGCCGAACAACCCAAAGCCGGGATCTTTGCTAGATAATTAGGGTTTAACATGCAAGTAAACATCTTTACAACTAAGAGTGAGGGATTATGCAAGTCGATGTACAACACCCCACGGCTAGCGGGGAGGCGGAATAATAAAAAACGATCTTGTTCTTAGCATAAACATCGAGTAACCGAGAATCTTTGCTAAACTAAAATTAACAAGAAACATAGAAGTTATCAACTACTATGATAAGTGATTATACCTAATCAACCGTGTCCTTCTCCTTTTCGTTATCCACGTCCTTCTCGGCCTCCTCCACGTAATTGATGATCCACCCGAGAGCTATACTCCAAGCTTCACCTCTAATTTGAGGTAACTAGGTTTCTTAAAGTGTTAATCTAAGTAACCTAGGTGATATAGAGAAGTGTTATGGATTAAATAGTCTTTACTAATCCTTGGTCTCAACACATGAGAGGGGAGGATTAGGGTTTGAAGAGAGAGAGCTTGAGGAGAGAGAAGGTGAGAATGATTATGAATTGAAATTGTTTCTCACTTCTAATATATCATGAAGCATATAAAAAATCAAATAATATAAATCAAATGATTTATCATCATGGTTCATTTAATATGTGCAATGAATCATCAAGTGAGTCATTAAGCAATAAATGCTTCATTAACTCACTTGAATGAATCATCTCATGAGTCACAAAATCAATTACTGCTTATTCCACCTTAACCCTCAAGTCACCATCCTTCTAGAAGCTTCCCGTGAAATTACGAGAACGCCCCTCCTATCCGTGAAAACACGGAAAAACTTTAGACTGTATAAATCCAATAACCCGATACTAGAAACTGGCTTAAACCAAAGCCGGCTAGTAAAAACTGTCCGAATGTCGTACGTGCGTAAACACACGTATGCGTCCGAACCCTTGTCGTAAAACCATACGACCTCTATATCGTTTCGCCCGGAGCAGGGAAACTCTCTGTGTGGGATTCTAAAGACTCGACCACTACGCTGGCAGTGGGTTTAACCACAGACCGCAAGCGGCACTAGCTGTACGTAACGGTCCCCAGGTAGATGTCGATAAGAAGGCCGATGAGGAAACCCATCCGAACTCCTACTGAGTCTGATGTGACAATATCCGTACAGTCCGGTCTGTTCGTCTAAGACTATCACATATCGGGCCTAGGGGGGCGGCAAGCGTCAGTCCCCTAATAGCGGTATAAGTCGTGTCGGAGCGTAGCCCATTACACCATGAGAAACAACTGGAATCTACCAGTAAATCTCGCTTGCCCTGGCCAGGGACTTTGCGTAATGGCTTTCTGACACAGCGTGATATCAACTCCCAATACCGGGAGAGACGAATCCTGTCTAACCGCCACTGCCTCCAAGTGCTCGGGACTGCACCCAACTGCTACCTGTTTGCACGACTCCTTTGAGCCGTGGTAGGGTAGCAATCTAAGAACAGCGGGACACACTCGAGGCGAAGTAGCAGTGTCAAGTCTGCGGACTATGCTGTACTCATATCACCTAGGAACTGATAACTGACGACGAGTATAATACCAACCAACAGTTCCCCGCGAGTCCTGTCCGGTGTACCCGTAACCCAACGAGCACCTGTAAACTATCTCCACTACGACGTACTGACGGCTGTAGGACAGACCATCTCCCCAACTGGGATGAGAAGCATACACACTAGTCTACTCCGGAGTATCGATGCCCTGTCTCGATAATCCTACGACTAGGGACCTGAAAAAGGATGTGCTTGTAGACTACCCAGCCCCCACTAGTGTGACTGCCATCACAACGCTGGTAGTCAAGCAAGATCCTAAGAGCTCTATCAATACGTATACTCACATATTAAGATAGATAAAACCAAGTAGCATACTACCATGTTTAGCAAGACTGTTATATAACTGTGAATATCCCAAGCTTCCATTAAGTAATATACAAACTAGTATGATACAATAATGGCCCCTAGGGCATATACACTAACAATCTCCCACTTGCACTAGGGCCATGTACTGGCATATCGAAGACCGATGATCTCGAGTAGCCTCTCGAACTGAATCTGAGGTAGGGCCTTTGTGAATGGATCAGCAATGTTCTCTTCAGTAGCAACTCTCCGGACCTCGATCTCCCGACGATCAATGATCTCCCTGATCAGGTGATATCGCCTTAAGATGTGTCTGGACTTCTGATGGGACCTTGGTTCCTTCGCTAAATCTATAGCTCCGTTGTTGTCGCAATACAGAGGTATTGGATAACAATGGTAGGAACCACCTGAAGTTCTGTTTGGAACTTCTTCATCCAGACCGCTTCTTTTGCGGCATCGCAAGCAGCAATATACTCCGCTTCCATCGTCGAGTCAGCAACGGTGTCCTGCTTGGAACTCTTCCAGCATACCTCCTCTCCATTGAGGGTAAAGACATAACCTGACATGGACTTGGAATCGTCCTTATCACTCTGGAAGCCGGAATCAGCAAAGGCCTCCATCTTGAGGTCTTTTCCGCCGTAAACCAAGAACATCTCCTTAGTCCTCCTCAGGTACTTGAGAATGTTCTTTACTTCTATCCAGTGCTTCTCCCCTGGGTCTGACTGATACCGGGTTACCACGCTCAGTGCGTAAGCTACATCTGGTCTGGTGCACAATATCGCATATATTATAGAGCCTACCGCAGAAGCGTAGGGTATAATAGACATGCGTTCCCTTTCCAAATCAGTCTTGGGAGACATCTCTTTGGATAGGGTGATTCCGTGACAAGCCGGTAGATTACCGCGCTTAGAATCTTCCATACTGAATCTTTTCAGTATAGTGTTGATATATCTGGACTGCGAAAGTCCTAACATCCTCTTGGATCTATCACGATAGATCCGGATCCCCAGAATGTAAGAGGAATCACCCAGGTCTTTCATGGAGAACCTGTGTGACAAGAATCCTTTGACAGATTGTAGCATAGGAAGGTCATTTCCTATCAATAGAATGTCATCCACGTACAAGACGAGGAATACGACAGTTCGTGCTACAACTTTACTATATATGCATGGTTCATTTGGATTTTTGATAAAGTCATATTCTTTAACTGTTTCATCAAAACGGATGTTCCAACTCCGCGATGCCTGCTTTAGTCCATAAATGGACTTAAGCAACTTGCATACTTTCCTGCTGCTCCCACTCTGATTGAAACCCTCTGGCTGATCCATATAGACGCACTCTTCTAAATTTCCATTCAGAAAAGCCGTCTTTACGTCCATCTTCCAGATTTCATAATCATGGAAGGCAGCAATAGCAAGAAGGACCCAAATGGATTTGAGCATAGCCACTGGAGAAAAAGTTTCGTCATAGTCCAAACCAGGTCTTTGACGAAAACCCTTTGCAACAAGTCTAGCCTTATAGGTTTCCACCTGTCCATCTACACCAATCTTTTTCTTGAAGATCCATTTGCATCCTATGGGTTTTACCCCATCTGGAGCAAAGTCCAAAGTCCATACTTTGTTGGTGCACATGGACTCCATTTCGGTCCGCATTGCATATAGCCATCGTACCGAGTCGCCGCTCTGGATGGCCTGCTGGAAGCTAGTAGGTTCATCATCATCTATGATGCAATCCTCTCTATCCCCATCTATGAGAAAACCGTAGTATTTCTTAGGCGGATGAGACTGCCTACTACTCCTGCGGAGGGGTGCGGGAATGTCCTGTTCTTCTTGAACTACTGGTTCTACCAAACTTTCAGTAGTAGTTTGTGGTTCTGGAATTTCTTCCAGTTCTATTTCGCTCCCACTTATTTCCTTTTCTAAATACTGCTGTTCTAGAAAATGGGCATTATGAGAAACAAAAACCTTTTGTTCCTCTGCGTAATAGAAATAATATCCCTTGGAGTTCTTTGGATATCCCACAAACTTATACTGTACCGATCATGCCTCGAGCTTGTCCGCATGCTGCTTTTTAACAAAAGATGGACATCCCCATATCTTCATATGCTGAAGATGGGGTTTCTTCCCACTCCACATCTGATATGGGGTGGTAGGCACAGTCTTGGTAGGAGCCCTGTTCAGAAGATATGCCGCTGAATCTAGCGCACAACCCCAGAAAGATCGTGGTAACTCAGCATTACTCATCATGGAACGTACCATATCTAATAGGGTTTGATTCCGTCTCTCCGATACACCGTTATGCTGTGGAGTGTATGGAGGAGTAAGCTGAGAGAGAATTCCTTTCTCTTTTAGGTAACCTAGGAACTCGGCACTTAAGTATTCACCACATCGATCAGATCTTAGTGTCTTGATACTTTTGCCGGTTTGGTTTTCTACTTCATTCTTATACTCTTGGAATTTCTCAAAAGCCTCGGATTTATGTTTCATCAGATAAATGAATCCATACCTTGAGTAATCATCCGTAAAAGTAATGAAATAGGAAAAACCGCCTCTTGCATATGTAGACATTGGACCACACACATTACTGTGTATGAGTCCTAAGAGCTCGCTCGCTCTTACTCCATGTCCAGTGAATGGAGTCTTTGTCATCTTTCCTTTGAATCATGATTGACAAGTGGCATAAGTTTGATATTCGAACGAGTCCAAATATCCTTCTCTATGTAACTTAGTCAACCTTCTCTCATTGATGTGACCCAGTCTACAATGCCATAAGAAAGCTTTATTTAAATCTGGAGACTTTCTTTTTAGTGTGTTCTGGACATTGAAAATTTGGAGTTGGTTTAAGACATATATACCGTTATCCAGTGTACCGGACTCAATCAAACTATGATTAAGGTGGATGTTAACAACATCACTTACAAACGTGAAATCATAACCTTTATTTGATAACAAGAAAACTGATATGATATTACACGTTAAGCTAGGTACACAAAAACAGTTATGTAAAACCAAAATGTGTCCACTCGTCAATCCCAGGTGATAATCCCCTACGGACACAGCTCCCACACTAGCTCCGTTAGCAACCATCAGGGTCATATCACCATCCTTCAGCACTCTACGGTTTCTCAGTGTCTGCAATGAATTGCATATATGAGATCCTGATCTGGTATCCAATACCCAGGAAGTAGAGTCGATTGACAGACAATTCTCAATTACAAACATACCTGAAGTCGAAGCCACAGCTTGCTTCGGTTCCTGGTTCTTGGCGTTCCACGCCTTGCAATCTTTCTTCCAGTGCCCTTTCCTATGACAATGGAAACACTCATCCTGGGCTACTACTGGTACCGCAAACTTTTTTTTCCCTTCGCTCCCACCTTACTTACACCTCCTCTAGGTTTGGTGGCGGCCTTCTTTTTCCTTCCTTTGGCCCTAGCCTTGGACCCGGAAGAAGAAGCACCGCTAACAAACATAGTGGGTGTTTCCCTTGCCTTCTTCAAGGTGCCCTCTGCACTCCTCAACTTGTTAAGGAGTTCCGGAAGTTCAACTTCTTGTCTTTGAATGTTGAAGTTCAGAATAAACTGGGCGTAGGTGGAAGGAAGGGACTGGAGAATAAGGTCTTTATAGAGCTCATTATCCAAAGTCGTCCCAAGGTCTGCGAGCTCTTCTATATAGCCAATCATCTTTAGGACATGTTCTCCTACTGATGATCCGACGGCCAACCTCGCTTGAAACAAGTTCTTAGAGGTCTCGTATCTTGCTATACGAGATTGCTCTCTATAAAGTTCTTTTGTATGGAGAAATATGGCATCAAGATCCATATCCTCATGCCTCCTCTGATGTTCATTGTTCATCGAGGCAAGCACGATGCACTTGGCCTTCGCGCAATCATACTCCCAGGTTTTGCGGATTTCCTTATCCGCATTACTGGATTTGGGACCTGGGACTGCAGGTGCCTTAGCGGTGAGGACGTACCCCAATTTGTCATAGGTCAAACCCATTTTGACATTCCGCAACCAATCTTTATAGTTTGGCCCTGTCGGTATATTTTTCTCTAAAGTAACTTAAGTCCAGTCATTTTCAGGGTCGCTGCAAGTAGGAGAGAGAGAAGAAACACTTTAGCTTGATTCTCATGCAAGTTTAGAGTGGTTTGTAATTTATCTAAACTGGATGGCTCCCACTGTTTCTCGAATCCTTCCTCAAACCATAAAAGAAGAATTAGCCAGGACTATTTTCATTGTACAATACTTGCTTAACCGTTCAGCCAGGCTGGTGTCGGTACTTCGAGGGAGGTTTTCCAACGCTTTCACGAAGTTCCTTAATTAAATAACCTCTTTTCTCTGGGCGCGTAACCCCGCTGACACTTTTCTTGACACCTACTTGGTTTATAGCATTGATCGTTAAGTGACGAATCTCCTGATGAATAGCATATACTCACAGTAAGATCGGGATCCAAATATCATCATATGATAATGTTGAAGGAATCCTACCAACATTCATCAAACTCCAAATGGTATGCATCTCTTTGCAAATTTCAGTTTCTTTAGAAATTCCCGATATAAATTTTTGCCCCATTCTCTTATGACCTTGGCTTTGGTCAAAATGTCATAAGTCACATGTCAAGTTCTACCCGTCATTATCTTTTCAATTTGAACCCATCCGTACATACCCCTGACTTTGGTCAAATGATAATACGACTGTCCCAAACTAACTCATCTATCTATGCAACAAATGAATACTCAGCAGCTACCAAACACTCTGCCTTGACTTTGGCCAAAATGCATAGCTTGAATACTACTGAATACCCAAATGAAATGACGGAGGGCTACGAATGGTTTTGGCGAAACCGTGAACGTAGTGAACTTGATATGACCGAAGGAACCTGATAGTTTTCTAAAAGGAGTGGTTAAAGCTCCGCAATTAAAAAATAGCATCTGTTTTAAAATAACCGAGTGGTTTCTTTTAAATTATTCCAACGATTCAACTTTTGGTTTATTTTCTTTGCATTAATAATAATGCGTCCCATCATTAACCTATCATTGCCGAAAACAACGAAAATAAAACGTCCTCTAATGCCATCCGCATTCGCCACTGGGTCCCGTCATCACCCGTTAGGTTACTTAACTAACAGCAGAGCGGGGGCTGGGCTAGCGCGGGTGTAAAACATAAGTGACATCTAAATAGCTATCATATATATATATATATATATATTGTACATTCGTCAGATGCAATAATAGGCATTCCAGATCACAGATGAACATTATTGGATTTGCAAGCAATCCGCATTTGTTTAGAGCCTGCAACAAAAGACGGATTACACAGTTGTGATGAATAGCCATTACCCTACCCTAGACCCCTACGGGTACGGCAAACTACCCGCCAAATACCAGAAGTGAAGCGGTCTCCCTCAACAACGTGAGTAGGCCACTAAACACTTCAAAGTACCCGTCAGTTTGTGCACCCCACCTTGGGTCTATCTTAGGAGCAAAAACAGTAAAATGAAATAATACAACGGTGGCTACAACCGCAACCTGGATGTGCCCCGCAAAATAATATTACAACATATTACAATTTCTTTGAATGAATGAATATAACAACCCATCACAAACCCCGGTTAATCATCACAACAGTCCAATACAGCTCACAACCACAAACAGTAAAAACCATTATAGAAATGTGCAACCCCCTACCAACCGACATACTAGCAGTTAGGGGAGGTTTACGAACACATTATACAATCACATATATAATCAAATTAGCAAACATTGTAAGATTTCGATCGTGCAAACACTTTAGATTCTACTCCAAAACTTCTCTATGCACCTGAGACTTGAGCAGAAAATAAACATTCCAGAAAAGACAAAAACATCACAGAAGAACCACTGGAAAAACTTGGGCTGAATCGGCTCCAACTTGGTCGCGGATCCGCGGCGGATCGGTGTGATCGGCCGCGGTTCCGCAGCTGTATGGCCGATTCACGAACCCAATTTTTTTCAGTGTTCTTATATTTCTCTGTAGGTTATTCTGCAGGTTCCTGAAAAGTTTTTAGAGCCTGTTTTAAAATCGACAGAAACTTAGTGATATCGATGTTTTTCCCGGTTCATTTTGCGTTTGAAATTCATACGACTTTGCTATTGAGTTAATTATTATTTATCGAGGCTCTGATACCACTGTAAGTCGATGTACAACACCCCATGACTTGCGGGGAGGCGGAATAATGAAAAACGATCTTGTTCTTAGCATAAACATCGACTAACCGAGAATCTTTGCTAAACTATAACTAACAAGAAACATAGAAGTTATCAACTACTATGATAAGTGATTATACCTAATGAACCGTGCCCTTCTCCTTTTCATTATCCACGTCCTTCTCGGCCTCCTCCACGTAATAGATGATTCACCCGAGAGCTATACTCCAAGCTTCACCTCTAACTTGAGGTAACTAGGTTTCTTAAAGTGCTAATCTAAGTAACCTAGGTGATATAGAGAAGTGTTATGGATTAAATAGTCTTTACTAATCCTTGGTCTCAACACATGAGAGGGGATGATTAGGGTTTGAAGAGAGAGAGCTTGAGGAGAGAGAATGTGAGAATGATTATGAATTGAAATTGTTTCTCACTTCTAATATATTATGAAGCATATAAAATATCAAATAATATAAATCAAATGATTTATCATCATGCTTCATTTAATGTGTGCAATGAATCATCAAGTGAGTCATTAAGCAATAATTGCTTCATTAACTCACTTGAATGATTTATCTCATGAGTCACAAAATCAATTAATGCTTATGCCACCTTAACCCTCAAGTCACCATCCTTCTAGAAGCTTCCCGTGAAATTACGAGAACGCCCCTCCTATCTGTGAAAACACGGAAAAACTTTAGACTGTATAAATCCAACAACCCGATACTAGAAACTGGCTTAAACCAAAGCCGCTAGAAAAAACTGTTCGAATATCGTACGTGCGTAAACACACGTATGCGTCCGAACCCTTGTCGTAAAACCATACGACCTCTATATCGTTTCACCCGGAGCAAGGAAACTCTTTGTGTGGGACTCTAAAGACTCGACTACTACGCTGGCAGTGGGTTTAACCACAGACCGCAAGCGGCAAGCTGTACGTAACGGTCCCCAGGTAGATTTCGATAAGAAGGCCGATGAGGAAACCCATCCGAACTCCTACCGAGTCTGATGTGACAATCTCCGTACAGTCCGGTCTGTTCGTCTAAGACTATCACATATCGACCCTAGGGGCGGCAAGCGTCAGTCCCCTAATAGCGGTATAAGTCATGTCGGAGCGTAGCCCATTACACCTTGAGAAACAACTGGAATCTACCAGTAAATCTCTCTTGCCCTGGCCAGGGACTTTGCGTAATGGCTCTCTGACACAGCGCGATATCAACTCCCAATACCGGGAGAGACGAATCGTGTCTAACCGCAACTGCCTCCAAGTGCTCGGGACTGCACCCAACTGCTACCTGTTTGCACGACTCCTTTGAGCCGTGGTAGGGTAGCAATCTAAGAACAGTGGGACACACTCGAGGCGTATTAGCAGTGTCAAGTCTGCGGACTATACTGTACTCATGTCACCTGGGAACTGTTAACTGACGACGGGTATAATACCAACCAACAGTTCCCCACGAGTTCTGTCCGGTGTACCCGTAACCCAACGAGCACCTGTATACTATCTCCAGTACGACGTACAGATGGCTGTGGGACAGACCATCTCCCCAACTGGGATGAGAAACGTACACACTAGTCTACTCCGGAGTATCGATGCCCTGTCTCGATAATCCTACGACTAGCGACCTGAAAAAGGATGTGTTTGTAGACTACCCAGTCCCCACTAGTGTGACTGCCATCACAACACTGGTAGTCAAGCAAGATCCTAAGAGCTCTATCAATACGTATACTCACATATTAAGATAGATAAAACCAAGTAGCATACTACCATGTTTAGCAAGACTGTTATATAACTGTGAATATCCTAAGCTTCCATCAAGTAATATACAAACTAGTATGATACAATAATGGCCCCTAGGGCATATTCACTAACAGATTACAATCTTTGTAGTCTGCTCCTTCGCTTCATAAGCTCCGAGTAGTCGTCCCTTCGCTGCGATCCATGATCTGCCGGACTCAAGAGAAGCTCCACAACCCGAATGATCCATGCTTGCTTGTAGTCTTCCTTTTCTCCGATGATCTACCTCGAAGTTTCTTTAACTCAAGATCTCACTCACTAATGAGGTGAACACCCTAATCTTATTGGCTATATTAGGTGAGGATGATGAAGTAGGATTTATGCTCTCTTTTATTATCAAATTCTCACACCAATCCATCACAAAATGAAAACCTAGAAAGCTTTTTCAAAGCTCAAAGAAGAAGAAGAAGCATAGAATCCTTTTGTGATGAATAATGAAAATGTAATCATGATTACAAATGCAACCATGGTTCAATATGAGAAGGCTAACCCATGTAGAGATTTAACCTAGGGTGAAGGGTTTGGGTTGGGATAGAAATATCTAGCAAAATATCAAGCATAATATCTTTGCTAGAAACAAAGTATAACCTTCTAGAAGCATCATGAAAGAGCTGACCTAAATCAAACCCTAACCATGTTTAATCTCCACTAAACATGTTGCATTAGTAATCATAACATGTTACAATATTATATATCACATATATAATATATATTTGTAACAAAAGAAAATAATACAATTAACATATATCGCATATATATCAATGTATTATCCGGTGAGAAAATGAAATAATAAAGCGAGCCAATATTAGATAATGTAATGCAATATATCATATATATTATTATACATTAAATTATCGAATCAACACTTGATCCGACAATCCGACTATATCGAATATAACCGACTAATATATCATGTACCGATTTATCGAATCAACACTTGATCCGATGATCCGGCTCATATAAAAATATTGTGAGAATATAATACGGTATCTCATATCGTATTATCCTCGGTCCTGCACATATCACATATGTGCTCCTACTCCATTTTTCCTGAGTCAAGAAACCTCTGTGTAGGAATCTAAAGAATTGTCAATACGCCGGTAGCAGGCGATGATCGTATCAAACACCCACAAGCTGCAAGCGGTCAGCTAAACGTAACAGCTACCCAGGTATTGAGCGATCAGAAGATCAATAAGCAAGCCTGTACATTCTCCTGTGAATCCAATTAGTAACACTCCCGTACAGTCCGGTCTCTTCGTCTGATATGTCGCATATCTAGTCTAGGGGTGGTATACGTCAGACCCCAGTAACTGATAAGTCGTGTCGATGTGAGGCTCATAACGGGTCGAGAAACTACTGGTAACACTTACCAGTAAATCTCTAAATCAGCCCTGGCCAGGTACTTCCAGTTATAGCCAATCGAACACAACACAACATCAACTCCCTATACTGGGAGAGACGAATCCCCTCGTATCGCTCATTGCCTCCATGTGATTCGGGACTGTACCCAAAAGCCACCGTTTTGCACACCCTCTTGGACGTGGTAAGGTGGAAATCAAAGCACAGTGGGTATCACACAAGACTCTATGACGATCTCGGGTCTACATACTAACCTGTACCAGTGTCACCGGAGAACTGCCATCTGCGTGAGGTATAATACCATCTGGGAGTTCTCAGCGAGTCCGTCAAGTGTACCCAGTCTCCACTGAGCACCCGTATACCATCCTTGATGTCAAACACCGATGGATATGTGACCATCCATCGCCCATCATATGGGTCAAGATGTGTATACGCTAGTCTACTGTGGTGTATCGATGCCCTGTCTCGACACACCCTCGACTAGGAACAGTTATAGGATGTACTCATCGACTACCGTGGCCCCACTAGTATGATCTCATCATAGTCCCAGTAGTCGATTACATATCCTAAGGGCTTTATCAACATGTGAGAGTAAGACAGTAAACTAATATAAGACAACATATTAAGATAAAGTGAAACCAAATAGCATACTATCATGACGAGCAAGAAAGACCTCTATATATATATCCAAGCATCCATTATAATATACATCATATGTACAACAATGGCCTCTAGAGCATATACATGACTAACAATCTCCCACTTGCACTAAGGCCAGCTGCTGTAGTATCTCATACCTAGCATCCCGAATAATCTCTCAAACTGTATCTGAGGAATGGCCTTTGTGAGTGGATCTACAGTGTTGTCCTTCGTATCAACTCTCCTGACCTCGATCTCCCGGTGATCAACCATCTCCCTGATCAGGTGATACCGCCTCAGAATATATCTGGACTTCTGATGGGACCTGGGTTCCTTGGCCAAAGCCACAGCTCCATTGTTATCGCAATACAAAGGTATTGGATGCTCAATGGACGGAACCACACCAAGTTCAGTGATGAACTTCTTTATCCAGATAGCCTCTTGGCAGCATCGTTGGCAGCGATGTATTCAGCCTCCATCGTCGAGTCTGCAACGGTATCCTGTTTGGAACTCTTCCAACATACCGCCCCTCCATTGAGGGTAAAGACAAATCCCGAGTGCGACTTAGAGTCGTCCTGATCACTCTGGAAGCTGGAATCGGTAAAGGACTCCACCTGGAGTTCTCCGTTACCATACACCAAGAACATCTCTTTAGTCCTTCGTAAGTACTTGAGAATGTTCTTCACACCTATCCAGTGACTCTCTCCAGGATCTGCTTGATACCGACTCACTACACTTAGTGCGTATGCTACATCGGGTCTGGTACATAGCATCGCATACATGATAGAGCCTACTGCCGAAGCATAGGGTATCCCTTGCATGCGAGCTCTCTCCAAATCTGTCTTGGGAGACATCTCTTTGGAGAGAGTGAGTCCTGAGATCGTGGGTAGGTTCCCACGCTTGGATTCTTCCATACTAAACCTATTTAGTATGGTGTCAATATACCTAGATTGGGACAATCCTAGTATCCGTTTAGATCTATCTCTATAGATCATTATTCCCAGTATGCAGGAGGCATCACCTAGATCTTTCATGGAGAATCTTTGTGATAAGAAGAGCTTGACCGATTGCAGTATAGGGACATCATTTCCTATCAAGAGTATGTCATCGACGTACAATACGAGGAAGACAACCTTACTCTCTGCAACCTTCTTATAGATACAAGGTTCATCTACATTTTTGATGAAGTCAAACTCTTTGACTACAACATCAAAGCAGATGTTCCAACTCCGCGATGCTTGCTTTAACCCATAAATGGATTTAAGCAGCTTGCACACCTTTCCGCTGCTCCCACTATCTACGAAGCCCTCTGGCTGAGTCATGTACACGCTCTCTTCTAAATCACCATTTAGAAAGGCGGTCTTAATATCCATCTGCCAGATTTCGTAATCATGGTATGCAGCAATGGCAAGTAAGATCTGGATGGACTTAAGCATAGCCACTGGAGAAAAGGTTTCGTCATAATCCACACATAGTCGTTGACGAAAACCCTTTGCAACAAGTCTAGTTTTCAAAGTCTCTACTTTTCCATCTACACCAAGTTTCTTTTTAAAAATCCATTTGCTCCCAATGGGTTTTACCCCTTCAGAAGAAACTTCCAAAGTCCATACTTTGTTGGTGTACATGGATTCCATCTCAGATCGCATTGCATCCAGCCACTTCACAGAGTCACCACTCATGATGGCCTGCTCGAAACTAGTCGGGTCATCATCTTCCATGATGCAATCCTCGCACCCACCATCAATGAGAAAACCATAGTATCTCTCAGGTGGATGAGAAACCCTACTAGATCGGCGGAGAGGCTGGAGTTCGTCGGGTACAACTGAATCCTCGGGTTCCACCAAATTTTCAGTTTGAGTTTGTGTAGCCGGAATTTCTTCCAGTTCTACCTCATCGCCACTAATTTCTTTTGCAAGAAATTCCTTTTCCAAAAAGGTGGCTTGTCGAGAAACAAACACCTTTTGTTCCTCGCGATGGTAGAAAAGATATCCATGTGAATGTTTGGGATATCTCACAAACTTGCATAGAACTGACCGTGCCTTGAGTTTGTCTGGATTTTGCCTTTTGACATAGGCCGGACAACCCCATATCTTAACTCGTTTAAGACATGGTCTCTTCCCACTCCATATCTCATATGGTGTGGTGGGTACAGATTTAGTTGGAACTTGATTCAATAGGTATGCTGCTGTCTCCAGCACATACCCCTAGAAGGAAATACGTAACTCAGCATTGCTCATCATAGAGCGCACCATATCTAATATGGTGTGATTCCTCCATTCCGATACACCGTTGTGCTGTGGTGTATAAGGAGGAGTAAGCTGAGAGAGAATCCCATTCTCTTTTAGATAATCTAGGAACTCATTGCTTAAGTATTCACCTCCTCGATCTGATCGAAGGATCTTAATACTTTTGCCCGTTTGGTTCTCTACTTCGTGCTTATATTCTCTGAATTTCTCAAAAGCTTCAGACTTGTGTTTTATCAGGAACACATGTCCGTATCTTGAGAGATCGTCAGTGAACGTAATGAAGTAGGTAGAACCGTTCCTGGCATGTGTAGACATGGGACCGCATACATCACTATGTACCAGTCCTAAGAGTTCCGTAACTCTTTCTCCGTGTCCACTAAACGGAGTCTTGGTCATTTTGCCTTTGAGACATGAATGGCAAGTATCATAAAATGATAATTCGAACGGATTCAAATATCCATCCTTATGTAACTTAGCTAGCCGTGTCGCATTGATATGACCAAGTCTACAATGCCATAAGAAGGATTCGTTCATTTCTGAACTTTTCCTCTTGTGTGTGTTTTGTATATTAAGGACTGTATTTTGATTGAAAACGTATATGCCATTATGTAACGAGCCTGATCCAATCAACTTTTGATTCAGGAATATGTTCATAACATTATCCTATACTACGAAATTTTATCCTTCTTTACTTAATAAAGAAACCGATATAATGTTGCACATCATGTTCGGTATATAATAGCACTCGTTCAGAATCATTGTATTACTACTTGGTAATACAAGGTGATATTCGCCAACTGCTTTGGCTGCAATACTTGCACCATTCCCTACTTGTACGAAATGATAACCTTTTCCCAGTTCTCTACCTTTACGTAGCCGACGTAAAAATTTACATATGTGGGATCCCGATCCGGTATCTAATACCAAGGACGTAGGGTGAACTGAGAAACAGTTCTCAATAACTAACCCACCCGAAGAAGATGCATCAGCATGCTTGTTCTTCGTTTGGGTGGTATGAGAATCTAGATATTCTCCCGTTTCCTGCTCAGTCTTATAACTCTTATAAGAAAGAACGGGACCAACGATCCCCTGCTCAGTATAATAAGGGGGTTCAGTCAATACATCAATATTATTATCTTGATTAAGGCCTGACATGGTCGCTAGCTGGAGAGAGAGAGAAGGAAACACTTTAGCGTATGCTCTTGCAAGATTAGATTGGTTATTATCTTATCTAATCAGGATGTCTCCCACTGTTTTTATCAAATCTTCCTTCAAACCCTAAAAGGTAAGATTAGCCGGGATTAATTACACCCTACAATTTCGTCAATCTTTCAGCCAGATCAGTGTCGGTACTTGAGGGTGGTTCCCCGTGATTTCGCACGGACCTAATTAAAATAAATCTCTTTTTCCCAGAGGTATAACCCCGTTAACACCTTTCTAGACACCTACTTGATCGGCTAATTGTTCTGTGTAAAATTCTCCCAGGAGTAACTCTTACTCGCAGTGGGTATCAGGATCCAACTATCTCATAGGAGGTATGCAATCTCATTGAAAATTTCAATACTTGAAATTCCCGATAATGCTTTTGCCCTAACCCCTATGACCTTGACAAAGGCCAACAAACCATAGGAAGCTAGTTAAGTTCAACCCGTCATTTCTTGATTGAAATAAACTTAGCCGCACGACCCTTGACAAAGGCCAACAAGGTCGTACGACTACCCTAATCCAATTGCATCACATGCTTAAATAGATAAGTACTAGTCAGTTACCGCACACTATGCCTTGACAAAGGCCAACAAACGCAGCACGAGTACTAAATTGTCTTTATCTGAAATGACGGAGGGCCATGTAGGTTTTTCAGAAAACCATGAGCGTAATGAACTTGATTCTAAGGAGCAAAGGCCAAATTCAGATTAGGTGGGGAGTTCATTACCCTTTCTAAGCCCCAAAAATCAAAAAACTGCATCCGCATCACCCTCATTAACTAAAAAATATCTAGACATAACTCTAAGGACCGTCGCGCTCATTTAGGACAGAAGGAGGTCGTGGGTAATCTATTGCTTATCCGTGTTTCTTTTGTGGTGTCTAAGGCAAGCGTTTCTAAGGCAAGTGGTTACTTAATTAGGCCCACTACTTACGTAGTGGAGAACCTCCCACTTACCTGGCCATAGGAGGGACAAAGAGGCTGTAGAGGATTTATCTTGCGACTTGTCTTCTGGAAGTCTAGGAGCGGTCTGGATACTTGACCTATGTGACTATTAGATCTAGGGTTGCTTGTGCATTTTTGTGATTTGAATTTTTCAAAAATCCGTATTTTTCAAAAACAAACACCAAACTCATCTTTTCCTTAATTATCACAACGCTGCCACTTGTGCTAAACTATTTAGTGCATGCTCGGCTAGACACGGGATTCTAGTGCCCGTCTTGTTCGCGTTCCTCCTATCGACTCCGAAGTCTGTATTTCTACGTCTACTTTTTCTTCATCCCCTACCACACCCACTTCGATAGACAATTCTCCATCGAACTGCTTTAACACTACTCTGCCACCGTCTGTAGGTGTGCAGAATCCACCCCGCATCTCTCTCCTAAAGAGATGTTACCCTATGCGAGGTCTTCTTTCGACATGTCTCACCATTCCACCAGCCAATGGGGACAACTTTGAAATAAAACCACAATACATCAATCTTCTACCTAAATATAACGGTCTCGAGTCTGAAGACGCATGTATCTTTATTACCAAATTTGAAAATGTATGCGCTGTGATGTGTACTTCATAACTTTCTGTAGATGTTATGCGTTTACGTCTTCTCCCATTTGCTCTGTGCGATATAGCCGAGAAGTGGCTTTATAACACAGCCACACATTCTATTTCAAAATGGGATGAATTCGTCGCAGCTTTCCTAAAGAAATTCTACCCCAATCATAAGACAGCTCGAGTCTACAGCGAAATAAATCAATTTACCCAGCTTCCAAATGAACCATTTTCGAAGTGTTTTGAACGCTTCAAGGATCTGTTAGTTCAATGTCCTCATCACGGAATTCCTAGATAGGATCTGTGCAGAATCATATATGAGGGCATTAATCCTACAACAAAACAAAACCTTGAATCCATGTGTCAAGGCACCTTCATGACTAAAGATGATGGTGAAGCCTGAAGATTTTAAGAAGATTTCGCTGAAAAATCTTTACAGTGGGAGGTAAACCAGTCATCGTCTAGGGGTGGCATTCACCAAATTGATGTTTCCATAGGAGTTAGAGATGAAATGGCAGCAATGCAAAAGAAGCTCGAAGCTATGGAACATAAATTTTTAGCAGCCTCCCTAAATCAGATGTCACTCCCCAAAACTGTCTGTGGATTCTGTTCTGATCCATCTCATCTTACTGAAGAATGTCCTTTAAATTCTCCGTTTCAAGGTCAAGAGTATACCAATTCTGCTTTCCAATAAAGACCTAGAAACGACCCGTATTCTTCCACTTATAATCAGGGATGGATGAATCACCCTAACTTTACTTGGAACCAACAATAAAATCAAAACACGGTTCCAAATCAAAATAATTTTCAAAGGGCTCCTCCACCACAACAGCAGCCATTTCAGCTGACTCAGCACCCCTATCAATCACAAAACTTTCAAAATCCAGTCAACAAACCTGCACCGTATAATCCTTTACACTTGACCGATACTGATATTTCCTCTTCACTCGAACGAACTTTTGAAATGTACATGAAACAAATGTCGGCTGAATTTAGGTCTTCCCTCGATAAATTTGAGAAAAACTCTGACCTCCAAGCTGAGAGTTTAAAATCGATGGAAGCTCCAATTGCCCAATTAAAAGCCGAAACGAGTGCAAGAGAGAAGGGGAAACATCCTTCTCAACCCTTACCGAATCCTAGGCATTCACAACATTACAATGTGAATGCCATCACAATGTTAAGATTAGGAAGAGTATTGAATAATCACGTTGGGGAAGAGATTGATGATAATGAAAAATTTATCAATAATGCCCCGGCTGAGACTTTTCCTTCCATACACACTTCTACTTCTGATCCTTGTTCTTCTACCCCACCACCTTTTTGCGAGCCTATTCTTCGTTTCTCTCAAGGCTCGACACCTCAGCATACCTCTTCTAGTCCACCAAAGACGATCCCCACTCCTATTCTGGGATCACTTCCACACACACCACCTTCTCCAATGTTGGAACCAGCTCTTATTGCTAAAGCTCCTTATCCGAATCGGTTAAGGGGAAACCAAACGAGTCTACATATGGAGAAGATTATGGAAATGTTTAAACAGGTTAACATCAACATCCCTCTCCTAAATGCTATTCAACAAGTCCCCGCTTATGCGAAAATTCTCAAAGACTTTTACACTAGGAAGAGGAAGACTCAAGTGCCCAATAAGGTTTTCATGAAAAATAATGTTAGCACTGCTTTTACCCCACAGTTACCAAAGAAACGTAAGGACCCAGGATGTCCTACGATATCGATTTCTATTGGGGGTAAAAATATCAACCGTGCTCTACTTGACCTTGGCGCAAGTGTTAACCTGCTTCCATATTCTGTCTATGAGCAGTTAGGGATTGGAGAGTTGAAACCAGCTCATTGCACTCTCCAAATGGTAGACCGTTCAATCACTAAACCTAGGGGTGAACTGGAGGATGTGTTGATAAAAGTCGGGGAATTTGTATTCCCTGTGGACTTCATTGTTCTCGATACACAACCTGTAGCAAACCCACAGAACCAAATTCCGGTGATTTTGGGTCGACCATTCCTTGCCACATCCAATGCTGTCATTAACTGTCGAAACGGTTCAATGAACCTATCTTTTGGAAAAATGGCAATTGAACTGAACATCTATAAAATTGGAAGTCAGCCGTCTGAACCCTCTGCTCACATACTTGATGTTTGTTCTGTCCACGAGATTGCTCCCGAAAGTTGCGAAGTTAATGAGCTTTGCTTTGAAGATCTCGATGACACAAGCACATCAATGTTTGATCTTGCACATCTTAGTGAGGACACTCTTTCCACTCCTGAGTCTGACACTCTTGACTCATCACTTTCCGAGTCTGTATCCTATACAGGCTACGAGCTTCTTTGTGACTCTGAATATCATTCGATGACCCCACCTTCTATAATTTCTCCGCCAGTATTAGATCTCAAACTTTTACCTTCTCGACTTAAATATGCATATTTAGGTGAGAATGAGTCTTTACCGGTGATCATATCCGCCTCTCTAGCCTCAGAGCAAGAGAATGCGCTTTTGACGGTATTGAAATCAAATAGGCAGGCGTTTGGTTGGACTATGGCTGGCATCTAAGGGATTAGTCCCTTAATTGTAGAACATCATATACATTTGATGGATGAAGCCAAGCCAACCCAAGAACCACAGAGACGGTTAAACCCCGTCATAAAGGATGCGGTGAAGAAAGAAATCGTCAAATACCTTGACAATGGTATCATTTACCCAATCTTCGATAGCCAATGGGTAAGTCCAATTCATGTCGTCCCTAAGAAATCTGGCATCACGGTCATTACAAATGAGGCTAATGAGTTAATCCAGATACGCGCTCAAACTGGCTGGCGTGTATGTATTGATTATAGAAAACTCAATACCGCAACGAGGAAAGACCACTTTCCTCTACCTTTCATTGACCAGATGCTAGAACGCTTAGCTGGACGTGAATATTACTGCTTCATGGACGGATACTCTGGCTACAACCAGGTCCCTATTGCCAAAAAGGATCAAGATAAAACCATATTTACTTGTCCTTTTGGTACTTTTGCTTATAGACGCATGCCCTTTGGGTTATGCAATGCTCCCGCTACATTTCAGCGGTGTATGATGGGGATATTCTCGGACATGGTCGAGAATTTTTTTGAGATTTTCATGGACGATTTCTTGATATTCAGAGATTCTTTTGCTGACTGCCTATCTCATCTTGACGCAGTTCTTACTCGTTGTAAAGAGAAGAACTTAACCTTAAATTGGGAAAAATGCCATTTCATGGTCCAAGAGGGAATTGTGCTTGGACAAGTGATTTCACGGAAAGGAATTGAGGTTGACAAAGCCAAAATAGATGTCATTCAAAACCTTCTTCACCCCAAATGCGTCAAGGCTATACGATCCTTTCTTGGCCATGCAGGCTTTTATCGGAGATTCATTAAGGATTTTAGCAAAATTGCTAGACTTTTAACTCTTCTCTTGGCCAAGGACACAACCTTTCACTTTGACTCGGATTGTGAAGCAGCATTCGACTATCTTAAACACTCTCTCACTACAGCCCCTGTTCTATCATCTCCAGATTGGAACCATCCTTTTGAGCTTATGTGTGATGCATCAGATTTTGCAGTTGGTGCAGTCTTAGGACAGCACATTGAAAAGATGCCACACGTGATCTATTATGCAAGCAAGACCCTGAACAATGCTCAAATTAACTATACAACTACCGAAAAGGAACTCTTGGCAGTTGTATTTGCATTAGAAAAATTCAGGCCTTACTTGATTGGCTCACCAATTGTTGTGTATATTGACCACTCTGCCTTGAAACATCTTTTGGCGAAGAAGGATGCTAAAGGTAGGCTAATACGTTGGATCCTTCTATTACAAGAATTTGATATTGTGATTAAAGATAAGAAAGGATGTGAAAACGTTGTAGCCGACCATCTGTCGCGCATCTCTTCTTCACCTATGACCCTGCCGATCAATGATTCTTTTCCAGACGAATAACTCTTGAGTGTATCCGACGAACCTTGGTTCAAGGATATTATGAATTATCTTGCTACGAGACTTATTCCTCGTGAATGGCCGAAACAGGTGTGTCCCTATCTGTTTAAGTATTCTCCTGACCAGATCATTCGCAGGTGTGTCCCTAATAATGAATTCAAGAGTATTCTATCTTTTTGTCATGATCAGGTATGTGGGGGTCATTTCGGTATTCGAAAGACGGCGGAGAAGGTTTTGCAATGCGGTTTCTATTGGCCGACTTTATTCAAAGATGCATTTGATCATTGCAAAACCTGTGCACAGTGTCAACACATGGGTAGGATTTCCCGAAGAAATGAGATGCCACAGCAACCCATCTTAGTGGTTGAAATTTTTGATGTTTGGGGTATTGACTTTATGAGTTCTTTTCCCAACTCCTTTGGAAATCTGTACATATTGCTTGCGGTTGATTATGTCTCGAAGTGGGTTGAAGCTATTCCTTGTCGCACTAATGACAAAAAGGTTGTCATTAAGTTCTTAAAAGAAAACATCTTTTCGCGATTTGGACACCCACGCGCTATCATTAGTGATAACGGGACGCATTTCTGTAATCGGTCTTTCGAGGCTTTGATGCGGAAATATGCAATCAACCACAAACTTTCCACACCCTATCATCCCTAAACGAGCGGGCAAGCTGAGGTTTCAAACAGACAAATTAAACAAATTTTGGAGAAAACTGTTTCTAAAAATCGAAAAGATTGGTCAACCAAATTGACGGATGCTCTTTGGGCGTTCCGAACTGCATATAAAACCGATCTAGGGATGTCTCCTTACAGACTAGTGTTTGGGAAGGCTTGTCACCTTCCGGTCGAGATTGAGCACAAAGCAATGTGGGCCATTAGAGAGATCAACTTTAACTTAAATCAAGCCTGCAACTTTTGGAAGCTGCAATTAAACGAGCTAAGCAAACTTCGCGATGAAGCTTACGATAATGCTGTAATTGTAAAGAATCGGAGTAAGGTATTTCATGATAAAAACATTTTGAGAAAAACATTTACACCTGGTCAACAAGTCCTTCTTTATGATTCACAACTCCATATTCATGCGGGTAAGCTACGATCTCGGTGGAAAGGACCTTTTGTTGTGCGGTATGTATACCCGCACGGGGCAGTTGAGGTTGAAAATGTTGAAAACGGTACAATTTTCAAAGTAAATAGACATAGACTAAAACCGTATTTTTCCACTGACCCCTCGGAGGAGCTCCTATTTTTACAGGAGCCGCTTTATAATGACTAATTTTCCTCCACCTCACCTCCATGACTTGGTAATTTTGTCACATCTTTAGAATGAAGGTGAGTCAATTTGTAAATAAATTTTAGAAAAATATAAAAAAAATATAAAACAAAATTATAAAAAGTTTTTGAACATAACCAAGAATAAGTTTTGGGGAGGATTTTCACGATCATATTTATTGCCCCCATTAATAAATTTCCTCCCAGGCTTACAGGTTTTTGTGATCCAACGGATGGCAACAGTGAGGACACTGTTGTAAACAAGTTTGGGGGAGATTTGTGCTTATTTTTGCATCATTTTGCATATCACTTTGCATAAGCACAAAACTTTTAAAAACATATAAAAACAAAAAAAAAATTTAAAAGATAAAAATATGTAATATTTAATTAGATAATAAAAGATTAGATAGTGAAAAATTACATCCAAAAGATTGGAAAAATTTAAAAAAACCAAGAAAATTAGAAGTTTTCATAAACGAAACTAGTAATAAGTAGTTATGAGCCGTTATCCTAAGAGTTAGTAAGATGAAGGAAGTCACTAATCTGAGGATAAAAATAAGTCTAAAAAATAGTTTCTATTCTGGAAGCCAAATATTTGAACGTTGATACCCTACTATACGCACTTACACACGTCTTGAAACTCGGGATAGTAGAAGATACCTTGAAATGCTCTTGTCTAAAAGCCAAAGTATGAAGGAAATAATAAATGAATAAAAGATAAAACGGTGTTAAAAAAACTGAACGCTGGTTTTGTTATCACCAAGGCAGCAATAAAAAATATAGCGAGGGTGCTTCATCACCTAGTGCCTTAGACCAACTGGTTTGGGAGTCACTGCTAAGCCTTAGGTGGTGCAAGACGAGGAAAATACTACTTACGCCTAATAAGCAAGCACATGAGTAATCGGTCGGTTAGTACCTCAGGAAGTAATAACGGTCGCATGAAAAATGTGTGAGCAATCTCATCTAAATATTCATCAATTAAAAAAGTACTGAGGTAGATGGACAAGAGTATGATAGCTTGAATTGAATTCTCCGGGTGTAGGGATGCCTTTTACACACACGTAGAGGTATATGATCGATGTTCAGAAGAAAGGTAAGAATGAAGAATAAAGACGATATTTTATTGAGGGATGATGTGATTTTTAATATCTTTTCATGACTATTAAGATAAGTCTCATGACACCCGAAAAACTAGTATTAGTTAGAAACTCTAATTTTCAAAGTCTTTCTTTTATAATTCTTATCTTTACATGTAATTTTCACGGTCTTCCTTTTATTATGGGATTTTATGGGTGTAATCCGCTGAAAACCATCAGGAGACAACACTCCTCCTACTAGGGACACCTAGAGGTTTAAAGGCTTGTTGCACATGCTCAGTGCAATCGTGTTGCCTACGAAAGTGTGCTAGTTAGTTTTTGTTTTTGTTTTTTTTCTCCTTATCTTTCTAATAAAACAAATTTGCTCAAGAAGACCAAAATTAAGTTTGGGGGAATTTGATCAGTCGAAAATATTGCATTTTTAATACATCAATTTCCCTACTCTTTGCAATCATCTAAAGGTGTTCCGTATGAATATGGCACATATTAGCAATTTGTTTGTAAAATATCAAATAACATGTGTTATACAGTATAACCGGCATTTTGAGGGAAATTGTGTGTTTATTATTGCATGCATGATCTTTGTGTATCAAACACTTGTCTCCAGATTGTGTGCAGGAAATTCTCCAGATAAAAGAGCCGGAACTGCTAAAAGTGCTGATAAAATACACCAAGTCCAAGGCTTGTGATCTAGCAGTAAACAAGAAAGATTTATAAAATTCCAGAGATCAGTAAAGTACCATGAATACATCACAAATCAGCACTGAAGATTCCATGCACCAAGCTCCTCAAACGGCCGCGGATCCACGGCCGAATGGGCCGATCCGCGGCCGCGTCAACTCGTTGGCGGCAGAATGTTTTCTCAGGCTTCTCCGTTCAATAGCCAAACTTCTTCAAAACACTTCGGTCTCCAAAGATCTCCAGAAGCTTCTCTTCTAACCGCCAAGCTTCTTGTGCAAGCCTAATACCTACCAAGCTTCTCAAGAAAGCTAGCTAACTACCTTAATCTAGAAGCTTCCTTCATAACTACCAAGCTTACAAGGGAAGCTAAACCTAGCTTATCTTCTAAAGGAAGCTAGATCAAGCTTCTAGGGGAAGCTAAAGGAGAAGACTATAAAAAGGGACCCAAGGCTTCATTACAAAGGTTGTTCATCATTTTTAGGGTAAAATTCTAGTGAGATCCAAATCAAATTCCACACAAATTGAGTGACACAATTTGATCCAAATCAAGACCATCGAGTACCAAATCAAGCAAGCATCCAACAAGCCTTTTTGAAGCAACACCGATCTTCATCCGAGCAAGTGATCCACGACGATCCCTCAAGAAGACGATGCGAAGCTAGTTCCTCAATTCTTGTAGTCTTTGAGTGAATTGTAACGAAACATCGAATAATAAATGGTGAAAATTCTTGATCTTGCTTTTCTTTACATTTGACCATTATGAAGAGTTATCAATTCTTGATTGTTTTCTTTTTCATGATGTTTGAGTGAAAACTCCGCTTGTGGAGGAATCGAGAAAATAGGTAGTCGATGATGACTAAATTCTTGAACGATTCTTAAGTCTTATGAGTTTTGTAAACTTTAGGAAATTGAATAATCGACAACCTAGTTTTAAGCGAGATGGTTTCTTGAATGTTTTCTCTCCAAATTAGAGATCAACGATCGATGATTGAATTTCCTAGAGGCTAGAATTTGAATGATAATCAACGAAAGGATAAGGGATGATGATGGAGAAACCCTAGTTTCTTCAATAGATCCCTAATTCTCGTTGATCGTCATCGATCTAGCTACAAATCATCAATAGATAAGAATTTGTAATCATTATTCTTCATCATCACTATCAATTAGATCGATTCCTACAAGCCTCATTACAAATCTTGATAATTCATTCGATTTGGATATCATCTTGAACTTTATTAATTCTTGATTTTAGATCTAGTTTTCGATGATTCTTGAAACGAAATATCATAAATCTTGAATCAATTTTCTTTACACTTTTAATTTTCAACTCAACTAAAACAAGATCGATCAAATCTCACTTTCCCTGTGGACGATCCGCATTCACCGACGAACGTACAAAAGACACCGTTAATTGATTGCGGTATAAATTTCTTTGGTTGTGATCTTTTACACTTTTCAAAACACATAACACAGAAATCGATATATCAATCAAACGTCATATTTTCGTTGTTTTCTGCAATGGTAGGATTAATTAATGGGATGCATTATATTAATGCAAAGAAAACAAACCAAAGTTAAATCGTTGGAACAATTTCAAAACCCACTCGGTTTTTTCAAAACAGCAAAACTTTTTAAATGTGAAGCTTAAACCTCTCCTTTTAAAAGCTATCACGTTCCTTCGATTATATCAAGTTCACTACGTTCACGGTTTCGCCAAAACCATTTGTAGCCCTCCGTCATTTCGTATGGATAGTCAATAGTATTCAAGCTACGTTTGTTGGCTAAAGTCAAGGCATAGTGATTGGTAGCTGTTGGATATTCATATGAAGCATAGATAGATGCGTTGGTTTGGGACAGTCGTACTGCTTTGTTGGCCAAAGTCAAGAATAGGTACGGGTGGGTTCAAATTAACCTAGAAAATGACGGGTAGAACTTGACATGTGACTTATGATTTGTTGGCCAAAGTCAAGGTCATAAGAGCATAGGGCATGTTCCCGCAAAATATTTCTACGCAAAGGAGTCCAAGGTATCAAATGGCAGTGATACGCTTAAAGAATTGCGAACCAGTATCTTCCGCCTATATTTTGATAAACTCCCGAAGGAGGAACTATTAAATTCGGATGGTATTGGAAGCATCTCGAAAAACCCTTCGATTTGATATATTATTGGTCTCATAATTCATCCGGGATCAAAAGTTATGAGGTATCACGTGTCCACACGTGATGGACCTTTAAGAACCCGCTGGAGGAGTTAAAAGATATAATAAAAACTCAGAAAGACCCCAATGGGGCATCATGTGCTCACACGTGACCATGGGTCATGTGCAGACACGTGATGGGCTCTTAAGGCCTCTAAAATAATGAATAGAATTAAATTCTAAAATCTGTTCCCAGATTAAAAATCAGAAGTTACCTCAATGAGGTATCACGTGCTCACACGTGACCAATGGTCACGTGTTGACACGTGATGGTTAAAACAACAACATAAATAAGCGGCTGTTAAAAGAACCAATTTGGGGGCCACGTGCTCACACGTGACCAAGGATCACGTGCCAGCACGTGACAGGCTTTGAAAGCCTTACAGTTTAATAGAATTAAAACTCTAAATTTCTCTAAAATCTTTCGAAATAGAATTAAAATTCTAAAAGCTTCTAAATCTTTCCAAATGGAAAAGGATTATGGGGACCGTTGGATTAAAGATCCAAGGGTGATTAAATATCACCAATTTATGGAAAAATTTTAAATAAGGAAAGATCTCCCCAAATCTCACCGAAATAACAAACAGAATATCTTTGGATCTAAAATCCAACGGTGAATAAAATTCACTGAATGATCTAAAGGATCATATTAATTATGAAATCAAATCAAATCTTTCAATGAGAGATTTGCTAAACAAATTGATTCTTTTCCTTCTCCTATAAATAGGAGCCAAGAAAAGAAGAGAGGGGGATCTACTTTTTTGGAGAGAAGAAACAGAGGGAGGAGAATTTAATTCTCAATAGAAAAAAAAGAGAGAGGAGAATTTAATTCTCTGCAAAAGAAAAACCCTAGGTAAGAAAAGAGAGGCTTAAAAAGAGAATTTAATTCTCAAAAGAGTTTAACTCTTAAATAAAGAAAAGAACTTAGTTCTTTCTCTGGTTGAGGATCTGCAAAGTGCACATCTCCCCATGAATTGAGAATTTAATTCTCATTGGGTTGAGATCCTGCCATGCAGATCTAAAACACAGAGGAGGAATTGAGTTTTGAGAATTTAATTCTCCCAAACTCACAGGAATTTAATTCCTCCTAAAATAAAACTAGGGTTTAACCCTAATCAAGAATTTAATTCTTTTACATATCTGGGAATTTAATTCCTTTAAAAAGAAATCAGGGTTTTATCCTAAATAAGAATTTAATTCTTTCACAATAGGAATTTAATTCCTCCAAAATCATAATGAGAGTTTCACCCTACAGAGAATTCAATTCTTAAAAGATCTCTGTTCATGAAAAGAACTATGGTCACGTGCCCCCACGTGACCCTTGAAAAGATCCCTGAAGAAAAGAAGTTTTGAGGTAATACCTCACGTGCTCCCACGTGACTCCCAAAACGCAGAAAGAAAAAACAAAAGAAAAGAAGCTTTGGGCGCTCTCACGTGTCCCTACGTGACCCCTCAGCAAGTGCTGTAATTATCGATGCATAAATCCCCATCACGTGCCAACACGTGGTACTCTAAAATAAAGATGAAAAGTGTTTAACACTTATTCACAGATTTGAGGATAAAACAAAGGAGATCGGGCCCCACATTTAGGGCGCCCTCACGTGTCACCACGTGACCCCTAATGAGCATTCTAACAGACCAGAGCGGGAGCCTCCATCACGTGCTCACACGTGATGGCCGTCAGAATTAAAAGAGTTAAACACTGATCTACAGAATAAAATAAGGGAAATCAGGGCGCTCTCACGTGTCCACACGTGACCCCTCTCTCCTTAGTGTTTAACACTAATCTGAAGACTTTGTTCCCAGTGTTTAACACTGATTTGCTTTAGTGTTTAACACTAATTTGAAATCTCTGATTACCAGTGTTTAACACTGATTTGCTTTAGTATTTAACACTAATTTGAAAGCCCTGTTGCTAGTGTTTAAAACTGATTATCTTTTAGTGTTTAACACTAACTTGTTAATCTTATTTCCCATGTTCAACACTGTTGACCTCTAGTTTTTAACACTAGCTTTAGCCCAATTGGCTAAGTTTTTAGAGGCAAAGCCTCTCCTTCAATGTACCAACAGAGGGCCAATATTTCAAACACAATTGGACTTAGCCCAAATTGGCCATAATTCCTCAAATCATCTTGAACTGAGCACATCTGCTCTTTCAACCAACTCATTGGTTCAAGGGTACATCTCTGAGCTCCTCTGATATTTGTCGTTGTAATCCTTCAACGTCTTCAGAGAGGTGATGGGTCCCGACAGCCATACATTGCAATGGACCACCACGTCCCTAAACTGGAACTTGGACCACCACGTCTCTAAACTGGAACTTGGACCACCATGTCCCTAAGCTGGCAATGGACCACCACGTCCCTAAACTGGAACAATAGAGCCCCTAAATGCTCTTTTTTCAGATCTAAACGATCCCGTTTAAGTTGATCTTAGCCTAAAATATGGCTAATGTATCCTTAAACCTTTCAAACAGACTTTAGTCCCAAATTGGACTATAAATCCCCCAATCAACTTTGGTTCAAGGGTACATCTCTGAACTCCTCTGACATCTGTCGTTGTAATCTTTCAACGTCGTCAGAGAGGTGATGGGTCCCGACGGCCATACATGTAATGGACCACCATGTCCCTAAACTGGAACATTAAAGCCCAAATGCTTTTTTGTCGGATCTAAACGATCCCGTTAAGTTGATCTTAGTCTCAAACTGGACTAACGTATCTTTAACAAACGTTTGAGTTGTTCTTATCCTCTAATATTGCTAACGTATCCTCAAACAAAAACCCCAAACCCAAATCTAAGAAAACACGGATTTGGACTAATCCACGTCCTACGGGCGACGACATAAATTGGTCTCCGTATACAATCCACGGGCAACCACAAATAAAACAAACACACACGACACGAAATGACCATCTGGAGAAGGAGAAAGTTGTTACCGCAATGCGGTAGCGTAATTAACTGCAAGGGCTTGCGCCTGCAGGGAAGAGCGTCCCCACAATCAAAAACCCCTCAAGCGATCTGACGAAGTCTGCTACATCGGACGCATCCGTTTAAACCTTCGATACATGGTGCCATAAATCAACTTGGCATCTTCGGAGAGGTAGACGGATAGCACCAATTAGCATCTGCCCGGAATCTCAGGCAAGACGTCTCCGCCGTCGCGCCGTCTTTCGGAGGGGAACAGATTCTGGCACGCCCGGTGGGACCTCTTCCTCTTTCCACTCCATACTTCGTGTGTCGTGTTCGCGAACGAATCGCGGTTTGCTGTGGTTGCCTGTAGATTTGAGGTACTAAGATTTGGTGTCTTGCTCCGTGCAGAAAACAGAAGATCAATGGCTTCAAATTGCACTGCCTGCAACTGCAACTCTCGCTCGGTCCTTGCTGGAGGAGTGACTTATGGGCCCCTAGCGGCCTCTCTTTTCAAGATGCCAGTGGAGCAGGTAACTCAGGCCACCACTGGATTATTCTTCGGGACCATGCTCCTACCGTTGAGCTTCAATGCCACAATGACGTTGCAAGAAGCCCCAAAGAAGTCGGTCTTTGATCGGCTTGCCACTGCCGCGACCCCTCTCAACGGGTCGCCCAGCTTCAATACCTCAGTTTTCAACAGACTGGGCCAGAATGTCTGCAAATCCGCGATACCCGAAGCTGCCATCCCAAAGCGGATAGCTATCCCGGCTCAAGCGGACGAAATCATTGGAAAGACTCCTCCTTCCAAGAAGTCAGTTTTTACAAGGCTGGCCATTCCGGTTGCTGCTCCAGGCGAGATCCTCAAAGCTGCTTCCCCTGCTCAGAGGTCTGTCTTTGACAGATTAGAAATTGCTTCTCAACGAGCGTCAGTCTTCGATAGGCTAGCACCAATAACAGTCTCTCCTCAAAGCAGGGGGCATGAAGAAGCTTATCCAACAACGGAGGTGATCTCATCCGCACGACATGCTCGACGCCGCCACTGGTGCCGAGTGAGGAAGGCTGGGGGCAACTCCCCCTCTGAGATAACTCCACCAGCTCCAACGGTGGGGATCGATGCTGCTATTCCAACCGGGAACAGCTTTGAATTGCTGAACACGGTGCGCAGAAACTCTCCTACCACCGTACTAAAAAGATCCCCTCCTCCGGTGGGAAATGTTACGGACACCAAGCCAGAACAGTCCTTTCAGCGGCTGTCCTCTAAAATCTACAAGGTCTGGCGCCATGTCCAAGACTCAGTGATTGATCGAAATTTCTCCCCCCAGCAAAAGAAGCTGAAGGTCCGGCAGGAAGAAAACCGTCCTGTTAAGCCACAAAAGATGACGACTACTTGGGTGCTCACGACAGCGGCCCCCTCAACGTCAACCACTCAGAAAAGAAGGAGGCCAGAGAAAGCCCCAATAAACGTGGCAGACCACAAAGACGCTAAGCCCAAACGCCCCAAGTCTGTGGGCATGGTGGTGCACACCGTATACATGGCTTCTGGAAAGGAGGAAAGCCGTGCTTCGACGGGTCACCGACCGCTCACTCGATCCATGACGAAAACCCAGGAGCAGCAACAGAAGCTTCAGGAGATGATGATTGCAATGGCCGCACTCACCGAGCCAAAAGAAAGCCCGGAGGAATCATCAGAGCAGCGTCACGAACAAGAAACTGATGCTGACTTCTTACGCAGAGTCCTCGAAAAGAAGGACAGAGAAGCCGCAGAGCAAGCGGCTAACATAAAGCAAATGGCGCTCCTCTTCCAAGATATAGTAGGGATGATGCTACAGCCGGACCCTCCAGTTGAAGACCCTCCGATCATTACTGAAGACGATAGAGGAGAGACATCTAATCCGCCTCCGACTCTTTCAACAGCCAAAGATGAAACCATTTCCAAGGCTGCCCTGGATGACTATATAGCTCATCAAATACGGGCTCATCAAGTGAATGAAGCGGCTGCGCAAATTGTTAGAACTGGACGACCCTATCCGGGCTGGTATGACCAAATCAGTTACCCGCCGGGATATACGATCCCTAAGTTCCACGTATATAAAGGGACAGGGAACCCACATCAGCATGTCGCTCAATTCAGGGCCTTATGCTGCAATACTGGAGGCGATGACAGACTGTTGCTTCGACAATTTGTCGGCAGCTTAGCAGAAACGACATTCGAATGGTATTCGGAGCTACCTAACGACTCTGTCAAAACATTTGTGGAGATGGAGTTGCTGTTTACACAAAGATTCCCGAGTGCTAGTGAACGCACCCCGATAACAACACTGATCAACGCCAGGATAAGGCTAGGCGAAACGTGGGTTCAATACGCAACACGATGGTGGAATCTGTGGTCAAAATGCGAACAGCGGATCGAAGAAGCACCTGCGGTAGGTATGTTCGTGGGCACTCTCGATCCGCAAGCAACCATCTTGCAATTCATGATGTTCTTCAAACCGACCACGTTCCAGGCTTTAATTGATAAGTTGGCCCAAATGGATCAGATGAGTCACACACCATCTCATTCAAAGACGGATCCTTGGAATGAAAAGGGCAAAGGGAAAGCAACCTTCGTTGCCAATACCCAGCAACGGCCGAGCAACTTAAAGCCGGTTGTTCGCCAAAACAATGTGCGACCACGCCCGTCCCTCGAGGAGAGACTGGGACGTCCTTATTCATTTCCTCAGGATAAAACAAGGAGACTGTTCGAGCTAGCAGTGCGCAACAGACTCATCCATCTGCCGATTCCAAAACGTCCGTTGCAGCCAGGCGATGTCAATGATCTTAATTACTGCCCTTACCACCAAGCGGTAAGCCATCCAATCGAAGATTGCTTCGTCTTTAAGGGATGGATCGAAGATCAATACCAACAAGGCAAGTTCGCGTTATTCGAAAACTGGAAGGTGAACCCGCCACAGCCTCACACTCCTAAAAAGACAAACACACTAGGGGCAACATGCTCTTTTGTTGAGGAGGCTCCATGGGAGGTGGCTCTTTCGGCCAAGACCAAAAGGATGCTCAATGATCTTCAGACGTGCCCGGCGATTAGATGGAAGAACCCGTTGGAACCTGAGATCATCAAGGGGATGTTGAAGCCGCGCCCAATTCCAAATATTGGTGGTGATAGCCAAAGCATTCACACCCAGCCGTCGAAATCTTCGAAAAAGAAGGAGAAATCCAAGAAGCCCGTGAAGCCTGGCGGCAAGCGCACGGATTTGCAGAAACAGATTGACGCGTTGGAAGAGTATAACCAGAAGGCACGGATTCCAATCACGCTCCAAGAGTTTCTCAGCCACGTCCTCGAGGACGAAAACAATAGAGATGACTCATCAGATGAATCTGAGGACTACGTAGCAAGTTGTCATGTGATCTCTCACTCCTTGATAGATGATAAAGAGGCTCCTTGCACCGAGAAACCGGGGGCGGATCCTGAACCAGTACTTCTGTGGCCGTCAGACGAGATGATCGATACCTTCCTGAATGAGATTCGTCTCAAAAGTAAAACCGATCGGGAGCGTGAGATGGCCATATTTGAAAAGGCCAAACGCCGGCGACTGGACAAAAGGGTCGAAACACTCCCACCAGATCAAAGTACATCCGCCGCAATTGAAAGCAGGATCAAGACAAGGAAACGATTCGCCAAAGCCATATCAATGGGGATGAGGCCGCCCTCTTTCAGAGAAAATTCTCCTGGTGGTATACATTTTGATGAAACGGACTTACACCCCAACTTCTGCTTATATCATCAGAGGATCGCACATCCTACTGAAGACTGCAACTCCTTTAAGTGTTGGTGGTAAGGATATGTCGCTCATAGACAACACGTCAATAGAATAAAGCGGGAAGCTCGTAGACAGCAAAAGAATACGACAGATGAGCATAAAAGAGTTGCCGGCAATTGTCATAGCGACGAGCCCGGGGGATCACGAGTTCTCACCTTTGGAAGCGATTCTGACGAAGAAGCCGCCCTCAACCCTCTCTTCAAGGAATTCATTTCTAAAACAAAAGAATTGGAGAGTTGCGAGAACGTTCACCCGTACAATCTCACGCTACCCGGAAAGAATCTCGGACCCGCAAACGACGGAGCAAACAAAATGAGAAAGGAAAAGAAAAAAACGGCCTTTGTTGCCAACACTCAACAACAGCCGAGTAACCCGAGACCGTTTTGTTGTCAAAACAACAAGCCGCGATACCTCAATGAGAAGTTGAAACGTCCTTACTCGTTTCCCAAAGATAAAACAAAGAGATTGTTCGAGCTAGCAGTGCGCAGCGGGCTCATCACTCTGCCAGATCCAAAACGTCCATTGCAACCAGGTGACGTTAACAATCCTAACTATTATCCCTACCACAAAGTAATGGGTCACCCACTCGAAAATTGCTACGTCTTCAAAAACTGGGTTGAAGACCAATACCAACAGGGCAAGTTCGCGCTGCCCGAAAAGTGGAAAGTAAACCCGCCACAACAACATGCTCCGAAAAAGGTGGATATGCCGGGGGCATCATGCTCAGGGAAAGCCCCATAGACCGAAAAGTCAGTAAACTAGAGATGCGTCTCAAATACGGCAACGGCGGACCGAAACGTCCTTAAACTAACGGTGGACTGCAATGTCCTAAAACTTGCAAATGACCGAAACGTCGTTAAACTATTCCCAACCCACAGCATTTTCAGGATGACGTGCCAAAAAAAAAACGGTACGTACACAAGCAAAATGAGCACGGATGAAAACCCGAAAGGGCTCCGTGAGTAAAAACAACAGGGCTACCGGCGAGTGTTCGTGAAAACCCGAAAGGGCGCGACCTCGTTTAAAAAAAAGAAAAGAAAGAAAAAAAATGAAAAAAGAAAAAAAAGAATAAAAAAAGAATAAAAAAAACGGTATGTCTACAAGCAAAATGGGCATGGATGAAAACCCGAAAAGGCTCCGTGAGTAAAAACAGCAGGGCTACCGGTGAGTGTTTGTGAAAACCCGAAAGGGCGCAACCTCGTTAAAAGACACTTACAGGATCCTCTCGACCTTGTAAGGAGAAACCACCTGCGTGAGATCCTTACGACTCACAAGGGAGCAACACACTTAGGGATCCTCACGATTCCTAAGAAGAAAATACACTTGCGAGATCTTCACGACTCGTAAGGAGAACTCTCTTATGGGACCCTCACGGCTCATAAGATTTGAAAGTCTTAAGTTACAGAAACCTTAACTGTTCTTAAGCAACCCCCACAACCTCCGATATGGCCCTACAAGCGGCTCAATACTGACCTTTGTATACAATCCACGGGCGCGAATAAACATTTCCCTAACCAAGTCCCATCCATGGCTAGGGATATGTTAGCACGGTGAACAACCCTTGTGAGTCCTCTCGACTCATAAAGAGATAACACTCTTGTAAGATCCTTACGACTTATAAGAGAACATACACTTAGGAGTCCTCACGATTCCCAAGGAGAAAACGCACCTACAAGATCCTCACGACTTGTAGGGAGAAATACCTTTGTGAGACCCTTACGGCTCATGAAGTCAAAAGCCTTAGCCGACGGGACCCTTAACCCTGTTTACTAAGCCACCATTGTTCAATATAGACAGAGGCAAATGATGATTCGCTCCTGGCAATATCCCAGTTGCAGCGATGCTGATGCCTAAACCGGTATCAAATTCCAAGTCCTTTCACGGCAAATGATGATTCGCTCCTGGAAATATTCCAGTCGCAGCGATGCTGATGCCAAGATTGGCATCAGATCCCAAATCCCCTACTCGCAAAAACAAAATCTGCGAGCCAAAAAAAAATGCATACGAAATAGCCGAAATGATGGGGCAACTTGCAAACAGAATCAGCAACTAAAAATGTATGCATACGAAATAGCCGAAATAATTGGGCAACTCGCAATAAAAAACAGCGAGTAAAAATAAAATAAATAGCCGAAATGATTGGGCAACTCGCAATAAAAAACAGCGAGTAAAAATAAAATAAATAGCCGAAATGATTGGGCAACTCGCAATAAGAAACAGCGAGTAAAAATAAAATAAATAGTCGAAATGATTGGGCACCGCGAAAAATAGCCGAAATGATTGGGCAATCGCGACCTTCGCGATATAAAAGCTGAAATGATAGAGCATCGTGGAAAGAATAAAAAAAATGATGAAAGAATGAAACTTTTTGCCCTACAGGTGAGATCACATCGATCCCTGTATACAATCCAGGGGCACAAACAAAGAGGGAACCATACCTTCCCAATAGGCTCCGCCAGAAAGCGAAGCCAAATCTCGACGGTTCGTAGACAACCTAGAGACAACCTCGACATCTGTCGCAATATCGAAGACATAATGTCAACAGAAGAAGCAAAAGGAAGATCCTGAGCTTCAGGGTCTCAATAGCCACATCTACAGCCTGGAGACCAACAACAGCGTGCCTCCTCATTCCAGCAGGACACAGATGTTACACCATCAAGCAGAGCGATGGAAAAATCCCAGCTTCACCTCAGCGTTCGTATCGTTACAGCAGACGCAATGTCAACAACGGCGTTTCTTCGCAGTCCAGCAGGATGTAGATGCAACGTCAACCAAAAACCCATGATCAGTAAAGCGGAGTGACGGCAAAATCCCGGCTCCACCTCGACGTTTGTTTTGATACAACATATGAAATGTCACCCCAGCATTCTTCCCCCAGCAGGATTCGGACTCGCCAAAGTAAACGAAGCGAATGCCAAATTCCTAGCTTCGGGGTCTTGACGGCAAGTCATATAAAGCCTGAAAGACAATTGGAGATCATCTCTCACCAGCGCGGAGTGGTCACCACCTCGACGATCATCTCGATACAGCAGATGAAATGCCACCCCAACGTTCTTCCCCCAGCAGGATTCAGACGCGCCAAAGCAAACGAAGCGAAGGCCAAATTCCTAGCTTCATACGTCTTGACGGCAAGTCATATAAAGCCTAAAAGACAATCGGAGATCATCTCACACCTGCGCGGAGTGATCACCACCTCGACGATCATCTCGATACAGCAGATGAAATGTCACCCCAACGTTCTTCCCCCTACTGGATTCGGACGCGCCAAAGCAAACGAAGCGAAGGCCAAATTCCTAGCTTCGGGGTCTTGACGGCAAGTCATACAAAGCCTGAAAGATAATTGGAGATCATCTCGCACCAGCGCGGAGTGGTCACCACCTTGACATTCATCTCGATACAGCAGACGAGATGTCAACAACAACGTTCTTCCTCCAATAGGATTAGGACACACCAAAGCAAACGAAGCGAAGGCCAAATTCCTAGCTTCAACGTCTTGACGGTAACTCATATAAAACCGGAAAGACAATCAGAGACCATCCCACATGGAGTGGTCACCACCACAACATTCGTCTCGATACAGCGGACGCAATGCCAGCAAACGAAGCGAAGGCCAAATTCCTAGCTTCATGCGTCTTAACGGCAAGTCATATAAAGCCTGAAAGACAATCGGAGATTATCTCGCACCAGTGCGGAGTGGTCACCACCTCGACGTTCGTCACGATACGGCAGACGCAACATCACCAAAAGGAGCCACGGCAAAACCCCTAGTTCCAAACCTCGACGGTTCCCCAGCAACCTAGAGACAACCATGACATTCGTCTCGATACAGAAGACGCGATGCCAGCAAATGAAGCAAAGGCCAAATTCCTAGCTTCAGGGTCTTAACGGCAAGTCATATAAAGCCTGAAAGACTATCGGAGATCATCCCATACCAGCGCGGAGTGGTTATGACTCATCGGGGCTTTCCAAAATGAGCCTAACCTCAAGTAAAAAGCGGCATGGAAAATTCCTAACGCTTTCTCTTCCGACGGTCAAACTGCCAAGGAGGATTGCTTGAAGACGTCTTGTCCAGCCCCCGAAGGGATCAGAGACACGGCAGTCGCAGGGCTACTCGAACAGCACGATTGCCTATTGAGGAATTTATCAGCTCATGCGACGGTACGACGGCCAAAACCCTAAGTACCACAGACCCTAACGGACTTCTGTCGTAAAGAGCAGAGGTTAACTGTGACGTTAGGATATTCTTGCGAGATCTGCTCGATTCGTTTCGACTCGTGATGAAATTGATGTCTTTGCGAGAACTTCTCAATTCGTCTCGACTCGTGAGATAAAGCCTTAGGCAGTAGGGATTAAAAAACCTGTTTCCTAAGCATTGGGACCCTGCAAATCGGCCCAAAACGGTCTCTTGCATACTATCCATGGGTCACACTCTCCAAATTCGAATCTCGACAAGGAGGGAAACAACCACTTATGAGTCCTCTCGACTTATAAGCGGGAAAATTCTCTTGTGAGATCCTTACGACTTTTAAGAGAAAACACACTTAGGAGTCCTCACGACCCCTAAGGAGAAAATACACCTGCGGGATCCTCTCGACTTGTAGGGAGAAAAGTCTTTATGAGACCCTCACGGCTCATAAATTTGAAAAGTCTTAGGTGGCAGATCCTACCCCTGTCTCCCAAGCCCTCACTGTCCTACAAAGAGGTCAAGATGGACCATCTATGAGCCACACTTGCCAAAGCTACATGCCACTGAAATGGAGAAGCTACTCATGAGCATATAAACTACTTCATGCCAGAGTAAGACATAAAGAAATGGAAGGATGCGGCTCATGGAGTTAAGGGTTTGGAACTATATCCCTTAAGAGTTGAGATTTGAGTCAATGATAAATGACGACGCTTGTGTCCGCTCGTTATCTTCTTAGATCAAGATTCTGAAAGTGATACACCAACCCGAAACTGGTCATACGTCATGCATAACTCTGCACTACTTCACCCATGTACATACTTACGTGGGCAAAGTAGTAGGGGGCATTTGTTCCCGCAAAAAAATTCTACGCAAAGGAGTCCAAGGTATCAAATGGCAGTGATACGCTTAAAGAAATGTGAACCAGTATCTTCCGGCCTATATTTTGATAAACTCCCGAAGGAGGAACTATTAAATTCTGATGGTATTGGAAGAATCTCGAAAAACCCTTCGATTTGATATATTATGGGTCTCATAATTCATCCGGGATCAAAAGTTATGAGGTATCACGTGTCCACACGTGATGGACCTTTAAGAACCCGCTGGAGGAGTTAAAAGATATAATAAAAACTCAGAAAGACCCCAATGGGGCATCATGTGCTCACACGTGACCATGGGTCACGTGCAGACACGTGATGGGCTCTTAAGGCCTCTAAAATAATGAATAGAATTAAATTCTAAAATCTGTTCCCTGATTAAAAATCATAAGTTACCTCAATGAGGTATCACGTGCTCACACGTGACCAATGGTCACGTGTTGACACGTGATGGTTAAAACAACAATATAAACAAGCGGCTGTTAAAAGAACCAATTTGGGGGTCACGTGCTCACACGTGACTAAGGATCACGTGCCAGCACGTGACAGGCTTTGAAAGCCTTACAGTTTAATAGAATTAAAATTCTAAATTTCTCTAAAATCTTTCGAAATAGAATTAAAATTCTAAAAGCTTCTAAATCTTTCCAAATGGAAAAGGATTATGGGGACCGTTGGATTAAAGATCCAAGGGTGATTAAAATTCACCAATTTATGGAAAAATCTTAAATAAGGAAAGATCTCCCCAAATCTCACCGAAATAACAAACAAAATATCTTTGGATCTAAAATCCAACGGTGAATAAAATTCACTGAATGATCTAAAGGATCATATTAATTATGAAATCAAATCAAATCTTTTAATGAGAGATTTGCTAAACAAATTGATTCTTTTCCTTCTCATATAAATAGGAGCCAAGAAAAGAAGAGAGGGGGATCTACTTTTTTGGAGAGAAGAAACAGAGGGAGGAGAATTTAATTCTCAATAGGAAAAAAAGAGAGAGGAGAATTTAATTCTCTGCAAAAGAAAAACCCTAGGTAAGAAAAGAGAGGCTTAAAAAGAGAATTTAATTCTCAAAAGAGTTTAACTCTTATATAAAGAAAAGAACTTAGTTCTTTCTCTGGTTGAGGATCTGCAAAGTGCACATCTCCCCATGAATTGAGAATTTAATTCTCATTGGGTTGAGATCCTGCCATGCAGATCTAAAACATAGAGGAGGAATTGAGTTTTGAGAATTTAATTCTCCCAAACTCACAGGAATTTAATTCCTCCTAAAATGAAACTAGGGTTTAACCCTAATCAAGAATTTAATTCTTTTACATATCTGGGAATTTAATTCCTTTAAAAAGAAATCAGGGTTTTATCCTAAATAAGAATTTAATTCTTTCACAATAGAAATTTAATTCCTCCAAAATCATAATTAGGGTTTCACCCTACAGAGAATTCAATTCTTAAAAGATCTCTGTTCATGAAAAGAACTAGGGTCACGTGCCCCCACGTGACCCTTAAAAAGATCCCTGAAGAAAAGAAGTTTTGAGGCAATACCTCACGTGCTCCCACGTGACTCCCAAAACGCAGAAAGAAAAAACAAAAGAAAAGAAGCTTTGGGCGCTCTCACGTGTCCCCACGTGACCCCTCAGCAAGTGCTGTAATTATCGATGCATAAATCCCCATCACGTGCCAACACGTGGTGCTCTAAAATAAAGATGAAAAGTGTTTAACACTTATTTGTAGATTTGAGGATAAAACAAAGGAGATCTGGCCCCACATTTAGGGCGCCCTCACGTGTCACCACGTGACCCCTAATGAGCATTCTAACAGACCAGAGCGGGGGCCTCCATCACGTGCTCACACGTGATGGCCGTCAGAATTAAAAGAGTTAAACACTGATCTACAGAATAAAATAAGGGAAATCAGGACGCTCTCACGTGTCCACACGTGACCCCTCTCTCCTTAGTGTTTAACACTAATTTGAAGACTTTGTTCCCAGTGTTTAACACTGATTTGCTTTAGTGTTTAACACTAATTTGAAATCTCTGATTACCAGTGTTTAACACTAATTTGCTTTAGTGTTTAACACTAATTTGAAAGCCATGTTGCTAGTGTTTAACACTGATTATCTTTTAGTGTTTAACACTAACTTGTTAATCTTATTCCCCGTGTTCAACACTGTTGACCTCTAGTGTTTAACACTAGGTTTAGTCCAATTGGCTAAGTTTCTAATGGACCAACAGAGGGCCAATATTTCAAACACAATTGGACTTAGCCCAAATTGGCCATAAGTCCTCAAATCATCTTGAACTGAGCACATCTGCTCTTTCAACCAACTCATTGGTTCAAGGGTACATCTCTGAGCTCCTCTGATATTTGTCGTTGTAATCCTTCAACGTCTTCAGAGAGGTGATGGGTCCCGATAGCCATACATTGCAATGGACCACCACGTCCCTAAACTGGAACTTGGACCACCATGTCCCTAAACTGGCAATGGACCACCACGTCCCTAAACTGGAACAATAGAGCCCCTAAATGCTCTTTTGTCGGATCTAAACGATCCCGTTTAAGTTGATCTTAGCCTAAAATATGGCTAATGTATCCTTAAACCTTTCAAACAGACTTTAGTCCCAAATTGGACTATAAATCCCCCAATCAACTTTGGTTCAAGGGTACATCTCTGAACTCCTCTGACATCTGTCGTTGTAATCCTTCAACGTCGTCAGAAAGGTGATGGGTCCCGACGGCCATACATGTAATGGACCACCATGTCCCTAAACTGGAACATTAGAGCCTAAATGCTCTTTTGTCGGATTTAAACGATCCCGTTAAGTTGATCTTAGTCTCAAATTGGACTAACGTATCCTTAACAAACGTTTGAGTTGATCTTAGCCTCAAATATGGCTAACGTATCCTCAAACCAAAACCCCAAACCCAAATCTAAGAAAACACGGATTTGGACTAATCCACGTCCTACGGGCGACGACATAAATTGGTCTCCGTATACAATCCATGGGCAACCATAAATAAAACAAACACACACGACACGAAATGACCATCTGGAGAAGGAGAAAGTTGTTACCGCAATGCGGTAGTGTAATTAACTGCAGGGGCTTGCGCCTGCAGGGAAGAGCGTCCCCACAATCAAAAATCCCTCAAGCGAGGGGGAATCTGACGAAGTCTGCTACATCGGACGCATCCGTTTAAACCTTCGATACATGGTGCCATAAATCAACTTGGCATCTTCGGAGAGGTAGACGGATAGCACCAATTAGCATCTGCCCCGAATCTCAGGCAAGACGTCTCCGCCGTCGCGTCGTCTTTCGGAGGGGAACAGGGCAAAAATCCACATCGGGAGTTTCTAAGAAAACTGAAACTTGCTGGTGTTGCATACCATTTGGAGTGTGATGATTTTGGTAGGATTCCTTCAGCTTTATCACACGATGATATTTGGATCCCGATCCTACTGTGAGTATATGCAACTCCTCGGAAGATTTTTTCACTTAACGATCAATGCTATAAACCAAGTAGGTGAGTAGAAAGGTGTTAGCGGGGCTACGCCCACAGGAAAAAGAGCTTATTTAATTAAGGAACTTCGCGAAAGCGTCGTAAAACCTCCCTCGAAGTACCGACACTGGCCTGGCTGAACGGTTAAGCTAGTATTGTACGGTGAGATCAATCCCGACTAGTTCTTCTTTTATGGTTTGTGGAAGGATTCGAGGAACAGTGGGAGCCATCCTGTTTAGAAAAACTAAAAACCACTCTAAACTTGCAAGAGTATCATACTAAAGTGTTTCTTCTCTCTCTTCTAATTGCAGCTACCAAACATCATGACGGGCCTTAAGTTACTATTAGATAAAAATATATTGACAGGGCCAAACTACAAAGATTGGTTCAGGAATGTCAAAATGGCAATCACTTATGACAAGTTGGGGTATCTCCTTACCACCAAGGCCCCCGCCGTCCCAGGTCCAGAATTCAGTGTCGCGGATAAGGAAATCCGTAAGACCTGGGAGATTGACTGCGCGAAGGCCAAGTGCCTCGTTCTTGCCTCTATGGATAATGAACATCAGAGGAGGCACGAGAATATGGATCTTGAATCCATATTTCTCCATACTTAGGAACTATATGGAGAGCAATCCCGTATCGCAAGATACGAGACCTCGAAGAAGCTATTTTCAGCGAGGTTGGCCATCGGATCATCTGTAGCGGAATACGTGCTTAAGATGATTGGCTATATTGAGGAGCTCGCGGACCTCGGGACCACGTTAGAGAACGAGCTCTACACTGGATTGATTCTCCAGTCCCTTCCTTCCACCTACGCCCAGTTTATCCTGAATTTCAACATGCATGGAAAAGAAGTTGAACTTCCAGAACTCCTCAACATGTTGAGGAGTGAAGAGGGCACCCTACAGAAAGTCAGGAAAACACCCGCTTTGTTTGTTGGAGGAGCTTCTTCTTCTAGGTCCAAGGAGAAAGCCAAAGGAAAGAAGAAGAAGGCCCCCACTAAACCAAGGTGCGGTGTTAGTAAGGTGGAGGCCAAGAGAAAAGCAAAGGTAGCGGGACAGATTGTGGGGAAGGTAGAATGCTTTTATTGTCACAAGAAAGGACACTGGAAGAAAGATTGCAGGGTTTGGAAGGCCAAGAACCAGGACCCGAAGCAAGTTGTGGGTTCGGCTTCAGGTGTGTATGTTATTGAAAACTGTCTGTCAATCAACTCTACTTCCTGGATATTGGATACCGGATCAGGATCTCAAATCTGTAATTCTTTGCAGGCACTGAGAAGGCATAGAGTTTTGAAGGCAGGTGATATAACCCTCAGAGTTGTAAACGGAGCAAGCATGGATGCTGAGTCCGTGGGGGACTATCACTTAGGGTTGATAGATGGACATGTTTTGGTTTTGCGCAACTGTTATTTTGTACCCAGTTCGACTTGTAATATCATATCTGTATCTTTAATGTCTAAAGAAGGTTATGATTTTGCATTTGTAAGCAATGTTGTAAACATTCACCTTAATCATGTTTTGATTGGATCGGGTACATTAAGCAATGGGATATACGTATTAAACCAACCGCAGATTTTCAATATCCAGAATACACACAAAAGAAAATCTCCAGAATTAAATCATGCTTTCTTATGGCATTGTAGACTGGGCCACATCAATGAAACACGATTGACTAAATTACATAAAGTGGGATATTTGGATCCGTTCGAATATCAGTCTTATACAATCTGTCAATCTTGTCTCATGGGAAAGATGACAAAGACTCCGTTTACTGGACACGGAGTAAGAGCGAGCGAGCTCTTAGGACTCATACACACCGATGTATGTAGTCCAATGTCTACACATGTGCGAAGTGGTCATTCTTACTTCATTACTTTTACGGATGATTTTTCAAGGTATGGACATGTCATCTTAATGAAACATAAATCTGAAGCCTTTGAAAAATTCCAGGAATACAAGAATGAAGTAGAAAAATAAACAGGTAAGAGTATCAAGACACTGAGATCTGATCGAAGTGGTGAATAGTTGAGTGCCGAGTTCCTGGATTACCTAAAAGAGAATGGAATTCTCTCTCAACTTACTCCTCCATACACACCACAACACAATGGTGTATCGGAGAGACGGAACCGAACCCTATTGGATATGGTACGTTTCATGATGAGTAACGATGAGTTACCGCGATCTTTCTGGGGATATGCACTAGAATCAGCTGCATATCTTTTGAACAGGGTTCCAACTAAGTCGGTGCCTACAACACCATATCAGATGTGGAGTGGGAAGAAAACCTATCTTAAACACATTAAGACATGGGGATGTCCAACTTTTTTCAAAAAGCAGCATACGGACAAACTTGAGGCACGCTCAGTACAGTGCAAGTTTGTAGGATATCCAAAGAACTCCAAGGGATATGTCTTTTATTACGCAGAGGAACAAAAGATATTTGTTTCTCGTCATGCCTGCTTCTTGGAAACTGAATTTTTAGAAAATCAGATAAGTAGGAGCGCAATAGAACTGGAAGAAATTCCAGAACCACAAGCTATTACTGAAATCTTAGTAGAACCAGAAGGTTCGAAAGGACAAGACATTCCTGCACCGCTCCGCAGGAGTAGTAGGCTTTCTCATCCACCTGAGAGATACTACAGTTTTCTCATAAACGGGGATAGAGGGGATTGCATCATTGATAATGATGGCCCACTAGCTTCCAGCAGGTCATTCAGAGCACCGACTCAGTAAGATGGCTGGATGCAATGCGTACCGAGATAGAGTCCATGTACACCAACAAAGTATGGACTTTGGACTTTGCTCCAGAAGGGGTAAAACCCGTAGGCTGCAAATGGATCTTCAAAAGGAAGATTGGTGTAGATGGACAGGTTGAAATCTATAAGGCTAGACTTGTTGCAAATGGTTTTCGTCAAAGACCTGGTTTGGACTATGACGAAACTTTTTCTTCAGTGGCTATGCTCAAATCCATTCAGATCCTTCTTGCCATTGCTGCCTTCCATGATTATGAAATTTGGCAGATGGACGTAAAGACCGCTTTTCTAAATGGAAATTTAGAGGAGTGTGTCTATATGGACCATCCAGAGGGATTCATTCAGAGTGGGAGCAGCAGAAAAGTGTGCAAGTTGCTGAAGTCCATTTATGGACTGAAGCAGGCATCGCGGAGTTGGAACATCTGTTTTGATGAGACGGTCAAAGAATTTGGCTTTATAAAAAATCTAGATGAACCATGCATTCATAGTAAGATTGTAGCACGAACTGTCGTATTCCTCATTTTATACGTGGATGACATTCTCTTGATAGGAAATGATATTCCTATGCTACAATCTGTCAAAGGGTTCTTGTCACAAAGATTCTCCATGAAAGACCTGGGTGATGCCTCTTACATTCTGGGGATCCAGATCTATCATGATAGATCTAAGAGGATGTTGGGACTTTCACAGTCCACGTACATCGACACCATACGGAAAAGATTCAGTATGGAAGATTCAAAGAGCGGTAATTTACCGGATTGTCACGGAATCACCCTCTCCAAAGAGATGTCTCCCAAGACTGATTTTGAAAGAGATCGCATGTCTATTATACCTTACGCTTCTGCGGTAGGCTCTATAATGTATGCGATGTTGTGTACCAGACCAGATGTAGCTTATGCACTGAGTGTAGTAAGCCGGTATCAGTCAAACCCTGGGGAGAAGCACTGGATAGCGGTAAATAACATTCTGAAATACCGGAGAAGGACTAAGGATATGTTTTTGGTTTACGGCGGAAAAGACCTCCAGATCGAGGCCTTTGCTGACTCCAGCTTCTAGAGTGACAAGGATGACTCCAAATCTATGTCGGGTTATGTCTTTACTCTCAATGGAGGGGCGGTGTGTTGGAAGAGTTCTAAACAGGAAACCGTTGCTGACTTGACGATGGAAGCGGAGTATATCGCAGCATCTGATGCCACAAAAGAAGCCGCCTGGATGAGAAAGTTCTTAACAGAACATCAGGTGGTTCCGTCCATTGTTGATCCAATACCTCTGTATTGTGAAAACAACGGGGCTATAGCTTTAGAAAATGAACCCAGGTCCCATCAGAAGTCCAGACACATCTTGAGGCGGTATCACCTGATCAGGGAGATCATGGATCGCCGGGAGATCGAGGTTCGGAGGGTTGCTACAGAGGATAATGTAAGTCCGCGGCGGCGCCCCGGCCGTCGATCCGACGCCGGAAACGCGGAAACAAAAATTTTGCAAACTAGCAAACCGGCACCATCGCGCACTTTTCACCCGGATCGGGCCATTAACCTAGCTACTAGCAAACTAAAAAAATAGGTAGAGAAGTATACCAAGCGATCCGTGTCCTTCGGTCTTCTTCTCCACTCCGATCTCCCGCGGAATCTCCGTCCGTCACGTCCTCGTCGGAAAGGGCACCACGTAGCCGGATTCTTTTATGGGCTCCCACCTCTAGACCGAGGCAACTCGGGCGCGAAGTTGGCTTGCCGACGCGTCCAAGATTTGCTGTAGGCTAGTGTAGAGTCTATGTCTCTTTGGGGTTTAGTTGCCATGGAGGATGGAGGAAGAGGTTAAGGAAATTTGGTGCTTTCAATTTTCCTAGCAAGAAAAAAATGAGATCAAGAATAATGCCACCACTAAAATGAAACTCTCTCATTCTCACTCTCAAGAATGGCCGGCCCCTCCAAAAGAAAATGGTGGTGGAAAAATCAAGTGCTCTCAAGTGGAGGGAAAAAGGAATGGATAAATGAGAAAAATGGTCACACCAATTTCTCACTCACATCCTTTCACCAACCATCAAAACAAAAGTAATGGAAAAGACCAATAAAGAATCTCATCATGAATAAACTATCATGAAGCCACACATAAGCAAGAAACACCCTCCACAATAAGTAATTTGCACTATTGCAAATTACCCCCTCCATTGGAAAGTCCGGCCGCGAAGGAACAAAGGAAAACCGGCCGGAACGGAATGCAAACTGGAAATTTCAGAAAACAGATCCCGTAATAAATTACAGGAAAACCCTGCTACTGCATATACATGCCCGCATTTGTATTCCCACTGAACACAAATGCAAAGAGACAAAATTACATTATCTAATACTAGGATCCGGCTTAAACCAAAGCCGGCTAGTAAAAACCGTCTGATCATGATCCGTTCAATACCGCACGTATCTGATCGAACCCTGCCATATCTCCATACGGCCACTATAGCGTTTTGCCCGAAACCTGAGTAACTGTGTGTGGTGGACTCTAAAGACTCGTCAATACTATGGCTGCGGATCTAACCACTAGCACGTCAGAGGTATTAGCCATACGTGACGGGCCACCAGCTATTGACCAAAAGGGACGTCGATGAGCGAACTCATCCTGACACCCTACTGAGCCTGTCAGTGACAATATCCGTACAGTTCGGTCCGTTCGTCTATGAGCATCGCATGGCGGGCCTAGGGGGTTGGTAAAAGTCAGACCCCTAATAGCGGTACAAGTCGTGTCGGAGTGTAACCCAGAACACCCTGAGATACTACTGGAATACCTAACAGCAAATCTCCTGCCTTGGCCAAGGACTTTTCATGTTCTGGCTCTCCTAGACACAGCGCGACCTCACCCCCAATACCGGGAGAGACGAACCCCTGCAGATCCGCTCACTGCCTCCATGTGGCTCGGGACTGTACCCAACTAAAACCTGTTTGCACGTCTCCTTTGAGCGTGGTAGGGTAGTAATCAAAGCACAGTGGGAACTCACACGAGACAAATGACGATCTCAGATCGATGAACTAACCTGTATACATGTCATCAGGGAACTGCTATCTGACATCAGGTATAATCCCAACTAGCAGGTTCCCGACGAGTCCTGTCCGGTGTACTCATAACCCAATGAGCACCTGTATACATCTTAGGTGAACCAACTGACACCAGTGGCTTGTGAGACCGGCCACCGCCCCTCGTCGGGGTCTCGACTGTATACACTAGTCTACTCTGGAGAATCGATGCCCTGTCTCGAAACTCCCTCGACTAGGGACCTTTTAAGGATGTGCTTATAGACTCCAGCTCTCACGTATATGATCGCCCTCATGCTGCTGGTAGTCAAGCAAGAATCCTAGGGGCTCTATCAACGTGTAATAGCGACTCGTAAGGTCACCTAAAGCATTACACGATGATAAAGATAAACCAGATAGCATACTATCATCTCGAGTAAGACTGTCCTACTGGGATAGGTCCTCCCCTCAATCATTGCAATCACGTGCCCGTGATCCAATAATTGACTCTGTGGGCACTATCTCCAACAATCTCCTACTTGCACTCAAAGCTAATTATTGCGATATCGCATACTCACAGCCCGTGTGATACCGAACACCCAACTCCTCTATTAGTCAGTCACACAAAGCTCGTTTGCGAAACTATTGCGTTCGAGGAATAGCCTCAGTGAGTGGATCCGCTCTGATGTTTCTTTCTATGTCTCTCTCTATCTCAAGTTCGCGGAGAAACCCATCTCCCGAAATGAGCAATACCTGTCTTAGAATATGTCTGGATATCTGATGGGACCTAGCTCATAAGTGAACTCCAAATCCAAACTTCTTAGACTGTATCGTCAACTGAACTTATTCAGTATCCTGCGCCATGCCTTCCCTCAGTATCCACCTGGACCACCTGTCCAAAATACTGCCCCTCGTCAGAGGGAAAACTATAACTCTGACAGCCACTCTGCCATCCTAGTCACCTTGGAAGCCTGGAATGATAACCGTCTCCTAAAGGAGGCTGTCGTTATCACATCCCTAGAACATTCACTTATGTTCTAAAACTGCTTTCGATTGATTCTCCAGGATTGGATGAATATCAACTTATTGCACCTACTGCAAGAACAACATCTGGTGTGGTACTTGACATCTCATGATTGACTCAATTGCCTAAGCAAGTGATCTGTCAATCATGCATATCCCTCTCCCCTTTAGTCTGTAAGACACCTTTAGAGAGGGTGACTCCATTACCTGCAGGTACACCACCATGCCAGGAGTCGTCTATTCTAAATACTCATAGAATGCTGTCTAAGTACCCAGATTGGGAAACCACCCAAATCTAGATCTAAAACCATAGATCTAGTGACCAGAATGTCTGATATAATATCCAAGTCCTATGTGGAGAAACTACTGTGTGACAACCAAAGTATAACCGATCGTAGTATAGGAATATCACTTCCTACTCTGTGTATGTCATCAAATACCAGGACATCACACCCTACTACCTTCTAAACAGATCCATCCCCTATTCTGATGAAGTCAAACCTATGACTGTCACATCAGAAATAGATGATCTATCTCCGCTATATCTGCTTCAGTCTATAAATAGACATAAGCCTGCTGTCCACCATTGCTTCCGCTGCTCCCACTGACTACGACAACCCTCTGGCAGAGTCATACAGACGTACACTTCTAAAGCCAGTTTAGAACGACGCTATACTTATCCTCCCGCCGGGTCTCACAGTCTGGAACAACAGCGATGGCAAGTCTGGGTAAACAAGAACCTCCCTGCCACCGTCCTTGAGCATACCGAAGTACCTCTCGAGCGCCTGAGGTTACCCACTTTATCTGCGGAGTGGCCAATGGAATGTCAAACCAGATTGAATCTTTAGGTTCTTATCAAATCTTCAGTAATCGTTTGCGTTTCTGGAATCACTTCCAGTTCTACCATACTCCCACTACTGTTTTCTGAAAAAAAATCCATTTTTGTTAAAACTGTGGCGAGTCTAGAACAATATCACTATTGATCTTCCAGATGGTAGAAAGTCAACCCTCGTCATAGCCCGGGTCAACCCACAAACAGCCATTACAGAAACGTGCCTTGAGTTATCCGGAGTCTGGTTTTAAGCATGAGCCGGACAACTCCCCGTACCTTAACAATGTCAAGATATGAACTGTTCTATATCCAATACAGAAACAGAGGCACTGATTTAATTGAACCAGATTCAAATCATGCAGTTGTCACCAGTGCATGTCTACTAAATGGAAGGAGGCCGATTAGCGTTACTCAACTTAGGAATACTTCCAATTATGAGTAACCTGAAAGAGAAGCAAGTTCTCTTAAACATTACTATCAACTGAATACCATTCACACGTATCTACATCTTCGATCACCTTGAAGAATCTCGATACTTGCAATACCTGGTTCTCTACTCTATTCTTATACCTATAACTTCTCAAAACTTTGACCTTGTGTTTCTACGAAACACCTGTCTAAGAACTAGAGAAGTCATAAGTAAACAGAATATAGTACGAGGACCAACCCCTCTGTCCGAATGGACACTGGACTATACACAAAACTCTGTATAAGTCCGCTGAGTCTTACAGCTCATTCACTGTGTGTCGTAGGTCGAAAACTGTACTTATGGTTAAGAAGAATTACACCACCGTTCAATGCTCCTTACCTAACCATCCACTGATATAGGTAAATGTCATAGACATAATTTCAAAAAGGTATATCTCACTCTATAAAAATAGACGTACAGATATATCAATTTGAAATTGGTGCATAACAACGGATATTCAAAACCAAATATTTGCCGACCGGCAAACAACCCAGGTGAATTCCTCAAATATCACCAATTGCAACGAATCCCGATATAATGAGGATGGTCACCTAATTCCCAATAACTTACTTCCACCCATCATCTGTAAAACCATACAGATGTGTGAATCCAACCTGGTAAATACATACCCTGGAGCAAGTATCTAATTGGAAAATCAGTTTTCTTTTAACAGTACACAGTGAAACTGAAACATTGAAATGTTTCGATGAGGTATCCTGGTATTCCTAGTAATGCCTCTTCCATTATCCAGATTCACAACTGCAACCTTATAATTCTTTGCCACTTCTCCAAATCCCTTTTTATGTCTTTAGTCATTACCTTTTGTACACCCCTTTAGGCCAAATGGTTTTCTTCCTTCCCTACCGTTCGGCACCAGCCTATGGTTTGGAAGAAGACTATCAAATAAGCATAATGGGTGTACTGTCCTAATCCTAGGAGCATTCTCAATGCGAGAGAAGGTGAAGATAAAAGACAACCGAATGAACCTTATTCTTATTTCTCCTGAACCAGGATCCATCCCCGAAATGGAACAAGTTCCTTTCGAGTTCGTATATAACCATACGATGGATTATCCAATAAACTGGGATCTTCGTAGTGATACGGAGTGTCCTGGAGAAATACAAAGGTGATTTAGGATTGGCGAAGAAATACTTGGTTTGGTCGTGAATAGTAGTCGCAATTTACTTTGCCCTCTTATTAATCTCTTTCTTTGTTTTAACTTAATACCTTCTGTACACCGTTTAGGCTAATTGGTTTTCTTCATTCCCTACCGGTCGGCACCTGCATATGGTTTGGAAGAAGACTATCCAATTTGCGTAATAGGTGTACTATCTTCTAAACCAAGGAGTACTCGCAACCTGAGAGAAGGTAAGAGGAAAAGACAATTGAATAGTCCTATTCGTTTTCTCCAGAACCAGAAACCATCCTCGAATTCCTTCGAGTTCGTATATAACCATACGATGGTTTTGTCCAATGGAAGTGGACGTTCGTAGTAATACGGGGTGTCCCGGAGAAAAAGGGTAAAAGTAGGAGTGGCAATGAGGTTTGCAACTCTGACAATCCAAAAGCCAGCGTTAAGAAGGTTCGGTCAACTTGGTCACTGAGTCATAGTCTAGGGTCGGGTCAATGGTCCCTGCCAAAGAGAGAGAGAAAAGAAACAGTCAGCGTGCACTTTAACCTAGATCAGAATGGTTATCACTTTATCTAATCAGGAAACCTCCCACTGTAACGTCAAATTCTTCTCCAAACCTGAAAGAAGAATTAGTCGGGATAACCCGAGGAGTAAACCAACTCATCAGTGGGAATCGGGATCCAACTATCATCGCATGATAACGTGACGGAATCCGCTCACGTCATCACACTCCAGAAGTTATGCGCATATCTGGCAAGTTTCAGTTCTTTTGAAACTCCAGATGTGGATTTTTGCCCCATGCACTTATGACCTTGACGAAGACCAACAAATCATAAGTCACATGTCAAGTTCTACCCGTCATTGTCCAGGTTAATTTGAACCCACCCGTAAAAGCCCTTGACGAAGGCCAACAAGGCTATACGACTGTCCCAAACCAACGCATCTATCTATGCAGGAGAAAGGTAACAAGCAGCTACCATACACTATGCCTTGACGAAGGCCAACAAACATAGCATGAATACTACGTGCTACCCGTCTGAAACGACGGAGGGCTACGAATGGTTTCTGGCGAAAACCTTTAACGTAATGAACTTGATATCGTTGAAGGAACCGGATAGCTTTTAAAAATATAGTGACGAAAACCTTTGCTAAAGAGGTCACTCCCGGTGAAGGGATCTCGGCTCTTTCCCCGTAGAATGAGGTGCAGGATATTCCAACTGAATACCACGATGCAAAGCAAAACTAATCGGCTATAGTGAAGTTATTGCCCTGACGCAAACTTTTGTCCAAGGGGTCACTCCCGGTGAAGGGATCTCGGCCCTTGCCTCGTCGACTGAGAAGCAGGATATTCCAACTGAATACCACTGTGCAAAACAAAAGTGAACGTCCTTGCAATAACAGCTTTTTGAAAAGTGTTCCAACAACATCAGAATAGGTTTGTTTATCTTGCATTGATCCGAATCAACACAGTCCCATCAACTAATTACACCACAAAAGAACGAAAATAATGATGTACGTATATGCCATCCGTATTCGCCACTGGGTCCCGTCATCACCCGTTGGGTTACTTAACTAACGACAGAGCGGGGACTGGACTAGCGCGGATGCAAAACATATACAACATCTACTAGTATATATATAATATATAATTTTCGCTCAAGGCGTGATAAAAATGCAACAACACAGAAATGTACAGCATCACAGAATAATACAGATATCTGGGATCCCCGGGTTTCATAGAGCCGCTGCTGAAACCCGACGTTCCCCTGGTCGTGTGGATAGCCTGTGCAATGAAAATCCTAGACCCCTACGGGCGCGGCAAGTTACCCGCCAAAACCTGAAGCGAGGCAGCCCCCTTCAGCAACCCAGCACTTCACGGAATCCGGTAACTTGGGCACCCCTCCTGGGTCAACCTATACCCCCTACGAGTGCGGCGAATGGCCCGCCAATTCTAGAGTGAAGCCCCCTCCGTCTTAATGCCATGAGATGCGGGCCCGTTGCCCTCTAGAACCCGGCTATCCGTGCACCCCGCCGTGGGGTAATCCTAGTACAGAAAGTAAAAATATACATACAACGGGTACATCGACCTCGACCCGGTCGTGCCCCAAAAGATTAATACAAACAGGCAGTGACGGCAGTCCACATGTCGGACGCTCGTCCCGCAATATCAAATGTACATATAAAACAAAACTGTACTACCATTGCATCCAGGCTATCCTCACGACCAATCTGCAACATCACAGCACAACACAGAACATCAACGTGAATGTCACGTTCGCAAATCCGTCTAACCGGGCTATAGCAGTTAGACAGGATTTACCGATCAAGTGACATTCACGGTCGCAGATATAATGTAAATACTATGAACTAGCATGTTTAAAATATCCGATCGAACAAATTCACCGAAGTGGGCCCCAAGCAGTACTGTAGCACTTACAGAAAATCTGGGCCCAAAAATAATATCCCCAAACCCCTATTTCCAAGTTTAAAGCCCTCTGGAAAACTTTGGCACGCTGAACAGTTAAAAGAGCGATGGAACCGCGGCCCAAGCATGGGTTTGGCCGCGGTTCCACGGCGTTATGGTAAGATCTCGCGACCAAATTTTCACAGATTGCTTAGATTTCCATGCACAGTATTCTGAAACAACCTAAAAAATTTTTGGACTCCAAAAAATTTCGACAGAAACCAGTGCACTGAAAATACGGTTTTTGCGATTTTTGTTCGATCGGGTTTTAAACATACTAGAGAAAGCTAGGCATGGTTAATGGCGTGGCTCTGATACCAATGTAAGTCCGCGGCGGCGCCCCGGCCGTCGATCCGACGCCGGAAACGCGGAAACAAAAACTTTGCAAACTAGCAAACCGGCACCACCGCGCACTTTTCACCCGGATCAGGCCATTAACCTAGCTACTAGCAAACTAAAAAAACGGGTAGAGAAGTATACCAAGCAATCCGTGTCCTTCGGTCTTCGTCTCCACTCCGATCTCCCGCGAAATCTCCGTCCGTCACGTCCTCGTCGGAAAGGGCACCACGTAGCCGGATGCTTTTACGGGCTCCCACCTCTGGACCGAGGCAACTCGGGCGCAAAGTTGGCTAGCCGACGCGTCCAAGATTTGCTGTAGGCTAGTGTAGAGTCTATGTCTCTTTAAGGTTTAGTTGCTATGGAGGATGGAGGAAGAGGTTAAGGAAATTTGGTGCTTTCAATTTTCCTAGCAAGAAAAAAATGAGATCAAGAATAATGCCACCACTAAAATGAAACTCTCTCATTCTCACTCTCAAGAATGGCCGGCCCCTCCAAAGAAAATGGTGGTGGAAAAATCAAGTGCTCTCAAGTGGAGGGAAAAAGGAATGGATAAATGAGAAAAATGGTCACACCAATTTCTCACTCACATCCTTTCACCAACCATCAAAACAAAAGCAATGGAAAAGACCAATAAAGAATCTCATCATGAATAAACTATCATGAAGCCACACATAAGAAAGAAACACCCTCCACAATAAGTAATTTGCACAATTGCAAATTACCACCTCCATTGGAAAGTCCGGCCGCGAAGGAACAAAGGAAAACCGGCTGGAACGGAATGCAAACTGGCAATTTCAAAAAACTGATCCCGTAATAAATTACAGGAAAGCCCCGCTACTTCATATACATGCCCGCATTTGTATTCCCACTGAACACAAATGCAAAGAGACAAAACTACACTATCTAATGCTAGGATCCGGCTTAAACCAAAGCCGGCTAGTAAAAACCGTCCGATCATGATCCGTGCAATACCGCACGTATTTGATCGAACCCTGCCATATCTCCATACGGCCACTATAGCGTTTCGCCCGAAACCTGAGTAACTGTGTGTGGTGGACTCTAAAGACTCGTCAATACTATGGCTGTGGATCTAACCACTAGCACGTCAGAGGTATTAGCCATACGTGACGGGCCACCAGCTATTGACCAAAAGAGACGTCGATGAGCGAACTCATCCTGACACCCTACTGAGCCTGTCAGTGACAATATCCGTACAGTCCGGTCCGTTCGTCGATGAGCATCGCATGGCGGGCCTAGGGGGTTGGTAAAAGTCAGACCCCCAATAGCGGTACAAGTCGTGTCGGAGTGTAGCCCAGAACACCTTGAGATACTACTGGAATACCTACCAGCAAATCTCCTGCCTTGGCCAAGGACTTTTCATGTTCTGGCTCTCCTAGACACAGCGCGACCTCACCCCCAATACCGGGAGAGACGAACCCCTGCAGATCCGCTCACTGCCTCCATGTGGCTCGGGACTGTACCCAACTAAAACCTGTTTGCACGTCTCCTTTGAGCGTGGTAGGGTAGTAATCAAAGCACAGTGGGAACTCACACGAGACAAATGACGATCTCAGGTCGATGAACTAACCTGTACACATGTCACCAGGGAACTGCTATCTGACATCAGGTATAATCCCAACTAGCAGGTTCCCGGCGAGTCCTGTCCGGTGTACTCATAACCAAATGAGCACCTGTATACATCTTAGGTGAACCAACTGACACCAGTGGCTTATGAGACCGGCCACCGCCCCTCGTCGGGGTCTCGACTGTATACACTAGTCTACTCTGGAGAATCGATGCCCTGTCTCGAAACTCCCTCGACTAGGGACCTTTTAAGGATGTGCTTATAGACTCCAGCTCTCACGTATATGATCGCCCTCATATTGCTGGAAGTCAAGCAAGAATCCTAGGGGCTCTATCAACATGTAATAGCGACTCGTAAGGTCACCTAAAGTATTACACGATGATAAAGATAAACCAGATAGCATACTATCATCTCGAGTAAGACTGTCCTACTGCGATAGGTCCTCCCCTCAATCATTGCAATCACGTGCCTGTGATCCAATAATTGACTCTGAGGGCAATATCTCCAACAGATAACACTGCAGATCCATTCACAATGGCCATTCCTCAGACGCAGTTCGAGGGGCTATTCGAGATGATAGGTCTACTATATGCCAGCACATGGCCTTAGTGCAAGTGGGAGATTGTTAGTGTAATATGCCCTAGAGGCCATTATTGTATAGTACTAGTTTGTATATTACATTTTGGAAGCTTGGGATATATACACAGATTTATAACAGTCTTGCTCAATATGGTAGTATGCTACTTGGTTTGTATCTATCTTAATATGTGTATATGTTTCTTTTGATATATCGCTAGTACATATTGATAGAGCCCTTAGGATCTTTTGCTTGACTACCAGCGATGTGATGGCAGTCACACTAGTGGGGGCTGGGTAGTCTATAAGCACATCCTTTTACAGGTCCCTGGTCGTAGGATTATCGAGACATGGCATCGATACTCCAGAGTAGACTAGTGTATACGCTACTCATCCCAAGAGGGGAGGTGGTCTGTCCCACGGCCATCAGTACGTCGTACTGGAGATAGTATGCAGTTGCTCGTTAGGTTACGAGTACAGTGGACAGGATTCGCTGGGAACTGTTGGTTGGTATTATACCTATCGTATGTTATCAGTTCCCAGGTGACATGAGTACAGCTTAGTCCGTTGACTTGACACTGTCACTTCGCCTCGAGTGTGTTCTTACTGTTCTTAGATTACTACCCTACCACGGATCTATTGATTCGTGCAAACAGGTAGTAGTTGGGTGCAGTCGCGAAGCACTTGGAGGCAGTGATGGTTAGACAGGATTCGTCTCTCCCGGTATTGGGAGTTGATATCGCGCTGTGTCTAGGAGAGCCATTACACAAAGTCCTTAGCAAGGGCAAGCGAGATTTACTGGTAGTGTTTCCAGTAGTTTCTCAGGATGTTCTGGGCTACACTCCGACACGACTTGTACCGCTATTAGGGGACTGAGTTTTACCGCCTCCTTAGGCCCGACATGCGATACTCTTAGACGAACAGACCGGACTGTATGGAGATTGTCACATTCAGTTTCAGTAGGAGTTCAGATGGGTTCACCTCATCGGTCTTCTTATCGACATCTACCTGGGGATCGTTATGTACAGCTAGTACCGCTTGCGGCCTGTGATTAAACCCACTGCCAGCGTAGTGTCGAGTCTTTAGAGTCCCACACAGAGGGTTGTTCACCTTTAGGCAAAACAGAGTAGAGATCGTATGGTTTTACGACATGGTTCGTTCATATATGCGTACTTGTGCATGTTCGGTGTTCGGACAGACATTACTAGTGGGCTTTGGTTTAATCCAGATCCTAGTATTTGTTTTGGGATTGGTCTTGTCTCATTGTATTCGTGTTTTTTCTGAACACGAATGCGGGTACGTACGTACAGTTGACTGAGGCGGAGAGGGAGACACCTCATTAGGGTTTTTGACCATTGACCTGATCAAAACCCTAATGAGAATGAGAAATATGATTAATAATATTAATCAAGTATAATTGTATCATGGTTAGAATTGGTTTGACCATTTGACTTGTTGACTTACTTTGACCTAGATATTTTTATTTTTCTTTTTGTTAAGCATAAGATGCTTCTTGAAGCATGCTTAGCATTAAATATGAAATGATAGTGGTCAAATCAATTCACCATCACAATTTCTTAATTATTATTTTTATTATCATATATTTATCATATGAGAGCAAGGTTCATTGCATTCTATCATGCTCTTTCTCTCTCATAGTTAGCTCTCATTCTTCCCCTCTCGAAGCTTAAGTGTTTCATGTGATGAAAATCATAAGCTTTTGAGACTAAACCACCAAAACACCTCTCTACTCACTCTAGGGTTCTTAGTCTAGCAAGCCAAGCACTCTAGTTACTTCATTGTTGAGGTAGGAGCTCAAGGTAGAGGCCTTCGGGTGGATCTTTCTTTGGCAAAGAGAAGACGAAGAGGAGGAGCCGTCTACACCACTCAAAGGAGAACACAAGAAAAGAAAGCAACACAAGAAGAGAAGGAGTTCAAGATTTTGGTATAACCTCTTAACCTAGTAGTTAAAGCTCCTTGTATGTTTGTTATTTTTTGTTCAGCAAAGATCCTTCATGGTTAGTCTATGTTCCCTTGTGATAAAAATTTGATTTTTACTCTTTCCGCCTCCCCGTAAGTACCGGGGTGGGTAACATATACTTACATGATCCATATCAAAACCCCATGGCAACCGATAAAATAAGACTAAATTGCTAGGTTTACAAAATTCAAACTAGTTTTCACAAAACTAATTACCGTGGATTCCAAATATTGTATCACATATCAATATAAAACCCGAAACGATGTTAAAATTACGAATACGAAACACTCTGAATCACCACTATAGAAAAGATAGCATCACATGCAATCTTGGAAAAATCAAACAATACCTAAAACACCAAACCCCAGAGACTGGAACACCAAAGAAAAATGAAGCTAAAATCACTCTAAACAACCGGCCATGCCGGTTTTTTACACTTTTCACCAGGAAAAATCCGGTGAAATAGGCTCAATTTTCTCTAGTGTTCATGTTACATCATATGTAACTTTCTGCACTTGTTTAAATAATTTTTAGAGGACTTAAAAAATTCGACAGAAACTAGGGTTTTGTTTCGATTGATTTTGGAATTGTTTCAGTTTCGTAGTTCAACTAACATCGTATAATTCTCTAGCTTGGCTCTGATACCACTGCTGGGTTCCTTAGCACCCTCACCATGTTTTCTAAGGCATCTAGCATGCAATTTTAAAAAACCTAGAGTGCTAAGCAACCCGGACCATGGATCTAACTAGAGGATTAGGGTTATAACTAACATGTAAACTACTTTACACTAAGTGAAATGGGAATACAACCTTTGTAGACCGGTCCTTCACTTCTAAAGCTCCGTGTAGTAGTCCCTTTTTCTCCAAGTAGTGGTGTCCCGGACTTTCCTTTGGCTCCACTAAGTGAAAGGAACGAGCTTGCTCAAGGATCTTCGAGGCCAAAGATGATCTATGTCAAAGAATCTCTAACTCAATCTACCTCTTCACTAATTGATGAACTAGTAAAGAAACAACTTATAATAAATGGCTAGTTTGGTATAGATTGGTGAAGTAGGAATTTTGCTCACTTTAGAATAATTTTTCTCTCACTCTTTTTTTTTCTCACCTAAAGCTAGAGAGCAAAATGAAGGAGATGAAGAAAATGATCTCAAGAATGATCTTGTATCAACCATGGGTGAGAAAATATCATATATAACTCATGTAGAGACTAAACCATAGCTAAAGATAATGGTTAGGTTAATAAATATCTAGAGTAAAACAAAATTAGTGGCCTAAGTCAATGGTTTCCACAAGCTTCTCCAAACTTCAAGCCATGACTAATTACCACCTAATTTTGATTTTCCCTTAATAATTAAAACCCCACATTATCATAAGTTTGGTATGAGTCTCATACACCCAAATCCAATGTATCATCTAGCATGACAAAAATTAAATACATTAACATATATCACATATATATTAAATGTATAAAGAGAAAACATTTTCTTAAGTAAGATAATATTAGTTAATGTATATTAATATATCAAATATATAATTACACATTAAATTATTAAATCAACACTTGATTTAATAACCCGGTTGTATTGTATACAACCAACTAATATCATTTATATGCATATCACATATACATATAACATATTATTGAATCAACACTTGATTCAACAATCCGGTTATATCATATATAACCTATATCGCGAGATTAGAATACTGTATCACATACACGTATTAATCTCGGTACCACACATATCATATATGTGCCTTACTTCGTTTCACATGAGCTAGGAAACCTCTGTGTAGGACTCTAATGACTCGTCAATACGCCGACAGTAAGTGATGATCATATCAGTCACCCACAAGCCGTCAGTGGTACTAGCTGGACGTAACAGCTACCCGGGTATTGAGCGTTCAGAAGATCAACAAGCAAGCTTGTCCATACTACTGTGAATCCAACATCAACACTACCATACAGTCCGGTCTCTTCGTCTGATATGTCGCATATCTAGTCTAGGGGTGGTAAACGTCAGACCCCAGTAACTTGATAAGTCATGCCGATGTGAGGCTCATAACGGGTCGAGAAACTACTGATAACTCTTAACAGTAAATCTCCGTATCAGCCCTAGCCAGGGACTTCCTGTTATGGCCAATCGAGCACAGCGCAATATCAACTTTCCAATACCGGGAGAGACGAATCCCCTCCTATTTCTAATTGCCTCCATGTGACTCGGGACTGTACCCAAAAACCACCGTTTTGCACGCTCTCTTGAACGTGGTAAGGTGGAAATCAAAGCACAGTGGGAATCCAACAAGACTCTATGACGATCTCGGGTCTACAGACTAACCTGTACTAGTGTCACCTGAGAACTGCTATCTGACGTCAGGTATAATACCATCTAGAAGTTCTCGGCGAGTCCTGTTCAGTGTACCCAGTCTCCACTGAGCACCCGTATACCATCTTTGATGTCAAACACCAATGGATATGGGATCATCCATTGCCCATCAAATGGGATCATCCATTGCCCATCAAATGGGTCAAGAAGCGTATACGCTAGTCTACTCTGGAATATCGATGCCTCGTCTCGATACACCCTCGACTAAGAACAATTAAAGGATGAACTTATGGACTACCCTTTCCCCATTAGTATGATCTGCATCATAGTCCTGGTAATCAAGTATACATCCTAAGGGCTTTATCTACATGTGAGAGCAAGACAGTATCACAATACTAGTCTACATGTTAAGATAAAGAGTAACCGGATATCATACTATCATGTCGAGCAAGAATGTCCTCCCTATATATGTCCAAGCATCCATTGTAATATACAATCATGTACAACAATGACCTCTAGGGCATACATACAATTAACAACCCTCTATGTGGGACTCTAAAGACTCAACACTACGCTGGCAGTGGGTTTAACCATAAACCACAAGCGGTACTAGATGCACGTAACGGCTACCCAGGTAACTATCGATAAGAAGGCCGATGAGAAAACTCATTCAAACTCCTACTTAGCCTGTATGTGACAATCTCCGTACAGTCCGGTATGTTCGTCTAAGAGTATCGCATATCGGGTCTAAAGGGCGGTAATCGTCAGACCCCTAATACCGCAATAAGTCGTGTCAGAGTGTAGCCCAAAACACTCTGAAAAACTACTGGAGTACCTACCAGTAAATCTCACTTGCCTTGGCCAAGGACTTTGTGTAATGGCCTTTCGAACACAGTGCGATATCAACCCCCAATACCGGGAGAGACGAATCCTATCTAACCGCCATTGCCTCCAAGTGCTTCGGGACTGCACCCAACTACTACCTGTTTGCATGACTCCTTTGAGCTATGGTAGGGTAGTAATCAAAGAACAATGGGAACACACTCAAGGCGAAGTAGCAGTGTCAAGTCAACGGACTAATCTGTACTCATTTCACCTGGGAACTGCTACCCGACGATAGTTATAATACCTACCAACAGTCCTCAACGAGTCTTGTCCAGTGTAATCATAACCTAATGAGCACCTGCATACTATTTCCAGTACAATGTACTAATGGCTGTGGGATAGACCATCTCCCCTGCTGGGATGAGAATCGTATACACTAGTCTACTGTGGAGTATCGATGCCCCATCTCAATAATTCTATGACTACGGACCTGTATAAGGATGTGCTTATAGACTACCATCCCCCGTTCCCTCAAGGGAACTGAATAAAACATATGAATAAAGCAACGAGGAAAGCCCCCAGGTGGAGCATCACGTGCCCACACGTGATCGGGCCTCACATGCAGGCACGTGACTTTTTATAGGCAAAGTCTATAGACGCTGAATGAAATAAACAATTGGAAATGCTTAATTGGTGAGGTCACTTGCCAACACGTGATGGGCTCCTGAGCCCTCTGAATTAATAGAAATAAATTCTAATTAAAAGGAATCAAAGGCCCTAATTAGAAAAATAATTCCCTAGATCTTTCCAAACAAGAAAGATTGCACTCTGTAAAGTAGAGCACCGTTGGATTAAAAATTCAATGGTGATAAAAAATCACCTATTTATAGGAAGATTTTGTGCAAGGAAATATTTTCCTAAAATTTGCCAGGAACAAAAAATGAAATATCTTATGTGAAATAAAAGTCTTTGGATTAACCAACGGTGAATAAAATTCACCAAGTGATCTAAAAGATCATGTTGGTTATAAAATCAATCAAAATCTCTCAATGAGAGATTGGCTGAACAAACTGATTCTTTTCTTTCTCCTATAAATAGGAGCCAAATTTTAGAGACAAAAAAGAGAGAGAAAACCCCTTCGTAAGCCAAAAGAAAAAAGAATTTAATTCTCCAGAGAGAAGAAGATCTCCAAAAAGAAACCCTAGGTAAGGAAAAGAACAAAGACAGAGCCTCTTACCTCTTCTTCATATTCACAAGAGTTTAACCCTTCTAAAAAGAACTTAGTTCTTCCTCTTGTTGAAGATCTGCAGAAACAGATCTCCCCACGAGTTGAGAATTTAATTCTCATCGGGGAGATTTGTTATGCAGATTCAAAACCTAGGGGGAGAATTGAGTTCAAAGAATTTAATTCTTACAACATATAGGAATTTAATTCCTCTAAATAAAATTAGGGTTCAAACCTATAAAAGAATTTAATTCTTATTAAAAAGGGGACTTAACTCAAGATCCCCATACACGTAAAAGAGATTAGCACCCAAAATGATAAATGACAGATCATGTGCGCCCACGTGAGCATCCTTGTTGAAGGAGAGAAAACAAATGAGATCAGGTCACGTGCTCCCACGTGACCCCTGAACACGCCCTTCAAAAGAAAAAGCGGAATAAGACCTGAAATAGATCCCAACTTAGGATTCCTCATGTGACCCTACGTGACCCCCTAACAAGTGCTCAGAACTTTTAAAAGAAAAAGGGGAATAAATTCAAGGCGGTTGAGGCTTTTAGGCGCCTCACATGATCCCACGTGACCCAATAGTGCTTAGAATTCATAAAACAATAAAGGAACTAATCCAAAAAACTATGCCAACTTTCGTGCGCCTCACGTGATCCCACGTGAGCGCTTCATTTTTAGTGTTTAACACTACTTTAAGCGCCTCACGTGGGAACACGTGAGCACCGAGTATACTCTAGTGTTTAACACTATATTCGAGCCAATCTTAGCCCAAAATTGAGCTAAGTCTTCCAAAGCCAAAACCCCTTTCAACTGAACCCCAACTATACTTTTGTCTTCCAAAATTGATCATCTCATATAGAATTCAAAGTAATGTTCATCCCAGAGCCTTTTAATCTGACATTTGGTCCAAGGGTACATCTCTTCACACCTCTGATACATGTCGTTGTAATTCTTCAACGTCTTCAGAGAGGTGGTGGGTCCCAAGGACCAATAATTATCTAGTGCATTTTCAAACCCATGGGCATATCCAAAACAGCGGACCGTAATGTTCTTAAACTAACTACGGACCGTAACGTCCTTAAATTAAAACGATAGAGCCCAAATGCTCTTTTGCTGGTCTAAATGATCCTAAAACCATGTTAAGTAGATATTAGTCTAAAATTAGACTAACGTATCCTTAACAATCATTTAAGTTGATATTAGTCTCAAACGAGATTAACGATCCTTAAATCAAGGATACATCTCCTCACACCTTTGATATATGTCTTTGTAACTCTTCAACGTCTTCAGAGAGGTGGCAGATCCCGACAATCAATAAACCTAATGCACCGCAAAGTCTCTAAACTAAACTCTATAGACTATGATGTCTTTAAACTATAGACTATGATGTCCTTAAACTCCATGGACTATGATGTCCTTAAACTTATGGACCACAATGTCCCAAAACTAAAACAATAGAGCCCAAATGCTCTTTTGTTGGATCTAAATGATTCTGTTAAGTAGATCTTAGTCTAAAACTAGACTAACGTATCCTTAATAAACGTTTGAGTTGATCTTAGTCTCAAATGAGATTAACGATCCTTAAACCCAACCCAAACCCAAATCTAAGAAAATACGGATTTGGACTAATCCACGCCCTATGGGCGACAACATAAATTAGTCTCCGTATACAATCCACGGGCAACCAAAATCAAAACAAATACACACGACACGAAGTGACCATTTGGAGAAGAAGAAAGTGGTTACCGTGATGCGGTAGAGTAATTAACTGCAGGGGCTTGCGCCTACGGGGAAGAGCGTCTCCACAATCAAAAACCCCTCACAATAAGGGGGAATCTAACGAAGTCTGCTACATCGGCGGCATCTGTCCAAACCTACGATGCACGGTGCCATAAATCAACTTAGCATCTACGGAGAGGTGGATGAATAAAACCAAATAGCATCTGCCCCCAAATTCAAGCAAGACGACCTATGCGGTCTCATCTATGTTTTCGGCGATAAACAGCCCCCACTAGTGTGACTGCCATCACAATGCTGGTAATCAAGCAAAGATTCTGATGGCTCTACCAATATGTATAAGAGATATGCAAAAAGAAACACATGCGCATATTGAGATAGAAACAAACCAGGTAGCATACTTCCATTTCGAGCAAGACTGTTACTATATCTGTGTATATCCCAAGCTTCTATTAAGTAATTTGCAAACTAGTATGATACAATAATAGCCTTTAGGGCATATATCACTAACACATATGAGTTTATTCTACATCGGAGATGCAGATAGCTATTCATAAATCATCTTCCTGTCAGTTACAGTTTTAGTTTCGGCTTAAGGTGTTTTGTTAGTTTCACAACCCGAAATAGCACGTGACTGGCACTTGAATCGTATGAAGTCTATAGGACCACATCTAATTCAAGTAAGCTAAAATTCCAGAAATCTAAAACCATTTTAATTAATAAATGAAGGAAAATTGGTTTTAAAGAAGGGGTTTTAATAGCATAAGCCGAACTATGATTTTTTAAAACATCAAGTCTTTTCTAAAAATTTCGGCAGAGTTTCCTTTGTAAAAACTGGTCCCGAACGGGGTACAACATGATAAATATATACATGAATGATAAAAGGCATCCCTAAGCGGGAGCTAGCTCTTCTTCAATCGATGGTCACAAGCACGCAAGCAATATAATATACAACGCCGTAGGGCGAGGATCAAAACTCAAAAGGAAACTCAAAATATCAATGAAACCCATAATAATACGATACGCGACTCTAAGGTCGAAAGAATAATACAACCGATCTCTAAGTCAAATAAAAATATACAAGTCTGGTCTTCTAAGTCTCATAAATAATACAGTCTGGTTGATAGAGTTTCTAGATACAACAATGTAAATATAGTACAAGGGTGGTCACGATGCGAGTGAACCCACCTACCAAAGCAATCACCCGAAAAGGAGCAGTTTGCCAGCAAAGCCGCAACAAAACCTGTACGGCAAAACCTGTACGGGAAAACCTGCAAGAAACTGTGGCATAATGGGGGTGAGTTGCCAACTCGTGAGTAGAAAACATTACCGATCAGAAATCGTATGTATGACTCAATCCTAGGTCAATACGATAAAAATATATATATATAACCTCAAATGATATAGTCTGAAGCATGAAATAATGGCCTGGGTAAACATCTGAATATGAGTGTAATACCAAGTGCTCGTGTCAGTGCCTCAGGTAGCAACACATCATGACTGTGAGGTATGAATGCAAAGTAATGAAAACATAATACATGTAAATGAAGAAACTGTTTCTTGTTTTAGTGAGATTTCTGTTTATATAACACGAGGTATCATTAATGGAATCAACATAATCAATGTCTAGCATCGACACAAAACATAAATCCCAATATCTCAATATCATAGTGTCTCAATACCTCAGGCTCCGTCAGTCCGGATTGGCCCATATCATCAAATCACACGACCACGGACGGTATCCTCCGGATATCTGCCGCGCCAAACAATCACCGGTAGGCAGTCTGCCCCTGCCGAGCTCATCGACTACAACTCGAGCTTCTTGCCCCGGGGTACCATATCGGGTCCACCATGTACCCGCAGAAGGTTCATCCAACTCCTCGAATCGAATCTCGAAATCCAACAGCTATCATGAAAACTCATGGACGACTCATACAACACGAGAAAACCTTAACTTGCATTTTAAAGAGAGAGAGAGAGAGAGAGAGAGAGAGAGAGAGAGAAGTTTATATATATTCTTGCGGTTTTCCCCAAATCCTGAAATCTCATGAAAATCCGAAATCCAAAAATCAAGAGTAAGTAAACAGTGAATATCGGTATAAAACCCCAAAATACTGCATAACCAATGAATATATGAATGCATCTGATATCATGCAATGAGTGCAATAGTTAAACTAGCATATGAAAGCGATAACATATTACAACTGAAGGGATCCTAGGCACACTCAAGAGGTTCCACAAGGCATCAACCATGCCAAAATCAAATTTTTCTTGTGCCAAGAAACCCTAATGCTTGATCGTTAACTAGAGGCAAAGGCGAAACATGCAAGTAAACATCTTTATTGCTAAGTGAATGGAAATACAACCTTTGTAGATCCGGTCCACCACTTCTCTAGCTCCGTGTTGACGTCCCTCTGCTGCGATCATCGGAATCCCGGATTCTAGCGTCGGTTTCATCGGAGAAATGGGCGGGCTAGGTCGTTGACTTCGATGCCGAAGATGATCTACGTCGAGGCGACTCAAACTCGAGCTCCACCTTCACTAGGTCATGGAACTTATGAAGATAACACACTCTACTACATGGAAAGTGGTAGAGGATGAAGAAATAGGAAGTGGGTTCACTTTAGATTTGAATTTCTCACTTGATTTCATCACTTGACAATTTTCAAGAAAGCTTTGCTTTTTCTTCATGAAGAAGATGAAGAAGAAGAAGAAAAAGAATTAACTAACTAAAAGAAAATTCAAGTGAATCTTATCATTTAGCAACCATGGGTGAGTTAACTTGTGTAGAGAATAAACTAGGGTTTAGGTTTAATGGTTAGGTTAAGGCAAAAGACAAAATGGCAATGACTTTCAAAGCTTCATGAAGCTTCAAAGAAAATCCAAAGTTAGCCACCATTTTATTTCTTGCCAAAATGAATAAAGAAAATAAATAAAACAAATAAAGAAATAAATAATACCTTAACCATTAACCTAAACTATGGTTGAAAGCAAGCACACCCAAGTTTGCATGTATCATCAAACATGACACAAACAAGTGCACAAAAATATATCATATATATAATGTGCACAATCTAGTGAGAAAATAATCTTAAGTGAACCAATATTAGTTAATGTAAAGTAATATATCAAATATATAATTATACATTAAATCATTAAATCAACACTTGATTTAATGATCCGGTCATACTGCATATAACCGACTAATATCAAGTGTATCAATGTATCGAATCAACACTTGATTCGGTAACCCGGCTATATCTCATATAACCGTCCAATGATACATATCGCGAGAATAAAATACAGTATCACATACTGGTATTATTCTCGGTCCCGCACATATCTCATATGCGCTCCTATTTCGTTTCGCTTGAGCCAGGAAACCTCTGTGTAGGACTCTAAAGACTCGTCAATACGCCGGCAGTAGGTGATGATCATATCAAACACCCACAAGCCCCAAGCGGTCTGCTAAACGTAACGGCCACCCAGGTATTAAGCAATCAGAAGATCAATGAGCAAGCCCGCTCACACTCCTGTGAACCAACCAGTAACACTTACCGTACAGTCCGGTCTTTTCGTCTGATATGTCGCATATCTCGCCTAGGGGTGGTAAACGTCAGACCCCACTGAGCAATGGCATATACGTATTAAACCAACCACAGATTTTCAATGTCCAGAATAAACACAAAAGAAAGTCTCCAGATATCAATCAGGCTTTCTTATAGCATTGTAGACTGGGTCACATCAATGAGAGAAGGTTGACTAAGTTACATACAGAAGGATATTTGAATCCGTTCGAATATCAATCGTATGCCACTTGTCAATCCTGTCTCAAAGGAAAGATGACAAGGACTCCGTTCACTGGACACGGAGTAAGAGCGAGCGAGCTCTTGGGACTCGTACACAGCGACGTGTGCGGTCCAATATCTACACATGCGCGAAGCGGTTTTTCTTACTTCATTACTTTTACGGATGATTTTTCAAGGTTCGGACATGTCTTCTTAATGAAACATAAATCCGAAGCCTTTGAAAAATTCCAGGAATATAAGAATGAGGTAGAAAAACAAACCGGCAAAAGTATCAAGATTCTAAGATCGGATCGAGGTGGTGAATACTTGAGTGCCAAGTTCCTGGACTATTTAAAAGAGAATGGAATTCTCTCTCAGCTTACTCCTCCATACACTCCGCAACATAACGGTGTATCGGAGAGACGGAACCGCACCCTATTGGATATGGTACGGTCCATGATGAGTAACGCTGAGTTACCGCGATCATTCTGGGGATATGCGCTAGAATCAGCCGCATACCTTTTGAACCGAGTTCCCACTAAGACTGTGCCTACCACACCATATGAGTTATGGAGTGGGAAGAAACCCTATCTTCAATATCTGAAGATCTGGGGATGTCCAGCTTTTGTCAAAAAGCAGCATGCGGACAAACTCGAGGCACGCTCAGTACTGTGCAAGTTTGTGGGATACCCAAAGAACACCAGGGGGTATCTTTTCTACTACGCAGAGGAACAAAAAGTTCTTGTTTCTCGTAATGCCCACTTTCTAGAACACCAGTTCTTAGAAAAGGAAATTAGTGGGAGCGCAGTAGAACTGGAGGAAATACTGAAAGCTTAGTGGAACCAGAGGGTTCAAAAGAACAGGACATTCCTACGCCGCTCCGCAGGAGTAGTAGGCAGTCTCATCCGCCCGAGAGATACTACGGTTTTCTCATAAACAGGGATAGAGAGGATTGCATCATAGATTATGATGAGCCTACTAGCTTCCAACAGGCCGTTCAGAGCGTTGACTCGGTAAAATGGCTGGATGCAATGCGGACCGAAATGGAGTCCATGTACACCAACAAAGTATGGACGTTGGACATTGCTCCAGACGGGGCAAAACCCGTAGGATGCAAGTGGATCTTCAAAAGGAAGATTGGTGTAGATGAACAGGTTGAGACCTATAAAGCTAGACTTGTTGCAAAGGGTTTTCGTCAAAGACCTGGTTCGGACTATGACGAAACCTTTTCTCCAGTGGCTATGCTGAAATCCATTCGGATCCTTCTTGCCATTGCTGCTTTCCATGATTATGAGATTTGGCAGATGGACGTAAAAACCGCTTTTCTAAATGGAAATTTAGAGGAGTGTGTCTATATGGACCAGCCAGAGGGTTTCATTCAGAGTGGGGCAGCGGAAAGGTGTGCAAGTTGCTTAAGTCCATTTATGGACTAAAGCAGGCATCGCGGAGTTGGAACATCTGTTTTGATGAGACGGTTAAGGAATTTGGCTTTATCAAAAATCCAGATGAACCATGCATCTATAGTAGATTTGTAGCGAGAACTGTAGTATTCCTCGTTTTATACGTGGATGACATTCTCCTAATAGGAAATGACATTCCTATGCTACAATCTGTCAAGGGATTCTTGTCTCACAGGTTCTCCATGAAAGACCTGGGTGATGCCTCATACATCCTGGGGATCCGGATCCATCGTGATAGATCTAAGAGGATATTAGGACTTTCACAGTCCAGGTACATCGACACCATACTGAAAAGATTCAGTATGGAAGATTCCAAGCGCGGTAACCTACCGGCTTGTCACGGGATCACCCTCTCTAAAGAGATGTCTCCCAAGACTGATTTGGAGAGGGATCGCATGTCTATTATACCCTACGCTTCTGCGGTAGGCTCTATAATGTATGCGATGTTGTGTACCAGACCGGATGTAGCTTATGCACTTAGTGTGGTAAGCCGGTATCAGTCAAACCCTGGGGAGAAACACTGGATAGCAGTAAAGAACATTCTCAAGTACCTGAGAAGGACTAAGGAGATGTTCTTGGTGTATAGCGGAAAAGACCTCCAGATCGAGGCCTTTGCTGACTCCAGCTTCCAGAGCGACAAGGATGATTCCAAGTCCATGTCGGGTTTTGTCTTTACCCTCTATGGAGGGGCGGTGTGTTGGAAGAGTTCCAAACAGGAAACCGTTGCAGACTCGACGATGGAAGCGGAATACATCGCTGCATCTGATGCCGCAAAAGAAGCTGTCTGGATGAGGAAGTTCTTGCAAGAACTTCAGGTGGTTCCGTCCATTGTTGATCCAATATCTCTGTATTGCGACAACAACGGGGCTATAGCTTTAGCGAAGGAACCCAGGTCCCATCAGAGATCCAGACACATCTTGAGGCGGTATCACCTGATCAGGGAGATCGTGGATCGCCAGGAGATCGAGGTTCGGAGAGTCTCTTCAGAAGATAACACTGCAGATCCATTCACCAAGGCCTTGCCCCAGACTCAGTTCGAGCGGCTGATCGAGATGATAGGTCTTCGATACGCCAGTACATGGCCTTAGTGCAAGTGGGAGATTGTTAGTGTATATGCCCTAGAGGCCATTACTGTATCATACTGGTTTGTATATTACTTAATGGAAGCTTGGGATATTCACCTTGTATATACAATCTTGCTCAAAATGGTAGTATGCTACTTGGTTTGTTTCTACTTCAATGTGTACATGTGTTTATTTTACGATATCATCTATACGCATTAGTGGATCCCTAAGGATCTTTGCTTGATTACCAGCGTTGTGATGGCAGTCACATTAGTGGGGGCTGGGTAATCTATAAGCACATCCTTATGCAGGTCCCTAGTCGCAGGACTATCGAGACAGGGCATCGATACTCCGGAGTAGAATAGCGCATGCGCTTCTCATCCCAGTGTGGGAGACGGTCTGTCCCACAGCCGTCAGTACGTCGTACTTGAGATAGTATGCGGGTGCTCGTTAGGTTACGAGTACACTGGACAGGACTCGTTGGGAACTGACTAGTTGGTATTATACCTATCGTCAGTTATCAGTTCCCAGGTGACATGAGTACGGCTTAATCCGCTGACTTGACACTGGCACTTCGCCTCGAGTGTGTTCCCACTGTACTTTGATTACTACCCTACCACGGCTCAAAGGAGTTGTGCAAACAGGTGGTAGTTGGGTGCAGTCCCGAAGCACTTGGAGGCAGTGACGGTTAGACAGGATTCGTCTCTCCCGGCATTGGGGGTTGACATCGCGCTGTGTCTAGGAGAGCCATTACATGAGTAGTCCCTGGCCAGGGCAAGCGAGATATACTGGTAGGCTTCCAGTGTTATCTCAGGGTGTTTTGAGCTTCACTCCGACACGACTTGTACCGCTATTAGGGGACTGACGTTTACCGCCCCCTAGGCCCGACATGCGATGTATCAGACGAACAGACCGGACTGTACGGAGACTGTCACATTCAGACTCAGTAGGAGTTCAGATGGGGTTCACCTCGTCAGTCTTCTTATCGGCGTCTACCTGGGGACCGTTACGCACAGCTAGTGCCGCTTGCGGTCTGTGGTTAAACCCACTGCCAGCGTAGTGTCGAGTCTTTAGAATCCCACACAGAGGGCTATTCGCCTCTGGGCAAAACTGAGTAGAGGTCGCATGGTTTTGCGACAGGGTTCGTTCTCATCCGCGCACTTGTGCACGTTTGGAGTCCGGACAGATATTACTAGCGGGCTCTGGTTTGAGCCAGATACCGGTATATGTTTTGGGGTTGATTTTATCTCATAGTATTCATGTTCCTCGGAACAAGAATGCGGGTGTGTATGCACAGTTGATTGAGGCGGAGGAAGAAGATTTTCATTAGGGTTTCGGAACGGGTGCGTATGCACAGTTGACAGTCGTCTTTTTCCAAACCCTAATGAATTTATGATATATCAATTAATAATATTAATTAAATGAAATTATGTCATGGTTGGGTTTGTTGACTTGTTGACCAAGGTTGACTAGTTGACCATGGTTGAAAGTTTGACTATCATCATTACATATCAAAGATGCTCTTTGATTCTAGCAAAACCATTTAATGTGTGTAATGATAATTGTCATTTCAAACCATCCATCAACTATTTCATTTTTATTATTATTGTTAATTTGATAATTCTTTTCATATTTTGTTATGGTTGTAAAATGAAAAGGATTCATTCTATCATAACACTTCTCTCTCCTCTCTTCTTCTTCCTCCTCCTCTAGTTCAAGGAGCTTCCTTCTCATGTGTTGAGAATCCCTCTCCTTGAGATAAAAACACCCCAAAGCCACTCTCTACTCACTCTAGGGTTAGAGGTTTAGCAAGCCAAAGATCCTAGTTCTCTCAAAGTTCGAGAAAAGAGCCCGAAGGTTGAACCCTCAGGTGGATCCATCTTTGACGGAAGAAGGCGACGAGAAAAGCACCATCCAAGCTCTACAAAGGTTTCAAGAAGAAGGAGTTCAAGTTAGGTATAACATCTTTTCCGAGTAGCTAACTCTCTTTAGCTTTGTAGCTAGTTTAGTTTAGAAAAGATCCCGACTTTTGTTAGTCCATGTTGCCTAAGGCGCTAAAAATTTGTTTTTTATACCGTTTCCGCCTCCCCGCAAGAACCGGGGTTGGCAACGTGGACTTACAGCTGTGTCAATGAAATAATATTCATTAAAGTGTACGTGATATGGAAATTACCGATGATGATGTGTGTGAGCTGGCAAACAAGTGTACGTGGAGCATACGCATCATCGGTAATGGTGCTGGTGTCCTGACAGCATGATCTCAATAATGGCATATGAAAACAAAATATAAGCATGCAAATGCGATACGAACAGTAATAATATGCGGGAGCTGAATAATAAACACAACAATAATGAATATGCAATAATATAAACAAGTCTACAGGTAACTACAGGTCTAAACTAACAGACTAATCAAAGGGTAAGGAAAAACTACCTAAATCTGAGTCGACACACACACACACACACATATATAATAGTCGGTGATCCCACCTCAATAGTATCCCATACGATACCCTATATAATATGACATCCTCGAGTCAAGAGTGCGGATCTATCATCAATACAGCTCGTATGGTAAATCCATCGTACGGCATCCCAAATCTGGGTACGGGTCAAATATCACATTTATCTCATTATTCGTCTGGTATCCTTTTCATCATATATCGTGATTTGGGGGTACTGATCTAAGTCTAGTACAATACAGATACCATCTATGTATATGCATGCATGTGTATGAAAACACCATGCCTAAAGGACCCACTAAACATCGCGTCGTATCTCATAATACAAGCCACGTCATATCACCGATCTCATGGCATCAAGCCCAATCCCATCGACTCATCTCCAAATATCATACACTATCCTCATAATCCATGTATATTTATACGTATATATATATATAGTCCCATTCCCATGTATGTGTGTGTGTGTGTGTGTGTATATACATACATACATACTTATCCTCATATACACACATGTAATAGAATGAATGCAAGTGTCTGTGCGCGTGTGGGTGCAATCCCTAATCTAGGGTTTCGCGACTAAGAGGTTAAACTAAGTTACTTCTAATTACACCACACTATACCATGAACCCCATAACCTATCTTGAATATCTATGTTTCACATAACAATATCATTTATATAACATATATAGCATACTATACATCGAACAGCGGGGGTGCTACACGCCATCCACCCGACTTCCCCCGTAGATATATATCTAATCACCTGCTCTAGCTTGCCGATGTCGATGTCGTCATGCCCTTCCTTGTTGCTCCGAACCCACTCGAGGGTACCTACATGTAACAACCTAGTTCATTTATACCAATTCCAGTTCTCGTATTTTCTTAATTGTGGTATATTTCCTGATTTATCGTGTTTTGGGTGAGAATGGTATTTTACATTTTACATTGCATTCGACCCGACCCGCTTACTTGAAACTTGTTTGATTCATGTTTATGAATTACCTTGACTTGTTACATAGACATGTGCATTTCATGTATACTGCATACTGGCATTTCATCTAGCATTGCATCTTTTACCATATAACATTTTAAGTCACAGAAAATATTTTAAAATTACATAACATGGCTTGTATGATACCCCTAACCCCGTGGTAGCATCCGCATATCTTGTTCTTGTCCCGTTTAGTGAAACGGACGTGTTTGGATGGCTACGCGCACGTACGTGCATCCGTTCTTGGGGGTATACATTTTCGTTACATGAGCATTCATTTTGAAATTTGGACGTCTCATATATTTTTCATATTTTAAATCTGAATTTTAGACCCGACCTGGGCGCGTTTTGGAATATATTTGTATCCCGCCAAAATTCAAATTTTATTAAATATAATATCTTTTAAAAAAAATCGACTGCTTAAAATTCTTTTAACTCACTAAAATATTTTTAAAACTAAAATCAAAACAGTGTTAACAAACTCTCTCTCTCTCTCTTTCTTTACCTGGCCCCACATCCACCAACCAATCAGCAGACCCTCTCTCTCTCTCTTCCCGCTACCGACGATTTTATCTCTCCTCACTATTCCTCTCTCTCCTCTCGATCTCTCTCATTCTCTCTATCTCTCTCCTATCGATCTTTCTCTCTCTCTCTCTTACCTATCTCTCTATCTCTCTCTTCCCTATATATATAATTCCTAATATTAATTAACCCATCTCCTCTGCTCTCTCTCTTCTTCTTCTTTCTCTTTCATTTTCTCTCTCCAGCCTTCGCCACGAGAAAACCCTAGCCATCGCCTGTCTCGCGTCGTCGCCGTCGCCGCCCATCTCCCCGAGCACTCCTCCTCACCTCGCTACCACCCTCATCCCCACGACCTCACCACACCACCACCCCATCTCCATCCCCATGCAAACCCACCAACCCAAGAACCCCAGCTGCAACCTGAAGACCACGACACCCTCGCTGCACCCTCGTCGCTGGAACTCTGACTCTCGCCGACGTCTCAGCACCACCCTCGTCACCTTCTTCACTTCTTTCTCTTCCCTTCTTTCCCAACAAGTTTCCCCACAGAACCAAACCCCACCGGCCTCTGCCATAACCCATTGCCGGAACGCCGACACCTCGGCACCACCGTCTTCACCTCCCCTCATCACCAGCACTACCTCCATCTCCTCACCACGACCCAGTCCCCTCTCTTCTTCTTCTTCCTTTTCTTCTCCTTCTTAATTCTCTTGGATTCTCGGTTCCGATCGCCATCGCCAGAGCTCCGACTACATCGCCTCCGCGACTCATCATCACCCTCTCTGTCTTCGCCTCTGTGCACAACCACAGCAGTAAGCCTCTCCTTCTCCTTTCTTCTTCCTCTTTCTTTCCTTTCTCTTCTTTTCTTTCTTTTCATTGATTCTTGATTTCTGTAGATCGCCGGAACCAGACGTGACGTCGACGACCCAGAGGACGGACCTGACCTGCGTGATCACCCTCGTGCGCTGCTTGGACCCTTTCCGTATGCCGTGTGCACGTCGCGACATTTTGCCGACGTCAGACGTACTGTACATATCCGTTTCGTGTTCCATCGAGGCAAATTAATCTTGCTACATGCTATATAACTCACTTTATACCTATTTAAATAAATATCATACCTGTATTGAAAATCAAACATCCCATGTTTTATATTACAGCTTTTCGATGTTCCGTTTGCATCCATTCATATCATTTCAGATCTAGGTCATGAAAACATATTTTGTTACATACTAGATTACAATATACTGCATCCATATCATTATTCACATCACATATTGCTTAGTTGTACATCCCACATTACCATTTTACAGTTTCATTGTTTTTCGGATACCCGTTTGCATCCATCTCATTTAAAATATATATAACTGCATCCATAGATCATATTAATACATAACACTGTGATATTAATATCCCATGTTTAATAAAGAGCATCCTAATTAGTATTGGAACTATAAATGCAAACCTAATCGATAATCGTGCATCCATATCTTTGAATTTATATCTATTTGCATACCATATCACATTATTCCATTTTATTGTTATATTAGTACTTCATACTTGATTTTGTGTACCCATACTTATTATAGTTTGATTATGAGCACCCACTCGACACTTGTGCACTACCTGACATGACCTGATACACTACTACTGACATGACTTGATACCTGTGCACTACTTGACATGACTTGATACATGTATACCACCTGACATGACCTGATGTACCATAGCGTGACATATTACCTGTTTTTGTTACTAATGCCGACAATCTTGACCTGTTGTCCCTACGGACATTTCCTATTGTCTATACAGACAAACCTGTACCTGCTTGATCCTGTGTTGACATTAGTATCAGATTTATCAATACCTGACTTACACACATAACTTGGGGGTATGGGGAAATCAAGAATGTATCCGAACGTAACTCAAAGGGCTATTATATCTTGTTACCGTGGTCCCGTGGGGTTGAACGGGATATAGACTCACAGTCTATTACATCGTGTTACCGTGGTCCCGTAGGGTTGAACGGGACATAACCTTACAGTCCATCATATCTTGTTACCGTGGTCCCATGGGGTTGAACAGGGCATAGACCGATTGGTTACGATGAGGATTACATTAATTGATTTCGAATAACTTTAGAGTAGATAACCCTATAGCACAATTTAGAATACTCACTGCACTTCACCTGTTTATATCCTGTTCACTGATCTATATTCATGTTACTGTTACTTGTTACTGATGACTTGTTACTGTTCATAGTTCATGCCTGCATGTATTGCTACCCCCTGATTATATTATTGTTGATATTATGACGCACTGACATCTGGGTTTTGCATGGCCCAGATCCTCTATCTTTGCAGCTGACTGATCCGGAGTACTTCCGCCGTCAGGCCGAGCAGTGAGGATCCAGTTAGTATCCAGTTAGTTCAGTTACTTCCGTACTTTCCAGATTGTTATTATTACTTGGATCTATTGCTTCTGCATATTATTTCTTGACTCGTTTATTCTGGCTCATGGACATGCACTAGATAGTTTATGTTATTTTTACTGTTCTTGATATCTCTACAGCCGTAATGTGACTGTGGAGGGATATTTCCTATCTACAGGTAGCATGGTTGGCTCTGTCACGTGCCTATCTTAGCACACTCTGGGAAGCGGGGCGTGATAGGGTTTGTTTGGTATCAGAGAAATAGGATCTAGGTTAACCGGGTTTGATTCTTTTGTAGTTGGGTATTGGACCCAATACACGAATCGGAAAATCCGTGATTAGGAACTTGTCTTGCCACCTTATTATCGTGATTCTTGAATCATATCTTTCTCTTGACCCTGGTCTCGACAATATGCAAACAATTTTGCATCTCGACTTGAATTCTTTTGGTTCCTTATTGTTTCTCTCGTCCTATTCTTTTGATTCTGATATTAGGATTTGGGCGACTTGAACGGAGTTATGTGATCGTAACTATGAACTGCAGCATGGTTACAATGCGGTACTCTATTTAAGTAACTTAGAATTCTAGTCTTGATTCATTTCCTTGTTTTATGATCGTTATCTTACCTTGCTTCTCTCGGTTTCATTGCTTACTAGTTCTTGTTTTATCGCCAGCTTGAATCATGTTTACCGTGCTTAATCTTCTTCAGTATCATGGCTTCGGATGAAGTCATTTGGGTATCCTACTTGTTCGATTCTGGTGTATCCCGTTGTTGTTTGATGTTGTTTTGGGAATGGATTTTCTCGGCACTTTCCATGCTCACATAGATTGTAGGGCAAAGAAAGTGATTTTCCAGATTCCCGGACATCCGGAGTTTGCTAAAGGAAGCAGTTCTGTCGGGCCAGTCGAGTTTAGGGCTAGGCCGACAAAAAGTGTTGTTTTGTCGATGGAAGTTGATAAGGAGGAAGTGCCAGCTGTAGTTCGAGAGTTCATGGACGTGTTCGAGGACATCTCGGGTTTACCGCTAAAACGAGATGTTTAGTTCACAATCGATCTTGTTCCTGGTGCAGCGCCAATCTCAAAGGCATACTATCCGATGACACCAGTGGAGTTGGAAGAAGCTAAGAAGCAGGTTACCGAATTGCTAGAGAAGGGTTGTATTCACAGCAGTAATTCACCTTGGGGAGCTCCAGTTCTTCTAGTCAAGAAGAAAGATGGCACAAGGAGGATGTGTATTGATTATCGAGAATTAAACCGGGTGACTATTAAGAACAAGTACCCGATCCCTCACATTGGCGAATTATTCGAGCAACTCAGTCGCGCGAGGGTATTCTCGAAGCTGGATTTGCGATCCGGATATCATCAGGTCCGAGTTAAATCAAAGGATATTTACAAGACGGCGTTCCGAACTCGATATGGACATTACGAGTATTTAGTGATGCCCTTCGGAGTAACGAATGCACCGGCGATATTTATGGACTTGATGAACCGAATCTTTTCACCATTCTTGGACCAGTTTATAGTAGTGTTCATTGATGATATTCTGGTCTACTCAAAGAGCATTGAAGAGCATACAGAACACTTGAAGATCGCACTACAGACATTGAGGCAAGAAAGATTGTATGCAAAAATGAGCAAGTGCGAGTTTTGGCTTGAAGAAGTAAAGTTTTTGGGGCATGTCGTATCCGGAGATGGAATCGCAGTTGATCCTGAGAAGATTGCAGCAGTTCATGATTGGCCGATTCCGAAGAACGTAGCAGAGATCAGAAGTTTTCTTGGACATGCCGGATATTACAGAAGGTTCGTGTAGAATTTTGGTCGTTTGGCTGAGCCTTTGATCAAGCTTACGCGAAAGGAGGTACCGTTCGTATGGACGGATGGTTGTGAGTCAGCTTTTGAGACGTTGAAGCAAAGATTGATAACCGCTCCTATTTTGACTGTACCAGATAGTTCCGGAGGATTGGTGTTTCACAGCGACGCATCTGGGAAAGGTTTGGGACGTATTTTGATGCAGTATGGGAAGGTTGTAGCTTACGCATCGAGACAGTTGAAGACCCATGAGAAGAATTACCCAACTCATGATTTGGAGTTAGCAGCTGTGATTTTCGCTTTGAAGATTTGGAGGCACTACTTATTGGGCGAAACGGTCGAAGTATTCACCGATCACAAAAGCTTGAAGTATGTGTTCACACAGAAGGAGCTTAATATGAGGCAACGTAGATGGTTGGAGCTGATGGCTGACTACTTTCTTGATCTTAAGTACCATCCGGGGAAAGTTAATGTTGTGCTGGATGCGCTTAGTCGGTTGCCAGCAATTCAGATGTTGACTGCATAGAAGAAACTTATCGAAGACTTTCAGAGATTCGATTTGGAGGTTGTGCTACTGCATTCTTCGGGACACTTGATGCAGCTGCAAGTACAATCGTTGTTGATCGAGAATATTAAAGCAGCGCAATTGCAGGACCCAAGATTGCGGAAGTTTCGAGAACAAGTTGAAGCTAGACTTCGAACGGACTTGTTGATTCATGAAGATGATTCGTTGTGATATGGTAGCCGAGATATTCACGAAGAAGTTATGAAGGAGGCGCACAGTTCAGCATATTCCGTACATCCAAGAGGCACGAAGATGTACCGAGATCTACGACAGCATTTCTGGTGGGAAGGCATGAAAAGGTAGATAGCCCGCTTTGTAGCGAAGTTCTTGGTATGTCAGCAAGCTAAGGCTGAACATCAAAGGGTTGCTAGTTTATTGCAACCACTTCCGATTCCTCAATGGAAGTGGGAACATGTAGCCATGGATTTCGTGACAGCTTTACCGCGGAGTCCAAAGGGCAACAATGCATTTTGGGTGAGTATTGATCGATTGACCAAGGCATCTCATTTCATACCGTTTCGAGTTGGTCAGTCAACGGAAGCTTTAGTAGAACGGTGCATGCAGGAGATTGTGAGATTGCATGGTGTACCGGTGAGCATCGTGTCCGAAGGTGACACCCGTTTCTTATGACACTTCTGGAGGAGTTTACAAGTTTGGGGACTCGATTAAAGCTTAGCACGGCTTATCAACCTCAGACAGATGGCCAGTCGGAGAGAACGATCCAAACTCTTGAAGACATGTTGAGAGCTTGCATATTAGACTTCAAGAGTTCATGGGAGGATCATCTACACTTGGTGGAGTTTTCTTACAATAACAGTTTTCAGGCGACTATTCAGATGGCTCCATTTGAAGCGTTGTATAGTCGCAAGTGCTCACCCGTTTGTTGGGATGATATTGGAGAGCGAAAATTGTTGGGACCGGATTTGGTAGTGCAAACAGTTGAGAAGGTTAACACTATCCAGAATCATATGAAAGCAGCACAAGACCGACAGAAGAGTTAGGCAGATACATCGAGAAGACCTCTAGAATTTGCTATTGGTGATTTGGTGTTCTTGAAGATATCACCGACTAGAGGAGTAATTCGTTTTGGGAGTCGAGGAAAGCTCAGTCCTCGATTCGTAGGGCCTTTCGAAATTTTGGAGCGTGTTTGAGAAGTGGCGTATCGATTGGCTTTACCGCAATTTTTGGCGAATGTTCATGACATGTTTCATGTATCTCAACTCCGTATATATGTTCGAGATGAAACACACGTGCTGGATCATTCGGAGTCGACTGTACAAGAAGATTTAACCTTTGAGGAACGACCGATGTCGATTGTGGATTGAAGGGAAAAGGTTCTTAAGAACAAGGTTATCCTTCTCGTACTTGTTTCTTGGGAAAATTGTTCGCATGGAGAATCAACTTGGGAACGAGAAGATGAAATCCGACAGAAGATTCCACATCTATTCTTGGAGTATCTTGATTGTTTATCCTTTCTTGTTCTTGGAATTTCGAGGACGAAATTCTTTTTGTAGTTGGGTATAATGTAACAACCTAGTTCATTTATACCAATTCCAGTTCTCGTATTTTCTTAATTGTGGTATTTTTCATGATTTATCGTGTTTTGGGTACGAATGGTATTTTACATTTTACATTGCATTCGACCGGACCCGCTTGCTTGAAACTTGTTTGATTCATATTTATGAATTATCTTGACTTGTTACATAGACATGTGCATTTCATGTATACTGCATACTGGCATTTCATCTTGCATTGCATCTTTTACCATATAACATTTTAAGTCACAGAAAATATTTTAAAATTACATAACATGGCTTGCATGATACCCTTAACCCCATGGTAGCATCCGCGCATCTTGTTCTCGTCCCGTTCAGTGAAACGGACGTGTTTGGATGGCTACGGGCACGTACGTGAATCCGTTCTTGGGGGTATGCAATTTCGTTACCTGAGCATTCATTTTGAAATTTGGACGTCGCATATATTTTTCATATTTTAAATCTAAATTTTAGACCTGACCGGGGCGCGTTTTGGAATATTTTTGTATCCCGCCAAAATTCAAATTTTATTAAATATAATATCTTTTAAAAAAAACCGACAGCTTAAAATTCTTTTAACTAACTAAAATATTTTTAAAACTAAAATCAAAACAGTGTTAACAAACTCTCTCTCTCTTTCTTTACCTAGCCCCACATCCACCAACCAATCAACAGACCCCCTCTCTCTCTCTTCCCTCTTTCTCTCTCCCTGCTACCGACGATTTTATCTCTCCTCACTATTCCTCTCTCTCCTCTCGATCTCTCTCATTCTCTCTATCTCTCTCCTATCGATCTTTCTCTCTCTCTCTCTTACCCGTCTCTCTATCTCTCTCTCTTTCCTATATATATAATTCCTAATATTAATTAACCCATCTCCTCTACTCTCCGTCTTCTTCTTCTTTCTCTTTCATTTTCTCTCTCCAGCCTTCGCCACGAGAAAGCCCTAGCCATCGCCTGTCTCACGTCGTCGCCGTCGCCGCCCATCTCCCCGAGAACTCCTCCTCACCTCGCCACCACCCTCATCCCCGTGACCTCACCACATCTCCATCCCCGTGCAAACCCACCAACCCAAGAACCCCAGCTGCAACCCGACGACCACGACACCCTCGCTGCACCTTCGTCGCTGGAACTCTGACCCTCGCCGATGTCTCAGCACCACCCTCGTCACCTTTTTCACTTCTTTCTCTTCCCTTCTTTCCCAACAAATTTCCCCACAGAACCAAACCCCACCGGCCTCTGCCCTAACCCATCGCCGGAACGCCGACACCTCAGCACCACCGTCTTCACCTCCCCTCGTCACTAGCACTGCCTCCATCTCCTCACCACGACCCAGTCCTCTCTCTTCTTCTTCCTTTTCTTCTTCTTTCTTCTCCTTCTTAATTCTTTGGATTCTCGGTTCCGATCGCCATCGCCAGAGCTCCGACCACGTCGCCTCCGCGACTTATCATCACCCTCTCTGTCTTCGCCTCTGTGCACAACCACAGCAGTAAGCCTCTCCTTCTCCTTTCTTCCTCCTCTTTCTTTCCTTTCTCTTCTTTTCTTTCTTTTCTTTGATTCTTGATTTCTGTAGATCGCCGGAATCGGACGTGACACCGACGATCAAGACGACTCAAAGGACGAACCTGACCTGCGTGATCACCCTCGTGCGTTTCTTGGACCCTTTTCATGTGTCGTGCGCACGTCGCGACATTTTGCCGACGTCGGACGTACCGTACATATCCGTTTCGTGTTCCATCCAGGCAAGTTAATATTGCTACATACTATATAACTCACTTTATACCTATTTAAATAAATATCATACCTATATTGAAAATCAAGCATCTCATGTTTCATATTACTGCTTTTCGATGTTCCGTTTGCATCCATTCATATCATTTCAGATCTAGGTCATGAAAACCTATCTTGTTACATACTAGATTACAATATACTGCATCCATATCAATATTCACATCACATATTGCTTAGTTGTACATCCCACATTACCATTTTACAGTTTTATTGTTTTTCGGATACCCGTTTGCATCCATCTCATTTCAAATATATATAACTGCATCCATAGATCATATTAATACATAACACTGTGATATTAACATCCCATGTTTAATAAAGAGCATCCTAATTAGTATTGGAACTATAAATGTATCCTAATCGATAATCGTGCATCCATATCTTTGAATTATATCTATTTGCATACCATATCACATTATTCCATTTTATTGTTATATTAGTACTCCATACTTGATTTTGTGTATCCATACTTATTACAGTTTGATTATGAACACCCACTCGACACTTGTGCACTATCTGACATGACCTGATACACTACTACTGACATGACTTGATACCTGTGCACTACTTGACATGACTTGATACATGTACACCACCTGACATGACCTGATGTACCACAGCGTGACATATTACCTGTTCTTGTTACTAATGCCGACAATCTTGACCTGTTGTCCCTACGGACATTTCCTGTTGTCTATACAGACAAACCTGTACCTGCTTGATCCTGTGTTGGCATTAGTCTCAGATTTATCAATACCTGACTTACACACATAACTTGGGGGTATAGGGAAATTAAGAATGTATCCGAACGTAACTCAAAGGGCTATTACATCTTGTTACGGTGGTCCCGTGGGGTTGAACGGGACATAGACTTACAGTCTATCATATATTGTTACCGTGGTCCCGTGGGGTTGAACGGGACATAGACTTACAGTCTATCATATATTGTTACCGTGGTCACGTGGGGTGAACGGGGCATAGACCGATGGGTTACGATGAGGATTACATTAATTGATTTCGAATAATTTTAGAGTAGATAACCCTATAGCACAGTTTAGACTACTCACTGCACTTCACCTGTTTATATCCTGTTCACTGATCTATATTCATGTTACTGTTACTTGTTACTGATGACTTATTACTGTTCATACTTCATGCCTGCATGTATTGCTACCCCCTGATTATATTATTGTTGATATTATGACGCACTGACGTCTGGGTTTTGCATGGCCCAGATCCTCTATCTTTGCAGCTGACTGATCAGGAGTACTTCCGTCGTCAGGCCAAGCAGTGAGGATCTAGTTAGTTCAGTTACTTCCGTACTTTCCAGATTGTTATTATTACTTGGATTTATTGCTTCCGCATATTATTTCTTGACTCGTTTATTCTGGCTCATGGACATGCACTAGATAGTTTATGTTATTTTTACTGTTCTTGATATCTTTACAGCCGTAATGTGACTGTGGAGGGATATTTCCTATCCACAGGTAGCATGGTTGGCTCTGTCACGTGCTTATCTTATCGCACTCTGGGAAGCGGGGCGTGACACTACATGTATACCACAAGACAACGTAAATGGAAATAGCGCACGAAAACCAAATCGGCATGTGTATCGTTCATAGGTCAAAACCCATAGCCTCGCATGCAAAGCACGATCAGTAACCTTAGTCGTTGACGTTCAAACGCCAGACGACGGAAACACAATATCAAATACCATACCCAAATTCATTAAAAGCCGCAAAACGAATTTTGAAACATAGAAAACATGCTCCGGATTTTGTTCCAGGTAAAATTAGGCAATTCTGCATATGGGGTAGGTCTAATTTGACTAAAATAAAGCCATGAACCAAGCACGGAATTATTCCAACGTACCATGGCCGTAAATCGTGGCCAAAATGAGAAAAAAGGCGGCCAAAATGAAGAGATATGGTCTCAGGTCTTGGGAACAGCTTCTAGGTTTTCTGCATGACTCACAGTCTTCGCTAAATATTTTTTAGGTGCCCCGGGTCTTAGCAGATCCCTAAATACCATCACAATTCTCACAATTTTCCGATGTCGGGGTTTCTAATTCTGTGTTGCGGGATTTAATTCTATGTCTTAAGTCCAATAAACAATAAGTACAGGGGTTGCAAGGCCCCTACTAATCTCAATTACACTTCACAACTCAAGAATTCCTCAAACCCTAACTCGAAATTTCCTAAGTTCACTAAACCAAACTAAATCACTTCTAAACATGCACGGACACTAAAGTAAATGGAATACGATACAAATGGTGAATGTATTACCTCATTTGGCAACTCAAGAAATTTCTTGAGTTGCCTCAAGTGTCCAAATTCCTTACTTTCTTGGTCCAAAGTGTAGCTAATAGGCTTGTGCATGTTTTTAATGAAGTGAGGATGATGTTTGAGGTTGTTTTGGTGTTGTTTTGAGGTGTTGAAGTGGAGGGGGATGAAGGAGGCAACCATGGAAAGGTGAGGGGAGGAAAAGATGAAGGAAAATGATGAAGGGAGACAAGCCATGGTCAAGTTTGACCCCTCACCCTCTCTCTCTCTCTCATGCCCATCCCTCCTTTTCTATTCTTTTCTTTTCTTTTGGTTTCTTTTCATTTCTTTTCTCTTCTAATTTTAAAACAAGGAAATTGCATGAAAGATGAAGAAAAGACCATGGTAAGCAAATGTAAAAGTGTAAAAATGACATGTGCATGTCATGTGCACAAACACGCTTAATGCCCGATTAGCGATAGTTAATCGCGATTAGCATTAACATAATTTATATTAAATCGTAAAGTTTCATAATTTGCATAAATCACATAAAGCACCCTCTTTTTAGTAATTTCTATAATTTTTCCAAAATTTCCCCAATTTATCTGTATTTTATTATACCGCATATTAAAATATTCATTATATTTATTATTTAATTATAAAAATTCCTAAAAATAATATATTATTTTTCTCAAATGTTACAGTTAGCTTAATGGGACAATCTGTCTTATGCGTTCCTTATGGTTTTGAGTATTGACCTTTCTATAAATGTCATGAGTGGCATAGTGGATTAGGTGAACAGGTAGATGAGATAACTTAACCACTTGGGATAGATTAGTTACATTTTATCCAAAGTCAAACCATCTACTTGTGAAAGTTACCTTAGAGATAAAATTACCAAAGGATAACCATTTGGATATCCGTTTCAGATAATTCACTCCGATAAATACGGACCAATAAACGTTAATACATGTAGTGGAGTTTCATAATTTGACACCTTCATTAATAATTACTAGATAAAGCTACTAATCTCATATGGAACTGAAGCGTTGATTTGTATCAAACGCTGTATCAGTAAAGTGTAGAGTCAATTCACACAAACATGATTATGTGTGTTTTATGGAGCAGTTCTGGGAACTGTATGCAAGCCATGAGTATTTATTTGAACAGTTCATGGAACTATATTAAGGAAAAGGTGTCGTCAAATAGCTGACGACATCGTAAACTCTACAAAAAAATGATGTTGTAGAGAGTAGAATTAGGAAACCGCTAGATATGATGAACATGATGGAAAAGGCCAATCTTACATACTGTTTGGGAGATGCGCTATTAACAGCGGCTTATGTTCTTGATCATGTATTTTCAAAGTCAGTACAGTCAACACCCTATGAGTAATGGACGAACGAGAGACCTGGGAGGTCACTTGTGTCCATGGGTATGTGATAGGATTGTCACTGACATTTGGTCGTGTGACGTTGATTTCCTCAGGGAGGAATCAATGAACGATTTCCTCGGGGAGGAATGTTCGCAAAAGGGTGAAGTAAGTCAGGATTTGGTATTCTACGAGATTGAGGAGAAACCTATTCGGCCAGTAGTGTAGAAAGAATTAGTTTCTTCAGCAGCCAGCGACAGTAGAAGCGATATTTCCGTTGATGGCTCGAAGCCTATCATGGATTGTCAGGAGACTTATAGATAGAGTTGTGGATTGACACCCTGACGATGTTTTGATATCGAAAGGGGGACATCTATGGTAAATCCGCATTGGTTCCGGAACCCAAGTCATTGGAGGACGCTGTTTCTGGGCCTGCTGCGAAGGAGTGAATAACGATAATGGAAGAGGTGCAAGATTCAACACTAAAGTATCAAATCTGTGATTTTGTCAATTATCCTACAAGACGCAAGATTGTTGATAGAAACTGAGTTTTTCAAAGTCTTGCGAAATGAGGACAATACTATAGAGAGATATGAGACACATTTGTTGGTGAAGGGATTCACCTAGCGTAGGTAGATAAGAAATAAGCATTTTCACCCGGGGTGATGATTATGTCTATTTCACCTTCCTTTTTGAATTGTTACACATAAAGATCTTGAATTAGTCATGGGGACTTTGATTATTTTCTCGATGGAGATTTGGATAAGGAGATCTGGAAGATCAGCCTAGAATTTCAAAGACAACATGACTCGAGTCGACTTAGAGAGTTCATTTATGGCTTGAAACACTTATCCAAGCAGTCATCGGTTCAATGTCATCAATCTATATCGGATATGAACTGATGATGCTTGAATGCGACAACTGTAAGTTCAGATATATTGTTGTGAACGATATTTTGATGACCAAAAGTGACTTGGAAACAATGAATGCCACTTTGAGTGGTTGTTCTCGCTATAGAGGACACGTGGGATGCTGAATTTGTGCTTGAGAATTTGATCCATGAGGGGCCGTTTCAAGAGCGTCCTATGTTTGTTTTCGGAGACTCACATGAGATATGTCTTAAAACAGTTCAGCCCACACTATCACTCTCCAATTTATTACTCCAGTCACTAATGGACATGTTTTTTTTATCTTTGATCTTTTCTATAAGACTCTTGACGAAAAGAAACAAATTTTGTGTGTTCTATTTTGCAAACTCGGTAGTCAAATGTATGCATGGTGTATACTTGACCAGACATATTACCCTTTCCATTGGACTTAGTGTTGAGAGTCTGCTAGTTGGGATGATGTGACGACGATTTCCAAGTATTTATGTGGGATGAACCATTATATCTTGTGCTATGAGCGATTGTATGGACACATAGATGCCGACTACGCCGGCTATTTAGATATGATAGCATCCATGTCCGCACGTACTTTCTTCCGTAATGGCAGGACCATCACTCGGAGTAGAAAGAAAGAGGTTGTTTAGCTTTTTCACCATGGAGGTGGAATATATGGCTACCTCAGTAGTGCCAAAGAGGCTGATAGGATGAAGTGATCTCTCGAGAGTCTACGCGTGATTCCACGCAAGGGAAACATGGTTTCCCTCTATCATGACATCGGGTCAACGATATCATACTTAAACAATCTCATATATATAAGAAGTTGAAACACTTACAGATCTAACGACACTTCATCAACAAGTAAGTGGCATGAGAAGGTGGTCTAAGCCACAGTGTCTTCTTTAGGTCAGACGATCGGGGATCCGATGATGAAAAATACCTGAGTTACTCTATGTGTGTTTGGGCCTCGTCCTGGGTGACATGTTGCATTTTAAATAGTTTGATAGACCTTACTCTTGTATTTGACATTTGTGGGTGGCGACTTTATAGATGCATATTTTAAGATTGATGATATGTATCTTTCTTTCTTTATTATCATGGATGGATATGTTTATTTTGTTTGACTATTTCTGACATGGAGTATAAGTGTACATGGTACATGAAGTTACGGGGTATACGATGTGTGCAAGGCACACATTTAACAAAGATACGTCAGCAGGTAAGAACTCTCCCTCACACGAGAGATCCCCTTTATGCTAAGGAAGTATACAAAGGTGAAACTAAGTACAAGACGTCATCTACTCGGAACAGTGACCGTTTGTTGCATACATGGTATGGAGATAGTGGGAGTGCTTAATAAAATCGTCATGACTGCGTCAGGATGAGATTGCGATGTGCTATATGCCGAGTGACCGAAGTGGTTATCCCATGACCACTTTACCTGTTTTACATATAGCCGGACTAGGGGTTTGACTCGTTGCATGAGGTGCGAGCTTTTCGGGAGATCCCAGGCATATCATAGGGCGATATGGCGAGGCAAGTCAATCAAAGGGTGATTAGACTTGGGTCCGTACGTTATAACTTAAGTGGCGTATACTCCCTTGGAGAGAATTTTATACCGCAGCATGTTTCCATATGACGTGCCCTAGGATCGTATACATAAGGAGGTTGAGGGATGGACCTAATCTCCCTTATTGTGTGAGCCCTTATTATGACCTCCTTTACGGAAGGACGGGTGTTCCCTTATAAAAAAAAAGGATGAGGGAAAGTTCCCCACTAAAACAGCCCCACGTGTTTAACACGTGAGTGCCTATATGCAACGCATATAGGCACTGCAATTAAAACAATTGCTAGGCTAAAACAGCCCTACGTGTTTAACACGTGAGTGCTTATATGGAACGCATGTAGGCACTGCAGTTAAACCAATTGCTAGGCTAAAACAGTCCCATGTGTTTAACACGTGAGTGCCTATATGCAACGCATATAGGAACTGCAGTTAGAACAATTGCTAGGCTAAAACAGCCCCATGTGTTTAACACGTGAGTGCCTATATGCAACGCACATAGGCACTGCAATTAAAACAATTTTAAGCTAAAACAGCGCCACGTGTTTACTACGTGAGGGCACTTCCCTACGTAGAATTAAAATTCTACTCAACAAGGAACCGTTGGATCAAAGATCCAATGATGATTAAGTATAGAATTAAATTGAAGTTTTAAATGAAAAATGATATTTTCTGTTAAAATAGAAAGTTGGCGGATCAAAGATCCCGTAAGTTGGAAAATATTTTTCATATCTTTCTAAACAAAGAATGATGGTGCACCGTTAAACCAAACATCCATGGATTAAAAATCCAACGGTGATTAAAAAATCACCAATATACAGAATAAATTCTGTATGGGAAAATATTTTCCTAATCTTATTTAAGAAACAAGAAAATATGTTCTGTAAGACATAAACCCTTGGATCAAAGATCCAACAGCGGGTAAAACCCCCAAATCAATTGGTGTCACTCAATGAGAAATTTTCTAAAACTAAATAACAAACTTCTCTCCACTATATAAAGAACCCAAGACTTCAAGTTAAAAAAAAGGAGGAAGGAAAAAAAGGAAAAAAGAAAAAAAAAGATAGAGATGGCTGGAGAGAGAGAGAACTCCCCAGAGATTTAAAGAATATACAGTGAGGGAATTTAATTCTCAAAAGAAAAGACTTGTTCCCTTGATACCCTAGGTCAAGAAAAAAAAAACAAAAGACCGTTCTTTGCATTTTTAAGGGTTTAACCCTTCGTAGAAGAACTTAGTTCTTCCTCTGCTTGAGATCTACGGAAGCAGATCTCCCCACAAGTTGAGAATTTAATTCTCATCGGGGAGATTCTGTCATGAAGATTCAAAGCCTATAGGAAAGAACCGAGTTCCAAGAGTTTAACTCTTATAGAAAAAAAAAACATATGGGAATTTAATTCTTCTGAAACTAGGGTTTAACCTTACAAAAGAATGTGATTCTTGCAAAGAACAAAGGGAGAACTTGATTCCTTAGAATCATAGAAGAACGGCCTGGTGATTCGTTAGTGTTTAACACTATAACAAGACCTCACGTGTTTTCCACATGAGTGTTTCTAATGAACAAAAGAAAACGGCTGAGACTGGCGCACGTGTTTCCCACGCGGGTGTTTAAAAGAGGAGAAAGGAACACTTCTTAAGACAGTCGCGTGTTTTGCATGCTACCCTCAATCAAGTTCTTAGCACTTCTGTGAAAGGAAGAGGAAATAAGATAAGAGGGCCTTGCCCCATTTGGGGCGTCTCACGTGTTTTACATGTAAGTTCTACGGGAACTAAGTGTTTAGAATTAACATAAAGGGAGAAGCAATAAAGCCAAGGGGCAGAACCCAACTTTAGGGCGCCTCACGTGTTTCACACGTGAGCGCCACAAGAATCAAGTGCTCAACCCTTATATAAAAGAGAGAAATATTTGGGCAGCACCCATATTTGAGCGCCTTACGTGTGTCACGTGAGCGTCACACAACCCTAGTGTTTAACACAAATCAGGTGTCTCACGTGCACCACGTGAGCGCCGCAGAAATTTAGTGTTTAACACTACTCCAGTGCCAACATGCAATGCACGTGAGCATTGTATGCCTCAACATTTAGCATTGTTCGGTAAGTATAGAGACCCAAATCTAACCCAAATTGATTAATTTCTTCCAAAGTCAAAACCCCCATGTGTTCATCATTCCCCCAATTGATCTTAGTCCCAAACACAACTAATGAGCTGTCAAATGATGATATCCAAAATAAAGTTCATCCCATATCCCCTAAGTTAATCTTAGTCTCCAAAAATGACTAATTATTCTTAAATGATCCACCACGATCTTTTCCCTCCGACACAGGAATTGGTTCAAGGGTACATCTCTCCACACCTCTGATACATGTCGTTATAATTTTTCAACGTCTTCAGAGAGGTGGCGGGTCCCGACAACCAACTACTCTTCGGTGCGCTTCCCAAACTGACATGCACACTCTAGATCAAACCATACCCCAATCTGGGTGTCTCCCATTTCATCGTTGCTCATCCCGACATGTAACAAATACTCGTGCGCGTAAGATGATCTACAGACCGTAACGTCCTTAAACTAAACTCTACGGATCGAAACGTCCTTAAACTAAACCCTCACCTCAAAAATGGTGATCTATGGACCGAAACGTTCTTAAACTAACAACGAACCGTAACGTCCTTAAACTAAAACGATAGAGCCTAAATGCTCTTTTATTGGATCTGAATGATCCTAAAACTCCGTTAAGTAGATCTTAGTCTCAAATTGGACTAACGTATCCTTGACTAACATTTAAGTCGATCTTGATCTCAAAATAGATCAACGATCCTTAAATCAACCAAAACCCCAAATCTAAGAAATACGGATTTGGACTAATCCACGCCCTACGGGCGACAACATAAATTAGTCTCCGTATGCAATCCATGGGCAACCAAAAATAAAACAAACACATACGATACGAAGTGAACTTCTGGAGCAAGAGAATGTGGTTATCGCGATGCGGTAACGTAATTAACTGCAGGGGCTTGCGCCTGCAGGGAAGAGCGTCCCCATAATCAAAAACCCCTCGCAAACGAGGGGGAATCTGACGAAGTCTGCTACAACGACCGCATCTGTCCAAACCTCCGATATACGGTGCCATAAATCAACTTGGCATCTTCGGAGAGGTGGACGGATAAATCAAAATAGCATCTGCCCCCAAATTCAGGCAAGAAGATTCTACGCGGTTCGTCTCTATTTTCGGCGGTGAACAGATTCTGGCACGTCCGGTGGGACCTTTTTCTCTTTCCACTCCACACTTCGTGTGTTGTGTTTGCGAAGAAATCACGGTTTACTATGATTGCCTCTGGATTCGAGGTACTAAGATTTGGTGTCTTGCTCATGTGCAGAGAAAAGAAGATCAATGGCTTCCAAGTGTACCTTCAACAACAACTCTCGCTCCACCTCAAATGGAGGAGTGACTTATGGGCCGCAAGCGGCCTCCATCTTTGCAATGCCAGTGGAGCAGGTGACTCAAGCCACCACTGGACTGTTCTTTGGGACCATGATCGCGCCAACAAGCTTCAGCGCCCCAATGTCATCACAGGAAGCTCCAAAGAAGTCTTTATTCGATCGACTTGCAACCACCAAGGCCCCTCTCAACGGGTCGTCCAAATCTGCCACCTCAGTCTTCAACAGGCTGAGCCAAATCTCAAGTGGGCCCGCAAAGAGGCCCGCCATACCCAAAGCGGATAGCCATTCCAGTTCCGGAAGGTGAAGTCGTCAAAGGGGCTTCTCCTACTAAAGGATCGGTCTTTGCAAGATTGGTCGTTCCAACTCCTGCTATGGGCGAAGTCATCAAAAGAGCTTCCCCTACTAGAAAGTCAGCTTTCGAAAGGTTGGTTATCCCTTCTTAACGGACGTCGGTCTTCGACAGGCTAACACCAGCAGCTGCTCCTAACCAAAGCAGGGGGCATGACGAAGCCACTCCCACAACTGAGGCAATCCCGTCTGCAAGGCATGCTCGACGTCTCCACTGGCGCCGAATGAGGAAAGCTGGGGGCAACTCCCCCTCTGGACTTACTCCACCAGCTCCCATGGTGGAAGTTGACGCTGCTGTTTCAACTGGGAATAGCTTTGAACCGCTTAGCAGGGTGCGGAGGAACTCCCCAACCGCAGTGTTAAATAAATCTCCCCCACCGACTGAAACTATGAAGCAGGTGAAGCCGGAGTAGTCCCCTCAGCGGCTGTCCTCCCGAATCCACAGGGTCTGGCTGAAAGTCCAAGATTCTGTGATCAATAAAGACCGTTGTTGCCGAATGAAGAAAATGAAGTCTCGGCAAGAGGAAGACCATCCCTCCACCATACGACAAGGGACTTCTTTCAAGCATGCACCGGTCACAATGGCTCCTTCGACTTCGAATTCTCACAAAAAGAGAAGGCCAGAGAACCTTCCACCTCCGGCGGCAAATCCCAAAGGTAAGGGTTCCAAACGCCCCATGTCTGGGGGCATGATCGTGCACACAGTTTACATGGATTCCGGAAAAGAGGAGAGTCGTGCTTCTGTGAGTCATCGGTCACAAACTTGGTCGTTAACGAAAGCTCAGGAGCAATAAAAAAATCTCCAGGAGATGCTGACGAAAATGGCAGCACTCACCGGGCAAAAAGAAAGTCTGAAAGTTGCGTCCGACCAACGCCAGGAGCAGGAGACTGATACGGTGTTCTTACGAAGGGTGCTAGAGAGAAAGGATAAGGAGGCCACGGAACAAGCGGCTAATATAAAATAGATGGCTCTCCTGTTCTAAGACATGGTTGGAATGATGATCCAACCAGAATCTCCAGCTGAAGATCCACCGATAATCTTTGAATACGACAGAGGGAAAACATCAAACCCTCTTCCGGCTTTATCAGCAGCCAGAGAGGAAACGATCTCCAAAGCTGCCCTCGATGATTACATAGCTCAACAAATACGAGCTCATCAAGCCAACGAAGGGGTTGGCCAAGTCGTCAAGACTAGGCGACCGTACCCAGGCTGGTACTATTGAATCAAGTACCCGTCGGGATATACGATCCTAAAGTTCCACGTGTATAAGGCGACAGGCAACCTACATCAGCACGTCGCTCAGTTCAGAGCTTTATATGGCAATACTGGAGGTGACGACAAATTGCTGCTTCGCCAGTTCGTTAGCAGCTTATTGGAGACGGCGTTTGAATGGTACTCGGAACTCCCAAATGACTCCGTCAAAACATTCACGGAGATCGAGTTATTGTTCACACAGCTGTTCATGAGCGCAAGCGAGCGCACCCGGATCACGGCGTTAATCAACGCTAGGATGAAGCCAGGAGAGACCTGGGTTCAATACGCAATTCGGTGGCGGAACCTATGGTCAAAATGCGAGCAACGCATAGAGGAAGTTCCGGCTGTGGGCATGTTCATAGGGACTCTCGATCCTCAAGCGACTGTATCCCAGTTTATGTTGTTCTTCAAGCCGACCACCTTCAAGGCCTTGATCGACAAGTTGGCCTAAATGGACCAAATGGGCCATATGTCGTCCTCTTCAAAAATGGATCCTCGGAATGAAAAGGGCAAAGGGAATGCGGCTTTCATCGCCAACACTCAACAACAACCGAGCAACTTGAAACCGGTTGTTCGCCAAAGCAACGTGCGCCCTGCCAATCCCTCGAGCAGAAACTAGAACGTCCTTACTCGTTTCCCCATGATAAAACGAGGAGACTGTTTGAACTGGCAATGCGCAACAAACTCATCACTCTGCCGGATCTGAGACATCCACTGCAGCCCGGTGACGCCAACAGTCCCAACTACTGCTCCTACCATAGAGTAGTGGGCCACCCAATTGAGGATTGCTACGTCTTTAAAAACTAGGTCGAGGACCAATACCAACAAGGGAAGTTTACGCTGTCCGAAAACTGGAGGGTGAACCCACCACAGAAGCACGCTCCTAGAAAGGTGGACATGCCGGGGGCATCATGCTCGTTTGTAGAAGAAGATCTGTGGAAAGTTGTCTTTTCAGCTAAAACTAAAAGAATGCTGAAGGACCTTCAAGCATGTCCGACGATCAGGTGGAAAAGCTTGCTGGAGCCCAAGATCATTGAGGGAATGCTTAAACCATGCCCAACACCAGAAATTACTAACGATGGTCAAGACCTCCAGGCCAAGCCTTCGAAGAAAAAGAAGAAGACCAAGAAACCCATGCAGCCCGATGACAATCGTACGGACCTACAAAAATACATCGACGCACTGGAGGAATACAACCAAAAGACGTGAACCCTAGTCACACTCGAAGAGTTTCTCAACCACATACTTGAGAACGGAGACAGTGACATTGATGAGGGAAACGACTCGTCAGAAGAACCCGAGAATTATGTAGCGAGTTGCCACATGGTCTCTCACTCGTCGTTAAAAGACGAAGAAACTCCCTCGGCTTCGGAAAGCAATGTAGAGGGACCGGGGGTAAGACCGGCGCCAGAATACCCAGAACTATCAGAAGACCCAATTGACAGGCTGCTGAACGAAGCCCTTCAAAAGAGCAAAACTGACCGAGAACATGAAACGGCCGTATACGAAAAGGCCAAGCGTTGACGTTAGGATGAAGAAGATGCGGTAAAGAAGAGTCGTAAAATACTCCACCCAAGCCAAAGCACACCTTCTACAAACAAGGACAGGATCAAAGCAGAGAAGCAGTTCGCCAAAGCCATGTCAATGGGAATGAAGCTGCCTCCTCTCATGGAAAACACTCCCAGGAGTACGGGCCTCGACGAAGCAAATATACATCCGAACTTCTGCTTATACCATCGGAGGGTCACACAACCTACCGAAGAGTGCAATGCCTTCAAGAAGTGGTGGCAATGATACGTTGCTCACCGAAAACACTTCAAACGGATGAAGCGCGAAGCCCGTCGACAACAAAGAAGTGCGACAGACAAGCGTGATGGAACGGTTGGCAACTGTCATATAGTTGATACCGGTTCGACAAAAGGAAAATCATAAGTTCTTACATTCGGGAGCGATTCTGAGGAAGAAATAACTCTCGGCCCTCTCTTCAAAAAATCCACCTCTGGAAAAGAAGAAGAAGAAGAGAAGAACTGCGAGAACATTCAGCTGCGTAACCGTACGTTTCCTGAAAAGAACCTCGGGCCTACGAACAAAGGTTTGATCAAAAGAAACAAGGGGAATGAAAAAGTCCCTGAGGAAATTGCCCTCGATGATAGAGTCGTCAAAGAGCCCGCAGCCAAGGATTCGCCTAAGAAAAACAAGGTGAATTACAATGTCCTGGCACACCTGAGGAAGATACCTTCACAACTGAGCATACTGGATGCTCTCCTCCTCTCCAAAGAGGCCCGAGATTCTCTGATCAAGGCATTACAAGAGCCTGATCTGTTCCAAGCTTTCCTTACAGAAGAAAAGATGAAGGACGAGCTGGCCGAGGTTCATACAGCTGACGTTACGTTTGGCGATGAATATCTCCTCCTTGGAACATGCGAGCACAACCGTCCTTTATATATCACCGGGTACTGCCACGACATTAAGATAAGGAAGATCCTGGTTAACAACGGGTCCTCCGTCAACCTTCTCAATGTGAAGGTGCTGAAAGAGATTTGCTTGAACGTTCAGCACCTGGCTCGGGACAAAATTACCATCTCCGGGTTCGACTCGCACTCATCGTGGATGCTTGGGTCCGTGATATTGACATTATGCTTTGGGATGCTCTTCATCGACATCAAATTCCATGTCATTGATGCCAAAACCTGCTACAACGCCCTGCTCGGCCGGCGTTGGTTACATGAGTACAACATCATCCCTTCTATACAACACCAGTGTATGAAGTACTTCAAAGATGGCCCCGAGTACACAGTTACAGAGGGGCTAAACCCATTCTCTGTATATGAAGTCCACAAATATGAAGACGCCAAGTACTTCCTACCAGACTTCGAAGACACGGAAGGATGTCATAAGCCGGAGAATAAACAAAAAGCCATCGCTACCATCCCGATCTTCGGGAGCGATACCGAGGAAGATGAAGAAATAGTCTACTCGGGGCAACCCCAAGGCAACATTCCAGGACGATCTACTCCTATTTTGGTCTTTGGCAGTGACTTTGAAGACGAAGTCAACGCAGTGTTCTCTATCTGCCCGTTAATGCAGACCTTCGCTGGAGTTGATCAGAGTTTACAAATTACCATGGTTCCGCAGCGGCATTACAGGGAACTTGATACGCTCGATACATACGGCGTGCAAGAGCTGCAGACGTTCTACGTCCCTCCCAGGTGAAGAGGTGAAAAGGCAATCCTCTTCTATCGGTCTATGGAGACCAGAGTGGAAAAGGAAGTCTGGCATGGTGCCGAACTTGCGCTTGACAGGCTTCAACCAATCCATCTGCCCAGATATTACGCAGAGGGATTTAAAAGGCTATTAAGATGCCAAGGCGTACCCTTAAAAAAACCGCTCGACAAGCCCAATTCTACAACAAGATTTGGGACATTCCTGGGACTCAGCGAAAGATGCCCAACGGGAGAATGGAGACTACCGGGCTTGGATACGTTCGGTCCAAGAAACGGGAGCGATTCCATGGTTGCCGTGTCATAAATAACTCCGGTGGAGAAGGGAATGCTTTTCCACATAACGCTGATATTGAACCAGAGTGAGATCCCGCCGTAAGAATACCAAGTCCGTCACACAAAGAACAAATTGACAAGCTAATAAGGGAAGCGGGTCAAAAGGTCCGGGATGACCACAGCCGCGAAATGGTCATTTATGAAAAAGCCAGGACGCAGCGGCTCACTCAGCAGTCTGCGGAAAGAGTAGACTACGATTCCCTTCACCCTCGGCCCGCTGTGCGCTCTCGTGTCAAGGAAAAAGGCCCGACGCAAACGAAACAACAAGGTGAAGAACGAGAATGACGTTCGAAAACAGCAAACCGGATTTAAGAAGCCACGCAATCGAGAAAGAGTGAGCTGGAATCCATATTTTATGAAGAAGATGGGTCGGAAATATTCTTTCCCTCAAGACAAGACGAGGAAAATATTCGACCTTGTCATTAAACATCAAATGATGACGCTCCCGGAGTCTCGGCACCCCGGACAAATAAACAAGTTCTATCACCCGGCTTATTGCTCCTATCACCGAGCAATAGGACATCCTCTCGAATACTGCTTCACCATCAAAGACTGGGTCGAGGACCAGTATCAGTAAGGCAGGTTTGCCCTATCCGAAAGTTGGAGGGTAGCTCCACCATGAAGGCATGACCCAAAAGCAACCTATATTGCGAGGGTAAGTCCAGATCAATATCGAGCTTGGAAACGAACTCGTACCTGCCATGTGATAACATTCTCAAAGGAGAGGGAGCATGAAAATATGGACGATCCCTCCTAGTACTACGTAGATGAGGATGAAGACGAGGTGATCTCAGAATTTCCATTGGCGCCAAAGAAGCTGGAAGATGGGATACACACCACGGCGGACAATCTAAAGAAAATTGACTTAGGGACGGAAAACGATCTAAGGCCAACGTTCCTCAGTGAGCTGTTGTCTAAGAAACAGGTGGCCACACTAAAGGACGTGCTTATATAATATAAAGACTGCTTCGTATGGAACTATTCCGAGATGTCGGGACTAGATCCAGAAATAGCGCTACATAAACTGGCTATATTGCCGAACGTTAAGCCAGTCAAGCAAGCCCCATGGAGAATGCGGCTCGAACTTGTGATGAGTATCAATGCCGAAGTCAAGAAACTAATTGACTCCGGCTTCATTCAAGAAGTTCAGTATCCTGACTGTATTTCAACCATTGTTTTGGGTTACGGCAGCGCCCCGGCCATCAAACCGTGACCAAATGCGGAACAAAAATTTCTAAACTTGCGCTGCCACAACCCGATGCCCAGATCTACCCTAAACCCTATACTAGCAAGCATATAAAGAGGAGTTAGATGGTTATACCGAATGAACCAAGTCCTTCGGGTCTTCAACCATCATCCCAAGCTTCTACTGGTCGCGGATCAAGTTTGTTTGCCAATCTTCCTCCATCTACGATGATCCACCTAAGGGAAACGGCGCAAGCTCCAGCCTCGCCTAGCGAGGCAACCGACGCTCCAAGGTTTCTAGCAATGGAGAGTAGAGGTGTAGGATTATCTCACTATAATTTTTCTCTCATCACAAATGCTCAAAGAGTAACTCAAGAAGATCAAGAGGAGGTGAGGAAAACTAGTGGCATGAGCAACTCAAGAATGGCTAAAATTTCTCCAAGTGAGAATGAGCAAGTAATGAAGCAAGTGAGGAAAATGAAATGAGCAAGCCATGCCAAGAATGATGGAAGCTCCCCTGCAATCATGCAACAAAATATCTCTTTTCCTTTTTCTAATAAACAAGTCCATGCCATACCTCTCTACATGCTAAACAATGTTCATGCCACCTCACCCCTTCCATCTCATTTCCCAAAATGATTTTACAAAAAGAAAAATCAAATAATGAGGTGTCAAAACTTCTAGAAGCTATTCCGTATAAATACGGAATACAACCCGGTACACGTATCGAAATATATATACGCCTATTCGTACAAAAATACGAATAACCAAGAGAGAAAATGAATAGTGAACAATAATACTAGAATACATATATATAAATTATTAAATCAAAACCTGATTTAATAATCCGGCTTATTCATAAGCCGCTAGTATTATCAACCGTCCGATTAAAGTCTGTGCAGCCTGTACACATATTTAATCGGATACCTGTATATACCAACATACGTCATCTACACCATATCTCCTGAACCGTGAAAACCCTCTGTGTAGGACTCTAAAGACTCGTCAATACGCTGGCAGTGGGTTTAACCACAAGCACGTCAGGGGCACTAGCTGTACGTAACAGATACCCAGGTATTGAGCGAAAGGAAGGCCGACGAGCAAACTCATCCAAATCCCTACTGAGCTTGACAGTGACAATATCCGTACAGTGCTGTCTGTTCGTCTAAGAGTATCGCATATTGAGTCTAGGGGGTGGATAAAGTTAGACCCCTAATAATGCAGCATTTAGTGTCGGTATGAAACCCATCACCACCTAAGAAACTATCGATCCTAGATCGGTAATTCTCGACCATCCCGGCCAAGGATTTATGGTGATGGTCACCCGTGCACAACGCGACATCAACCCCCAATACCGGGAGAGACGAATCCCCGACGATCCGCTCACTGCCTCCATGTGGCTCGGGACTATACCCAACTAAAACCTGTTTGCACAACTTCTTTGAGCCGTGGTAGGGTAGTAATCAAAGCACAGTGGGAACTCACACGAGACAAATGACGATCACAGGTCGACAGACTAACCTGTACACATCTCACATGGGAACTGCCATCTGACAATAGGTTTAATACCCTCTAGCAGGTTCCCGACAAGTCCGTCCAGTGTACTCATAACCCAATGAGCACCTTTATATTATCTTAGGTGAAAAAACTAACACCAATGGCTTGTGAGACCTGGCCACCACCTCTCGTCGGGGTCTCGATCAGTATACACTAGTCTACTCTGGAGTATCGATGCCCAGTCTCGAAACTCCCACGACTAAGGACATTTAAGGATGTGCTTATAGACCATCCAGCTCTCACGTATATGATCGCTATCATAATGCTGGTAGTCAAGCATGAATCCTATGGGCTTTATCAACGTGTAATAGTGATCTGTAATACCACCTGAAGTATATACACGATGATAAAGAAAAACCAGATAGCATACTTTCATCTTGAGTAAGACTGTTCTACCGGTATAGGTCCTCCCTCAATCATCACAATCGTGTGCCTGTGATTAAATAATTGACTTGAGGGCACTATAGCCAACACATTGTTCTAGTGATGAAGAAAAATGGGACGGTGCGCATCTGCGTGGACTTTCGGGATCTCAACAAAGCTTATCCGGAGGATGACTTCCCAGTGCTTGTTACTGAGCTGATGGTTGATAACACGTCTACCCATGAGGTCTTCTCTTTTATGGATGGATCTTCAGGCTACAATCAAATAAAAATGCATCCTGAAGACCAAAAGCACACCGCCTTCCGGACTCCGCTAGGCATATTCTGCTATAAGGTGGTGCCCTTCGGCTTGAAGAATGCAGGCGCTACCTAGCAGAGGGCTATGACGAAGATATTCGATGACCTCATACATGAGATTGCCGAATGTTATATCGGCGACCTTGTGGTGAAAAGTAAATCGTATGAGGAACACTGGGAGCATTTGAACATAGTGTTCCAGCGTCTTCGGAAGTACAATCTAAAGATGAATCCTCTGAAATGCGCGTTTGGAGTCTCCTCAGGAAAATTTCTAGGATTCATCATACGAAACCGAGGCATCGAAATAGACCCATCAAAGATCAAGGCGATTATGGAAATGCCCACGCCAAGAACTCCCAAACAATTGCGGTCTCTCCAAGGAAAGCTCGCGTATATCCGACGATTCATAGCTAACCTCTCCGAAAAATGCCACCCATACAGCCATCTAATGAAGAAGGGGGCTCCATTCGTTTGGGATAGTAAATGGCAAAATGTACTGGACGAAATCAAGCAATATCTGCAGAACCTGCCGGTACTAACCGCTCCAGTCAAGGGAAGGCCTCTCATCCTGTATACAACAGCCCTTGAAGGTTCTTTAGATGCGCTATGGGCACAAGAGAATGATCAGGGAAAGGAGAGAGCTCTCTACTATTTGAGTCGGGTTCTTCTGGGGCAGAAAACAACTACTCCCCCATTGAAAAGCATTGGCTGGCACTGATCTTCGCGATAACAAAGCTTCAACATTATGCCTTGGCACATGAGGTCCTTCTCACATCAAAGGTGGATCCTCTCAATTATTTGATGTCAAGAGCCATACTAACAGAAAGACTTGCCAAATGGGCCTTCCTCTTGGTGGAGTTCTCGATAACGTATCGACCCCTCAAGGCAGTGAAAGGCCAGGCCATCGCCGACTTTCTCGCTGAGCATCCAATACCAGCCGATTCTCCCTTAAATTGCGAATTGCCATACGAACATGCGTTCGATACAATCGAAGGGGAGAAAGAAGGAAATAATACCAGATGGGAACTATATTTCGATGGAGCATCTTCCTTGAAGAAGCGAAAGCAAAGCACCCCCATAATCAAAGCTAAGGCTGATCAATTGGTACAACTGTCTCTTTCTTGGTTCAGCTTGGCTAAGCTAATTCAATTAGCCCCCCGATTGAAAAGGGTACCTTTGGGTGGGCCTTATCTTTGTGACTCCGCAAGGAGGGATAATGCGTTTCTCCCTCTCCATAACAGAGCCAAGAACAAACAACGAGGCTAAATATGAAGCTTTGATAGCGGGTCTTGAGATTGCTGTTGACATGGGAATCGAAGATTTCCTCATATATGGAGACTCCCAGCTAGTCATTAGCCAAGTAAATGACGACTATCAGACGTGTAAACCGGAGTTGGTAAAATATGGCGAAAGAGTGCAGCAGCAACCGACTCAAATTCCCTCCTACATCCTGGAAAGCATACCGCGGGCGGAAAATAGCAAGGCGGATGCGTTAGCCAAGCTCACTAAAGAACTGGCTGATGAAAACATCAACGACGTAAGGATCATTGTGCAAAGCCGCCGGATTCTCATGCTAGTGGAAATACCTCCAGAGTCATCCGAAAGATAGGAAGCAACCGAACAAGCAGCCTTCCAATTAGAGGATGAAGAAAATGTTAAGGATTGGAGAGAAGTCTTCATAGAATACTTCAAATCCTATCGAACGCCCGAAAACGCATCTTCAAGATATCAGCTCATGAAACGAGCTCTGTCTTTTGTCTTCGTCAATGATACTCTATATAAGATATCGTTCGACAGTTTGTGGCTAAGGTGCTTGGGACCAGAAGAAGCAAGAAGGGTCGTCCAAGAGACTCACGACGGACTCTGCGGTTCCCATCAGGCCGGGCCAAAAATGAAGCTGAAGATTAAGAGAATGGGCTACTACTGGACCACGATAATTCAGGATTGCCTCGAATATGCGAAGCAGTGTCACTCGTGCCAAATTCACGGGGACTTCATTCATCAACATCCAAATCCGCTACACCCAACGGTGACCAGCCGTCCGTTCGAAATGTGGGGAACCGATATAATTGCGCCCATCGAACCAGTATCATCCAAAGGACATCGATTTATATTGGCAACAACCGATTACTTTTCTAAGTAGGCAGAGGCAATGCCGCTAAGGGAAGTGAAGACGAAGAAAATCCTCCATTTCTTCAGAACACATGTCATTTACCGATTCGGCACTCCGCGACGGATCATCTCAGATAATGGGCCAGCCTACAGAAGCCATAAGGTCAGCTGCTTCGCACAGCAGCATAATATAGACTGGAGGTACTCTTCAGTTTATAATCCCCGAGCTAACGGTCTAGCTGAGGCTTTCAATAAGACCTTGATGAAGATCATAAAGAAAACTGTGTCCAGAAATAAAAAGAACTGGTACGAGAGACTGCATGAAACTCTCTAGGCGTATCGAACCACGTTCAAAACGGCCATGAATACAATGCCATTCGCGTTGGTATTCGGCACTGAAGAAGTAGTTTTCTTGGAGATAGAACTACCCTCTCTACGAGTTGCGGTTCGATACGAGTTGACGGATGAAGAAAATGCCCATCTTCGGCTTGAGAAGCTCGATGCCCTCGATGAAACTCGTCTCACGGCGCAACAAAACCTGGAAGCTTACAAAGCAAGGATGACGCGCTCATACGAAAGACTAACCAGACCGAGAACATTCCACCAAGGCGAACTCGTATTAGTCGACCTATGATCCCCAAACGTGCAAAGTGGGGGAAATTCGAGCCGAACTACAATGTTCCGTATATCATAGATAAGGTCTACCAAGGTGGGGCCTACTTGCTCATGGATATACATGTCAAAATACCCTTCCGGCCAATAAACGGTCGTTTCCTTAAGAAATACTACGCTTGATAAGTCACAACTCAGGTTAATGATAGATGACGATGCTCGTGTCCGCTCGCTATCTCCCGGAGTCAAGCCTCCATAAGTAGTATCCGGCAAAACTTCGCCTCGAACCTGGCCCTGTATAACATTCAGAAAATTTAGAAATAAATAAAATTAATTAATTAAATAATAAAATGGTAAATTAAAAAGTTATCAAACTAAATAAAACATTTTTATAAGTAGTATGTAAAATAAATTAAATTAAAATTTTAATATGTAACATAAATAAGTTATAAGGGTTTTAGTGAGAATTTTAGCTTCATTTTAATAAAAAGGGTGTTATATAATAACATAAGTTGTGAGGGATTTTTATACAAGTTTAGGATATTGTGCAAATTGAGTTTTGTTTATGGGTGTAAATGGAAAAAAGATTTAGTTCAGAATAAAATCAAAGGATAATTCAAATTGGAAAAGAAATATCAATTCCACATCATTCTTGCATGCACACACCTTCACCACACCTCCTCCTTGCATGAAACCCCCACATCTTACTTGATGACACCTCCTCCTTCACATTATCCTTTCTTTTTGTTATATATAACTCATGTTCAGATCATTTAGCTAGTTTAAATTCTGAAAATTTAAAGAAAGAAAAAGAAAACAAGAACAAACATAGAAGAACAAGAGAAAGGAGAAGAGCTAAGTCTAGGATTTCATCATCATCAAGCTAGGACTAGGAGCTTGTGCATTTTTGTGGGTGTTCTTCCAGCAAATTACTTGAAGGTAAAATCCTTAACTACAGTAGGAATTTAGATTCTGTAACTAGTTTAAATTGAAATGAAAATTTTCTATAATTTCGTATTTTAATCAAAACTAGGCTCTGTTTGAATCTGCTGTAGTTTAGAGAAAAATTTACTTAACTAAACATGGTCTAAATGATGTATGATGAACCAAGAGCAAACCATAAGAACACGAACTAGAAGGATCGGTTTTGGGCCGGCGACCAATAGGGAAATTTCGGCGTCGCCGGATTTGTAGGGAGCTAAGGTGTTTTGGATTGTTGGGTAGGTTTCTGTGTAGAAATTTGGTCATTTTGGTACTGTTTAAATAAGTTAATTTAACTGTATAGGAAATCTGAACGCTAATATCGGAAAAGGTATCTAAAAACCCAAAATACGACACGGTTAAAACGTATCGCGATCTGTTTTCTGTCGCGATGCAGAGTTGGGTTCAAATTCAGTGAGGTTGAGTGTTAGATTGTTTGCTATAGTTGTACGTAGTGTAGTTAGCACGTACAACTTGTATTTCTTGATTCTACCATATCGGAATGTAGCCGTTTTCTTATACAAGTTAAATTTAATATTAGATTTGAGTTCGGGAGTTTCGGAGGCGGCGAGGAAAGGAAAAGGATTGCCGATTCCTGAGTAGATACGACGTTTTTCCGGTGAGTAGACTAAACATCTACCGGGGAATTTTATAGAGATGGCATGTTACGCCCGTAGTTTTATATAAATAAATGTTTTACTTTTGTATGCTAAAATGATAATATGCATTCATATCTACATGTACCTCACTTTAGTTGTTAGAACACTGCATAATTATCGACGAGTTATGCCACACATGCACATCTTTACATGTTATACTACACCTCGTCGATATTAACATGTTGCTTTTACACTAAATATTCATCCTGTTAAAAATGATTCCTATAATACCTAAATTATTAACATTAGTGGTAACTTGCATAAATGACGTCATGTTTATCATCCGAGTATTCTAAGTTGATATAGGCAGTTTTATATTATTGAGAATTCATGGTTTGAGTTTTCCTGTACTATTACATAGATCCAGTGATTTCATGATTTATGTGACATGTCCACCAGGAGATATTTTTTTTATTTGAGTTTATTCCGAACCGAGTCGGTGGGTATACGGTTATGGATTTTTAGTTTTATTCCGAACCGAGTCGGTGGGTATACGGTTACGGATTTACAGTTTTATCCAGAATGAGTTGGTGGGGATACAGTTGGATACATGGTGGACTTTGTTGATTACAGGATCGTTCGAGGAATGATACCTGAGAGAAATGGAGGTTTTGTGTTGATGATGGATGCGGAAAGATGAAATTTGTTGATAATAAATGATGAGATTTCAGTTTTGGTTATCTGATTTGTAGTACAAATTCATGCTTTCCATATACTATCGTACATCCTACTTGCTCTCATTTCAGTTAGTTGTGATCGTCATATTTACATTATCTACCGTTATATGTTAGTTATATTCACTGAGTTGGCAACTCACCCCCGTTGTGCCACAGTTCCTTGCAGGGGTAGAGTGGACAGTTAGCAGCGGTGTAGATCCACTTTTGCCGCTTTTATCGCATCTTTTGATAGGTGGGTTACATATGTAGTGACCTTCTATTTTGGTATTGTATCATTGTATCTAGAAAATCTCCATCAAACCTTGTACTATGATTTAGAAAGAGAGATGATTATATGTATATTAGTTGACAGGTGAGATCGTTGTATGTTAGTGGATATTTCTTTTAATTATATCTGTGATTTTATTGGTCTCATATAAATTGTAATTTTATTCCGCTATTGTATTTTGTTGATCCCAACAAGGGATGCAACCAAACTTAACACTTTATATTTGTTATTATATCTTAATTTCATAACAACTGTGATTTTTACTTAAAAACTAAATTTTTATAAAGAATTCCGCAAAAAGGATTTTGATCTTGGTTTCGGCTTACTCGGGTTGTGTATATATTTTTAGATGTTATACAATCTAAGTGCCGGTCACATCTAAACTTTGGGCCATGACACCCTGGACCGAGATATTCCTAAACTAAGAACGGACCGAGATGTCCTTAAGCTAACGATGGGCCGTAATGTCCTTAAACTAAATACGTCGCCTCAAAGACGGCGATAGTGGAATTCAAGTCCACAGGTCCCGGCGGTGAGGACTGCAACTCAGGCCCCGCTGGCTGCACAGATGCCCCGGCGGCGAAGTCCCCCATAAGTTCCATTGGCGAACAGAGGGGTAAAAAAACCAGTACGTCCACAAGCGAAATGGGCATGGATGAAAACCCGAAAGGGTGCCGTGAGTTAAAACAGCAGGGCTACCGGCGAGCTTGTGAAAACCTGAAAGGGCGCAATCTCGTTGTTAAAACAAAAAAACGGTACGTCTAAAAGCGAAATGGGTACGGATGAAAACCCGAAAGGGCACCGTGAGTAAAAACAGCAGGGCTACCGGCGAGCTTATGAAAACCCGAAAGGGCGCAATCTCGTAAAATTATCAATTACGAGATCCTCTCGACTCGTAAGAAGAACTCTCCCTATGAGACCCTCATGGCTCATAAGATTCAAAGCCTTAAGCTATAGGGACCTGGACCTGTTCTTAAGCCGTCGTATCCCCCAAGTTACTCTACAGGCGGTCCGATATTGGCCCTTGTATATAATCCACGGGCGCAAATAAACGTTTCCCCTACCGAGTTCCACCAATCACAAGGAATGTCCTCATATGGTGAACGACACTTGTAAGTCCTCTCGACTTATAAGGAGAAAATACAATTATGAGATCCTTATGACTTATAAGAGAGAACACCACTTAGAAGTCCTTACGACTTCTAAGGAGAACATACACCAACGAGATCCTCATGACTCGTGGGGAGAAATACCTTTATGAGATCCTTATGGCTCGTAAAGTCAAAAAGTTTTAGTCGACAGGATCCTAACCCTATTTTCTAAGCCACCTTTGTTCAAATCAGCAAAGGAAAATGATGATTCACTCCTGGCAATATTCCATTGGTAGCGATGTTGATGCCTGTGTAGGACCACGACAGCGCCCCGGCCGTCTATCCGAGGCCAAAATGTGGAAACAAAAACTTTTCTATACTTAGAAACCGGCGCTACCGCGGACTATAAACCCGGATCGGACCATTAACCTACTACTAGCTAACTAGATAAAGGGTAGAGAGATAAACCGAGCGATCCATGTCCTTCGGTCTTCTCGTCGTCATCCGGATCTCCCCGCGGAATCTCCGGTCTTCATCTCCTCGTCGGAAAGGGCACCACATCGCCGGGTTCTTTTACGGGCTCCCACCTCTGGACTGAGGCAACTCGGGCACGGAGTTGGCGAGTCGACGTGTCCAAGAATGCTGTAAGCTAAGTGTAGAACAATGGGTCTCATGGGGTTACTAGAAGTTGCCATTTTAGGTGGAGGAATGAGATGAACTTTTTGAGATGAAGCTATAGGATTTTTGCAAGCCAAAAGAGATCAAAAATCCCCCACAAAAATTTTGGACAGCCCTCTCTATCAAGTGGCCAGCCATCACATCGAGAATGAGAAGAGGGAGCGAGCCCCAACATAATGCAAGAGAGAGAAAGGGTTATCATCATGAATAATGATCACCACACAAGTCCAACCAAAACCCATCTTATAAAGAGAGTAATGATGAAGCAAAAGGGTCAACCTCAAACAAGGACCATCATGAACCATCATGTTCCACAAAAAGTCTTCTCCTTTATAAAATGCACAATTGGTAAAAGTCAGACCCCCAAAAGAGGTACAAGTCATGTCAGAGTGTAGTCCAGAACACCCTGAGATACTACTGGTATACCAACCAATAAATCTCCTGCCTTGGCTAAGGACTTCGTGTAATGGCTCTCCTAGACACAGCGCGACCTCACCCCCAATACCGGGAGAGACGAACCCCTGCAGATCCGCTCACTGCCTCCATGTGGCTCGGGACTATACCCAACTAAAACCTGTTTGCACGACTCCTTTGAGCCGTGGTAGGGTAGTAATCAAAGTACAGTGGGAACTCACACAAGATAAATGACGATCTCAGGTCGATGAACTAACCTGTACACATGTCACCAGGGAACTGCTATCTGACGTCAGGTATAAGACCAACTAGCAAGTTCCCGGCGAGTCCTGTCCGGTGTACTCATAACCCAATGAGCACCTGTATACATCTTAGGTGAACCAACTGACACCAGTGGCTTGTGAGACCGGCCACCGCCTCTCATCGCGGTCTCGACTGTATACACTAGTCTACTCTAGAGTATCGATGCCCTGTCTCGAAAACTCCCACGACTAGGGACCTTTTAAGGATGTGCTTATAGACCCCAGCTCCCACGTATATGATCGCCATCATACTGCTGGCCGTCAAGCAAGAATCCTAAGGGCTCTATCAACATGCAATAGCGACCTGAAAGGTCACCTGAAACAGTACACGACGATAAAGATAAACCTGATAGCATACTATCATCTTGAGTAAGACTGTTCTAACGGTATAGGTCCTCTCTCAATCATTGCAATCACGTGCATATGATCCAATAATTGACTCTGAGGGCACTATCTCCAACAATCTCCCACTTGCACTCAAGGCTAATTATTGCGATGTCGCATACTCACAGCCCGTATGATACCGAACACCCAACTCCTCTACTAATCAGTCTCACAAAACCCGCTTGCGAAACTGATGCGTTCGAGGAATAGCCTCAGTGAGTGGATTCGCTCTAATGTTTCTTTCTATGTCTCTCTTTATCTCAAGTTCACGGAGAAAGCCATCTCCCGAAATGAGCAATCCTATCTTAGAATATGTCTGGATATTTGATGGGACCTAGTTCATAAATGAACTCCAAATCCAAACCTTTAAGACTGTATCGTCAACTGAAACCAATTAGTATCCTGCGCCATGCCTTCCTCAGTATCTTCCTGGACCACCTGTCCATAGTACTGCCCCTCGTCAGAGGGAAAACTATAACTCTGATAGCCACTCTGTCATCCAGGTCACCTTGGAAGCCTGGAATGATAACTGTCTCCCGAATGAGACTGTCGTTATCATATCCCTAGAACATCCACTTATGTTCTAAAACTGCTTCCGACCGTTTCTCCAGGATTGGATTAATATCAACTTATTGCATCTCGTGCAAAAACAACATCTGGTGTGTTACTTGACATCTCATGATTGACTCAATTGCCTAAGCAAGTGATCTGCCAATCATGCACATCCTTCTCCCTTTTAGTCCGTAAGATACCTTTAGAGAGGGTGACTCCACCACCTGCAGGTACTCTACCGTGCCTAGAGTCGTCCATTCTAAAGCACCTTTAGAATGCAGTCTAAGTACCCAGATTGGGAGACTTCCTAAATCTAGATCCAAAACCATTGATCTGGTAACCAGCATGTATGATATAATATCCAATTCCTATGTGGAGAAACCACTGTGTGACAACCATAGTATAACCGATCGTTGAATAGGAATTTCACTTCCTACTCTGTGTATGTCATCCAAATACCAGGATATCACACCCTACTTCCTTCTTAACAGATCCATCCCCTATTCTGATGAAGTCAAATCTATGACTGTCATATCAGAAATAGATTATCTATCTCCGCTACATCTGCTTTAGTCTATAAATAGACATAAGCTACCTTTCAACCAATGCTTCCACTACTCCCACTGATTATGAAAACCCTCTGGCAGAATCATATACACGTACGCTTCTAAAGCCAGTTCAGAACGACGCTATACTCATCCTCATGCCGGGTCTCATAGTCTGGAACAACAGCAATGGCAAGTCTGGATAAACAAGAACCTCCCTGCCACCGTCCTTGAGGCTACCGGAGTACCTCTCGGGTGCCTGAGGTTACCCACCTTATCTGCGGAGTGGCCAATGGAATGTCAAACCAGATTGAATCTTTAGGTTCTTATCAAATTTTCAGTAATCATTTGCGGTTCTGGAATCACTTCCAGTTCTACCATACTCCCACTTCTGTTTTCTGAAAAAATCCATTTTACTTTAAACTGTGGTGAGTCTAGAACAATATCATTATTGATCTTCCAGATGGTAGAAAGTCAACCCTCGTCATAGCCTGGGTCAACCCACAAAGAGCCTTTACAGAAACGTGCCTTGAGTTATCCAGAGTTTGGTTTTAAGCATAAGCCGGACAACTCCCTGTACCTTAACATCGTCAAGATATGAACTGTTCTATATCCAATATAGAAACAAAGGAACTAATTTAATTGGAACCAGATTCAAATCATGAAGCTGTCTCCAGGGCATGTCAACTAAATGGAAGGAGGCCTATCAGCGTTACTCAACTTAGGAATGCATCCAGATATGAGTAACCTGAAAGAGAAACAAGTTTCTCAAAACCATTACTATCAAATGAATACCATACACAAGTATCTACATCTTCGATCACCTTGAAGAATCCCGATACTTGAAACACCTGGTTCTCTACTTTATTCATATACCTATAACTTCTCAAAACTTGGACCTTGTGTTTCTACGAAACACTTGTCTAAGAACTAGAGAAGTCATAAGTAAACAGAATATAGTACGAGGACCAACCCCTCTGTCCTAATGGACATTGAACAACATACAATACTCTGTATAAGTCTCTTGAGTCTAATAACTCATTCGCTGTGTGTCGTAGGTTGAAAACTGTACTATGGTTATGAAGAATTACACCGCTGTTTAATGCTCCTTACCTAACCATCCACTGATATAGGTAAATGTCACCGACATAATTTCAAAAAGTTATATCTCACTCTATAAAGATAGACGTACAGATATATCAATTTGAGATTGGTGCATAACAACGGATATTCAAAAGCAAATATTTTCCGTCCGGAAAACAACCCAGGTGATTTCCTCAAATATCACCAATTACAACGAATTCCGATATAATGAGGATGATCACCTAATTCCCAATAACTTACTCTCACTCATCATCTATAAAACCATACAGATGTGAGAATCATACCTGGTAAATACATACCCTGGAGCAAGGGCTAATTGGGAAATCAGTTTTCTTTTAACAGTATACAGTGAAACTGAAAAATTGAAATGTTTCGTAGGGGTATCCGGGTATTCCTAGTAATGCCTCTTCCATTATCCAGATTCATAACTGTAACCGTATATTTCTTTGCCATATCTCCAAATCCCTTCATATGTCTTTAGTCATTACCTTCTGTACACCCTCTTAGGCTAAATGGTTTTCTTCCTTCCCTACCGTTCGGCACCGGCCTATGGTTTGGAAGAAGACTATCCAATAAGCGTAATGGGTGTACTTTCCTAATCCTAGGAGCACTCGCAACGCGAGAGAAGGTGAAGATAAAAGACACCTGAATAAACCTTATTCCTATTTCTCCTGAACCAGAATCCATCCCCGAACTGGAACAAGTTCATTTCGAGTTCGTATATAACCATACGATGGAGTATCCAAATAACTGTGGATCTTCGTAGTACTACGGAGTGTCTTAGAGAAATACAAAGGTGAAACAGGAGTGGCGATGAAATACTTGGTTCGGTCGTGAATATCAGTCGCAATTTACTTTGCCCTCTTTCTAATCCCTTTATTTGTCTTAACTTAATACCTTCTGTACACCACACTTAGGTTATCGGCTTTCTTCATTCCATACCGTTCGGCACCTGCCTAAGGTTTAGAAGAAGACTATCCAATAGGCGTAACGGGTGTACTATCCCCTAATCCAAGGAGCACTCGCAACCTGAGAGAAGGTAAAAGGAAAAGACAACTGAATAGTCCTATTCGTTTTCTCCAGAACCGGAAACCATCCTCGAATAATTTCCTTCGAGTTCGTATATAACCATACGATGGTTTTATCCAATGGAAGTGGACGTTCGTAGTATTACGGGGTGTCCTGGAGAAAAGGGTAAAAGTAGGAGTGGCAATGAGGTATGCAAGTTTGACAATCCAAAAGCCAGTGTTTTAAGAAGGTTTGGTTAATCTTGGTCACTGAGTCATAGTCTAGGGTCAGTCCATGGTCGCTGCCAAAGAGAGAGAGAAAAGAAACATTCAGCGTCCACTCTAACCTAGATCAGAATGGTTATCAATTTATCTAATCAGGAAACCTCCCACTGTAACCTCAAAATCTCCTCCAAACCTAAAAGAAGAATTAGTCGGGATCACCCGAGGAGTAAACCAACTCATCAGTGGGAATCGGGATCCAACTATCATCGCATGATAACGTGACGGAATCCACTCACGTTTTCACACTCCAGAAGGTATGCGCATGCCTGGCAAGTTTCAGTTTCTTTAGAAACTCTCGATGTGATTTTTACCCCTAGTACCCAAGTGACCTTGACACAGTCAACAAATCAAAGAGTCCTAGTCAAGTTCAACCCGTCATTATCATGGATTGCATTAAACCCACCCATACAAGCCCTTGACACAGTCAACAAGGCCGCACGACTGTCCTAACAATCCCATTAATATGCCACAAACGAACACTACTTAGCTACCGTACACTACGCCTTGACACAGTCAACAAACGCAGCACGAATACTAAGTAATATTTGTAAGAAATGATGGAGGGCTACATCTAGTTTTTGGTGAAAAACTTTTAACGTAATGAACTTGATATCGTTGAAGGAACTTCATAGCTTTTTATAAAAATATAGTGGCGAAACCTTTGCTAAAGAGGTCACTCCCGGTGAAGGGATCTCGGCTCTTTCCCCATAGAATGAGGTGCAGGATATTCCAACTGAATACCACGATGCAAAGCAAAAGGTAATCGGCTATAGTGAAGTTATTACCCTGACGCAAACTTCTGTCCAAGGGGTCACTCCCGGTGAAGGGATCTCGGCCCTTGCCTCGTCGACTGAGGTGCTGGATATTCATAACCGAATACCACTGTGCAAAACAAAAGAGAACGTCCTTGCAATAACAGCTTTTTTTGAAAAATGTTCCAACAACATCAGAATAGGTTTGTTTAGATTGTATTGATCCGAATCAATGCAGTCCCATCAATTGATCACACCAATAAAGAACGAAAATACGATGTACGTATATGCCATCCGCATTCGCCACTGGGTCCCGTCATCACCCGTTAGGTTACTTAACTAACGACAGAGCGGGGACTGGACTAGCGCGGGTGTAAAATATATACAACATCTACTAGTATATATATCAATATATAATATTCGCTCAAGGCGTGATAAAATGCAACATCACAGAAATGTAATAAGCATCACAGAACAATACAGATATTTGGGATCCCCGGGTTTCAGAGAGCCGCTACTGAAACCCGACGTTCCCCTGGTCGTGTGAATAGCCTGTGCAATGAAATCCTAGACCCCTACGGGCGCGGCAAGTTACCCGCCAAAACCTGAAGTGAGGCAGCCCCCTTCAACAATGTGAATAGACCACCCAGCACTTCACGGAATCCGGTAACTTGAGCATCCCTCCTTGGGTAAACCTGTACCCCTTACGAGTGCGGCGAATAGCCCGCCAATTCTAGAGTGAAGCCCCCCCGTCTCAAAGCCATGAGATGCGGGCCCGTTGCCCTCTAGAACCCGACTACCCGTGCACCCCTCCGCGGTGTAATCCAAGTACAGAAAGTAAAATATACATACAACGGGTACATCGACCTCAGCCCGGTCGTGCCCCAAAAGAATAATATACAAACAGGCAGTGACGGTAGTCCACATGTCGGACGCTCGCCCCGCAATATCAAATGTACATAAATAACCAAACTGTACTACCATTGCATCTAGGCTATCCACCACGACAGTCCGCAACATCACAACACAACACAGAACATCAACGTGAATGTCACGTTCGCAAATCCGTCTAAAAGGGATATAACAGTTAGACAGGATTTACCGATCAAATGACATTCACGGTCGCAGATATAATGTAAATACTGTGAACTAACATGTTTAAAATTTTCGATCGACTAAATTTTCCGGAGTGTGCCCCAAGCACTACTGTAGCACTCAAAGAAAATCTGGGCCCAAACAGAACATACCAAAAACCCTATTTCCATGTCAGATAGCTACTGTATAACTTTGGTGCAATGAAGCTACATTTCGGCGGTGGAACCGCGGCCAAAATGGGGTTATGGCCGCGGTTCCGCGGCTCTACAGTAGGATCAGAATACTAAATTTTTACAGTGTTCACAAAAAACCCTGCACGATTTTTTAACTTGCCCAGAAAAATTTTTGGAGCAGAAAATAAAATCGACAGAAACTGTACTTTAGAAATCGGGTTTTCGGAAAATCCGTTCGATTGAACTTGTAAACACGTTAGAGCAAGCTAGACTAGGTAATGTTTTGGCTCTGATACCATGTAGGACCACGGCAGCGCCCCGGCCGTCTGTCCGAGGCCAAAATGCGGAAACAAAAACTTTTCTATACTTAGAAACCGGCACTACCGCTGACTATAAACTCGGATCGGACCATTAAGCTACTACTAGCTAACTAGAAAAAGGGTAGAGAGATATACCGAGCGATCCGTGTCCTTCGGTCTTCTTGTCGTCATCTCGATCTCCCCGCGGAATCTCTGGTCTTCATCTCCTCGTCGGAAAGGGCACCACATCGCCGGGTTCTTTTACGGGCTCCCACCTCTGGACCGAGGCAACTCGGGCACGAAGTTGGTGAGTCGACGTGTCCAAGAATGTTGTAGGCTAAGTGTAGAACAATGGGTCTCATGGGGTTACTAGAAGTTTCCATTTTAGGTGGAAGAATGAGATGAACTTTTTGAGATGGAGCTATAGGATTTTTGCAAGCCAAAAGGGATCAAAAATCCCCCACAAAAATTTTGGACAGCCCTCTCTATCAAGTGGTCGGCCATCACATCGAGAATGAGAAGAGGGAGTGAGCCCTAACATAATGCAAGAGAGAGAAAGGGTTATCATCATGAATAATGATCACCACACACATCAAAACCAAAACCCATCATATAAAGAGAGTAATGATGAAGCAAAAGGGTCAACCTCAAACAAGAACCATCATGAACCATCATGTGCCACAAAAAGTCTTCTCCTTTATAAATTGCACAATTGCAAATAACCCCCTCCACCAAAATTTTCAGCCAAAGAAGGAACAAAGGAAAAATGGCCGAAACGGAATGCAGACTGGCAACTTCAGAAAAACGATCCCGTAATAAATTACAGGAAAACCCCACGACTGTATATACATACCCGCATTTGTATTCCGACCGAATACAAATGCAATGAGACAAAATCTACACTGTACAATACTAGGATCCGGCTTAAACCAAAGCTCGCTAATATTATCCGTCCGATCATGATCCGTGCAATACCGCACGTATATGATCGAACCCTGCCATATCTCCATACGACCTCTACAGCGTTTCTCTCAAAACTTGAGAAACTGTCTGTGGGGGACTCTAAAGACTCGTCAGCACTTTGGCTGTGGATTTAACCACTAGCACGTCAGAGGTATTAGCCATACGTAACGGGCTACCAGGTATTGACCAAAAGGGACTTCGATGAGCGAACTCATCCTGACACCCTACTGAGCCTGTCAGTGACAATATACGTACAGTCCGGTCCGTTCGTCTATGAGCATCGCATGGCAGGCCTAGGGGGTTGGTAAAAGTTAGACCCCCAAAAGCGGTACAAGTCGTGTCGGAGTGTAGTCCAGAACACCCTGAGATACTACTGGAATACCTACCAGTAAATCTCCTGCCTTGGCCAAGGACTTCGTGTAATGGCTCTCCTAGACACAGCGCGACCCCACCCCCAATACCGGGAGAGACGAACCCCTGCAGATCCGCTCACTGCCTCCATGTAGCTCGGGACTGTACCCAACTAAAACCTGTTTGCACGACTCCTTTGAGCCGTGGTAGGGTAGTAATCAAAGTACAGTGGGAACTCACACTAGACAAATGACGATCTCAAGTCGATGAACTAACCTGTACACATGTCACCAGGGAACTGCTATCTGACGTCAGGTATAAGACTAACTAGCATGTTCTCGGCGAGTCATGTCCGGTGTACTCATAACCCAATGAGCACCTGTATACATCTTAGGTGAACCAACTGACACCAGTAGCTTGTGAGACCGGCCACCGCCACTCGTCGGGGTATCGACTGTATACACTAGTCTACTCTAGAGTATCGATGCCCTGTCTCGAAAACTCCCATGACTAGGGAGCTTTTAAGGATGTGTTTATAGACCCCAGCTCCCACGTATATGATCGCCATCATACTGCTGGCCGTCAAGCAAGAATCCCAAGGGCTCTATCAACGTGCAATAGCGATCTGTAAGGTCACCTGAAACAGTACACGATGATAAAGATAAACCAGATAGCATACTATCATCTTGAGTAAGACTGTTCTAACGATATAGGTCCTCTCTCAATCATTGCAATCACGTGCCTGTGATCCAATAATTGACTCTGAGGGCACTATCTCCAACAGCCTGAACATGTGTCAATTTTTAAGTCCTTTCACGGCAAATGATGATTGCTCCTGGCAATATTCCAGTTGCAGCGGTGCTGATGTCAAGATTGGTAATAGATCTCAAGTTCCATACTCGCGACAAAAATCAGCGAGCAAAAATGCATATGAAATAGCCAAAATGATGGGGCAACTCACAATAAAAATCAGCGAGCAAAATATATGCATATAAAAACAGCTGAAATGTTTGGGCAACTCGCAATAAAAAACAACGAGTAAAAAGAAAAGAATAGCCGAAATGATTGGGCACCGCGATAAAAAGCCGAAATGATTGGGCAATCATGACTTCGCGATATAAAAAGCTGAAATGATAGAGCATCGCGGGAAGAAATAAAAAAAATGAATGAAACTTTTGCCCTAAAGGTGAGTCCACATCAACCCCTGTATACAATCCATGGGCATAAACGAAAAGGGAACCACATTTTCCCACTAGGCCCCGTCAATAGGAGTTCCAAGTCTCGACGGTTCACAAACAACCTAGAGATCACCTCGACATTCATCTCATTATAGCAGACGCGGTGTCAGCAAAGGAAGCGAAGGCCAAATTCCTAGCTTCAGGCTCTTGACGGCAACTCAAATAAAACCTGAAAGACTATCGGAGATCATCCCACACCAGGACGGAGTGGTTTTGACTCATCGGGGCTCCCAAACTGAGCCTAACCTCAAGTAAAAAGCGTTATGGAAAATTCCTAACGTTTGCTCTTCGAACAGTAATATGACCTAAGGAGATTACTTGAAGACATCATCCAGCCCCCGAAAGGATAAGAGACACGACACTCGTGAGGCTACTCGAACAGTAGCGTAAAGTATACATATCGGGGAATGCATCAGCCAACGCGATGGTGCGACGAACAAAACCCTAGTATCATAGACCCTAACAGACCTCTATCATAAATAGCAGGGGGTTAGCTGTGACGTTAGGACAGGTTTGCCTATGAACCCAAGGGAGGTAAACTGAACAAACTCCGAAATGAGTTCATAAACTAGAGACTCCGAAATGAGTTCATAAACTAGAGGCTCCGAAATGAGTGAATAAACTACAAACTACGCAATGAGTATATAAACTACTTTATGCCAAGTCAAGACAGCAAAAGGTGGAAAAACGCTAGTATGAAATGAAATATGTCTTTATTCATGAATCAAAATGAATACAAGATACTCTTATTTATGAAAGAATACAAAAAGAAGAAGAAAGGGAATATACATCGAAAAAAATGTTTCAATGCGGCGGACGATTCAATAGGCCAGCCAGTTCGTCGTTCTTCCGCTGGACTTCGCTTTCAAGCTCCACCAGTGCTGCAAGATGAGTCCCTGCCTGGGTCTGTTGATTCTGGTATGAAGAGAACCGACTCTCAAGCTCCTTCTTGGCAACTTTATGGGTTTCAACCATCTCACGGGTAAAAATAACAGCTTTGTCAAGATCCACCACCTCTGCAATGGCTTCTTGAAGTACCCGGCAAATTTCGTATGCACGGGTGGTCTTGACAGTAAGCTGGGCCTGAAGTTTCCCCAAAGCGTTTAAAGCCAACTCCCTCTCTGAAAACTTCCGGTTGAGCCTCTTCTCGCATGACTGGAGGTTGGCTGCACACCGTTCGATCCATCCTCGGAGGATCGTTTTTACAGTTAAGATGTCGGAGGGAAGGCATATGCACTCAAGCCCATATAGGAAGGCCTCCACTCGGCGACAGTACTCAACCCAGGCACGCACCAATGCTTCGTCATGATAGGTGGCGAGAACCGATAGTGAAGCATTGGCCTCGGCAGCAAATTCTTCGGTCGTGACAGAAGTACCGACATGAAGATCTTCAATGAGTGCTACCAAGGAATAAATGCTCTGTTTCCCCATCCTTTCATACGTACGTCGGGCATAAGGTCCTGGTGGCATAGGGATCCGAGACTCTAATGGAGTAAGGGTTGGAAAAGCTGTAAAGATTCAGGAGCGGTCAGTTGTGTTTCCAAACATAGAGTAAACAGAACGATACCAAGGATAACTCATCACTTACCCACAGTCATGCAAGGTGGGTTTGAAAGATCCCCGGGTCCATCAAGAATCTCGACTTTGTCATCAGCCTCCAGAACTGTGGTTTAGAATGAAGGGCATATCAGCATCATCATGGAAATATAAAACCCGAAATACAAAGCATACCAACCTTGGCATGATGAAATAACTATGCTTTATAGGGGGATTGCTTATGGGGTAGCCATGTCGAGCAAGCGCTGGAAGGTTTTTCTCGGAGAGAGATCCACGATAGAAGCCGCCAATTCCCGTAATTCTGAAGGAAAGAAAGGGTCAAATGACAGAAGGGTCATTAAACAAAATATGTACATGAGATTACCTTCAATACTTTGCCCACCCTGAGCTGGGGGAATGGCAGCCTCAGCGGTCTCCTCCACACCTTCAGGTGCATCACTGGAGATATTCGTAAAACCTATGGCCGACATGGTAGTCTCCAATAAGGGGACAAAAGACGCCGCTGGAGGCTCCAAGGCATGGATAATGACTTCAATAATCTCTTCTATACTCTCCGGTACGTTGTTACGGATGTCCATGGGATCCATAGCCGATGATGTCAGCTCTGCTAAGGGAGTGAACATGGAGGAGACACCAGCCACCACCGGAAGCTCCACAGTAAGGGTAGCAGCTTCAGTAATTCCCTCTACACCTGCCGGTGCATCATGGAAGATATTCACGGAATCTGCAACCATGACCTGATCCGGACTCAAACCCGCTTCCCCTGCAGAAGTCCCTGCAAAGATCGCGCAAAAATAAGAGGATATAAAAGTAATACAAATCACTAGCCAAAGGAAGAACGCGAAAAGAACGCATACCGATACGCCAAGGAGCTTGAAGTATGGCTTTTTCAAGCCGTCGTTCTTTTCTCATTAAATTCGCTCGCCGGGCTTCAAGCACAAATGAATGACTACCTATTTTTAGTGCAAGCTCGTCCTCGGAAGCATCTGAGATGGACTGTTTAAGGGCCCATTCTTCTTCCATTAACAAAGGACCCATGCGCACCCTCCGTAATGATGGTTCGATGTTGTAGAATGCAACGGGGGGGAGGTAAGCTTTTTTCGGAGCGCACACGTTCTCAGTCTCATCTTGAGAACGCCTTAAAGCCTTGGCCAATTGCGCGGCCTCCTTGGCAGACGAGCCAGGATAGATAAGACCGGTGTCTGACTCCTCCATAGCATCGTTTCATCCTTAATAAATGGCTCGGAATCAAGCAGAGTGTTGAGTAGGCCGGCGACCGATTTCTTCCTCCTCTTAGAACTTATGCTAACACTAGCAGAAGAATGCTTCCTCCCCCTGGACGCTTTGGCATGACATTTCTCAACTTCACTTTCGGTATCCCCCTTTGGCGACACCGCCGCTGGTGACACTACTACTGGTGCTTAATTGGATGACTTTGCTTCGGCTCTTGTGCGAACTGGCATACCAGCAGTGCGAGAGGTCGATTCTATTTCTACGGCTTTGGGGATAAGTACCAAACCTCTATCCGTCAATGGAAGGCGAACCACTGATCGTAGCCGCAATGGGACTTTGGTGGCCTGAGCTGGAATGGGAGCTCTACCCTCGAAAAGCACCTGTCTCTCCTCTGCAATGATGGGGCCAACCCGATGACGATACTAACCCTTAAAGGACCCTACGGGTCTCGGAAGGTAGTCGGACACCGGGATCATGAAGCGGGAGCTGGTGTTTAACCGCATGAAATGGTGGATGATGTCGCGAGTAACCTCCAAAGAAGGAGCAGGCTCGACTATGAATTCCTCGAGAGGGATACCCTGGTTATAGCCCAACTGCTGAGCAAAGCGGTGCGGGCTATACTACATAAAAAGGATAGCATTATTCCGGCGGAACACCAGATACCCTGGCCTGATCGAGTATAGGTGCATGGCCTCTTTTGGTTTCAAATCCTGGACCCCACCCTTCGATAAATCAAACAATTGTTGAATGGGCCCTGCTGGAGCGGAAATGACTCGATCGCTGAACACCATTCCGCCTTCATTTGAGTACGGGTTCAGCAGTATGCGGAGAGCCCCTATTTGTGTCGGATCGGGAGCGCAGGCATCAACCGACCTCATAATCCACGGGAAGGTGTACCAATCATAAAATTCGGCAGCTGGTGCGCAGCGAACGCTCCTAGCATGTGCATCATGACCTACGATGTGAAGTAGTGGAGGGGGAATTCACGATCTCCGCACCTGGGTTAAAAGTATTAGCCGTGACGCTTAATCCATGATATAGATGTGATAACCCTGCGACGCCAACAGCTAGCCGTGGTCCCGTAGCTATGCGGTGAGCAGGATAAAAAACGGAGGCTCTCATAAAACGGCGATGCATCGGCATGGTAAACCAGCTTAGCCAAAGATTGATAAAACCAATGAAAAAAGTCCTTTCATCCATACCAAGGGCCGCAATTGCTTCAAAATCTACGGTTGACGAGTTCGGAATATAGAAATGCGGCAATTCTTCCTCCTTGGCCGGCAAGTTCCTTAACCCTAATCCAAAAGGGTCTTCAATTTTTGCAAATTTCGGAGCCTTCTTAGATATGACGCCCTCTCGAAGAAAGCAAGCAATGAAAGCGTCAAAGGTGACACCATGCCTTTCCGATGTCATGAACAGCTTTTCAAAGATACCCAGGATCTTGATTAGACTTGAGTACTTGTGACGTATGACGTTCTCAGTCGACAGGCTGTCGATCATAGTAGGCACCATATCAAACACATATTCGTCGGGAGGTAGTAATTCTTCATAATGCTCCCCCCTGATTGGCAACCCGAAGATCTCGTGAAACTCTTCCAGTGAAATTGAGACCTCCCGATAACCTAGCAAGAACGTCTTGGTGGGAAGATTCCATTGATTCAAGAAAGCATTAACCCACCAGACATGAGGGGCGTGGTAATAAAACAACGAAGCGTACACTGCCTGGTACAGCCCGACCTTCTGCAGAGGTGTGCGTTGGGCAGGGAGAATGTATCGAGCCCAAGGAAGGTAGCCTACTGGGTGGCGGGGGATAACGCCTACCTTGTAAACCTGCCCCAAGGGTCGAGCTTCGCCCTGACATATTCGGCACCCCAGAATGTCGATGGCCACCATGGGTGTTCTCCTCCGAACACAGAGACGCGACCGCATAGGTCCGTCTTGCCTGAATTTGGGGGCAGATGCTATTTGGTGCTATCCGTAACCTCTCCGAAGATGCCAAGTTGATTTATGGCACCATGTATCGAAGGTTTAAACGGATGCGGCCGATGTACCATACTTCGTCAGATTCCCTCTCGTTGAGGGGTTTTTGATTGTATGGATGCTCTTCCCTACAGGCACAAGCCCCTGCAGTTAATTACGCTACCGCATCGCGGTAACCACTTTCTCCTTCTCCAGGTGGTCAGTTCGTGTCGTGTGCGTTTGTTTTGTTTTTTGGTTTCCCGTGGATTGTATACGGAGACTAATTTATGTTGTCGCCCATAGGGTGTGGATTAGTCCAAATCCGTATTTTCTTAGATTTGGGTTTGTGGTTGGGTTTAAGGATACGTTAGACTTATTTGGGACTAAAATCAACTTAAACGTTTGTTAAGGATACGTTAGTCTAATTTCAGACTAAGATCAACTTAAGGGGATCGTTTAGATCAAACAAAAGAGCATTTGGGCTCTATTGTTTAGTTTAGGGACATTGCGGTCGATTACCAGTTTAAGGACATGGTGGTCCAAGGTTAAGGACATCATAGTCTATGGGCTTAAGGACCCCACAGTCTAAGGTTAAGGGCATCATAGTCTATGGGCTTAAGGACCCCACAGTCTAAGGTTAAGGGCATCATAGTCCATGGGCTTAAGGACCCCACAATCCAAGGTTAAGGACATCATAGTCCATGGGCTTAAGGACCCTACAGTCCAAGATTAAGGACATCATAGTCCATGGGTTTAAGGACCCCACAGTCCGAGGTTAAGGACATCATAGTCCATGGAATGATTGTTTATCGGGGCCTGTCACCTCTCTGAAGACGTTGAAGGATTACAACGACAAATATCAAAGGAGTGAAGAGATGTACCCTTGAACCAAAGTTGATTGGGAGATTTGTAGTCCAATTTGGGACTAAGATCAATTAATTAGATTATGAGCACATGGGCTCAGTTAAATCTGAATTGAGGGCTTATGGCCAACTTGGGTTAAGTCCAATTAGGTTTAAAATGTTGGACCTTTATTTAGACTGTTGAACATTTGTCTGGGTTCAGTACCCTATTATTTAGCAATGCTAAAAATGGGTTTGGGGTTCTGACAACATTTTTTCTTTGGCTGAGCACTAACCATTCATTATATCTCTGGACTTTACTTTGCATATCATATGAACTGATCAATTTTGAGGTTCAGTTGAAGGGGAGCCTTGCCTGTGGAAGATTTAGCTAATTTAGACTAAGAATGGTTTGAAAATAGTGTTAAACACTAGCATATATCTGGCGGTCACGTGTTCCCACGTGATGCATTTAAAATAGTGTTAAACACTAGGGATGAAATGCTCAAAATAGTGTTAAACACTAAAAAAATGAGGCGCTAACGTGAGGACACATCAGGCGCCCTAGGATTGGGCCAAGATTCCTTTATTTTATTCTCAAAATATTCAAATAAGTGTTAAACACTTTTAGTCTCCATGGCCATCACGTGTGGGCACCCAAAGTCTGTTCTGCCTTTGCTTTGAGAAGTTTGTTCAAGGGTCATGTGGGAGCACGTGACCCGATCTCATTCATCTTTTTTTGACCATTGAGGGGAGGGTCACGTGTTGCACGTGATCAGGTTGGGTACTTGATCTTTTTACGTGCAAGAAAAGTCCCTTATTTAAGAATTAAATTCTTTTGTAGGGTTGAACCCCAATTTTATTTAGAGGAATTAAATTCCTATGTATTTGGAAGAATTAAATTCTTTAAACCCAACTCTCCCTCTAAGTTTTGGATCTGTATGGCAGAATCTCCCCGATGAGAATTAAATTCTCAACTTATGGGGAGATCTGCTTCTACAGATCTTCAACCATGAAGAAGAACTAAGTTCTTATTTTAAGGGTTAAACCATGTCTCTGTTGGAGGAATTAAATTCCTAAGTATTTGGAGGAATTAAATTCCTTAAACTCAATTCTCTCTCTAAGTTTTGGATCTGCATGGCAGAATCTCCCCGATAAGAATTAAATTCTCAACTTATGGGAAGACCTGCTTCTGCAGATCTTCAACCAAAGGAAGAACTAAGTTCTTATTCAGAAGAGTTAAACTCTTAGTTTGAGAATTAAATTCTCTTTTTGTTTTGTGGAGCTTATGATCTCTTTCCCTTTCTCACCTAGGGTTTCTTTCTCTTCTGAGGAAATCTTCCTTTCTCCCTCTCCCCCTTTTTTCTTCCCTCTTGGCTTTTTTTTTATAGGAGAAAGAAAAGAATCAGTTTGTTTAGTCAATCTTTCATTGAATGATTTTGATTGCTTTTGTAACAACATGATCTTTTAGATCACCCAGTGAATTTTATTCACCATTGGATTTTTAATCCAAAAGATGTTTTGTCTGTTATTCCTGACAAATTTCAGGGAAATATTTCCTTGTATAGAATCTTTCTATAAATTGGTGATTTTTAATCACCATTGGATTTTTAATCCAACGGTGTTCCACTTTACAGAGCACGATCTTTTTTGTTTGAAAAGATTTAGAGAAATATTTTTCCAGTTAGGGTTTTTGATTTCCCATAATTAGAATTTAATTCTATTAGTTCAAAAGGTTTAAGAGTCTATTACGTGTTAGCACGTGACCCTACTGATTGACCAATTAATTAGAATTTAATTCTATTGGTTTAGAAAGCTCAGGAACCCATCCATGTTGGCACGTGACCCCACTGATTAATTATTTAATTAGAATTTAATTCTATTGTTTCAGAGGGATTAAGAGCCTATCACGTGTTGGCACGTGACCCTACTGATTAATTATTTCCAATTATTTATTTTATTCGGTGCCTACAGGCTTTGCCTGTAAATGGTCACGTGTCTGTACGTGATGCCCGGTCACGTATGGACACGTGATGCCTCATAATTTTTGATCCCTAATGAATTATGAGGCCCATAATATTTCAAATCGAAGGATTTTTCGAGACACTTTCGATACCATTAGAATTTAGCTGTTTCTCATTTGGGAGTTTGTCAAAATGCAGCCCGGAAAATACTGGCTCGCATTTTCTTAAGCGTATCGCTGCCATTTGATACCTTAGGCTCTTTTGCGCAGAAATTTTTTGGCGGGAAAAAATGCCCCCCACTACTTTGTCCATGTAAATATATATGTGGATAAAGTAGTGCGGAGTAATTCATAGCATATGATCAGTTTTGGGTTGGTATATAATTTTCAGGATCTTGATCTGAGAAGATAACGAGCGGACACAAGCGTCGTCATTTATCATTGACTTAAATCTCAACTCTTAAGGGATATAGTTCCAAACCCTCAGCTCCATGAGCCGCACCCTTCTATTTCCTTATGTTTTACTCTGGCGTGAAGTAGTTTATATGATCATGAGTAACTTCTCCATTTTAGTGGCATGTAGCTTTGGCAAGTGTGGTCCATAGATGGTAGATAACAGTTCATCTTGAACTCTTTATAAGGTAGCGATGGTTTAGGAAACAGGGTTAGGATCTGTTTGCCTAAGACTTTCCAACTTTATGAGCCATAAGGGTCTCATAAAGACTTTTCTTCCTACGAGTCGAGAGGATCCCGTAAGTGTATTTTCTCCTTAGAAATCGTGAGGATTCCTAAGTGCGTTTTCTCTTGAGAGTCGTAAGGATCTAAGAAGAGAATTTTCTTCCTTACAAGTCGAGAGGACCCGTAAGTGATTGATGAGTTGACTTGCTCCCGAATCAAAGAATTGATTTGACGGGGAAGTCGAGGGTTGACTTTATCCGCATTTCACGGAGTCAGGGGTTGACCTTATCCGCATTTCACGGAGTCAGGAGGTTGCTCTGGACGTTTCCCACGGGGTCAGGATTGACATAAGCCGTGTTCCACGAGACCAGGATTTTCTTTGGATGCTTCCCACAGGGTCAAGATTTACATTAGCTGTAACGTTTTAGAAATCGTTTTACGAATTTTCCGTTTTTAGGGTAAATTAGTTGGTGTTTTCCGTTTTAACCCGATTGTGATCAAACTTCTGTATAGACTTGTCGGCACCTAGTTTAGCTAGAATGAAGCTAGTGCGCGGGTTTTGGGGGTCAATGGGAAGTTTTGGTTCACATAGAATTTTTCCCTAATTAAAATATTTTTTTAATGCTTTATTTGTGCACTTTATTAGCGGTAATTACATTTTTATGTGGGTTAATTACTACTAATGTGAATCTATGCTAATTTAATCACTAGAATTAGTTTATAACTTTCTCACCAAAATATCTAGATATTTGGTTAAATTAATTGAATTTTCAAGAAAAGAAAATGGTGACAAAAAGGTTTTCTTGTTTTATTATGAAATTATTGAAGTTTTCTTCTAGATTTTTCTACAATTTTCCATAAATCTCCACCTTTTTTCCCCAAGGCCGGCCACTTCTCCCCTTGCTGGCCTTCATTTTTTCCACCCCATTTCAACTCATTTTGCTTCAATAAAATCATCCAAAATCCTAAATAAATCACAAAAACTCAAATATAAATCAAACCCTTCTTTCTTCATCACAAAACAAGCTTTGTTCTTCATTCAAGTGAGGATTTTTGGAGGCTAATCTTTGGATTTTCTAGTTTCAAGTTGTATTTCTTTGAAGGTATAAATCCAAAACCTAATCTCTTTATGTGGTGTTAATACTTTAATTAGCTTATTTAGATGTTTAAATTAAGCTTTTAAATTCATATTTAGAATTTCTAGTAAGAGTTTTGTTAATTAAATTGGGGTTTTGATTAGTGAAATGGTTAGTTGATAATTTTAGACAAAAAAAAAACTAAACCAAGTTGCTAATTTGTTAAATGATATTTTCCTAATTGGTTAATTAAGCTAATTAGAATACTAAACTTTTACTAATCCTAATTAAGTGATATTAAAATTATAGTAATGGTTTGGATGGTTTAACCTTGCTATATTGTGATGTTTTCAAATTCTAGTTTTGGTAAAAACTTGTAGTTTTGTGCTAAAATGATATATGTTGCTTACTAGATTTCGGTAAGTTTAGGCGTGGGTTTCTTTTGACGTTGCGACGTTATTTATATTAGATTCCACGTTTATTATTGTGTTTTGAATGCTCGATCGGTACGATCAGGGTCTAGGCTTGGTAGTTGTGTCGCTTTGCGTTCCTAGTTAGGGACGTGCCGATGTCGTTCGTGTCTTTGTGTAGCTTTTGCTCTTGAGTTGGTTTCGTAGTGTCGCTACGCGCGTTAGCCACTTGAGAGTATGATTGGAGTTTGTGTGTAGCTCAAACGTAGTTGGTACGTGTTATTGGTCGATTGCTAAGATAGACTTGTTATATTGTTATATGCTTTCGGGATCGCAAGCGAGGACTTCGGGCGCTGCGAAGAAAGGAAAGCGGGTTGTTGGCTTTACTTAGCCAAGATGGTTGGTGAGTAGATTTAACATCTACAGGGGAATCGCCCGCATGGCGTTATGCGTCTGGGCTAGAGATGTAATGAATTGTCGAATATTCTATTTCATATATAGAGTTGCGCATATACCTTATTGCTTAGTTATTTGTTGTGCTTGGACTTGTACCCTTTGGACACTGCACTATTATTGACGGCTCATGTTGCACGAGCACTGATTGTATGCCACACACACCGTCAATAGTTGCAATGACACGCACAACACACATACCTATATGATATTGTTTGGTTAGGGACATTGAGACATTGATTCATATTTCTTTATGCATATGACATATAGCATACCTGCAAACCTACATGCTTACACATATGCCTTGACATGCTTACATACTAGTTACCATTAGTGATAGGTATATTGTTTCCCCAATCAGAGCAAAGCTCTGTTCAAATTCCGAGATTTGAAATGAAGCAACGCTTCGTGAAAAGCGCTAGCATTAAAAGCGCCAGCACTAAGAGTCAAAGACTCTGAGACGGCGCTCACGTGCAAAGCACGAGAGCGCTAAGCGCCAGAAGCGCTTCACTCTCGCAAGAATTACTTGCACCTGTTTATAACAGTTTAAGTTCTATAGCGCATATGCGCCTGACAGAAGAAGAACAAAAGAATTAAAATAAGAGGAACACTTGACAGATAATGACAAAAAGGAAGAAAACACTTAATTAAACATTTTATTGCAATGGAAATAGATCGCCAAACATGGGTTCAAAAGTACAGGGATTTACAAACATATAGATAAAATTATCTAGTTCCCTCTCTGTCTTTTCTACCTTGTTAAAGCGACGATCTTCGCGAGGAGTAGCTACCCATCGTTTAGCACCGCATTCACCAGCGAAAGCAGAGATGACGGCCTGGTGATCCCGTATTTGGCTCAGCAACTGAACAGAACAATCCCTCAGGGCTTTGGTGATCAAGTGCGCCTCGAAGAAGCACTCGATCTTGTCTTCAGCGGCATCGAGCATCACTGGGGTCATCTCCACCGGAGGAGGGGGAATATCAGCGAGCACGGACATGAGGATCATCCGAAGACAAATAGAGTTGGGAGGGAGAGGAGATCCTACAGAGTCAAGAGCTCGTGCAGCGCTGCGTCGCATTGGTCATCCGTAAGAGTAGGATTCACCAAGCGCGCAGCGAAGCGAGGAACAATGTCCTGAATGGGCACTTCCCATGGTTGTCGATGAGCATGTTGGCGGTTACAAGCCATAGTTAAGATGGTTCTAAGGAAATGAGAAAAGAAAGAAGCTTTGCTTCAGATTATAAAGACTAGGCACAGAAAATTTTGTGCATAATGGAGCTATTTCCAAGATCTGGGAAATGTAAGTTCTGGGGAATATATGTTTGACTTAAAAGGAAGGTGAAAAGACACCTCCAATAAAAACAACGCTTCATAGCAGTGCCATGTGCACTGCGCCCTAAGCAGCGCATCACGTGCAAAGCACGAATGCGCTAGCACTAGATGCGCTACGCTCTAAGAAGCGCACCACGTGCAAAGCACGGGTGTGCTAGCGCTAGATGCGCTGCCCTATAAGAAGCGCACCATGTGCAAAGCATGGGTGCGCTAGCGCTGGAACTAAAATCTCCCCACCGTCAGATCAAAGATCTCAGTCAGAATTAAATTCTGTTGAGGAAAGATTTCTCAAATCTTTCCAAACAACAAAATTGTGCTCTGTAAATCAAAGCACCGTTGGATCAATGATCCAATGGTGATTAAAAATCACCAAAACACAGAATAAATTCTGTATGGAAAGATTTATCAATCTTATTAAAAACAAGAAGATTGACTTCTGTAAATCAGAAACCCTTGGATCAAAGATCCAACGATGGGAAATTCCCCAAATCAATTGGAGAAAAGATCTCCTTAACTGGCTGAATTGATCGGCTTGCCCTATATAAAGGCCCCAAGACTTCAGGTCTCGATATACAGAAATATATAGAGGAACCTCCCCATAAAAACTTGGAGAAAATTGAGAGGGAAGAGCGAAGCTCTCAGAGAAAGAAGATTTTTCTTCAAGGTAAAAGAAATGATGATGAACAGGGAGATGAAATCATCTCATAGTTAATTTAAAAAGAAGAATACACTTCTTTAAAGATCGCAGATCTATAAGACCAAGGTCTTTTACATAAGGAGATCAAAAGATCTCATCATAAAAAGAAGAACATAATTCTTTTCACAGATCATAGATCTATAAGAAAAAATGTCTTTCAGAGACAATCTCATCATAAAAGGGGAGAATAATTCAATCACAGATCCATAAAGGAAAAGCCTTTTACCAAAATAAAAGATTGAAACATCTCCTATAAAATAAGAGCTTTGTTCTTAGAACTTTGAGACAACGTCTCTTATAAAAAGCGAATTTAACTCTCAGGGCGCAAACTGATCTAAGTTGCATAAAAGAAGAGCCATAGCGCTCTTAATTTAAAAGCGCTTCAGCGCTCTACATCTAGCGCAAAGCGCTGCCGAGCCTTGGCGCTCTTAATTTTAAAGAGCCTCAGCGCTCCAAAATAGCGCACTGCGCTCATTGACTGGCGCTCAGCGCCAAGCGCACCACGTGTCCCTCACGTATGCGCCATTGAACAAATAGTGCCTTGCGCTCATAAATTAGCGCTTTGCGCTCTTGAACTAGCGCTTTGCGCTCATGGACTGGCGCTCAGCGCCTAATGCACCACGTGTCCCTCACGTATGCGCTATTGAAAAAATAGCGCTTTGCTCTCATAAACTAGCGCTTTATGCTCATGATCTGGCGCTCAGCGCCAAGCGCGCCACGTGCTCCTTACGTGGGCGCTACCCAGCAGAAGCGCAATGCGCTCATAAACTAGCGCTCTGTGCTCATTGACTGGCGCTCAGTGCCAAGCGCACCACATGTCCCTCACGTGTGCGCTATTCGGCAGAAGCGCACTGCTCCATGTGCTGCGCTGAAAGAACATAAATTGTTCTATAAGTGAAGCCCTAGAGCTATGATGAATACTCAGCATTCAATAGGAGACAGAAATACTGCTTAGCATTGCTAAAAGGGCCAAGCCCAAATAAAAGCTCAACAGCCAAAAATAAATGTTAAAATTTTTTAAATTGATTGGACTTTAGCCCAAGTTGGCCATAAGTCCTCAATTCAGATTAACTGATCCCATATGCTCATAAATCTCAGATCTTAGTCCCAATTGGACTACAGGTCTCTCAACTCACATCGGTTTAAAGGTACATATCTTTACTCCGCTGATATTTGTCGTTGTAATCCTTCAACGTCTTCAGAGAGGTGACGGGTCCGGACAACTATACATTTTATAGACTATGACGTCTTTAAACTGGATTGTGGGGTCCTTAACCCCACGGACAATGATGTCCTTAACCTCCGACTGTGGGGTCCTTTTAAACTCATGGACTATGATGTCCTTAACCTTGGACCGAGATGTCCTTAAACTAACATTCACCATGTCCTTAAACTGGTAATTGACCGCAATGTCCCTAAACTAAGACAATAGAGTCCAAATGCTCTTTTGTTGGATCTAAACGATCCCGTTAAGTTGATCTTAGTCTAAAATTAGACTAACGTATCCTTAACAAACGTTTAAGTTGATCTTAGTCTCTAATGAGACTAACGTATCCTTAAACCCAAACCCCAAACACAAATCTAAGCGAATACGGATTTGGATTAGTCCACGCCCTACGGGAGACAACATAAATTAGTCTCCGTATACAATCCACGGGCAACCAAAAAAAAACAAACACCCACGACACGAAGTGACCATCTGGAGAAGGAGAAAGTGGTTACCACGAAGCGGTAGCGTAATTGACTGCAGGGGCTTGTGCCTATAGGGAAGAGCGTCCCTACAATAAAAAAACCCTCACAATGAGGGGGAATCTGACAAAGTCCGCTACATCGGCCGCATACGTTTAAACTTTCGATACATGGTGTCATAAATCAACTTAGCATCTTCGGAGAGGTGGACGGATAGCACCAATTAGCATCTGTCCTGAAATTCAGGCAAGACGGATCTGCGCGGTCGCGTCTCTGTGTTTCAGCGGTGAACAGATTCTGGCATGCCCAGTGGGACCTCTTCCTCTTTCCACTCCATACTTCGTGTGTCGTATTCGCGAACGAATCGCGGTTTGATATAGTTGCCCTTGGGTTCGAGGTACTAAGATTTGGTTTTGCTCTCGTGCAAAAAAAAAGAATATCAATGGCATCCAACTGCTTCAGCTACAACTGCAACTCCCGTTCCACCTCATCTGGAGGTGTAACTTATGGGCCCCAACCAGCCTCCCTGTTCAAGATGCCAGTGGAGCAAATAACTCAGGCCACCACTGGACTATTCTTTGGGACCATGATCCCACCGATGAGCTTCAGTGCCCCGCTGCTGTCGCAAGAAGCCCCAAAGAAGTCGGTCTTTGATCGACTTACCACTGTCGCGGCCCCTCTCAATAGGTCGCCAAAATTCAATGCCTCAGTTTTCAACAGACTGGGCCAGAATACCAACAAGCCTGCGATACCTGAAGCAGCCATCCCAAAGCGGATAGCCATCCCGGCTCAAGCGGACAAAATCATCAGAGAGGCTTCTTCTGCCAAAAAGTCAGTCTTAATAAGGCTGGCCATTCTGGCTCTCGCTATCGGTGAAGTCCTCAAAGCTGCTTTTCCTGCCCAGAGGTCTGTCTTCGACAGACTGGCCATCCCCACTTAGCAGACATCGGTCTTCAATAGGCTGACAACGACAACTTCTGACCAACACAGGGGGCGTGAGGAAGTCACCCCTACAGCTGAGACAATCCCAACGGATCGACACGCTCGCCGTCGTTACTGGCGCCGAGTAAGGAAGGCTAGGGCAGCTCCCTTTCTGGACTGACTCCGCCAGCTCCCATGGTGGAAATCGATGCTGCTATTCCAACTGGGAACAACTTTGAACCGCTTAGGAGGGTTCGCAAGAACTCTCTAACTGCCGTGCTGAAGAGATCTCCTCCACCTGTGGACAATGCTACGGAAAAGAAGACGGAGCAGCCCCCTCAGCGGCTGTCCTCCAAAATTTACAAAGTATAGCGACAGGTCCAGGAATCGGTGATTGACCAAGACTACTCTCGCCAACCAAGGAAGATTAAAGCTCGGCAAGAAAAGAGCCATCTCGTGGTTTCACAAAAGATGTCATCCGTCTGGGTGCCCGCCGCAACATCTCCCTCAACTTCAACCGCTCACAAGAAAAGGAGGCCGGAGAAAGCCCCTGTAACCGCGGCGAACTGCAAGGACACCGAATCTAAACGCCCCAAGTCTGGGGGCATGGTAACTCATACCGTTTATATGGCTTCTGGAAAAGAGGAAAGCCATGCTTCTACGGGTCATCGACCGCTTATCTGATCGATAACAAAGGCTTAGGAGCAACAGCAGCAAAAACCTCAGGAGATGCTGATTGCAATGGCAGCACTCACTAGGCCGAAAGAAAGTCTAGAGACCTCAGAGTAGCGTCAAGAACAAGAAACAGATGCTGAATTCCTCCGAAGAATGCTTGAGAGGAAAGAAAAAGAGGCCGCGGAATAGGCAGCCAACATAAAACGAATGGCTCTCTTGTTCCAAGACATGGCCGGGATGATGTTACAGACGGAACCTCCAGCTGAAGACCCCTCGATTATCATTGAAGACGACAGAGGGGAATCATCGAACCCTTCTCCGGCTCTTTCAGCAGCCAAAGAAGAGACAATCTCTAAGGCCGCCTTGGACGACTATATCGCTCAGCAAATATGAGCTCAACAGGAAAATGAAGCGGTTGGCCAAATTGTTAAAACTGGGCGACCAAATCCAGGATGGTACGATCAGATCAAGTATCTGCCAGGATACACGATCCCCAAATTCCACGTATATAAGGGAACGGGAAATCCGCATCAACACGTCGCTCAATTCAGAGCCTTGTGCGGCAACGCTGGAGGTGATGATAAACTTCTGCTTCGCCAATTTATTGACAGCTTGTCGGAGACGGCGTTCGAGTTGTATTCTGAACTTCCAAATAACTCTATCAAGACATTTGCAGAGATGGAGATGCTGTTTACATAGAGATTCGCAAGCGCTAGCGAGCGCACCTCGATCACCGCATTAATTAACGCCAGGGTAAAGCCAGGCGAAACATGAGTGCAATACACAATACGATGGCGGAATCTATGGTCGATGTCCGAGCAGCGCATCGAAGAAGCGCCTGCGGTGGGCATGTTCGTGGGTACTCTCGACCCTCAAGCGACCATCTCCCAATTTATGATGTTTTTCAAGCTAACCACTTTCCAGTCCTTGATTGATAAGCTGGCCCAATGTCACGCCCAGCTTCCCAATGTACGGCGAAGTGGGCGCGACGAGGTCCGCTACGTATATACTTAGAAGTACATACGCTAAGCGTATCTAAGCAATATAAAATAAGTACACAAGAGACAAGAAATAAAAAAAAGAACAACAACTTTTATTTATTAACATTCTTTGTACAATGCATGAAAGGAAATACAACTGAAATAAAAAGATGCCTAAACAGTGGCATAACAGGAAATGAAAAGTACTGAAAATAAAAGTGTACAATGAAACTACAGTGCAGGGTCTTCAGTAAATTGCTCCAAGTCTCCTTGCGAGGGCTCAACTTCTGCCGTATCCAAGTCACCTGACGACATTCAAAGAAGAGAGAAACAGAATGTCGTCAGCGAACAATTCGCTCGGTAAGTCCCAAAGGTAAGAGGGGAGTAGAAAAAGACAGAATAAGAAGATACATTTTAAAGTGTAAACTATTGTTGTAATGTTATGTCAACGCTGTTGTTTGTAGCTTGGTACAGAAGGATGCCAGTGTATACGAGGGGAGTCTCTATATGCCAGAGACTAAGGGCACGTATAGTACAAGGTACCGTTTATGCCACGGTATAACAGCAATTGGATTTAGGTTAGGTGTGTTAAATCTGACCACCTCGTGCCACCTTTAACATCTTCCGTACCAATCTACCCCTTAAACCCCGCGATGTCTTGTTTGTATTGTTATCTTGTAAATTGTATTGATTGTAAGATTGATTGACTGACTGACCGAAACCATGATATCAGGAAACGGTTATAACCGTAGAGTCATGTAAATGGAATACTGGGAATTATGTAGAAGGAATATATCCATGGTTCGGTTCAGCCAGATTGTATAAACTGGTAATTGTATTCATGGATTCATGTGTTCATACTGAATTGGAAACTTGTAGATTATGGATTGACTTGAATCATATTCAAGTCAGATTGATCAGACTCAAACCCGAGTCAGACAATCAGAAATGTGAAACGAAGTCTTATAACTGCTAGGGTCCTTAGGGTAATTTATAAAACTTGAGGGGGTTTTATGTAAAAATACTTTTATATACTTTTCAAAATACACCTCAAGTATTTATTACTCGTCTTTAGAGTTGTAGATTTTATGTTGTGACTTTTCTAATGAAAATATCCTAGTTTCATAAATAATGGTATTTATCTGTAATACTGATTATTTGAAGTTCATGGTATTTTAGTGTAACCTTTATCCTTTTGTGAATTTTAGAAAAAGGTGGAAAATTTGTATTATAATAAAATAGGTATTTAAAAGATAAATATATATATATATATATGTTTATACAAAAATAATTTTAATAGATATTGTATCTTTCAAAAATCTCATTTTCTTAAGATGTCGTATTTTAAACCCTTCGAAACCGAATTCTCCTTGCGGAGGTCTGAATCTCGCACTACTAGCCCGAGGGTGCACGATAAACCGCACGACCCCGAATGGGTTCCCCAAAGATAGGTTGTAGCGGCGCTTTGCAAAGATTGTAAAATACTAATCCTTTAGAAAACGATTTTTATAAAATAAAAGGTATTTATTTGCAAAGTGTAGTTTTCCGTATTTTAGATTCTAGGGTTTCCTAAGCCGACTAGCCTATTTCTAAAAGGTCTAAACGACAAGTCGTTAGAAGCCTCAAATCGCCTCTTCACCGCCAATTATGGCCAGGTAAGTACAAGTGAGGAGGGAGGGATCCGCTCACGAATCATGAGGCGGGCCTTTTAAAATTACCCAAGCTCACTTGCCTATCCTAGACACCACAAAGTCAGTTTAGATAAACGATCGATGTCCACAACTTATCGTATTTTCCTAGTAAGAAATATTTACTTAAAAGTGTAACAAATCTAAAACCTTTAAGAATGGTTTTATGAAGATTATGGTATTTTAATGAAAAATTCGTTTTATCGTATTCTAAGTTTTGATGATATCATTTTAGGGTTGTATTTGCGTGTGTGTGGAGGTAGGTCATTACCTCGTGCTCTATTTTAAATGTATATTAAGGTTAAGGGGTTAAATGTGAAATTGAAACTTCATGGTATTAAAGTGAAAAATACGGTAAATTGAAAAGGTTATCATTTCATGTGTGAAAACTTATTCAAATTGATTTTTACAAGTTTAGTGGTCATGATGAAGGTGTTTAGGAATGATTGAATTGATTAGAAGAAGAAAAATAAACAATATGGTATTAATGTGAAAAAGAATACGATATTGCAAAAGTTATCATTTCATGTGAGAAATTTTGTCCAATTTAGTTGTTATGTGATTAATAGTCATCATGAATAAGTTTAGGTATTAAGGAATTGGTGACAAGTGAGATTTTGTAGAAAAACCGAATCGGAAATCGGTTTGTTCCGATTTCCGTCGGGTTTCGAAATTCCGTATTTTTGAGAAGTAGAAAGAAGAAAAAAACGGGACTTACGGGTTTCGATCTATACTAAAGAGTATAGAGGAACTAGGTGAGTGGCCGAGGTGTTGTTTCGTCACCGGTTGTTTCAAAAACGTCGCCGGAATTCCGTCAGCGCTTCGCCGTGAACTCGGTTTCAACGCACACCTTTCTTGTAGAAATTTTGAGAGAGTAAACCTAGGGTTTTAGGATGAGAAGGTAGAGGGTAGGGGGTCTATTTATAGGGTAGGGTAGGCTAGGGTAGGGTAGGTGAAAGGTTTTTATTAAAAAAAATGAAAAAAATAAAGAAAAATCAGTAAAATTTGTATTAAATAGGATGTATTTATCATTAGGGAACCGATCTAATAAATTGGAGTAAACAGAGGGTTAGAGAAGATGAAAAGGCGAAACTTTCATGTAGACGACCCGGCCGTCCGGCCGAGTCCGGCCGGCGGCGCCGGCCCGAGTCGGCCGGTCCACCGGCCGAGTCCGGCCGGCGGCGCCGGCCCGAGTCGGCCGGTCCACCGGCCGACTCAGCCGAGTCGGGGTGTCGTCGGGCGTGGATTCGCCTGGTGTAGGCTCTGGTATACTCACATTTTTGGGTTCAGTTCAACTTTTGGGAGTTATGGCCAGTGGACTTTTGGGCTTCCAAGAATTTTAAAAGAAAAATAATCTAAAAATAATGTGGGGCATGGGATTCGAACTCTGGTGGCTTGGTTCAGCAATGCAAGGTATTACCAATGAGCTACAAGCTCCTTCTTGTAATTATTGTAGGAAAATAGATACTTAAAGTGATATCAGTAACATTAAATACTCCAAGTATACTTCAAATTTAAATCAAATTTATGTATACAATAATTGGAGTTGTTACAATCTACCCTCCTTACAAAAATTTCTTCCTCGAAATTTACAACATTTATTTGAGGACTAGTTTACAAAAAGGTGAGGATATCTTGCACGCATTTCATCTTCCCTTTCCCACGTGGATTCTCCTGGAGTGTCTTTCCTCCACATTACCCGGATCAAGTTAACTTCCTTGTTCCGAAGTGTCTTCACTTTCCTGTCCAGGATCTCCACAGGTTGTTGCTCACAAGATAAGTCGGGCTGTATAGTGAGCTCAGAATGATCAAGTACATGGCTGGGGTCACTCACATACTTTCTGAGTTGGGATATGTGGAACACGTTATGCACTCCTTCCAATGAGGGTGGAAGCGCTAAGCGGTATGCCATTTCACCGACTCGTTCGAGTATGTCGAACGGTCCAATGTATCTCGGACTCAATTTACCCGTCTTCCAAATCGGATCACTCCGCGGTTCGGAGATATCTTCAAGAATACATGGTCTCCTGGCTGGAACTCCAAGTGTCGCCTCTTTGCATCAGCCCAGTGTTTCTGTCGATCTTGGGCTATGCGCATTCTTTCCCTGATAGTACGAACCACATCAACGGTCGCTACTATCATCTCTGGTCCAAGAAGTTCCCTATCTCCGATATCGTCCCAACTTAATGGTGATCGACACTTTCTCCCATATAATGCTGCAAAAGGTGCCATTCCTATGCTTGCTTGGTAGCTGTTATTGTACGCGAACTCCACAAGATGCAGGCGATCTTTCCACGATCCTTTGAAGTCTAGCATACACGCTCTAAGCATATCCTCCAAGATCTGAATGGTTCGTTCCGACTGACCATCTGTTTGTGGATGATAAGCCGTGCTGAAGTTCAGACTTATTCCCAAGCTAGCTTGCAGACTCTGCCAAAATTGTGATCGGAACCTGGTGTCACGATCGGAGACAATGCAGACCGGTACTCCATGAAGTCTCACAATTTCCTGTATGAGTTCATGGGTATTAGAAATAGTACATTATGAAGAGTTTAAATCTTAATTAGATTATTACCTCCATGTACTTCTTTGCTAGTGTCTCAGTTGATTGGCCAACTCGAAATGGAATGAAGTGAGCCGACTTTGTGAGTCGATCCACGATGACCCATATCGCATCGTTACCCTTTGTGCTGCGAGGAAGAGCAGTCACAAAGTCCATCGTGATGTGCTACCACTTTCATTCTGGGATTGGTAATGGTTGAAGTAGTCCAGCTGTCCTGTGATGTTCAGCCTTTACTTCCTGACACACCAAACATTTTGCGACGCCGGCCGGCCGCCTCGGTTGAAGTAGTCCGCCGGCCGACTCGGCCGAGTCGGGCCGAGTCGGGGTGTCGTCGGGCATGGGTTCGCCTGATGTAGGCTCTGGTATACTCATATTTTTGGGTTCAGTTCAACTTTTGGGAGTTATGGCCCGTGGACTTTTGGGCTTCCAAGAATTTTAAAAGAAAAATAATCTAAAAATAATGTGGGTCATGGGATTCGAACTCTGGTGGCTTGGTTCAGCAATGCAAGGTATTACCAATGAGCTACAAGCTCCTTCTTGTAATTATTGTAGGAAAATAGATACTTAAAGTGATATCAGTAACATTAAATACTCCAAGTATACTTCAAATTTAAATCAGATTTATGTATACAAAAATTGGAGTTGTTACACCCAAATGGATCAGATGGGTCACAGGCCTTCCTCTTCGAAGCCGGAGCCGCGAAATGAAAAAGGGAAAGTGACCTTCGTTGCCAATGCTCAATAGCAGCCCGGTGGCTCAAAATTAACGGATCGCCTAGATGAGAGACGACGATACTATAATGAGAAAATAAAGTGCCCTTATTCGTTTCCCCGGGGCAAAACGAGGAGATTGTTCGAGCTAGCGGTGCGCAACAGACTCATTAATTTACCGAATCCAAAACGCCCATTGCAACCCGGTGAGGCTAATAACCCCAAATATTGCCCCTACCATCAAGCGGTAAGCCATCCAATTGAAGATTGCTTCGTCTTTAAAAGCTGGATCGAAGACCAATACTAACAAGGCAAGTTCGCACTGTCCGAGAATTGGAAAGTAAACCCGCCCCAGCCGCACGCTCTCAAAATGACGGACACACCGGGGGCATCATGCTCTTTTGTAGAAGAAGCTCCATGGGAGAACGTTCTTTCAGCCAAGACGAAAAGAATGCTGAAGGATCTCCAAACATGCCCGACGATCAGGTGGAAAAATCCACTGGAACCCGAGATCATCGAGGGAATGCTGAAACCGCGCCCAACTCCAAAAACTGGTGATGATAGTCAAAGCGCTCACACCCAGCCGTCAAAGTCTTCGAAGAAGAATAAGAAGACCAAAAAGCCCGTGAAGCCTAGTGACAGGCACACGGACCTGCAAAATCAGATTGACGCGGTGGAAGAATATAACCAGAAGGCACGGACTCCAGTCACACTCCAAGAATTTCTCGGCCATGTCCTTGAGGACGAAGAGGATGACAATGGAGAAGACTCGTCGGATGAGCCTGAAGATTATGTGGCAAGATGTCATGTGATCTCTCAATCGTCGATAGACGATGAAGAATCTCCTTACGCAGAGAAACTGGGGGCAGATCCTGAGCCGGAACTTCTAAGACCATAAGACGAAATGGTTGATGCATTTCTGAATGAAACTTTTCTTACAAGCAAAGGTGATCGAGAGTGCGAGATGGCCATATTTGAAAAGGCTAAACGCCGGCGACTGGACGAAATGGTTAAAAAGTACATCCGCCGCAAATAAAAGCAGGTTCAAGATGAGGAAAAGGTTCTCCAAAGCCATATCGATGGGAATGAAGCTACCACCCTCCGAAGGAAACACTCCTGATGAAGTAGATATGCGTCCTAGCTACTGCCTATATCATCGAAAGATTGCGCACTCCACTGAAGAGTGCAACGCTTTTAAAAACTGGTGGCAGGGATATGTTGCTTACCGACAACATTTCAAGCGGATGAAACGCAAAACTCGTCGGGTGCAAAGAAATACGACCGAGGAGCACAAAAGAATTACCGGCAACTGTCACATGGTCGACGCTGGGGGATCACAAGTTCTTACCGTTGGGAGCGATTCTGACGAAGCAATAGCTTTTGGCCCTCTTTTCAATGAAACCACATCTGAAATGGAAGAAATGAAGACCTGTGAGAATATTCAGCTGCGCAGTCGTACGCTGCCCGAAAAGAATCTCGGGCCCACGAACAGTGGTTCGAATAGAAAAGATAAGGGGAAAGAAAAAATCTCTGAGGACATCGCTCTAGATGATCAAGTCGTCAAAGTGCTGACAGCCAAGGACCCGCCAAAGAAAAACAAAGTAGATTACAACGTTCTGGCACACCTGAGAAAGACCCCCTCACAGCTAAGCATTCTTGACGCCCTTCTGCTATCTAAGGAGGCGAGAGATTCTCTGATCAAGGCGTTACAAGAGCCCGGACAGTTCCAAGCTTTCCTCGCCGAAGAAAAGATGAAGGACGAGCTGGAAGAAGTACACACGGCCGATATCACTTTCGGCGATGAAGATCTTCTTCTCGGGACGTGTGAGCATAACCGCCCCCTTTATGTCTCCGGATACTATCATGATATCAAGATAGGCAAAATCCTGGTTGACAACGGGTCCTCCGTTAACCTCCTCAATGTAAGAGTGTTGAAGGAAATCTGCATGAGCGTTCAACACCTCGCCCGGGATAAGATCCCTATCTCCGGGTTTGACTCCCAGTCATCACGGATGCTCTGGTCTGTGATACCGACACTGCACTTTGGGTTGCTAGTCACTGACATCAAGTTTCACATCATTGACGCTAAGACCTGCTATACGCTTTGCTCGGCCGTCCTTGGTTACACGAGTACAACATTATTCCTTCTACACAATATCAGTGTATGAAGTACTTCAAAGATGGTCTCGAGTACACTGTGACGGGGGAACTAAACCTATTCTCCGTGAACGAAGTCCGCAAATATGAGGATGCTAAGTACTTCCTGCCAAATTTCGAAGACACAGAAAGATGTCGCATGCCGGGGGACAAGAACAAAGCTATCACCACTATTCTGATATTCGGGAGTGATACCGAGGAGGAAGAAGAAATAGTTTATTCAGGGCCACCCTAATGCAACAAGACGGGACCGTCCACCCCTATTCTGGTCTTCGGCAGTGACTCGGAAGATGGGGTCAATGCCGTATTCTCTGCTCGGCCATAGATACAAGCCTTCGCTGATGAAGATCAAAGTTTGCAAGTTGCCTTGGTTCTGCAAGAGCATTACAAAGAGCTCGATACACTTAAAACTTATAGTGTGCAAGAACTGCAGACATTCTATGTCCCTTCCAGGCGAAGAGATGAAAAGGCGATCCTCTTTTATCAATCCACGGAAACCAAAGTGGAGAAAGAAATTTGGCATGGTGCGGATTCTACACTTGACAGGCTCCAGCCCATTCCCTTGCCCAGATACTACACAGGCGGTTTAAAAAGACTGTTGAGGCGTCAAGGCGCACCCTTCAAATAGACTGCTCGACAAGCCCAGTTCTATAATAGGATCTGGAACATCCCCGGAACTCAACGAAAGTTGCCCAACGGGAGGATGGAAACGATCGGGCTTGGGTATGTTCAATCCAAGAAACAGGAGCGATTTCACGGCTGCTACGTCATACATGACTTCGATGAAGAAGGTGATGCTCTGTGGGAAGATGCTAACCCTGAACCAAAATGAGCTCCCGTCGTGAAAATACCAAGCCCGTCGTTCGAAGAACAAATTGGTAAGCTTATAAGGGAAGCGGGTCAAAAATTTCGAGACGACCATAATCGCGAAATGGCCATCTACGAGAAAGCCAGAACGCAGCGCCTCCTTCAGCAGGTTGCAGAAAGTGACGATGCCCTTCGTCGCCAGCCCGTCATACAAAAGACCCGACGCAGAGGTAGAAATAAACCCAAGAACGGAAAAAGCGTTCGGCAGCGACAAAGCGGGACCAAGAAGTCATGCGATCGAGAATTAGGCAGCCAGGATTCATTTCTTATGAAGAAGATGGGTCGAGCGTATTCTTTTTCCTAAGACATGGCAAGGAAGATACTTGATCTTGTCATAAAAAATCAGATGATTACCCTCCCGGAGTCCAAGCACCCCGAGCAAGCAGGCGAGGTCTCTCACCCGGATTATTGCTCCTATCACCGAGCAATAGGGCATCCTCTCGAAGACTGCTTCACATTCAAAGACTGGGTAGAAAACCAGTATCAGCAAGGCAGGTTCGCTCTATCCAGTAGTTGGAGGGTAACCCCACTGCAGAAGCATGAACCGAAAGCCACGAGAGTAGAGCCGGATCAATATCGGTCTTGGAAAAAATCTCGCACCTGTCACGTGATAATGATGTCAGGAGAAGAAGTATGCGAAGATATGGCTGATCTCCCTTGGTGTTTCGAAAATGATGATGACGAGGCGATATCAGAGTTTCTCCCAGCCCCAAAGGAACTGGAAGAAGGAATACATACTACTGCAGATAACCTGAGAAAAATCGACTTGGGGACGGCAAACAACCCACGGCCGACGTTCGTCAGTGAACTGTTGTCTGAAGAAAAGGAGGCTACACTTAAAGACGTGCTCATGCAGTACAAAGACTGCTTCGCATGGAACTATTCCGAGCTGCCGGGATTAGATCCAGAGATTGCTGTGCACAAATTGGCGATATCTCTGGACATCAAGCCGATCAAATAAGCACCTAGAAGAATGAGGCTCGAACTTGAGATGAGAATCAACGCCGAAGTCAAGAAAATAATCGACTCCAGCTTCATCCAAGAGGTTCAGTACCCTGACTGGATCTCCAATATCGTCCCAGTGATGAAGAAAAATGGGACGGTGCGCATATGCGTAGATTTTCGGGATCTCAACAAAGCTTGCCCAAAGGACGACTTTCCAGTACCGGTCACATAGCTGATGATAGATAATACGTCCACGCATGGAATTTTCTCCTTCATGGACGGATCATCAGGGTACAATCAGATAAAGATGCATCCCGAAAATCAGAAGCACACCGCTTTCCGGACTCCTTTGGGAATATTCTGCTACAAGGTGATGCCTTTCGGTCTAAAGAACGCCGGTGCTACCTATCAGAGGGCCATGAAGAAGATTTTCGATGACCTCATACATGAAATTGTCGAATGCTATATTGACGACCTTATGGTGAAAAGAAAATCATACGAGGAACATTTAGAGCATCTGAAGATCGTATTTCAGCGCCTTCGGAAATACAACTTGAAGATGAACCCTCTCAAATGCGCATTCGGAGTGTCCTAAGGAAAGTTCCTGGGATTCATTGTACGACACTGAGGCATCAAAATAGACCCGTCGAAGATCAAGGCAATCATGGAAATGCCTCCGCCAAGGACTCTCAAGCAACTGCGATCTCTCTAAGGAAAGCTCGTGTATATCCGGCGGTTTATAGCTAATCTCTCCAGCAAGTGCCGTCCTTATAGTCACCTGATGAAGAAAGCAACCCCGTTCGATTGGGATCGCAAATGCCAAGGTGCACTGGACGAAATTAAGCAATACTTGCAGAACCCGCCGGTGCTGACCGCTCTGGTCAAGAGAAAGCCTCTTATTCTGTATACAACCGCCCTTGAGGGTTCTCTAGGCGTATTATAGGCACAAGAAAATGACCAAAGGAAGGAGAGCGCCCTTTACTATTTGATTCGAGTTCTTCTGGAGGCCGAAAACAATTACTCTCCCATTGAAAAACACCGCCTGGCATTGATCTTCGCGATAACGAAGCTTAGCCACTATGCTTTGACACATGAGGTCCATCTCATATCAAAGGTGGATCCTCTCAAATATTTGATGTCAAATGCCATATTGACGGGATGGCTCGCTAAATCGGCCCTACTTTTAATGGAATTCTCGGTAGTATACCGACCCTTCAAGGCAGTGAAAGGCCAGGCCATCGCTGATTTCCTCGCCGAGCATCCTATACCTGCCGACTCACCCTTGAACTGCGAATTGCTCGATGAGCACACGTTTGACACGATCGACGGGGAGAGAAGAGAGAATGATACCCGGTAGGAACTCTATTTCGATGGAGCATCTTCTATAAAGAAGTGCAAACAATGCATCACCATAATCAAATCTGGGGTGGGCCTCATCTTCGTGACTCCACAAGAAGGGATAATGCGCTTCGCCTTCTCCTTAACAGAACCGAGGACAAACAACGAAGCCAAATATGAAGCTTTGATAGCAGGTCTTGAGATCATTGTCGACATGGGAATCGAGAACCTTATTATATACGGAGACTCCCAACTGATCGTTAGTCAAGTAAACGGCGACTATCAGACGTGCAAGCCAGAGTTGGTGAAGTACGGAGAGAGGTACAACAACTGCTGATTCAAATCCCTGCCTATGCCCTGGAAAGCATACCGCGTGCGGAAAATAGCAAGGCGGATGCATTAGCCAAGCTCGCTAAAGAACTGGCCGACGAGCACTTCGATGACGTAAGGATCATTGTGCAAAGCCGTCGGGTTCTTGCACCGGAAGAAATATCTCTGGAGTCGTCCGAAGAAAAAGGAGCGACCGAGTAGGCGGCCCTAGAAGTAAAAGACCAGGAAGAGGCTAAGGATCGGAGAGAAGTCTTTATAGATTACTTCAAATCCCGTCGAACTCCTGAAGATGCGTCCTCAAGACATCAGCTTATGAAACGAGCTCTATCCTTCGCCTTCGTCAATGATACTCTGTATAAGAGATCGTTTGACTCCCTGTAGCTAAGATGTATGGGATCTGAAGAGGCAAGGAGAGTCGTCCAAGAAACTCACGACGGACTCTGCGGTTCTCATCAAGTCGGGCCGAAGATGAAACTGAAGATCAAAAGGATGGGCTACTATTGGCCCACGATGATCCAAGAATGCCTTGAATACGCGAAGCAGTGCCACTCGTGCCAGATTCACGGGGACTTTATACACCAACATCCAAATCCGCTACATCCAACGGTGGCTAGCTGGCCATTCGAAATGTGGGGAACTGACATAATCAGACCCATTGAGCCAGCATCGTCTAGAAGACACCGGTTCATATTGGCGGTGACCGATTACTTTTCTAACTGGGCAGAAGCCATACCGCTAAGAGAAGTGAAGACGGAGAATATACTCCATTTCTTCAAGACATACGTCATTTATCGGTTCGGTACTCCGCGACGGATTATCTCCGATAACGGGCCGGCCTATAGAAGCCACAAGGTCAACCGCTTCGCACAATAGCATAACATAGACTGGAGATATTCTTTGGTCTATAATTCCCGAGCTAACGTTCTAGCGAAGATCGTGAAAAAGACGGTGTCTCGAAATAAGAAAGACTAGCATGAGAGACTGCATGAAGCTCTCTGGGCGTATCAAACTACGTTCAAAATGGCCACAAACACAACGCCGTATGCACTGGTATTCGGCACAGAAGCGGTACTCCCCCTCGAGATAGAGTTACCCTCTCTACGAATGGACGTTCATTACGAGCTAACAGACGAAGAAAATGCTCACCTTCGGTTTGAGGAGCTCGACGCCTTTGATGAAACCCGTCTCATGGCGCAACAAAATCTGGAGGCTTATAAAGCAAAGATAACGCGCTCATACGAGAGATTAGCTAGGCCGAGAACATCCCGCCAAGGCGAACTTGTGCTAGTGGTCAAAAGACCCATGATCCCCAATCGTGCCAAGCGGGGGAAATTCGAGCCGAATTATGAAGGCCCGTATATCATAGACAAGGTCTACCAAGGTAGAGCCTATCTACTCATGGACATGCATGGCAAAAGACCTTTCAGGCCAATAAACGGTCGCTTACTGAAAAAATACTATGCCGATGAGTCACGGCCTAGGTCAACGATAGATGACGACGCCTATGTCCGCTCGCTATCTTCCTAAGCCCAAACTCAATAAGTAGTAGCCGGTCACGGACCGAAACATCCTTAAACTAACGACGGACCGAAACGTCTTTAAACTAACGACGGACCGAAACTTCCTTAAACTAACGACGGACCGAAACGTCCTTAAACTAAAAACGGAACGAAACGTCCTTAAACTAACGATGGACCGAAACGTCCTTAAACTAACGACGGACCGAAACTTCCTTAGACTAACAACGGACCGAAACGTCCATAAACTAACGATGGACCACTATGTCCTAAAAACTGGCTGTTGACCACGGACCGTAGCATTCCAAGGCTGACATAAAAAAAAGTTATGTCCAAAAGCAAAATGGGCACGGATGAAAACCCGAAAGGGCTCCGTGAGTAAAAACAGTAGGGTTACCAGCGAGTTTTGTGAAAACCCGAAAGGGCGCAATCTCGTTAAAAGACACTTGCAAGGTCCTCTTGACCATGTAAGGAGAAACCACCTGCGTGAGGTCCTTATGACTCATAAAGGAGAAACACACTTAGGGATCCCCACGATTCCTAAGGAGAAATTACACTTGCAAGATCCTCACGACTCATAAGGAGAACTCCGTTATGAGACCCTCACGGCTCATAAGATTCAAAAGCCTTAAGCTACAGGGATCTGAACCTGTTCTTAAGCAGTTATACCCCCAGATTTTTGCCTTACAAGCGTTTTAATATTAACCCTTGTATACAATCCACGGGCGCGAATAAACATTTCCTTAGCAAAGTCCTACCCGCGACTAGGGATATGTTTACACGGTGAATAACCCTTGTAAGTCCTCTCGACTTATAAGGAGAAAACACTCTTGTAAGATCCTTATGACTTACGAGAAACCATACACTTAGGTATTCTCACGATTCTTAAGGAGAAAACGCACCTACGAGATCCTCACGACTTGTAGGGAGAAATACGTTTTATGAGACCTTTACGGCTCATGAAATCAAAAGCCTTAGTCGACAGGACCTTAACCCTGTTTACTAAGCCACCTTTGTTGAACATCGACAAAGGAAAATGATGATTCGCTCCTGGCAATATCCCAGTTGTAGCAATGCTGATGCCTAAATCGGTATCAAATCCCAAACTCGCAGTGAAAAGCCAGCGAGCCACAAATGCATATGAAATAGCCGAAATGATTGGGTAACATGCAAATCAGCAAGTAAAAGTGTATGCATACAACAATAGCCGAAATGATTGGGCAACTCGCAATAAAAAGCAGCGAGTAAATAAAACAAATAGCCGAAATGATTGGGCACCGCGAAAAATAGCCGAAATGATTGGGCAATCGCGACTTTCGCGATATAAAAGCTGAAATGATAGAGCATCGCGGAAAGAAAAATATATAAAATGAAACTTTTTGCCCTACAGGTGAGATCACGTCGATCCTTGTATACAATCCAGGGGCACAAACAAAGAGGGAACCATACCATCCCACCATGCTCCATCAGAAAAATAAGCCAAATCTCGACGGTTCACAGACAGCTTAGAGATCATCTCAACATTCGTCTCATTACAACAGACGCAACATCAGCAAAGTGGATCCTGGTCTAGTGGAATCGCGACTTTCCCAGATCCATGACTCGGCGGTGCACAGACAACCGAGAGTCAACCCCCGACTCCGTGAAATGCGGATAAAGTCAACAAATCCTGGTCTAGTGGAACACGGCTATGTCGATCCTGACCCCGTGGGAAGCGTCCAGAGCGGATCCTGGTCTTTGCGGAACACGGCCTATGTCAATCCTGACCCCGTGGGAAGCATCCAGAGCGGATCCTGGTCCTTGCGGAACAAGGCCTATGTCAATCCTGACCCCGTGGAAAGCATCCAGAGCACATCCTGGTCTAGTGGAACACGACTAATGTCAATCCTGACCCGTAGGAAGCGTCCAGAGCGTATCCTGGTCCTTGCGGAACACGGCTTATGTGAATCCTGACCCTGTGGGAAGCATCCAGAGAAAATCCTGGTTTTGTGGAACACGGCCTATGTCAATCCTGACCCCGTGGGAAGCGTCCAGAGTGGATCCTGGTCCTTGCGGAACACGGCTTATGTCAATCCTGGCCCCGTGGAAAGCATCCAGAGCAAATCCTGGTTTCGTGGAACATGGCCTATGTCAATCCTGACCCCGTGGGAAGCGTCCATAGTAGATTCTGGTTCTTGCAGAACACGGCTAATGTCAATCCTGACCCCGTGGGAAGCATCCAGAGCAAATCCCGGTCTAGTGGAACACGACCTATGTCAATCCTGACCCCGTGGGAAGTGTCCAGAGCGAATCCTGGTCTAGTGGAACGTGCCCTATGTCAACCTGACCCGTAGGAAGCGTCCAGAGCGGATCCTGGTCCTTACGGAACACGGCTTATGTCAATCCTGACCCCGTAGGAAGCATCCATAGCAAATCCTGGTCTAGTGGAACACAGCTTATGTCAATCCTGACCCCGTGGGAAGCGTCCAGAGCGGAACCTGGTCCTTGCGAAACACGGCTTATGTCAATCATGATCCCGTGGAAAGCATCCAGAGCAAATCCTGGTCTAGTGGAACACGGCCTATGTCAATCCTGACCCGTGGGAAGCGTCCAGAGCGGATCCTGGTCCTTGCGGAACACGGCCTATGTCAATCCTGACCCCTTGGGAAGCATCCAGAGCAAATCTTGGTCCAGTGGAACACGGCTTATGTCAATCCTGACCCCGTGGGAAGCGTCTAGAGCGGATACTGGTCCTTGCGGAACACGGCTTATGTCAATTCTGACCCCGTGGGAAGCGTCCAGAGCGAATCCCGGTCCCGTGAAACACGGCTGAAGTCAATCCTGACCCCGTGGGAAACGTCTAGAGCAACCCCTGACTCCGTGAAATGCGGATAATGTCAACCCCATCAATCACTTACGGGTCCTCTCGACCCGTAAGGATGAAAATTCTCTTATGAGATCCTTACGACTCCCAAGAGAAAACATACTTAGGAATTCTCACGATTCCTAAAGAGGAAATACACCTACGAGATCCTTTCGACTCGAAGGAAGAAAAGTCTTTATGAGACCCTCATGGCTCATAAAGTTGAAAAGACTTAGGCAGCAGAGCTGAACCTGCTTCCTAAGCCATCACTACCTCTCGAAGAGTTCAAGATGGAATGTTCTCTATCATCTACAGGCTACGCTTACTAAGGTAACATGCCGGCAACAAAGAAAAGAGAAGAAAGCATAAGATAAACACATGGAAATGGAAAAGCTTGCCATTCATACTTCAGAAAATTCTTACATTGGTAAAAGCTGTTACAAAGGCAGGACATCAAATTCAGGACATGGATTGAGAAATTCAAAAGTAAGGCCATCCAGAATTTTTCGGGCCTCTCGGACCATCTTTGTATGCATCCTCTCATTATCACAAGCGTCAGGATCCCCACCGATGTTCTCCACCCTTCTATAGGCAGCGAGTATCGCCGCTTGTTGAAAAGCTTTATGCAGGATATCAACGAGGTGGTCCCGCCTTTTTTGAGATTAAGCCCATCAGATACACCGAATGCACCTTGTCTTCAGCATTGTCCAATGCTTTAAGCGGCATGCCAGCATAGAATAGAGGAAGTGCTCCCCAGATCGCTCCCACAATAAGCTTCAAGAGAGAGGAACAACGAGGAAGCAATCGACCATTGTGTGCATCAAAGAGACCCATAATTTCAGCGTACTGGGCGTTTGCGAATTCTTGGTCTTAGGAACGGCCTAGCGAGTGGATATCCCCATAAGAGATAATCTAATCGAGATCATATAAATGAGCAGCCATAACGTCTGAGAAAGAAAATCAGTGAGAGTTAGTTGTTGGGTTACTAGGCACTGTCACAAGGCATCAACGATGCCAAAATCAAATTTTTCATGTGCCGAACAACCCTAACCAAGATCTTAGACTAGAGATTAGGCGAAACAAAAAGCAAGTAAACAACTTTACTTCTAAGAGTTAGGGATTACAACCTTTGTAGTCCGTTCCTTCACTTCTAAAGCTCCATGTTGAGGTCCCTTCGCTGCGATCATTGAGTGACCGGACTCTTGAGAGGCTCCATGAAGAGAAAGATGCAAGCTTGTTTCCGATATTCAATAACAAAGAAGATCTACCTTGAAGAAACTCAAGCCCAAACTTTTTCTTCACTAATCAAGTATTAGCAAAGCAAACACCCTCATCTAAGTGGCTAGAATAGATGAGGATGATGAAGTACGAATTTAGCTCTCATTTGTTTTCTTTATCTCACTCATTTTTATCACTTCATGAAAAGCTAGAAAGCTTTTTCAAGAGAGAAGAAGGAAGAAGAAGAACAAAAAACCATTTGTGATGAATAATGAAATCCTTAGTTATGGTTACCAATCAACCCTTGGTTAAGAAATAAAAGACTTAACCATTGTAGAGAATAAACCATGGTAAAGGGTTTGGGTTGGGTTAAGTAAATATCTTCAAAATATCATAACAAAATATCATTGCTTAAAACAAAACATAAAGCTTCTAGAAGCTTCATGCAATTGCTAACCCAAATCAAACCCTAATCATGTTTAATCTCCACAAATCATGTTGCATTACTAATCATAACTTGTTACAATATTATATATCACATATACAATATTTATTGTAACAAAATAAAAATAATACAATTAACGTATATCATATATATATCAATGTATTACCCGAGTGAGAAAAAGAATCTTTAAGTGAGCTTATATTAGTTAATATAATTTAATATATCAAATATATAATTAAACATTAAATTATCGAATCAACACTTGATCAGATAATCCGGCTATTTCATAAAAAACCGACTAATATATTCTGTATCAGTTCATCGAATCAACACTTGATCCGATGACCCGGCTATATCACATATACCCGGCCGATATCTTATATCGCGAGAATCTAATACGGTATCACATACACGTATTGTTCTCGGTCCCGCACATATCATATATGTGCTCCTACTCCGTTTTGCCTGAGCCAGGAAACCTCTGTGTAGGACTCTAAAGAATCGTCAATACGCCAGCAGTATGTGATGATCGTATCAAACACCCACAAGCTGCAAGCGGTCAGCTAAACATAACAGCCACCCAGGTATTGAGCAATCAGAAGATCAACAAGCAAGCCTGTACATTCTCCCGTGAATCCAACTAGTAACACTTCCGTACAGTCCGGTCTCTTTGTCTGATATGTCGCATATCTCACCTAGGGGTGGTAAACGTCAGACCCCAGTAGTTTGATAAGTCGTGTCGATATGAGGTCCATAACAGTTCGAGAAACTACTGATAACAGTTACCAGTAAATCTCAGCAACCCTGGCCAGGAATTTCCAGTTATAGCCAATCGAACATAGCGCAACATCAACTCCCTATACCGGGAGAGACGAAACCCCTCCTATCGCTCATTGCCTCCATGTGATTCGGGACTGTACCCAAAAGCCACCGTTTTTCATGCCCTCTTGGACGTGGTATGATAGAAATCAAAGCGCAGTGGGAATCACACAAGACTCTATGACGATCTCATGTCTACAGACTAACCTGTACCAGTGTCACCAGAGAACTGCCATCTGACGTGAGGTATAATACCATCTGGGAGTTCTCGGCGAGTCCGTCCAGTGTATCCAGTCTCTACTGAGCACCTGTATACCTTTTCTGATGTCAAACACCAATGGATATGGGATCATCCATCGCCCATCATATGGGTCAAGAAGCGCATACGCTAGTCTACTCTGGAGTATCAATGCCTTGTCTCGGTACTCCCACGACTAGGAACTTTTGAAGGATGTACTTAGCGACTACACTGTCCCCACTAGTATGATTTGCATCATAGTCCTAGTAGTCAAGTACTCATCCTAAGGGCTTTATCAACATGTGACATAGAGACAATCAGAGTACATGTTAAGATAAAGAGTAACCAGAAAGAATACTATCATGTCGAGCAAGAAAGTCCTCCGTATATATGTTCAAGCATCCACTACAATATACAACGTATGTACAGTAATGGCCTCTAGGGCATATATATAACTAAAAATCTCCCACTTGCACTAGGGCCATCTATTGTAGTATCTCATGCCCAACAATAAGCTGTGGTTGAAGTATCTCATACTCAACCATCCCATAAAAGTCTCTACTGGGAAATAGGCCTTTGTGAGTGGATCCGCGCTGTTGTCCTCTGTGTCTACTCTCCTAACCTCGATCTCCCTGGAGATCAACCATCTTCATGATCAGGCGATACTGCCTAAGAATATGTCTGGATCTCTGATGAGATGGGAGTTCCTAGGCCTAAGCCACAACTCCATTGTCACACAATGTTAAGAACAAAGTTCATCTCATGAACTTATATATATCCAGACTGCCTCTTTGGTAGCATCCTTGGTAATGATGCATCTTGCCTTTAATCATCTAGTATGTCACGGTATCTAGCTTGGAACTCTTCCAACAAACCGTCCCTCCACTGAGGGTAAAGACAATGCCTGTGACTGACATTCAGTCGTCCTTATCACCCTGGAACCTTTCAAGTGATTCTCCTTAGGATCGATTGATACCATCTCACTACAACTAGTGAGAATCCTAACATCCAATTAGATCTATCTCATAGATCCATAACTCAGGATTTAGGAGGTATCATCTTGATCCAATATGGAGAATCTTTGTGATAAGAGGAGATTGACCAAGCATAGCATAGGAAACTAGTTCCCTATCAAGAGTATGTCATCCACGTACTATACGAGGATCACCACCATACTCCCTACTACCTTTTTGTATATACTTGGTTCATCTACCATTTTGATGAAGTCAAACTCTTTGACTACTATATCAAAACAGACGTTCCAACTCCGCGATGCCTGATTTATCCCATAAAACATCATGCTCATGTTTCCGCTACTCCCACTGTCTACGAAGCCCTCTGGCTGTGTACTTATAGACGCTCTCTTCCAAATCATCATTTAAAAAAGCAGTCATGACACCCAACCGCCAGATATCGTAGTCATGGTATGTAGCAGTGGCAAGTAGGATCTGGATGGACTTAAGCATAGCTTTGAAAGTCTCAACTTTTCCATGTACACCAAGTAATCTTCTCAAGATATACTCGCTCCTGATGGGGATTTAACCCTTCAGATAAAGCAACCAAAGTCCATACTTTGTTGGTGTATAAGGATTCCATCTCAGATCGCAAAGCATCCAGCAATTCTTACAGAGTCCCCACTCCTGATGGCCTGCTCGAAACTAGTTGGGTCATCATCTCATGATGCAATCCTCACTCCCACTTTCATAGAGAAACCGAAGTATCTCTCAGGTGGATGAGGAACCCTACTAGATCGGTGGAGAGGCTGAGGTTCGTTGGGATCTATTGAATCCTCCGGTTCTACCAAATCATCAGCCGTAGTTTGTATAGCTGGAACTCCTTCCAGTTCTACCCCATGACCACTAATTTCTTCACAAGAAATTCCCTTTTTCTCAAAAAGTGGTATGCCGAGAAATAAAACATCTTTTGTTCCTCGGTGTGGTAGAAGATATTCCCTTGCGAATGCTTGGGATATCCAACAAACTTCCACAGAACTGACCTTTCCTCGAGCTTGTCCGGATTTTTCTTTTGATATAGGCTGGACAACCCCAAATCTTAACTTCCTTAAGAGATGGGCTCTTCCCATACCATATCACATATGGAGTAGTAGGAATCTGATTTGGTTGGAACCCTATTCAATAGGTATGCAACTTCTCAAGTGCATAACCCCAAAAGAAAATATGCAACTCAGTAGTACTCATCATAAAGCACACCATATCACATAGGGTGTGATTGCTCTGCCCCGATACACCGACGTGCTGTGGTGTATACGGAGGAGTAATACTGAAAGAGAATCTCATTCTCCTTTAGAATAGTCGAAGAATTCCATGCTCAAGTATTCTCCTCCTTGATCACATCAAAGGACATAATACTTATACCCATTTTTGGTTCTCTGCTTCTAACTTATAATATGTGATTATCTCAAAAGTTTCGGACTTGTGTTTCAACAGGAACATATGTCTGAATCTTGAGAGATTATCAGTGAATGTAACAAAGTACAAAGAACCTGTCCTGGCATATGTAGACATGGGACTATCATACATCATCATATATCAATCCCAAGAGTTCACTAACTCTTTCTCTGTTTCCAATAAACGGAGCTGTGGTCATCTTATCTTTGTGACATGACTGGTAAGTTTTACAAGATGTAAATCCAAACCAATTTAAATATGCATCTTTATGTATCTTCAGCTGGTCGGGTCACATTGATATGACCTAGTCTACAATGCCTCAAGAAGGATTCGTTCATTTCTGAACTCTTCCTCTTGTGTGTGTTCTGTACGTTAAGAACTGTGGTTTGATTTAGAACTTCTATGCTTTTAGATAGCGTTCCTGAACCGATCAACTCTTGATATAGGAAATGTTCAAAACATAATCCAACAATACAAAATTATATCCTTCTTTACAAATAAAGAGACTGATATGATGTTGTATATCAGGCTCGGTATCTAATAACATTCGTTCAGAATCAATGTATTCTGGTAAAACCGGGTGATAACTGCCAACAGTCTTGGCTGCAACACTTGCATCATTTCCAACTCTTGAAACTTATCATCCGTTCTCAGTTCTCTACCTATCTTTAGCCTATGTAACAGATTACATTTGTGGGATCCTGATCCGGTATCTCATACCTAGGACATAAAGGATACTGAGAAACAGTTCTCGGTAATGAACATACCTAAAGATGATGCATCAACATGCACTTTCTTCGTTTGGGCGGCACGGGAATTCTGGTAATCCCCTATTTCCTTCTCTGTCTTATAACAATTATAAGTTGGAGCGGGACCAACGTTCCCTAGCGTAGTATAACAAGCGGGTTCGGTCAATACATCCATATTATTATCTTGATTAAGGCGTGACATGGTCGCTACCTGGAGAGAGATAGAAGAAAACACTCAGCGTATGCTCTTGCAAGATTATATTGGTTATTAATATATCTAATCAGGATGTCTCCCACTGTTTTAGTCAAATCTTCCTTCAAACCCTAAAAGGAAAGACTAGCCGGGATTAATTACAATTTACAAGTTCGCCAATCTTTCAGCCAGGCCAGTGCCGGTACTTTGAGGGAGGTTCCCCGCGCTTTCGCACGGACCTAATTAAAATAAACCTCATTTTCCCAGGGGCGTAACCCCGTTGACATTTTTCTAGACACCTACTTGATCGGCTAATTGTAATGTGTAAAACTCTCCTAGGAGTAACTCTTACTCGCAGTGGGTATCGGGATCCAACTATCTCATAGAAGGTATGCAATCTCATTGCAAATTTCAACACTTGAAATTCCCGATAATATTTTACCCCTAGCATCTTATGACCTTGACAGAGGTCAACAAACCATAGGCTGCTAGTCAAGTTCAATCTGTCATTTCCTGATTGAAGTTAACCCACCCGCACGACCCTTGACAGAGGTCAACAAGGTCGCACGACTACCCTAAATCAATCACATCATATGCTTATACAGATAAGCACTAATCAGCTACCGCACACTACGCCTTGACAGAGGTCAACAAACGCAGCACGAATACTAACTATTACTTATCTGAAATGATGGAGGGCTACGACAGGTCTTTAAGAAAACCCTTTGCGTAATGAACTTGATATCGTTGTAGAATCGAGTGATTTTAAATGGAATGTTTTGAGGCATTTTCTAGTTTTGCTAAAGAGGTCACTCCCGGTGAAGGGATCTCGGCTCTTTCCTCATCGAATAAGGTGCAGGATATTTCACAAATATCACTATGCAAAGAAAAAACTATAAAAACAATCAAAATACAAATCGAGTTTGTATCATCTGCTAGTTTCGCTAAAGAGGTCACTCCCGGTGAAGGGATCTCAGCTCTTTCCTTATCGAATAAGGTGCTGGATGTTCTACAAAAAACACCGCTATGCAAAGCAAGAACTAGAGCTACCTGTTTTCGAGACAAGTTTCTACAACATCTTTAGGTTTCTTTTAGTTTCATTAATCTCATTAATGAAGTCTCATTTTATTATTCTTCGCAAGCATCACATTTGAAATGAAATCAACAATATACAATATATATCTCATATATATAATATAAACATTCGTCTCGGGCAGTAATATGATCTCATCACAGAACATTGCAGCAGAAGATAACATATGAAATATTGGATATACTAGGATTTCCGTGTTTATGCGAGCCTGTATAAAACGCGGATTCCACGGTCGCGATGAATAGCCAAACCCACATCCCTAGACCCCTACGAGAGCGACAAGCAACACTGCCAATTCTAGGGTTAGGAGACCCGGTCTCGACTCCTAGAGATGGTCTCCCTCTGGACCCTAGAACCCGGTTACTTGTGCTCCCCGCCTTGGATCTACTTAATGCGGAAAAGTAAATAATATACAATAGTGACATCATCCTCAGCCCGGAAGTGCCCCAATAAAAGAATATTACATACAAATGAATTTTACATGAATGAAAATAAAAACCCCCATCTCACATAAAACCCCCGGCTATTCAAAACGTGACGATCCAATATAACATATCATAGCAACACATAATATCTTATATCTTCAACGTAAGTAAATATGCGTATCCCAATTGTCATTGATGTATAGAAACGAAACCGACGATACACCACATATTACACTTACGGACGCAGAAAAGAAAGTGTAAAACTACAATAGTTAGAATCCGCAACCTGCTTTAGACATCGCATGCCTAACCAAATGAATTCTTTAGACATCGCATGCCTAAGAATTATAAACCCCGCATTTTAGTCTCGACCCCGAAAACACTTTTCAATATCTAGTCGGGAAATTCAACAAGATTCCCGACATCCTGATCGAATGCTCGTCGGAAACTTTAGTAGATGGCCGCACCCCCGGATGCCGTCGACGGAGTGCACTAAGGCGGAACACCACTGCCACGAGCACCCGAACGGATGCTTTTGGCGACAGGGTTCTCCTGCAGTCACTTGGTCGTGGCTATGGGGCGCGGCTATCTATTATGTTTACCCGGCGAGTATCCGCGTACACTACGTGATTGCGATGGACTTTTGATCACATCAAAATCCCATGGCAACCAATCAAATGAGACTAAACTTCTAGATTTATAAGATTCAAATTAGTTATCTCATAACTACTTGTGGATTCCAAATATTGTATCACATTCCAGATAAATAGACAATGTTAAACTTTCCGATCGAATAAACAAACACCCAAAATTTCCCTTTTTGCTCAACACTTGAACTTAGTTTAAAAGCATTCATCACATGCCACAGTACCAATGGTCCAACCATAGAAGGGTCAAACCAACGCCTCATATGTGGCAACGCCGTACTGCCCCAAACCCTAAGGTTTAGAGGCAGTTCAGACGGTCACATAATCGAGTTAAGATTTGTGTTCTTCTAGAGGGTCCACCGCGTTACTTGCACGACTATGAATGTTCCTTAATTAAGGAAAAAATCCAACACTTGGAAATTTTCCGGCAGGGGAAAAAGTAAGTTATTGATATCCGTTCAAAGTTTTTAACACGTTCTAAATTACCCGGAAAAATTTAAATGAACTTAAACTTTCCGATCGAATCAACGAATACAAAAGATCTCCAGAAAACTCAACACTTGAGTAATATTAAAAATTCCCAGAAGCATGTAGAGATACCTACGAATCTTACTGTAGAAAAATGAGTCCCTAATATCCACATACGTCCGCGGAACAGCCGCGCAATGCATGGTATTGCTGCGGTTCCACGGCACTTTAATAGAATTAGGTGGTCGTATTTTACAGTTATTCTTAGAATTCCCAGCTTAATTTTCTGAGTACTTTTAATACAGAAAAAATCAACATTTTAAAAAATTTCCAGAGAGGGGGTGTATTGCAACGTTTCGGGGTTCGATCGGACTTTAAACTTCGTCTAGATTTTGCCTAAAACACTAGCTTGTCTCTGATACCACTGTAGGGTTACTAGGCACTGTCACAAGGTTCTACAAGGCATCAACCATGCCAAAATCAAATTTTTCATGTGCCGAACAACCCTAACCAAGATCTTAGACTAGAGATTAGGCGAAACAAAAAGCAAGTAAACAACTTTACTTCTAAGAGTTAGGGATTACAACCTTTGTAGTCTGTTCCTTCACTTCTAAAGCACCGTGTTGAGGTCCCTTCGCTGCGATCATCGAGTGCCCGGACTCTTGAGAGGCTCCATGAAGAGAAAGAAGCAAGCTTGCTTCCGATCTTCAATAACAAAGATGATCTACCTTGAAGAAACACATGTTAGTTGTATGTATGCCCTAGAGGCCAGTATTGTACAGATCATGTATATTATATTGGATGCTTGGATATATATAGAGAGGACTTCCTTGCTCGATATGATAGTATACTATCTGGTTGCACTTTACTTTAACATGTATACTTGTCTCTTTATACTGTTTTATCGTTACATGTTGGTAAAGCCCTTAGGATGTGTACTTGACTACCTAGACTATGATGCGGATCATACTAGTGGGGACATGGTAGTCCATAAGTACATCCTTCAAGATCCCTAATCGTGGGTGTATCGAGATGGGGCATCGATATACCAGTGTAGACTAGCGTATACGCTTCTCGACCCATGAGATAGGCGATGGATGATCCCATATCCATTGGTGTTTGACATCAGAGATGGTATACGGGTGCTCAGTGGAGACTGGGTACACTGGACGGACTCGCCGATAACTCCCAGATGGTATTATACCTCACGTCAGATGGCAGTTCTCTGGTGACACTTGTGCAGGTTAGTCTGTAGACCCGAGATTGTCATAGAGTCTTGTGTGATTCCCACTGTGCTTTGATTTCCACCTTACCACGTCCATGAGGGCGTGCAAAACGGTGGTTTTTGGGTAAAGTCCCGAGTCACTTGGAGGCAATGAGCGATAGGAAGGGTTTTGTCTCTCCCGGTATTGGGGGTTGATGTTGCGCTGTGCTCGATTAGCCGTAACAGGGAAGTCCCTGGCCATGGCTGATTAGAGATTTACTGGTAAGTGTTACCAGTGGTTTCTCGAACCGTTATGAGCCTCATATCGGCACGACTTATCGGTTATTGGGATCTGACGTTTACCACCCCTAGACTTGATATGCGACATATCAGACGAGGAGACCGGATTGTACGGCAAGTGTTACCGGCAGGCTTTTACAGGAGTTGGAGCGGGCTTGCTTGTTGATCTTCTGATCGTTCAATACCCGGGTAGCCGTTACGTCCATCTAGTACCGCTGACGGCTTGTGAGTGCGTGATGTGATCATCACCTACTGCCGGCGTATTGACGAGTCTTTAGAGTCCTACATAGAGGTTTTACTGGCTCAGGCAAAACGAAATAGGAGCACGTATGTGATATGTGCAGGACCGAGAATAATGCGTGTATGCGATACCGTGTTATATTCTCGCGACTTTATGTATCAATCGGTTATATATGATATAGCCGGGTTATCGAATCAAGTGTTGATTCTATAAGTCGATACATTTGATGTTAGTTGGTTATATGTGATATGACCGGATTATTAAGTCAAGTGCTGATTTAATAATTTATTGTATAATTGTATATTTGATATACTAGTTTACATTAACTAACACATGTTCATTTAGGGTTTTTTCTCACATGTACACACTTTACTATATATTTGATATATATTAAAATGTGTTATATTTTTTGTATCATGGTTAATGATACATCATCCTTGGGTGTGTAAGACATACACCATTCTATGTATTATGGTGGGTTATGATTATTTAAGATAATTACAAAATTAGTGGAGTTTTCGAATGAGCATGAAGCTTGTAGAAGCTTACATTGCTTTGACAAAGTCTACTAGCTTTGTCTTTACCTTAGATTCCTTTTAACCTAACCATCACACTTAGCTATGGTAATGTCTCTACATGAGTTAGTATATGATACTCACTCACCATGGTTAGCACTCTCACTTGATCATTATCCTCATTCTTTTCTTTTGTTCATCTTCTTTTTCTTTTGTTCATCTTCTTCTTCATTGAGCAAGAGAAAAAGCTTGCTAGGGTTTTGAAAAAAGAGTGAAACTTTGTGAGAAATAAAAATCCAAAGAGAACCCACTTCCTATTTCTCCATCCTCTACTAGATTAGCACTTTAGTATAGGGTGTTGCTTCACTAATTCTCATGTTAGTGAAGTAGAAGCTTGAGTCGGAATTCCCTCGACGTAGATCATCTTCGGCCTCGGAGACTTCAAGCAAGGTCGCACCTTTCGCCTCGTGAAGCCATGCAAGGGTCCGGGAGAACCATGATCGCAGCAAAGGGACTTCATCAAGGAGCTAAATAAGTGAAGGACCGATCTACAAAGGTTGTATTTCGTATCCTTTTAGAGTAAAGTTGTTTACTTGCTTTTAGTTTCGCCAAATCTCTAGTATACGATCTAGCTTAGGGTTGTTCGGCACATAAAACTTTAATTTTGGCATGGTCGATTCCTTATAGAGCCTTGTTAGTGTGCCTACTAACCCTACAGTGGTATCAGAGCCTAGCTAGAGCATTAGCCGATGTGTTAATGAAGTTAAAACTCCGAACGAACCCGAATACGCAAATTTAACCCCCTCTCTGGACTTTTCTCAAAATCTATGATTTTTCAGTATTAAAAATACCTAAAAAAATCAGCAGGGTTTTATTAGATTTGTGGTGAATAACGACAGCATGAGCCGTACAATCCACCGCGGAACCGCGGCCGTACCCTGCTTGGGCCGCGGTTCCGCGGCTGTACAGAGGGGACATGCTATCATTTTTCCACTGTAATTCATATTGCTGTTATTTGTATTTTCTAGGTATTTTTTAAATTAACTCAAGTGTTGAGTATTTTGGGGTTTATTTTGTAATCGTCGATTCGATCGGAGAATTTAATTCTGTTCTGTTATTCCAGATAATTTAGAAAGTATTAAAATGTTCGAACGGATATCATTAACTCAATTTTTCCCGGCACGAAAAACATTCAAGTGCTGAATTTTTATCGGGTTTTAAATCTTTCGGAAAAACGTGCATGTGATGTGACGGACCCTCTAGAAGACAACAAACCTTAACTCGATTATGTGACCGTCTTGAACTGCCCTTTGAACTTTAGGGTTTGGGGCAGTACGGCGTGCCACATGTGAGGCGCTGGCTTGACCCTTCTACGGCTGGACCGTTGCTACTGTGACGTATTCTGGAATTTTTGAACTCCACTCAAGTGTTGAGCTATTTAGGTAATCTTGGGTATTTGAATATTCGATCGGAAAGTTTAATATTGTTTATTTATCTGGAATGTGATACAATATGTGGAATTCACACAGTTTGGCATGAAATGCGAAATATGTAATATTTCGGATTTACGATGTCTAAAGAGATTGTGGATTCCAAATGTTGTAGTTTTACACTTTCTTTTCGGTGACCGTAAGTGTAATATGTGATATCGCTGGTTTCGTTGCTATATGTCAACGACAATTGGGATGCGCATATTTACTTACGTTGATGACATGTGATGTTATGTGTTGCTGGATATGTTATATTGGATCGTCGCGTTTTGAATAGCCAGGGATTTTATGTGAGATGAGAGTTTTCATTTTCATTCATGTAAAATTAAAATGTATGTAATATTCTTTTATTGGGGCACTTCCGGGATGAGGTTGATGTCACCTTTTGTATATTATTTACTTTTCCGCACTAGGATAGACCCAAGGAGGAGAGCACAAGTAACCGGGTTCTGGAGTCCAGTGGGAGACCAACTCGAGGAGTCGAGTCCGGGTCTCCTAACTGTAGAATTGGTAGGTTGCTTGACGCTCTCGTAGGGGTCTAGGGGTGTGGGTTTGGCTATTCATCGCGACCGTGGAATCCGTGTTTTATAGAGGCTCAAAATAAAACACGGACGTCCTAGTATATCCAATGTTTCATATGTTTCTTCTGCTGCGATATCTGTGATGTGATCATTTGATGTGCTGTGATAAATACTGTATATAGTATATATGATATATTATATAGGCGTTACTTATGTTTTACACCCGCGCTAGCCCTTCCCTGCTCTGCCGTTAGTTACCTAACCTAATGGTGCATGAGGGGACATCGAGGCGAATGCGGATGGCATAAGTGTACGTCATATTTATCTGTGATGTTTAGGTGACTTAAATGATGGGACTTCATTAATGTGATTAATGAAAGAAAAGAAACCTAAAAGATGTTGTAGAATCAAATTTTAATAAAAAGGGGTAGCTACAGTTTTGCTTTGCATAGCGATATATATGATATATCCCGCACCTTATTCGATGAAGAAAGAGCCGAAATCCCTTCACCGGGAGTGACCTCTTTAGCAAAACTGGCAGATGCTACAACACTCGGTTTTCTTTTGATTGCTTTTGGAGTTTTGCTTTGCATAGTGATATATATGATATATCCTGCACCTTATTCCATAAGGAAAGAGCCGAGATCCCCTCACCGGGAGTGACCTCTTTAGCAAAACTAATGAAAGCCTCAAAATCACTCCATTTTAAAACTCACGCGATTCTACGACGAAATCTAGTTCATTACGCAATAGGTTTTCAGAAAAACTTGTCATAGCCCTCCGTCATTTCAGATAAGTCCTACTTAGTATTCGTGCTACGTTTGTTGGCCTACGTCAAGGCGTAGTGTGCGGTAGCTAACTAGTATTTATCTGCTTATGCTTAAGATGCAGATTGGATTAGGGTAGTCGTGCGACTTTGTTGGCCTGCGTCAAAGGTCGTACGGGTGGGTTTAATTCAATCAAGAATAGACGCGCACTATGGTTTGTTGGCCTGCGTCAAGGTCATGGGACGCTAGGGGCAAAATCTTATCGGGAATTTCAAGTGTTGAGATTTGCAATGAGATTGCATATCTTCTATGAGATAGTTGGATCCCGATACCCACTACGAGTAATTGTTACTCCCGGGAGAGTTTTACACAGGACAATTAGCCGATCAAGTAGGTGTCTGGAAAGGTGTCAACGGGGTTACGCCTCTGGGAAAATGAGGTTTACTTTAATTAGGTCCGTGCGAAAGCACGGGGAACCTCCCTCAAAGTACCGACACTGGCCTGGCTGAAAGATTGGCGAAGTTGTAAGGTGTAATTAATCCCGTCTAGTCTTTCCTTTTAGGGTTTGAAGGAAGATTTGATAAAAACAGTGGGAGCCATCCTGATTAGATAAAACAATAACCAATCTGATCTTGCAAGAGTATACGCTAAAATGTTTTCTTCTCTCTCTCTCCAGGTAGAGACCATATCATGCCTTAATCAAGATAATAATATGGATGTATTGACCGAACCCGCATGTTATACTGTGCTGGGGAACGTTGGTTCCGTTCTTTCCTATAAGAGTTATAAGACTGATCAGGATATAGGGAAATACCAGGATTCCCATGCCACCCGAATGAAAAAAGTACATGTTGATGCATTTTCTTCGGGTGTGTTCGTTACAGAGAACTGTTTCTCCATTTGCTCTACGTCCTGGGTATTGGATACCGGGTCAGGATCCCATATATGTAATCAGTTACATGGGCTTAGGAAAGGTAGAGAACTTGGAGAAGGTGATAAAGACATAAGGGTTGGAAATGGTGCAATTGTTGCAGCTAAAACCGTCAGGGAATATCACCTTGTATTGCCAACTGGTAATACATTGATTCTGAACAAATGTTATTTCATGCCGAACCTGATATGCAATATTATATCGGTTTCTTTGTTGAGTAAAGAGGGATATAATTTTGTATTACAGGATAATGTTATGAACATTTTCCTAAACCAGAAGTTGGTTGGATCAGGCACGATGTGCAATGGCATTTATGTTCTAAATCAATCAACAGTTCTGAGCATAACAAACACACACAAGAGGAAGAGTTCAGAAATGAACGAATCCTTCTTGTGGCATTGTAGACTGGGTCACATCAATGCGACACGACTAGCTAAGTTGCATAAGGATGGATATTTAAATCCGTTTGAATTTTCATCTTATGACACTTGCCAGTCATGTCTCAAAGGCAAGTTGACCAAAACTCCGTTTACGAGACACGGAAAAGGGTTTCGGAACCCTTGGGACTGGTACATAGTGATGTATGTGGTCCCATGTCTATACATGCCAGGAATGGTTCTGCGTACTTCATTACATTCACTGACGATCTCTCTAGATTCGGATATATGTTCCTGATGAAACACAAATCAGAAGCTTTTGAGAAATTTAGAGAATATAAACAAGAAGTCGAGAACCAAACCGGGAAAAGTATTAAAATCCTTCAATCTGATCGAGGAGGTGAATACTTGAGCAATGAATTCCTGGACTTCCTAAAAGAGAATGGGATTCTCTCTCAGCTGACTCCTCCCTATACACCACAGCACAACGGTGTATTTGAACGAAGGAACCGCACCCTATTAGATATGGTGCGCTCTATGATGAGCACGGCTGAGTTATCTATTTCCTTCTGGGGATATGCACTGGAAACAGCTGCAGACCTATTGAATATGGTTCCCACCAAATCTATGCCAACCACTCCATATGAGATATGGAAAGGAAAGAGACCATGTCTTAATTATGTTAAGATATGGGGTTGTCCGGCCTATGTAAAAACACAAAATCCGGACAAACTCGCGGAAAGGTCCATTCTGTGTAAGTTTATTAGATATCCCAAACATTCGCGCGGGTATATCTTCTACCAAACCGAGGAACAAAAAGTGTTTGTCTCTCAACATGCCACCTTTTTAGAAAAGGAATTTCTTAAAAAAGAGATTAGTGGCATGGAGGTAGAACTGGAAGAGGTTCCAGTAATACAGACTACAACAGAAGATTTGGTTGAACCAGAGGATTCCGTAGTTCTCGATGAACCCCATCCACTCCGCAGATCTAGTAGGGTTCCTCACCCACCTGAGGGATACTACGGTTTTCTCATGGATGGCGGGAGCGAGAATTGCATCATGGTTGATGATGACCCAACTAGCTTCGACCAGGCCATCACGAGTAGGGACTCAGTGAAATGGCTGGATGCAATGCGGTCCGAGATGGAATCCATGTACACCAACAAAGTGTGGACTTTGGAAGTTGCTCCTGAAGGGGTAAAACCCATTGGGAGCAAGTGGATCTTCAAGAAAAAACTTAGTGTAGATGGGAAAGTGGAGACTTTAAAAGCTAGACTTGTTGCAAAGAGTTTTCATCAAAGACCAGGTGTGGACTATGACGAAACCTTTTCTCCAGTGGCAATGCTTAAATCCATCTGGATCATGCTTGCCATTGCTGCATATCATGACTACGAAATCTGGCAAATGAATGTTAAGACCGCCTTTCTAAACGGTGATTTAGAAGAGTGCGTGTACATGACTCAGCCAGAGGGCTTCGTAGATAGTGGGAGCAGCGGGAAGGTGTGCAAGCTGCTTAAATCCATTTATGGATTAAAGCAAGCATCGCGGAGTTGGAACATCTGCTTTGACATCGTTATCAAAGAGTTTGATTTCGTCAAAAATGTAGATGAACCTTGTATCTACAAGAAGGTGGCAGAGAGTAAGGTTGTCTTCCTCGTATTGTACGTGGACGACATACTCTTGATAAGAAATGATATTCCTATGCTGCAATCGGTGAAGCTCTTCTTATCACAAAGATTCTCAATGAAAGATCTTGGTGATGCCTCCTGCATATTGGGAATTATGATCTATAGAGATAGATCTAAAAGGATATTGGGATTGTCCCAATCAAGGTACATTGACACCATACTAAAGAGGTTTAGTATGGAAGAGTCCAAACGTGGGTTTTTACCCACGATCTCAGGGCTCACTCTCTCCAAAGAGATGTCTCCCAAGACTGATTTGGAGAGAGCTCGCATGCAAGAGATACCCTATGCTTCGGCTGTAGGCTCTATCATGTACGTGATGCTATGTACCAAACCCGATGTAGCATACTCACTAAGTGTAGTGAGTAGGTATCAAGATGATCGTGGAGAGAGTCACTGGACAGCTGTGAAGAGCATTCTCAAGTACTTACGAAGGACTAAGGAGATGCTCTTGGTGTATGGTAACGGAGAACTCCAAGTGGAGTCCTTTACCGATTCAAGCTTCCAGAGTGATAAGGACGACTCTAAGTCGCAGTCGGGATTTGTCTTTACCCTTTACGGAGGGGAGGTTAGCTGGAAGAGTTTCAAGAAGGAAACCGTGGCAGACTCGACGATGGAGGATGAATACATCGCTGCCAACGATGCTGCCAAAAAGGCTGTCTGGATCAAGAAGTTCATTACTGAACTTGGAGTGATTCCATCCATTGAGCATCCAATACCTTTGTATTGTGATAACAATGGAGCGGTGGCTTTGGCCAAGGAACCCAGGTCCCATCAGTGATCCAGGCATATTCTGAGGCGGTATCACCTGATCCGGGAGATAGTTGATCGCCGGGAGATCAAGGTCAAGAGGGTTGACACGAAGAGCAACACTGCGGATCCACTCACGAAGGCCATTCCCCAGATACAGTTTGAGAGACTCTTCGGGATGCTTGGTATGCGATACTACAGCAGCTGGCCCTAGTGCAAGTGGGGGATTGTTAGTTGTATGTATGCCCTAGAGGCCAGTATTGTTCAGATCATGTATATTATATTGGATGCTTGGACATATATAGAGAGGACTTTCTTGCTCGATATGATAGTATGCTATCTGGTTGCACTTTACTTTAACATGTATACTTGTCTCTTTTTACTGTTTTATCGTTACATGTTGGTAAAGCCCTTAGGATGTGTACTTGACTACCTAGACTATGATGCGGATCATACTAGTGGGGACATGGTAGTCCATAAGTACATCCTTCAAGGTCCCTAGTCATGGGTGTATCGAGACGGGGCATCGATATACCAGTGTAGACTAGCGTATACGCTTCTCGACCCATGAGATGGGCGATGAATGATCCCATATCCATTGGTGTTTGACATCAGAGATGGTATACGGGTGCTCAGTGGAGACTGGGTACACTGGACGGACTCGCCGATAACTCCCAGATGGTATTATACCTCACGTCAGATGGCAGTTCTCTGGTGACACTTGTGCAGGTTAGTCTGTAGACCCGAGATTGTCATAGAGTCTTGTGTGATTCCCACTGTGCTTTGATTTCCACCTTACCACGTCCATGAGGGCGTGCAAAATGGTGGTTTTTGGGTACAGTCCCGAGTCACATGGAGGCAATGAGCGATAGGAGGGGTTTCGTCTCTCCCGGTATTAGGGGTTGATGTTGCACTGTGCTCGATTGGCCGTAACAGGGAAGTCCCTGGCCAGGGCTGATTAGAGATTTACTGGTAAGTGTTACCAGTGGTTTCTCGACCCGTTATGAGCCTCACATTGGCATGACTTATCGGTTATTGGGGTCTAACGTTTACCACCCCTAGACTTGATATGCGACATATCATACGAGGAGACCGGACTGTACGGCAAGTGTTACCGGCAGGCTTTTACTGGAGTTGGAGCGGGCTTGCTTGCTGATCTTCTGATCGCTCAATACCCGGGTAGCCGTTACGTTCATCTAGTACCGCTGACGGCTTGTGAGTCCGTGATGTAATCATCACCTACTGCCGGCGTATTGACGAGTCTTTAGAGTCCTACATAGAGGTTTTACTGGCTCAGGAAAAACGAAATAGGAGCACGTATGTGATATGTGCAGGACCGAGAATAATGCGTGTTTGCGATACCGTATTATATTCTCGCGACTTTATGTATCAATCGGTTATATATGATATAGCCGGGTTATCGAATCAAGTGTTGATTCGATAAGTCGATACATTGGATGTTAGTCGGTTATATGTGATATGACCGGATTACTAAGTCAAGTGTTGATTTAATAATTTATTGTATAATTGTATATTTGATATACTAGTTTACATTAACTAACACATGTTCACTTAGGGTTTTTTCTCACATGTACACACTTTACTATATATTTGATATATATTAAAATGTGTTATATTTTTTGTATCATGGTTGATGATACATCATCCTTGGGTGTGTAAGACATACACCATTCTATGTATTATGGTGGGTTATGATTATTTAAGATAATTACAAAATTAGTGGAGTTTTCGAATGAGCATGAAGCTTGTAGAAGCTTACTTTGCTTTGACAAAGTCTACCAGCTTTGTCTTTACCTTAGATTCCTTTTAACCTAACCATCACACTTAGCTATGGTAATGTTTCTACATGAGTTAGTATATGATACTCACTCACCATGGTTAGCACTCTCACTTGATCATTATCCACATTCTTTTCTTTTGTTCATCTTCTTCTTCATTGAGCAAGAGAAAAAGCTTGCTCGGGTTTTGAAAAAAGAGTGAAACTTTGTGAGAAATAAAAATCCAAAGAGAACCCACTTCCTATTTCTCCATCCTCTACTAGATTAACACTTTAGTATAGGGTGTTTTCTTCACTAATTCTCAAGTTAGTGAAGTATAAGCTTGAGTCGGAATTCCCTCGACGTGGATCATCTTCGGCCTCGGAGACTTCAAGCAATGTCGCACCTTTCGCCTCGTGAAGCCATGCAAGGGTCCGGGAGAACCATGATCGCAGCAAAGGGACTTCATCAAGGAGCTAAAGAAGTGAAGGACCGATCTACAAAGGTTGTATTTCGTATCCCTTTAAAGTAAAGTTGTTTACATGCTTTTAGTTTCGCCTAATCTCTAGTATACGATCTAGCTTAGGGTTGTTCGGCACATAAAAATTTAATTTTGGCATGGTCGATGCCTTGTAGAGCCTTGTTAGTGTGCCTAGTAACCCTACAACACAAGCCCAAGCTTTTTCTTCACTAATCAAGTATTAGCAAAGCAAACACCCTCATCTAAGTGGCTAGAATAGATGAGGATGATGAAGTAAGAATTTAGCTCTCATTTGTTTTCTTTATCTCACTCATTTTCATCACTTCATTAAAAGCTAGAAAGCTTTTTCAAGAGAGAAGAAGGAAGAAGAAGAACAAAAAACCATTTGTGATGAATAATGAAATCCTTAGTTATGGTTACCAATTAACCCTTGGTTAAGAAACAAAAGACTTAACCACTATAGAGAATAAACCATGGTAAAAGGTTTGGGTTGGGTTAAGTAAATATCATAACAAAATATCATTGCTTAAAACAAAACATAAAGCTTCTAGAAGCTTCATGAAAGTGCTAACCCAAATCAAACCCTAATTATGTTTAATCTCCACAAATTATGTTGCATTAGTAATCATAACTTGTTACAATATTATATATCACATATACAATATTTATTGTAAGAAAATAAAAATAATACAATTGACATATATCAATGTATAACCCGAGTAAGAAAAAGAATCTTTAAGTGAGCTTATATTAGTTAATGTAATTTAATATATCAAATATATAATTATACATTAAATTATCGAATCAATACTTAATCCGATAATCCGGCTATTTCATAAATAACCGACTAATATATTATGTATCAGTTCATCGAATCAACACTTGATCCGATGACTCGGCTATATCACATATACCCGGCCGATATCTTATATCGCGAGAATCTAATACGGTATCACATACACGTATTAATCTCGGTCCCGTACATATCATATATGTGCTCCTAATCCGTTTTGCCTGAGCCAGGAAATCTCTGTGTAGGACTCTAAAGAATCGTCAATACGCCGGCAGTAGGTGATGATCATATCAAACACCCACAAGCTGCAAGCGGCCAGCTAAACGTAACAGCCACCCAGGTATTGAGCAATCAGAAGATCAACAAGCAAGCCTGTACATTCTCCCGTGAATCCAACCAGTAACACTTCCGTACAGTCCGGTCTCTTCGTCTGATATATCGCATATCTCGCCTAGGGGTGGTAAACGTCAGACCCCAGTAGTTTGATAAGTCGTGTCGATATGAGGTCCATAACAGTTCGAGAAACTACTGATAACACTTACCAGTAAATCTCAGCAACCCTGGCCAGAGATTTCCAGTTATAGCCAATCGAACACAGCGCAACATCAACTCCCTATACCGGGAGAGACGAAACCCCTCCTATCGCCCATTGCCTCCATGTGATTCAGGACTGTACCCAAAAGCCACCGTTTTGCATGCCCTCTTGGACATGGTATGATGGAAATCAAAGCACGGTGGGAATCACACAAGAATCTATGACGATCTCGGGTCCACAAACTAACCTGTACCAGTGTTACCAGAGAACTGCCATCTGACGTGAGGTATAATACCATCTGGGAGTTCTCGGCGAGTCCGTCCAGTGTACCTAGTCTCCACTGAGCACCCGTATACCTTCTCTGATATCAAACACCAATGGATATGGGATCATCCATCGCCCATCATATGGGTCAAGAAGCGCATACGCTAGTCTACTCTGGAGTATCGATGCCCTGTCTCGGTACTCCCACGATTAGGAACTTTTGAAGGATGTACTTAGCGACTACACTGTCCCCACTAGTATGATCTGCATCATAGTCCTGGTAGTCAAGTATTCATCCTAAGGGCTTTATCAACATGTGATATAGAGACAATCAGAGTACATGTTAAGATAAAGAGTAACCAGATAGTATACTACCATGTCGAGCTAGAAATTCCTCCCTATATATGTCCAAGAATCCACTACAATATACAACGTATGTACAATAATGGCCTCTAGGGCATACATATAACTAACATTAGTTGACAGACTGATTAAGAAAAGCTTATCGAGACAGGTATGAAGATTTAAAAGAAGTACTGATTAAAACACCCAACGAATTTAATTCTGTGCAATTAAGAAAGGAATCCTAAAAAGTATTTCGCATTTAATTGAAGGATTCCTCGGGCTAAGGAGTTAAACTCCTCGAGATCCATGCACTGCAAGGAAGATGGAGTAACCCATCAGAAACCCTAAAGGAAAAGCTTTTAATGAATTTGAAATTCCACGATCTTTAATGATCCATGAAGAAACTCTTAGGAATCCTTCATGACAGATCAACAAATCTACATGATTTGAAAGAGCAAAGCTCTGTTAATGGGTTAAGAAACCCTGAAAAGGATTTCTTAAGATCTAAGATCTAACAAGAGCAAAGCTCTATCGAGAAACCCTAAAATAGTTTACTTTAGATCTATGATCTAACTAGAGGAAAGCTCTGTTAATGAGAAAAACCCTAAAAATATTTTAAGATCTATGATCTGAGAAGAGCAAAGCTCTATTAATAAAGTTCAAATCTTACCAAAAATTTGGCAGAGTTTTGACTCTTGAAAGTTCTTAAAATGAAGAGCTATGCTCTGGTAGAGAATAAAAATTCTCAAAAGACAGTAAGAAGAAGATGAACAGAAATCATCTCAAGGGCCAAGGGTCCTATTTATAGGCACTGAGATGCCATTTCCACTTCTGAGTTGATCCAAGGGCGCAGATGCTGCCACCGCTGCACTCACGTATGGGCTACGTAAGCGCAACAGTGGGGGGCATTAGTTTCCCCAATCAGAGCAAAGCTCTGTTCAAATTCTGAGATTTGAAACGAAGCAACGCTTCGTGAAAAGCGCCAGCATTAAAAGCGCCAGCACTAAGAGTCAAATACTCTGAGACGGCGCTCACGTGCAAAGCACGAAAGCGCTAAGCTCCAAGGGCGCTAAGCGCCAGAAGCGCTTCACTCTCGCAAGAATTTCTGGCACCTGTTTATAACAGTGTAAGTTCTATAGCGCATATGCGCCTGACAGAAGAAGAACAAAAGAATTAAAATAAGAGGAACACTTGACGGATAATGACAAAAAGGAAGAAAACACTTAATTAAACATTTTATTGCAATGAAAATAGATGTCTAAACATGGGATCAAAAGTACAGGGATTTACAAACATATAGATAAAATTATCTAGTTCCCTCTCTGTCTTTTCCACCATGTCAAAGCAACGATCTTCGTGAGGAGTAGCTACCCATTGGTTAGCACCGCATTCACCAGCGAAAATAGAGATGATGGCCCGATGAGCCCGTATTTGGCTCAGCAACTGAACAGAACAATCCCTCAGGGCTTTGGTGATCAAGTGCGCCTCGAAGAAGCACTCGATCTTTTCTTCAGCGGCATCGAACATCACTAGGGTCATCTCCGCCGGAGGAGGGAGAATATCAGCGAGCACGGACATGAGGATCATTCGAAGCCAAATAGAGTTGGGAGGGGGAGGAGATCCTACACGAGTCAAGAACTCGTGCAGTGCTGCGTCGCATTAGTCATCCGTAAGAGCAGGATTCACCAAACGCGCAGCGAAGCGAGGAACAATGTCCTGAATAGGCACTTCCCATGGTTGTCGACGAGCATGTCGGCGGTTACAAGCCATAGTTAAGATGGTTCTCCGGAAATGAGAAAAGAAAGAAGGTTTGCTTCAGATTATAAAGACTAGGCACAGAAAATTTTGTGCATAATGGAGCTATTTCCAAGATCTAGGAAATGTAAGTTCTGGGGAATATAAGTTTGACTTCAAAGGAATGTGAAAAGACACCTCCAAATAAAGCAACGCTTCATAGCAACGCCAAGTGCACTGCACCCTAAGCAGCGTATCACGTGCAAAGCACGGATGCGCTAGCGCTAAATGCGCTGCGCTCTAAGCAGCGCACCACATGCAAAGCACGGGTGCGCTAGCGCTAAGTGCGTGTTCATATCAGAATTTTGCATTGTTATATTCCCCATTCTTAATCATATTGCAAATAAATAGGTGCTTTTGATCCATGTCTGCTAAATAGTTGCAGGTTACAGGTTCTCAAAACAATACAGTGAAATTTAGGAAAAGACGCTACAAATATGAGACTACGACCAATAAATAGATGAATCTGTACGATGCCGCCTACAGTTTAAGGAACAAATGAAGATCAATAAATAGTTCGATTGCACAAAGAACGAGGGCAGCACAAAGATTCAAGACTTTAACGCGAAGCTAACGATAAAAGTCCACAAATTATGCACTGTTGGAAATTTGGAAGAAAGTAGAAAAGAGTCTGAAGAACCAAGTGAAGAAAACAGAAGAAAAAGGCAACAAGAAGCAACCCTGGAAAGATGAGACAGAGACCCCAAAGATGGCCGTGGATCCGTGGCCAAACATAGAATTCTGCCGCGGATCCGCGGCCGTGCTGTGCACGTGTCGGTGCACGTGTCGGTGCATTGACCCGGCTTTCTTAGGGTACCCCCTCTCTTCCCGCTGGCCTCATTCCCATCTCTTTCCGTCGGAAGTTCAGTATCCAACTGACTGCTTCTACCTTTTCTTGCAACGAGTCTGACTGCTGCTCTAATACAGTTTGTTTAGGGTCTCTTAATTTGCGGCTCCCCTTCGCTTATAGCGCCTGGTATTATCCAAGATATATGAAAAATTCCTTTGAATAAACTTTCTTCCGGGACGATAGCCCTTTCTTTTACCAATCCGATTCTTGTCCGAATGCGACATTGAACGAACGACCTGAATGACTCGCTGTCGAACCCGAAGAAGCTACCCTTTCTGAACCGAGGCAAACCGACAGGCTTCCCTATAGCTGCTATGGTCTCAGTCGTGGACACTGAAATGCTTCATTCCTTGTTTTCAAACAAGTAAGAAAATCTTGGAATAATTGGAATAATCTGAATTTCTGTGGCTCGAAGAACTTCTAATTTTGAAATATTCAAAATTCTTGTAATTTCAGATATGGATCAGATGTAAACCCTAGGGTTTCTCCTATCTATAAATAGGAAAGCCTACAACCTCTTTTGGGGCATGCCTCTTTTTAATTCTAGATTAAATTTCAATTCCTTTGTAATCGTCAAGAGTGCATCAATAAAGTAAGTTATTTTTTTTATCTTGTGTTCTTCTTAATTGCAATTTTATTTCTCTGCATTTTTTTACCTGTCTTTATTTATCTGCAAGTTCATTAGTTAATTAAAAAGAATATTTATAAAAATGAATTTTGTCGCAATTTCCCTAATGAGTGAGTAGTCCCTCACTTGTTAGGGTTAGGATTGGGTATGTTTGAGAGATGGAAATCTCTCACTCCTTTCTTGCCCTCATAACTTTATAAATTAGGAATCTATGTAAAACAAACACCCAACACTCACTACGGCACCCTATCCGACGAGATAGCGGTGATTCCCTAGTTAGACCGGTAGTGGTTGATTTACATAGAGGTTAGGGATAAAAGTTAAAAAAGGACGGACAAGGACCAAAAGGAAGAAACTATGTTTCTTCCTTGTCGTGCTAATCCCCTTTGTTAATTATTACCCTAAGACCTATGTTCTTAATTAGGGCAAAGGAAGCAGTGAGTAGAATTAACTTTCCAAACTAACCTAATCCTAACCCTAGCAAGGTTTTAATCCAAATTAAATTCAATCTTAGTTTTTATAAAATTCAGAACCTACCAAAAATAGGAATTAACTCGTTAGAACAATTAGAAAAGAACACATTTTCCCTGTAGACCGACCCGTACTCAATCGGCTAGCTACCAAGCGACATCGTTATTGATTGCAGTATTCTATTCTTTGATTTTAAACGCATACGAAAAATTCCTCTCAATCAAATGGCGCCGCTGCCGGGGATAACGGTAGTTGTTTACTTTTTGTAATTTTGGGTTAATTAAAATTAAAAAATCATAAAAACTGAAAAATATAAAAACATAAAAAATATCATCTTGTTATTTTTTGAAGGGTTTTTGTGTGAATTGCGCAGGAAAGGAAGAAGGACAGATTCAGATCTGGAGCAAGCTTGGTGAACAAATCCAGAAATAGAAGATCTGAACAGACAGAGAAAAAACACAACAGACAACAGAAGAATTTTGGAGGGTTGAACCAACTCTTCTACCGCTGAACCGCGGCGGGAATAGGCTTTTGACCGCCGAACCGCGGCCCCTTGCTGACGTCAGCACTTCAAATCCCTCTGTGAGTATTTCTTGTCTTCTCTGTAACCCCCTGAACTCCACTGAAAAAATTTCCTGCAGGATTCTTTGCGCAAAATTTCTTCTCCCTCTCCAATAAATCAATTTTGTGCAGGATTCTTTGCGCCGCAAATAAAAGGAAAAAAATTTTGGCAAATGTTTTGGATTTTTGTGTGTTTACTGCTTTGCATTTTTTAAAACGGACTTTTAAGGGGCTATAACACCAATCCAGATTGGGTGGGGAATTCATTACCCTTCCTAGGACCCAAAAAATCACAAAAAGCATATGCATCAACCCTCGAGTTAATTAAAAAAATATTTAGACTCAGCCAATAAGGACTGTCGCGCTCATTAGGACAAAGGAAGGTTTTGGTCAATCGGTCGTTTATCTAAACCTGACTTTGTGGTGCCTAGACTAGACAAGTGGGAAAGGTAATTTTAAAAGTCCCGTCTCATGGTGATTCGTGAGCGGATCCCTCCTTTCTTTACTTGTGCTTACCTAGCCACAATTGGCGGTGAAGAGGCGATTCGAGGGATATCTCACAACTTGCCATTTGGAACAGTTAGGAGTAGTCTAGTTGACTTAGGAGACCCTGGCTTTAGGCTTGATTGTACATATTGTGATTGCTTGAAAATGTGTCGTAGTTCCTTATAAAAAAATCTTTTGCAAAACTCCTTATAAAAAAGATAACCACAAAACGAAATTTTTACAAAAACTTGCCATTTTGTCGCTAGAAATCCATTGCACCAAACTTTCACCCACATTCTCTCATTGACGTTTTCTTACCACCACCTTCTACTTTTTACTACACTACACCTCATTTAGTGTATGTCCGGTTGGACTAGGGACACTAGCGCCCGTTTAGTCCGTGTCTCGTTAATTCCTACCGACGACGCGTTCGACTCCGAAGTCGAAATTCCCTCCACTTCTTTACCTTCATCTTCAAATTCATCATCTTCTAAAGAGATGTCGGGATTCAATCCTAACAACCCCTTTCCTACTTCGGGACTGATTCTACCTCAACTGGGTGCGAATAACCTACAACACCCTCCTGTTGAAGCGCCCCAATGAATCGCGCTCCAGGATCTTTTCTATCCAACCCGCACCACATTTCCCACTTGTCTTTCACTTCCACCGGCTAATGGGGATAACTTCGAAATTAAACCCCACTTCATCAATATGTTGCCCAAATTTCACGGGCTGGAATCCGAAGATGCCTACATCTTCATTAACAAATTCCAGAATGTTTGCGCAATGATGAAGACCACCCAACTTTCTGATGATGCTATAAGGCTACGTGTCATTCGATTCACTTTATGTGACCTAGCTGAAAAGTGGCTATATAGTACAGCATCGCATTCCATAAAAAATTGGGAAGAGTTTGTTAAGGATTTTCTTAAAAAGTTTTACCCACACCACAAGACCGTGAGAATTAGAAATGAAATTAATCAATTTTCCCAGCTTCCTTCCGAACCTTTTTGGAAGTGTTTCGAACGATTTAAAGACCTTCTTGTTCAGTGCCCTCACCACGGTATAGAGAGATGGCAACTTTGCCAAACTTTATACAAAGGACTGAACCGAGCAACTAAGCAGTTGTTGGAAACCATTTGTCAATGTCACTTTCTTACAAAATCGAGCGAGGAAGCTTGGCAATTTCTCGACGATCTTGCTGAATAAACACTTCATTGGGAAAGCACTAGACATACCACTTCATCTACTTCATCAGGTCAGTCTAGGGCAGGAATACATCAAATTGATATGTCGATTGCAATGAAGGCTGAAATGGCTGCACTAACGAAAAAACTAGAGGCAATTGAGAGAAAATTCTCATCGCCTTCTCCTGACCCTGCTTTACCCACTCGCACTGAAGAGTGTCCTTACAATCCACCTGTTCAAGGACAGGATCAAGTCAATGCTGCCTTTCAGCAAAGACAAAGAAATGACCTATACTCTTCAACTTATAATCCTGGTTGGAGGAGCCACCCAAATTTCGCCTGGAATCAAAATCAACAACAATTCCAAGGTAATAACAATTTTCAAAGGCCTTCTCCACAACAACAAGCCCCTCAACAAACTCAATATCAGCAAGCTTTTCAACCCCAAGCTTACCAAAATCAAATGAACAATTTTGCACCAAACAACTCTTTTCCTCAAAATAATTTTGTTCAACCAAATAACGATAAGGTTTTCTCGCTAGAACGAAGTCTGGATGCATTTTTAAAACAATCAACTCAATCCTCTATCAATATCCAGTCTTCCATTCAGTCTTTGGTGCAACACACTACTTCACATGATCAGAGCATCAAAACAATTGAAGCCCAAATTGCACAACTGAATGCTGCGTTAAGCGAGTGAGAAAAGAGAAAGCTTCCATCTCAACCATTACCAAACCCCGGTCACACACACAACGCACATGTTGCTCTTGAACAACAAAACCATAATGTGAGTGCCGTGACTGCATTGAGATCTGGAAAGGTATTGCACAACAACGTTGGTAATAATAATAACACCTCGGCCGCCGCTTCTTCTTCTTCATCTTCTGCATCTTCTTCCGAGCCTGTTCTTCATTCTTCACAAGGCTCTACTTCTTCTAATTCAAACGGACCCACATCTCACTCCACGAAAACACCAACACTGGGATCCGTTCCAACTCCGCAATCTACTCCACAAATATTGGACTCAACAAATTTTCAAAATATCACATTTCTAAACAGGTTGAGATCCAATAAACAAACTCCACAAATGGAGAAGATTGTGGAGTTATTCGAACAAGTTAGCATTAACATACCTCTCTTGGATGCAATCCAACAAGTCCTTTCTTACGCTAAAATCTTGAAGGACTTATGCACCAAAAAGAGGAAATCAAAGGTACCCAAGAAAGTTTTCTTAGCTAGTGCAGTAAGTGATGCTCTTACCCAACCTTTACCCCAAAAACGCAAGGACTCTGGCTGTCCTACAATTTCAATAACTATTGGGGATAAGAATATCAACCGCGCACTTTTAGATCTTGGTGCCAGTGTTAATTTGCTTCCTTATTCAGTATATGAACAATTAGGCGTTGGAGAGCTGAAACCCACACATTGTACTCTCCAAATGGCCGACCGATCCATCACCCATCCTAGGGGTGAATTAGAGGATGTGTTGATTAAAGTAGGGAACTTCAATTTTCCCGTTGATTTCATTGTTATGGACACATAGCCTGTAGCTAACCCCGGAGTCAAATTCCGGTGATACTCGGTCGACCATTCCTTGCGACTTCTAATGCGGTAATCAATTGTCGAAATGGTTCGATGAACCTATCTTTTGGAAACATGACAATTGAACTCAACATTTTTAAGTTGGGGAATCAGCCCTCCGAGCCTAATGCTAATATACTTGATGTTTACTCGATCCATGAGATCACTCAGGAGGACAGTGAGTTCGAAAAATTTCTGTTCGATCACAACAATTTTGACGCCAATAGTGCGTTCCTCCTTGAATCTGACACTGCTTTCACACCCGATAACGATTACGAGTGTTTCACTTTTTCGAACGATTTTGAAGAATCACCACCTGAGTTTGAGTCCTTTGAATTTTCGGATGAGTTAGCTGAACCATCTGACTCGGTTGCTTACACTCGCTTCGAACCTCTATTGGAATTCTTCGAGTTTGAGACAGTTTCACCAATTTTAACTTCAATTGTTTCGCCTCCAAAACTTGAACTAAAGCTATTGTCGTCTCACCTTAAATAGGCTTACTTAGGTGAGAATGAGACCCTTCCTGTTATCATATCGGCCTCTCTAGCCCTCGAGCAAGAGAAAGCCCTCTTAATGGTCTTACAAAACAATCACCAAGCTTTTGGCTGGACTATGGCGGACATCAAGGGGATTAGTCCCCTAATAGTTGAACATCATATTCATATGATGGATGATGCCAAGCCAGTAAGGGATCCGCAGAGACGACTAAACCCAATAATGAAGGAGGTTGTTAAAAAGGAGATTGTAAAATGTCTTGATAGTGGTATCATTTACCCTATGTCAGATAGCCAGTGGGTTAGCCCCATTCACGTTGTCCCAAAGAAATCGGGCATAATGGTCATAACTAATGAGGCGAATGAGTTAATACCTACTCGCACCCAAACTGGGTGGCAAGTTTGCATCGATTATAGAAAACTTAATGCCGCGACACGGAAAGATCACTTTCCATTACCTTTTATTGACCAAATGCTATAACGATTGGCTGGGCATGAATTTTACTGCTTTTTGGATGGCTACTCTGGCTATAATCAAGTTCCCATCGCCAAAAAGGACCAAGACAAGACCGCATTCACTTGTCCTTTCGGTACATTTGCTTACCGTCGCATGCCCTTTGGGTTATGCAATGCACCCGCTACTTTTTAGCGGTGTATGATGAGCATTTTTTCAGATATGGTGGAAAAATTCTTGGAGATTTTTATGGATGACTTCTCCATTTTCGGCGACTCCTTTGACGAGTGTTTGCTACATTTAGACGCAGTTCTTACCCGGTGTAGGGATAAGAACCTCACTTTAAAATGGGAGAAATGCCACTTTATGGTACGAGAAGGTATTGTCTTAGGAAATATCATCTCGCATAATGGCATTGAGGTAGATAAAGCTAAGATTGAAGTCATTTCAAATCTTCCTCCTCCCAAGTGCGTCAAAGACATTCGAGCCTTCCTTGGCCATGCCGGTTTCTATAGACGGTTCATCAAGGATTTTAGCAAGATATCTAGACCCTTGGCTCTTTTGTTGGCCAAGGACACCACTTTTGATTTTGACTCAACCTGCATGAAGGCGTTCGAGTCATTGAAAAACTCACTCATTTCTGCTCCCATTCTTTCATCTCCTGACTGGACGCATCCATTTGAGATTATGTGCGATGCATCTGATTTCGCCATTGGTGCTGTCCTTAGACAACACATAAATAAGATGCTGCATGTAATTTATTACGCTAGCCGAACCTTGAACGAGGCCCAATTAAATTACACAACTGAAAAAGAATTCTTAGCTGTTGTGTTTGCATTAGAAAAGTTCAGGCCCTATTTAATCGTCTCTACAGTCATCGTTTACACTGACCACTCAGCTCTTCGCCATCTTTTTGCGAAGAAGCATGCTAAATCTCGGCTGATACGTTGGATCCTCTTACTACAAGAGTTTGACCTTGTCATCAGAGACAAGAGAGGATGCGAAAACGTAGTCGCCGACCATCTTTCACGCCTTCCTTCTACGCCTACACTTCAAATTCCTATTAAAGACGTTTTTCCAGATGAGCAGCTCTTAACTGTGTCATGCGAACCTTAGTTCGCAGATATCGTAAATTATTTGGCCACCGGACTGATACCAAACGAATGGTCGAATCAGGACAGACTCAGATTTCTATCTCAGGTAAAACATTTTTACTGGGATGAACCATATCTATTAAAATACTGTCCCGACCAAATTATTCGTCGGTGTGTCCCCGACAATGAGTTTAAGAGCGTGCTGTCATTTTTCCACGATCAAGCGTGTGGCAGGTATTTTGGCCCCAAAAAGACAGCAGAAAAGATCTTGTAGTGTGGCTTCTATTGGCCACAACTTTTTAAAGACGCATATGAGTACTGCAAGATATGCTCCCGGTACCAACACTTGGGTCGGATATCTAGGAGAAATGAAATGCCGCTCCAACCAATATTGGTTGTTGAAATTTTTGAAGTTTGGGGGAAAGACTTTATGGGACCATTTCACAATTCCATTGGGAACATGTATATTCTACTCGCTGTTGACTATGTTTCAAAGTGGGTTGAGCCTGTGCCCAGCAGAACTAATGACAACAAGGTTGTCGTTAGATTTCTCAAAGAAAACATTTTTTCTCGGTTTGGGCATCCTCTCGCGATTATCAGTGATAATGGATCTCACTTTTGTAATAGGACTTTTGAGTCCTTAATGCGGAAATACTCCATTACTCACAAGCTGTCAACGCCCTATCATCCCCAAACTTGTGGGCAAGCCGAAATTTCAAATCGGCAGATTAAACAGATATTGGAGAAAACGGTTTCCAAAAACCGTAAAGATTGGTCATCAAATTTATTGATGCCCTTTGGGCATTCCATACTGCCTCTAAGACCGATCTTGGTATGTCTCCATACAGGCTTGTTTATGGAAAGGCTTACCACCTTCCAGTTGAAATTGAGCATAAAGCATTTTAGGCAATAAAAGAGTTGAACCTATCTTTGGGAGATGCGGACAGCAATAGAAAGCTGTAGTTGAACGAATTAAACGAGCTGCGGGATGAAGCCTACGAGAATACAGTAGTTGTTAAAAACCGAACGAAGGTGTTCCACGATAAACACCTTATGCGCAAAATTTTCAAAACTGGTCAACAGGTTTTACTTTACGACACTCGGTTACATTTCCATCCCGGCATGCTCAGATCTCGATGGAAAGGGCCATTTTTGGTACGCACCGTATATCCGCACGGTGCAGTCGATCTAGAAAATCCGGAGGACGGTTCACTATTTAAAGTGAACGAACATAGACCTAAACCGTTCCTCACTGTCGGAGGAGCTCCTGTTTTTGCAGGAGCCGATTTACATTGACTGATCTTCCTCCATCTACCCCTAAATTTCGATTATCTAGCCAAAACACTGTTTCAAACAAGTTTGGGGGTATGTATCATTTGTAATTATATAAAAACAACATAAAAAAATTCAAATTTTTTGGGGTATTTTTGTAAATTTCCAGTTTTAATAAAATAAAAATAAAATTTTAATTTACAAATAATTTTCTCTTTTTAAGAGGGGTTTATTGCAAATAACCAACACACTCCCCCCTATAAATAGAACTCGACCCCTCTATGTTTTTATCAAAAAATTCCTGTCAGAAACCCTAGCCGCCGTAGCATCCAGAAGCAGGAGATTGCTCCACATCGCCGCGCAACCGCCGCCATACCCTGCTTACTGTCGCGGTTCCGCCGCTGTTTTGTGTCTTCTCCCTCTGAATTTTTTCAGAGGAGGTTTGCATCATCTCTCCCTCTCTGTTAAATTTTTTTATAAATCTGTGAACTTTCTGAATGGCACCAACCATGCAATTAGAACGTGATTTTTCACAAATCTTTGCACACACAATTTACGGATGTTATTTTTGTGAGGAGATCACACGGCGAGGGTGGAACTTTTTAATTTACAATCATCCCAATGCCTACGCTCTTCCAGATCTAGTTACTCGTTTTTACGAGTGCATGGAGGAAGGTTGCCTTGCACAATACGGTTTTATTAAATTACTTTGGGGCGATAGGAAAATAATCATTGATAGGGAATTCATCCATGATGTCACCTTAATTCCTAGATTACCTGTTCACGACCAAACCCTTCAATTTGAAGATTACTTACCCTTAATGGGTAATGACTGTTCGAGGGAACCTAGGAAGGGCATACAGGCTAGAACCCTCTTCGCTAATGTATTAACCGTGTGTCGTTGGGCACAAAACAACATTTTTGGCAGCTCACATAACACAACATTTTTCACCCCATCTCTTCATATCGTGCACACCTTAATGAGTAAGAACCCTAGATTTGACATGTGCACGGTTTTACTTAATTCAATTGGTGCTGGCAAAAGGGCCGCAAATTACCCATGCCCTATGTCAGTGACACAACTGTGTCGTTATTTCCTCCCTGTGAAGGAATTTGAGTTTTATATGCATGGAGGTATACCCATTAGGCCTCTTATTGAGGACGTATCCATGTCCTATACCCGCCTAACTGATGTATGGTCGCGAAGGGAACCGGCCGACCATGTACCCGCCAGAACACCCAGCTCCAGCTCGACCGCGAGCGAGGAAGAGCTTATCCCCATAGAACATGCACGTCTTATTAGAAGAGCTATTAGGGGGATTGATAATTTGGTGGGGATGGTGACCAACTTGGATCACCGAGTGACAGAGATTGAACATGGCGTATCTACGCTGCTGGCGCGAGAAGAGCGTTCCCGTTCACGTTCAAGGAGACGCCGAGGTTCTGAGCAGTGAGGGCACTGATTTTGGTAAGTTTGGGGGAGGAGGTGGTTTGTAAATAGTTATCCTTGCATTGCATATTTTAATTTTTGTACATATTTTTTCTTTCTTTGCATGTTTAATTCGGCATTGCATCTTTATAAAAAATTGTAAAAATTAAAAAATAAAAATAAAAAAAATATAAAAGAAAAAAAATCAAATAAAAATTTGAAAAACTAAAAAGATAATTTTTTTTATCAAGTTGGCCATATTTGACTTAAGTTTGACAAGACGGTTAACTAGCTAGGAAAAACTAGATCCTAAATTTAGTGAATTAAAAACCTTAAAAATAACCTTTCTTAAAGTTTAACGGTAGAAAATGTATGTCCTTGTAGTTTATTTAGAAATAGGCAAATTTTGAGTTCAGTTCTTGGGCTAAGTCAAAATAAGGGAAGAGTATTGAAATTTTTATTAAAGTGTAAGTCTGAAAAATAATTCCGAACTTTTAGTCTAAATTCTGAAAATATATACCCTACAACTCGCACATACACGCACCTTGAAACTTGGGATAGCAGAGGATACCTTAAATTGCTCTTGTCTAAAATCCTTAATATGATGAAAAATTAAATAAAAGTATAAGTGTGAATAAAGAGAGAAAAAATGAACACTGGTTTTGTAATCACTTAAGGCTGCGTAAAATTAAAATATATATATATATGGCGAGGGTGCTTTATCACCTAGTGCCTTAAACCAACTGGTCTGGGAGTCACTGCTAAAGCCTTAGGTATTACAAGATAAGGAATTACGCTTTAATGCGCAAACACATTTTGTAATCGGTCGTTAGTACTTCAAGAAGTATTAACGGTCGCATGAAGAATGTGTGAGCAATTTCATCTAAAATTCACCAACTAAAAATACTTTGGACAATGGACAAGAGTATGATAGCTTGAATTGAATTTCCAAGTATAGGGGTGATACATACACATACGTAGGGGTATATGATTGGGGTTTGGATGAGAGATAGGACTGAAAAATAGGACTTATATCTTCAGTGGAGATGATAAAAATTCCTAAGTTGAGATGGAACCTTAGAAGGAAAATTCAAAAGATGCTAAAAGCTAAATAAATTTGCAGAACATATACAATCTTAAGTTAAATGATAAGTAAGTGTGAAAAATACGTGTTGATGATTTCTAAGTTGAAGATAATAGAATTTCTTGCTAGAACACCGAATTGAAGAATGAAAGTCAACAGGCCGAATTGATCGGATTTAGTAGGTAGTATCCGCTGAAAACCCTCAGGAGACAACACTCCTCCTACTAAGGACACTTAGAGGTTTAACGGTTTGTTGCACGAGCTCAGTGCAATCGTGTTTCCCTGCGAAAATGAGGTTAGGTTTTTTTTGAGAATAAATTAATTTTGCTCGGGACGAGCAAAAGATAAGTTTGGGGGTATTTGTTCATATCAGAATTTTGCATTATTATATTCCCCATTCTTAATAATATTGCAAATAAATAGGTGCTTTTGATCCATATCTGCTAAATAGTTGCAGATTACAGGTTCTCAGAACAATACAGTGAAATTCAGGAAAAGATGCTACAAATGTGAGACTATGACCAATAAATAGATGAATCTGTACGATGCCACCTACAGTTTAAGGAACAAATGAAGATCAATGAACAGTTCGATTGCACAAAGTACGAGGGCAACACAAAGATTCAAGACTTTAATATGAAACTAACGGTAAAAGTCCACAAATTCTGCACTGTTGGAAATCTGGAAGAAAGTAGAAAAGAGTCTGAAGAACCAAGTGAAGAAAACAGAAGAAAAAGGCAACAAGAAGCAACCCTGGAAAGATGAGACAGAGAGCCCCCAAGATGGCCGCGGATCCGCGGCCAAACATGGCATTCTGCCGCGGATCCGCGGCCGTGCTGTGAACATGTCGATGCACGTGTCGGTGGGTGTCGGTGCATTGACCCGGCTTTCCTAGGTTAGTCTTGTAATTTCATATGTGGATCAGATGTAAATCCTAGGGTTTCTCCTATCTATAAATAGGAAAGCCTACAGCCTCTTTTGGGGCATACCTTTTTTAATTCTAGATTAAATTTCAATTCCTTTGTAATCGTTAAGAGTGCATCAATAAAGTAAGTTATTTTTTTATCTTGTATTCTTCTTAATTGCAATTTTATTTCTCTGCATTTTTTTACCTGTCTTTATTTATCTGCAAGTTCATTAGTTAATTAAAAAGAAAATTTATAAAAATGAATTTTGTCGCAATTTCCCTAATGAGTGAGTAGTCTCTCACTTGTTAGGGTTAGGATTAGGTAAGTTTGAGAGATGGAAATCTCTCACTCCTTTCTTGCCCTCATAACTTTATAAATTAGGACTCTATATAAAACTAACACCCACCGCTCACTACGGCACCCTATCCTACGAGATAACGGTGATTCCCTAGTTAGACCGGTAGTGGTTGATTTACATAGAGGTTAGGGACAAAAGTTAAAAAAAGGACGGACAAGGACCAAAAGGAAGAAACTATGTTTCTTCCTTGTCGTGCTAATCCCCTTTGTTAATTATTACCCTAACACCTATGTTCTTAATTAGGGCAAAGGAAGCAGTGAGTAGAATAAACTTTCCAAACTAACCTAATCCTAACCCTAGCAAGGTTTTAATCCAAATTAAATTCAATCTTAATTTTTATAAAATTCAAAACCTACCAAAAATAAGAATTAACTCGTTATAAAAATTAGAAAAGAACGCGTTTTCCCTGTGGACCGACCTGTACTCAATCGGCTAGCAACCAAGCGACATCGTTATTGGTTGCGGTATTCTATTCTTTGATTTTAAACGCATACGCAAAAGGCCTCTCAATCAGTGCGCTGCCCTTTAAGTAGCACACCACGTGCAAAGCACGGGTGCGCTAGCGTTGGAACTAAAAGCTCCCCACCGTCAGATCAAAGATCTAATAATAATGATAAATCATTAATCAGTCAGAATTAAATTCTGTTGAGGAAAGATTTCTCAAATCTTTCCAAACAACAAAATTGTGCTCTATAAATCAGAGCACCGTTGGATCAATGATCCAATGGTGATTAAAAATCACCAAAACACAGAATAAATTCTGTATGGAATGATTTATCAATCTTGTTAAAAACAAGAAGATTGCCTTCTGTAAATCAGAAACCCTTGGATCAAAAATCCAACGATGGGAAATTCCCCAAATCAATTGGAGAAAAGATCTCCTTAACTGACTGAATTGATCAACTTGCCCTATATAAAGGCCCCAAGCCTTCAGGTCTCAATATACAGAAATATATAGAGGAACCTCCCCATGAAAACTTGGAGAAAATTGAGAGAGAAGAGCGAATCTCTCAGAGAAAGTAGATTTTTCTTCAAGGTAAAATAAATGATGATGAACAGGGAGATGAAATCATCTCATAGTTAATTGAAAAAGAAGAATCCACTTATTTAAATATCGCAGATTTATAAGACCAAGGTCTTTTTCATAAGGAGATCAAAAGATCTCATCATAAAAAGAACATAATTCTTCTCACAGATCTTAGATCTATAAGACAAATTGTCTTTCAGAGATCATCCCATCATTAAAGGGGAGAATAATTCAATCACAGATCCATAAAGGCAAAGCCTTTCACCCAAATAAGAGATTGAAACATCTCCTATAAAATAAGAGCTTTGTTCTTAGAACTTTGAGACAAAGTCTCTTATAAAAAGCGAATTTAACTCTCTGGGCGCAAACTGATCTAAGTTGCATAAAAGAATAGCCATAGCGCTCTTAATTTAAAAGCGTTTCAGCGCTCTACATCTAGCGCAAAGTGCTGCAGAGCCTTGGCGCTCTAAATTTTAAAGAGCCTCAGCGCTCCAAAATAGCGCACTGCGCTCATTGACTGGAGCTCAGCGCCAAGCGCACCACGTGTCCCTCACGTATGCGTCATTGAACAAATAGAGCCTTGCGCTCATAAATTAGAGCTTTGCGCTCTTGAACTAGCGCTTTGCGCTCATGGACTGGCGCTCAGCGCCTAGTGCACCATGTATCCCTCACGTATGCGCCATTGAACAAATAGCGCTTTGCTCTCATAAACTAGCGCTTTGCGCTCATGATCTGGTGCTCAGCGCCAAGCAAGCTACGTGCTCCTCACGTGGGCGCTATCCAGCAGAAGCGCAATGCGCTCATAAACTAACGCTCTGCACTCATTAACTGGCGCTCAGCGCCAAGCGCACCACATGTCCCTCACGTGTGCGCTACTCGGCAGAAGCACATTGCGCTCTTTGACTGGCGTAAAGTGCCAAGCGCACTATGTGCTGCGCTGAAAGAACATAAATTGTTCTATAAGTGAAGCTCTTGAGCTATGATGAATGCTTAGCATTCAATAAAAGACAGAAATAATGCTCAGCATTGCTAAAAGGGCCAAGCCCAAATAAAAGCTCAACAGCCCGAAATAAATGTTAAAACATTTTAAATTGATTGGACTTAGCCCATGTTGGCCATAAGTCCTCAATTCAGATTAACTGAGCCCATATGCTCATAAATCTCAGATCTTAGTCCCAATTGGACTACAGGTCTCTCAACACACATCGGTTTAAGGGTACATCTCTTTACTCCTCTGATATTTTTCGTTGTAATCCTTCAACGTCTTCAGAGAAGTGACGGGTCTCGACAACCATACATTTTATAGACTATGACGTCTTTAAACTGGACTGTGGGGTCCTTAAGCTCACGGACTATGATGTCCTTAACCTCGGACTGTGGGGTCCTTTTAAACCCATGGACTATGATGTACTTAAACTAACATTGGACCACCATGTCCTTAAACTGGTAATTAACCGCAATGTCCCTAAACTAAGACAATACAGTCCAAATGCTCTTTTGTTGGATCTAAACGATCCCGTTAAGTTGATCTTAGTCTAAAATTAGACTAACGTATTCTTAACAAACGTTTAAGTTGATCTTAGTCTCCAATGAGACTAACGTATTCTTAAACCCAAACCCCAAACCTAAATCTAAGAGAATACGGATTTGGACTAATCCACGCCCTACGGGCGACAACATAAATTAGTCTCCGTATACAATCCACGGGCAAACAAAAACAAAACAAACACCCACGATACGAAGTGACCATCTGGAGAAGGAGAAAGTGGTTACCGCGATGCGGTAGCGTAATTAACTGTAGGGGCTTACGCCTGCAGGGAAGAGTGTCCCTACAATCAAAAACCCCTCACAATGAGGGGGAATCTGACGAAATCTGCTATATCGGCCGCATCCGTTTAAACCTTCGATACATGGTGTCATAAATCAACTTGGCATCTTCGGAGAGGTGGACGGATAGCACCAATTAGCATCTGCCCCGAAATTTAGGCAAGACGGACCTGCGCGATCGCGTCTCTGTGTTTCGGCGGGGAATATATATTTCACACGTAAGGACATAGCTACATGTATACTTTGCATACATACTTCACTTATACCTAGAGGGTATATTACATCATTATTGATAGGTAGATACATATACCTTGCTATACCTTAATGTTTACACACATATCTTGTTATAGCTACATGTTTACCTTTATTTGATGTTATATAGATTTGGAAAAATTAGGAACCGCATATATATATTTTAACTTGTTGCAGTTAAATAGCTGTTTTTCCTTTATATGCTTACATTACAGTTTTCTGTTGCATATATTACATTCATGGATTTCATATGATGTTCTCCGATATTTTTACTCCATAGTATATATAACAGTGGAATCGGACGCTGCTATATATGGCTATATATATATTAGTAGAATGGGACGCTAATATATATGTATTGATTCATGCATTTATACTTATTCATTACTTAATGTTTTCTGAATTTGAGGACCGTGGTGGTTTCATGATATTATGCAAGTATTCTTATTCTTTACTTGATATTTGTATGCATCCACTCAGACATTTGTTTTATACTGATACGTGGATCACGGATGTCGATACCGGACACTTATGATTCGAGGAACGTATATACCGATACGTGGATCACGGGTGTCGATACCGGACACTTACGATTCGAGGAACGTATGAATATGAGAAAGACCGATACGAGGATCATGGGTGTCGATACCGGACACTTGCGATTCGAGGAACATATGGATATGGGTATTTATGTGTCGATACTTCGCACAGGTTTTCATGATATTTTTACTCCTAAGTATATATAACAGTGGAATGGGATGCTGTTATATATGCATATATATATATTAGTGGAATGGGACGCTAATATATGTTAGTTATATGTATGCCCTAGAGGCCATTACTGTACATGAGATGTATATTGTAATGGATGCTGGGACATATATTGGTAGGACTTTCTTGCTCAACATGATAGTATGCTATCTGGTTGCTCTTTATCTTAACATGTATACTTGCTGTCTCTCTATTACATGTTGATAAAGCCCTTAGGATGTATACTCGACTTCCAGGACTATGATGTAGATCATACTAGTGGAGCCTGGGTAGTCCATGAGTACATCCTTCAATGTTCCTAGTCGTGAGAATATTGAGACGGGGCATCGATATTCCAGATTAGACTAGCGTATATCTTCTCGACCCATGTGATGGGCGATGGATGATCCCATATCCATTGGTGTTTGACATCAGAGACGGTATGCGGGTGCTCAGTGGAGACTGGGTACACTGAACGGACTCGCCGAGAACTCCCAGATGGTATTATACCTCACGTCAGATGGCAGTTCTCTAGTGACACCGGTACAGCTTAGTCTGTTGACCCGAGATCGTCATAGAGTCTTGTGTGTCTCCCACTGTGCTTTGATTTCCACCCTACCACGGCTCTACTGAGTCATCCAAATAGGTGGTTTTTGGGTATAGTCTCGATTCACATGGAGGCAATGAGCGATAGGAGGGGATTCGTCTCTCTCGGTATTAGGGGTTGATGTTGCGCTATGCTCGAATGGCCATAACTGGAAATCCCTGGCCAGGGTTGCTGTGATTTACTGGTAAGTGTTATTAGTAGTTTCACGCTTGTTGTGGATCTTACATCGGCATGACTTATCAAGCTACTGGGGTCTGACGTTTACTACCCCTAGGCGAGTTATGCGACATATCAGACGAACAGACTGGACTGTGCGGTAAGTGTTATTGATTGGATTCGCAGGAGTGTAAGCATGCTTGCTCGTTGATCTTCTGATCGCTCAATACCCGGGTGGCCGTTACGTTTAGCAGACCGCTTGCGGCTTGTGGGTGATTGATATGATCACCGCCTACTGCCGGCGTATTGACGAGTCTTTAGAGTCCTACACAGAGCTTTCCTGGCTCAAGCGAAACGAAATAGGAGCGCATATGAGATATGTGCGGGACCGAGAATAATACCAGTATGAGATACTATATTCTATTCTCGCGATTTGTATCATTAGTCGATTATATGAGATATAGCCGGGTTACCGAATCAAGTGTTGATTCGATATATTGATACACTAGATATTAGTTGGTTATATGCGATATGACCGGATCGTTAAATCAAGTGTTGATATAATGATTTAATGTATAATTATAAATTTGATATATTACTTTACATTAACTAGTATTTTTTCACTTAAGATTGACTTTCTCACTTTATGTGCACAAGTTGTATATGTGATATATGTTTGTGCAGTAGTTTGCATCATGATTGATGATAAATGCAAACATGCGTGGGTGGGTGACATACACCATGTTAATTATAATTTAGGTTTTTATTTATCTTATTTATTCAAAATGGTGGCTTCTTTTGTCATGGCTTGAAGCTTCATGAAGCTTGAAGCAACTTTGACAAAGTCCACTCATTTTGTCTTGATTAAGATATTCATTAACTAAACCATTATAATTAACTATGGTTTAGTCTCTACAAAGGTTAGCCACCCATGGTTGCATTATGATAGACTTCACTTGATTATTCTTTTTAAAATAATTCGTATTCTTTTCTTTCTTCTTCTTCTTCTTCAAGAAGAAGAAAAGCTTGCTAGAAAAATTTCAAGTGAAGAAAAAGAGTGAGAAACTCAAATCCAATGTGAACCCACTTCCTATTTCATCATCCTCTACTACTTGCCATTTAGTTTAGGGTGTTCTCTTCAAAAAGTTCATGACCTAGTGAAGATGGAGCTTGAGTTTGAGTCTCCTCGACGTAGATCATCTTCGGCCTCGAAGTCAACGACCTAGCCCGCTCATTTCTCTGAGGAAACCATCGCTAGAGTCCGGGATCACGATGATCGCAGAGAAGGGACGTCAACACGGAGCTTTAGAAGTGAAGGACCAAATCTACAAAGGTTGTAATCCCTTTCACTTGTAGTTAAAGAGTTTAACTTGCTAGGTTTCGCATAATCTCTAGTATACGATCTTGGTTAGGGTTGTTCGGTATGGCTAAATTTTTGAATCGGGCATGGTAGATGCCTTGTAGAACCTTGTTAGAGTGCCTAGGAACCCTACAGTGGTATCAGAGCCAAGCTAGAGCTTTAGGCGAAGTCTAGACGAAGTTAGAAGTCCGATCGAACCCCGAAACCCCGATACAGACCCTTCTCTGGAAATTTTTTAAAATCGTGAGTTTGTGTGAATTAAAAATACTCAAAAAAATCAGCATGCTATTTTAGGAATTACTGTGCAAAATGACCCATTAATGCGCTTAAAGCGCCGTGGAACCGCGACCTTACCCTGCTTGCGCGGTGGTTCCGCGGCGCTACAGAGGGATTATGGATTCATTTTGGTATAGTAACATCCGTTGGTACTGCTGCATGTTTCTTGGAATTTTTAATTATACTCAAGAGTTGTGTTTTCTAGGTTGTATTGGGGACTCGTTGATTCGATCGGATAATTTAACTTCGTTTAAGTTTTTCCGGATAATTTTAGAACGTGTTAAAAGTTCGACCGGATATCAATAACTCACTTTTTCCCCTGCCGGAAAATTTCCTAGTGTTGGATTTTTCCGTAGTTTAAGAACGTTCTAAGTCGTGCAAGTAACGCGATGGACCCTCTAGAAGATAACAAACCTTAACTCGATTATGTGACCGTCTTGAACTGCCTTTTGAACCTTAAGGTTTGGGGCAGTACGGCTTGCCACATGTGAGGCGTTGGCTTGACCCTTCTATGGCTGGACCGTTGGTACTGTGGCATGAAATTGATGTTTTTAAACTTATTTCAAGTGTTGAGCTATTTGGGAAAACTTAGGTGTTTGATTATTCGATCGGAAAGTTTAACATTGTCTATTTATCTGGAATGTGATACAATATTTGGAATCCACAAGTAGTTATGAGATAACTAATTTGAATGTTTAGACATAGCAGTTTAGTCTCATTTGATCGGTTGCCACGGGATTTTGATGTGATCAAAAGTCTGTCGCTATCACGTAGCGTACGCAGATACTCGCCGGGTAAACTTAATAGATAGCCACGCCCCATAGCCTCGACCAAGTGACTGTAAGAGAACCCCGTAGCCAAAAGCATCCGTTCGGGTGCTCGCGGCAGCGGTGTTCCTCCTTAGTGCACTTCGTCGACGGCATCCGGGGGTGCGGCCGTCTACTAAAGTTTGCGACGAGCATTCGATCGGGATGTCGGGAATCTTGTTGAATTGCCCGACTTGATATTGAAAAGAGTTTTCGATGATGAGACTAAAATGCGGGGTTTATAATAGTTAGGCATGAGATGTCTAAGGAATTCATTTGGTTAGGCATGCGATGTCTAAGGAGGTTGCGGATTCCAACTGTTGTAGTTTTACACTTTCTTTTCTGGGACCGTAAGTGTAATATGTATTGTATCATCGGTTTCGTTACTATACATCAACGAAAATTGGGATACTCATACTTACGTTGATGATATGTGATATTTTGTGTTGCTGGATATGTTATATTGGATCGTCGTGTTTGAATAGCCGGGTTTTTTTATGTGAGACGAGTGTTTTTGATTTTCATTCATGTAAAAACTTGTATGTAATATTATTTTATTGGGGCACTTCTGGGCTGAGGATGATGTCACCATTGTATATTATTTACTTTTCCGCATTAGGATAGACCCAAGGAGGGGAGCACAAGTAACCGGGTTCTAGGGTCCAGTGGGAGACCATCTCGAGGAGTCGAGTCCGGGTCTCCTAACTCTAGAATTGGTAGGGTTTCTTGCCGCTCTCGTAGGGGTCTAGGGGTATGGGATTGGCTATTCATCACGACCGTGGAATCCATGTTTTATACAGGCTCAAAATAAAACACGGACGTCCTAGTATATCCAATATTTCATATGATATTTTATGTTGCGTTATCTGTGATGTGATCATGTGATATGTTCAGATAGATACTGTATATAGTATATATGATATATTATATAGACGTTGCTTATGTTTTACACCCGCACTAGCCCTGCCCCGCTCTGCCGTTAGTTAACTAACCTAACGGTGCAGACGGGACATCGAGACTAATCCGGATGGCATAAGTGTACGTTGTATTTATCTGTGATGTTTAGGTGGACTTATATGATGGGAGGTTCATTAATGAGATTAATGAAAGAAAATAAACCTAAATGATGTTGTGGAATCGAATTTCAAAAATTAGGTAGCTCAAGTTGTAGCTTTGCATAGCGGTGTTCCTTGAAGAACATCCCGCACCTTATTCGATAAGGAAAGAACCGAGATCCCTTCACCAGGAGTGACCTCTTTAGCAATAACTAGCAGATGCTACAACCTTCGGTTTGTCTTTTGACTTCTTTTCTAGTTCTTGTTTTTCATAGTGGTATTGTGAATATCCTGCACCTCATTCGACGAGGAAAGAGCCGAGATCCCTTCACCGGGAGTGACCTCTTTAGCGAAACTAGCAAAAGCCTAAAAAACACTCCATTTTAAACCATTTGATTCCGCAATGAGATCAAGTTCAAAGCGTTAAAGGTTTTCTTAAAAACCATCCGCAACCCTCCGTCATTTTAGGAAGTAGAGTACTTAGTATTCGTATTGTGTTTGTTGACCATAGTCAAGGAACAGTGTACGGTAGCTAAGTGATGTCTTCCTACACAGCATATGATGCGATTAGTTAGGACAGTCATGTGACTTTGTTGACCCTAGCCAAGGGTCATGTGGGTGGGTCTAATTAATCACGAAATGACTAGTAGAACTTGACTAGTGCTTATGATTTGTTGACCATAGCCAAGGTCATAGGTGCTAGGGGTAAAAACCATTATCGGCAGTTTCAAGTGTTGAGATTTGCAATGAGATTGCATACCTTCTATATGATAGTTGGATCCTGATACCCACTGCGAGTAATTGTTACTCCTGGGAGAGTTTTGCACTTTACAATTAGCCGATCAAGTAGGTGTCTAGAAAGGTTTCAACGGGGTTACGCCCCTGGGAAAACGAGGTTTATTTTAATTAGGTCCGTGCGAAAGCACGGGGAACCTCCCTCAAAGTACCGGCACTAGCCTGGCTGAAAGATTGGTGAACTTGTAGAGTGTAATTAATCCCAGCTAGTTTTTCCTTTTAGGGTTTGAAGGAAGATTTGATAAAAACAGTGGGAGCCATCCTGATTAGATAAAATATATAACCAATCTAATCTTGTAAGAGCGCACGCAGAGTGTTTTCTTCTCTCTCTCTCCAGGTAGCGACCATGTCACGCCTTAATCAAGATAATAATATGGATGTATTGACCGAACCCGCTTGTTATACTGAGCTGGGGAACGTTGGCCCCGCTCCAACTTATAATTGTTATAAGACCGAGCAGGAATTAGGGGAATACCAGGATTCCCATGCCGCCCAAACGAAGAAAGTGCATGATGATGCATCTTCTTCGAGTGTATTCATTACAAAGAACTGTTTCTCTGTATCCTCTGCGTCCTGGGTAGTAGATACCTGATCAGGATCCCAAATATGTAATCTGTTACATGGCTGAAGATAGGTAGAGAACTGAGAACGGGTGATAAGTTTCATGAGATAGAAACGGTGCAAGTATTGCAGCCAAGTCTGTTGATAGTTATCACCCTGTATTACTAGAATACATTGATTCTGAACGAATGTTATTAGATACCGAACCTGATATACAACATCATATCGGTCTCTTTTTATTAAAGAAGGATATAATTTTGTATTGCTGGATAATGTTTTGAACATTTCCTATATCAAGAGTTGATCGGTTCAGGCACGTTATCTAAAAGCATAGACGTTCTAAATCAAACCACAGTTCTTAACGTACAGAACACGCAAAAGAGGAAGAGTTCAGAAATGAACGAATCCTTCTTGAGGTATTGTAGACTAGGTCATATCAATGCGACCTGACTAGCTAAGTTACATTTAGATGCATATTTAAATCAGTTTAAATTTACATCTTATGAAACTTGCCAGTCATGTCACAAAGATAAGATGACCATAGCTCCGTTTACTGGAAACAGAGAAAGAGTTAGTAAACTCTTAGGACTGATACATAGTGATGTATGAAGGTCGCCAGTCTACATATGCCAGGACCGGTTCTTTGTACTTCATTACATTCGCTGATGATCTCTCTAGATTCAGACATATGTTCCTATTGAAACACAAGTCCGAAACTTTTGAGATAATCACCGAATATAAGTAGAGAACCAAAAACGGGTATAAGTATTATGTCCTTTGATGTGATCAGGGAGGAGAATACTTGAGCACGGGATTCCTGGACTATTCTAAAGGAGAATGAGATTCTCTCTCAGCATTACTCCTCCGTATACACCACTGCACAACGGTGTATCGGGGCGGAGCAATCGCACCATATGAGATATGATGTGCTTCATGATGAGTATCACTGAGTTACCTATTTCCTTTTTGGGGGTTATGCACTTAAGAAGCTGCATACCTATTGAATAGGGTTCCAATCAAATCCATTGCCTACCACTTCATATGTGATATGGAATGGAAAGAGCCCATATCTTAAGTTTGTTAAGATTTGGGGTTGTCCGGCCTATGTCTAAAAGAAAAATCCGGACAAACTCGAGGCAAAGTCAGTTCTGTAGAAGTTTGTTAGATATCCCAAGCATTCGCAAAGGAATATCTTCTACCTAACAGAGGAACAAAATATGTTTTGTTTCTCAACATACCACCATTGTGAAAGGGAATTTCTTATGAAGAAATTAGTGGTTATGAGGTAGAACTGGAAGAAGTTCCATCTATAAAAACTACAGCAGATGATTTGGTAGAACCAAAGGATTCAATAGATTCCGACGAACCTCAGCCTCTCTGCCGATCTAGCAGGGTTCCTCATCCACCTTAGAGATACTTCGGTTTCTCGATGACAGTGGGAGCGAGGATTGCATCATGAAATGATGACCCAACTAGTTTCGAGCAGGCCATCAAGAGTGGGGACTCTGTAAGAATGGCTGGATGCTTAGCGATCTGAGATGGAATCCATGTACACCAACAAAGTATGGACTTTGGTTGCTATATCTGAAGGGTTAAATTCCCATCAGGAGCAAGTATATCTTGAGAAGATTACTTGGTGTAGATGGAAAAGTTGAGACTTTCAAAGCTAGACTTGTTAAAGTTTTTCGTCGTCGACCAGGCGTGGATAATGATGAAACCTTTTCCAGTGGCTATGCTTAAGTCCATCCGGTTCCTACGTGCCATTGCTGCATACCATGTCCGCGATATCTGGTGGTTGGGTGTCATGACTGCTTTTCTAAATATTGATTTAGAAGAGAGCGTCTATAAGAACACAGCCAGATGGCTTCGAAAATAGTGGGAGCAGCAGAAACGTATGCAAGATGCTTTGTGTGATAAAGCAGGCATCACGGAGTTGGAACATCTGTTTTGATGTGGTAGTCAAAGAGTTTGACTTCATCAAAATGGTAGATGAACCTTGTATATACAAAAAGGTAGTAGAGAGTAAGGTGAACATTCTCGTATTGTACGTGGACGACACACTCTTGATAGGAAAAGAGTTTCCTATACTACGCACGGTCAATCTCCTCTTATCACAAGGATTCTCCAAATAGGATAAAGGTGATACCTCCTAAATCCTGGGTTTTGGATCTATGAGATAGATCTAAATGTATATTAGGATTCTCACTAGGTGTAGTGAGATTGTATCAGTTGATCCTGGGGAGAATCACTGGAAAAGTTCCAGGGTGATAAGGACGACTGAATGTCAGTCGCAGGCATTGTCTTTACCCTCAGTGGAGGGACGGTATGTTGGAAGAGTTCCAAGCTAGATACTGTGGCAAACTAGACGATAAAGGCTGGTGACATCGCTATCAAAGATACTACTAAAGAGGCAGTTTGGGTGTATATTAGTTCATGAGATGAACTAGGTTCCTACCATTGTATGACAATGGAAGTGTGGTTTTGACCTAAGAACCACGGTCCCATCAGTGACCCAGACATATTCTAAGGCAGTATCACCTGATCATGGAGATAGTTGATCTTAAGGGTGATCGAGGTTAGGAGAGTAGACTCAGAGGACAACACGGCGGATCCACTCACAAAGGTCTTTTCCCAAATAGAGACTTATATGGGATGGTTGAGTATGAGATACTGCAACCACTGCTACAGATGGCCCTAGTGCAAGTGGGAGATTGTTAGTTATATGTATGCCCTAGAGGCCATTACTGTACATGAGATGTATATTGTAGTGGATGCTGGGACATATATAGGTAGGACTTTCTTGCTCGACATGATAGTACGCTATCGGTTGCACTTTATCTTAACATGTATACTTGCTGTCTCTCTATTACATGTTGATAAAGACTTTGGATGTATACTCGACTTCCACGACTATGATGTAGATCATACTAGTGGGGCCTGGGTAGTTCATGAGTACATCTTTCAATGTTCCTAGTCGTGGGAATATCGAGACGGGGCATCGATATTCCAGAGTAGACTAGCGTATATCTTCTCGACCCATATGATGGGCGATGGATGATCCCATATCCATTGGTGTTTGACATCAGAGACGGTATGCGGGTGCTCAGTGGAGACTGGGTACACTGAACGGACTCGCCGAGAACTCCCAGATGGTATTATACCTCACGTCAGATGGCAGTTCTCTGGTGACACTGGTACAGCTTAGTCTGTTGACCCGAGATCGTCATAGAGTCTTATGTGTCTCCCACTGTGCTTTGATTTCCACCCTACCACGGCTTTACTGAGTCGTGCAAACAGGTGGTTTTTGGGTACGGTCCCGATTCACATGGAGGCAATGAGCGATAGGAAGGGGATTCGTCTCTCCCGGTATTGGGGGTTGATGTTGCGCTATGCTCGACTGGCCATAACTGGAAATCCCTGTCCAGGGTTGCAGTGATTTACTGGTAAGTGTTATCAGTAGTTTCATGCTTGTTGTGGACCTTACATCGGCATGACTTATCAAGCAACTGGGGTCTGACTTTTACCACCCCTAGGCGAGATATGCGACATATCAGACGAACAGACCGGACTGTGCGGTAAGTGTTACTGATTGGATTCGCAGGAGTGTGAGCAGGCTTGCTCGTTGATCTTCTGATCGCTCAATATCCGGGTGGCCGTTACGTTTAGCAGACCGCTTGCGGCTTGTGGGTGATTGATATGATCACCACCTACTGCCGGCGTATTGACGAGTCTTTAGAGTCCTACACAGAGGTTTCCTAGCTCAAGCGAAACGAAATAGGAGCGCATATGAGATATGTACGGGACCGAGAATAATACCAGTATGAGATACTGTATTCTATTCTCGCGAATTGTATCATTAGTCGGTTGTATGAGATATAGCCGGGTTACCGAATCAAGTGTTGATTCGATATATTGATACACTAGATATTAGTCGGTTATATGCGATATGACCTGATCGTTAAATCAAGTGTTGATTTAATGTATAATTACATATTTGATATATTACTTTACATTAACTAGTATTTGTTCACATAAGATTGACTTTCTCACTTTATGTGCACATGTTGTATATGTGATATATGTTTGTGCACTAGTTTGCATCATGATTGATGAAACATGCAAACATGGGTGGGTGTGTGGCGTACACCATGTTAATTATAATTTAGGTTTTTATTTATCTTAATTATTCAAAATGGTGGCTTCTTTTGTCATGGCTTGAAGCTTCATGAAGCTTGAAGCAACTTTGACAAAGTCCACTCATTTTGTCTTGATTAAGATATTCATTAACCAAACCATTATAATTAACTATGGTTTAGTCTCTACAAAGGTTAGATCACCCATAGTTGCATTATGATAGACTTCACTTGATTATTCTTTTTAAAATAATTCTTATTCTTTTCTTTCTTCTTCTTCTTCTTCAAGAAGAAGAAAAGCTTGCTAGAAAAATTTCAAGTGAAGAAAAAGAGTGAGAAACCCAAATCCAAAGTGAACCCACTTCCTATTTCATCATCCTCTACTACTTGCCATTTAGTTTAGGGTGTTCTCTTCACAAAGTTCATGACCTAGTGAAGATGGAGCTTGAGTTTGAGTCTCCTCGACGTAGATCATCTTCGGCCTCGAAGTCAACGACCTAGCCCGCTCATTTTTCCGAGGAAACCATCGCTAGAGTCCGGGATCACGATGATCGCAGCGAAGGGACATCAACACGGAGCTTTAGAAGTGAAGGACCGGATCTACAAAGGTTGTAATCCTTTTCACTTGTAGTTAAAGAGTTTAACTTGCTAGGTTTCGCATAATCTCTAGTATACGATCTTGGTTAGGGTTGTTCGGCACGGCTAAATTTTTGAATCGGGCATGGTAGATGCCTTGTAGAACCTTGTTTGAGTGCCTAAGAACCCTACAGTGGTATCATAGCCAAGCTAGAGCTTTAGGCGAAGTCTAGACGAATTTAGAAGTCCAATCGAACCCCGAAACCCCGATACGGACCCTTCTTTGGAAATTTTTTAAAATCGTGATTTTGTGTGAATTAAAAATACTCAAAAAAATCAGCAGGCTATTTTAGGAATTACTGTGCAAAACGACCCATTAATGCGCTTAAAGCGCCGCGGAACCGCGGCCCTACCCTGCTTGCACGGCGGTTCCGCGGCGCTACAGTGGGATTATGGATTCATTTTGGTACAGTAACATCCGTTGGTACTGCTGCATGTTTCTGGGAATTTTTAATTATACTCAAGAGTTGAGTTTTCTGGGTTGTATTGGGGACTCGTTGATTCGATCGGATAATTTAACTTCGTTTAAGTTTTTCCGGATAATTTTAGAACGTGTTAAAAGTTCGACCGGATATCAATAACTCACTTTTTCCCCTGCCGGAAAATTTCCTAGTGTTGGATTTTTCCGTAGTTTAAGAACGTTCTAAGTCGTGCAAGTAACGCGATGGACCCTCTAGAAGATAACAAACCTTAACTCGATTATGTGACCGTCTTGAACTGCCTTTTGAACCTTAGGGTTTGGGGCAGTACGGCGTGCCACATATGAGGCGTTGGCTTGACCCTTCGTTATATCCTGTACTCTCCATCTACCATTATCTTGTATGACTTAAAGACATGATGTGAGGACGATATTGTATATTATTTTGTGACTTAGAGGTCTTTTATGCAGTTTTACTTCTATCGTCTTTTATTTCTTCTCTATGGCGTCGTATATCTGTTGTGGTGGTTGTTTTCCGCCGTTGGACGTAGATTTGCTCCCGTTGGGGATTCTTTACTTATATTTATGTTGTACCCATTTTTGGAGTTAGTTTTTACAAAGGAGGTACTGCCAAAATTTTTAAGAAACTAAAATTTGACTTTAAAGAATTTGTACTCGAGATTTTCAAAAGTTTTTACAATGTTCTTATTTCTTCCTACTTTTGATGGTTTAGATCGTTGGGTTTTCGGCTTATTTAAACTTCGTTACACCTGTAGACATTGCGTAGTTTAAGGGCCATCACGTGCCAATTTCGGGTCGTGACAAAGTTGGTATCAGAGCGCTAGGTTTTACCTTCCGGAGTATAGGATGACCTTGGTATGATAGAGTAGGTAGCTTAAGCAGAGTAACGTAGTGTGTGTATGTCCGCGGCATACTCACGATCACGGTATTCCGCCTAAAGTGACCTAAGTACTAATTGCTTGAAATTCCTTCCTTGATGATACATATCCTTGTGATTTGATTTCCGGGTTCATATCGAATCCTATTTCCAATTATAGCCTTTGCCGCCGATGACCATGAGGACTCAGAGTGGTACGATGAGAGCCGAGGTCAGAATTGACTTGTGTAGGACGAGGACTGACCAGGATGGCGCGCTCATTGCACTGGAGCAGATGGATCTGCCTTCGACAGATCGTATTGATAGGCTTGTGGCAGAAATGCAGGACTTGCGCCAGACGATGAGGTCTTTGGTTGAGGCCAGCAGAGCGCAGCGACAGGAGGTTGCCAGCCCTGTTACCCAGTTATTCCTTGCGATCAGCACTGCATCGTGTTACCCACACAGCACCAGTGGACGCAGCCCGTTTTGACGAGGAGCGTCTTTCCGAGACTTTGGAGTTCGAGGACAGAGGAGGGCTAGTGCAGGTGTTGTTGGATATATATGCCCTAGAGGCCTTCATTGTATAAGATGCTAGGGATATGTATGTGCATAACAATCTTGCTTGATATGATAGTACGCTATTTAGTTTGTCTTTATCTTAACGTGTGATATATTTTACTTTGTATTTATATACATGTTGATAAAGCCCATAGGGTGTTTGCCTGACTACCGGCGTTGTGATGGCAGTCATACTTGTGGGAGCTGGATAGTCAATAAGCACATCCTTAAACGTCCCTGGTCACAGGAGTATCGAAACTGGGCATCGATGCTCCAGAGTAGACTAGTGTATACATATCTAGACCTTGACGAGGGGCGATGGATTGGTCTCGCAGCCATTGGTGATGTGCACCTAAGATTGTATACAGATGCTCACTGAGTGTGAGTACACCGGACAGGACTCGCCGAGAACTGACTGGATGGTATTATACATAAACGTCAGATAGAAGTTCTTAGGTGACATGTGTGCAGATAGTCTGTTGACTTGAGGTCGTCATTTGTCTCATGTGAGTTCCCACTATGCTTTGATTACTACCCTACCACGGCTCAAAAGAGTCGTGCAAACAGGTTTTAGTTGGGCACAGTCCCGAGCCACATAGAGGCAGTGAGCGACTGTTGGGGATTCATCTCTCCCGGTATAGGGAGTTGATATCGCACTGTGATCGGTTGGTCATTACCATAAGTCCCTAGCCAGGGCTGATTGAGAATTACTGGTGGACTGATCAGTAGATTCTCAGATGGTCTTGAGCCATACCGGCATGAGTTGTACGGTTGTTAGGGGTCTGGCGTTCACCACCTCCCTAGACCATACATACGATACTCTTAGACGAACAGACCGGACTGCACGGATATTGTCACGGACAGGCTCAGTAGGAGTTCGGGTGGGTTTCCTCATCGGCCTTCTTATCGACATCTACCTGGGGACCATTACGTACAGCTAGTGCCGCTTGCGGTCTGTGGTTAAACCCGCTGCCAGCGTAGTAGTCGAGTCTTTAGAGTCCCACACAGAAGGTTTCCCTGCTCCAGGCGAAATGATATAGAGGTCGTATGGTTTTACGACAAGGGTTCGGACGCATACGTGTGTTTACGCACGTACGACATTCGGACAGTTTTTACTAGCCGGCTTTGGTTTAAGCCAGATTCTAATATCGAATTATTGGATTTATACAGTCTAAAGTTTTTCGTGTTTTCACGGTTAGGAGGGGCGTTCTCATAATTTGGCTGGAAGCTTCTAAAAGTATGGTGACTTGAGGGTTTAGGTGGTATAATCATTTATTGCTTTTGTGACTCATTTGTGTGATTCATCCATGTCATTAATGCATCATTAAATGGTTAATGACTCATGTAGTGAATCACACATTGAATTAATGAAGCATGATGATTAATCATATTTATTTATTTATTTGATAAATGATTATGCTTCATATATTCAAGAGAGTTCATAATTTCATGATCATTATAATGCTCACCTTCTCTCTCCTCATGCTCACTCTCTCTTCAAACCCTAATCCTCCCCTCTCATGTGTCGAGATCAAAGATTAGATAGACTAATTAATCCATAACCTCACTCTATATCACCTAGGTGCCTTTGATTAGCAACTAAAGAAACCTAGTTACCTCAAGATTAGAGGTGAAGCTTGGAATAGAAGCTCTCGGGTGGATCGTCTATTACATAGAGGAGGCCGAGGAGGAGGTCGATTACGAAAAGAAGAAGGACTAGGTTCACCAGGTATAATCACTTCACATAGTAGTTAACAACTCCTATGTATATGTTAGTTATAGTTTAGCAATGATTCTTCGGTTAGTCGATGTTAATCCAAAGAACATAATTGTTTTTCATATTTCCGCCTCCCCGCAACACGTGGGGTGTTGTACGTCGACTTATAGTGGTATCAGAGCCTCGCTAAACAATAATTAACTTATTAGCAAAGTCGTAAGAATTTCGAACGCAAAACGAACCGGAAAAAACATCGAAATCACATAGTTTCTGTCGAATTTAAATCGAGGTCTAAAATTTTTTCAATGGCCTCTAAAAATACAAGCAGGGAAACCTAAGGTTGCTGGAGAAAATTGGATGCATGAATCTGCCAAACAGCCGCGGAACTGCGGCCGATCCCACCGATCCGCTGCGGATCCGCGGCCGAGTTGAAGCCGATTCAGCCCAGTTCTTCCCAGTAACTCTTCTGTGATGTTTTTGTCTATTCTGGAATGTTTATTTTCTGCTCAAGTCTCAGGTGCACAGAGAAGTTTTGGAGTAGAATCTAATGTGTTTGCTCGATCGAAATTATACGATGTTTGGCTAATTAGATTATATCTGTGATTGTATAATGTGTTTGTAAACCTCCCCTAACTGCTAGTATGTCGGTTGGCAGGGGGTTGCACATTTCTGTATGTGATTATGAACTTAATTGGATTGTTGTGATGATTAGACGGGGTTTGAGATGGGTTATTATATTCATTCATTCGATGTAATTGTAAATTGTTGTAATATTATTTTGCGGGGCACATCCAGGTTGCTGTTGTAGCCACCGTTGTATTATTTCATTTTACTGTTTTTGCTCCTAGGATAGACCCAAGATAGGGTGTACAAACTACCGGGTACTTTGAAGTGTTTAGTGGCCTACTTACGTTGTTGAGGGAGACTGCTTCACTTCGGGTACTTGGCGGGTAGTTTGCCGTACCCGTAGGGGTCTAGGGTGGGGTAATGGCTATTCATCACAACTGTGTAATCCGTCTTTCGATGCAGGCTCAAAAGAAACGCGGATTGCTTGCATATCCAATAATGTTCATCTGTGATCTGGAATGCCTATTATTGCGTCTGACGAATGTACAATATCTATATATGATAGCTATTTAGACGTCACTTATGTTTTACACCCGCGCTAACCCTGCCCCCGCTCTGCCGTTAGTTAAGTAACCTAACGGGTGATGACGGGACCCCGTGGCAAATGCGGATGGCATAAGAGGACGTTGTATTTTCGTTTTTTTCTGCAATGATAGGTTAATGATGAGACGCATTATTATTAATGCAAAGAAAATAAACCTAAACTAAATCGTTGGAACAATTTCAAAACCACTCGGTTTTCTTCAAAAAGTAAATTTTAAATGCGCAGCTTAAACCACTCCTTTTTAAAAAGGCTATCCTGGTTCCTTCGATCATATCAAGTTCACTACGTTAACGGTTTTTTACCAAAAACCAGCCGTAACCCTCCGTCGTTTCAAATAAACATCACATCGTATTCATGCTATGTTTGTGGGCCTACGTCAAGGCATAGTGTATGGTAGCAATGTGTTGCTTATTTGTTGCATAGGTAGATGCATTAGTTTAGAATAGTCGTACAGCCTTGTTGGCCTACGTCAAGGGTGAGTACGGATGCATCTAAATTAATCAGGACAACGACAGGTAGAACTTGACTTGCATCTTATGATTTGTTGGCCTACGTCAAGGTCATAAGAGCTTAGGGTAAAAATCACATCGGGAGTTTCAAACATAAAAGAAACTTGCAGATTTAGCTTACCTTCTGGAGTGTGGTGACTAGAGTGGCTTCTATCTAGGGCATCATGCAATGATAGTTGGATCTCGATCCCACTGATGAGTAGGATTACTCTCGGGAAATTTTCTCACTTAACAATAAATGTTATAAACCAAGTAGGTGTCTAGAAAGGTGTTAAAAGGGCTACGCCTCCAGGGAAAAGAGGTTCTTTAATTAAGGAACTTCGCGAAAGCGTTGGAAAACCTCCCTCGAAGTACCAACACTGGCCTGGCTGAAAGGTTAAGCAAGTATTGTGACGTGTAATTAAATCCTGACTAATTCTTCTTTTAGGTTTTGAAGAAGGATTTGAGGAAACAGTGGGAGCCATCCTGTTTAGATAAACTAATAAACCAATCTAAACTTGCAAGAGCATATGCTGAGTGTTTCTTTTTCTCTCTCTCTGGCAGCTACCATGAAAGGAATAAAACTATTACTTGAAAAAAATACACTGACCAGGCAAAACTATAAAGATTGGCTAAGGAACGTCAACGTTGCACTGACTTATGACAAAGTAGCATATGTTACCACCGTTGTTCCCCCCTATCCTAGGACCAGATTCCTCAGTTGCGGACAAGAAGGTTCGCAAAACCTGGGATTTAGACTGTGAGAGAGCTAAATGTATCGTGCTGGCGTCCATGAACAATGAACTCCAGAAATAGCACGAGAGTATGGATATTATATCCATCTTTCTCCATTGCAAGAAATTGTATAGGGAGCACTCCCGTATCGCAAGGTACGAGACCTCAAGGAAACTCTTCCAGATGAGGTTAGCTCCAGGATCACCTGTAGGAGAGCACGTCCTGAAAATGATCAGCCTCTTGAGGAACTCGCAAACCTGGGATGTGTGCTAGAGAATGATTTGTACATCGACTCGATTTTGCAGTCCCTTCCCCACACCTTCTCTCAGTTCGTGCTGAACTTCAACATGCACGAAATGGAAGCAGATCTTCTAAAACTCCTCAACATGTTGAGGGTAGCAGAGACCTCCTTGAAAAAGGAGAAGACCCTCGTTCTGTATGTTGGCCAATCATCTTCTTCTAAATCTAAAGCGAAAGCTAAAGGGAAGAAGAAGATGAAAGCCACTAAACCGAAAGGCGGGGTCAAGAAGGTGTAGGGAACAAACAAGGCAGGAAGGGTGAAGGCGGATAAGAACGAATGCTATTATTGTCACAAGCAAGGGCACTGGAAGAAGGATTGCATAGCCTTCAAAGCCAAGGACACGAAGCAAGCTGCTGCTTCTGCTTCAGATGTTTGTAATCGAAAATTATCTTTCAGTAAACTCTACATCATGGGTACTTGATATAGGTTCTGGTTCTCAAATCTGTAATTCTTTGCAGGATCTGAGAAACCATAGAGCACTGAAGACAGGTGATATGACTCTTTGGATGGGCAATGGAATGCACGTAGATGCTATTGCAATAGGGGAATATCACCTAGGGTTGACTAGTGGGCACATTTTGGTGTTGTACAGCTGTTTTTGTATTCCCAGTATGCTATGTAATATTATATCAGTATCTTTGTTATCTAATGAAGGATATAATTTTGCGCTTGAAAGAAATGTCATGAACATTCTCCTAAATCAAGAAATGATTGGGTTTGGCACACTGGAAAACGGCATATACATACTTAATCAACCTCAATTTTTCAATATTCAAAACACGCTTAAAAGAAAGGCTCCAGATTCAAACCAAGCCTTACAATGGCATTGTAGACTTGGTCATATAAACGAAACAAGGTTGACTAAGTTACATAAAGATGGATATTTAGATCCGTTTGAATATTCATCATATGCAACTTGTCAATCATGTATCAAAGGAAAAATGACCAAATCTCCGTTCACCGGACACGGAATAAGAGCCACAGAACTCTTGGGACTTGTACACAGTGATGTATGTGGTCCAATGTCTACGCATGCACGAAGCGGTCACTCCTACTTCATCACTTTTACTGATGACTTCTTTAGGTATGGACATGTGTTCTTAATGAAGCATAAATCCGAGGCCTTTGAGAAGTTTAAGGAGTATAAAAATGAAGTGGAAAAACAGACTGGTAAAAGCATCAACACATTTCGATCTAATCGAGGTGGAGAATACTTAAGTACCAGTTTCCTTGAATGCTTTAAAGAGAATGGAATTCTCTCTCAGCTTACTCCGCCTTATACACCTCAGCATAATGGTGTATCAGAAAGGAGGAATCGCACGCTTCTGGACATGGTTCGTTCAATGATGAGTAGTGCTAAGTTGCCACTTTCCTTCTGGGGTTTTGCGCTAGAATCAAAAGCATACCTATTGAATAGAGTTCCGACTAAGTCTGTGCCTACAACTCTATATGAAATGTGGAGCGGGAATAGACCATATCTCAAGTATATCAAGATATGGGGCTGTCCAGCATATGTTAAAAAGCATAATCCGGACAAGCTCGAGGCACAATCGGTTTTGTGCAAGTTTGTAGGATACCCCAAGCATTCAAGGGGATATCTGGTCTACCATACTGAAGAACAAAAGGTGTTTGTCGCTCGCCACATTGTCTTCTTAGAGAGCGAATTTCTTGCAAAAGAAATTAGTGGGAGCGCGGTAGAGCTGGAAGAAATTCTAGAACCTCAAACTGCTGCCGAGGACTTAGTAGAACCTCAGGTTTCAATAGAACCCGACGAACCAACGCCACTCAGTAGATCTAGTAGGCTTTCTCATCCTCCTGAAAGATACTATGGGTTTCTTGTAGATGGAGATCGAGAGGATTGCATCATCAATGATGATGAGCCTACTAACTTTCAGCTGGCTATCACGAGTAAAGACTCGGTGAAGTGGCTGAATGCTATGAGATCCGAAATGGAATCCATGTACACCAATAAAGTATGGACTTTAGAAGTTGCTCCTCTTAGGGTGAAACCAGTTGGATGCAAATGGATCTTCAAAAAGAAGATTGGTGCATTTGGACAAGTGGAAACCTATAAAGTTAGACTCGTTGCAAAAGGTTTTCGTCAAAGACCAGGATTGGACTATGATGAAACCTTTTCACCAGTAGCTATGCTTAAATCCATTCGGATCCTGCTTGCCATTGCTGCCTTCCATGACTATGAAATCTGGCAGATGGACGTAAAAACAGCTTTTCTAAATGGACATTTAGAAGAGAGTGTTTACATGGATCAACCAGAAGGTTTCTTAGACAGTGGGAGCAGCATAAAAGTGTGCAAGTTGCTTAAATCCATTTATGGATTAAAGCATGCATCGCGGAGTTGGAACATCTGCTTTGATGAGACGGTCAAAGAATTTGATTTATCAAAAATGTAGATGAACCATGCATTTATAGGAAGATTGTAGAAGGAGCAGTAGTCTTCCTCGTTTTGTACGTCGACGACATACTACTGATAGGGAATGATGTCCCTATGCTACAATCAGTAAAGCTCTTCTTGTCACAGAAATTCTCCATGAAAAACTTGGGACATGCATCCTACATTCTGGGTATTAAGATTTATCGTGATAGATCCAATAGAATATTGGGACTTTCACAGTCCGGGTATATTGACACTATACTAAAGAGATTTATTATGGAAGATTCCAAGCGCGGTAATTTACCCGCTTGTCACGGAATCACCCTCTCCAAAGAGATGTCTCCAAAGACTGATGAAGAGAGGGCTCGCATGGGCATTATACCCTACGCTTCGGCAGTAGGATTCATAATTTATGCGATGTTATGTACCAGACCAGATGTACCTTACGCACTTAGTGTGGTAAGCAGGTATCAGTCTGACCCAGGTGAGAAGTATTGGATAGCGGTAAAGAACATTCTCAAGTACCTGAGAAGGACTAAGGAGATGTTCTTGGTTTATGGTAATGGGGACCTCCAGGTTGAGGCTTTTACCGACTCCAGCTTCCAATGTGACAAAGATGACTCTAAATCCGTTTCGGATTTTGTGTTTACCCTCAATGGAGAGGCGGTATGTTGGAGGAGTTCCAAACAGGATACCGTCGCAGACTCAACCATGGAGGCTGAGTATATAGCTGCTAATGAAGCCGCGAAAGAAGCTGTTTAGATGAAGAAGTTCATCTCTGAACTTTAGGTGGTTCTGTCCATTGCCAATCCAATACCTTTGTATTGTGATAACAATGGGGCTGTAGCATTAGCGAAGGAACCAAGGTCCCATCAGAAATCCAGGCATATCTTGAGGCGGTATCACCTGATCAGGGAGATCGTAGATCGTCGGGAGATCGAGGTGCGGAGAGTGGACACAAAAGACAACACGGCAGATCCATTCACCAAGGCCATCCCTCAAGTCTAGTTCGAGAGGCTGTTTGAGATGTTGGGCATGCGGTACACCAGCAACTGGATCTAGTGCAGATAGTGGGTACTCATTGCGCCAATTATAGGCCTTAGTGCAAGTGGGAGATTGTTGGATATATATGCCCTCGAGGCCTTCATTGTATAAGATGCTAGAGATATGTATGTACATAACAATCTTGCTTGATATGATAGTACGCTATTTGGTTTATCTTAACGTGTGATATATTTTACTTTGTATTTATATACATGTTGATAAAGCCCATAGGGTGTTTGCCTGACTACCGACGCTGTGATGGCAGTCATACTTGTGGGAGCTGGATAGTCAATAGGCACATCCATAAACGTCCCTGGTCGCAGGAGTATCGAGACTGGGCATCGAAGCTCCAGAGTAGACTAGTGTATACATATCTAGACCTTGACGAGGGGCGATAGATTGGTCCCGCAGCCATTGGTGATGTGCACCTAAGATTGTATACAGATGCTCACTGAGTGTGAGTACACCGGACAGGACTCGCCGAGAACTGACTGGATGGTATTATACCTAAAGTTCAGATAGCAGTTCTCAGGTGACATGTGTGCAGATAGTCTGTTGACTTAAGGTCGTCATTTGTCTCGTGTGAGTTCCCACTATACTTTGATTACTACCCTACCACGGCTCAAAGGAGTTGTGCAAACAGGTTTTAGTTGGGTACAGTCCTGAGCCATATGGAGGCAGTGAGCGACTGTTAGGGATTCGTCCCCCCCGGTATAGGGAGTTGATATCGCACTGTGATCGGTCAGTCATTACCATAAGTCCCTGGCCAGGGCTGATTGAGAATTACTGGTGGACTGATCAGTATATTCTCGGATGGTCTTGAGCCATACCGGCACGACTTGTACGGTTGTTAGGGGTCTGGCGTTCACCACCTCCCTAGACCATACATACGATACTCTTAGACGAACAGACCGGACTGCGCGGATATTGACACGGACAGGCTCAGTAGGAGTTCGGATGGGTTTCCTCATCGGCCTTCTTATCGACATCTACCTGGGGACCGTTACGTACAGCTAGTGCCGCTTGCGGTCTGTGGTTAAACCCACTGCCAGCGTAGTAGTCGAGTCTTTAGAGTCCCACACAGAGGGTTCCCCTGCTCCAGGCGAAACGATATAGAGGTCGTATGGTTTTACGATAAGGGTTCGGACGCATACGTGTGTTTACGCACATACGACGTTCAGACAGTTTTTACTAGCCGGCTTTGGTTTAAGCCAGATTCTATTATCGGATTATTGGATTTATACAGTCTAAAGTTTTTCCGTGTTTTCACGGATAGGAAGGGCGTTCTCGTAATTTGGCAGGAAGCTTCTAGAAGTATGGTGACTTGAGGGTTTAGGTGGCATAAGCATTTATTGCTTTTGTGACTCATTTGTGTGATTCGTCCATGCCATTAATGCATCATTAAATGGTTAATGACTCATGTAGTGAATCACACATATTGAATTAATGAAGCATGATGATTAATCATATTTATTTATTTATTTGATAAATGATTATGCTTCATATATTCAAGAGAGTTCATAATTTCATGATCATTATAATGCTCACCTTCTCTCTCTTCAAGCTCACTCTCTCTTCAAACCCTAATCCTCCCCTCTCATGTGTTGAGATCAAGAATTAGATAGACTAATTAATCCATAACTTCACTCTATATCACCTAGGTGCCTTTGATTAGCAACTAAAGAAACCTAGTTACCTCAAGATTAGAGGTGAAGCTTGGAATAGAAGCTCTCGGGTGGATCGTCTATTACATAGAGGAGGCCGAGGAGGAGGTCGATTACGAAAAGAAGAAGGACTAGGTTCACTAGGTATAATCACTTCACATAGTAGTTAATAACTCCTATGTATATGTTAGTTATAGTTTAGCAAAGATTCTTCGGTTAGTCGATGTTAATCCAAAGAACATAATTGTTTTTCATATTTCCGCCTCCCCACAACACGTGGGGTGTTGTACATCGACTTATAATCCATAACCTCACTCTATATCACCTAGGTGCCTTTGATTAGCAACTAAAGAAACCTAGTTACCTCAAGATTAGAGGTGAAGCTTGGAATAGAAGCTTTCGGGTGGATCGTCTATTACATAGAGGAGGCCGAGGAGGAGGCCGATTACGAAAAGAAGAAGGACTAGGTTCACTAGGTATAATCACTTCACATAGTAGTTAACAACTCCTATGTATATGTTAGTTATAGCATCGTGTTACCCACACAGCACCAGTGGACGCAGCCCGTTTTGACGAGGAGCGTCTTTCCGAGATTTTGGAGTTCGAGGACAGAAGATGGCTAGTGCAGGTGTACCAGCCCGGAGACAGAGGTTCCGTCGCCATGACAGGTTTCGTGCATGTCATGACAGGTTTCGTGCATGTCGCGGGAGTAGCAGATGCTTGGGACGAGGAGAGTCGGTTAGCTAGATCAGTTGTTTGTTGTGTTAACTTTTGCCAGCGATTCTTTTGTTGCGCGACACGTGTTTCGGTCGTGTGCCAATCGGATAGGAGATAGAGATTCGTCCGTCGTTTTGATCCTTCTAAAGATGTTGGATTTGACATTCTCCTAGGCACGGACTGTTTAGCTATGTGCTAGGAGTCTGTGGACTGCCGTGAGGAAACAGTTAGGTTTTGTTTTCCGGGCGAGTCAGTTCTTGCTGTGCAGGGGGACAGTGGTGCCGCCTCTCACAGCTTAATTTCAGCCTTTTTCGCTAGTCGGCTTTTGAGGAGAGGATGTCGAGGATTCTTAGCATTCATTCGTGATACCGAGCCATAGTGGGTTTGATGGACCGGGTTCCTTTCGTGCGAGAGTTTTCCGACGTTATTCCAGATGAGCCGGCGGAGCTTAGGGAGCTTAAGGATTAGCTGCAGAGTTGTTTGTTAGGGGGCTTGTGCGTCTGAGTGTTTCGCTTTGGGGAGCTCCTATTCTGTTCGTCAAGGAGGAAGACGGCAATTTGAGGTTTTGTATTGATTTATCGTCAATTGAACCGGATTACGGTGCGGATAGGTATCTTTTACCTCGCATCGAGGATTTTTTGATCAGCTCCAGAGTCCGAGACATTTTTCTAAGTTTGTTTGGGATCTAGTCATCATTTGTTGCGGGTTCAGAGTGATGACATTCCGAAGACTGTTTTATGCGTGCTACGGGCTTTATGAGTTTTGGTGGTGGTGTTGGACTGACCAATGCCCTAGCAGCATTCGTGGATGTGATGAACCAGATTTCTTCAGGCCGTTCCTCGACCAGTTTATTGTTATGGCATTAATGACATTCTGGTCTATTCCAAGAGTCATGAGGAACGTGATCAGCACTTGAGGATTTGTTTTGCAGATACTGGGAGAGCACCAGCTGTCTGCTAAATTCTCGGAGTGTTCCTTCAGGCTTGATTGTGTTGACTCCTAGGTCTTGTAGTTACGGGAGACGGTTTTCGTATGGTCCCGAGGAAGATCGAGGCCGTACAGCTTTGGCCCAGACTTGTGTATGGGACGGAGGTCTGCAGATCTTTAGGCTTAGCAGGTTTTTACCGCCGTTTCGTGCAGGATTGCTAGTGTATCGCTGCACCGTTGACTGAACTGACCAGAAAGGAGGTTATTTTTCTTTGGACTGAAGCATGCGTGCGGAGTTTTCGGCAGTTGAAAACTCGGTTGACAACTGCACCAGTTATTTCATTGCTTTCTGGTTTGGGCGACTTTGTTGTTTAACTGTGATGTTTCGCGAGTGGGGCTCGATTTTGCGTTCATGTGGCATTATAGAGTTATCGCTTTTTTTTCCCGACAGTTGGAGGAAGTACGAGCAGGATATCCTACTCATGATCTGGAGATGGCCGCGGTGGTCGTGCATTGGAGATTTGGAGGCACTACTTTTTCGGGGAGTCGTGTCAGATTTTCACGGACCACCAGAGCTTAATGTACATCTTCCTGCAGCGGGTTGTGATTGCTGAGACAGTCTTCTACAGATTTACAGTTCTTGTGCAATCGTTGAGTACAGCTTAAGTTCACCTCTGCTGAGGGGATAGCTTGCTCATGTCCGCGTCCGTCCACTTTTCCTTAATCGTTTTCGCGAGGCATAGCCCGCCGATGCTCATTCGTCAGAGATTCTTGAGCATACTCAGCTGGGTAAAGATTTGGAGTCCTTGATTTGTGACCAGAGTGTGCTATGTTTAGGGACGCGTTTGTGTGTACCTATTACTGATGGGTAGAGACGCGAAATCCTAGAGCAGACACATCAGTCAGCTTTCTGTGTTCATTCAAGTCCGCCGATATGCGACGTGACTTGTGAGATAGTTACGTGTGGGCAGGGATGAAGAGTGAAGTTTCGGATTTCGTTTCAAGGTGTCTATCTTGTTGTGAGCTAAGGTTGAGCATCTAAGACCGGCTGGAGAGCTGCAACATTTAACCGTTCCGTAGTGGGAATGGGAGTAGATCTCCATGAATTTCATTGTGGTGTCTACCCCGGTTTAGTCAGGGTGTGACTCCATTTGGGTGTTTGTTGTCCGGTTTTGCTCAGTTTGCTCAGTTGTTCTTTGTTAAGTTTGTGCGTTTGGACGGAGTTCCTTCATTTGTTGTATCCAATGGAGGCACCCTGTTCGCTTACCGTCATGGGCAGAAGCTTCAGGAAGCCTTGGGTATTGGTTGAGCTTTAGTTCCGCTTTCCATCCGTTGGCTGGTGGTTAGACAGAACGGACTATACAGACTCTGGAGGATATGCTTTTTGTGTGCGTACTTTTTATTGTCGGCAGTTGGGATCGTCACTTGCCATTGTTAGGATTCTCCTTCGAGAGCAGTTATCAGGAGACACTCCAATTGGCAACCTTTAGGTTTTGTTTGTTAGGTCGTTTTGATCGCCATTCTGTTTTTTCTGACTCTGCGTGAGTAGGATTTTTGGACCCCAGCTAGTCATGAGACTACGAAGAAGATCCAGTTGATTCAGGTCAGGATGAGAGTATCCCAGTGCAGGCTGAAGTCTTATGCCGACCGTAGATGTCGTAGACTTGAGTTCGCAGTAGGAGATCATGTATTCCTATGGATTTTTCCAATGAAATGGCGTGTTGAGTTTTGGGAAGCTTATCCTAGGATTGTAGGTGCTTTTGAGGTCCTCAAGCGAGTTAGTTCCGTTGCCTATAAATTGGCACTTCCGCCCAGATTATTGAGTATTCACCCCGTATTTTCTTGTGTCGATACTTTGCAAATACCTTCATGACCTTTCTCACATGATTCAGCACCAAACCATTTTATTGGGACGCGATCTTTTCGTTCACCAACAGGCAAGTGTGTTAATGGATAGGCAGGTGGAGAAACTTCGGTCAAGAGTCTTGCCATCTGTGGAGGGTTTTCTTGGACATAGCCGTATAGTGAGGTGATCACTTGGGAGGCTGCGAGCAAGATTTGGGAGTTTTGTACTCTTCTCTTTGAAGGTACGCTTAGTAAGAATTTTAAATTCGGGGACCAAATTTCTTTAAGGGGGAAAGATTGTAACGTTTTAGAAATTGTTTTACGAATTTTCCGTTTTTAGGGTAAATTAGTCGGTGTTTTCTATTTTAACCCGATTGTGATCAAACTTCTGTATAGACTTGTCGGCAACTAGTTTAGCTAGAATGAAGCTAGTACACGGGCTTTGGGGGTCAATGAAAAGTTTTGGTTCCCATAGAATTTTTCCCTAATTAAAATATTATTTTAATACTTTATTTGTGTACTTTATTAGTGGTAATTACATTTTTATGTGGGTTAATTACTACTATCTATACTAATCTAATCACTAGAATTAGTTTAGAACCTTCTCACCAAAATATCGAGATATTTGGTTAAATTAATTGAATTTTCAAGAAAAGAAAAATGTGACAAAAAGGTTTTCTTGTTTTATTATGCAATTATTGAAGTTTTCTTCTAGATTTTTCTACAATTTTCCACAAACCTCCACCTTTTTTTCCCAAGGCCGGCCACTTCTCCCCTTGCTGCCCTTCATTTTTTCCACCCCATTTCAACTCATTTTGCTTCAATAAAATCATCCAAAATCCTAGATAAATCACAAAAACTCAAATATAAATCAAACCCTTCTTTCTTCATCACAAAACAAGCTTTGTTCTTCATTCAAGTGAGGATTTTTTGAGGCTAATCTTTGGATTTTTCTAGTTTCAAGTTGTGTTTCTTTGAAGGTATAAATCCAAACCCTAATCTCTTTATGTGGTGTTAATACTTTAATTATCTTATTTAGATGTTTAAATTAAGCTTTTAAATTCATATTTAGAATTTCTAGTAAGGTTTTTGTTAATTAAATTGGGGTTTTGATTAGTGAAATGGTTAGTTGATAATTTTAGACAAAAAAAAAATAAACCAAGTTGCTAATTTGTTAAATGATATTTTCCTAATTGGTTTATTAAGCTAATTAGCAAACTAAACTTTTACTAATCCTAATTAAGTGAGATTTAAAATTATAGTAATGATTTGGATGGTTTAACCTTGCTATATTGTGATATTTGCAAATTCTAGTTTTGGTAAAAACTTGTAGTTTTGTACTAAAATGATATATGTTGCTTACTAGATTTCGGTAAGTTTAGGCGTGGGTTTCTTTTAACATTGAGATATTATTTATATTAGATTTCACGTTTATTATTGTGTTTTGAATGCGAGATCGGTACGATCAGGGTCTAGGCTTGGTAGTTGTGTCGCTTTGCGTTCTTAGTTAGGGTCGTGCCGATGTCGTTCGTGTCTTTGTGTAGCTTTTGCTCTTGAGTTGGTTTCGTAGTGTCGCTGCACACATTAGCCACTTGACGAACACTTGAGAGTATGATTAGAGTTTGTGCGTCGGTCAAACGTAGTTGGTACGTGTTATTGTTCGATTGCTAATATAGACTTGTTATATTGTTATATGCTTCCGGGATCGCAGGCGGGGACTTCGGGCGCTGCGGAAAAGGGAAAGCGAGTTGTTGGCTTTACTTAGCCAGGATGGTTGATAAGTAGATTTAACATCTACAGGGAAATCTCCCACATGGCGTTATGCGTCTGGGCTAGAGATGTTATGAATTGTCGCATATTCTATTTCATATATAGAGTTGCGCATATACCTTATTGCTTAGTTATTTGTTGTGCTTGGACTTGCACCCTTAGGACACTGCACTATTATTGACGGCTCATGTTGCACGAGCACTGATTGTATGCCACACACACCGTCAATAATTGCCATGACATGCACAACACATATACCTATATGATATTGTTTGGTTAGGGACATTGAGAAAATGATTCATATTTCTTTATGCATATGACATACCTGCAAGCCTACATGCTTACACATATGCCTTGACATACTTATATGCTACTTACCATTAGTGATAGGTATATTTCACACGTAAGGACATAGCTACATGTATACTTTGCATACATAATTCACTTATACCTGGAGGGTATATTACATCATTATTGATAGGTAGATACATATAACTTACTATACCTTCTTGTTTACACATATATCTGGTTATAGCTACATATTTACCTTTATTTGATGTTATATAGAATTGGAGAAATTAGGAACCGCATATATATATTTTAACTTGTTGCAATTAAATAGCGGTTTTTCCTTTATATGCTTACATTACAGTTTTTTGTTGCGTATATTACATTCATGGATTTCATATGATGTTCTCTGATATTTTTACTCCTTAGTATATATAACAGTGGAATGGGACGCTGTTATATATGCTTATATATATATATATATATATATATAAGTGGAATGGGACGCTAATATATATATTGATTCATGCATTTATACTTATTCATTACTTGATATTTTATGGATTTGAGGACTATGGTGGTTTCATGATATTATGCAAGTATTCTTATTCTTTACTTGATATTTGTATGCATCCACTCAGAGATTAGTTTTATACCGATACTTGGATCACGGGTGTCGATACCGGACACTTACGATTAGAGGAACGTATATACCAATACGTGGATCACGGGTGTCGTTACCGGACACTTACGATTCGAGGAACGTATGAATATGAGAAAGACCGATACGTGGATCACGGGTGTCGATACCGGACACTTGCGATTTGAGGAACGTATGAATATGGGTATTTATGTGTCGATGCTTGGGACAGGTTTTCCTGATATTTTTACTCCTAAGTATATATAACTGTGGAATGGGACGTTGTTATATATGCATATATATATATATATATATATATATATATATATATATATTAGTGGAATGAGACGCTAATATATATGTATACATATAAATTCATATACTTCATCATAATTATTCATGCAAATATACTTAGGATATATAAGATTCACTTGATATTGGATTTGGGATATAAGAGATTCATTTGAGATTGGATACAGGATATATATATGAGATTGACTTGATATTGGATACAGGATATATATGAGATTTTTGATTTTGTACATTCAGAATATATGAGATTTACTTGATATCGTACATTCAGGATTTGTGAGATTTATATGATATGAGAGCCAATTTGGGGGCTGATTTGAGGAAATTGGGATTTGGATTGTCTTGATGGATTTTGGTCCTACCACGTTGTCAGGATTCCGTGGAAATGACATGTTTCATCCCATACTTCGCATTTATTGTTTATGCACTGCTTTATGTATTAGTAGTACCTGATAGAGTACCTTCCATGACTGCTGCATTTACATACTTTATTTTATATGCATTGCTTTATGTATTAGTTGTACCTGCTAGAGTACCTTTCATAACTGTTGCATATATGCATTGTCATATTATCGCTTCATGTATTAGTTGTACCTGATAGAGTACCTTACATGATTGTTGCATACAGATTGTCATATTATTGCTTCATGTATTAGAAGTACCTGCTAGAGTATCTTTCATGACTATTGCATTCATATGACCATTTATTGCTTAGCTTACATATGTTAGATTTGCGCTGTACGTGCATACTTGCGATTACCTGCATATGTTATTTACTATTCATGAGTTGGCAACTCACCCCCGTTGTGCCACAGTGTTTTGCAGGTCGTTCCTCATACTAGTCAGAGCCAGGGCTATTATCATCTATCATAGTATCTTTTGCTGCGGATACCGCTTCGGCTCACAGTGTGCAGTTTTGCTTTAGGTGGGTTTTGTGGTTATCCGTTCATGTTTATTGTATATTCGTTGTATCATGTACTCTCCATCTACCATTATCTTGTATGACTTAGAGACTTGATGTGAGGACGATATTGTATATTATTTTGTAACTTGGAGGTCTTTTATGCAGTTTTACTTCTACCGTCTTTTATTTCTTCGCTATGGCGTCGTATATCTGTTGTGGTGGTTGTTTTCCGCTGTTGGGTGTGAATTTGCTCCCGTTGGGGATGCTTTACTTATATTTATGTTGTACCCATTTTTGGGGTTAGTTTTTACAGAGGAGGTGCTGCCAAAAATTTTGAGAAACTAAAATTTGACTTTAAAGAATTTGCACTCGAGATTTTCAAATGTTTTACAATGTTCTTATTTCTTACTACTTTTGATGGTTTACACTGCTGGGTTTTCGGCTTACTTAAACTTCGTTACGCCTATAGACGTTGCGTAGTTTAAGGGCCGTCACGTGCCAATTTCGGGTAGTGACATTAGCCGTGTTCCACAGGATCAGGATCCGCTCTGGACGCTTCCCATGGGGTCAGGATTGACATAAGCCGTGTTCCACGAGACCAGGATTTGCTTTGGACGCTTCCCACGGGGTCAGGATTGATATTAGCCATGTTCCACGTGACCAGGATTTGCTCTGGATGCTTCCCACGGGGTCAGAATTGACATTAACCGTATTCCACAGGACCAGGATCCGCTCTGGACGCTTCCCACGGAGTCAGGATTGACATAAGCCGTGTTCCACGAGACCAGGATTTCCTCTGGATGCTTCCCACGGGGTCAGGATTGACATAAGCCGTTTTCCACAGGACCAGGATCCACTCTGGACGCTTCCTACGGGGTCGGGATTGACATAAGCCATATTCTACGAGACCAGGATTTGCTCTGGATGCTTCCCACGGGGTCAGGATTGACATTAGCCATGTTTCACAGGACCAGGATCCGCTCTGGTTGCTTCCCACAGGATCAGGATTGATATAAGCCGTATTCCATGAGACCAGGATTGGTTGACTCTCGGTTGTCTGTGCATCGCCGAGTCATGGAACTGGGAAATTTGCCGCGGCTTCGATTTGCTGATGTTGCGTCTGTTGTAATGAGACGAATGTTGAGATGATCTCCAGGCTGTCTGTGAACCGTTGAGATTTAGAACAGGGAGTTTGCCATGGCTCCAAGGTTGATTGTCGCGTCTGAACCCTGCTGGAATGAGGAGGAACGCTGTTGGTGATCTCTAGGCTGTAGATGCGGCCGTCGAGACTTGGAACAAAGGATTATGCCGTGGCTCATTTTTGCTGACGTCGTATATTCCTGCAGAGACACTGATTTCTCTGTGGGTTAACGCGAATCGAGATGCTCTCGTCAAGGACGCTGATTTCCCTGAATCAAGGAGGTTGCCAAGGACACTGATTTCCCTGGGGTTGAGACGAATCGAGGTATTCGTGCAAAGACGCCGATTTCTCTGCGGGTCGACATGAATCGAGATGCTCTCGTCAAGGATGCTGATTTCTCTGAATCGAGGAGGTTGCTAAGGACACTGAATTCCCTGGGGCTGAGACGAATCGAGGTATTCCTGCAAAGACGCTGATTTCTCTGCGGGTCGACGCGAATCGAGATGCTCTCATCAAGGACGCTGATTTCCCTGAATCGAGGAGGTTGCCAAGGACACTGATTTCCCTGGGGTTGAGACGAATTGAGGTATTTCTGCAAAGATGCTGATTTCTCTACGGGTCGACGTGAATCGAGATGCTCTCGTCAAGGACACGGATTTCCCTGAATCAAGGAGGTTGCCAAGGACATCGATTTCCCTAGGGTTGAGACGAATCGAGGTATTCCTGCAAAGACGCGGATTTTTCTGCTGGTCGACGCGAATCGAGATGCTCTCGTCAAGGACGCTGATTTCCCTGAATCGAGGAGGTTGCTAAGGATACTGATTTCCCTAGGGTTGAGACGAATCGAGATATTTCTGCAAAGATGCTGATTTCACTGCGGGTCGATGCGAATCGAGGTGCTCTCGTCAAGGACGCTGATTTCCCTGAATCGAGGAGGTTGCCAAGGACACTGATTTCTCTGGGGTTGAGACGAATCGAGGTATTTCTGCAAAGGCACTGATTTCTCTGCGGGTCGACGCGAATCGAGGTGCTCTCTTCAAGGACGCTGATTTCCCTGAATCGAGGTTTTTTGCCAAGGACACTGATTTCCCTGGGGTTGATTGTCTTGTTTCCGAGATAGAGTCATTGGATAACGAATTTTCGAGACGGCGTCATTTGATGACGTGTTTCTACGGCGGGGTCATTTGATGACGTGTTTCCGCGATGGGGTCATTCGCTGACGTGTATCCAAGACGGGGTCATTTGATGACGTGTTTCCGCGGCGGGGTCATTTGCTGACGTGTATCCGGGACGGGGTCATTTGATGACTTGTTTCCGCGGCGGGGTCATTTGATGACGTGTTTTCGTGACGGGGTCATTTGCTGACATGTATCTGAGACGGGGTCATTTGATGACGTGTTTCCGCGGCGGGGTCATTTGATGACGTGTTTCCACGACGGGGTCATTTCCTGACGTGTATCCGAGACGGGGTCATTTGATGATGCTGGGTTGTCTGTGAACCGTAGAGTCTTGGAAACGGGGACTTTATCGTGGTTCTGATTGATGGTGTAACATCTGTGTCCTGCTGGAATGAGGAGGCACACCGTTGTTGGTCTCCAGGATGTAGATGTGGCCATTGAGATTTGGAACTAGAAACTTTGCCATGGCTCCGTTTCGTTGCGACTCTGAGGTCGGTTGTTGACGTCACGTCTGCATCTGGTTAGAGTGAGGAGAAACGCTGTTGGTGATCTCTAAGTTGTCGATGTTGACGTCGAGACCCTGAAGCTAGGGATGTTCCTTTGCTTCGTTTGTTGGCATTGTGTCTGCAATATTGCGACAAATGTCGAGGTTGTCTTTAGGTTGTCTATGAACCGTCGAGATTTGGCTTCGCTTTTTTATGGAGCCTGGTGGGAAGGTATGGTTCCCTCTTTGTTTGTGCCCCTGGATTGTATACAGGGATCGATGTGATCCCACCTGTAGGGCAAAAAGTTTCATTCTTTCATTTTTTTATTTCTTTCCGCGATGCTCTATCATTTCAGCTTTTTATATCGCGAAAGTCGCGATTGCCCAATCATTTCGGCTATCTTTCGCGGTGCCCAATCATTTCAGCTATTTTTTCCTTTTACTCGCTTTTTTCTTTTCTTTTTTTATTGCGAGTTGCCCAACCATTTCGGCTATTTTGTATGCATATATTTTTACTTGCTGATTTTTTTGCAAGTTGCCTTATCATTTCGGCTATTTCATATGCATTTTTGGCTCGTCGACTTTTCGCCACGAGTATGGAACTTGGGATCTGGTGCCAATCTTAGCATCAGCATCGCTGCGAATGGAATATTGCCAGGAGCGAATCATCATTTGCCATGAAAGAACTTAGAATTTGATACCGATTTAGGCATCAGCATCGCTACAACTGGGATATTGCCAGGAGCGAATTATCATTTGCCTCTGTCGATGTCGAACAAAGGTGGCTTAGCAAACAGGGTTAGGATCCCGTCGACTAAGGATTTTGACTTCATAATCTGTGAGGGTCTTATACTCCCTACGAGTCGTGAGGATCTCGTAGGTGCATTTTCTCCTTAAGAATCGTGAGGATTCTTATGTGTGTGCTCTCTTATAAGTCGTAAGGATCTTACAAGAGTGTTTTCTCCTTGCAAGTCAAGAGGACCTACAAGTGTTTATTCACTGTGTGAGCATATCCCTAGTCGCTGGTGGGACTCTGTTAGGGAAATGTTCATTCGTGCCCGTGGATTGTATACAAGGGTCAATATTGAACTACTTGTAGGGAAAAATCGGAGGGTATGACTGCTTAAGAATAGGTTCAGATCCCTATAGCTTAAGGCTTTTGAATCTTATGAGCCGTGAGGGTCTCATAAGAGGGTTCTCTTTACGAGTCATGAGGATCTCGCAAGTGTAATTTCTCCTTAGGAATCATGGGGATCCCTAAGTGTGTTTCTCCATTGTGAGTCGTAAGGATCTCACGCAGGTGGTTTCTCCTTACAGGGTCGAGAGGAACTTGCAAGTTTCTTTTGACGAGATTGCGCCCTTTCGGGTTTTCACAAAACTCGCCGGTAGTCCCGCTGTTTTTACTCACGGAGCCCTTTCGGGTTTTCATCCGTGCCCATTTCTCTTATGGACGTACCTATTTTTTAACCACATCAGCCTGGGGATGCCGCGGGTTTGTAGTAGTTTAACGACGTTTCGGTCATAGGTCCGAGATTTTTCGGGCAACGTACGATACGCAGCTAGATTTTCTCGTAAATCTTCGCATCTTTTGTGTCGGAGGTGGATTCCTTGAAGAGAGGGCTGAGGGCGATTTCTTCATCAGAGTCACTTCCGAAGGTGATAACTTGCGATCCCTTGGTGTCGACTATGTGACAGTTGCCAGCGGCTCTTTTGCGCTCATCTTTCATGCTTTTCTGTTCCCGACAAGCCTTTCGCTTCACTCGTTGAACGTGTTGTCGGTGGGCAACATATCCCTGCCACCAGTTTTTAAAGGCTATGCACTCCTCGGTAGGGTGTGTAATCCTCTGATGGTATAAGCAGAAGTTAGGATGTATGTCCACTTCATCAAGATGTATACCGCCAGCAGAATTTCCTCTGAAAGAGGGAAACTTCATTCCTATTGACAGGGCCCTAGCAAATCGTTTCCTTACTTTAAGCTTTCTTTTGCTGGCGATAGTGACGCTTCGATCCGGTTAGGGTACCTCGACCTTTTCATCCAGTCGTCGGCGTTTGGCTTTTTCGAATATAGCCAGTTCGCGCTCTCGATTGACTTTGCTTTTTTGACGAGCTTCGTTCAGTAGCAAGTCGATCATCTCGTCAGACTGTTCCAAGGGTTTTGGCTTCGATCCTGCCCCCAGCTCTTTTATGCTGTCTTCTATCGCCGAGTGAGCTTCTTCGTTAGTTAACACCGAATGAGAGATCATGTGGCAACTTGCCACATAGTCCTCAGATTCTTCTGACGAGTCATCCCCATCGTTATTGTCGTTATCTCCGCTCTCAAGGATATTGTTGAGAAATTCTTGGAGTGTGACCGGGGTTCGCGCCTTCTGGTTATATTCCTCCAGCGCATCAATATGCTTTTGCAGATCCATGCGCTTGTCATCAAACTGCGTGGGCTTTTTGGTCTTCTTCATTTTCTTCAAAGACTTTGACGGCTGGGCCTGAATGTTTTGTCCACCATCACTATTAACTCCCAATGTTGGGCATGGTTTCAACATCCCCTCGATAATCTCCGGTTCTTGCGGACTTTTCCACCTGATCGCCGGACATGTTTGAAGATCTTTCAACATTTTTTTAGTTTTTGCCGAAAGAACAACTTCCAATGGAGCTTCCTCTATGAATGAGCACGATGCATGTCCATCTTTTTCGGAGCATGTGGTTGTGGCAGGTTCACTTTCCGATTTTCAGACAACGCGAATTTGCCTTACTGGTATTGGTCTTCAACCCAATTTTTGAAGACGTAGCAAAATTCGAGTGGATGGCCCAATACTTGATGGTAGGGGCAGTAATTGGGATCGTTGACGTCGTTCGGTTGCGGTGGGTGTCTCGACTCCGGTAGAGTGATGAGCCCGTTGCGCACTGCTAGTTCGAACAGTCTCCTTGTTTTATCTCGGGGAAACGAGTAAGGACGTCTCAACTTCTCATCAAGGGATTGCCGCATGTTGCTTTGGCGAACAACCGGTCTCGGGCCACTTGGCTGTTGTTGAGCGTTGGCGACGAAGATTGCTTTCCCTTTGCCCTTCTTGTTTCGAGGCTCCATCTTCGAGGAAGGCGGTCTATGGCCCATCTGATCCATTTGGGCCAGTTTGTCAATCAAGACCAAGAAAGTAGTCGGCTTTAAAAACATCATGAACTGCGAAATGGTTGCCTGCGGATCAAGAGTACCCATGAACATGCCTACAGCAGGTGCTTCCTCGATGCGCTGCTCGCACATCGACCATAGATTCCGCTATCGTATCGTGTATTGCACCTATGTCTCGCCTGGCTTCATTCTGGCGTTAATTAACGCGGTGATCGGGGTGCGCTCGCTAGCGCTTGTGAAACATTGGGTGAACAGCAACTCCATCTCCGTATAAGTTTTGACGGATTCGTTTGGAAGCTCCGAATACCACTCAAAGGCCGTTTCCGCCAAACTGCCGACGAATTGGCGAAGCAATAGCTTATCATCTCCTCCAGTGTTGCCGCAGAGAGCCCTGAACTGAGCAACATGTTGATGGGGATTGCTTGTCCCCTTGTACACATGGAATTTAGGAATTGTGTATCCTGGCGGGTACTTGTGTCACGACCCAAAATTGGCCCGTGACGGCCCTAATACTACGCAACGCCTAAAAACGTAACGCAGTAAAACAAAGCCAAAACCCAGAAATCTAAACCATAAAAATACGGAAAAGATAATAAAAGTATTTTGAAACATTTGAAATCACAACCTAAATTCTTTAAAAGTCCTACTTTCTTTCTTTAAAATTTTGGCAACACCCCCTTTTGTAAAAACTAGCCAAGAAGAATACAACACAAATATACGACGCCGTAGCGAAGAAATAAAGACAATGGAGAGAAAGCTGTATATAAAAGACAACAAATCCACAAATATTATACAACAACGTCCTCACCAAGTCTCTAAGTCAAAAACATAATAGTAGATGGAGAGTACAAGATACAACGAATGTACAATACGAAATACAGATAACCACCAAAACCCATCTAAGAAAAATAGTACTGTGAGCTGATGCGGTATCTGTAGCAAAAGATGATAGATGGATACTGAATAGCCTGCCTCGACTACTCTGGGGAACAACCTGAAACACCTGTGGCACAACAGGGGTGAGTTGCCAACTCGTGAATAGTAGATAACATATGCAGGTAATCACAGGAATGTACGTACAGCATGAATCTAAGATATGCGATTACAGTAATAACATGTCATGTGAATGCAGAATAATAGAAAGTACACTAGAAGGTACAATCAATGTATGAAGCAATAATGACATGATAATAATATGCAATAACTATGCAATGGGGATATGAGAAAGTAGATATGCAGCAATCATAAGGGTATACTAACAGGTACTACCAATATATGAAACCGTGCATAAGTGAATAGGGATGAGGTAGGGAGTGAAATATGTCGTTTCCACGGAAACCTGACATCGTGGTAGGGTCACAGTCTATTAAGACATTCAAATCCCAATTCCTCAAATCCGCCCCCAAGTTATGCTCTCATATCAAATAAGTCTCACATCTCTCCAATGTACAATATCGAGTAATCTCCTATATCCCGAATGTACAAATCGACAATCTAATAGTATCTTGTATCCAATCTCAATAAATCACCTAATATCCCAAATCACATCTCAAGTAAGATTCTAGCATCCTAAATAGTTATATATGCAGAAATAAATATGATGGGGTCAATACACATATATTAGCGTCTCACTCCACTAATATTGGTGTAAGGGTATATATAACAACGGCTAAATCCCCTGTTATATATACAAAGGTGTTAAAGAAATATCATGAAAACCATATGCCAAGCATCGACACAGAAATCCTGATCACGTATCATACGCTATCCCAAAAGCATGAGTGCCTAGCTCGGACCCTCGCCTTTCGACGTATGTATACGTACATGACTCCCAACGGTGTCTCCGTGATCCCCCGCCGAGTCATGGGTACTGTCACCGGTAGGTACTCGCCTGCCTCCAGGCTCAATCGGCAAAGTCCATCGATCTTCTTGCCGAGGGGAACCATATCGGGCCCCACCATGTACGCTCTACGGCCTCGACGCCTCCTCGTAGGGGTATATATAAATCAGCACCAATAAAACTCATGGTGGATGCGCAAATATCATATCAAGAAAACCGGGTTTTTCAATGTATGCATAATTTCATGAACTCCCGCGGTTCCGAAATCCATAAAACATCATCTAAAATCCCAATAAACAATGCGCAAATCCAGGAATAAAGATATGCGATATATCTGAAATACGAGCATATGAAGTAGAATATGTAGCTGAAACCAGATGTATGCGAAATCAATAAGGTACAGCTAAGTATAGGTGTCTACCTATAAATAAAAGATGTCGTATACCCCTTGGGTATAAGTAGAATATGAAGGGTACCCCCCTGGGTATAAGTAAAATATGTGTAAGGTATACCTGTAGCTGTATCGCAAGGTGTAGATGTACCTATCACTAATGGTAAGATACACTATAGGTATACCGATAAACTAGATGTCAAGTATGATAGGCAATAAAGTATCTATAAGGGGTTGTGTGTGACATGGCAATTATTGACGGTGTGTGTGTAGCATACAATCCGTGCTCGTGCAACATGAACCGTCAATAATATCTGCAGTGTCCTACGGCTGCTAGTCACAGTACAACTATATCAAGAAAATAAAGTAAAGGCGCAATTCTAACAATGACGTAGAATATGCGACAGGTATTTGAATCCTAACCCAGACGCATAACGCCATGCGGGCGATTGCCCTGTAGATGTTAAATCTACTCACCTACGCTCCACGCTAGGTGAATCCTACCATCTGCTCCCCCCTGTAGAAGTGTCCGTAGTCCCTGCCTGCAAACCTGCAATTTAGACATGGAAATCATATATAAGCCAAATATTTCGCAAAAAGCGATATCGAACCAAAACGAGAAACTCGCGTCGCGAACTAAACGCGCGAGTGCACGATACGCTAAAACGTGTGTATACGCGTCTAAACACATCGCGACACGCCGCGATACGCTGGATCACAGAACCAACTCACGTATCGCGCGTATCGCGCAAACACAACGGACATGAAAAACGGTATATTGTCCCAGATTTTCCTACAGGTCAAATCTTACAAAACTAGACATGCCAAAACACTAGACAACACAGAAGTGTACCCTACCCAAAACCCCAACACCCTTGCCCCCTACTTGGCCGCAAATTGCGGCCAAACCTAATAAATCTGCGGCCACTGCTTGGAATTAGGGTTTCGTGCTCAGGTGGTGGTATCTAGACCTAGTGTACATGCCCCAGTTTTCTCAATTTTAACCTGAAGGTCCCGGGTCAATAGCAGATCACAGAAAGCCAATACATCGCTTTAAAATCACTAATTCGCACTAAAAGGAAACCCTATGGTATTTTAGTGTAATCTGGGTCAAATCTCAGTTAAGGTGACCTTAACAACACTTAAATGGGTAGGGTTTACCAACACAATCATCAATTTGCCATAACATCTCACAAATCACCATAATCTAGCACTAAACTAGCTATTTAACACTAATCGAAGCTAATCAACACACAAGCTTAGCAAACCATGAAATGGGGTTCAAGAAATATACCCTAATGAACCCTAGAAGGCAGGTGAAGAAGTGAAAAGAGCTGCTGCAAGTTGCTGGAGCTCCAGCTGCTGCTGTTGCTGCCTGCAGGTGCTGCTGCTGCTGCTGATGATGATGATGTTTGCTGCTGCTGCTGATGGATGCTGGTGTTGGAGCTGCTGCTGCTGCTGCCTTGCTCTGCTGTTGTGGTTGTGTGTGTTGCTGATGAAGCTGTTGCTGTTGCTAGCTTCTGGTGATGCTCTCTACTGCTGCTGCTGCTAATGGTGTTGCTGTTGCTAATGGTGCTGATGTTGTTTCTGGTACTGCTGCTGCTACTGCTGTTGTTTGCTGCTGCTGGAGCTGAAGCAGGGGTGTGTGTGTGTGTGTTTGTGTGAGAGAATGAGAGAACACCAACAAGTCAACCCCCTCCTCTCTCTCTCTCTCTTCATTAAATGAAGGCGTGGGCAAGCCATCATGCCTCATAATGTACTCTCTCTCTCTCGCACCAAGTCAACACAAAAACAACCATTTCCATAAACAAAATAAAAAGAAAACAACAACCATAATTAAAACCCAAAACACTTAAAACAAAACTATAAATCTAGATTAGGGAAAACGGTTAGTTAACCATGATTGCTAATCATGCTTAACCCCAAATTACAACCCTAGTTATCATGCACAAGTGTGTGCAAGCCTAGGAAAAATCTAATAAAATAATCATTAAATAGGATAAAATAATTGAAAACTAATTTGGTAAACTTTTTATTAAAAACCATACATTAAAATATAATTAGCCACAAAACACATTCTAAGATGTTATAATCTCCCCCCTTAACAGAAATTCGTCCCCGAATTTAAAAATATACTAAGCGTACCTTCAAAGAGAAGATTACAACTTTCAAATCTCGCTCTCAGCCTCCCAAGTGATTATCTCACTATACGGCTACGTCCAAGAAAACCCTTCACAGATGGCAAGACCCTTGACCGACGTTTCTCCACTTGCCGAGCCATTAACACACATGGCTGCTGGTGAACGAAAGATCGCGACCAAGCTAATTGGTCTAGTGCCAAATCATGTGAGAAAGGTCTAGAAGGTAATTGTAAAGTATCATCACAAGGAATACGGGGTGAAAATTCAATAATCTGGGCGGAAGTGCCAAATTAAAGGCAACAAAACTAACTCGCTTATAGGATCTCGAAAGGACCTACAATCCAGAGACAAGCTTCCCAAAATCCAACACGTCATTCATTGGAAAGTCCGTAGGAATAAATGATCTGTCCCTGCGAACTCGAGTCTATAACCAACGCAGTCGGCATAAGACCTCAGTTCGCAATGGACAATTCCCATCCTGACCTAACACAACTGGACCATCTCCGAAGTCTCTAGACATAGCTGGGGTCCAAAATCCTACTTACGCAGAGTCAGAAAAACAACAGATTGGTGATCGACATGACCTAACCCCTAAACCTAAAGGTGGCCAATCGGAGTGTCTCCTGATAACAGCTATCGAAGAAGAAACCTAACGATGGCGAGTGGCGATCCCCGACCGCTGACAACAATCAAAACAAACACACAACTTAACAAGGAACAACTGAGCAAACTGAGTATAACCGGACGACGAGAATCCGAATGGAGTCACACCCTGACTAATCTTGGGTAGAAACCATAACGAAATTCGTGGAGATCTGCTCCCACTCCTACTTCGGAACGGTAAAAGGTTGCAACTCTCCAGCCGGCCTCAGATGCTCGACCCAAGCACACAACAAGACAGACGCCTTGAAACGAACCATAAAACTTCTTCTTACATCCCTGTCCACCCGTAACTATCTCACAAGTCATGTCAATGTTGGTGGAACATGAATGGAAACAGAGAGTTGACTGATGTGCCTGTTCTAGGATTGCACGTCTCTACCTGATAATATCAGGTACACAAACGCGTCCCTAACTTAGCACACCATTGTCACAAATCAAGGACTCCAAATCATTACCCAGCCGAGTATGCTTAAGTATCTCTGACGAACGAGCATCGGCGGGTAGTGTCTCGCGAAAGCGGTTTAAGAAAAGTGGTCGGGCGCGGACATGAGCAAGCTGTCCCCTCCGTAGAGACGAACTAAAGCTATACTCGACGATCACACAAGAACTGTAAATCTGCAGAAGACTATCACAACAATCAAAATCCGCTGCAGGAAGATGTACGTTAAGCTCTGGTGGTCCGTGGAAAATCTGACACAACTCTCGAACAAGTAGTGTCTCCAAATCTCCAACGCAAAACCACCGCGGCCATCTCCAGATCATGAGTGGAATATCCTTCTCGTACTTCCTCCAAATATAGGGAAGTAAAAGCGATAACTCTGTAGCGTCACCTCAGTACACACTCGAGCCCCACTCAATAAACATTACAGTTAAACAACAAGGTCGCCCGAACCAAAGGCAAAGAAAGACTGATGCAGTTGTTAACTGAATCTTCAACTACTGAAAACTCCGCACACATGCCTCCGTCCACAGAAAAGAAACCTCCCTTCCGGTCCATTCAGTCGACGGTGCAGCACTACTCTAACAATCCTGCATGAAACGGCGGTAAAAACCTGCTAAGCCCAATAATCTGCGGATCTCCGTCCTGCACACAAGTCTGGACCTACGCTGTACGGCCACGATCTCCCTTGGAACCATACGAAACCGTCTCCCGTGACTACAAGACCTAGGAGTCAACACAAAACAAGCCTGAAGAAACACTCCGAGAATTTAGCAACTGCTGGTGCTCTCTTAGTATCTGCATAACAAATCCTCAAGTGCTACTACTGTCCCTCAAGACACATTAAATAGACCAGAATGTTGTAAATAACACAACAAAAACTGGTCGAGGAACGGCCTGAAGAAATCTGGTTCATCACATCTACGAATGCTGCTAGGGCATCAGTGAATCCAACGACTCACAAAAACACACAAAGCCCGTCGCCCGCATAAGGCAGTCTTCGGAATGCCATTACTCCGAACCGCAATATTGATGACCTGATCCCAAACAAACTTAGAAAATGTCTCGCACTCTGGAGCTGATCGAAGAAATCGTCAATGCGAGGTAAGGGATATCTCTCCGCACCGTAAGCCGGTTCAATTAACGATCCGTCGATACACAACCTCAAACTGCCGTCTTTCTCCTTGACGAACAAAAATAGGAGCTTCCAAAAGCGAAACGCTCAGACGCACAAAACTCCCCAACAAATAACTCTGCAGCTGATCCTTAAGCTCCCTAAGCTTTGCCGGCTCATCCCGAACAACGTCGGAAAACTCTCGCACGAAAGGAACCCGGTCCAACAAACCCACTGTGGCTCCAGTATCACGAATGAATGCCAAGAATTCACGACATCTCCTCAGAAGCCGACTAGCGAAAAAGGCTGAATTCAAGCTGTGAGAGGCGGCACAACTATCCACCTGCACAACAAGAACTGACTCACCGGAAAAACAATTCCTGACTGTTTCCTCACGGCAGTCCACAAACGCCTAGCATGTAGTTAACTAGTCTATGCCCAGGAGAACGTCAAATCCAACATCTCTAGAGGGATCGAAACGACGGACGAATCTCTATCTCCTATCCTATTGGCACACAACTGAATACGTGTCGCACAACAAAAGAATCACTGACAGAAGTTAGCACAAACTACAACTAATCTACCCAACCACGGCACAAGCATGAAAAACAAACGAATACATCAAAAGAACATGCGAAATAAGGATACCTGAAAACTCTGCATTGGACGCCTGCGCGTCCCGATGAGTAGAAGCAAACTCCTGTGTCTGCCCTCTACCCGCAGCTGGCTGAACTCCTCTGGTAGACTGAGCCCTCTGAGCGAACCTTCCACGTCTACGGCCTCTCTGAAAACGATCCTGACGAGGTGCTAAGGAACAATCCCTGACGAAGTGCTGAAGGCTTCCGCATCGAAAACATCCACGCGCTGACTGCTGACCCTCCTGGGAATGAGAGCTGAATGACTGTCCTCGTCCTAAGCCTCTGCTACTCCCGCGACGGCCACGAAATCTGTCTCGATGACTAAACCTCTGTCTCTGGGCTGGTACAATGGTACGAGTCCTCCACTATCCTGGAACTCTCTGAGCCTCTGGAATACGCGTCTCGTCAACTGGAGCTGCAACCACTGGTGCTGTGTAGGTGACAGACTGCTGCATGCTGATCGTAAGTGACAACTGAGTAACAGGGGTGACAACCTCCTGTCGTAGCTCCCGAACGACATCAACTAATGAATTCATAGTCTGGCAGAAGTCTTGCATCTCTGCCCAAAGTCTATCAATAGTATATGTCGTTGGCTGATCTGTCTGCACCTGTGCAACTAGAGTGCCATCCTGGTCAGTACTCGTCTCACCCGAGCCAACTCTGACCTCGGCCCTCGCTGCATCACTCTAAGTCCCCATAGTCATCGGCGGAAAGGCTATAAATAGATATAAGATTCGATGAGAATAAGGAATCGAATCTCAAGGATATGAATCATCAAAGAAGGAATTTCAAGCAAATTGTACTTAGATTACTTAAGGCGAAGTACCGCATCGTGGGTATGCTGCAGACATACACACACTACGTTACTCTGCTTAAGCTACCTACTTCATCATACTAAGGTCATCCTACACTCCGAAAGGTAAAACCTAGCGCTCTGAGACCAACTTTGTCATGACCCGAAATTGGCCCGTGACGGCCCTAATACTACGCAACGCCTAAAGACGTAACCCAGTAAAAGAAATCCAAAACCCAGAAATCTAAACCATAAAAATACGGAAAAGATAATAAAAGTATTTTGAAACATTTGAAATCACAACCCAAATTCTTTAAAATTCCTACTTTCTTTCTTTAAAATTTTGGCAACACTCCCTTTTGTAAAAACTAGCCAAGATGAATACCACACAAATATACGACGCCGTAGCGAAGAAATAAAGACAATGGAGAGAAAGCTGTTTATAAAAGACAAAAAAATCCACAAATATTATACAACAACGTCCTCACCAAGTCTCTAAGTCAACAACATAATAGTAGATGGAGAGTACAAGATACAACGAATGTACAATACGAAATACAGATAACCACCAAAACCCACCTAAGCAAAATAGTACTGTGAGCTGATGCGGTATCTGTAGCAAAAGATGATAGATGGATACTGAATAGCCTGCCTCGACTACTCTGGGGAATAACCTAAAACACCTATGGCACAACGGGGGTGAGTTGCCAACTCGTGAATAGTAGATAACATATGCAGGTAATCGCAGGAATGTACGTACAGCATGAATCTAAGATATGCGATTACAGTAATAACATGTCATGTGAATGCAGAATAATGGAAAGTACACTAGTAGGTACAATCAATGTGTGAAGCAATAATGACATGATAATAGTATGCAATAACTATGCAATGGGGATATGAGAAAGTAGATATGCAGCAATCATAAGGGTACACTAACAGGTACTACCAATATATGAAACCGTGCATAAGTGAATAGGGATGAGGTAGGGAGTGAAATATGTCGTTTCCACGAAAACCTGATATCGTGGTAGGGTCACAATCTATTAAGACATTCATATCCCAATTCCTCAAATCCGCCCCCAAGTTGGGCTCTCATATCAAATAAGTCTCACATCTATCCAATGTACAATATCGAGTAATCTCCTATATGCCGAATGTACAAATCGACAATCCCATAGGTATCTTGTATCCAATCTCAATGAATTACCTAATATCCCAAATCACATCTCAAGTAAGATTCTAGCATCCTAAATATTTATATATCCAGAAATAAATATGATGGGGTCAATACACATAAATTAGCGTCCCACTCCACTAATATTGGTGTAAGGGTATATAAAACAACGGCTAAATCCCCTGTTATATATACAAAGGTGTTAAAGAAATATCATGAAAACCATGTTCCAAGCATCGACACAGAAATCCTGATCACGTATCATACGCTATCCCGAAAGCACGAGTGCCGAGCTCTGACCCTCGCCTTTCGATGTATGCATACGTATATGACTCCCAATGGTGTCTCCGTGATCCCCCGCCGAGTCATGGGTACTGTCACCGGTAGGTACTCGCCCGTCTCCAGGCTCAATCGGCAAAGTCTATCGATCATCTTGCCGAGGGGAATCATACCGGGCCCCACCATGTACCCTCTACGGCCTGGATGCCTCCTCGTAGGGGTATATATAAATCAGCACCGATAAAACTCAAGGTGGATGTGCAAATATCATATCAAGGAAACCGGGTTTTTCAATGTATGCATAATTTCATGAACTCCCGCGGTTCCAAAATCCATAAAACATCATCTAAAATCCCAATAAACAATGCGCAAATCCAGGAATAAAGAAATGCGATATATCTGAAATGCGAGTATATGAAAGAGAATATATAGCTGAAACCAGATGTATGCGAAATCAATAAGGTACAGCTAAGTATAGGTGTCTACCTATAAGTAAAAGATGTCGTATACCCCCTGGGTATAAGTTGAATATGAAGGGTACCCCTGGGTATAAGTAAAATATGTGTAAGGTATACCTGTAGCTGTATCGCAAGGTGTAGATGTACCTATCACTAATGGTAAGATACACTATAGGTATACCGATAAGCTAGATGTCAAGTATGATAAGCAATAAAGTATCTATAAGGGGTTGTGTGTGACATGGCAATTATTGACGGTGTGTGTGTAGCATACAATCCGTGCTCGTGCAACATGAACCGTCAATAATATCTGCAGTGTCCTACGGCTGCTAGTCACAGTACAACTATATCAAGGAAATAAAGTAAAGGCGCAATTCTAACAATGATGTAGAATATGCGACAGGTATTTGAATCCTAGCCCAGACGCATAACGCCATGCGGGCGATTCCCCTGTAGATGTTAAATCTACTCACCTACGCTCCACGCTAGGTGAATCCTACCATCTGCTCCCCCCTGTAGAAGTGTCCGTAGTCCCTGCCTGCAAACCTGCAATTTAGACATGGAAATCATATATAAGCCAAATATTCCGCAAAACGCGATATCGAACCAAAACGAGAAACTCGCGTCGCGAACTAAACGTGCAAGTGCACGATACGCTAAAACGTGTGTATACGCGTCTAAACCCATCGCGATACGCTGGATCACAGAACCAACTCACGTATCGCGCGTATCGCGCAAACACAATGGACATGAAAAACGGTATATTGTCCCAGATTTTCCTACATGTCAAATCTTACAAAACTACACATGCCAAAACACTAGACAACACAGAAGAGTACCCTACCCAAAACCCCAACACCCTTGCCCCCTACTTGGCCGCAAATTGCGGCCAAACCTAATAAATCTGCGGCCACTACTTGGAATTAGGGTTTCGTGCTCAGGTGGTGGTATCTAGACCTAGTGTACATGCCCCAGTTTTCTCAATTTTAACCTGAAAGTCCCGGGTCAATAGCAGATCACAGAAAGCCAATACATCGCTTTAAAATCACCAATTCGCACTAAAAGGAAACCCTATGGTATTTTAGTGTAATCTGTGTCAAATCTCAGTTAAGGTGACCTTAACAACACTTAAATGGGTAGGGTTTACCAACACAATCATCAATTTTCCATAACATCTCACAAATCACCATAATCTAGCATTAAACTAGCTATTTAACACTAATCGAAGCTAATCAACACACAAGCTTAGCAAACCATGAAATGGGGTTCAAGAAATATACCCTAATGAACCCTAGAAGGCAGGTGAAGAAGTGAAAGGAGCTGCTGCAAGTTGCTGGAGCTCCTGCTGCTGCTGTTGCTGCCTGCAGTTGCTGCGGCTGCTGCTGATGATGATGATGTTTGCTGCTGCTGCTGATGGATGCTGGTGTTGGAGCTGCTGCTGCTGCTGATGATGATGTCTGCTGCTGCTGCTGATGGATGCTGGTGTTGGAGCTGCTGCTGCTGCCTTGCTCTGCTGTTGTGGGTGTCTGTGTTGCTGATGAAGTTGCTGCTGTTGCTAGCTTCTGGTGATGCTCTCTACTGCTGCTGCTGCTAATGGTGTTGCTGTTGCTAATGGTGCTGATGTTGTTTCTGGTGCTGCTGCTGCTACTGCTGTTGTTTGCTGCTGCTGGAGCTGAAGCAGGGGTGTGTGTGTGTGTTTGTGTGAGAGAATGAGAGAACACCAACAAGTCAACCCCCTCCTCTCTCTCTCTCTCTTCATTAAATGAAGGCATAGGCAAGCCATCATGCCTCATAATGCACTCTCTCTCTCTCACCAAGTCAACACAAAAATAACCATTTCCATAAACAAAATAAAAAGAAAACAACAACCATAATTAAAACCCAAAATACTTAAAACAAAACTATAAAGCTAGATTAGGGAAAATGGTTAGTTAACCATGATTGCTAATCATGCTTAACCCCAAATTACAACCCTAGTTATCATGCACAAGTGTGTGCAAGCCTAGGAAAAATCTAATAAAATAATCATTAAATAGGATAAAATAATTGAAAACTAATTTGGTAAACTTTTTATTAAAAACCATACATTAAAATATAATTAGCCACAAAACACATTCTAAGGTGTTACAACTTGATTTGATCATACCAACCCGAGTAGGGTCGTCCAGTTTTAACAATTTGCCCAGCCACTTCGCTCGCCCGATGAGCTCGTATCTGCTGAGCGATATAGTCGTCCAAGGCGGCTTTAGAAATGGTCTCCTCTTTAGCTGCTGAACAAGCCGGAAGTGGGTTCGATGTCTCTCCCCTATCGTCTTCAAGGATAATCGGAGGGTGTCCACATGGAGGACCCGGCTGTAACATCATCCCGACCATGTCCTGGAGTAAAAGCGCCATTCGTTTAATGTTGGCCGCTTGTTCCGCTGCCTCGTTGTCCTTCTTTCAAGCATTCTCCGAAGGAATTCTGCATCAGTTTCTTGCTCATGACGCTGTTCTAAGAACATCTCTGAGCTTGCTTTTGGTCCTGTAAGTGCGGCCATGGCTGTTAGCATCTCTTGGAGCTTTTGTTGTTGTTGCTCCTGAGCCTTAATCACTGATCGCGTAAGTGGTCGATAACCTGTGGAGATACGGCTATCCTCTTTTCCGGATGCCATATAGACGGTATGCACCACCATGCCCACAGACTTAGGGCGTTTTGGCTCAGTGCCCTTGACATTTGTCGCAGACATGGGAATTTTCTCCGGCCTTCTCCTCTTATGGGCGGTCGAAGTTGAGGGGGCCATTGCAGTGGGCACCCAAGTAGCTGTCATCTTCTGTGGCTTAACAGAGTGGTTCTGTTCTTGCCGAACCTTCATCTTTTCCTGTCGGCGGGGGTAGTCTTGTTCAATAACCGAGTCTTGGACTTGACGCCAAACTTTATAAATTTTAGAGGACAGCCGCTGAGGGGGCTGCTCCAGCTTCGCCTTTGTAGCGTTCTCCATTGGTAGAGGAGATCTTTTCAGCACAGCAGTTGGTGAATTCCTGCGCACCCTGTTAAGTAGTTCAAAGCTGTTCCCAGTTGGAACAGAAACATCAACTTCCACCGTTGGAGCTGGCGGAGTCAGTCCAGAAGGGGAATTGCCCCCAGCTTTCCTCACTCGGAGCCAGTGGAGATGTCGCGCATGTCGTGCGACCGGGATTACCGCCGCTGTTGGAACAACTTTTCCATGTCCCCTGTTCTGATAAGAGTCTGTTGTTGGCGCTAGCCTGTCAAAGACAGATGCTCGCTGAGAGGGAATTGCTAATCCTGAAAAGGTCGATTTTCGTGCAGGGGAAACAGCCTTGGTTACTTCACCCGGAGTAGGAGCTGAAACGGTCAGTCTTGTGAAGACCAACCCTTTAGCCGGAGAACCCGCCTTGGTGACTTCGGGAGTAGGAATAGCTATCTGCTTCGGGATAAAGCCTTCTAGTATTGCAGGCTTCTTCACGGGCCCGTTGGAGTTTTGGCCCAGTCTGCTGAAAACTGAGATGCTTGGTTTGGGCGACCCGTTAAGAGGGGCCGCGGTAGTGGTAAGCCGATCAAAAACCTACTTCTTCGGAGCTTCTTGTGATGATACAAGAGCGTTGAAACTTGTTGGCAGGATCATAGTCCCGAAGAACAATCCAGTGGTGACCTGAGTCACCTGTTCCACCGGTATAGTGAAGATGGAGGCCGCTTGGGGCCCGTAAGTCACACCTCCGGACGGGACGGAGCGAGAGTTGCAGTTGTAGTTAGTGCAGTTTGAAGCCATTGATCTTCTGTTTTCTGCACGAAGCAAGACACCAAATCTTAGTACCTCGAATCAACAGGTAACCATATCAAACCGCGATTCGTTCGCGAACACGACACACGAAGTGTGGTGTGGAAAGAGGAAAAGGTCCCACCGGGCGTGCCAGAATCTGTTCTCCTCCGAACACAGAGACGCGACCGCGTAGGTCCGTCTTGCCTGAATTTGGGGGCAGATGCTATTTGGTGCTATCCGTCCACCTCTCCGAAGATGCTAAGTTGATTTATAGCACCATGTATCGAAAGTTTAAACGGATGCGGCTGATGTAGCAGACTTCGTCAGATTCCCCCTTATTGAAGGGTTTTTGATTGTGGGGACGCTCTTCCCTGCAGGCGCAAGCCCCTTCAGTTAATTACGCTACCGCATCGCGGTAACCACTTTCTCCTTCTCCATGTGGTCACTTCGTGTCGTGTGTGTTTGTTTTGTTTTTTGGTTGCCCGTGGATTGTATACGGAGACTAATTTATGTTATCGCCCATAGGGCGTGGATTAGTCCAAATCCGTATTTTCTTAGATTTGGGTTTGTGGTTGGGTTTAAGGATACGTTAGTCTCATTTGGGACTAAGATCAACTTAAACGTTTGTTAAGGATACGTTAGTCTAATTTTAGACTAAGATCAAGTTAACGGGATCGTTTAGATCCAACAAAAGAGCATTTGGGCTCTATTATTTAGTTTAGGGACATTGTGGTCGATTACCAGTTTAAGGACATGGTGGTCCAAGGTTAAGGACATCATAGTCCATGGGCTTAAGGACCCTACAGTCTAAGGTTAAGGGCATTATAGTCCATGGGCTTAAGGACCCCACAATCTAAGGTTCAGGACATCATAGTCCATAGGCTTAAGGACCCCACAGTCCAAGTTTAAGGACATCATAGTCCATGGGTTTAAGGACCCCACAGTCCAAGGTTAAGGACATCATAGTCCATGGGTTTAAGGACCCCACAGTCCGAGGTTAAGGACATCATAGTCCATGGAATGATTGGTTATCGAGACCCATCACCTCTCTGAAGACGTTGAAGGATTACAACGACAAATATCAAAGGAGTGAAGAGATGTACCCTTGAACCAAAGTTGATTGGGAGATTTGTAGTCCAATTTAGGACTAAGATCAATTAATTAGATTATGAGCACATGAGATCAATTAAATCTGAATTGAGGGCTTATGGCCAACTTGGGCTAAGTCCAATTAGCTTTAAAATGTTGGGCCTTTGTTTGGACTGTTGAACATTTTTCTGGGTTCAATCCCCTATTATATAGCAATGTTAAACAGGGGTTTGGGGTTCTGACAACATTTTGTCTTTGGCTGAGCACTAACCATGCATTATATCTCTGGACTTTACTTTGCATATCATATGAACTGATCAATTTTGAGGTTCAGTTGAAGGGGAAACTTGACTCTGGAAGATTTAGCCAATTTAGGCTAAGACTGGTTTGAAAATAGTGTTAAACACTAGCACATATCTGGCGGTCACGTGTTCCCACGTGATGCATTTAAAATAGTGTTAAACACTAAGGATGAAATGCTCAAAATAGTGTTAAACACTAGAAAAATGAGACGCTCACGTGAGGACACGTGAGGTGCCCTAAGATTGGGCCAAGATTCCTTTATTGTATTCTCAGAATATTCAAATAAGTGTTAAACACTTTTAGTCTCCATGGCCATCACGTGTGGGAACGTGATGGGCATCCATGCACTGGATATTAAAAGGATTTGCTAGAGGTCACGTGAGGACACGTGAGGGGGCCCAAAATCTGTTCTGCCTTTTCTTTGAGAAGTTTGTTCAAGGGTCACGTGGGAGCAAGTGACCCAATCTCATTCATCTTTTTTTGACCATTGAGGGGAGGGTCATGTGTTGCCACGTGATCAGGTTGGGTACTTGATCTTTTTACGTGCATGAAAAGTCCCTTGTTTAAAAATTAAATTCTTTTGTAGGGTTGAACCCTAATTTTATTTAGAGGAATTAAATTCCTATGTATTTGGAAGAATTAAATTTTTTAAACCCAACTCTCTCTCCAAGTTTTGGATCTGCATGGCAGAATCTCCCCGATGAGAATTAAATTCTCAACTTATGGGGAGATCTGCTTCTGTAGATCTTCAACCATGAAGAAGAACTAAGTTCTTGTTTTAAGGGTTAAACTCTGTCTCTGTTGGAGTAATTAAATTCCTAAGTGTTTGGAGGAATTAAATTCCTTAAACTCAATTCTCCCTTTAAGTTTTGGATCTGCATGGCAGAATCTCCCCGATGAGAATTAAATTCTCAACTTATGGGGAGATCTACTTCTGCAGATCTTCAACCAAAAGAAAAACTAAGTTCTTATTCAGAAGAGTTAAACTCTTAGTTTGAGAATTAAATTCTCTTTTTGTTTTGTGGAGCTAATGATCTCTTTCCCTTTCTCACCTAGGGTTTCTTTCACTTCTGAGGAAATCTTCCTTTCTCTCTCTCCATTTTTTCTTCCCTCTTGGCTTTTATTTATAGGAGAAAGAAAAGAATCAGTCTGTTTAGTCAATCTTTCATTTAAAGATTTTGATTGATTTTGTAACCAACATGATCTTTTAGATCACTCAGTGAATTTTATTCACCATTGGATTTTTAATCCAAAAGATATTTTGTCTGTTATTCCTGGCAAATTTCAGGGAAATCTTTCCTTATATAGAATCTTTCTATAAATTGGTGATTTTTAATCTCCATTTGATTTTTAATCCAACGGTGTTCAACTTTACAGAGCACAATCATTTTTGTTTTGAAAGATTTAGAGAAATATTTTTCCAGTTAGGCTTTTTGATTTCCCTTAATTAGAATTTAATTCTATTAGTTCAGAATGTTTAAGAGCCTATCACGTGTTAGCACGTGACCCCACTAATTGACCAATTAATTAGAATTTAATTCTATTGGTTTAGAGGGCTTAAGAACCCATCACGTGTTGGCACGTGACCCCACTGATTAATTATTTAATTAGAATTTAATTCAATTATTTCAGAGGGTTTAAAAGGCTATCACGTGTTGGCACATGACCCCACTGATTAATAATTTCCAATTATTTATTTTATTCAGTGCCTACAGGCTTTGCCTGTAAATGGTCACGTGTCTGCACGTGATGCCCGGTCACGTGTGGGCACGTGATGCCTCATAACTTTTGATCCCGGATGAATTATGAGGCCCATAATATATCAAATCGAAGGATTTTTTGAGACACTTTCGATACCATAAGAATTTAGCTGTTTCTCATTTGGGAGTTTGTCAAAATGCAGCCCGGAAAATACTGGTTCGCATTTTCTTAAGCGTATCGCTGCCATTTGATACCTTAGGCTCTTTTGCGCAGAATTTTTTTGGCGGGAACAATGGTTTGGTTTGGTACTCCAATCGTTGATGGCTCAAGTTGGCCCGCGGGAGTCCAATTAGTCACCTCCACCGCATAAGCAGTCCATGGGCGTTCCGTCAGTGATATAGAGTGGATGGGTTCTGACGGCTCTTCACAGGTAAAACTACGGCGGACCCCGATGATAAGACCGTACCACTTTCCCCACAAGAGAAGACTAGCATGGTCCCTGTCATGCGCCCTGATCATCGCTATAACCTCCTCGTTCGATGGCGACTGCGGAAAAGCGGCTTCTGAGCGAGTGTAAGGGAAGTCAGGAAGCGATGCCATCGTTCCTAAAATAAAAAAACCATTTAATAATAATAATAATAAATAATAAGGTAATATAAAATAAAATAACAGAAAACCATGATGTAACGGGACCACTTCCTGCAAAACCAATGGATCCCACAAAATCTAATCAGCGGCTCACCAATGATGAGGCAAAGTAATCATTGGGAGAATAAAAAAGGATTCTCTTCAAGTAAATAGGAAAGTTTAAACAACTCTTAAAGCGGGTTCTGTTAAAAAACAAAATAAAAAATGCACAACAGATTCAAATCTGCATTAGGGCATTAAAACCCTTGATCGCACGCTTTTGGCGTGTCAAGTTTTAAGAGTTCTAAAGTTAACCGCGATCAGGACGGTGTCGCTTTGCAGCTAGCCGCGATGAGCACGGGTCGATCCACAGGGAAACGGAGCGTTTTACATTCTTGTTCTTACGAGTTAATACGCGTGGGCGGAATTGTTCTTATATAACCTATGTGTTACATGCAAAGTAACGATTTGTTAGGAAAAGATACAATAGTGTAAGTTAAGGTAATCCGTATTCAAGTCTTTTGAGCCGAACTTAACGATTGAAGCTAGAACAATCAGCAACAACGTGGATTTGGGGATTTAAGCACGGTATTAGAAATCCGGCTTATTTACCCTTGTCCGCCCGTTCTTGTCTCTTGCTTTCGCTTCCGGCCAAACCGAACGCAGCCGGTCACGGTTAGGAATCACCGTTACCTTGGTAGGGTAGAGTGCCTAACGGAGCACTTGCGTAACGTTTGGACGGAGTTCAATGAAAAATACGGGAAAAGGAAATGAGAAACGGAACGTTAACTTACAATATCAATCTATTTCCTAAAAACACATATTCACAAATCATTCAAGAACAAACCAAAAAGGGCAAAGAAAAGAGAAACAAAGAAAAGAAAGGTTCATTACAAGTAAGTAAATAACATGATAATAATTTGCATGAAATTAAAGCAAGTAATAAAAAGCAAGTAATGGAAAGAGCAAGAATGAAAATACTAAGAACCCAAGATCAGAACACAAGCCATGGATTCTGATACCTAAACTTAAACTTGCAAGCTTAATTAAGAGGTTGCAAGATCAAGTGAAGATAAAAAAAACCCAAGGGGAAATGAGGCACAAAAAGAGAACTTTATTAATCTTCAAGAACGGTACAACCCTTGAGATCAATAACCAACCCTTAAACTTTCAAGCTCAATGAAGAGGTTGAAAGATCAAGAGAAGCTTAAGAACTCAAGGGGACTAAACTATTTACAAGAAAAGAGAAAAGAAAACTTGGACAATCTAAGACAAAATGTATGTGCACGGCGGCGCCCCGGCCGTCAATCCGACGCCGGAGTGCGGAAGCGATGATTTTCTTTGACTTTTCAAATCGGCACCACCGCGCACTAAGAACCCGGATCGTGTCATTAATCTAGTCCTAGCTATCTAGAGAAGGGGTTGAGAGATATACCGAGCGATCCGTGTCCTTCGGTCTTCTCGTCGTCATCCCGATCTCCCCGCGGAATCTCCGGTCTCCACCAAGTCGCCGGAAGGGCACCACGTCGCCGGCTTCTTTTACGGGCTCCCACCTCTGGACCGGTCAACTCGGGTACAAAGTTGGCGAGTCGACGTGCCCAAGGTTTACTGTAGAATACGTGTAGTGCTCTATGTCTCATTTGGGGTTACTTAAAGTTGCCTTTGGTGGAGGATTGAGATGTAAGCTTTTGTGGATGAACTTGGAAACTTTTGTAGCATGAAAAGAGCAAAAATTCCCACACCAAAATAATGGGCAGCCCCTCCCTTGGCTTGGCCGGCCATGCATGGTGGTGAGTGAGAATGGAGTTAAGAGAATGAGGGAGGGTCTCATAAGAATAATGCAAGAGAGAAAGAGATCAAAAATGTTATCATGAAAGGAAATGACCACACACTCAAACCCACACTCAACCAACCATCATCATTACTCCAAAGTCAAGCAATGATCAACAACCAAAACCAATACTCCATCAACTAATCATCAACAACCATGGTGAAATGAAGAAGAAGTCAAATGGTGGAGGAATTATCATACAAAGATATGCAAAGACAACCCTCCAAAATACTTATTTGCACAAATGCAAATAAGCCCTCCTCCACCAATCTTCAGCCAATGAAAGATACAAAGAAATATGGCTGAAACGGAAAACAAACTGGCAACTCCAAAAAACTGATCCCGTAATAAATTACAGGAAAACCCCGCTACTGTATATACATACCCGTATTTGTATTTCGACCGAAATACAAATGCAATGAGACAAAATCTACACTGTACAATACTAGCATCCGGCTTAAACCAAAGCCTGCTAGTATTATCCATCCGATCCTGATCCGTGCAATACCGCACATATCTGATCGAACCCTGCCATATATCCATACAGCCTCTAGTACGAACCGTCCAATCCTGATCCGTGCAATACCGCACGTATCTGATCGAACCCTGCCATATCTCTATATGACCTTTACAGCGTTTCGCCCGAAACTTGAGTAACTGAATGTGGGGGACTCAAAAGACTCGTCAATACTATGGATGTGGATTTAACCACTAGCACGTCAGAGGTATTAGCCATACGTGACGGGCTACCAGCTATTGACCAAAAGGGACGTCGATGAGCGAACTCATCCTGACACCCTACTGAGCCTTTCAGTGACAATATCCGTACAGTCCGGTCCGTTCGTCTATGTGCATCGCATGGCGAGCCTAGGGGGTTGGTAAAAGTCAGACCCCAAAACCGGTACAAGTCGTGTCGGAGTGTATCCCAGAACACCGTGAGATACTACTGGAATACCTACCAGTAAATCTCCTGCCTTGGCCAAGGACTTCGTGTAAGGGCTCTCCTAGACACAGCGCGACCTCACCCCCAATACCGGGAGAGACGAACCCCTGAAGATCCGCTCATTGCCTCCATGTGGCTCGGGACTGTACCCAACTAAAACCTGTTTGGACGTCTCCTTTGAGCGTGGTAGGGTAGTAATCAAAGTACAGTGGGAACTCACACGAGACAAATGACGATCCTCAGGTCGATGAACTAACCTGTACACATGTCACCAGGGAACTGCTATCTGACGTCAGGTATAAGACCAACTAGCATGTTCCCGGCGAGTCCTGTCCGGTGTACTCATAACCCAATGAGCACCTGTATACATCTTAGGTGAACCAACTGACACCAGTGGCTTGTGAGACCGGCCACCGCCCCTCGTCGGGGTCTCAACTGTATACACTAGTCTACTCTGGAGTATCGATGCCCTGTCTCGAAACTCCCACGACTAGGGACCCTTTAAGGATGTGCTTATGGACTACCAGCTCCCACGTATAGGATCGCCCTCATACTGCTGGCAGTCAAGCATGAATCATAGGGGCTCTATCAACGTGCAATAGTGACCTGTGAGGTCACCTAAAGCAGTACACGATGATAAAGGTAAACCAGATAGCATACTATCATCTTGAGTAAGACTGTCCTACCGGGATAGGTCCTCCCTCAATCATTGCAATCACGTGTCTGTGATCCAATAATTGACTCTGAGGGCACTATCTCCAACAATCTCCCACTTGCACTCAAGGCTAATCATTGCGATGTCGCATACTCACAGCCCGTGTGATACCGAACACCCAATTCCTCTAGTAGTCAGTCTCACAAAACCCGTTTGCGAAACTATTGCGTTCGAGGAATAGCCTCAGCGAGTGGATCCGCTATGATGTTTCTTTCTATGTCTCTCTATATCTCAAGTTCACGGAGAAAGCCATCTCCCGTAATGAGCAATACCTGTCTTAGAATATGTCTGGATGTCTGATGGGACCTAGCTCATAAATGAACTCCAAATCCAAACTTCTTAGACTGTATCATCAACTGAACTTAATCAGTATCCTGCGCCATGCCTCCCTCAGTATCGCCTTGGACCACCTGTCCAAAATACTGCCCCTCGTCAGAAGGAAAAACTATAACTCTGACAACCTCCTTGTCGTCCAGGTCACCTTAGAAGCCTGGAATGATAACTGTCTCCCGAATGAGGCTATCGCTATCATATCCCTAGAACATCCACTTATGTTCTAAAACTGCTTCCGACTGTTTCTCTAGGATAGGATCAATGTCAGCTTATTGCATCTAGTGCAAGAACAACATCTGGTGTGGTACTTGACATCTCATAATTGACTCAATTGCCTAACCAAGTGATCTGCCAATCATGCACATCCCTCTCCCCTTTAGTCTGTAAGACACCTTTAGAGAAGGTGACTCCATCACCTGCAGGTACACTGCCGTGCCAGGAGTCGTCCATTCTAAATACTCTTAGAATGCTATCTAAGTACCCTTAATTGGGAAACCACCCAAATCTAGATCTAAAACCATAGATCTAGTAACCGGTATGTCAGATATAATGTCCGAGTCCCATGTGGAGAAACCACTGTGTGACGACCAAAGTATAACCGATCGTAGTATAGGAATATCACTTCCTACTCTGTGTATGTCATCCAAATACCATGACATCACACCCTACTACCTTCTTAACTGATCCATCCCCTATTCTGATGAAGTCAAACCTATGACTGTCACATCAGAAATAGATGATCTATCTCCGCTACATCTGCTTTAGTCTATAAATAGACATAAGCCACTTGTCCACCAATGCTTCCGCTGCTCCCACTGACTACGACAACCCTCTGGCAGAGTCATATAGACGTACACTTCTAAAGCCAGTTTAGAACGACGCTATACTCATCCTCCCGCCGGGTCTCGCAGCGTGGAACAACAGCAATGGCAAGTGTGGGTAAACAAGAACCTCCCTGTCACCGTCCTTGAGGCTACCGGAGTACCTCTCGGGTGCCTGAGGTTACCCACCTTACCTGCGGAGTGGCCAATGGAATGTCAAACCAGATTGAATCTTTAGGTTCCTTATCAAATCTTCAGTAATCGTTTGCGGTTCTGGAATCACTTCCAGTTCTACCATACTCCCACTACTGTTTTCTGAAAAAATCCATTTCTAATAAAACTGTGGCGAGTCTAGAACAATATCACTATTGATCTTCCAGATGGTAGAAAGTCAACCCTCGTCATAGCCTGGGTTAACCCACAAACAGCCATTACAGAAACGTGCATTGAGTTATCCAGAGTCTGGTTTTAAGCATAAGCCAGACAACTCCCCGTACCTTAACATCGTTAAGATATGAACTGTTCTATATCCAATATAGAACCAGAGGCACTGATTTAATTGAACCAGATTCAAATCATGCAGCTGTCTCCAGTACATGTCAACTAAATGGAAGGAGGCTGATCAGCGTTACTCAACTTAAGAATGCTTCCAATTATGAGTAACCTGAAAGAGAAGCAAGTTCACTTAATCATTACTATCAACTAAATACCATACACAAGTATCTACATCTTCGATCACCTTGAAGAATCCTGATGCTTGCAACACCCGGTTCTCTACTTTATTCATATACCTATAACTTCTCAAAATTCGGACCCTGTGTTTCCACGAAACACTTACCAAAAAACTAGAAAAGTCATAAGTAAACCGAATATAGTACGAGGACCGACCCCTCTGTCCTAATGGACACTGGACAACATACAATACTCTGTATAAGTCCCTTGAGTCTAATAACTCATTCCCTGTGTGTCGTAGGTTGAAAACTGTACTTATGGTTAAGAAGAATTACACCACTGTTTAATGCTCCTTACCTAACCATACACTGATATAGGTAAATGTTATAAACATAATTTTAAAAAGGTATATCTCACTCTATAAAAATAGACGTACAGATATATCAATTTGAAATTGGTGCATGACAGCGGATATTCAAAACCAAATATTTGCCGACCGGCAAACAACCCAGGTGACTTCCTCAAATATCACCGATTACAACGAATTCCGATATAATGAGGATGATCACCTAATTCCCAACAACTTACTCCCACTCATCATCTGTAAAACCATACAGATGTGAGAATCATACCTGGTAAATACATACCCTGGAGTAAGTATCTAATCGGGTAATCAGTTTTCTTTTAAAAGTACACAGCGAAACTGAAACATTGAAATGTTTCGATGGGGTATTTCGGTATTCCTAGTAATGCCTCTTCCATTATCCAGATTCACAACTGTAACCGTGTAATTCTTTGCCATCTTTCCAAATCCCTTTCTATATCTTTAGCCATTACCTTCTGCACACCCCTTTAGGACAAATGGTTTTCTTCCTTCCCTACCGTTCGGCACCAGCCTATGGTTTGGAAGAAGACTATCCGATAAGCATAATGGGTGTACTGTCCTAATCCTAGGAGCACTCGCAATGTGAGAGAAGGTGAAGATAAAAGACAACCGAATAAACCTTATTCCTATTTCTCCTGAACCAGAATCCATTCCTGAATTGGAACAAGTTCCTTTTGAGTTCGTATATAACCATACGATGGAGTATCCAATAAACTGTGGATCTTCGTAGTGATACGGAGTGTTCTGGAGAAATACAAAGGTGATTTAGGATTGGTGAATAAATACTTGGTTTGGTCGTGAACAGCAGTCGCAATTTACTTTGCCCTCTTACTAATCCCTTGATATGTCTTTACTTAATACCTTCTATACACCATCGTTATGCTAATTGGTTTTCTTCATTCCCCACCGTTCAGCACCAGCCTAAGGTTTGGAAGAAGACTATCCAATTTGCGTAATAGGTGTACTATCTCCTAAACCAAGGAGTACTCGCAACCTAAGAGAAGGTAAAAGGAAAAGACAACTGAATAGTCCTATTTGTTTTCTCCAGAACCGGAAACCATCCTCTAATAAATCCCTTCGAGTTCGTATATAACCATACGATGGTTTTGTCCAATGGAAGTGGACGTTCGTAGTAATACGGGGTGTCCTGGAGAAAAGGGTAAAAGTAGGAGAGGCAATGAGGTTTGCAACCCTGACAATCCAAAACCCAGTGTTTAAGAAGATTCGGTTAATTTTGGTCACTGAGTCATAGTCTAAGGGTCGGGTCAATGGTCGCTGCCAAAGAGAGAGACAAAAGAAACACTCAGCGTGCACTCTAACCTAGATCAGAATGGTTACCAATTTATCTAATCTGGAATCCTCCCGCTATACCGTCAAATTCTCCTCCAAACCTGAAAGAAGAATTAGTCGGGATCACCCGAGGAGTAAACCAACTCATAAGTGGGAATCGGGATCCAACTATCATCGCATGATAATGTGACAGAATCCGCTCACGTCATCACACTCCAGAAGGTATGCGCATATCTGGCAAGTTTCAGTTTCTTTAGAAACTCCCGATGTGATTTCTGCCCCATGCTCTTATGACCTTGACTTTGGCCAACATATCATAAGTCACATGTCAAGTTCTACCCGTCATTCTCCGGGTTAATTTGAGCCCACCCGTACATACCAGGTTAATTTGAGCCCACTCGTACATACCCTTGACTTTGGCCAAAATGGTAGTACGACTGCCCCAAACCAACGCATCTATCTATGCTGCATATGAATATCCAATAGCTACCAATCACTGTGCCTTGACTTTGGCCAACATACACAGCTTGAATACTATTGACCACCCATATGAAACGACGGAAGGCTACGAATGGTTTCTGGCGAAAACCTTTAACGTAAAGAACTTGATATCGTTGAAGGAACCGGATAGCTTTTAAAAATATAGTGGCGAAAACCTTTGCTAAAGAGGTCACTTCCGGTGAAGGGATCTCGGCTCTTTCCCCGTAGAATGAGGTGTCGGATATTCCAACTGAATACCACGATGCAAAGCAAAAGTAATCGGCTATAGTGAAGTTATTGCCCTGACGCAAACTTTTTGTCCAAGGGGTCACTCCCGGTGAAGGGATCTCGGCCCTTGCCTCGTCGACTGAGGAGCAAGATATTCCAACTGAATACCACGATGCAAAACAAAAGAGAACGTTCTTGCAATAACAGCTTTTTGAAAAGTGTTTCCAACAACATCAGAATAAGTTTGTTTTTAACTTGCATTGATCCGAATCAACGCAGTCCCACCAATTGATCACTCCAATAAAGAACGAAAATAATGATGTATGTATATGCCATCCGCATTCGCCACTGAGTCCCGTCATTACCCGTTAGGTTACTTAACTAACGACAGAGCGGGGACTGGACTAGCGCGGATGCAAAACATATCAACATCTACTAGTATATATATCAATATATAATATTTCGCTCAAGGCGTGATAAAAATGCAACATCACAGAAATGTACAGCATCACAGAACAATACAGATATCTGCGATCCCCGGGTTTCACAGAGCCACTACTGAAACCCGACGTTCCCCTGGTCGTGTGGATAGCCTGTGCAATGAAATCCTAGACCCCTACGGGCGCGGCAAATTACCCGCCAAAACCTGAAGCGAGGCAGCCCCCTTCAACAACGTGAATGGACCACCCGGCACTTCACGGAATCCGGTAACTTGGGCACCCCTCCTGGGTCAACCTGTACCCCGTACGAGTGCGGCGAATAGCCCACCAATTCTAGAGTGAAGCCCCCTCCGTCTCAATGCCATGAGATGCGGGCCCGTTGCCCTCTAGAACCCGGCTATCCGTGCACCCCACCTTGGGGTAATCCTAGTACAGAAAGTAAAAAATACATACAACGGGTACATCGACCTCGACCCGGTCGTGCCCCAAAAGAATAATATACAATCAGGCAGTGACGGCAGTCCACATGTCGGACGCTCGCCCCGCAATATCAAATGTACATAATACAACCAAATCTGTACTAGCATTGCATCCAGGCTATCCCCCACGACCAATCCGCAATATCACAGCACAACACAGAACATCAACGTGAATGTCACGTTCGCAAATCCGTCTAACCGGGCTATAGCAGTTAGACAGGATTTACCGATCGAGTGACATTCACGGTCGCAGATATAATGTAAATACTGTGATCTAACATGTTTAAACTTTTCGATCGATCAAAATTACCTAAGTGGGCCCCAAGCACTACTGTAGCACTCACAGAAAATCTGGGCCCAAACAGAATATCCCAAAACCCCTATTCTCATGTCTAAAGCCCTCTGGAAAAATTTGGCACATCAAGGAGTTGTTTCCATCGCGGAACCGCGGCCAAACCAGGGGTTTGGCCGCGTTTCCACGGTCAACCTGAAGTATTGCCCAACCAAATTTTTTCAGATAGCTTAAAATTCCCTGCACATGTTTCTGCAACGCGCTGAAAAAATTTTGGAGCCAAAAAAAATTCGACAGAAACTGATGCTAGGAAAAATACGGTTTTTGGAATTTTTTTGTTCGATCGAATTCTAAACATACTAGACAAAGCTAGACTAGGTTAATGGTGAGGCTCTGATACCACTGTAAGTACACGGCGGCGCCCCGGCTTTCAATCCGACGCCGGAATGCGGAAGCGATGATTTTCTTTGACTTTTCAAACCGGCACCACCGCGCACTAAGAACCCGGATCGTGCCATTAATCAAGTCCTAGCTATCTAGAGAAGGGGTAGAGAGATATACCGAGCGATCCGTGTCCTTCGGTCTTCTCGTCGTCATCCCGATCTCCCCGCGGAATCTCCGGTCTCCACCAAATCGCCGGAAGGGCACCACGTCCCAGGCTTCTTTTACGGGCTCCCATCTCTGGACCGAGATAACTCGGGCATGAAGTTGGCGAGTCGACGTGCCCAAGGTTTGCTGTAGAATACATGTAGTGCTCTATGTCTCATTTGGGGTTACTTGAAATTGCCTTTGGTGGAGGATTGAGATGTAAGCTTTTGTGGATGAACTTAGGAACTTTTGTAGCATGAAAAGAGCAAAAATTCCCACACCAAAATAATGGGCAACCCCTCCCTTGGCTTGGCCGGCCATGAATGGTGGTGAGTGAGAATGGAGTCAAGAGAATGAGGGAGGGTCTCACAAGAATAATGCAAGAGAGAGAGATCAAAAATGTTATCATGAAAGGAAATGATCACACACTCAAACCCACACTCAACCAACCATCATCATTACTCCAAAGTCAAGCAATGATCAACAACCAAAACCAATACTCCATCAACTAATCATCAACAACCATGATGAAATGAAGAAGAAGTCAAATGGTGAAGGAATTATCATGATACAAAGATATGCAAAGACAACCCTCCAAAATACTTATTTGCACAAATGCAAATAAGCCCTCCTCCACCAATCTTCAGCCAATGAAAGATACAAAGAAATATGGCTGAAACGGAAAACAAACTGGAAACTCCAAAAAACTGATCCCGTAATAAATTACAGGAAAACCCCGCTACTGTATATACATACCCGTATTTGTATTTCGACTGAAATACAAATGCAATGAGACAAAATTTACACTGTACAATACTAGCATCCGGCTTAAACCAAAGCCTGCTAGTATTATCCATCCGATCCTGATCCGTGCAATACCGCACGTATCTGATCGAACCCTGCCATATATCCATACGACCTCTAGTACTAACCGTCCGATCCTGATCCGTGCAATACCGCACGTATCTGATCGACCACTGCCATATCTCCATATGGCCTCTACAGCGTTTCGCCCGAAACTTGAGTAACTGAATGTGGGGACTCTAAAGACTCGTCAATACTATGGCTGTGGATTTAACCACTAGCACGTCAGAGGTATTAGCCATACGTGACGGGCTACCAGTTATTGACCAAAAGGGACGTCGATGAGCGAACGCATCCTGACACCCTACTGAGCCTGTCAGTGACAATATCCGTACAGTCCGGTCCGTTCGTCTATGAGCATCGCATGGCGGGCCTAGGGGGTTGGTAAAAGTCAGACCCCCAAAAGCGGTACAAGTCGTGTCGGAGTGTATCCCAGAACACCCTGAGACACTACTGGAATACCTACCAGTAAATCTCCTACCTTGGCCAAGTACTTCGTGTAAGGGCTCTCCTAGACACAGCGCGACCTCACCCCCAATACCGGGAGAGAAGAACCCCTGAAGATCCGCTCACTGCCTCCATGTGGCTCGGGACTGTACCCAACTAAAACCTGTTTGCAGGTCTCCTTTGAGCGTGGTAGGGTAGTAATCAAAGTACAGTGGGAACTCACACGAGACAAATGACGATCCTCAGGTCGATGAACTAACCTGTACACATGTCACTAGGGAACTGCTATCTGACGTCAGGTATAAGACCAACTAGCATGTTCCCGGCGAGTCCTGTCCGGTGTACTCATAACCCAATGAGCACCTGTATACATTTTAGGTGAACCAACTGACACTAGTGGCTTGTGAGACCGGCCACCGCCCCTCGTCGGGGTCTCGACTATATACACTAGTCTACTCTGGAGTATTGATGCCCTGTCTCGAAACTCCCACGACTAGGGACCTTTTAAAGGTGTGCTTATAGACTACTAGCTCCCACGTATATGATCGCCCTCATACTGCTGGCAGTCAAGCATGAATCCTAGGGGCTCTATCAACGTGCAATAGTGACCTGTGAGGTCACCTAAAGCAGTACACGATGATAAAGATAAACCAGATAGCATACTATCATCTTGAGTAAGACTGTCCTACTGGGATAGGTCCTCCCTCAATCATTGCAATCACGTGCCTGTGATCCAATAATTGACTCTGAGGGCACTATCTCCAACACAAAAGAGTGGCAAAATTGGACGAAAGAATGACCCATCTCCCTTGCTGCCATGATCTGCTTTTATAGGCAAAACAAAGACCAGTGCTTGGAGGGAAATTTGAATCTTTAAATCAACACTTAATCTTTAGCATTAAATGCACATTACTTCATATCCACATGTGCCTAAATTCATGGTCCATGCTGATTTGTCTATTTGAATTTGATTTGCACTCAGTTTTGGAAGGAAATTTGAATCTTTAAATCAACACACAGTCTTTAGCATTGAATGCACATTACTTCATGTCCATTTGTGCCTTGATTCATGGATGCCCCCATTATGGTCCATGCTGATTTGAATTTGATTTGCACTCAGTTTTGGAAGGAAATTTGAATCACACAATCTTTAGCATTGAATGCACATTACTTCATATCCACATGTGCCTAAAAGTCTTGTGTACACACTTGTTTGTATTGGACCATTTAGATAAAAAGTGTGTATACAAACTTGTTGCAAAAAGAAACTCATGAAGTATCGGTCGGTTTGCGGTTCTGGTTGCAGTGTCGGCTCTCAAATGATATATCCGTGCTTTTGAATGTATTTTCAGTATTTTGTCACGGATGCCTATAATCTGTATTACTGAGCAGACATTGGTTAATAGTACCGATAAATACAATAAATAGATAATGAACGGAGCGGTATTAGAATGCAGTTTCTGATATGAACAAATACCCCCAAACTTATCTTTTGCTCGTCCCGAGCAAAACAACAAAAAGAATCATGTCCTCACTTTCGCAGGGAACGCGATTGCACTGAGCTCGTGCAACAAGCCGTTAAACCTCTAGGTGTCCCTAGTAGGAGGAGTGTTGTCTCCTGAGAGTTTTCAGCGGATACTACCCACAAAATCCCGTCAAACTGGTTTTGCAAAATAAACTATGATTCAAACCCTAAGGTTTTATTTTAAAGCTAGCAATTCTATTATCCTAAATTTAGAACTATCGAACCTTTATTTTTCACACCTCGCTTCTTATTTAACTTAAGATTTTATATGTCTTTACGTGCAGTGCAGATAGTGTCGTTAAGTTTCAAAAGGATCGATTAAAGTTGTCATGTTACAAAATAAAGCCCAGATAAAGATTTAAAAAGGATCACACAAGTTTTATAAAGAGTTAAGTACTTCTCAATTTTCGTTTTCCAGTTAGGTTTCAAATTCAGAATTTCTATCTTTCTTAACAGGAAACTAGGTCTTATTTTTCACTACACCTTTTTCTTGTTTTCGTTTCATACACACCTCTGTGAACGTGCAATAGTCTTTATCATAGAATAAAACCTTTCATATCTCCGCTAGAAATATTTTTATAAAAAACTGTCTTTTGTCAAGATTATTCTTACACAAAGAACCGTTAGGAATTTTAACTCGGAGAGAACACTTGCTTGACTTTGTTTTAATTTGGACTTTCTAGACTTCTTAGCGAGTTTTGGGCCAATGCACCGAAACCAGTTGATTTTAGGGCATTAGGTGTAAAGACACCCCGGCGGACTTAATTCCTCAAGTTACCTAGGTCTTAAAACAAAAGACCAATTTTGGCATGAAAATCATAACGATTTAATGCGAACGGAGATATAACTGGCTGTTCAATTATTTTTTTGGATAAAAGACATGTTTAATGGGTTAGGTGTGTAATCACTCCAATCAACATTCAGATCGGTTATTCTTCAGAATTAGTTCTTATAAAGGCATCAATAATATCCCTTCATATCCATCTCTCTTTATAAACTAGTCTTGATATTACTTATTTCAGAACAAACACATTTGATCCTCAGAAAATATTTTATCAATTTAAAAGTTTTCAGACATAATAGACTTGTCATCTAATTTTCAAAACTCACGACACGTGCAGTGTGATGTAAAGACGTATATTAGCTATAGTTAACTTCAAAGGAGAGTTATCTTTCAGGTTTTCAAAATCTAAAAATAGGATTTAGTTGTTCCTATCTTAATATACAAAACCATCGAAATATTGAATCTAAGTTCTCCCACTAGCTAACTTGATGACAAAGTTTTTATGTTTTTAGAAAATTTTCTGATTTTTATGGGTTTTTAAATAAGTATGCAAATGCAGAATATACAAATGAATGCGAAGGTAGAAAACTTACCGAGCACATCCCCAAACTTAAACTTGACAGTGCCTTCACTGTCAGGCTACACCAAGAGGGTTAAAATTGTCGGCGCTCCTTAAAAGAAAAAATTATATACAAAACAAAAAGAAAACTAAAAATATATACACAAAAAAGGTTCCCCCCAAAGTTAAATGAAACAGTGTTTCCACTGTTAAGGGTTGAAGTTCAGAGTTAGGGGGGTGTTGAAGTTCAGAGTTAGGGGGAAGAGAACAGTATCAATCTATACAAAGACATACACAGGCCAAAAGTGAGTACCAACCATTCAAAAATTCTATCATGATAATAGAGTGGTTGGTGAAAGAATAGAGTGTAGAGAAAAGAAATGAGAAACACACGAGACCGTGTGGGGATAGAAGTGGTATACGGTCCCGGTATATGAGAAGCAGAATAGCGGATGGGAAAAAGAAATGGAGTACGAACTTGAGCGTGAAAATGGAGTGAATAAATTAGCACAATTTGTAATGACCGATGTGTAAAAAGCGATTGTGCTAATCTATCAAGCCGTCGAGAGATGGGGTCAAATCCCTCAAGATTCGTGAGAAATGGGTACGCCGAACATAGTAAACCAGACATAGGAAGTGTAAGTGATATTGTTTCTTGCAAGGTCGGAATGATGGTAAGGGTAGAGGGGAGAAACTGAGGAATGGGATCGGTTAAACATTCAGGAGGGTGTACACAGTCAGTGGAAGGGACAGGATGAATTGGAAAATCCGACTTATCAAGTAAAACCAGATCATCCTCAAAACTATCCTCAAAAGTCTCCTCAAAATTCAACTTATCCATGCATTTATCATCAAAATCAAGACGCATATGAAGTTCGGGAAAAACAGTTAATGACTCAGGATGATGAATTGGAGAGAAAAACTCATACGAAACTACGGTTCATCATCCAAAATATTCCTGGCGTCAATAATCTCAATTAAGTGAAAATCAATATTCTCAAACACCTCATCAAAAGCATGGATTTCTATCAATTGTGGTTCTAAGATGGAGATGTAGAGGTCAAGGGGATTGGGTATGGTTTTACTTGACAGTGTCCCTTCACAATCTGGTAAATCAAACACTATAAAGTCGCACAACTCATCAAACATTCTATCTTCAATCGATGAATAATTTAGGATACTTGATAGACATTCAAAAACGGAGTTGTGGGATTCAATTTAAGAAGGGTTGGTTTGATTTGGAAGGATGTACAACTCACTCACACTATTCAAATTCTCAGCCTATCCTATCGCCTCTTCATACATTGGAAAATGTGGAGCTAGTTGGAAACTAGCTACCGAGTCACTGGGTTATATGAGGGCGGCCATGGATACATTCAACTCCATCATCTGTTGGTACGACGCCACCCGAAAGTCTTCCAACGACTGTTCCAAACTAGACATGGGTTGTGAAGGGATTTCAGTAAAAGATTCAAAGTTGTTTGGATACTGGAAACTCCCAAAAGGCTGTTCAGAAGCAATGTATAGGGCAGGTGCAAAAGTTGGGTAGGACTCGTAGGAATTGAATGGTTGGACAGGGTGATGATCAACATTTGGATACGAAGGTGAATGGAATTGTTGATCAAAAGAATTGACAGTGGTGAAAGGAGTGAAAGATCGGCTACGAGATTGTTCAATACGTTCAGCGATGGACAATGGACGGCTCGCAAAAGGGGCATCAACGTAAGAGGGTGGCGGATGTTGAAACGGTTGATACGAAGTGGATTGCGGAGTGCAATTGGTTGTACTAGACGCGTCTATCCGATCTTTCAAAGAAATATTTGGCATGGATGGATCGTTCGACGTTCGGCCAAAGAAAGAACCGTAGGAAGTTATGTCTAGTTGTGGGTACGAAAGTTCGGCAAGAGTTTTTCGAGGTGGGATACCCATGATATGAAGAGAGAAGAAGAATAAGAGAAAAGGAGGGGAAAAGAATGTGGTTTTTTTTTTTTAAAGTTAGTTATTAACAAAATAATGAAATATACAAAAAAGAATCTGGACAAAAACAATCACGACACAAAAATAGCACACACCTAATCGGTCTAGGGTTCACCTAGATCAACTAGACCTTCTCAAGAACTTGATTCTCGAAGTAAAAATTGTTAGTTATACGTATGCCCTAGAGGCCATTACTGTACATTGGATGTATATTGTAGTGGATGCTGGGACATATATAGGGAGGACTTTCTTGCTCGACATGATAGTATGCTATCTGGTTGATCTTTACGTTAACGTGTACACTGATTGTCTCTCTGTTATATGTTGGTAAAGCCCTTAGGATGTGTACTTGACTACCTGGACTATGATGCGGATCATACTAGTGGGGACATGGTAGTCCATAAGTACATCCTTCAAGGTCCCTAGTCGTGGGTGTATCGAGACGGGGCATCGATATACCAGAGTAGACTAGCGTATACCTTCTCGACCCATACAGATGGGCGATGGATGATCCCATATCCATTGGTGTTTGACATCGGAGATGATATACGGGTGCTCAGTAGAGACAGGGTACACTGGACGGACTCGCCGAGAACTCCCAGATGGTATTATACCTTACGTCAGATGGCAGTTCTCTGGTGACACTGGTACAGAGTAGTCTGTTGACCCGAGATCGTCATAGAGTCTTGTGTGGTTCCCACTGTGCTTTGATTTCCACCTTACCACGTCCAAGAGGGCGTGCAAAACGGTGGTTTTTGGGTACAGTCCCGAATCACATGGAGGCAATGAGCGATAAGAGGGGATTCGTCTCTCCCGGTATAGGGAGTTGATGTTGCGCTGTGTTCGATTGGCTATAACCGGAAATCCCTGGCCAGGGTTGCTGAGATTTACTGGTAAGTGTTACCAGTAGTTTCTCAAATTGTTATAGACCTCATATCGACACGACTTATCGAGCTATTGGGGTCTGACGTTTACCACCCCTAGGCGAGATATGCGACATATCAAACGAACAGACCAGACTTTACGTAAGTGTTACTGGTTGGATTCACAGGAGTGTGAGCGGGCTTGCTCGTCGATCTTCTGATCGCTCAATACCCGGGTGGCCGTTACGTTTAGCAGACCGCTTGCGGCTTGTAGGTGCTTGATATGATCATCACCTGCTGCCGGCGTATTGACGAGTCTTTAGAGTCCTACACAGAGGTTTCCTGGCTCAAGCGAAATGAAATAGGAGCGCATATGAGATATGTGCGGGACCGAGAATGATACCAGTATGTGATACTGTATTCGATTCTCACGATTTGTGACATTGATCGGTTATATGCGATATAGCCGGATTATCGGAACAAGTGTTGATTCGATAAGTTGTTACTGTTGATATTAGTCGGTTATATGCGATATGACCGGATCATTAAATCAAGTGTTGATTTAATGATTTAATGCATAATTATATATTTGATATATTACTTTGCATTAACTAATATCGGTTCACTTTAAATGGATTTTCTCACTCGGGTGTGCACATTGTATATGTGATATATTTTTGTGCTCTTGATTGTATTATGTTTGATGATACATGATTGCTAGGGTTTGTGTAAAGAGTTATTCCATGGTTAAGTAAATGGTTAGGGTTTTTATTCATTTATTCATTCATTTATCTTTTAATTTGGATTAAAAGAAAAAGTGAAAAGAAAATAAAAAGGCTGCTTTCTTACATGAAGCTTCATGCAACTTTGACTCATGTAACCTTTTTGTCTTCTTCTTCAAACCCTAACCATTCATCTAACTTGAGTTAACTCTCTACATCTAACCATGGTTCAAGTTATGATAAGAATAATTCTTTTTCAATTATTCTACAACACTTATCATAACATTATCATCTTCTTCTTCTTCTTCTTCAAGATGAAGAACCTTGACTTCATCAATGGTGATTGATGAAAAAGAGTGAAAAATCCAATTCTAAAGTGAACCCACTTCCTATTTCTTCATCCTCTACCTCTTGCCAAGTAGTATAGGGTGTTTCCTTCACAAGTTTTCATGGCTTGGTGAAGGTGGAGCTTGATCTAGTGATGCCTCAACGTAGATCATCTTCGGCATGTCGTCGATGACCTAGCCCGCTTTTTCTCCGATGAAGCCGATGCAAGAGTCATGGATTCGATTTGGGCAGCGAGGAGACATCATCACGGAGCTATGGAGGTGGAGCACCGGATCTACAAAGGTTGTATTTCCGTTTACCATTTAGTTAAGTTGTTAACTAGTTTCTTTTTCGCCTAAACTTCTAGCCAACGATCCGTATTAGGGTTTCTCGGCACCGTAATTTTTGAAATTGGCATGGTTGATACCTTGTGAGACCTCTTGAGAGTGCCTAGGAACCCTACAGTGGTATCAGAGCCTAGCTAGAGCCTTAGGCGATGCGTAGACGAAGTTTGAAACCCGATCGACCCGAAACCCTAACCCGATAATGCTCTCTGTACATTTTTCGAAAAATAGGTTTTTTCCAGATTAAAAATATGCAGAAAAACTAGCAGGGAATTCTAAGAATTACGATGCAAAAATATTTTCATGATACCTCTAAAGAGCGGCGGAACCGCGGCAGAAGCCTGGCTTCTGCGGCGGTTCAGCGGCCACTTGACTTGATTGGCCTTCAAACTTTGCACAGTAATTCATTCTTTCTGGTTCTGGTTTTCCTGGGTATTTTTAAATATTATTCAAGAGTTGAATTTTCTGGGGTTGTTTTGGGGATTCGAAGATTCGATCGGATTATCAGATTTTGTCTATGTGGATTCCGGATATTTTTTAATATGTTAAAAAGTTCGACCGGATATAAATACCCACTTTTTCCCCTGCCGGAAAATTTCCAAGTGTTGGATCTTTCCGTGGTTTAAAGACGTTCTAAGTAGTGCAAGTAACGCGATGGTCCCTCTAGAAGACAACAAACCTTAACTCGATTATGTGACCGTCTTGAACTGCCCTTTGAACCTTCGGGTTTGGGGCAGTACGGCGTGCCACATGTGAGGCGTTGGCTTAACCCTTCTACGGCTGGACCGTTGGTACTGAGGCACGAAGTGAATGTCTTTGAACTTATTTCATGAGTTGAGCTGTATCGGGAAAACTTGGGTGTTCGATTGTTCGATCGGAAAGTTTAACATTTTCTATCTTATTCGGAATGTGATACAACAATTGGAATTCACAAGTAGTTATGAGATAACTGAATGAATATTATAAACATAGCACTTTAGTCTCACTTGGTCGGTTGCCTCGGAATTTTGATGTGATCAAAAGTCCGTCGCAATCACGTAGCGTACGCGGATACTCGCCGGGTAAACTTAATAGACAGCCTCACTCCATAGCCCCGACCAAGTGACTGTAGGAGAACCCCGTCGCCGAAAGAATCCGTTCGGGTGCTCGCGGCAGCGGTGTTCCGCCTTGGTGCACTTCGTCGATGGCGTCGGGGGTGCGGCCGCCTACTAAAGTTTGCGACGAGCATTCGATCAGGATGTCGGGAATCCTGTTGAATTGCCCGACTTGATATTGAAAAGAGTTTTCGATAATGAGACTAAAATGCGGGGTTTATAATTGTTAGGCATACGATGTCTAAGTATTTCATTTGATTAGGCATATGATGTCTAAAGAGGTTGCGGATTCCAACTGTTGTAGTTTTACACTTTCTTTTCTGTGACCGTAAGTGTAATATGTGATATCGCCGGTTTCGTTGCTATATGTCAACGACAATTGGGATACGCATGTTTACTTACGTTGATGACATGTGTTGTTATGTGTTGCTGGATATGTTATATTGGATCGTCGTGTTTGAATAGCCGGGGGTTTTTATGTGAGATGAGTGTTTTTTCATTTTCATTCATGTAAAAACTGGTATGTAATATTCTTTTATTGGAGCACTTCCAGGTTGCGGATGATGTCACCATTTGTATATTATTTACTTTTCCGCACTAGGATAGACCCAAGGAGGGGAGCACAAGTAACCGGGTTCTAGGGTCCAGTGGGAGACCATCTCGAGGAGTCGAGTCCGGGTCTCCTAACCCTAGAATTGGTAGGGTTACTTGCCGCTCTCGTAGGGGTCTAGGGGTGTGGGTTTGGCTATTCATCGCGACCGTGGAATCCGTGTTTTATACTGGCTCGTATTGAAAACACGGACGTCCTAGTATATCCAATGTTTCATATGATTCTTCTGCTGCGATATCTGTGATGTGATCATGTGATGTTCTGTGATAGATACAGTATATAGTATATATGATATATTATATAGGCGTTACTTATGTTTTACACCAGCGCTAGCCCTGCCCCGCTCTGCCGTTAGTTACCTAACCTAACGGTGCATGAGGGGACATCGAGGCGAATGCGGATGGCATAAGTGTACGTCGTATTTATCTGTGATGTTTAGGTACTTAAATGATGGGACTTCATTAATGTGATTAATGAAAGTAAAAGAAACCTAAGATGTTGTAGAATCGAATTTCAAAATAAAACAGGTAGCTACAGTTCTTGCTTTGCACAGCGGTATAAATGATATATCCTGCACCTTATTCGATGAGGAAAGGACCGAGATCCCTTCACCGGGAGTGACTCCTTTAGCAATAACTGGCAGATGCTACACATTCGGTTTGTCTTTTGATTGCTTTTAAGTGTTTTTGCTTTGCACAGTGATATATATGATATATCCCGCACCTCATTCGACGAGGAAAGGACCGACGATCCCTTCACCGGGAGTGACTCCTTTAGCAAAACTATAAAAGCCTCAAAAGCACTCCATTTCAAAATCATTTGATTCTACAACGATATCAAGTTCATTACACAATAGGTTTTCAGAAAAACCTGTCGTAGCCCTCCGTCGTTTCAGATAAGTCCTACTTAGTATTCGTGCTACGTTTGTTGACCTCCGTCAAGGCGTAGTGTGCGGTAGCTAACTAGTATTTATCTGCTTATGCATATGATGCAAGGGTAGTCGTGCGGCCTTGTTGACCTCCGTTAAGGGTCGTGCGGGTGGGTTTAATTCGATCAAGAAATGATGGGTTGAACTTGACTAGTAGCCTATGGTTTGTTGACCTCCGTCAAGGTCATAGGACGCTAGGGGCAAAATATTATCGGGAATTTCAAGTGTTGAAATTTGCAATGAGATTGCATACCTTCTATGAGATAGTTGGATCCCGATACCCGCTGCGAGTAATTGTTACTCCTGGGAGAGTTTTACACATTACAATTAGCCGATCAAGTAGGTGTCTAGAAAGGTGTCAACGGGGTTACGCCTCTGGGAAAACGAGGTTTACATTAATTAGGTTCGTGCGAAAGCACGGGAGACCTCCCTCAAAGTACCGACACTGGCCTGGCTGAAAGATTGGCGAACTTGTAGTGTGTAATTAATCCCGGCTAGTCTTTCCTTTTAGGGTTTGAAGGAAGATTTGATAAAAAGCAGTGGGAGCCATCCTGATTAGATAAAATAAAAACCAATCTATTCTTGCAAGAGCGCATGCTGAGTGTTTTCTTCTCTCTCTCTCCAGGTAGCGACCATATCACGCCTTAATCAAGATAATAATACGGATATTTGACCGAACCCGTTTGTTATACTGAGCTGGGGAACGTTGGTCCCGCTCCAACTTATAATTGTTATAAGACTGGGCAGGAAATTGGGGAATACCAGATTTCCCGTGCCGCCCAAACGAAGAAAGTGTATGAGATGCATCATCTTCGGGTGTGTTCATTACAAAGAACTGTTTCTCAGTATCCTCTGCGTCCTGGGTATTTGATACCGGATCAGGATCCCAGATATGTAATCTGTTACATAGGGCTACAGATAGGTAGAGAACTGAGAACGGGTGATAAGTTTCATGAGGCAGAAAACGGGGCAAGTGTTCCAGCCAAGTCTGTTGGTCACTGTCACCCTGTATTACCAATACATTGATTCTGAACGAATGTTATTAGATACCGAACCTGATATGCAAAATCATATCAGTCTCTTTAGTAGTAAAGAAATGGTAAAATTTTGTATTGTTGGATAATGTTTTGAACATTTCCTATATCAAAAGTTGATCGGTTCAGGCACGTTATCTAAAAGCGTTGATGTTCTAAATCAAACTACAGTTCTTAGTATACGGAACACACACAAGAGGAAGAGTTCAGAAATGAACGAATCCTTCTTGAGGCATTATAGACTAGGTCATATCAATGCGACCCGACTAGCTGAAGTTACATGTAGATGCATATTTAAATCAGTTTGAATTTACATCTTATGAAACTTGCCAGTCATGTCACAAAGATAAGATGACCAGAGCTCTGTTTAATGGAAACAGAGAAAGAGTTAGTGAACTCTTGGGATTGATACATGTTGATGTATGTAAGGTCCCATGTCTACACATGCCAGGACCGGTTCTTTATACTTCATTACGTTCTCTGATAATCTCTCAAGATTCAGACATATGTTCCTGTTGAAACACAAGTCTGAACCTTTTGAGATATTCACAGAATATAAGTTAGAAGTAGAGAACCAATACGGGTATAAGTATTATGTCCTTTGATGAGATCAAGGAGGAGAATACTTGAGCACGGAATTCCTGAATTATTCTAAAGGAGAATGAGATTCTCTCTCAGCATTACTCCTCCGTATACACCATTGCACGATGGTATATCGGGGTGGAGCAGATACACCCTATTTGATATGGTGCGCTCTATGATGAGTACTACTGAGTTACCTGTTTCCTTTTGGGAGTTATGCACTTGAGAAGCTGCATACCTATTGAATAAGGTTCCAATCAAATCAGTCGCCTACCACTTCATATGTGATATGGAATGGGAAGAGCCCATGTCTTAAGCTAGTTAAGATTTAGGGTTGTCCGGCCTATGTCTAAAAGCAAAATCCGGACAAGCTCGAGGTAAGGTCTGTTATATAGAACTGGAAAGGTTCCAGCTATATAAACTACAGCAGATGATTTGGTAGAACCAAAGAATTCAGTAGATTACCAACGAACCTCAGCCTCTCCGCCGATCTAGTAGGGTTCCTCACCCACCTGAGAGATATTTCGGTTTCTCTATGACAGTGGGAGCGAGGATTGCATCATGAGATGATGACCCAACTAGTTTCGAGCTGGCCATCAGGAGTAAGCCTCTGTAAGAATGGCTGGATGCTTAGTGATCTGAGATGGAATCCTTATACACCAACAAAGTATGGACTTTGGTTGCTATATCTGAAGGGTTAAATCCCCATCAGGAGCAAGTATATCTTGAGAAGATTACTTGGTGTACATCGAAAAGTTGAGACTTTCAAAGCTGGACTTGTTAAAGGTTTTCGTCATCGACCAGGCATGGATAATGATGAAACCTTTTCAAGTATCTATGCTTAAGTCCATCCAGATCCTACTTGCCACGGCTACATACCATGACTACGATATCTGGTGGTTGGGTGTCATGACAGCTTTTCTAAATGATGTTTTAGAAGAGAGCGTCTATAAGTACACAGCCAGAGGGCTTCGTAGACAGTGGGAGCAACGGAAACATGGACAAGATGCTTTATAGGATAAAGCAGGCATCGCGGAGTTGGAACATCTGTTTTGATGGATTAGTCAAAGAGTTTGACATCATCAAAATAGTAGATGAACCTTGTATAAACAAAAGGGTAGTAGGGAGTATGGTGATGATCCTCGTAGAGTACGTGGATGTCATACTCTTGATAAGAAAGGAGTTTCCTATGCTACGCTCGGTCAATCTCCGATTATCACAATGATTCTCCATAAAGGATCAAAGTGATACCTACTAAATCCTGGGTTTTGGATCTATGAGATAGATCTAATTGGATGTTAGGATTCTCACTAGTTGTAGTGAGATGGTATCAATCGATCCTGGGGAGAATCACTGGAAGGGTTCCAGGGTGATAAAGACGACTGAATGTCAGTCGCAGGCATTGTCTTTACCCTCAGTAAAGGGACGGTATGTTGGAAGAGTTCCAAGCTAGATATCGTGGCTAACTAGACGATAAAGGCTGGATACATCACTACTTAAGATGCTACCAAAGAGGCTGTCTGGGTGTATATTTGTTCATGAGATGAACTTAGTTCCTCCCATTGTGTGACAATGGAGTTGTGGCTTATGCTAAGGAACGCAGGTCCCATCAGTGATCCAGACATATTCTAAGGCAGTATCACCTGATCATGGAGATGGTTGATCTCTAAGGGATCGAGGTTAGGAGAGTAGACTCAGAGAACAACACGGCGGATCCACTCACGAAGGCCTATTCCCAGAGAGAGACCCTTATTGGATGGTTGAGTATGAGATACTACAACCACTGCTACAGATGGCCCTAGTGCAAGTGGGAGATTGTTAGTTATATGTATGCCCTAGAGGCCATTACTGTACATTGGATGTATATTGTAGTGGATGCTGGGACATATATAGGGAGGACTTTCTTGCTCGACATGATAGTATGCTATCTGGTTGATCTTTACCTTAACGTGTACACTGATTGTCTCTCTGTTACATGTTGGTAAAGCCCTTAGGATGTGTACTTGACTACCTGGACTATGATGCGGATCATACTAGTGGGGACATGGTAGTCCATAAGTACATCCTTCAAGGTCCCTAGTCGTAGGTGTATCGAGACGGGGAATCGATATACCAGAGTAGACTAGCGTATACCTTCTCGACCCATACAGATGGGCGATGGATGATCCCATATCCATTGGTGTTTGAAATCGGAGATGATATACGGGTGCTCAGTAGAGACTGGGTACACTGGACGGACTCGCCGAGAACTCCCAGATGGTATTATACCTTACGTCAGATGGCAGTTCTCTGGTGACACTGGTACAGAGTAGTCTGTTGACCCGAGATCGTCATAGAGTCTTGTGTGGTTCCCACTGTGCTTTGATTTCCACCTTACCAAGTCCAAGAGGGCATGCAAAACGGTGGTTTTTGGGTACAGTCCCGAATCACATGGAGGCAATGAGCGATAGGAGGGGATTCGTCTCTCCCGGTATAGGGAGTTGATGTTGCGCTGTGTTCGATTGGCTATAACCGGAAATCCCTGGCCAGGGTTGCTGAGATTTACTGGTAAGTGTTACCAGTAGTTTCTCGAATTGTTATAGACCTCATATCGACACGACTTATCGAGCTATTGGGGTCTGACGTTTACCACCCCTAGGAGAGATATGCGACATATCAGATGAACAGACCAGACTGTACGTAAGTGTTACTGGTTGGATTCACAGGAGTGTGAGCGGGCTTGCTCGTCGATCTTCTGATCGCTCAATACCCGGGTGGCCGTTACGTTTAGCAGACCGCTTGCGGCTTGTAGGTGCTTGATATGATCATCACCTGCTGCCGGCGTATTGACGAGTCTTTAGAGTCCTACACAGAGGTTTCCTGGCTCAAGCGAAACGAAATAGGAGCGCATATGAGATATGTGCGGGACCGAGAATGATACCAGTATGTGATACTGTATTCGATTCTCGCGATTTGTGACATTGATCGGTTATATGCGATATAGCCGGATTATCGGAACAAGTGTTGATTCGATAAGTTGTTACTGTTGATATTAGTCGGTTATATGCGATATGACCGGATCATTAAATCAAGTGTTGATTTAATGATTTAATGCATAATTATATATTTGATATATTACTTTGCATTAACTAATATCGGTTCACTTTAAATGGATTTTCTCACTCGGGTGTGCACATTGTATATGTGATATATTTTTGTGCTCTTGATTGTATTATGTTTGATGATACATGATTGCTAGGGTTTGTGTAAAGAGTTATTCCATGGTTAAGTAAATGGTTAGGGTTTTTATTCATTTATTCATTCATTTATCTTTTAATTTGGATTAAAAGAAAAAGTGAAAAGAAAATAAAAAGGTTGCTTTCTTACATGAAGCTTCATGCAACTTTGACTCATGTAACCTTTTTGTCTTCTTCTTCAAACCCTAACCATTCATCTAACTTGAGTTAACTCTCTACATCTAACCATGGTTCAAGTTATGATAAGAATAATTCTTTTTCAATTATTCTACAACACTTATCATAACATTATCATCTTCTTCTTCTTCTTCTTCAAGATGAAGAACCTTGACTTCATCAATGGTGATTGATGAAAAAGAGTGAAAAATCCAATTCTAAAGTGAACCCACTTCCTATTTCTTCATCCTCTACCTCTTGCCAAGTAGTATAGGGTGTTTCCTTCACAAGTTTTCATGGCTTGGTGAAGGTGGAGCTTGATCTAGTGATGCCTCAACGTAGATCATCTTCGGCATGTCGTCGATGACCTAGCCCGCTTTTTCTCCGATGAAGCCGATGCAAGAGTCATGGATTCGATTTGGGCAGCGAGGAGACATCATCACGGAGCTATGGAGGTGGAGCACCGGATCTACAAAGGTTGTATTTCCGTTTACCATTTAGTTAAGTTGTTAACTAGTTTCTTTTTCGCCTAAACTTCTAGCCAACGATCCGTATTAGGGTTTCTCGGCACCGTAATTTTTGAAATTGGCATGGTTGATGCCTTGTGAGACCTCTTGAGAGTGCCTAGGAACCCTACAAAAATGTGTCGAGAAACGGGCTCAAGATATACTGATCACGAGGCCAGGTAGTGCAGAGATAAGGGGAGGTTTTCCGACGCTTTCGCGAAGGTCCTTAATTAAATAACTCTTTCTCTTTTGGCGGTTTCACCGTTAACACTTTCCTAGACACCCCGTAAACGATATACCGTTAAGCGATGTTCTAAACACAGTTAATTTCTCCTAGTGAGCGTGAAGTCCTTAAGGCTTAAAGTCTAGTTTCTTTTAAAATTTGTGCGGGTAAGCGTTATGCTCATTTTCGTGATTTGTGGGCCACAGAAAAGGTGATGAAATCTTTTCCGTATGTTGTGGGGTTCGCTTGCCCTTAAGTCCGTATTAATGGATGCAATGTGCAAATTAATGAAAAAATTTGTTTAAAATTTCATACAATCTTTTTTATGTTAAGCATGGCACTGCAATAAATACGGGTTAGTCAAGTTTTGCGTTTGCTAGCGAACTTACAAAGAATCCTGCAAAGATATTATATTGGATGCGTCGGATTTGAGAAAGAAGGTGTTAGTAAAGTACGTACCGTTAAGTTTTTGGGTTGGAAAACCCCCGTTGAATCAAATCCAAGTAGCTTGAAAAGTTCGCTTGCGCGGCTCAAACTACCCGGATCTTTGGCAGTGTACTTCGTAATCTCCCTAGCTTTGAACGTACACATTGCTCCCCACGGTTGCAGTTCGCAAATCCGGAAAAAAATCTGAAATGTCGGAAAAACGGATTATTATTGCAAAAAAGAGATACGAATGCCCAAATACCTGCACACTAAAAATGATAAAAAAAAACAAACAATAAAAATAGGACAAAAATAGAACACTGGAGCATAGAGGAGAAATTGGAGGCAGAAGGAGGGAGACAGGCCGGCGTCGCCGGATTGGGTGGGTGTGTCGCCGGCCAACTTGATGAGATAGGGCTCCAAATTTCTTCCTATGTCTCACTGCTCCACTAGTGCCTCACTGGTATTGTTTATCTTTTTAGTTTAGATCAAGAGTGTGAGCAGGTAAGAATTCCAGAGAACAAAAATGTTAAGAATGTTATTTTTTTGTTTTGATTTTTATGTTCTTTTGAAAATAGGATTAGTTATATAAATGAGATGTACAATGATTAACCCGAAATAATAAGAATAAAAATATTACCGTCTCCCCGGCAATGGCGCCATTTTATCGCATGGTTTTGGCGTGTCGAGTTTTAAGAGTTCTAAAGTTAACCGCGATCAGGACTGTGTCACTTTGCAGCTAGCCGCGATGAGCACGGGTCGATCCACAGGGAGACGGAGCGTTTTACGTTCTTGTTCTTACGAGTTAATACGCGTGGGCGGAATTGTTCTTATCTAACCTGTGTTATATGCAAAGTAACCGTTTGTTAGGAAAAGATACAATAGTGTAAGTTAAAGAAATCCGTATTCAAGTCCTTTGAGTCGAACTTAACGATTGAAGCTAGAACAATCGGCAACAACGTGGATTAGGGGATTTAAGCACGGTATTAGAAATCCGGCTTATTTACCCTTCTCCGCCCGTTCTTGTCTTTTGCTTTCGCCTCCGGCCAAACCGAACGCAACCGGTCACAGTTAGGAATCACTGTTACCTTTGTAGGGTAGGGTGCCTAACGGAGCGCTTGCGTAACGTTTGTACGGAGTTCAATGAAAAAATACAGGAAAAGGAAATGAGAAATGGTGTAAGCCCGCGGGGGTGCCCCGGCCGTCGATCCGACGCTGGAAACGCGGAAACAAAAACTTTCAAAACTTGCTATAGAACCGGCACCACCGCGCACTTGTCACCCGGATCGGGCCATTAACCTAGCTAACTAGCAAAAAAGAAAAGAGTAGAGAAGTTATACCAAGCGATCCGTGTCCTTCGGTCTTCATCTCCACTCCGATCTTCCGCGGAATCTCCGTCCATCATCGTCTCGTCAGAAAGGGCACCACGTAGCCGGAATCTTTTACGGGCTCCCACCTCTTGACCGAGGCAACTCGGACGCGAAGTTGGCTAGCCGACGCGTCCAAGACTTGCTATAGAATAGTGTAGAATAGTTGTCTCTTTGGGGTTTAAGAGGTTGCCATGGTTGGAGGAATTTTAGCACAAGAATTTTCCATGGATCCAAGCTTGATGAAGAATGGAGCATACTATCAAAAGGAATGAGCATCTCCTCTAAAGGGCTCGGCCAAAAAAATGCTCACTGGAAAATGTTGCAAATGGGTGAAGTCTAAAATTAAAACCATGCTCAAATCAAATAAGCACCTCACAGCACACTCACAAAGGATGGGGGGGTCCACCAAAATACATGAAGGAAATTTCTTTCACACAAAATTAAAACCTCACTCCATACCCAAACAGTGGCCGGCCCCACTCAAATTTCAAGTGGCAAAAAGAAAAACCAAGAAGGAAAAGAAAAGATAATGCAAAGAATAATTCACTCTCTTTTCACAATTCCATCCATTTCAATCTTATCATTTCCAATCTAATAAATGCAATGGAAAGACAAGAAAAGAATATCATGATTATGAAGCCACACTCATGCAAAGAAACCCTTCACAAAATGTTAATTGCAAACTTGCAATTAACACCCTGCAGCAGAAAGCCCGGTCGAGAAGGAATGAAGGAAAACCGGCCGGAACGGAATGCAAATTGGCAACCCCAGAAAACTGATCCCGTAATAAATTACAGGAAAACCCCGCTACGGCAAATACATGCCCGCATTTGTATTCCCACTGAACACAAATGCAAAGAGACAAAACTACACTATCTAATACTAAGATCCGGCTTAAGCCAAAGCCGGCTAGTAAAAACTGTCCGATCACGATCCGTGCAATACCGCACGTATCTGATCGAACCCTGCCATATCTCCATACGGCCTCTACAGCGTTTCGCCCGAAACTTGAGTAACTGAGTGTGGTAGACTCTAAAGACTCGTCAATACTATGGCTGTAGATTTAACCACTAGCACGTCAGAGGTATAAGCCATACGTGACGGGCCACCAGCTATTGACCAAAAGGGACGTCGATGAGCGAACTCATCCTGACACCCTACTGAGCCTGTCAGTGACAATATCCATATAGTCCGGTCCGTTCGTCTATGAGCATCGCATGGCGGGCCTAGGGGGTTGGTAAAAGTCAGACCCCCAAAAGCGGTACAAGTCGTGTCGGAGTGCAGCCCAGAACACCCTGAGATACTACTGGAATACCTACCAGCAAATCTCCTGCCTTGGCCAAGGACTTTTCATGTTCTGGCTCTCCTAGACACAGCACGACCTCACCCCCAAAACCGGGAGAGACGAACCCCTGAAGATCCGCTCACTGCCTCCATGTGGCTCGGGACTGTACCCAACTAAAACCTGTTTGCACGACTCCTTTGAGCCGTGGTAGGGTAGTAATCAAAGTACAGTGGGAACTCACACGAGACAAATGACGATCTCAGGTCGATGAACTAACCTGTACACATGTCACCAGGGAACTGCTATCTGACGTCTGGTATAATCCCAACTAGCAGGTTCCCGGCGAGTCTTGTCCGGTGTACTCATAACCCAATGAGCACCTGTATACATCTTAGGTGAACCAACTGACACCAGTGGCTTGTGAGACCGGCCACCGCCCCTCGTCGGGGTCTCGACTGTATACACTAGTCTACTCTAGAGAATCGATGCCCTGTCTCGAAACTCCCTCGACTAGGGACCATTTAAGGATGTGCTTATAGACCCCAGCTCCCACTTATATGATCGCCCTCATACTGCTGGAAGTCAAGCAAGAATCCTAGGGGCTTTATCAACGTGTAATAGCGACTCGAATGGTCACCTAAAGCAGTACACGATGATAAAGATAAACCAGATAGCATACTATCATCTCGAGTAAGACTGTCCTACTGGGACAGGTCCTCCCCTCAATCATTGTAATCACGTGCCTGTGATCCAATAATTGACTCTGAGGGCACTATCTCCAACAATCTCCCACTTGCACTCGAGGCTAATTATTGCGATGTCGCATACTCACAGCCCGTGTGATACCGAACACCCAACTCCTCTACTAGTCAGTCTCACAAAGCTCGTTTGCGAAACTATTGCGTTCGAGGAATAGCCTCAGTGAGTGGATCCGCTTTGATGTTTCTTTCTATGTCTCTCTAAATCTCAAGTTCACGGAGAAAGCCATCTCCCGAAATGAGCAATACCTGTCTTAGAATGTCTGGATGTCTGATGGGACCTAGTTCAGAAATGAACTCCAAATCCAAACTTCTTAGACTGTATCGTCAACTGAACTTAATCAGTATCCTGCGCCATACCTTCCCTCTGTATCCACTTGGACTATCTGTCCAAAATACTGCCCCTCGTCAGAGGGAAAACTATAACTCTGACAGCCACTCTGCCATCCAGGTCACCTTGGAAGCCTGGAATGATAACTGTCTCCCGAAGGAGACTGCCGTTATCATATCCCTAGAACATCCACTTATGTTCTAAAACTGCTTCCGACTGTTTCTCCAGGATTGGATCAATATCAACTTATTGCATTTACTGCAAGAACAACATCTGGTGTGGTACTTGACATCTCATGATTGACTCAATTGCCTAAGCAAGTGATCTGCCAATCATGCATATCCCTCTCCCCTTTAGTCTGTAAGACACCTTTAGAGAGGGTGACTCCATTACCTGCAGGTACACTACCGTGCCAGGAGTCGTTCATTCTAAATACTCTTAGAATGCTGTCTAAGTACCCAGATTGGGAAACCACCCAAATCTAGATCTAAAACCATAGATCTAGTAACCAGAATGTCTGATATTATATCCAAATCCTATGTGGAGAAACCACTGTGTGACGACCAAAGTATAACCGATCGTAGTATAGGAATATCACTTCCTACTCTGTGCATGTCATCAAATACCAGGACATCACACCCTACTACCTTCTTAACAGATCCATCCCCTATTCTGATGAAGTCAAACCTATGACTATCACATCAGAAATAGATGATCTATCTCCGCCATATCTGCTTTAGTCTATAAACAGACATAAGCCACATGTCCACCAATGCTTCCGCTGCTCCCACTAACTATGACAACCCTCTGGCAGAGTCATATACACGTACACTTCTAAAGTAAGTTTAGAACGACGCTATACTCATCCTCCCGCCGGGTCTCGCGGCCTGGAACAACAGCAATGGCAAGTGTGGGTAAACAAGAACCTTCCTGCCACCGTCCTTGAGCATACCGAAGTACCTCTCGAGTGCCTGAGGTTACCCACCATATCTGCGGAGTGGCCAATGGAATGTGAAACCAGATTGAATCATGCAGCTGTCTCCAGTGCATGTCAACTAAATGGAAGGAGGCCGATCAGCGTTACTCAACTTAGGAATACTTCCAATTATGAGTAACCTGAAAGAGAAGCAAGTTCTCATTACTATCAACTGAATACCATACACAAGTATCTACATTTTCGATTACCTTGAAGAATCCCGATACTTGCAATACTTGGTTCTCTACTTTATTCATATACCTATAACTCCTCAAAACTTAGATCCTGTGTTTCCACGAAACACATGTCTAAGAACTAGAGAAGTTAAAAGTAAACAGAATATAGTATGAGGACCAACCCCTCTGTCCTTATGGACGCTGGACAATATACAATACTCTGTATAAGTCCCCCGAGTCTAGTGACTCATTCACTGTGTGTCGCAGGTTGAAAACTGTACATTTGGTTAAGAAGAATTACACCGCTGTTCAATGCTCCTTACCTAACCATCCACTGATATAGGTAAATGTCATAGACATAATTTCAAAAAGGTATGTCTCACTCTATAAGAATAGACGTACAGATATATCAATTTGAAATTGGTGCATAACAATGGATATTCAAAACCAAATATTTGCCGACCGGCAAACAACCCAGGTGGCTTCCTCAAATATCACCAATTACAACGAATCCTGATATAATGAGGATGGTCACCTAATTCCCAATAACTTACTCCCACTCATCATCTGTAAAACCATACAGATGTGAGACTCATACCTGGTAAATACATACCCTGGAGCAAGTGCCTAATTGGGAAATCAGTTTTCATTTAACAGTACACAGTGAAACTGAAACATTGAGATGTTTCGATGGGGTATCCTGGTATTCTTAGTAATGCCTCTTCCATTATCCAGATTCATAACTATAACTGTATAATTCTTTGCCACCTCTCCAAATCCCTTTATATGTCTTTAGTCATTACCTTCTGTACACTCCTTTAGGCCAAATGGTTTTCTTCCTTCCCTACCGTTCGGCACCAGCCTATGGTTTGGAAGAAGACTATCCAATAAGCATAATGGGTGTACTGTCCTAGTCCTAGGAGCACTCGCAATGCGAGAGAAGGTGAGGATAAAAGACAACCAAATGAACTTAATTCATAGGTGATTTAGGATTGACAAAGAAGTACATGGTTTGGTCGTGAATAGCAGTCGCAATTTACTTTGCCCTCTTACTAATCCCTTGCTTTGTCTGAACTTAATACCTTCTGTACGCTGTTTAGGCTAATTGGCTTTCTTCATTCCCCACCGTTCGGCACCAGCCTAAGGTTTGGAAGAAGACTATCCAATTTGCGTAATAGGTGTACTACTCCTAAACCAAGGAGTACTCGCAACCTGAGAGAAGGTAAAAGGAAAAGACAACTGAATAGTCCTATTCGTTTTCTCCAGAACCTGAAACCATCCTCGAAGTCCTTTGAGTTCGTATATAACCATACGATGGTTTTGTCCAATGGAAGTGGACGTTCGTAGTAATACGGGGTGTCCTGGAGAAAAGGGTAAAAGTAGGAGTGGCAATGAGGTCTGCAACTCTGACAATCCAAAAGCCAGTGTTAAGAAGGTTCGGTCAACTTGGTCACTGAGTCATAGTCTAGGGTCGGGTCAAAGGTCGCTGCCAAAGAGAGAGAGAAAAGAAACACTCAGCGTGCACTCTAACCTAGATCAGAATGGTTGTCACTTTATCTAATCTGGAAACCTCCCACTGTAACGTCAAATTCTTCCCCAAACCTGAAAGAAGAATTAGCCGGGAATACCCGAGGAGTAAACCAACTCATCAGTGGGAATCGGGATCCAACTATCATCGCATGATAACGTGACGGAATCCGCTCACGTTATCACACTCCAGAAGGTATGCGCATATCTGGCAAGTTTCAGTTCTTTTGAAACTCCCGATGTGGATTTCTGCCCCATGCTCTTATAACCTTGACTTTGGCCAACATATCATAAGTCACATGTCAAGTTCTACCCGTCATTCTCCTGGTTAATTTGAACCCACCCGTACCTACCCTTGACTTTGGCCAAAATGGCAGTACGACTGTCCCAAACCAACGCATCTATCTATGCTGCATATGAATACCCAACAGCTACCAAACACTGTGCCTTGACTTTGGCCAACATACACAGCTTGAATACTATTGACTATCCATATGAAACGACGGAGGGCTACGAATGGTTTCTGGCGAAAACCTTTAACGTAATGAACTTGATATCGTTGAAGGAACTGATAGCTTTTAAAAATATAGTGACGAAAACCTTTGCTAAAGAGGTCACTCCCGGTGAAGGGATCTCGGCGCTTTCCCCGTAGAATGAGGTGCAGGATATTCCAACTGAATACCACGGTGCAAAGCAAAAGTAATCGGCTATAGTGAAGTTATTGCCCTGACGTAAACTTTTGTCCAAGGGGTCACTCCCGGTGAAGGGATCTCGGCCCTTGCCTCGTCGACTGAGGAGCAGGATATTCCAACTGAATACCACTGTGCAAAACAAAAGAGAACGCCCTTGCAATAACAGCTTTTTGAAAAAGTGTTCCAACAACATCAGAATAGGTTTGTTTATCTTGCATTGATCCGAATCAACGCAGTCCCATCAATTGATCACACCACAAAGAACGAAAATATATTGACGTACGTATATGCCATCCGCATTCGCCACTGGGTCCCGTCATCACCCGTTAGGTTAGCTAACTAACGACAGAGCGGGGACTGGACTAGCGCGGATGCAAAACATATACAACATCTACTAGTATATATATAATATATAATTTTCGCTCAAGGCGTGATAAAATGCAACAACACAGGAATGTATAGCAGCACAGATCAATACAGATATCTGGGATCCCCGGGTTTCACAGAGCCGCTGAAACCCGACGTTCCCCTGGTCGTGTGGATAGCCTGTGCAATGAAATCCTAGACCCCTACGGGCGCAGCAAGTTACCCGCCAAAACCTGAAGCGAGGCAGCCCCCTTCAGCAATGTGAATGGATCACCCAGCACTTCACGGAATCCGGTAACTTGGGCACCCCTCCTGGGTCAACCCTATACCCCCTACGAGTGCGGCGAATAGCCCGCCAATTCTAGAGTGAAGCCCCCTCCGTCTCAATGCCATGAGATGCGGGCTTGTTGCCCTCCAGAACCCGGCTACCCGTGCACCCCTCCGCGGGGTAATCCTAGTACAGAAAGTAAATATACATACAACGGGTACATCGACCGCAACCTGGTCGTGCCCCAAAATAATAATACAAACAGGCAGTGACGGCAGTCCACATGTCGGACGCTCGCCCCGCAATAACATATGTACATATAAAACAAAACTGTACTACCACTGCAACCAGGCTATCCCCCACGACCGATCCGCAACAACACAGCACAATCACATAACATCAACGTGAATGTCACGTTCGCAAATCCGTCTAAAAGGGCTATAGCAGATAGACTGGATTTACCGATCGAGTGACATTCACGGTCGCAGATATGATGTAAATACTGTGAACTGGCATGTTTAAAATATCCGATCGAACAAGTTTATCAAAGTGGGCCCCAGGAAGTACTGTAGCACTTACAGAAAATCTGGGCCCAAAAAGAATATCCCAAAACCCCTATTTTTAACTTAGAAGGAATCTGCAAAATTTTGGTCAAGTGATCAATCAAAAGCGCGGCGGAACCGCGGCCCAAGCATGGGTTTGGCCGCGGTTCCGCGGCGGTTTGGAGAGATCGCGCCACCAAATTTTCACAGATTGCTTCTATATCCATGCACAGTATTCTGAGACAACCTGAAAAATTTTTGGAGCAGAAAAAATTTCGACAGAAAACACATGCATGTGAAAATACGGTTTTTGGGGATTTTGTTCGATCGAGTACTAAACATACTAGAGCAAGCTAGGCATGGTCAATGGCGTGGCTCTGATACCAATGTAAGCCCGCGGGGGTGCCCCGGCCGTCGATCCGACGCCGGAAACGCGGAAACAAAAACTTTCAAAACTTGCTATAGAACCGGCACCACCGCGCACTTGTCACCCGGATCGGGCCATTAACCTAGCTAACTAGCAAAAAAGAAAAGAGTAGAGAAGTTATACCAAGCGATCCGTGTCCTTCGGTCTTCATCTCCACTCCGATCTTCCGCGGAATCTCCGTCCATCATCGTCTCGTCGGAAAGGGCACCACGTAGCCGGAATCTTTTACGGGCTCCCACCTCTTGACCGAGGCAACTCGGACGCGAAGTTAGCTAGCCGACGCGTCCAAGACTTGCTATAGAATAGTGTAGAATAGTTGTCTCTTTGGGGTTTAAGAGGTTGCCATGGTTGGAGGAATTTTAGCACAAGAATTTTCCATGGATCCAAGCTTGATGAAGAATGGAGCATACTATCAAAAGGAATGAGCATCTCCTCTAAAGGGCTCGGCCAAAAAAATGCTCACTGGAAAATGTTGCAAATGGGTGAAGTCTAAAATTAAAACCATGCTCAAATCAAATAAGCACCTCACAGCACACTCACAAAGGATGGGGGGGTCCACCAAAATACATGAAGGAAATTTCTTTCACACAAAATTAAAACCTCACTCCATACCCAAACAGTGGCCGGCCCCACTCAAATTTCAAGTGGCAAAAAGAAAAACCAAGAAGGAAAAGAAAAGATAATGCAAAGAATAATTCACTCTCTTTTCACAATTCCATCCATTTCAATCTTATCATTTCCAATCTAATAAATGCAATGGAAAGACAAGAAAAGAATATCATGATTATGAAGCCACACTCATGCAAAGAAACCCCTCACAAAATGTTAATTGCAAACTTGCAATTAACACCCTGCAGCAGAAAGCCCGGTCGAGAAGGAATGAAGGAAAACCGGCCGGAACGGAATGCAAACTGGCAACCCCAGAAAACTGATCCCGTAATAAATTACAGGAAAACCCCGCTACCGCAAATACATGCCCGCATTTGTATTCCCACTGAACACAAATGCAAAGAGACAAAACTACACTATCTAATACTAAGATCCGGCTTAAGCCAAAGCCGGCTAGTAAAAACTGTCCGATCACGATCCGTGCAATACCGCACGTATCTGATCGAACCCTGCCATATCTCCATACGGCCTCTACAGCGTTTCGCCCGAAACTTGAGTAACTGAGTGTGGTGGACTCTAAAGACTCGTCAATACTATGGCTGTAGTTTTAACCACTAGCACGTCAGAGGTATAAGCCATACGTGACGGGCCACCAGCTATTGACCAAAAGGGACGTCGATGAGCGAACTCATCCTGACACCCTACTGAGCCTGTCAGTGACAATATCCGTACAGTCCGGTCCGTTCGTCTATGAGCATCGCATGGCGGGCCTAGGGGGTTGGTAAAATTCAGACCCCCAAAAGCGGTACAAGTCGTGTCGGAGTGCAGCCCAGAACACCCTGAGATACTACTGGAATACCTACCAGCAAATCTCCTGCCTTGGCCAAGGACTTTTCATGTTCTGGCTCTCCTAGACACAGCACGACCTCACCCCTAAAACCGGGAGAGACGAACCCCTGAAGATCCGCTCACTGCCTCCATGTGGCTCGGGACTGTACCCAACTAAAACCTGTTTGCACGACTCCTTTGAGCCGTGGTAGGGTAGTAATCAAAGTACAGTGGGAACTCACACGAGACAAATGACGATCTCAGGTCGATGAACTAACCTGTACACATGTCACCAGGGAACTGCTATCTGACGTCTGGTATAATCCCAACTAGCAGGTTCCCGGCGAGTCCTGTCCGGTGTACTCATAACCCAATGAGCACCTGTATACATCTTAGGTGAACCAACTGACACCAGTGGCTTGTGAGACCGGCCACCGCCCCTCGTCGGGGTCTCGACTGTATACACTAGTCTACTCTAGTGAATCGATGCCCTGTCTCGAAACTCCCTCGACTAGGGACCATTTAAGGATGTGCTTATAGACCCCAGCTCCCACTTATATGATCGCCCTCATACTGCTGGAAGTCAAGCAAGAATCCTAGGGGCTTTATCAACGTGTAATAGCGACTCGAAAGGTCACCTAAAGCAGTACACGATGATAAAGATAAACCAGATAGCATACTATCATCTCGAGTAAGACTGTCCTACTGGGACAGGTCCTCCCCTCAATCATTGTAATCACGTGCCTGTGATCCAATAATTGACTCTGAGGGCACTATCTCCAACAAATGGAACGTTAAGTTACAATATCAATCTATTTTCTAACAACACATATTCACAAATCATTCAAGAACAAACCAAAAAGGGCAAAGAAAAGAGAAACAAAGAAAAGAAAAGATCATTACAAGTAAGTAAATAACATGATAATAATTTGCATGAAAGTAAAGCAAGTAATAAAAAGAAAGTAATGGAAAGAGCAAGAATGAAAATACTAAGAACCCAAGATCAAAACGCAAGCCATGGATTTATATACCTAAACTTAAACTTGCAAGCTCAATTAAGAGGTTGCAAGATCAAGATCAAGTGAAGATAAAGAACCCAAGGGAAAATGAGGCATAAAAAAAGAACTTTATTAATCTTCAAGAACGGTACAACCCTTGAGATCAATAACCAACCCTTAAACTTTCAAGCTCAATGAAGAGGTTGAAAGATCAAGAGAAGGTTAAGAAATCAAGGGGACTAAGATATTTACAAGAAAAGAGAACAGAAAACTTGGACAATCTAAGACAAAAGAGTGGCAAAATTGGACCAAAGAATGACCCCTCTCCCTTGCTGCCATGATCTACTTTTATAAGCAAAAAAAGACCAGTGCTTGGAGGGAATTTGAACCTTTAAATCAACACTTAATCTTTAGCATTAAATGCACATTACTTCATATCCACATGTGCTTAAATTCATGTTCCATGCTGATTTGTCTATTTGAATTTGATTTGCACTCAGTTTTGGAAGGAAATTTGAATCTTTAAATCAGCACACAGTCTTTAGCATTGAATGCACATTACTTCATGTCCATTTGTGCCTTGATTCATGGATGCCCCCATTATGGTCCATACTGATTTGAATTTGATTTTCACTCAGTTTTGGAAGGAAATTTGAATCACACAATCTTTAACATTGAATGAACATTACTTCATAACCACATGTGCCTAAAAGTCTTGTGTACACACTTATTTGTGTTGGACCATTTAGATAAAAAGTGTGTACACAAACTTGTTGCAAAAAGAAACTCATGAAGTATCGGTCGGTTTGCGGTTCTGGTTGCAGTGTCGGCTCTCAAATGATATATCCGTGCTTTTGAATGTATTTTCAGTATTTTGTCACGGATACCTGTAATCTATATTACTGAGCAAACACTGGTTAATAGTACCGATAAATACAAGAAATAGATAATGAATGAGCGGTATTAGAATGCAGTTTTCTGATATGAACAACCCTCAAATACCCGAGAGCATTAGGGAATAAAATTCCCAAAAATATCTGAGTCTCTATCAGAGCCAAGCTTTGTAAACAAGGAATTAAATTCCTTTAATAAAGGGATTAAATCCCAGAAAACCCCCATGGGAAGGAGGCAAGGAAAATGGAATTAAATTCCAAGGATCTTAAGGATCGGTGACAGGGTAAAACCCTAAGAGGAGGATCAACAATTCCCATTGATTCAAGATCTTAGAATCTACAAAAAAAAATGTGCGTGCTTTGGATTTTAAGAAACCAATTTAAGAAAAAAGCAACACTCTGTCCTCGGATTTAAAATCCACGATGAAAAGAACAAAAAAAAAGAGGTTTCGTTCATGATCCTTACCAAAGAAAAGTTTTAACAGAGTTTAACTCTGAGATTCCAGCAGGTAGAGAACTAAGGTATGAAGAGGAGAATTAAATTCTGAAGGAAAATAAGTAGGAAAGAAGATGAAAGAACAGTGGTCTTCTCAGAGGCAAATACTCCTGCATTTATAAGACATGATGGGGAGCGGTTAATCATCCCATTCCCCAGCTGTGAGGGCAGACAGCGTTGCACTCACGTGCAAGCTACGTAAGAGCAACGCTGGGGGGCATTTGTTTCCTTATAAAAAAAAGACGAGGGAAAGCTCCCCACTAAAACATCCCCACGTGTTTAACACGTGAGTGCCTATATGCAACGTATATAGGCACTGCAATTAAAACAATTGCTAGACTAAAACAACCAAACGTGTTTAACACGTGAGTACCTATATGCAACGCATGTAGGTACTGCAATTAAAATAATTGCTAGGCTAAAACAGCCCCACGTATTTAATGCGTGAGTGCCTATATGCAACGCATGTAGGCACTGCAGTTAAAACAATTGCTAGGCTAAAACAATCCCACGTGTTTAACACGTGAGTGCCTATATGCAACGCATATAAGAACTGCAGTTAGAACAATTGCTAGGCTAAAACAGCCCCACGTGTTTAACACGTGAGTGCCTATATGCAACGCACATAGGAACTGCAATTAAAAAAATTGCTAGGCTAAAACTGCCCCACGTGTTGAACACGTGAGGACACTTCCCAACGTAGAATTAAAATTCTACTCAATAAGGAACCGTTGGATCAAATATCCAATGATGATTAAGCATAGAATTAAATTGAAGTTTTAAATGAGAAATGATATTTTCTGTTAAAACAGAAAGTTGACGGATCAAAGATCCCGTAAGTTGGAAAATATTTTTCATATCTTTCTAAACAATGAAAGATTATGCTCCGTTAAACCAAACACTCTTGGATTAAAAATCCAACGGTGATTAAAAAATCACCAATCTACAGAATAAATTCTGTATGGGAAAATATATTCTGTAAGACAGAAAACCTTGGATCAAAGATCCAACAGCTGGTAAAACCCCCAAATCAATTGGAGTCTCTCAATGAGAGATTTCCTAAAACTAATTAACAAACTTCTCTCAACTGTATAAAGAACCCAAAACTTCAAGTAAAAAAAAGGAAGGAAAAAAAGGAAAAATGAAAAAATGAAAAAGAGAGACGACTGTACAGAGAGAGAACTCCCTAGAGACTTATATAATATATAGTGAGAGAATTTAATTCTCAAAAGAAAAGAGTTGTTCCCTTGAAACCCTAGGCAAAGAAAAAAAACAAAATACCGTTCTTTGCTTTTTTAAGGGTTTAACCCTTCGTAGAAGAACTTAGTTCTTCTCCTCTGGTTGAGATCTGCGGAAACAGATCTCCCCACAAGTTGAGAATTTAATTCTCATCGGGGAGATTCTGTCATGAAGATTCAAAGCCTATAGGAAAGAACCGAGTTCCAAGAGTTTAACTCTTACTGAAAAAAACAAAAAAAACATATGGGAATTTAATTCTTCTGAAACTAGGGTTTAACCCTACAAAAGAATGTAATTCTTGCAAAGAACAAAGGGAGAACTTGATTCCTTAGAATCATAGAAGAACGGCCTGGTGATTCGTTAGTGTTTAACACTATAACAAGACCTCACGTGTTTTCCATATGAGTGTTTCTAATGAACAAAAGAAAATGGCTGAGACTGTCGCACGTGTTTCCCACGCGGGTGTTTAAAAGAGGAGCAAGGAACACTTCTTAGGATAGTCACGTGTTTTGCACGCTACCCTCAATCAAGTTCTTAGCACTTCTGTGAAAGGAAGAGGAAATAAGATAAGAGGGCATTGCCCCATTTGGGGCGTCTCACGTGTTTTACACGTACGTGCTACGGGAACTAAGTGTTTAGCACTTATATAAAGGGAGAAGCAATAAAGCCAAGGGGCATAACCCAACTTTGGGGCGCCTCACGTGTTTCACCCGTGAGCGCCACAAGAATCAAGTGCTCAACCCTTATATAAAAGAGAGAAATAATTGGGTAGTACCCATATTTGAGCGCCTTACGTATGTCACGTGAGCGTCACACAATACTAGTGTTTAACACTAATCACGTGCCTCGCGTAACCACGTGAGCGCCACAGAAATTTAGTATTTAACACTACTCCAGTGCCCATATGGAATGCACGTGAGCATTGTATGCCTCAGCATTTAGCACCGTTGGGTAATTATAGTGACCCAAATCTAACCCAAATTGACTAATTTCTTCAAAAGTCAAAACCCCTATGTGTTCATGATTCCTCAAATTGATCTTAGTCCCAAACATAACTAATGATCTGTTAAATGATGATATCCAAAATAAGGTTCATCCCACATCTCCTAAGTTAATCTTAGTCACCAAAAATGACTAATGATTCTTAAATGATCCACCATGATCTTTTCCCTCCGACACGGGAATTGGTTTAAGGGTACATCTCTCCACACCTCTGATACATGTCGTTGTAATTTTTCAACGTCTTCAGAGAGGTGGCGGGTCCCGACAACCAACTACTCTTCGGTGCGCTTCCCAAACTGACATGCACACTCCAGATCAAACTACACCCCAAGCTGGGTGTCTCCCATATCATCGTTGCTCATCCCGACATGTAACAAATACTCGTGCGCGCAAGATGATCTACGGACCGTAACGTCCTTAAACTACACTCTACGGACCGAAACGTCCTTAAACTAAACTCTACGGACCGAAACGTCCTTAAACTAAACCCTCACCTAAAAAATGGTGATCTATGGACCGAAACGTTTTTAAACTAACAACGGACCGTAACGTCCTTAAACTAAAACGATGGAGCCCAAATGCTCTTTTATTGGATCTGAATGATCCTAAAACCCCGTTAAGTAGATATTAGTCTCAAATTGGACTAACGTATTCTTAACTAACATTTAAGTCGATCTTGATCTCAAAACAGATCAACGATCTTTAAATCAACCAAAACCCCAAATCTAAGAAATACGGATTTAGAAAAATCCACACCCTACGGGAGACAACATAAATTAGTCTCCGTATACAATCCATGAGCAACCAAAAATAAAACAAACACACACGATACGAAGTGAACTTCTGGAGCTGGAGAAAGTGGTCGTCGCGATGCGGTAATGTAATTAACTGCAGAGGCTTGCGCCTGCAGGGAAGACCGTCTCCACAATCAAAAACCCCTCGCAAACGAGGGGGGATCTGACGAAGTCTGCTACAATGGCCGCATCTGTCCAAACCTCCGATATACGGTGCCATAAATCAACTTGGAATTTTCGGAGAGGTGGATGGATAAATCCAAATAGCATCTTCCCCGAAATTCAGGCAAGACTATCCTACGCGGTTCGTCTCTATTTTCGGCGATGAACAACGGGCATTCAATATACCCTTAGTGACACTGGGCTGTCTGGATATGCATGTTATGAGCGTCTACTATTTTGGCGGATGTTTCCTGCTGCGATGACAATATACCGCACATACGGGATAGTGTCAGGAAAGAGGGTAAATAGCAGACCTAACAATTCAGATCCGGAGGAAAATCGATTGGAATGTCTTATGATTGTATCGCATAGCCAACTCTTATTAATGCCGAGGGCGAGGTTTAAGAGTGTGATGAATCGAGGAAAGACCTAAATGTTCAATTATGCTTCTGAGAGGAATCAAAAGTACTTGGGCAGACATGTGTGATCGGATCTGGAGTATGAGACTTCGCGGGCCTAACAT